>CM057072.1:30732904-32030404 GCA_029379335.1 Thymus mandschuricus
CATCACCGTGTTACCCGAAGTACGACATGATTAAGATGAACTAACGAAGTTCATATCTTCGTAAATCAAAGCAACATCGAAGAATACATATACATCTAATAGTTTACCAAGGTTAAGATCGAGCTAGAGCCTGAGATCTATAGCTCTTCACCTATATCACCTCTGATATAGGGTCAGTATCAGAAGAGCATTATCTCTGTTGATCCTTCAATACGTTCCACCGTACCAGCATAATTAGTGATTAGGACTCATCACTACCATTAAGCTGCAGTCAAGACCGACAGCTCAGCCCAAGCTGTCTCGACTGTGAACTGTTTATATCTCATCATTATTAACGACCTTCGTGATCCTCTCCGAACTCAGATCGACACGTGGTCTAAAACATGAGATAATGGGCTTTATTCTTGCTTAAACATATTCTTCCAGATAGGGATTTTTAACAGTGGACCTGTGTCGTAACCACTAAAACAACCGGTTTTGCTTTAGGTATACAACAACCCCAACAATCTCCCACTTATACTAAAGTAAAACATTTTAGTATACCAACGCGTCTACAGGAAACCATATGACTTCATCCATGTACAATGTTAACAATCGCACGATCGCAATCGTTAACAACCATCATACACTTTTTCTCCCACTTATACTCAAAGATTTTACCTTTACCTTGTACCTTTTAGTGGGAGGCTCACTAAGACATGTCAGCCACGTGCTACAGTATACCTGACATGGTGCACTTAGTGAAGGAACCGTCATCGTACATTCCTCTAGTGTTTCTATTTTCTCCACGAAATCGCCTTAATTTAAGGTACTCACTATGTTGTTACCGGCATTTTCAAATCTCAGAAATTTGTTACTGCACTTAGAATTCTCCAGGGGGTGTAAGAATTCTAACAAATTGAGATTACTGCCAATTCACGAAGCCAAGCCCTGAATTATCTAGCTCCCTCTCAGCATTTCACTGCGTGAGAATCTTCAAGAAAATTCCGCTTCTTACGTGAATCCATAGTTTAAGGTCAGTGATGTCGTTTTTCTAGCTACCATTCGATTATCCGTGTCCACAAACATGATGGACTATATCCGTTACCATGCACACAGCACTAACATATATTTGGCTCTTTATGCAATATCCAAAGTTTATTGCAAGCTTTGCCAAGACAGTAGCCTATGAAGAGTACTTGAATAATGTTGTACTATCCGCAGATATATCTAACATTACTCCTAACCTTCATTCTAAACTGTTCGGATAATCACCACTTATTGTGTCAGATAATACTTTCACACCTTATTCAAGTGCTAGTAATATTATCACACAATGTACAAGACAACCATTTCAACGTCTTTTGTAGATGAAAAATATATCATTTGTCAACACATTTCATGAACGGACTTATATGTGTTGTTCGACAAATGAATGCTTTAATCATTGAACTACACATTTCAATGTGTTTGTCCCGAAGCATAGAACTGTTGAGAAAATTCTTCCCTTTTCTCAAACTACATCCATGTTCGCTCATGTATGTCCTCAACGAATATGAGCATACAACTTGTAAGTCTTTCGAGTGTTAAACTCATAGACTCATCAATGATAGGCAACTGCTTTCATCTAACTTATCCTTTATCAGTCAACTTGGTCTGTTCACTGTCCAAGAAACTAGATTTCTTGATGAACAATTCACAATTTTCGAGACACACCCGAAAATACTCCCACTGTGACAAGGATTCTTAAATAATCTTGTGCAGATCCTTTTGGTTATCTGTCTTGTACTTCCGGCCTTATAATGTTCCAATCCACAATTTCTTTTTATTCTTGGACGTTAATCAAGAATAAATGCTTGTCTTTTCTTGAAAAAATAACTACTTTGTCCAACTAATTACTAAATCTATCATTGAAATTGCGACACTTTGTGTGCAAATTATCCTTATTTCCGAACAGATTTAACCAATGAAATCTGTAATTAGCATCTCCTATAGGGAGGAAGACTCATTGTCAACGCGAATGCTAATCAATTTCATTTTAAATCACAATGAAATCCATGATCAACATAAATGCTAATCACTTCATTTCAAATAAGGAAAGGATATAGATTTAGACATAGTGACATAGTATTTTGTTAAAAGACAATATTGAACAAGAAGTACCACATTTATCACAACACATTTTGGAATATCCTTCAAAATTCACAGTTATTACTCCCACTACGAATGATATATCAAAACAACCAGTATTAAAGAAGTAAATCTCTAATACAATGTCAGGAAGTAATCATCCATCAATATCTGAAAACATAAGTATCCTGCCAAAATAAGGCAACCAAATGTGGTAAAAGAGTAATAAACCAGAATCTAGTATCCAAAAACTAAGATAAAACGTAAGATAGAAATCTCCAAGTCTGCTGGACAACTGCATCAACTGAATGTTTGTCGAGCTCAAGAACTTGAAGTCGTCCTACTCGTTCCTTGTAGTCGAACCTACAAAGATTGCAACAAACCACAATTAGTATCCACTAGTTAAATCCGTCCGTGAGGACTAAACTAGTATAATTCGGTTTTTATTGTTACAAGAGTCTGACATACCTCCATCTATCCTCAACTTCTTGTTCCTCCTTTCATAGACCTTCACGATTGGAAGTCTATTCTTACTTCAAGCCCTTACAGCCTTTTTGACTTTCCGAACCTGTCGATCAAAATCCAGCTCTTTCTGCCACTGGCGAGCATGCCAGATCATGTTATCCCTAACCTTTTCGACCTCGAGCAACTCGTCTATAAGAATAGAAGTATGCTCATGGTCTACTTGGTCCTTGACAACCTCATTTCTTAATGCTAGGTACCATCCCGGTAGAGATGCAAGAATAATCTCACACTTTCCCCTTTCCGTCATGTATCCACCATACATCTCATACTGAGTAAAGAGATTTTTGAACCTTTTGAGATATGCCCTCATGTCAGGGAAATCATCAAAGTCCATAAAATCCATCTCTTTACGGGCTAGAAAGCTAAGTAGTCGAAACCGAAAGGACTCCGGAACACCATCGGAATAAGCAAAACGACAAATCTTCGTGCGAATAGAAACAATAGACATATCTGAAATAAATAACAAGTAAATAACTTATAAGCGCAAATAATTTATGTTATCAATGTTAGAAACCCAATAATAACATTGAACCAACAAACGAGTAGCCCGATACTATTTACAAATAGTCCACTATAGGTGAATGCTATCCATAAAATTATCGACCATGACCACAGTCTATTTTATTTCTTATCCCATCACACGGACCATAGTGAAACAAAGAAATAATAACCCGTGCCTCAGGACCCTGCTAATTCGAGAAGTGACCTCTATAGGAGGATTCATCAATAAGCAGCTAAGCTACAACCATATTTTAATATTCCGAAAAATTAATTCTATTAAGAGTAACCCACCTGTTAAGGAGGAATTACCTTTATAAAATCATTTTTCCATATTATCAATTTTGCATTTAACCAATGAACCATAATCAGTGTCTCCTATAGGGAGGAAGACTCATTGTCAACGCGAACACTAATTTTTTCATTTTAAATCAAATTATCCTTTTGAAGTCTAAACCAATGAAATCCATAATCAGCATCTCCTATAGGGAGGAAGACTCATCGTCAACGCGAATGCTAATTACTTCATTTTTAAACCAAATATGGAGGTCCTTTAAATCAATTAACAGATAATCGATTAATTATACCGCTTAGTCTTTTTAAGGGTTTGTGTGACAATCGTAGCACATAGACAATTAAGTCATATCACATGATTTCTAAGCGCAAGTAATAAAACATGCTCGCATTGAAATCATTAAAACCGACATGCTATGACCCCTATGCATGTTATTTCTATTACGCAAACAATGAATAGCAACTATAACATGCAAAACATGCTGATCATCTTCATCGCGTAATTTAAATCCATCCATAGCATGCATAATAATTAAAACGAATAAATAGGCTGCCGACCGGGAATAGAAAGCCCTATCTATTACATTTAATTAAAATAAAAACCCCGGAACAAGCTCCGGTCTTTAATCTTCGATTTTGGAAGCCCATCCCGATCTTCAAGTCCACCTTCCAAAAATAGCAAGTGCTCGAAATAATTAGGGTGCGGAAAACCCTAATCACCAAAAACGGAAAGCGAATTAATTCCGAACGAACTAGGGTACGAAAACCCTAGCCGTCGACGATCATGCCTAGGTTTCGGAAAACCCTAGCCGTCGTCAACGTCATGGGCTGAACGAACAGCCCGTCGTTCGAAAAATCCGGCCACGCACCGCCACCGAGCCACGCGTGCTGCACACGCGCCGTCGCGGAGCGTGCCGGGGACACCGTCTCGGCTCCACGACGAGCCTGACGTGGCCAGGTCCGGGCTGGGTGCGTCCGTTGCAACCTAGCCCGAGCCACTGCTCGTCACCGTCGCCAAAACCCCGTCGCCGTCGCCGTTTTCGCTGCAAACTTCAGCGCCGCCGCCGCGAGCCGCCGCCGGTGGCTGGAACGCCACCGGTCACTCCCACTGAGCTCACCGGCGTCCCAGCACCACCGGAGGTGCTGGGTTCAGCCCGGGCAGCCGTGGCTGAATCCGGCAGCAGCGCGTGCGCAGGGGACAAACCCAGCCGCCGCCGCTGCCGTTGATCGCGCCACAGCCGCCACCGCCGGTGGTTCCCAGACCACCGGACCCGCTGTCCGCCTCCGTCCGTGCCACCCCGTCGTCGTCGAGCCACCTCCGATCCGCGGTGGTTCGAGCCCTGCAGCGTGCGGGCCAAAAACCGCTAGGGTTTCGGCCGCCGCTGCTCCCACTCGCGTTCACCGCCGTCGTCGCGCCGCTGCTGGTCGTCCGGCGCTGACTGGGCTCCGTCTCCGACGTCGAGCCGGGCGCTGGACCGCCGGGCAGGCCACGGTTCAGGCCCAGCAGCGCGCACGAGCCCAAACCCGTTAGGGTTTCGCATCGCCGCCGCTGCCTTCGCCCGTTCCGCCGTCCGCCGCCGGTTCTGCCACCGCCGCCTCTCGTCTCCGGCTTGCCTGAACCCTAGGATGAACCCTAGGGTTCAGCCGCCATGAAAAACGACGAGGAGCAGCGGTGCTAAACCGAGGCAGATTACGCCGCCCGCCGCCATCGTGCGTCCGCCGCCGCCTGCGGCCGTCGTCTGCTTTTCGTCTCTTGCTCGTTCCTTGGACCTCGTTCCTCAGCAATTCTCCGATTTACAGCATACAATATAATACGAAAATCGAAAAATACAAGAAAAACGAATCCTATTCTAATCGGCACCTTATTATCTCGCCGATTCAAAAACAAACGAACAACGATAAATCGAAAAACGATAAACAACGCACATAATTTTCCCGGACAGCAGCATGCACACATAATCATAATTACTCGAATGCATGAACATAAAATTCGATTCAATCACAGAGCCGATCCAAAAACCTCGGGCTCTGATACCACTTGTTGGGAAACGGCTGCTTGAAAGCCGCCCCGACCCAGATCTTGGTTCGGATGTGTTGATTCGATCGTGCACATAAATTCATGCAATGGTTCGAGTACATACCTTGATTATGAAGAATGTGCAATCTGAGTCGTGTCTGATCGATCTACGGTTCTGATCTTCTAGGATGTGATCCCACACCTTCAGATCTGAGACTTGGTGGACGTCTCGAGATCACTGGAACCTCGATCTCCCTCACTCACCCTAGGGATTCACGCAGAATCTCTCTCACAATTATCGTATGTGACGGCTATTGTGAACTAGGGTTTAGATGAGAGACATGGAGAG
The DNA here is from genome assembly GCA_029379335.1 of Thymus mandschuricus. NCBI lineage: Eukaryota > Viridiplantae > Streptophyta > Magnoliopsida > Lamiales > Lamiaceae > Thymus > Thymus mandschuricus. The sequence goes on from CM057072.1 coordinate 30,738,697, forward strand.
TATTTATATGGTTCATAAATAAGGAGATATGATTCCTTATTTATCTCCAACCATATCTTTGCCATCCCATATTTATTCTCTTTCCATAACTTACAAATCCTATTCCTTTATTAATACGGAATTAATAAGGAATTAATCTGTTCTGTTATGCAACTGTATATCCGGAATTAATTCTAACAAATATAATTTATTCTAATATCAGTAGAAGAATAAATAACTAAATATATACCAAATATATTTAGATATGATATTTCATCCCCATAAGATTTAATTAAATAAATCTTATCTTATTAGATTTAATCTTATCCGTGAATAACTAAATAATAAATAATTAGATTTAATCCCATAGGATATAAATCTCAATTAATTATATTTATTATCCATTCACCGGATATAAATCCAATATATATCATATACCGGGCCTGAGTACAATTATTGAGTCCAAACTCAATAATACTATTTAGATCGATTCCCGAGGTCTGTTTGGGCCATCCTAGGGATCGGATACCAGACAGAGTTGAGCCTTATCTAATTCGATATTTCCATGTCCACCCCTGAACATGTATCTAATTAGAACTACGACGCACTCCACTAAAGTGTCATAGCTGAATCACCGCTCTGTCCCAATTATGTAGATTGGGTAGGTATTTTGTATAGTTCGACCCCCGTGTTTAAGACCTTCCATATCCGTTAATCAATTAGAGCTACCATGACTGCTCCTAATTGTTAACATCTATTCCTCAGGTAGTACCCGTTCACTCCTCATCATTAAACCTGAACTTAATCAGCATGCATGACTTGGTATAATAAACATTGTGAACTCCCTTGAGGGGATAACGTCAGCCTGCACTCACACAGGACACGGCTTATTGATAACACTTATTAGACATACTATGCATCACCGTGTTACCCGAAGTACGACATGATTAAGATGAACTAACGAAGTTCATATCTTCGTAAATCAAAGCAACATCGAAGAATACATATACATCTAATAGTTTACCAAGGTTAAGATCGAGCTAGAGCCTGAGATCTATAGCTCTTCACCTATATCACCTCTGATATAGGGTCAGTATCAGAAGAGCATTATCTCTGTTGATCCTTCAATACGTTCCACCGTACCAGCATAATTAGTGATTAGGACTCATCACTACCATTAAGCTGCAGTCAAGACCGACAGCTCAGCCCAAGCTGTCTCGACTGTGAACTGTTTATATCTCATCATTATTAACGACCTTCGTGATCCTCTCCGAACTCAGATCGACACGTGGTCTAAAACATGAGATAATGGGCTTTATTCTTGCTTAAACATATTCTTCCAGATAGGGATTTTTAACAGTGGACCTGTGTCGTAACCACTAAAACAACCGGTTTTGCTTTAGGTATACAACAACCCCAACACTATCAATGATCCATACAGCTCCACGAGCTGCTTGGCTCCTTCTTTGAGCCTTCCCGACCTGCAATTAATTAAACTTAGCAACCCATTTGAGATTGGGTGCTACATCGGTTGCGGGAACGGCCTTTGGGACCCAGATTTGTTTCGCCGGTCTGCTTCTATCCGAGGCTGAGGACGAGGCAGTGGCGGTCTTGGGCTTGGGAGCCTTGGATTTCTTTGAGCGAGGGCGGCGAGGCTGATAATAATGCTCTTCATGAAAACCATGTTGATACTGCCAGTCTTGAAAGTTTGACTGTTGTGGATAGTGGCAGTAGCACCCTTGATAATCCGGGTAGAAGAACTGAGGGTGATACGGCCTCTGATAGTACTGGCCTTCGTAACGCCCTTGATGAACAACCTGCTGTTGATGAGTAGGGGCAGGTCGACGATGCTGGGCAGGTCGATTCACCATCTTTTGAGGAACAGGCTGTTCTTTCTTATGTGGATCGGTCTTCTTGTGTTGCTTTAAAAGAATGGTTTGGGGCTGTCGAACTGGATTCTTCAGCTTGACCATCTTATCTGGCAGAGCTTGATGAGCTTTCCGGATATTCTTTGATATTGACTGCGCCTTCACGAACTTGATCTCGCAGTCTCTATCCTTGCTTTCCTTGGATTTTCCACTAAATCTAATACCAGAGTGATCGCGTGGATTGCGTTGCATGGATTGGACCTCTTGCAATTTCTTTCCACTTTTCTTCAACTGACTCAGGGTGAGTTGAAGCTTTCCTTCTTTTTCCACGAGGAGTTCGTTTCGAATAACCAAGTCAGCCAATTTTGATGTAAGGCTGTGAATTTCGGCATCTTTGATCTTGAGGGACTCGTCCTTCTCGAGCGCCTTGGTATCGAACTCCTTTACTCGGAAAGTCAATTCTTCAATTTTTGACTTTAGGGCTTCGATCTCCCTTTCCTTTTCTTCATCATAGGGAGTGAATTTTTCTTCTAATGCTAGCTTGTAATCTTCATTCTTGTTCATTAGCTCAGCATTATCTTCTACGACCTCTTTGAGTGTAACGACGAGATCGGCATAATCATCGAGCTGTTTCTTGATTTCTTCCCAAGACAAAGCCTCGGATAGTTCTTCACCTTCTTCTGCACATTCATCATCAGAGAAAGAAAGTGAAATAGGTTGAGAAACTACCTTTGAAGATCCCTTGGTTTGTTGGTATTCTCCAACAAAACATTCTTCATCATCACTTTCGTCGAAAGAGATGTAACCCTCGTCATCACTTGACGAGCTGTCTGAGAGGTGAGCCTCCTTTGATTCTTCGGCGATCATGGCAGCTCGTTGATCCTTGAGCTTCTTATCGCGCTTTGCACGGAGCTCGTCTCTCTCGGCCTTTGTCAGATCGGGACAATCGGTCTTGTAGTGACCCGGCCTGCCACAACCAAAACAACAACCCTCGGGTGTGTTAGAAGAATTGAAGGTTGAGGGTTTACCTTCTCCCTTTTTGTCAGGGCGGTCGTGGTTGCGGTTTGAGAAATTTCGCTTGTTGTCAAGGTAGAATTTCTTGTATTTGACAACTTTCCCTAGGAGCTTCTCATTTCTCCTAGCAGCGAGAGCATAGTCGAGAGTCATCTTCTCGAACTTTTTGACGATGGATTCGTCAATCGAGCTTGGGGTAGCAACAGAGGCTGACTCGGCCTTGAAGGCTACCTCCTTGTCATTCTTTTCATCAGCCTTCTTGCTGGTAGAAGGTTGTGTTGACCCGTGGATGCGGATCATCTCATATTCATTTCCGACAAGAATGTCGAAAAGATCTTCAGTGGTGAGAGAGTTGAAGTCGGAACGGGCTGGATGCATGGCGGCGTATACGTGCCAATTTGCGGGTAGAGCACGCATCACTTTAAGATTTTTCTCGCGCTGCGTATATTTGTGAGGGTTGATTGCAGCGACTTAGAGAATTATTTCGGTGAAGCGAATCTTCATTGCTTCTATGGTTTCACCCGAAATCATCTTGAAGTCATCGAACTTGCTGCATGCCATGGACAACTTGTTCTCATTCATCTATTCTGAACCCAGGCTGATGGACCGGAGGGTGTCCCACATTTCTTTGGCAGTCTCAAGATTTCGGATCTTGGCAAGATAGACGCCCTTAACAGTGCTAGAGATGAGTCCCTTTGCATAATCATCGAGACTGGCCTCCTTCCTTTCCTCGGTTGTATAGTCGCGAGGATTTTTGAGGATCTTCTCGTATGTGGCCTCCCCGGGGGACGTTCCTTCAACGATGATCTTCGCTGCATAAATGGGAGAGGGGCCATTTTCGATGATCTCCCACATGAGGACGTGATGTGCTTTGAGACACATCTTGATTCTGAAGCTCCAGTCTTCATAGCCTTGTATGGAGAAATCTTCACAAACCCTGAGAAGAGAAGCCTCCATTGCAAATAATATGATATGTATGAATGAAAAGATTTTTCAATAGGATCGGTTCAAAATGACCAAAAGTTAGATAAAACTTTTAGTATGCAAAGCAGCGGTCAAAAGAACCACTGCTCTGATACCACTTGTTGGTCCCGGAAAAGAGTAATTGGTGTATGGGGGGGGGGAATACACCAATAACCAACCGTTTTTTGACGTTTTTGAAAATCAGGTCGATAAAGAGGTCGACTGTCAAGGTCGATCCTATCAGAGGCAGATTGATCTATCAAACTCGTTAGATAACAAGCTTGATTTATCAAACTGTGCTTATGCGGAAGATGGAGGTTGATTAACTCTTTGAAAAATCTAAGGTCGATAGGCAAGTGCAGGTTGTTTCATGAAATGCAGGTTGATGCTTGTCAGATTGATAAAGTAAGGAAGAGCGATAAATAAAGAGAGGGAGAGAGAGAGACACCGCAATTTAGCGTGGTTCGGAGAAACCCTCCTACGTCCACGTCAGGTCGACTCGACCTAAGAATCCCTTTACCTTCGGATCCAACTTCTCTCTTATTTATACTGACTGAGTATCAGTTCTAAATACACTCTAACTTGAATATATCTAGACACGAGTTTTGGGTCGTGACCCTTACAACCTTTCGTACAGAAACGTACAAACAACCTTTCACTTACTACAGAGCTTGACTAACTCTATAATAGTGAAAAACACAAAACAAACTTTCTAATCTTCGAACGAGTCGGAGAAAAAGTTGTTGAATCAACGACAAGCAGCAGTGATCGCTTCGTCGTTGGGGTTTTTATCGGAGTCTAAAATCTCTATTCGTCAAGTGTTTGGGAAACTAATGGAATTTCAAACACTTGAAAGGATATGAACTTTGAGAGAGATTTTGGCAGAGTATTTGCGTTGATAGCTTGAGTTTCCCGTATTTGAATCCGATAATGGCTTGAAGTATTTATAGGCAGTTTTTTGAAAACTAGCCGTTGGAGTCTGGATGATGTGGCACTAGCCGTTGGGGCGTGACTCACTTCTAGCCGTTGGGAAGTTTCATCCTTGCTGGCATACCACGTGGCAAGGATCGGGTCGTGTTGCTCCATGAAGGTGGATCAACGACCTTGATAGATAATCCAGCTCTTGAAATCTTCTAAGTCAAGGCAGGCTGGAAGCTTGATAAGGAAGGTCGATAGACAGCTAGATATAATAGCTCGATCCGAATGAGGCAGGTCGATGAACAACCTTTCTCTTACAGAGTGGATCAAACATGTATTTAAACTTTAGAGAGCATCGACCTGCACTAACAGGTAACAGGTCGATCTATCGGCCTTGACCCTAAACAAGAGAGAATATGCCTAAGTGCGGTTTCGAAGAATATCATCAAAATCAAACTGCAAGGGGTTCCCAACAGTACGGACCCCTCGAAGTGAAACATGCACCTTCCTCGGGATGAAGAGATGAGCAGTAGGGATCCGCTGCAGGCTCAGCCGATAGCCACCGTAGCTAGGGGGTGAATCCCATGGCGTGATGGATGGGGGAGCAAGTAGCCAGATTTACTGACTGATTGGCGATCGGTCAGCGATATGATAACGGAGCTATTGAGGATTTCTGTGGCTGTTTCCGGCTCGCTACCCTTTTATTCCGCCGATTTGATCAGTGGTCTTTGGATTTTGAGTTCGACATGCCGGGGAAGGTGTTCCATCCGAAGAGATTGGTTTGAACGAAATCCTCCGCATCAATGTCCTCAATCTACAACCTACGAAATGATCTGGGGGCTATGCAATTCTGCCTTTAATTTCTAATTTCTCCCATTGTATGGGCGCTAATGGTTGATTTCGTAAAATGCATATTAATTATTATCTATTTTTGGAATGGGGGCTTTGTGGAGTAATTTGGTGGCTGTGGATATAATTACCCATTAATTGGTCCAATATTTTTGTTATTCCATATTTCCATGTGAAGTAACACTCCATTAAAAATTGTATTTCCTCCGTCCTCTACTTATTGATACTATTACAATATATGAATGTCCTCCATTTACTGAATATTTTCGATTTGAGACGTAGGTACCACAAATTAAACACTACTTTAACACTTTATATAGGGGTGAGCAAAATATGATTCAACCTAAAATTCGAACCGAACCAAATCGAATTAGGCAATTTGGTTCGGATTCTATATCGCTTTGGTTTGGTTTGGATTGAAATTTAGAACCCGAAAATATTTGGGTTCAGGTATGAGTTTGCATAGATAATCCGGGTCTAACCCGAAACTCGAATTTATATAATTATTTTAATATAATATTATAGTACTCCACCCGTCTCACTTCACTTGGCTTCCTTTCCTAGTCTGAACGTCCCACTTCAATTTGTTTGTTTCCTAAAATGTAAAGAATTAACCCTGACTTACATTTCTTCATTATAGAACATATGCCAATTAAAATGAAATATTCCGATTAAAAAATAAATCCAAGTAAAATGAGATAAAAAGAATGAGTTAATAGTAAATACTATGCACTTTTAAGAAACATGACAACTCGTATCTAACGATTGATTGGGAAAACAAAACAATTAAAGCAATTAAAGTCGAACAAGTTGATTTAAGAAAAGTCAATGGTTGTGAATGGACACGTGTTGGAATAACTAAAAAGAGTCGTGTCATACGCTCCACCGAAAGCTCTGGGCCCTTATTAAATCTAGGGACTAGGGCTTCTGAGAGAAATATAAGGGGCCGGTTCTCTCAAATTAAACTGTACGATAGAGCCCATCCCAACTTAAGGTCAAAAAAAAAAAAAAAAAAAAAAGAGAGAGAGAGAGAGAGAGAGAGTTTAAAATGAATAAATTAAATAAAAAAATACAAAGATTAAAAGATAAAAGTAAAAAAGGCCGAGTGTCTACTTTTAACACCAATCTAATTATTTGGCAATATTATTTTAATATTTTAATACACATTTCATCTCATTTTTAATATCACTTTAGTATATGTCCGGAGATTAAGACAATCGATTAAAACTAATGTGTAAGATTTGATATTTTGATGCAGATTTTAACTTTGTAAAATTAAAGCATAATAAACAAATAAAAATAAATGATGATTGACAATCTTAAGAAATATTGTATGGAGACTCTTGATTTCATATTTGTAGACCAACGAATCCAAAAAATATGGGTTGGATCTTATTTTTTTAGAACCGACGGATCAAGATCCGGTCCAAACAAAAAAATAAAAATTCAAATAAACCAACCAAGATCTAGTCCAATATCATCCCTATATACATTTATAATAATTTTATTTGAATATAACATCACTTTAACAACTGTGAACATTTTTTTTTTCTTCAAAAAACAACTGTGAACATTTAAATCTATTCATGATGGATATTATTAAACCACTGTGTCTCATAAACAGTGTTCTAAAATTCGGCCTAGGCGGCCGCCTAGACGGCGCCTAGGCGCTAGGCGGTGCCCGGCCGCCTAGATTTTATGCTAGGCGGCCGCCTAGCCGAGCACCACCTAGAAGCGGCCGCCTAGGCTGCCCTAGGCGGAGCTGGGCGGGGCTAGGCGGGGCTGGGCGGGGCTGGGCGGGCTGGGCGCAAATTTATGTTAAAGACTACTAAATTTGTAGAATTTGAACAATTAATTAGCATATTATATTATTATATAATTTATATTTGTTGAATCTTGTCTATTAATCATAAATTAGTAGATGAAAGTATATTAGTAGATGATATATACTTTTTATTATATGATATTGTGTAAAAATAATAGTAAAAATACATAAAATAACTCTTATCCGCCTAGCCCGCCTAGAATCCGCCTAGAAGCCCGCCTAGCCGCCTAGACGCTAGTCGGCAGCCCGCCGCCTAGCTACCGCCTAGCGTATTTTAGAACATTGCTCATAAATGTACATCTACCTTATGTTGCTTTATTTTTCTTCCTCAAGCTATAGTTATATTTCCCGGAAAAAATAAAATACACTATTGTACAGTTATATTGCACTGCTCTCTCTGTCTTATTTAATTGTCCTATTTTTTAATCGGGTCATCGTACATTATTAAACTTGTTTTTGAAGATAAAATAATTAACTCTTACATTTTAATGTGTACACTTTACTTAATTACTTTTCACGTTAAATAATGCACCTAAAATCTTATGACGAAAAAACAAGATAATATGAGAAATTGGTTTACCAACCTAACTAAATTCTATTTAAGCTTTCTATTTATACTCCTGATTGACTTAAATACCCTTGAAAAGTTAAATTCCCATTCCAAATTTGTTATTCCATATGCCTCCATTTCGTTGCTCCCGCTTTTCTTATTCGTCTGTTTAATTATCTTGTTTCCCTTTAAGTATCTTGTTTTTTTTTTTTTTTTTTTTTTTTTTTTTTTTTTTTTATTTTTTTAATTTTATTGGTCTACCTAAATCTTCATACTTCGTAAAATGCAAAGAATTATTCAATAGTACACTTTAATGTGGACAATTGAAGTGGAACAAAGAGATTAGATAATACTCTCTCCATTCTTTTAAATTGAGTTATTTTTTTGGCAATTCTGGAAAGGACGTTTGAAGAATTTTAATCATTTACGAGTTATTACGACTGTTATGGTATCTCGTCAAAGAAAAAAATTAAAAAATCTATTTTAAGAACAATCACCAACAAGCGTGAAAAGCGTGTTAGAATCGCTAAAAAAATGTCTCAACTTAAAAAGGATATTATTAATATCAATATTATACTCCCTCCGTCCAATTTTATTAGTTATATTTGCTATTTTGGAATGTCACATTTCATTAGTCATGTTTCCTAAATTGAAAAGAATTAACCATTTATTTTCAATATGTTACTCTTACTTTTTACTATTTACTTTTAACTTTTAATACTCACACATAAATATCGTGTAGAAAAGAATACAGACCATTGATATTGAAGGAGGGAGTATTTGAATTTATATACTCCCTCCGTCATCCATTTAGTGACGTTAATACTATATTGGGACGTCCTCCATTTACTGACAATTTCCATTTTTGGACGTAGACCCCACAATCACTTTAACACTTTAACACTTTATACATCTACTTTTTATTATTTTAACATTTTAATACTATTAAACAATTTAAATGGACCCACAATTATTCCACTTTAACACTTTAACACATTAATTTATTATTATACCATAAAATGTGAAAAAACGCGTGCCCAAACTCCCTCCGTCACTAAATGGAGGACGGAGGGAGTATTTGAGGGCCAGCATGTAAATGTGTTGGTATTTCTCATCAACCAATAAATAAATAAAAAAAGTAGTATTATCAACCTACACCCTCCGTCCCCTAATAAGTGTCCCGAGCCGCCATTTCGTAAAAACCAAGGAGAAGGGTAAATTTACCATATTAACCCCTAATCATTACATTGAAAGTTGAAAAAGTGAAAAAATGTAATGATAATAGGGGTAAAATTGGAAGTTTAGCCAAAATTTTACCTTGAAATATGTGATAGGACACTTATTAGGGGACAAAAATTTTGGCGGCTCGGGACACTTATTAGGGGACGGAGGGTGTATCTTATAAAGTACGGTGTACTAAACAATAGTACTCCCTCCGTCCTCCATTTAGTGACGTTAATACTATATTGGGACGTCCTCCATTTACTGACAATTTCCATTTTTGGACGTAGACCCCACAATCACTTTAACACTTTAACACTTTATACATCTACTTTTTATTATTTTAACATTTTAATATTATTAAACAATTCAAATGGACCCACAATTATTCCACTTTAACACTTTAACACATTAATTTATTATTATACCATAAAATGCGAAAAAACGCTTGCCCAAACTCCCTCCGTCACTAAATGGAGGACGGAGGGAGTAGTAATATTATTAATAGGGTGCAGAAGGAGTTGCCAATAGGACAAGTATTTGGGAGTCCGTACGAAGAAGGATTCCCCAAATCCAGAAAATTTAAGAGAGTAGGCCCCACTTATTCAATTCATTTTGTACGGGAAATGAATATAAATTCACATTCTCCTATTATTCCTATATTTATATTCTTGGCTAAGTAAATTTGTGGGGGTTTAAGTATGGAAGTATACACCCAAAAATGGGTTTTCCAATTGTATCGTATCAAAAGTAAAAATATAAAATTCTAACTCTGTCCCATCTTACTTGGTTTTCTTTTTTCAGGATGTCTAATTTTAATTTGCTTGTTTTCTAAAATTAAAATCAACCCTTACTTTTTTATAGCTCGTTCGGTAGCAATGTCAGTGGATGAGATCCTATGTATTCAAATTGGTGTACCAATGGTGTACCCGATACAAAATTAGAAAGTTTTAAATTCTCTCTCTTAGTTGTCATTTTGAGTTAATTTGGTTATTAGTATATGTCAAAACTTCCTAAATGTATCGGGTACACCATTGGTACACCAATTTGGAGACAAAGGATCTCATCAGCAATGTCAGGATAGTAGGCCCGAGATTAAAATTAAGATTATTATTTAGGTTCGACACAATAAGGATTCTAATGTTGTTGTTTGGTAAGGTAATGTAAATTAACCACTATCTTACTTTGGGTGCTTGGTATCAAAAATTAAAAATAATGAAAAAGAAGTCAAATGACAGTAATAACCCTAGCTAATATGAGAATTGAGAAACAATGAAACATTGTTCCTCACTTTGAAACCCATATACTGAATTTGAACAGCAAGCCATCGTTCCCATTGCAGACTGTCGCACCGATTTTGCCCACCGCCTCCTCCACCGAACCCTAGATGTGGACCTTAAAGTAGAAGTTATGCCAATTTGCTGCCGGCCGCCCCAGATCATTATCTTGCAGGCGAGGTCGCGGTTGTGGGCCTGGCGGAGGAGGTCGAGCCGCAATCGCTCCGACTCCTTCACTGCCATAATATATTTGATGATCTCCTTCGCGGCCAAATTCGTGAAACAGTGCCGACGTCTTCTCATCGTCGGGCGGTTGCGGTCCGACGACGACAGCGCTAGGCTGTTGAGCTCAGAGTCCACGTTCGTCTGTTCGTCTACGTTTGGATGATGAATTGATGGGAATGGGTAGGGTACTTTCGGCATTTCACTCCTTTATCTGGACTACTGTTGCAACCCCCGATTACTATCGCGGTTAAAAGGCGCGATAGCTTCTCTGAAGCGCAATAGGGTGAGAGAGAGAGAGAGAGAGTCCAAATTTTAATAAACGAAATGAATGGAATTAAACGATGGAGTATATTCAGCTTAGCCTTATGATGTGTTATTTTTGATGAAAAATTATCATGAGAATATGAGAAAACGTAAACTAATCACCGTTAATAAAATTTTCTTATTTTTCACATTTTACACATTTTATCTATGATGGATAATTTTACTAAGGAAACTATTTTCACTCCATATAGGAGGGATAATATTTTCTCTCCATCGTAATGAAAATAAAGGGGAAGAAAGAGTAAAACTCTCCTTAATAAGGAAAATTTAATGGGTGAATCTTTCTCTCATTTTCTCATGATAAATCTATATATATATTATATAAAAACAAAAAACAAGGGTTATTTTTGTATTTTCACTTATATTCTCAGGGGTATTTTAGTATTTTCCTTAAACAAATTAATTTAATTTAAATGCACAAAACTTGCGATTAACTGCATTGGAGACGCCATGCGGCATCCACCGTTTCAAATCAACGCATCACCTTCTAATTTTCTTCCCACGAAAGGACACTGAAGATTGGCATCAAGTCATTTCTGATATACTACTATTACCGTCCACAAAAATACCTTCCATTAAATTATTTACTCCCTGTGAACAATATTTTTCTTCCCAAATTATTTTTTTACATGCATGAATTGCCGCATAGTGTGAAATTGACGAGACTTGAGAACACACATGAATGACGTCATACATTGAGGTAATGCTATTTATTTAAAATTCTTTATTTAATGATCTAACGGGAAACGAAGGTTAGACAAACGTTTGTGTTGGTCCCGGTTTGTTAATGGGAAAATACGTAGGGGGGGGGGGGGGGGGGGGGTGAATACGTATTTTGAAGTTTTTCAACTTCAAATCCCTTAACTCAGAGTGACAAGTAAAGAGCTCACTTGAAACTTAAGACCTAGCTGAAGCTAGATCTACAGTACGTAGCTAGCCTGCTTGACCGAAGTGACCACTTGATCAAGAGGGAGTCTTTACTCGTGTGCGGAATTTGGTGAGCTAAATCTTTCCTAAGTAATTGAAATTTCCAGATTAAGTTTGTTTAAGATGCAATATGCAATGAATAATCAAACAAGAGATAGTTTAGGGTAAGAGAGATACGACACCAAGAATTATAGTGGTTCGGAGATAAAGCTCCTACGTCCACTTGTTGCACGACGGCAACTGTTCTTTTCACTCAAGAACTTGAAGGTTACGGGTCCTTCAAAAACCTGGTCGAGATCGGGCTTCACTCGCCTGGATCAAACGACTGACGTAGTGATTGCGGGTTCACTACACAAACCTAACAAAGACTGGAAGCTTCACTTGCTTCAGTCAAAACACGACAGGAAGATTACGGGCTCTCCTTACAGCCTAGCTTCGATCGAGCTTCACACAAACGATGTAAGTGCAAGCTTGGATCTAGACTCTATGATCGAGGCTTCTCCAATCGATGAAAGAAGAGCCTTGGATCGAGACAACCTAACGACAACACTCAAAAACCTAATAGACAGAGTTTAGGGTTTTTGGTTGACGAAACACACTATGAAGAGCTCTTTACAATAAGTGCAAAGATGGCTAGAGCTCTTCTTCTAAGCTTGGATATGGAATGGGCTTAGACTCTAAGTGTGAAGGTTGTGAAGACGAGTTCCGATGAACTGGAAACTCGGAGAATACTGGAAAACAAAGACTCGAAGATTTGCTCGAAGGCTTGGGAGTGTTTGTTTGCAGTAGGCTCGAATGCTCAAATAGTGTTCTACTTCTTCACGTCTTCATCCTTCACTATTTATAGGCGGAGAGATGGCCGAGATCCGTTGCTTGGTTGGTGGCCTTGTCTCTCCTCCACTCGACAGTACTTTGTGCAGCCAGTATGCTTTTGCAGATGCGCAGTTTGTCCGTTTGCCAAATCTGGCTAAACTCCAACTTCAACAGTAACTGGAGCGAGCTAGTACTGTAGCTGCGCCCTGTCGGCCTGGCAGTCAACTCTTCCGCTCCACTCCGCTTTCGACACGTGGAGATCTTGTAATTAATGCTACGATCTCCTGTTGACTGGAGTTCAAAATATGGGCGGGAGTCGCGCTGTCGCTTTCTGGTAGGTAGTGGCTCGCTTTGCTTTGAAGTTGTAGCGGCCGCTCTGAAGTGAGTCGCTTCGTGGTCATCTTCGTAGTGAGTCACTTGGGAATAATTTTCCCGAGAAACTACTTTGACTCGCGTTGACTCGCTTCGGCTTTTCTTTGTAGCGCACGCTTCGCTTCGCTTTAGTGGGTTCATTTGATTCCACTGTAGCGCTCGCTTCGCTTCGCTTTGGCTTTGGACTGTAGCGCTCGCTTCGCTTCGCTAGTTTTGGCACGCTTCACTTTGGCTTGCTAGACTCGCTTCGCTTCGGAAAACACACTCAAGCGAGTGGCCTTCACTTGGAATTCCTGCAGTCTAAAGCTAAGCAAAACAAAGCCATCCTAACAGTTTAGGCTTAGAAAAATTCTAACCTATCATCTACATCAAATGGGTCGCTTGGGAACAGAACGCTTTGGGGTTTTGGGATCAAATCAAAACACTACATTTTTAAAGTGTCCCATGTAGTTCCCCCTTAACATTTTCGTTCTTAACAATTCCCAACAATTTCCCCCTTTTTGATGATGCCAAAACCCATACGACTTAGATAAAAAAATGAATCTAGTCTATCTAACCGTGAAGGGAACTTCAAGCGACTGCTTCCTTTGCAGTTTCGTTTGTAATTTTCTTTTAAGTTCCTTCCCCTTTTTTTTCGGTTAAATTATTGAGTTTGTAGCAAAAAAAGTAAAGTCATTCACAAAGCGAGTAAATGACACAGAGGAGACAGAAATTGAAATGAGATAGATGAACAAGCAGTTCACAAAAAGAGATATGTTAAGAAGCTTGAAACTCAAAGGTTTCCTGCAGCTTCATCCTCCTTCTCCTTCTCCTTTCCTTCTTCCTCCTCCTTCTTTTCTTCTTCAATAGCAGCAGTATCCACGTAAGCTGATAGAACTCTCGATTCCATAGAGTCTACCGTGTGAATACTAGGTCTTCTCCATGCACTCTCCAGCCTGAAAGCTTCAGTCACCTCCTCATCTATTATCCCTCTGTCTGGAATGTCCGTGCCTCGATGATACGGCATGGGGAATTCCTTTAGAGCAGGAACCTTGACAACAATTGGCATGGGTTGAGTTTGTTCAGCCAAGGTGAAGATTTTTCGTCGCAGTTTGTCATCATAGGCGGCGAGAAAATTGTTGAGGGCACTTATCCTAGAGCATTGATCCTGCAGCGGCACTACTTCCCAGTAATAATAGGCCTTGATGAATAAGTCTTTGTAGTATAACCACAGATCAAGCAGATCTCTCGGAATAAAAGCCTCAATTTTCCTTGCATCAGGGTGCTCGTCCCTTCGCTTGGCCAACTCCTCTTCTGACCTCTTTGACAGTTCAGCCATGGTCGCTTTGAACTTCTTTCCTGTTTCGCCACTCCACAATGGACGCTTTTCATTTAGACGCTTCCGAATGTAGTTTTGTTCGGGGTAGCGGCCAGACTCAACCATCTCTTTTGTCGTCACGTCGCATGCATCAGATATGGCTTGTGTTTCGCATGCTTCGGACTCATCTGGCATAAATGGAATGAAGGCGCTCCGCACCAATGAAGACTGGATGAGTATCACCTCACTGAAGTGTTCCTCAATCCGTGCGTCAATCACTTGGAGTCGCCTGTCATTTGACCTCCTCTTCCTCTCGCCTTCGCTCCTCCCTTCTTCTCTTTCCTTTCTCTTCCTCTCCTCCCTTCCAGCTTTTGAGGCAACTGCTTGCTTGACCTTTTGGCGCTTGGCCGCGGGGTCATCACCTTTTATCTCCTGTGCAGTTCGCTTCAATGGAAGTTTTGGTGGTGGGAGTGGAGGCATATCCTTCTTAGCAGTACTAGAGGGGACGACTGCTGACGGAGTGAGTGCAGCAGTGGTCGAAGTGAGTGCGGCTGTCGAAGCTGGCGCGGCGGCTGAAGCGGGGGCTTTGGGTAAAGCGGCCGCTTGGGAACTAGATGAAGCACCTGCAGCAATAGAATTTTTGGTTAGATTAAACAGCTGCTCCATCTCCCACGCCAAGGCAGCATCCTTCTCCACCTGCATCCGCCTTTCCTCCTTCGTAATCACGGTCACCGGAGGATGCCGTGCAATAGAAGCACTTAGCACTTTCTCTTGAAGCGGCCTGCTGGGCTCTTCGAGCTGTTTCAATAATTGCTCCTTCGTGAGCTTTGTCTTGCCCAGAGCCCTCGCTTCATCTACATCCTCCGTACCTCCAACATCATTGCCTCCCTCCAGCATTAATTCTACACCGACTCTACTTTCCCCTGAACCTCCAGTTCCTCCTAGCTTCACTTGTCCTTCCCCCTTTTTGGCATCATCACTGCCAGGGGTTAGGATCATAGATTTTCCTGAAATGGTTTGGTGAATTGAGTTGACAGAGTTGAGAATGGCCTCCAACATCTTTTCGGCTATTCCCACAGTTGGAGCCACCAGATCAGCAGTCTTGATTGAAATTTCTTCGAGTAGATACTCGCACTGCTTCTCTCTCTCCACAACTGATGCCATCATTCTCTCTAAGGGTTCCACTTCTCTGAAGCGAGCCTCCAGCTCCGCTTCAATTTCCCTCCTTATATCTGCCTTTTCCTCCTGCAAGTTGAAGTACCAAAATTCCTGAGCCGCTTGAAATTCAGCTTGCATTGTCTCAAGGCTCCTCTCTCTCTGGTTTAGAGAGAGATGGAATTCGGCACTTGCAGCCATCTTTTCTGTGTAAGCTTCGCCCAGCTCCTTGACCTTTTCCAATAGTAGCGTTAATTCAGCATTCCTAAGGTCAATGGCTTGCGCACTCTTCCTCCTACTCTCCAGCTCCTTTTTATCTGTCTCACTCTCTTGCTTGAGCAGTTTCATCTCATTCTTGAGAGAGTCCAGGGCCTTTTTCGTGCTCAGCAGTTCACTTCCCGTCCTTATCAGCTCCTCCTCTCTCTTCTCATATCCCTCCTTCAACTTCTTCAACTCCTCCTTCAAATCTTTCTTCTCTTTCTCCAGTTTGATCAAACTGGCATTTACATTCCTCAAGCGGCTCCTTTCCGCATCAAGCGAGCCCTTGAGGTCAGTGATAGTAATAGTTTGATCTCCCACCAGCTTCACCTGCGCCTCCAGCGCCTTCTCTTTTTCCTCCAACATCCTCTCCTTCTCCTCCACCTTTCCCTCCAAATCCTTCTTCTTCTTGTCAAAGTCTTCTCTAAGACTGATGACCTCCCCCGCCTTCCTCTCCATTTTCTCACTCTTCTTCGTTATCTCGCTTTGAAGGCTAGCGATCTCCGCATCCTTCAACTCCACCTCCTCCTTATGCTCCCTGATGAGCTTCCTTTCATGGGAAGAGGGCACTCGCTCTGGAACTGTGGCGAGTGGATACGATTCTTTCACCTTAGCATCCAGCTTCTCCCAAAAGCTGGTCCCTTCAAGGAAGGCATGGAAGCCATTTTCGCAAATGAAGTTGAGTAACTTGGCTTCCATTTGAATCAGCTCCTCCTCTGTGAAGGCTTTGAGGAGCCTGAAGATTTTGTAGTACTCCGTTCCTCGATACGTGATGTACGTCAGAAAGTCGACTACATTGGTGTAAAACACGTCGCTCCATGCAACGTTCGCGGAGCGAAGATTGTAGCGAAGATTGATTGTCTCAGCGGCTTGCTCTCTGTCTAGGGCATAGCGTTCGAGAGCCCGCTTGTGTACGGTGAGGGTAGGGGGAATGAATTGTGGAATGATGGGAAGTTCTCCGACAGTATGGGCGGTATCGGCTGTAGCTGCCGATGTCGAGGGGGATTGGGTAGGTGATGAGGTTTCTTGGGTTTCTGAAATTTGGATGGCTTCGGTGAGGGGTGGTTGTGTTTGCTGGGTTTGGAATGGCTGGAAAGTGGTGTAAGCTTCGACTGGGTCGATATGGAGTAAGGGCATTTCGGGCATATGAAAAGAAGAATCAGTTTCTTCTTCACGAGGAGAGAGGGGGGTTGCTTTTGTGAGGGGTTGTTGGGTTGATGAGGCTTGGGGTTCTGGTATTTGAGTGATGTGGGTTTGGATTTGGAGTGGGGGTGATTTGGCATTGATTGGTGAAGGCTGGGGTTGAGTCACTTCAACGTTCTCAAGCGGCTTCTCCACCGCCTCGCTTTCTTGAACGATTGAAGCGACTCGCTTCATTTTCTTGCCTCGCTTCGGCGCGGCTCGCTTCCCGGGTGAAGCGACCGGCCTTACTTGGCTCACTTCGGCTTGCCTTTCGGCAACCGGTCTCGCTACGGGCACTTCAACCTCGAGAAGTCCCAAGTCCATCAAAGTCTTTGTTTTCCTCCACTTATCATAATAGATGGACTGTTTGTTGTAGACGGCGACGTCGGATTCCGGCCATGCTTTGCCCGGAAACTTCTTTTCCAAGGCATAGGAAAGCCTTGAGAAGAACTTCAGTTTCCCCTTGCGGAGAATCTGATCGGCGCTCCCCTTCACGAACGCAAAATCGGCAGCAACTTCGTGAATTTGTTTGAGGAACCAGCCATGCCAGTTGAAGTTGGTTCCGGTGAGGCTGTCAACGATCACTGCAATGGCGATCAGCTTCGTCTCGGAAAGTGTATCCAGGGTTCCGACGTAGCACGCGACACTCTTCGAGAAGAGCTCGCAAATATGGTTGAAGGGGGCCTTCAAACTCGAACGGATACTGGCCTCCTTGAAATTCGGATCTGCTTCGGCGGTTGCAAAACGACCGTACTGAACTCCGGCAGACAGACCTAAATCTAGCAGTGAGTCTCCTCCTTCTCTCGGCAAATCAAACTCACCGATGAGTTCACTCATGTCCACCTCCACCGGCTTCCTGGTGCGTGGATCAGTGAAAGAAGACGTATTCTGCTCCTTCCTCAAGTTGAGCAGTAGTTCTCCAACGGCCTTCGCCAGAATCTTTGACGGAACTGCCGTCACGAATTTCCATAGACCGGCCGTGGTCACGGCTCTACGGAGAAAGCCATTCTTTTCGATAATGGCTGGATCGAGATGAGGCTCGACATTGATATGTTTGTCGACCTCCGCGAGAAACTCCTCCATCGTCTCGGTGTTCTTCTTCTTTCCCATGGTGATTTTAGAGAAATTTGAGCAGAGTTTAAAAAGAAAGGGTTGAGACTCGTGAGTTGCAGAAATCGCAGATCTAAGCACGAGAATGGCAAATTTTGAAGGCTGTGAAAGGTTTTGCAGTTCTGCCTCGTCCCGTATATATAGAGTTAGGTCTTGGCTGACGTGGCAGGGGTAGGACGGTAATATTGCCGTAAGTCCTGTAGGTAGGCGGCGGACGTGCGGTGATGGGTCTGACGTGTCCGGCGTCACCACAGTAAAAGTGAACTGCCACTTGCTCGGCGTCTCCACGTGGTCTGCTGCGATTGGGTTGTCTTATACGGCGCTTATCCAACGGTTGCAGATTGGGGGCTGTTGAGATTCGATGGCTGGATCTTCTTCGCCATTTCCCGCTTCAAATTTGAAGTGAGAACCACGCGCCCGTTATTTCCGCCGTTCCTGATTCTGCATTAAATACTTGGCAGAGAGTGAAAATTGCACTCGAGTGCAGACAGCTCATACCCGCTCGCTTCGTACCCGCTCGCTTCGAGTTGGGCTGATTTAGCTTTTACTCGCTTGCGGAGTACTCGCTTTGAGTGACTGTTCCGCACTCGCTTGCAATGACTTGCGAAGTGACTCGTCACTTGCTTCGCCATCTGTAGCGACTGGAATATAGAAATGAAGTTTCTTTGCTTTATTTAAAATGTTTCTGACTTATATACTTCGAGGATAAACAAGAGTGTTTTCCTCTTTGTATTTGTGTCAGATTCATTTCATATTTTCCACGTAGTGAGTGAAGGTTTCTAGCACGCTTCGGCTCACTTAGTGGACTTAATATTGAAACACTTACCAGTCAATCTCACTTCGTAGGAGATTGATACCACAAATTGACGACTTCATGTTGAATTAGATACCATTTGTTGGAGACTACATGTTCATGTTGAATTAGATCTTCATGGCATTCATCTTCATGGCATTCATCTTCCTCTACGAATTAGAGAGTCCTCCATCGAAGTGAATGAGGGAGAAAATGAATATAGTACACAAGCTTACTACTACCCGAAGGGAGCATCACGTAAGTGTACTTATTCACGACGAATGGGGGATGAGTACAAGTCCTTATCTCAGAGCAGAAATGGACAGGATGACAATGAGAATGCTTGACAAGACAATCTCGTATTTTACGCAGAAGCATGTCATCAGCCCTGCAACCTTTTGTATAAAAAGGTAAACCTTCAAGCTTTCCTACAATCTAGAGAAAGAATCTGCAGACGACTCGCTTTGACCCAAGCTAGGGCAATTTGAAGCGATGCAGAATTTGAGATAGCAGCATTCTTGCTCGCTTTGGAAGTAGCTTGCTCCGAGAGTAAGCATTAGTTCCCCCTTAACCATATACTTAACAATTCCAATAAGTTGGTAGGGAACTTCTTCCAATACTCCACCTAACTCCACCTAACTTCATTTTCTTCAAGCGAGTGGAGTTTGAAGTGACTCGCTTGAGTTGGTGAAGATCCGAAGCGAGTGACACACAAGAGAATAAGCGGTCACTTATTCGTGCATCCTGGAACTAGCATTCTTCACCATGGTCTAATAACCCTAATTCCATGCATAGCTGGTTGAATCGAGACTCAGCTAGAGGCTTGGTGAGGATATCTGCTCGCTGGAGATCGGTATGGATTTTCTCGAGCTTGACATCCTTCTTCTCGACATGATCACGAATGAAATGATGTCGAATTTCCACATGCTTGCATCTGGTGTGAAGCACTGGATTCTGCGAGATACATATGGCACTGTTGTTGTCGCAGAAGATTGGAATTTTATTTGCTTCAACTTTGTAGTCCTTCAATTGTTGACGAAGCCAAAGGATTTGAGAACAGCAGCTTCCAGCGGCCATGTACTCAGCTTTGGTTGTTGAAGTGGCTATGCTTGTCTGCTTCTTTGAGAACCACGAGATCAGCTTGCTTCCCAAGAACTGACATGTGCCCGAAGTTGACTTCCTATCGACTCGGCACCCTCCATAGTCAGCATCGGAGTATCCAGTGAGTTCCAAATTGTCCTCCGCTGGATACCACAGCCCCATATTGACAGTGCCCTTCAAATATCGAAGAATCCTTTTGGCAGCTTCAAGATGGCTGTGCTTGGGGTTGCTTTGGAAGCGAGCGCAGACTCCGACTGCAAAAGCAATATCTGGCCTATTTGAAGTGAGATAGAGTAGTGACCCAATTAGGGCACGATAATCTGTAGGATCTACAGATTTTCCTCCTTCGTCTGGCTCCATCTTCCAGTTGGTATTCATAGGAATCTTCACAGCTTTAGCATGTTGAACACCAAACTTGGCAAGCATATCTCTAGTATACTTTGCTTGGTTGATGAAAATTCCATTATCCTGCTGCTTCACTTGAAGACCTAGAAAGCAGCTCATCAAGCCAATCATCGACATCTCATACTTGGTCTTCATCAGCTCTCCAAACTTCTCGCTAAGCGACTGGTTTGGTGACCCAAATATGATGTCGTCCACGTAGATCTGAACCCATAGCATATCGTCTCCATGATTGATAGTGAATAGAGTTCGATCTATTTTCCCTTTGTGGAAGCCATTCGCCACTAGGAATTGAGATAGTGTATCATACCAAGCTCTGGGAGCTTGCTTCAACCCATACAGGGCTTTCTTCAAGCGATACACTTTATCTCCCTGCTCGAAACCCGGTGGCTGCTCCACATACACTTCTTCCTTGAGTTCACCATTGAGGAATGCTCTTCACATCCATTTGATAGACCTTGAACTTCTTGGCTGCTGCATAGGCTAGAAACAATCTGATAGCTTCAAGCCGTGCCACTGGAGCGAAGGTCTCGTCAAAGTCGATTCCTTCCTCTTGGCAGTAGCCTTTGGCAACGAGTCGCGCCTTGTTCCTCACTACGTTGTGGTCCTCGTCGGTCTTGTTCTTGAACACCCACTTGGTGCCAATAACATGCTGAAACTTGGGACGATCCACGAGGTACCATACGTCATTTCTAGTGAACTGGTTCAGCTCTTCTTGCATGGCGATCACCCAGTTAGAGTCGGCTAGGGCTTCCTCCACGCTTGATGGCTCAATGTTTGAGAGAAAGCAACTGAACATGGCACTTTCTCCAAACACTTGACTTCTGGTCACTACACCCTTGGATGGATCTCCAATGATTTGGCTAGGTGAGTGATCTTTGAGCCACGCTCGCTTTGATCCGCCAGCTTCATCTTCATCTACTTCCTTGTCGCTCGCTTCATCGACTGAAGTGACTGGATTGGGTGCTTGGCCTGCACTAGCTTCAGGAATCTTGGGGGTAACTTCGACTTCTCCTTTGGGATTCTGCTCGCTTGAGTCCTTGATCTCATCATCTTCATCGAGCACGTCCCAAGTGAGTTGATTTGAGGGTTCCTTGCTTTGATCCTTTTCATTCGCTTGAGCCTGTTCCTGTGGAAAGCTTAAAGAAGACTCATCAAATACGACATGGGGTGATTCCTCCACAATTAGGGTTTTACAGTTGAACACCCTGTAAGCTTTGCTAGATGTCGAGTATCCTAAGAATACTCCTTCATCAGCTTTGCTTTCAAAGGCTTTCAACTGCGACTTCCCATTGTTGTGAATGAAGACCCTACAACCAAAAATATGGAAATAAGATATGTTAGGAATTCTCCCTGTCCATATTTCATATGGTGTTCTGTCGTGCCGTTTGTTGAGAAGCGTCCGATTCTGTGTGTAGCACGCCGTGTTGGCAGCTTCAGCCCAATACTTCATCGGAAGCTTCGAGTCTGCAATCATGGTGCGAACGGCTTCTTTGATGATTCGATTTCTTCTTTCAGCAACTCCATTCTGCTGAGGAGTGCGTGCTGAAGAAGTTTGATGTGCTATGCCATGCTCCGTGCAGTATGCTTCAATTGTAGAGTTCAAGAACTCTGTGCCTTTGTCGGAGCGAATGGTCACGATAGCTTGATTCTTTTCCACCGCCAATCGCTTGAGTAGTTGTGGCAGTTTGGTCAGTGTCTCCTTCTTGCTGAAAAGGAATACAACCCAAGTGTAGCGAGAGAAGTCGTCAACTACAACTAGGGTGTACTTCCTTCCATTTACGTTAACTGGAGTAACTGGACCAAACAGATCCATGTGAAGCAGTTCAAGCACTCGCTTTGATGAAGCTTCTTCGAGACTGGCGAAGTGCTTCTTCGTCTGCTTCCCTCGTTGGCATGGTGAGCATGGATGGTCTTTGATGAAGACTTCATTCGGTATGCCTTGCACCAAACCTTTTCGAGCTAAGCGATTGATAGCTTTGAAATTGAGGTGGTTCAAGCGTCTGTGCCATAGCCATCCAATTTCTGTAGCACTTCTTGCAACTAGGCAAGTTTCCTCTTTGCAGCTGTCCCATTGTGCTATGTAGACGTTCCTTTGCCTAATTCCAGTGAGCACAATCTGAGACGTGAGTTTGCTCTTTACAATGCACTTGTTGGAGATGAACTCCACCCTGTACCCCTTATCACAGAATTGTGAAATGGACAACAGGATGTGCTTGAGTCCTTCCACATAGGAGACTTCTTCAATTGTGAGCTTTCCAACTTTCAGTGCGCCGTATCCCCTGGTGCTTCCTCGAGAGTTGTCACCAAAGGTTACGTGTGGACCCTTCTTCTCTATGTAGCTGTGAAGTAGAGCTTTCATGCCGGTCATGTGTCTTGAACATCCACTGTCCAAGTACCATACTTGTTGACCCTCACTTGGCATGGGATCCACGGCGCTCACCTGCAATTAGACAGATTTTGGTACCCAAATCAGTTTGGGTCCTTGCAGGTTAGTTCCCTTAGGTACCCACACTTGCTTCACTTTCTTTTGAGATGAAGCTTGTGTCTTGGGCTTCTCGACCTTAGAAAACTGTGACTTCTGCCTTAAAGCAGTTTCACACGTGCAACAGTGTGTGCAAGAGGGGTAGCGGCTCGCTTTAGACCTACCTATGCTCTTCCCATTTTGCTTATATCCTGAAGCGACTCGCTTCGGATTAGCTCTGGGTTTAGAGACTGACTTAGGGTTTCTAGTCTGTTGAAGCGGCTCGCTTGGTTTCCTTGAAGCGGTCCAACTAGGGTTTTGACTCCGACTCGCTTGAGGAACCTTGGGAATTTGAAGCGACCCAGTGGAAGCTTCAAAATCTTCCCCCTCAATGTTAGTCCGGTTGGACCATCTCCAGTCCGGATAACGTGACACATAGACATTACTCCTCTTTTTAGGAGGTAGATCCTTTGTCTCTCGTGTCTTGGCTTGAGACTTAGAAGTTTCAACAGTTTTCCCTTTACCCTTGGATTGGTAAGACTTAGCATGTTGAGTGCTAGGGACTGTTGAACTTTGCTTGCCCTTAGGATCTGCCCTTAAAGATATAGACACCTTCATAGGCTTCCTTTTAGGGTTCTCAGCCATTTCGCCTTTATCTTTGTTAGTGATCGCTTTGGATGCAGTAGGCAGTTCCAAAGTGACTGATGGTGTAGTGTGAGATGCACCAACAAAGATAGTCGGCTTGGGAGGTCCACCCTCATATCCAAGGCCAGCTTTCCTACTAAAAGGCAGAAGCGAGCCCTCTAGTGCCTGCCTAGCATATGATGCTTTGTTCAAGTTGGCAACTAGAGTGGACTGGGTTTCATACCTTCCCTCCAAGCTTTGATGTCTAGCGAAGAGATCCTCGAACTTACTAGTCATAGCCCTTAAATTGAGTTTGACTTCGTCAAGCTCACGGGCTAGCTTTCGGTTCTCCTTCTCGCTTTGCGACAGAGCTTGTTTTACCACTTCGTGATCGCTTGACAATTTTTGGTGCTTGTCAAACAACTCACTCCATGTAGAGGATTGTTCTTCCTCATTGACAGTGTGTGCTAGTGTAATTGAAGTTATTGAAGGATAGAAGAATACCTCTCCTGTTTCTTCGTCGGTGAGCGCCATAAATCCAAGATCCTCACCATCACTGGAATTTGGATCGGTGAATGCATCTGAGTCGCTTGGTGGATCTTCAGTTGTAGCGACCGGTACTTCACTTGCTACGAGCGCTCGCCTTGGAGCATCCCTCTTTGCTTCAATTCTTCGCGCTCTTTAGCACTGAGCTTTGGGCACTCGGATTTGTAGTGGCCCATCTTGTGGCAGTGGTAACACTCCACTTCCATCATGTCGCGCGGGATTGTCTTGGTCGTCTCTTCTCTCTTTCCTTTTCCTTCTCGAGCATCAGTGCTCCTCCCTTTGTATTGTTTGTAGAATCTTTTGTATTTACCCACTCGAGATTTCATCTTGTTGAAGTTCTTGGATAAGAACGCAATGTGTTCTTCCAACTCTTCCCTCGTCATCTTGGTTAGCGACTGCTCGCTTGGCCCTTCAGCAGCTTTGAATGCTACTCCTTTTGACGTAGTGAGCGCTTCATCCTCTTCGTCGAGGTTCATTCGATTCAGATCGAATTCATGAGCTTTGAGTTCGGAGAACAGAATCTCCGGTGTGAGCTTTGATAGATCCTTGGTTGCTAGATACAGCTCCTTCATAGTCTGCCACTTCCTTGTGAGAGCTCGGACTATCTTCAAATTCACCTCTTTGTCTGTGAGTTCCTTCCCAAGTGAGTTGAGAGTTGCAGTGATGTTGGTAACTCTCAGCTCAAATGCGTCGATGGATTCTCCTGGCTTCATTATCAGGCTTTCAAACTCTCGCATCTGAACGGTGAGTTTGTTCTCCTTGATTTTGTCTGTTCCTTGAGAAATGAGGGCTAGGGTTTCCCACATTTCCTTTGCCGTTGCGCATTTCCTTATTCGTGGTAGATAGGCGTCCGACACGGTGCTCTGCATCGTGTGGCGTGCAATCTTGTCGAGGTTGGCAACTTTGAAGTCATTTGGAGTATACTCATCTTTATCCTTCTCCACGTACTGTTGTCGAACGTGGGCTGGACGACCTTCAGCGGCTGGAACATCCACAGATATGGCTTTCTTGATCTCGATTGGTCCGTCCTCAATGACTTCCCACATCCGGTCGTGGATGGAACATAGGAAGCTCTCGACTCGGAAACTCCAGATCTCATAGCCTTCAATTGAAAATTGTGGAATACTAGAAGCACTGTATGTAGACATGGCAAACAGTTAGTAGTATATGCAGTATGCGTGGGTGGGGTTTTGATGCACTTAGGAAAATAGGATCCGGTTCAGTGAGACAACGTGAAGCGAGTGGGGACTCGCTTCGGATATGCAAAGCAGAGGCTCGAAAGAACCTGGCTCTGATACCACTTGTTGGTCCCGGTTTGTTAATGGGAAAATACGTGGGGGGGGGGGGGGGGGGTGAATACGTATTTTGAAGTTTTTCAACTTCAAATCCCTTAACTCAGAGTGACAAGTAAAGAGCTCACTTGAAACTTAAGACCTAGCTGAAGCTAGATCTACAGTACGTAGCTAGCCTGCTTGACCAAAGTGACCACTTGATCAAGAGGGAGTCTTTACTCGTGTGCGGAATTTGGTGAGCTAAATCTTTCCTAAGTAATTGAAATTTCCAGATTAAGTTTGTTTAAGATGCAGTATGCAATGAATAATCAAACAAGAGATAGTTTAGGGTAAGAGAGATACGACACCAAGAATTATAGTGGTTCGGAGATAAAGCTCCTACGTCCACTTGTTGCACGACGGCAACTGTTCTTTTCACTCAAGAACTTGAAGGTTACGGGTCCTTCAAAAACCTGGTCGAGATCGGGCTTCACTCGCCTGGATCAAACGACTGACGTAGTGATTGCGGGTTCACTACACAAACCTAACAAAGACTGGAAGCTTCACTTGCTTCAGTCAAAACACGACAGGGAGATTACGGGCTCTCCTTACAGCCTAGCTTCGATCGAGCTTCACACAAACGATGTAAGTGCAAGCTTGGATCTAGACTCTATGATCGAGGCTTCTCCAATCGATGAAAGAAGAGCCTTGGATCGAGACAACCTAACGACAACACTCAAAAACCTAATAGACAGAGTTTAGGGTTTTTGGTTGACGAAACACACTACGAAGAGCTCTTTACAATAAGTGCAAAGATGGCTAGAGCTCTTCTTCTAAGCTTGGATATGGAATGGGCTTAGACTCTAAGTGTGAAGGTTGTGAAGACGAGTTCCGATGAACTGGAAACTCGGAGAACACTGGAAAACAAAGACTCGAAGATTTGCTCGAAGGCTTGGGAGTGTTTGTTTGCAGTAGGCTCGAATGCTCAAATAGTGTTCTACTTCTTCACGTCTTCATCCTTCACTATTTATAGGCGGAGAGATGGCCGAGATCCGTTGCTTGGTTGGTGGCCTTGTCTCTCCTCCACTCGACAGTACTTTGTGCAGCCAGTATGCTTTTGCAGATGCGCAGTTTGTCCGTTTGCCAAATCTGGCTAAACTCCAACTTCAACAGTAACTGGAGCGAGCCAGTACTGTAGCTGCGCCCTGTCGGCCTGGCAGTCAACTCTTCCGCTCCACTCCGCTTTCGACACGTGGAGATCTTGTAATTAATGCTACGATCTCCTGTTGACTGGAGTTCAAAATATGGGCGGGAGTCGCGCTGTCGCTTTCTGGTAGGTAGTGGCTCGCTTTGCTTTGAAGTTGTAGCGGCCGCTCTGAAGTGAGTCGCTTCGTGGTCATCTTCGTAGTGAGTCACTTGGGAATAATTTTCCCGAGAAACTACTTTGACTCGCGTTGACTCGCTTCGGCTTTTCTTTGTAGCGCACGCTTCGCTTCGCTTTAGTGGGTTCATTTGATTCCACTGTAGCGCTCGCTTCGCTTCGCTTTGGCTTTGGACTGTAGCGCTCGCTTCGCTTCGCTAGTTTCGGCACGCTTCACTTTGGCTTGCTAGACTCCTTCGCTTCGGAAAACACACTCAAGCGAGTGGCCTTCACTTGGAATTCCTGCAGTCTAAAGCTAAGCAAAACAAAGCCATCCTAACAGTTTAGGCTTAGAAAAATTCTAACCTATCATCTACATCAAATGGGTCGCTTGGGAACAGAACGCTTTGGGGTTTTGGGATCAAATCAAAACACTACATTTTTAAAGTGTCCCATGTAGTTCCCCCTTAACATTTTCGTTCTTAACAATTCCCAACAGTTTGTAATACAAACGTTCGATCTTTACATTTTATTTGTTTTTTTTAATTTTGTTTCTTATTTAATTTTAATATCCTTAAAAGGTCAGTTGAGTGTTTGTATTATAAACGTGTGCACCATCTCCTTTTGCCGGATTTTGTATATTTCTGATATTCTTGAATTGAAGAATAGTCGATAGTTTTGAGACTTTTGTCATTTTGTTTTGTCCATAGGATCTAATTTTTATTTGTTGAAATTTGTATTTCTCTTTTCTACGTAAAAATGTGGTGCAATAATAGTATTCAGTATGTTAAAAATTTTAGTAGAGTAATACTTCATATGCAAAATGTTGTAGAAGAATTCACTATTTTTTAATATTTTCAAAATTTAAAATTATTGAATTAAATTCTTGCATTTATACATTAAAGCCGATTAATTAGTTCCTCTTTGTGATCTTTCAATTTTTTTATTTAACTATAACTATTCATGCAATAATAAAATTATAAAATTATTGGAGACTGAAATTCATTATTTGAAGGATTAATTTTTTTCAGCTATTTAATTTTAATTCCATATATATATATATATATACTTAGAATTTTGTATGAGAATGAAAATAATTTTAAGTATGTACATCGTATGGGCAAGAATGGTAAACCAAATTACATTATTGTGTAATTGAAAAACTTCCTATTCATCTTTTGGTGAAAGGGCACCATGAAAAGTTTCATCTATGGAACGGTAAGGTAAACAATATGTTCTTTTCACGAAAACTCCAAATTATATATTTATGTAGAATTCTATAAGAATGTTTTCTGAAAAAATAAAATAAAAAAAATAAATTCTACAAGAATGGTAGTTCTGTAATTTATTATTCATCATCTCCCCAAAGTCCATGATCATATCATAATGCAAGTGACACGGTATAACAAAATTCTTCGAAATGTGCATTAATTCTTGCCTCCGATCATGCCACTGCAATTTCCCGCAGCACAAGGTTGGCTCTACGAAGCTTTCGGTTGACCACCGCTAAAGGTACATTCGACTGATTTTTTATAACAAATTAATCTTTACGTTTGTGGAGATGGGAAATAAAGGAAAGGAAGACCGTCTAATTTAATTATCATTTGAATATGTTCATCTATCTACTCTTATTATCGTTTCCATGTTTTCATCTGTTGTGTGGATATGTATATGGATCCTAAATATAGTTCACGAGTATAGCTCTATGGAAAACTTACTGTATCAATTTTTGTCTTTATTTTTACAAGTTTCATAGATCAAATAAATGCAAGGAATTTTTCTAGATCTCTGTTATTTCTGTGCTTATAATTAAACATTGTTTCATCGTGTAATGTTGGTCATTTTTTTTTTCTTTCTAATAATGTATTAATTATAAAATCTCATTTATAGTAGTTGTTTTGTTAAAACTAAATCATAAGTTTATTGCATATTAAAATGACGATTAATGAATGTAAATAGTACTCCTATATTAAAAGGTTAACATTATTATCAAGAACTTTTGAGAATCCAATGCCGTGCATCGCACGGGGAAATGTTCTAGTTTTCATTAAAGAGAACACAACCTTAGAGTTTAAATATGATTCACCTTAAAACTAAAGTGAGGTGTAATTCAACTTTAGCACTGGATATTTGACGCCTGTTTTTAATCTCAACCATTTACATATCTAGTTCAAACTCATTATGATTAGGGGGAGCAAGATCAAACCTGATCCAAAATCTTAACTGAACCATCGTTAATCGGTTGGTTTGGATCGAGGTTTATTACGCATCTGTTCAGATCGATTGTTGTAAGTGGAAATCAATTTTTTTCCAACTTGTTTTGGTTTTTGAGGTTTGGTTTTCGGTTCCAACCAAGCTTATACTTAAAATTTTAAAATATTTAAATATTTATCTAACATACTACTATTATTTTAATCTTGGCTCTCCCCCTACTTACATGATTATTGACTTGCCGGAAATTTTAACTATGTTGAAGTATTTGTTGGATGTACGTTTTGACTTTTCTTGATTTATATAGTTGTTCGAATTATGTTGAATACTTAAAGTATTCATTGCTATATAAATCTATCACTAATAAAAGTTCGATCCATCCGAAATTGAAAAACCAAACCATACTAATGTGTTTTAATTGTGCCCGATTGATTCTTAAAATAATTTTATTTAAATCGATTATATTTTTCAGAAGTTCGATCTAATCAGTATTATAATTTTGAATCGACTTTGACCCGAACCATCCGATTACATATGCCCTAATTACGATGACTATATAGATAATTATGACACTCTACCCAACATTGTATTATAATTATATTAAAGTTTCATATTCAGACTGAACTGGCTGACACAAATAAACCGACAACATACGAAAAGAAAGAAATTAGTCTCGATGTAATTAAAAAAATTTAACATGTAATTAAATAAATAATTACCCTCACAAGCACCGACATATTCTTTCCTGGCCTGTCCGTATTGGGTGAAATGTGTGTAGCACCGGTACCAACATTTAAAAGGAGTAAGTTAGAAAAATAAATGTTCTACCAACTCCTAATTCACACATTAATTAATTATTGTTTGACGCCATAACATCCTCAAAATTGCTATATTGGCTGGTTGTTGTTAGTTGTTAAATAAATGTCAGGTCCAAGAATGAGTTTGAAGAAAAATGCACGTTTATTAAGTACACTGTTTGCAACTTCTTACGTACGATATTATCTAGGGATGATAATAATTCCTTCGGAGTTGGGGGACACCTACGGGCTACGGATACCAACCCTTAATGGACCAAGGGCGAGAACTTTGGGGACGGAGATGTGGATGGGTATGGATGATTATACATGATGGTTTGGGGTATGACGGGGGTATACAGATCACCACCTCGTACTACTTATTAGTATTTTTTAAAGTTTGCTTGCCTAGACATTAGTGATAATCTTTAGTGGAGGTATTTCGTATAATTTCAGATATCAATCTCTGAGTACATGATACTCGCTCTTGTTCTTTACTATACTATTTTGTTTGAAGTCTGGGTTGCGGAAACTAGTTTTAAAAATCTTTTTTCTCGACTCTATAGGATGCGTTCGAACAAATAGAGTACGGTGAAGGATATGGGGGAGTGGGCTATCAAAATGGGATTGGAGAAGATAGCTTTCTGGTAGAGAGATTAATACTTTTCATGTATTATCGATCTGTTGTGGTTGACATGTACTCTGAATGCCAATGTTCGAGACGGTCGGGGATGGAAAGGAAGCAAAAGCAAGATTTATAACACGGGGGATGCATATGATTTCTTGAAACCACATACAGTAGTACTACATATTGTGGTGATTTGGAAGAATTTTTCTTTGGAAAAGACTTTTGTAATGGCTTGGAGATTGATGTGCTTGAAGATGATAACTTTGCAAAACGTGTACTTTATAGGATTCAACCCCTCATTTGTTTATGGTTGACCGTTGACGTTTGACGAAACCCATTTGATTTGTGATATACTACTATAACATTGGTGTAATGTTTTTATGCCACTTCGCTTTCGGTTTTGTGTTTATTTTTTCCAAAATTTTGGGCACCTTCCAAGTAGTATATGGGAAAAAATTTGCTTTGTGAATTTGTGCTGTCTTGTTTATTTAGAAAGGGAGAAATAAGATTATCTTTGAGAATACAAGTCAGAACGAGGAAATATTTGTGGGATAAATCAAGGGTAGATTGGTATTTAATGCGAAATATATGCCCTTACAATTGTTCATTTAGGGAGTAGCAAGTAGATTTTATGTTATGTTTGTTTATGAGCCACTGATTTCATTAAGTATTGTTTGGAACTTTGTATTAGGTACTTCGCGTACTCTTTGTTTATTTTAATTAAATATATTTTCTTCGATGACATATGTGAAGTTTAAAATAATGTAATAAGTTTAATGTACTGAAATAAGAGACTAATATACAATTTGACTTTTGTTACTCCTTTCGTCCGTCATTTTTTTGGACATGTATTTTAAATTCATTTTTAGATTTTATATTTAATTAGTAATAGATATTAAAATAGATTTTTTGAACATAATTTTTTCTACAAGGTACTATGGTACTCACACTAATGTATTGAAAAAAACTACACTCCAAAAATCTATTTTAAAATTTACTATTATAGAACTTCGAAATCATCTAAAAGAGTAATAGATTTAAGAAATGACAGACGAAGGGAGTAACTTTTTAAACATTTCATGTTGTATCAAAATAATACTCTCCCCATCCTATTTCAATTTTTCTATATTCCTAATCGGGTCATCCCATTGTATTGTTTTGATTCTTAAAATAATAGAAAAAATTAACTATTACTTTTCGACTGCAATACTCAGATTCTCCAAAAGTGTGAGTGTACCGGTGCCCGTCAGGTACGACGCTGATCTGGACACGGGATAGGGTTCAGAACCTTAGGTTTGTTTTTTTTTTTTTAGTTTTTTTTTTTAATAATATATTCTCAATCCAACATTCAATAGTTCCATGCTAAATTTCAAATTACATGTAAGCCTCCATTACTACTGCTCCAATTTTTTCATCAAAAATATCTAAAACAAATCAATGAAGTTTGATTAAATTCCCAACTTATACTTACATATAGATTAACTAAATAGAGGAGTTCGGACCCTTTACATTTGAGTTCACGTATCTTAAATTTGAAAAACTAAAGATTTCGGATCGCATCTCCACACTATGTCCGACACCCGTAACTTATCCGAGTAACATAGTTGTTTAATGTGAATTTTTAAAATTTTCACTTTTAACATTATATCTGAAATCTTATACTGAAATGAATCATATCAATTGACCCTTAACAGGTAACAGTGGAAGAAGGATGCATCATCGATAAATAAACATTTACCCGTACGATTTGAAGAATCCACGCTTGTCCATCCCACTATCTATTTATCTATATCTACAGCTTGTAAAGTACTTTCTGTTTAAAAATTGGTATTCACATTTGCGTTGCCTATTCTCTCTCTTGTTTCTCTCTCTAGGGTTGGTGTGGCTTTGGCAGTTTGGTGGCTTCCTCTTCTGTTCTGCTAACAGGTGGTGTCACTTCTTCCCTGAATTAGCAAAAACTAAAACCGATTCTAAGTTTTCCGTTATTACTATCTTTGCAAAAATAGAATCAATTTTTCTGCTTGTCGCCCCCATTTTTATATACATATACATATGTGTGTGTGTGTGTTTGTTTCTTGATTTGTAAAAGATTCTCCCTTCCTTTCCTCTTTGAATTTTTCTTGGGAAGAAGGGTTTCTGCTTCAAGATTTTGTGTTGTACTTGAAGATTTTTTGTGGATAGTTTTATCAAAAACCCCATGTCTCATGTCCCCCCAACATCCATATCTCTCTCTCTCTCTCTCTCTCTCTCTTATATTTTACTGTGTGAAGAGAAGTATACCTAGAGAAGGGGGATGGAAGAATTAGTATGATATTGATGAGTTGCAATGAATTGTAGAGAGGGAGAGAGAGAGAGATGGTGAGGCAGAAGATAGAGATAAAGAAGATCGATAACTTGACATCGAGGCAGATAACTTTTTCAAAGAGGAGAAGAGGGCTTTTCAAGAAAGCTCACGAACTCGCCACCCTCTGCGATGCCGACATCGCTCTCATCGTTTTCTCGGCCACCGGAAAGCTCTTCGACTTCTCCAGCTCCAGGTTCTCTCTCTCTCTCTCTCTCTTACACACAGCATGTAGCTACTTACCCCGCCAACGAGAAGCCCACATACAGATCGAGTGTTTTGCCAATCCCTAATTAACTAATCATCAAGAATTTAATTTACGCATGTTATAAAATTGATGTCGGCTGTTCACTTATTATCACATGTCTTTCTCGTTTGGAATTGGGGTTTCTGGCTTCAGCAGCTCTCAGGTTTAGAGAGAGAGAGAGAGAGAGAGTGAACTTGATCGATTTTCCATAAGCGAGTTATGGAGTTTATTGGAGAAGTATAACAAAATTTCTCCAAATCCATACATATGCATAAATGAAAATCTAAAAGTGACTGCCATCTTCGTACGATTTACGTATTCTGATTTTTATTTATAACCCGTAGGACCGCTTCAATTTTTCTAAAATAAATAAAAATACAGTATGTATGTAATTTGTTTCTCAAAAAACGTTTCTCTGTCCACCCTAGACACTTTTAATGTGTCGTGTACATTTTTAATGTGCGTTGTCGTTGATGTGATAACGATCAATCGAGTTTACTTTTTTTAGATAAATTAGGGTATATATTTAAGTATTTTATTGATTAATTGTATGTCATGTTATCTGTTCACACATTAAGAATGATCATAATGAGTAGGAGAGCATTGATCTTATTTCTCGTGTACTCACTAGTTGTGTACTCGCTCCGTTCCACTTCAATTGATCTGTTTCATTTTACACAGTACACGATTTTATGCCCTATGTTAAAAATGAAAAGTAAGGGGTCTACAATGAAAAATATGGGTTAATTATTTCTATTTTAGGAAACAAGTCAATTAAAGTATGAGATCCCAATTAAAAAAAGGAAGCCAATGAAATGAGACGGAAGAAATATTTTTTTAATTTACTATATTGGGGGTAAGGTAACAAGGGAACTCTTAACAATATGACTCACTATGTATGAGAAATGGATTTGTTACACCCCTTTCGGTGGATACTTTTATGGATACGTATGTCTTTTTTTCACTTCAACATTATTTTTCTCAATTTTTGTATTGTAATATATTCTAATATTTTAAAAATGAATATAGAAAACATCAAATCCAGAAAGACACGTAAAAATCAAAAGTCGATTTGCTCTTTTTTCTTTCCACCTTAAAAAAATGAAGAATAAATCAAATTGAGTTTTGATTTTTAGATTTAATGATTTCTATATTCATTTTTATAATATTAGAACATACTATAAAAAAATTTGAAAAATAAATAAATAATAATATCGAATCGAAAAAACAACATAGGTGTCTAGAAAGGTGTCCATCGGAAGGGGTGTAACATATCATTTCTCCACTATGTATATTTAATAAAAACCCAAACTAAAACAAATACGAGAACCAAACTTTGTAAGTTTCTGTTCTCATCAGTTTCTCTTCTGCCCTTTTCCCCCTTCTCTTTGGTAATGTCATTCAATTTTGTTGTGGAAAAAGTGAGAATGGAGATTATACAACCGTTTAATTTTGGCCTTTCGTTTCTTTTTTGTTTTATCTCTTTTCTAATTTTAATATATTTGGAGGGTAAGGATTGAATGTTTTTATTGCAAACGTTTGCATCATCTCCTTTTGCAGAAAAAAAAAGTGGAGTTTTATATATTATTTTGGATCGTCTTACTTCAATAATCATATTTCCTAAATTAAATTAATACTATTTGAGGTATGGAATAATAAACTGAGCCAACTTTAAAGGGCCGTGGGAAATACTAATTTATCTTAAACTTATAATCGAGTATGTTATAATAATTACAAAGTTCTTTATGGTATATATATATAT
Organism: Thymus mandschuricus; assembly: GCA_029379335.1. Taxonomy (NCBI): domain Eukaryota; kingdom Viridiplantae; phylum Streptophyta; class Magnoliopsida; order Lamiales; family Lamiaceae; genus Thymus; species Thymus mandschuricus. The sequence goes on from CM057072.1 coordinate 30,773,368, forward strand.
ATATGCACATACCTCTATGCATATGGAGTAACGTTCCCCGATTCTCTGTGAATACTATAATTGTGTTCACTGTTAATGTGACAGTTATAGTGTTTACCTTTTTTTTATTTTTTATTTTTTATATTTTTTATATAGATTAGGGTAATATTCAAAATTTTATTTCATTAATAGTAAGTCACATCATTCGTGGACATATTTAGAATGCTCACAGTAGGTAGGGGCATTCCGGCACATATGCACATATTAAATACAATGACAACTAAATTATCAATTAATTCAAAATATATCTCTTACTTTGAATTCGACTACTATATAAGACAACTAGGTACTCGTTTGGTTCAAATTGAGTAGCATAAAAGAAATGGAATCAAGTAAAATAAAAGAATGATAATAATAATGGTTAATTTGATTGAGTGCATGTTTGGTTCAATGATGGAAACAAATCTCTTATAAGGGATTCCCTTCTCCTTGTTTTCCTCCTTTTGAGGGGTCATTATGGCGGATTGAGTTATCCCTGAGTAAGGGTAACGGATAACGTATTTTATTTTATTTTTACTCAAACTAAATAATAATAAGGGATTCTCCATCTTTCTCCTCCCTTTTGAGGCGTAACAATTTGGAGGATTGAGTTATCCCTAAGTAAGGATAACAGATAACCTATTACGTACTCAAACCGAATAACAAGTAAATGAATCAATTAATTGTTTTCCTTTCCATAACAAAAAATAGTAAACCAAACATGGACTAAGACACGATGAGTTAGAACATGTTTGTCCAAACTAGAATGTTTTCAACATTTATTTTTGTACTTGTGAATAGTAAAAATACAATAGATATGTATGCAAACTGCATTCTTAATTAGTGCTTAATTAAGGTAGCCTTTACAAAGTCAAAGTATATTAATCTAAAGACAAAATGTTAGTCGTTATGGATACTCAAACTGCCACATATAGTAGCCATTTTCCCATAGAAACTAGTACTCGTTTTGGTTTCAATTGCCAAACTATAGCTTATGTGAATTTCTTCACAATTAAAAGATTGTTAGAATATACCCATGCAGTTGGGACATTAAAAGCCACTTTGAGCTCATTTTGTGAAGCTTGTTAGCTAGAAGCAATGCTGCAATAAGATGGAATTTGACTCCTTAGCTCGTGAACATGTGAATATTTATTATTCGTAATTATTTAATTCTCTATTAATAACCATGTGTGTTACCCGAAAATAATATATGAATCTTAGTGAGTATATATGTAATCGTGACTAAATCCATTTTGTAAAGGAATATACTTCAAAAATGACTCTAAATTTAGGACGCTTGTTTGGGCTATTAAACTCCTGGTTAGGTTTGGTATATATATTATGTTACCTTGTGAATTGTTATTAATTAATCAATTGTCATGTCAAGACATGACTGGTTGGTATATGCGGGGTGCACAGAGGCATTCTCAAAGGCGGAAATATTCACTATATTGAGTGAAATTCATGAAAAATAAGTCAAGACATATTACAAACGAAGACTAACACTAGGCTAGAAACCCTCAACTTTACTATCGACAATGAAACTAAAATAAATAAGATTGAAAATCACATTCTCGATTCTCTATATGCATATATTCATCCTTATAAAGTGCTTGAATTCTTGGTCTTTAAGCATATCCACGTCTCATCTCTTCTCATCTCACGTAAATATTGGATTAGTTGTAATAACTAGATGTTTTGTTTTTGTAGCATGAAACAAATCATCCAAAAGCGTAATCTACAATCAGATAGTAGCAACCGATTCGGGCTACCTCTCAACGACCAGGTAATTTAATATAGAAAATAGCAACCGATTCGGGATATCAAATTTAATTTTATATTTTCTTAACAATTAAAATGTATAACATTTACTTTAATTTTATACTAACTTTTTTTTTTCAAAGTTCACTCATTTTTATAGAATTTATAATTTTATTTTGATTTTTCAAAATATATGGTTGATCCAAAATAAATGCATTTGATTTGAATCTCATATTTCATTTCGATCCTGCTGCACTACACGCCTATTGATTTATTACAAACATGTTTCTTTCCTCATTGCATTTTCAGGCGAGGGGGGATAACTATGATGCAGTCAAGAAGGAACTCGCGGGCCTGACTCTCGAGCTCAAGTACGAATACATTACTCGTGTCCACGGTTATGTGCTTTCGTATTCATTATTAATTGTGCGTACATGACTGAAAAGCGAAAAAACCAATACCGGTTTATATAGGCAACTTAACGGAGAAGAGCTCCAAGGGCTCGGCATGAATGAATTGGCGAAGCTAGAGAGATTGGTTGAGACGGCTTTAGGCCGCATTGGGAAAACTAAGGTTTATTTGTTTTTCGTGCAAATTTTCACATTTCCAACTTATGTAATCATATATGTTAGCATTAAACAAAATAAATGTTTGCAGAACGAAATGCTTGCGAAGGAGATCAGCAATATGAAGATGAGGGCACGTTCGATAAACCCTATATCTTTCTCACATCTTATCTTTCGTTTCCTAACGATGTTTTTCAAGAATAATGCAGGAGAAAGAACTCATAGAAGAAAACTCGATGCTTAAACAACAATTTGAGGTACACGACAAACTTGGTTGTTTCCTGCCTACAAATTAAGGATCGTCTATTCCAAATAACTCTTCTTCATCTCCTATTCAGACTGTTGGATATTGTTTTTTTTATTTTTTTTATTTTTTTTTTTTGCTCAGAAAAGTCTGTTGGATATTGTTGATCGATCAACAATTAGAATAGGAGATAAAATGATTATGGAATAGAAGATCTGATCCGTATTTTTCGCACTAGCTAGTAGTTATTGAATGAAGTGCATGCTGCAGAAATTTGGATGTACAACAAGAAACATGATGGATCAAGGAAATTCAGCTGAGTCCATTACTATCAATTCCAGCAGCTTCTGCGGCCGTTGTCATGATGACGAGGGGAGCATTTCCGATACTTCTCTTACGCTCGGGTATGTCTATTGCGTTTTGAAATGCACTTTTGATATTAGGGTTTGATTCCAAAATGTTTGTATGTGCATGAATTATAGTATTCGGTTAGTTAAAGAGTTCATTCCACCAAAAGTTGCAATTTTAATCAGAGATTTATAATAGTCACAATCCTTACTCTAAATTACGTGAATAAACTACAACCTTTCGATTAAGACACGACGTTCCTTTCAGCTTTCGTGTTTTATTGTTACCCTAGCCGGTAAATTGAAGTAGACGCTTAAGCGCGGTATTTCCTACTTGGACAGGGTTTTTGGTAAGCAAACCATACAAGTTGAAAGTAGTTGCTATAGTTCGACATGCTCTATTTGAATAGATTTCACGCCTCCCTATAAGTTTGAGATTTCAGACGATCGGATTGAATTTGGTTGCAATTTTGATCAAGTGAATTTTGTTGCAGCTTACCTTTCTCCAGCGGCAACCGTAAGAACACATTCATGCAGAAAATGTGTACTCACTCCCTCATTTAACTTGTTATTTATTCTTCTAAGGTAACTACGATTTTTGGCATGTTTGGTGTAATTTAATTTCGAGTGTCTGCTGAAAAAGAATGTGTACGTAGATTAGGTTTCAGTTGTGTACGAACGATGATTATGGCCATGCTAATAAAAGCTAGTTAACCTTAATTTTATACATGCGTGATTATAATTAATAATAGTATTGTAAATGATCAATATATATACTTGATTTTTATTTATTGTCTTCTTAATTCCCAACTTTATTGTTCGACTCCACACAATGAATTTATATTACGTATTTGAGTTCATATCAGCATTACTTAACAAGTTAACATTTTATCAAAAATCCGTGATAAAAGAAAATGCTCATAACTAATCTGGACGGAGGAAATATTAATTTAGTGAGTAGCCTGTTTTAAAAGGATTGAAATATAATTAAATTTATTAACTATAAAAATATTTTACATGCGTAAGTTATTGCTCTATATGATAAATGAAATCTACCTGAATTTAGAGTACTTCCAATGGCCAGTGTCGAGCGACACGAATTTCCATAGGAGGCACCGGTTCCGCTACAAGGAACTCATGTGACACCACCCTGCTAAAGTCATATATAATAACTAGTGCAATGTCCGTCGAAATTCGACGGGGTTCAAATTATTTTGTAATTATAATTTTTTTTTAATAAAAATTACATAAATTTGTATGTTAATTATTTCAAGTAGCCCGTTACTCGTAGTAATATGAAAATGAGCTTAGGAAATTAATATTTTACGATAAATATATTTTATATTTTATCCCGCCAAATTTTAACATGAACTGCTTTAAAATGTTATTTTGAAAAAAAAGTTAAAATAAAATAAAAATATATTATGTCATCCGTTGTTTATTTTATCTAAACACCCTTCAGATGGATTCTTTTTGAAGAAATAAAAGGGCAAATAAGGGTTAACACTTCTTAAAGAACTATACGGTTTAAGTCACGTTAAAAATTTCATAATTAATATCAATTATTAATTATGATTAAAGATTGTATATTTATTATAATATACATATAGAGAGAAATAAGTCGTACTCTCTTCATTCACTCTTATAATGACACTCTCTTTATCCAGTTAAGCATAGTCAAAAGTGTCAATATGAAGTGGGGAAGTACACAGTTATATAGTATATATCATGTAGGGTAACGTGGATTTTCATAGCAGTTGCGTCAACTAACATTCATCAAACATTGTAACAAATTGTTGTTATTAGTGACATGATTTTTCGATTGAGTCTGAAAGGCTTGCGGTGCAACTTTAAGACTTTTTCGTAATATGTTTGGGGCTTGAGCCAGTAGGTCCAATCCCAATAGCCACAACTACTTTCATCCATTCGCCCCCGCAGTAAGGACCTTATATATACTCCAGTTCTCGTTCTAGGGTTTGGTGTGTAACAATACTTTGTGCCCTATTTTGCCTCAGAGTGAAATTCTCTCATCTGCCCATGATATTCTTTCAATTTGGGTTTCCACGTAAATGAAATTCGACGGGATTAAAGTTTTAATAAAAATTACATAATTTTGTATACTAATTATTTCAAATAGCCCGTTAGTCGTAGTAATATGAAAATGGGTTGAGAAATTAATATTTTAATGATAGATATATTTTATATTTTATCCTGTCAAATTTTAACATGAACCGCTTCAATTTAATACCTGAAATTTATATAGTTTATTTGATATATACACAAAAATATTCCGATGCACTAATTTTATGCTATATATTGATTTATTTTTTTTAATAATGAATTCCCTTTGTTGAGAATGAGTCAATTAATTGTTTTCCTTTCCATAACATAAAATAGTAAACCAAACATAGACTAAGACACGATGAGTCAATTAATTGTTGAGAATCAAATCGCTTGATTTGATTCTCATTTTTAAGAGTTCATCATTAATAATTTAATTGCTCAAATTATTGAATATAAAATTTGTTGAAAATATATAGATCTATTTATACAGGTATTGTATCATCAGGTTCTTGTAACAAATCGGTGTGGGACAGTGTTCCTTGATGTGATATATTTGGATTAAATTATTAATTATTAGTTAATAAGCCAAATCAATGAGAATATTAGAAAATATTCAAGAAAATTATACGTGATGCCACGTAGGACGAAGATCCTTAATGCTACTATATATATATTTGTTGCTGCATGTTTCTTGAGGCGTTGGTTTTATGTGGCATGGTTCATGTATGCGGTGGTTCGTGAGAAGTGGAGTTTGAGTTTATATATAATAAGGATTTATTTTCCTTATTATTTTATTTATGGATATTCACACGCACATGGTATAGATCTATATGGAGATCCGATTCTACTCCAATAAGGTATCTTTAGAGATATACCTTATATTTATCTTCTAGGGTTTGCATGAGGGATGCTCTATATATATATTAGAAGATCGAGACTTGGCCGCCGCACGCAAGACGAGAGCAATCTTTGAGTACTGTTATTTTGATCTTCGTGTTCTTCGTGTTGAGAGTTGTTTTGTTTTGTTCATTCATCAATTGTTGAGTAGAGTAATTGGTGAGTGAATTGTAATATCTTGGATTGTTCTACGTTCAAGATTGGGTTGTGCTTTTCGTCCTTGAGAAAAGCTTTGTGGGTAGACTAGTTGAGAGTTTACCGTGAATTCACTTGTGAGGAGTAGAGTCGGGTGAGGAGAGAACGTATAGTGTATCTTACGTTCAAGAGTCTTGTATCCCTTATACTCTTTATAGTGGATTGTTTTGGAATAGTTTCCCCCAGACGTAGGTGTGTTTATCACTGAACTGGGTTACCAACTTGTGTGTTCTCTATTGTTACGTTCTGTGTTACTGTTGAACACACAATTAAGTGAGTTATACAATTTCAATTGGCACCAGAGCAGGTCATCGAGGTGCGGTGTTAGATCCTGGGATATACGAGTAACTCACGGGTAAATTGGAGATCCACAAGATGAGCACCATCAAGGAAGGTGGCTCTACTGTCAGACCACCACTGTTTGATGGGACGAGCTATGGTTACTGGAAGGTTAGAATGGCTTCATTCATAAGATCGATTGATGAGGCAGCATGGACCGCAGTGGAGAATGGCTGGAGTGCACCAACTGATGAAGATGGAGCAAAGGAACCAAGAACAAAGTGGACTGAAGAAGAGCTCAAATCTTCAGGCATGAATCAGAAGGCTATTAATGCTATTCATAGTGCTGTAAGTGTTGAAATTTTTGCCATCATATGTACATGCCAGTCAGCCAAGGAAGCTTGGGACATTCTGGAAATTACATATGAAGGGAACAGGCGTGTGAAGAATCAGAGGATTCAACAACTTACATCTCAGTTTGAGGCTCTAAGGATGGATGAGAATGAAACCATCTCGGATTTCTATGCTAAGTTGTTAAGTCTGTCAAATGAATTTTTTTCTTTAGGAGAAAAGCTCACTGAAGCTAAGATCGTGAGGAAGATTCTGAGGTCTCTACCAGAAAGATTTGACTATAAGGTGACAACTATTGAGGAAGCTAAGGATGTGGAAGAGCTGAAACCGAATGAACTTATTGGTTCTCTCAGGACCTTTGAGATGGGAATGCGCAGTAATCCAGCTGAAAAGAAGAAGTCCGTATCATTCAAAGCTTCATCTTCCAATCACTAAGAAGAATTGAGCACTGAGGACATGGCTGAATGTATTGCATATCTCTCGAAGAGATTTGGGAAAAAGTTTTTCAGAAGGGAAAACAGTGATGGAAATTCCAGATTTCGTCAAGGAAGTGCCCAGAATAGGAATTCCAACTATGTGGAGAAGAAGGAGAATGGAGACAGAGGTCCTCAATGTCATGAGTGTGATGGTTTGGTCATCTCAAGAGTGAGTGTGCAAATCTATACAAGTACCAGAAAACCAGTAAAAAGGCATTCCAAGCTACTCATAGTGATGATGATGTTACTGATTCTGAATTTGAAGAGGGGCAAGATACATCACATACAGCTCATGTTGCTAAAATAAATGGCCAAAGGATCACATCAGTTGTCACAGATCAAGATCCGTTCGAGGTTGAAGATGTTGATGAGAATGAAGAAGGTCAAGAAGACTATGCTGAATTGGTAGATGCATGCAAGAAGGACTTGATTCTAAATTAGAGTCTTACTGAACAGGTTAATAGTCTAGAAAGAGAAAGAGATTCTCTTAAATCTGAAGTAGAGTCTCTGCAATAGAAGTTGAGAAATTGTGAGGAAGGAAGAAAAGAGACTGATGGTGAGCTAAGCCAGATACAGAAATTGATCAGAATGATGAATTCCAGTACTGAAAAAACGGATGAAATTCTTAGACAAGGAAAAAGAGCTGCAGATAAGGAAGGACTTGGATTTCAAAAGGGAGATTACAAACAGGTTGTGTATCAGTATCAGGAAAGAACTCAGAGGCAGGATTGGATTAAACCAGAAAGAAGAGTTGAGACATGGAATCAATACAGAGGAAATCCTGGAGCTCAACGAATTGATGAACCAGTCAACCAAGAGGTATGGAGACCAAAAGCAACTGATGCATCAGCTGATGTGGAACAGAATTATGTCTATTTAGGTTTACTAATTAGTAATTGCTTTTGGTTAATCCTTTTTATCTGTTTTTTGGCGTAAAAATTTCGAATATATTATATATTGATGCAGAAATGAAGAGGTGAAGAAGTGAAGTTTAACATAACAAAGGATGACAAAATGAAGATGGAGAAGGTAGAGGCATGGGAGTGGTTGATTCACGACTTAGAACACATTTGTTTTCGAAGTGTAATAGTTTCACAAGTATGCATATAGAACTTGTAATTTCATTATTTAGAATTTTTGGATTGTATAGACAATGTTGGGATATCTTTTTTATATTTTTTGAGAAATAAAATGAATAAATTTGTGATTCTTGGTATACATTACAGTGTACAATGCAATTATTTAATTTCCAAAAGCGTTATCTATAATGTATAAACTGAAATCTTAGGATACAAATTTTTAACGCATGAAAACTTATAGATAACGGTTTGAAAGTGCAATGTAAAAGTACTATATATTACGATTATCTATTGTTATCTATGAACTTTTAAAGCGTTATGAATAAGTCACATAAATTACGCTAAAAAACCGTAATGTATGAGCATGACTATAGATTACACCCAGTTCTATAACGCTTTTTCTGGTACATAGATAACTCAAAATTTGAGTTATCTATGAGCGTTTTTCTTGTAGTGATATAATCCTGATTCTGAAGTATTTATTCCTCTTGCGTCATTACTGTCATAGAATTGGTCATATTAGACCTAGATGTCGCTTCTATCTTGGAGACAAGAGGCAAGAGATGATCAAGTACCAGAATAGGAGAAACCGAGGTTATGGATATCATAGGGCCTATGTTGTTCATACTAGTAACAACTCTAGAGTAGGAAATTCTTGGTACATAGACAGTGAGTGTTCTCAGCATATGACAGGAAACAAGGAGTTTCTTATTAACATACAAAGCTGTTCTAATGAATCCGTTATCTTTGGAGATGGAGGTAAGGGCAGAATTAGAGGAATTGGTACATTGAATGTTCCTGGTATGCCTGTGCTAGATTGAGTTCTCTATGTTGAAGGTCTGAGGGCAAATCTGGTTAGCATTAGTCTGCTGTGTGACGAAGGAATGAGTGTGAGCTTTGGAAAGAACAATTGTGTTATCAACAAAGGAACAGAAAAATTCCTAGAAGGCAACAGATCACCTGACAATTGCTATATTTTCATACCAAAGATCACCAGCTTCAGAGTATCCTCAAAGATGAGCGAGATCTGGCATCAAAAACTTGGTCATACTCATTACAGAAATATTCAGAAGCTCATTCAACTGAATGCTATTGAAAGAATTCCCAAAATCTGGTTCAGTGATGTAGATTTCTGTGGACCATGTCAACAAGGAAAACAGACACATGAAGTACACAAGAGGGTACTGCAGATTACTACGGATAAGGTTCTTGATCTCATACATATGGATTTAATGGGACCCATGCAGGTAGAAAGCCTTGGTGAGAAGAGATATATTTTAGTATGCGTTGATGATTTTTCTAGATATACTTGGGTTGAATTCTTAAGGGAAAAATCAGAAACATTTGAAGCTTTCAGAATTCTGTGTCTCAGATTGGAAGTAGAAAAGGAGAGTAAACTCAAAGCCATCGGAAGTGATCATGGACGTGAATTTGAATATCAAGAGTTTATGGAATTTTGCCAATCCAAGGGTATCAGACATGGATTCTCAGCTCCCATTACTCCTAAGCAAAATGGAGTAGTAGAAAGGAAAAACAGAACTCTCCAGAGTACAACAAGAACCATGATGAAGGCCAAAGATATTGCTTTGAGATTATGGGCTGAAGCTTTTGAGACAACATGCTACATATGCAATAGAGTGTATCTTAGACCTCAAACTGAGGTCACAACATATGAGATTTGTAAAGGAAGAAAGCCAAATGTGAAACATCTTCACATTTTTGGTACTCGATGCTTTGTTATGAATGACAGAGTTCAGAAAAAGAAGCTTGATGACAAAGGAATAGAAGGAATCTTTATGGGAAATACTCTAGAAATAGTCGAGCATTCAGAGTTTATTTGAAGAATCAAGGAACAGTCATTGAATCAATAAATGTCACGTTTGATGATTCAATAGAAGATGAAGTGTCCACTGAAGAAGATGTGCAAATTTCCAGTGCTGAAGGGAATTCACAAGCCTCTAGTGGAGAGAAGACAGTCTCTAGTATTAACAAAGAGGAAGAATCAAAAGAGGATACGCCGGAAGACACATCAGACAGTACTCCTGAAGACGAATCTGCTGAGAAGAGAGTTCATAAGAATCACTCTGTTACTGACGTGATTGGAAACATCAATGATGGGATACAAACTAGAAAGAAGGACATAGACTTCAAGAAGATGGTGTCTCATATAGCAACGGTGTGTTTTGTCTCTAAAATCGAACCAAAGAATGTGGTGGATGCATTTCAAGATGAAAAACTAGATAACAGCTATGCAAGAAGAGTTATTGGAGTTTCAACGTTGCAAGGTATGGTATCTTACTCCTCTCCCAAAAGGTGCAAACGTGATTGAAACCAAGTGGATATTTAAGAATAAAACTGATGAGCAAGGGAACAATACTCGAAACAAAGCCAGATTAGTTGCTCAAGGGTATTCCCAAGAAGAAGGTATTGATTAAGGAGAGACCTTTGCACCTGTAACCAGGTTGGAATCTGTGAGATTTTTAATGGGGATGGCCAGTGGCATGGACTTCAAACTCTACCAGATGGACGTCAAAAGTGCTTTTTTTAATGGTAATCTGGAAGAAGAAGTTTATGTGAAGCAACCAAAGGGATTTGAAGATCCAGAACATCCAGATCATGTCTAAAGATTGAATAAAGCCTTGTATGGATTAAAACAAGCTCCCAGAGCTTGGTACAACACTCTTGCAGAATTCTTGCTTAAGAAGGGATACACACGGGAAATGCAGACAAGACTTTATTTGTCAAGCAACAAGGAGACGACATGTTCATTGTCCAAGTCTATGTTGATGACTTGGTATTCGGCTCAAGATCTGAAGCTCTTGTGAATGAATTTGTAAAATTAATAACATCAGAATTCAAGATGAGTATGTTCAGAGAACTGAAGTTCTTTCTGGGACTTCAAGTTAAACAGAGTGAAGATGGGATATTTGTGAGCCAAGAAAACTATGCAGAAAATCTGGTGAAGAAGTTCGGCTTAGAAGGTTCCAAGGCAAAGAGAACACCAATGGGTACATCAGTCAAGTTAACTCAAGAAGGAGAGGGCAAACAGGTTGAACAGACTGTGTACAGGAGTATGATTGGAAGTTTATTGTATCTGACTGCTAGTCGACCAGATATAGCATATAGTGTTGGTGTGTGCTCGAGATTTCAGTCAAGTCCTAAGGAAAGCCATTTCAAAACTGTAAAGAACATCATCAAGTATGTCAAAGGCTCCAACAAATATGGTTTATGGTTTGGAAAAGGAAGCTCTCTTAAACTGACAGGGTACAGTGATGCAGACTGGGCAGGTAACCCAAATGATAAGAAAAGTACCACTGGAGGATGCTTCTTCTTAGGTGAAAATCTTATATCTTGGCATAGTAAGAAGCAGAACTGTGTTTCACTCTCCTCAACTGAGGCAGAGTACATTGCAGTTGGGAGTGCTTGCACACAATTAATCTGGATGACCAAGATGTTACATGATTATGGAATTGATGAGAAATAGTATTTGTTATTCTTTGACAATCTAGGAGCTATCAATTTATCTAAGAATCCAGTCAGTCACTTAAAGGCCAAACATATAGAGATCAGACATCATTTCATAAGAGATCTTGTAGAGAGCAAGGCTCTATCTCTTCAACATGTCTCTACTCTTGTGCAGGTGGCAGATATATTCACCAAACCATTGGATGGTGAACGATTTGAATCTCTAAGAAAATCTCTTGGTATGTGTATAATCTGAGCTTATCAGATTATGTTTATTTGATTTCATATTTATGGTTGGATTCATATTGGTTCTTGATTTGGTGTTATTTCCTGAGTTCTCCTCTATGTTCTAATCTGACGTGGATAAGAGGAGGTTATTATATGGCTATTTTTCTGCGGGCCATTTTGTATATCTACTGTGGGGATATTGGAATTCAAACCGTTTCATATCAGTTCCTTGCAGAGTCCTTCAGTCACTTCTGGTTTTCAAATTGCTAGGGTTTTCTGCTCTCAAATTTCTCCTTGCATTCTCTCTGTAATTCTCTCTAGTGAATTCCATGGCTTCCTATCAATTGTCCGAAGAAATTGATCTCGATGCTTTACTGGGCCATGACTGCTCCCAAAATTTTCGCTCTTCCTTGGTATGGAGACTCCAGTGATGTTGAGGCAAATGCTCCGCTCTCTCCCCCTCGAGACAACACTACGAATGAGGTTCTTGAACCTTTGTTTGGTTCTGAGTCCGTCCCTGTTCCTGCTTCAAAGTAAACCAGTTCTAGGGTTTCCACTTCATCTGCTTCGGTGGATCCTGCAAAGCGAAAGATGAGAATCAAGCAAGTCGCGAGGAAGAACAAGTCTCCTTCCCCTCCACCGCCCTCTGTTGGCGTCGGCCGAAGGACTCGATCGCAGGTCCGTATTTCTCAAGATGTCTCAGTTCCCGACTCCCAGAAAAAGACAAAAGTCCCACCATCCTCTTCTGCTCAAAAGAAGAAGAAGGTTGCAGTTCTTCCAGATCTCGATCTAAGAAACCGATTATTGATTTTGAATCCGATTTTGAAATTCACACTGATTCTGAAGAAGAGCCATCAAGCCCTGCTGCCAGTGATGCTCCTAAAGGTACTGACTCTGTTCCGTCTTCGAGATATGTGTTCATGCCTATCTTCAGACATGCGTCTTTTGCAAAGTTTTGGGACATTAATCAGAATAAGCACGTGATTGTGGATAAACCTGCCAGATCCTTTGATCTGAAGAGGGCAGGTGTTTATGAATGCATCTCTAATGCTAAGCTCATGACTACTTTGTGCTCGACTTTTGAATACAATATGGATGTGATCTAAGAATTTTATTCTAATCTGAGTAAGAGCCTCTTTGACATTAAGTCTCTGGAGTATCATAGGGGGTTTGTGCGAGGTGAATTTTTTGAGTTTTATCCAGCATTGATTGATATGTTCATAAGTGGAGAGATAATTGTGGAGAGTTTGGATGAGATTGATTCTGATATTATTGCTGCTGAGTTATTGGGAGATAAGGATTTTGTGTGGCCAGTTGCAGCTAAGAAGTTAAGAGCTTCCTCTATGACTTCGAAATACAAGGCTCTGTATCATATCTGCAACATCAATTGGATGCCTACTTCACATAAGACGTATGTGAATCTGACTTTGGCTACCTTCTTGTTCAAAATTGGTACTGGGATTCCTGTGTCCTTAGGTAGATTGGTTTTTGAGTTTCTTGCAGAGCATGCAGAGAACTCTAGCTCTTCTAAAGCCATTGGGTTTCCACGCCTTTTGTTCTCTTTTCTGGCTCAAAATGTGCAGGCTGTTAAGGATATGCCTAAGGATGCTAGGGACCAGGCTCCCTCTCATATGATCTTCAATGCTCAGCTTACAGGCACCAAGACATCTTCACCTCCTAAAGTTCACAAGTCTGCTCAGGCCTCTTCATCTAAAGGTCCTACAACACAAGAAGAAGAAGAAGTCAAGCTGTCCTTTGGCCCTGCTCCTCTTCATATTAGACCAGAAATCAGCAAGCTGATGTTTCAAGCCATGTGCCTCGAGTATGATTTGATCTCTGAACAGATCAATATGTTGCAGTCAAAGCAATCAGAAGTTATGCAACTTCTCCTAGCTGCTGGTGGTACTCCTCCTAACCATGATGGTGGAAATCGATCTGATGAAGCTGACGGTTCAAATCAATTGATGCTTGACATTTCTGCATGCAATCAAGGGGGAGATTCTGGTATTGATTTGTTTTTGGTTTATCTCTTTATATTTGCTGATGGTTGGATTTTTGGATTTATGCGCTCTTGGACGCAATTTGGTGGTATTGTAATAGTAAGTAGGTCATGTTGCTTGGCTACTTAACTGCAGTATGTTAGTTTTCGGGTTCATTGGGTGAAGCAAACTTTTATGGTTCTTATGGAACACTGTGGTGTGTTTTGCTTGGTGTTGTGATTGGTGTGTTCTCTGATTCTTTAGTATTCTAGTTCGGGTGCTCTCAACTAGTGCTTTAGATCAGAGAGTTTGTAGTAAGGGGGAGTTATTAACACTATGCAATTAAGTATGGTATTGTGGGTGCGCTCCTTGCCTACTTTTATTGTATTGGGTGTGTGCGTGTAGCAAGGGGGAGCTGTGTGTTTCGGTGTGCGTGTGATTGCATACATAAAATGCCAAGGGGGAGATTGTTGCTGCATGTTTCTTGAGGCGTTGGTTTTATGTGGCATAATTCATGTATGCGAGGTTCGTGAGAAGTGGAGTTTGAGTTTATATATAATAAGGATTTATTTTCCTTATTATTTTATTTATGGATATTCACACGCACATGGTATAGATCTATATGGAGATCCGATTCTACTCCAATAAGGTATCTTTAGAGATATACCTTATATTTATCTTCTAGGGTTTGCATGAAGGATGCTCTCTATATATATTAGAAGATCGAGACTTGACCGCCGCGCGCAAGACGAGAGCAATCTTTGAGTACTGTTATTTTGATCTTCGTGTTCTTCGTGTTGAGAGTTGTTTTGTTTTGTTCATTCATCAATTGTTGAGTAGAGTAATTGGTGAGTGAATTGTAATATCTTGGACTGTTCTACGTTCAAGATTGGGTTGTGCTTTTCGTCCTTGAGAAAAGCTTTGTGGGTAGACTAGTTGAGAGTTTACCGTGAATTCACTTGTGAGGAGTAGAGTCGGGTGAGGAGAGAACGTATAGTGTATCTTACGTTCAAGAGTCTTGTATCCCTTATACTCTTTATAGTGGATTGTTTTCTTGGAATAGTTTCCCCCAGACGTAGGTGTGTTTATCACCGAACTAGGTTATCAACTTGTGTGTTCTCTATTGTTACGTTCTGTGTCACTGTTGAACACACAATTAAGTGAGTTATAATCAATAAATGTTTATTTATTTATTTTTAAATGGCATTTAAGAAATTTCAAAAATTAAATTTGTGTTTGGGCTTCGACGGCTTTTTCCAATTTGCACGCGAATGTATATTTTCTTAATTTCACAAATATTTCAAAATATTTTTGTAAAAAATCAATATATAGTAGTCGTTGCTCAAGCAACATCTATATATTCCCTTTCTCCTATAAATTCACTTCCAAATTCACTATTCTGCCTCACCAATCTCTTCCGATTCATGTTCAGATCTTCTCAATTTCATTTTTCATTCACTAAAAAAACGAGTCATCCAATTGGAAAATTTTCGAAAATTAATTATTGGGACAACTCCAATTACGGCAGGGGAAATTCCATAAATTTGGAAGATCCACCGAATAGGCGGGAGTGAATTACAACCCACTCCTCAATTTTTCTCAATGGACAAATAATGGACCAAGGGCGAGAACTTAGGGGACGGAGATGTGGATGGGTACGAATGATTATACATGATGGTTTGGGGTATGACGGGGTATATAGATGCCACCTCGTACCGCTTAAGTATATTATTTTTTATATTACATCGTTTTTTTAAAAAAATTAATTTATTGAAAAAAAATCATGATTTAATGTATAATTCGAATGTTTAAATAAATAAAAAAATTATAGTGTATTACTTATTTATTTGTTTACAAAAATAAGTTTTTTGTAAAATAATCATTTTGTTTACTAAACAAAGTAATGAAAGGGTCCTCGTCGGGTACCCTACCCTTGACGAGGGTTCTCAGCCCCACCCCGTATACATTCTTATGTTTATATCTCATCTCCCTCCTTTCTACTACCCTTAATAATTAGCTAAATTACATAATAATATTCACTCCACTTTAACATAGATTATAAAAAGTTGACGAATAATAGAACTTTAATACTCCCTCCGTGATTTCTGAAACGACCTTGATATATAGATCCGGGTTGAAGATCCACAACAACTTAGGAGATTATTCATCATATTTGCAAAGAGCATTCATGGATAAAGGATTACAATAGCAGAGAATAAGAGATTTATGTGGTTTTATCAGCCACAATTATGCATTTTATAAAGATTTCATATACAATATTGTTCGTATAAAGATGGTAAGCAGCGATGGAGTTAAGTGCTTAAATAAAGTACACTTCTAGCCATAAATCAGTCGAATCTATGGAGTTTAACACTCATTCATGAGGAAAACGAAAGAAGTAAGTGTGAAAGGAGAGGGAAGCAAAGAGCGCAGAGCTCTGCGAGGCTTCGTCCTCTCTTAACAACGAGGGCTATACCTTCGGTTTGCAATGGCGTGAGCAAGAGAGAGACTCTTCTCGACAACGAGAAGGAGAGAATGGTGGTGATCGTGAGTGAAATTCTCCGGTGGAAGACCCCGGAAAGCTTTAACTACCTGAGCTTGGAGGAACTTGTAGTAGGGTGTATGAATATGAATGGAATAGTACACAAAGTGCGTGTGTGAAGAGTTGTGCTGTGATGATCATGGATGACAAGGTGTGTGACTACCCGATATTTATAGATGTAACGAGGGTGAAAAGGTGAACGTTCGTGCCAGAGGAGGACAGAAAAGGAATTTTTAGGGAGACAAGATTCTTCTCCGTCATCAATTTGGTGGTCCTCACTCTAGGGTATATAGAGTCACGTGGATAATGTGTTGTACAGATCCTTGAATCTCATCAGATGCTTGCAACTTCTGCGTGAGTTAGGGTCTATGCAGGTCCTTATAGCGTCTTATGCCAGCTCAAACATCTGTATTGAGCAGATGCGAAAACTGACTATAATCACGATTTATCACCCCTCATCCTGACAAGGTATCTGCATTAATCGTAGCATTTGATGTCTTATAAGAATGGTTTAACTACCATTCAACGTTATCATGCGGCTAGTGATAACTCCGTTAAGAGGAATTGCCTCCATGCCCATGAAGAGTATGTTATCTTAATATTTTAGAATTATTGTCTTAGCAAGGATGATATTAGTCCCTATCAGCTACTCCCCCCCCCCCCATGTCCAGAAGCGTGTTTGTTAGCTTCTGGCAGATGCTTTAGCGAGGTGAGATTACATTATAAATGTCGCGATTGTCTTGTTGCATTAAAAACAACGCGACGGTTAGTCTTTCGAGGGCAAGGAAACGTGAGCACTCTTCCCTTTATCATTATTACTTCTTTGATGTGACTGAAATACAAGAGAGACACGCTCCATTAACCTTCGTATATAAAAGGCCTTATTCTCCCTCCCTTCATCACTTATCACTGATGAGACCAATGATTAAATCTTAGTCATTAATCCTGAGCTTCTTCAAGCTATGAAGGTGCTTTCTCCGTGTTATATGAGGTTCTGGTAGTTCCCTTGGGATGATCCCGGGGCTTTTCATTGCTCGTTATTTCGTGAAAAATTAGCCTCATTTTCTGAAGGGAAAAGCTCATATTCTTGCTCATCTCCTTCCGTTTTTTATTATTATTTATTATTTTTTTGTTTGCGCGTGTGAGCACGCTCAAAGGAAAGGACGCGGCTTCTTTTCTGGAATTAACTTCTGGGGCGATGGGGAACACGCACCTTCTCTTCTTCCCATTTTCCCCTTTTATTTTCTCTTTCTTAAATTTATGATTAGTAACTACTCACCTCCATCATATTTGTCCATCTTTCGAAGGAAGAGAGGAAATTTTCTTCATTCCCCTTCAATTTTGTGACGCTTCTTCTCTCTACTGCACAGGTACTCTTTATATCTTGCCCTTCTCAGATTTTTCGCTATCATCTCTTTAGACGATCGCTATGAAATCTTCCCCTTCTCGGCGAGGTACTTCCGACCATCAAGGCCGTAGCAGGTCTACTAGATCTGCTTCGGGACCTGAGGTACGGAGGGGGAATATGGAAGATAAGCCAAAGAAACAGCTTTTACCCCTAGAAAAATATGAATCTTCTACCCTAAATAGGGCGGCATTAGATGTTTTTATCAGAAAAGTGAAGGAGTTTGGGGGGTACTCCTTAAGGGTTCCCGGGAGAATGAGCGCCCTTCATTGTTGACGCCTCCTCTGAAAGCTTTTTGGTTCTTCCAATTGGGGGCTGGTTTACGTTTTCCCGTGCCTTCTTTCTTTGCTCGCATTGCTTATTTATACAATGCTCCCTTGAATCAACTGAACCCGGCTTCCATTCGTAAGGCTACATTTTTCCATATGATTGCTAGCTTAGAAGGGGTGAAGGACACATCATTCTTCTTCTTTTGTACTCATGAATTGAAACACAGGGATTCTCATTTGTATTTCTCCCCCAATGTTCGTTTTGCTGATATATACGGCAAATATGAGTCCATAGATAAAGACTGGCATAAATGTTATCTGACAGTTAGCCCTCCTCCAGGCATTTCTTGGAATATCCCTAACATCAACTTGTATAGGAATCCTAGTAAAGAAAAAACATCTCGGTCTCTCCCCTCTTGTTTGTCTTCTTGGGAGGAGAAAATAATGTCTATACTTTTGCGCGAATACCCTTCTGATCATACCATGCTTAGGCCTCTTGGAGTGAAGAGACTCTTTCCTTCTTTGGTTTGAAACCCAGCGTTCCCTGGTCTCCGTTAATGGGTAAAAATTTCTTTGATGTTACCACTGTTTTTCAGTTTTTCATATATCCTTCATTAAGTGTATGAGCAATGTTGAATATTTTCAATGTATATAGGAATGGATGTCTCCAAACAGAATTTGAAGAAGAAAGCATTTGACAAACTTCAGCGGATAATTACCGAAGCTGGCCCTAATGATGGGGCTCCTGGTCTTGTGAAGGGGGCTTCCCCGGCTGAGCGTGAAGCCTTTCCTTCGCCTGCAAAGGGTTCTGTTGGCTCGCCTAAACCTCCACGAGGGACAGATGCCTCTTCTTCCTCTCGATCAGGAGCAACAACTCAACGGAAAGGGAAGAGCAAAGTTTCTCCTGACTCAATTTCTCCTGCCGTTATCAGCTCTACCTCTCCAGAGTCTAAGGATTCTTTACCCCCATCAGCTGCTCGAGGCTTGACTCTCGTTTCTACTGAATCAGGGCCTATGGTGGGTGTAGAGGGTCTTACTCCCTCTCCCCCTTTCTCTGTTACTCATCCTTCGGTGGAGGGTTTTGGCTTTTCTTCACCACATCAGGACCTGTCCGCTGTAGAGGCTTCTCCTACCTCTATGCAGGATCTGAGGGCCCCCTCAATGAAGCTTCCTCCTTTTTCCGGTAAGAGGAAAGGATCATCTCCTCCTTGCCTCTCCGCTAAGAGGGGGCGTCACGAATCCAACTCAATGGTACCTAGCTCCATCTCAGGAGCTATGGTCCTTTCACCCTTGGATTCCACCGTTCCTAAATTCCCTACTCTAAATGAGCGGGATTCTCAGGTTCAGGCCTTAAGCCCTTTAGCTACGTTTGCTAACATCAACCCCTATCGTCCTCAGAGAGAGGCTCAGGCTTCCCAGCCTTGTCTTTCCTCATCTTCCACCAGCTCTTTGGCCTTCATCCATTCCCTTCGTCAGAAAGGCTTAGACGTTCCTCCTTCCACCACTCAAGGGAGGGGCGCGAGCGTCTCCTTTCCCGGGATGGTCAACGCCATAGATGGGGGTCTAGCTGCCATGATCCTAGATAGCATTCCCCGTGAAGAGGACTGGCGGTTGGCAGAGGCTCAACCTTCTGACTTCTTATTGAAGAGGGCTGCTAGCCTCGAGTTACAGGTATATTTTAGCTTGTTCATTTCCTTTTTCCAGATAGGGAAGTATTAGTAATATTTACATTAACTGCTTATATTCTTTTCAGGCTGCCAGTTGTAGATCTATGTTAGGCATCTGTGCTCTAGCCTATGATAACCTACATGTTCATCATTCTCATGCGGAGAAAGAGAAAAAGAAACTTCAGGCTGAAGCGTGTCGCCTCCAGGAAAGAGCTCGTCAACATGAGGCTCTTCAAACTCTCCAGGCCCAGAAAACGAAGCTTGAGAAGGAGCTATCCGAATTAAAGAAGAAAGATCAAGATAGGGAGACCTATCTCCAGGCCCAAGAAAAAGAAATTTCCCAGCTTCGGGTTAGCTCTGCTTCCTATGCTCGACAAGCAAAGGATTTTCACGAGGCCTTGACAGCTTCTGTCATACAACTAGCAGGGGCGCATGACGCCCGCTTTGCAGAAGTGGAACAACTTAAAAGGCAACACGAGCAAGAGTTGGCACAAGTGAAGGCTTCTTCTCAAGCCGAGGGCTTAAGGGAGGGGCTGGAACAAGGCCTTGC
This sequence comes from Thymus mandschuricus, assembly GCA_029379335.1. Classification (NCBI taxonomy): domain Eukaryota; kingdom Viridiplantae; phylum Streptophyta; class Magnoliopsida; order Lamiales; family Lamiaceae; genus Thymus; species Thymus mandschuricus. Next base: position 30,793,750 of record CM057072.1, read on the forward strand.
TAGGGGCATGAGGAGCTGCCGATCCCAGCTTCTTCTTACCCCTTACGGGCAGGCTTTCCTTGATCACTTAATTAACCACTTGTCTGAGGCTTATCTCCACTCTCCCGGTTTCTGGGCTAGGATGACCGAACCTCTTTCCGAATGGGCGGCAAAGTCTGTGTTCGAATGTTGCAAGATGCTGGGCGTTCCTGAGAAGGCCGCATCTGTGAATCTGGGTCCTATTGTAGAGGCCTTTAGTCGAGCACCTGAAACCCTGGCTCTTAACCGCAAGATTAGCGAGCAGAACCCTTGGTATCTCCGAGAGCTTCGGAAGGCGGCTGAGAGCCTTCATCGCCCCCATGATCATTTGGAGCCATCGCCTTCTTGGGGCTCTCCTCGCATTCAAAAAACCTATCTTCCTGATGCTGAAGCTCAGAGGCTCTTGAAAAGAGTTTTTGAAGAGGTATTGTTTTATAATCCAAGGACCCCTTTCTTATTTGTATTTGCGTTGTTTGTGTTTAGGGATCAACAATTCCCCTGATTATTTATCTTTATAACTTGCCATTGTATGATGTTTTTATTTATTCTTTAGGAAAAAGAATCTCCTGATTTACTTCCGCCCAGATGCGAGCTTCCCTTTGAGTTTCTTCTCCCGAGTGGCTCTCTTCTGATTCCTCAGATACAGAGTCCGACAGTGCCATTCACACTTTGGTTGATCAGGCTGCCTCTCTCAAAGGCCCCAGGAAAGTTTCCACTATTCCTTATGCGGAGATTCAAGTGGAAGGAACAGCCGAAGCTAATATCCCTACCCTTGGAACTGGGCAGATCAATGAGGAGCCCAATACTACTCATGACCCTCCCGTAGTCCCTTCTATCATTGATACTACTGCCCCTTCCTCCGAGGATCCTTCGGGGCTTGCTCAGGGTACTGCTATCGGCCCTAATCAGGATGCTTCTGCGGATCCCAACCAGGATGCTGCCGATCGCTTTGTGGATAACTTGTTCAATTCTGACACTGCTGAGCCCTCTGCTCTAAACTAGAATTCCTTCATCGACTTCTTATTTACGTCGACTGATGTTAAAACAAATCTTTTTTGCTTCTGCTCTAGATTTTGTTCCGAGTTTCTGGATGACTGGAATTTTATTTTTCAGAATTTGATTTCTATTTTTGTCAGCATGATCCTTTTTTATTTTTATGAATATATGACTTTTCGTTTTGCTCCAACCTGTTGCCCTCATGGGCAGTGTAACATAAATATTGATATAGAAAAAGCATTTTAAGATAATGGGATGTAGATATTGCTACTAAGGGGATACTCCCTACTCCCCCCCTAAGTGAGGTATAAGGAGTCGGAGGAATTATACCTCATCTTAGGTAGTATTTTCAGAAAATGTCTCTTTAACTTTAAGGACTTAGTTCGATTTTTTCCATATACTATAAAACTAAGGAATAAAGCATTGTCAAAAGGTATCATCGACCTTGCTCTCTTTTTCCCTCCTACGGAATGGTATTCATTCTTCCGTGGTAGACAAACTATTTTCTTTGGCATGGTTCACATATATCATATTGATAATCCCTTTACACGCCAATATCCCTTATGCTTCGGGCGTTTTATCTTCCGCCTCTCTTCTTTTTTTTTTTTTTTATCACTCTCTTTTTTGACATACTCCAGGAGCTCTCCTTCCTAAATCAACTTTTCAATAGCTATTTTCAGATTTCTGCATTCGTTAGTCACGTGTCCATAATCGTTGTGGAACCTGCAGAACTTGTCAGAGGGTGGTTTCCTCGGGGGATGTTTATGTCCCCCAGGGATCTGCACTCCTGGTTTCTTCATGACTATTTCGAACAAATCATCAGGCTGTCTTGTCAGAGGAGTGAATGGCCTCAGGAACCGCTCATTTTGGTCGGTTTTCCTAGCATCTGGTGCTGCTCTTTTTCTGTCTTTGGGCTTCTTTTCTTTTTGAGAGGCCAACTCGGCTCTCTTGTTGCTTAGGGCTTCCTCCATATGGATGTATTTTTGGACCCTTGTGAGCAGTTCTTCGAATGAGGTAGCCTCTTTTTTTATGAGAGAAGCGAAGAACTGTCCCAGTTTCAAGTCGTCTACACAGGCGTGCACTTTTAACCTCGGCTCTACTCCTGGAATTTCCAAGACAGCTTCGTTGAAATGCGTCATGTAATCTCTTAGACTTTCATTAACACCTTGCTTAATAGTTGTAAGGTGTAAGGAATTTCTAGTAGTCCTCTTGGCGCTAACAAATTGCTGCAAGAAGACTTCTCTTAAATCCATAAAGGAGTGGATAGAGGCCTTTGGTAGTTGCTTGAACCAATTCTGTGCCGTTCCAGATAGAGTAGTAAGGAATACTCTACATTTAACGCCCTCTGAATATTGATGAAGAAGGCATAAGCTTTCAAACTTCATCAGATGCTCTTCGGGATCACCTTTCTCTTGGTACTCGCAAGAGACTGTTTTAAAACTATGAGGGATATGATCTGTCTGGATATCCACTAAGAATGGGCTATTCTCGTCAATATATGCAGAAGGTAATTCCGAGGTATGTCCTCAACTTCTTTGATTGGAGAAGTTCTTGAGGCTTTCCTTCGGAGTCCTCTCTGGGGCTTGCTTCTGCTTTTTCAGCTCTTCCACTTTTCCAGTTAGCAGCTTCATTTGTTTTTGTTGTTGAGCACATTTCTTGGCCCACATATGGTCAATACCCTCTTCAGGGCTGTCGCCAGGCTCTGGGGACTCCCTATCAGTAAGGAATCCCTCCTCGTGTTCAGTAACTGTCAATGGCAGGCTAGTGGCCAATTTTTGTGTGATTCCTGGGGCTACAAGCTTATGCTTTGGCATCTGAGGTGTGCTTTTGCTTCCCCCACCTTCTTGAGTTTCCCCCAAAGGATTTATGCTTTTGGTACCTCTTCTCAAGGCATGTAGCCTTTTCTTGACAGCCCCTTCGACCGCACTTTCTACGAGCGCTTTCATCTGGAGGAGCATGGTCGGCGAGAACTGGGCTTCCATGTTGACACTGGCTTCAGTTGTCATAGTGCCTTTCCCTTTATTCCCAAGTAGGGAATTTTCTGGGTTTCCCGTAGCTTGGCCAGCTTCTTTTGAAGCAGCATCTGGGATAGTATTCATCCTTGCAGGGTTCTGTGAATGTTTGAGAAAATTAATTTTAGATGCTATTTAGAAGAGGCTTTAAACAATATATGTAATTTATTTTTAACAAATCCTTTGTAGTTGAGAATCATTTGCAGTAATTTTAATAAACATTGTCTGTTTATCACAGGGCTTCTTAAAGGATGGCTTCTGCCAGTACGAAGTAGGGGTATATGACTTCTATTTTTGCAAGACTTGGTATTACGATGTCTATTTTCACCTAGCTCTCTAGATGGAGCTTTTGATAGGGATCTCCATGGTGGGGGCTTTCTAAGACTCGTGTGATTTCTTTCTTTTTTTTATAAGATTTACTGCGGGATGCCTGATCGTGCAGGACTTTATGTATAGTGCCCCGCTATGTAAGATTTTTTGGATTGTCCCTACTAGGTAGGGCTTTTCCAAGATATGGCCTATTAGATAGGGCCTTGGGGAGTTTAGCCCATTGTGTGGGCTTGTAAGAATATTACCTATCTAAATATAAATTATGAGCAGTGCTGCCCATTACATGGGACTTTTGAGAGGTCCTGTCCATTATATGGGACTTATTTCTTCACTTTCTTGAAAGCTGAGCGACTTTTGTGTCAAGGTCTCTTCAACTTCATTTAGATACATGCTCATCTCCATGTTGTGCGCTCTACTTGCCAATTCCTCAAATGTTTTTGGTTTGATTCCTTTTAAGATGTATTGCAGACTCCAATGCATGCCTTGGATGCACATGTCAATTGCAGAAATTTCAGATAGCCGATCTTTGCAATTTAAACTCAAGTTCCTCCAACAATTGATGTAGTCGATGACATTTTCTTCTTTGAATTGACTTAACTTTGTAAACTTGACCATGTTCACTATTCTTCGAGTGTTGTAGAAGCGATTGAGGAATTCTTTTTTCAATTGCCCCCAAGTATCAATTGAACTCGGCTTCAAGTTAGCATACCAATCAAATGCATGGTCTTTCAACGAGCATACAAATTGTTTGACCATGTCATCTCCGTATGTGCCTGCGTCATTGCAAGTCTCAACAAAGTGAGTCACATGTTGATTCGGATTGTCTTGACCATCAAATTGTAGAAACTTCGGATGTTGGTAGCCGAATGGTATCTTCAAACGATCAATTCTTGGAGTATATGGTTTGCTATATGTCCAAGACAATTTGAAGTTTACTTCAAGTTTTTCGTTGATTGTTCTCACGATGAATTCTTTGACTTGATCAACATGGATTGAACTATTAGAATGGATTTCGAGCTTTGTAGCTGGAGGTTTTCCACTTTTCACCGTTTGTGGCTTTTCGGAAGTTTCATCTTCATGGGCATTCTCTTTTACTTCGTTGTTTGCATCAACGATTCTTTTTTTCCGCAACTTTACAATTTTAACATCTTGCTCACGAACTTGATGATTGATTGAACAATTGTCAATAGTGTCATTTATGTAAGCTTTCATGGATTGTTGGTTTGTACAATTACAACTAAAATTTCTAACGGTGTCTAACAAATTCAAACTATTGGCACTATGAGGCAATGCCAATACTGTTATATCTAGTTAGAAAAATAATAAATAAAATGTCACAAAAAAATCATTAAGAAAACGTCTGGAAAAAACATTTTTTTTAAAAAAGGTAAAAATTAAAATAGAAGTTAGAAAATTTTGTAAAATAGGCATAAAAAGTCACAGCAAATAAATGATTAAAAAAAAGTCAAAAAACCAATCAAGTTCAATAGTAATAATGGCATTTTGGTCCTAAAATGCAAGAGGTTGACAAATTTTAAAATTTTAAAGTAAATGGTTAAGATTTGACTTTTGTCATTATATACTCATCAATACTGTTTGAATATTATATGACTCACATTATGAACATACAACAGGACTAACGAAATGGGACGGAGGGAGTATATATGAATTTTTCAACTTAATTATTACCGCATGTCTTTCTACAATATTTGGTAAAAAATGATACAAACGTTTGTAATATAGTAGATGTTAATCCTACAAGAGTATTTAATGTTGGAACAGTAATACGATAAATGGGCAGAACCGAGGCTAGAGTTAGACTCTATCTCCATAAGACAATATTGCTCCGATATAGTGCAATCGGACTATAGCAATTGTCTCCAAGATACAACAGTTCTTCGTTCTTGATTTGTTGCACTACAAGTCGAGAATCCGTCGAACTACTCGAATATCGAGACTTTGTAAGTGAAAAAGGAAGAAGGAAGGATAAAACGAGATGAGAGAATTAATCTTCATTTTGGTGTGTTGGATCATTCTGTGGAGGGCTCTATTTATAGGAGATTGGTGGCTTTCCATGAAGGGGTGCTTCGATCTGGACCGTTCGATCAAATCTTGATCGACGGCCCAGATCACCCGAAACCGAACCAACACAATGGTTCGGCCCCTCCATGAGCCAACCCGCGCTCAGCTTGTGCCCGGCACAAGCCTGCCCGAGTCACGGGTGTGTGGTCGACACACGCTCGCGCCCCTTGGTTCGCACCTTTTGGGTGCTGGCTTGTGACATGCACAAGCCTAGCACCCATTCGGTTCGAACCATCGCACCGGTTCGCTCCCGGCGTGCGCTGGACACACTCGCATGGACTCGAGCCACACGTTTGGATCGGTTTAGGAAAAGTAAAGGCCCCTTAAGCTCCTCAGCGACGATGCGCACGTGCGCCTCAAAGCGCCCATTGCGACGTGCACGTGCACGGCTACGGCGGAGGCGGACTCGGACGGTGCTATCGCACCGTCCTCGTAGGCCTTTGGATTTAGCCCAAAAGGCTAAGCCCAATCCACCATTTGAGGAATTAATTATTCTATACATTTGAGCCTTGACTTATATATGAGTCCAAACTTCTTTGTTTTTCCAATGTGGGACAAACTTCTCACCTCAATCTTAACCAATTAATTGTTCATTCAATTTGAACAATTAAATCACCGAAATTCCAACAATCCCCCACATGAATGATAATTAATGCAAATGCAATGTCTTACAAAGTCTCACGGCTCTTTATTGCATAAGGATAGGTAGTTTATGGCTTTGAACCTTCCATAGTATGATGCTATCGGATTTACTCGTTGTTTGGTGAACGCGATGTCTTGAACCGAACAGCTTTTATGTAAACCAAGACAATAACATATACACAATAAAGATCCAATATCTTTCGTTCTCACGTTGTGTCCTTTTTGGCCTTGGACCATATCTTGGATTCATAAGTGTAATCATTGAAGCGGCCTCACTTCACACTTATATAGGTGATCTCCTATCAAGGTATCCTTCTCTACCTTATAGGAATCATTAAAAGCATTTATAGCTTGCCCTTACCACTACTCATTAGCACTTGAGCAGTTTTTCGAGAATGAATTTTAGTATAAGTTTTCAAGTGCTCAACCAAACATTCATAACTTAGTTGTCTCATTGAACCATGTTCTCGGGATCTCCATTCATCATGGTTGAGTTACCGTTATGAACGTCTTTACTTGTGGTTTTTTAAACCTGTTAGAATTGCTCGCCTGGATAATCAACAAAATATTGACAATGTTGAAGCAACACAGCCAACAACACTTGAAATGCACAGCGGAATTTTAAATAACTCAGAATGAAAAATTTCCACAAGTTATTTACAATAACTTGCGGATGCCTCAGGGCGAAAACACTCCACTATAATATGTGAAAGTACAAAAACAAAATATCTTCAGCACACTTGATACTGAAGATATACAAACTAAGAGTTACAGCAAAAGAAGTAAAAACGCAATTCCTCAACAGATGTTGTGAGGAATGCTTCAACAACACTCTTAGTAAACTCTCAAATATATCTAAGCTTTTTCTCTCTGTATGTGCCTCGACGGTGTGTATTCGTTTGGAATGATTCTACAATCTTTATAGGCCATAGAACCAACTCCACGATCTCCATGTTCTCCACATACTCCACGATCTCCATCATCACTCTCCACCATGTTGCAGTCAATGTTCCTCATGATGTGGTTATAAATGTAGTAAATGCTGTAGTGAATGTTGCTCCATCATGTGGCAGTTTCAAGAATTAATTTCCAATTCTGCGGTTTCAATCTTCACTGCACATTCTAGCGGTTTCACTGCAACTTCACGTTTCAACCTTCAAGAAAACATTAGTGAAGAAAGAACAAAATATATAATTAAATCCAACAAACTCCCCCTTTTTGTCTTTCTTCACGAAACACCTGCACACAAAAAATATCAACACACATCAAAAATATCTCCCCCTAACTAAGTATTCCCCACGATGCTATCAGCAACACTGACAACAATCTCCAGATTTTTCCTGATGTTGTACCAACGTCCTCAGCAACATTCTCCCCCTGAATATCATTCTCCCACTGAACATTAGTATCCTCCTCCCCCTCAATATCATCATATCTTCTCCCCCTTTTTGTGAAGAAAGCATGACAAAAGTCCCATTGAAGCAGAAGAATACATGAGTAGTTGCTGGTAATTGAACCTTAGGGTAAAAGATGAAAGTTGGGAATTTAGGAGTAAAATCTGGGTATGGTGTTTTTGGATGCAAGCTTGAATGGATTTGGAATCCATCTGAGATAAATAACTCTTGACATTGGAATCCAATAGCTCTTTGAAGTGACTTTCAAGGGGATCCAATAGACACCGAAAAAATATTGTAGGAGAGAGAAATCAAAACAATAAACAAGTCTCCAGCAGTTAGAAATAGCCAACAAATACACAATTCAACCAAAATTAACTTAACACGTAAGATAATCAACATAAATTCATAAGGGATAAAGTTGAATAAGAGATTGATAAATCTTGATATATATCACACATTAATCCCTATTGCTGATATAAATTGGCTATTTGAAAAGAATACGCTGGAGGGAGAGAAAAAAAAAACTGGCTGACCGATATTTGAGATGGTGCAATTTGAGATGGTGCTTAGCCTGCTCAGCCATCATCTGCTACAACATCCTCCCCACATTACTTGCCCTTTTTTTTTTTTTTTTTTTTTTTTTTTAAAGATACTTCATGTTGAGATTATTTTGGTGCCTTTTTAAGAGAGTGCATCGTCGCAGCGAACGCCGTGCCCCCCAAGCTACTTTGGTGATTTTCGGTATCCTTGATATTATCGACATACACTGTACAATTGGGCGAAGCTGGAGAGTATGTTAGTGCAAACGATGACTAAAGCAGAACACATGAAAAACACAGTTTAGAAGGATAGACAATGAAGCACTTTCAAATGTTGTACCCTGTGTTAGCACAACATTACAAATAATGGCAATCTATTGGGGGTAACAGAGACCCAGAGAATTTCTGAGCGTGATAAATCTCTCATGGTTAAGGGCTTTGGTCAATATATCAGCAATTTGGTTCTCTGTGCGAATATACTCAATCTTAATTACCTCTTGTTCAACTAAATCTCTAATGAAATGATGTCTATCTATGTGTTTCGTTCTTTTATGTTGAACTGGATTTTTGGATATATCTATAGGGCTAGAATTGTCACAATACAAGGTTAAAGAGTTGCCTTCTAGACCGTAGTCATACAACATCTGCTTCAACCATAGTAATTGTGTACACCCACTACCGGCTGCTACATATTCGGATTCGGCAGTCGATAATGATACGCAATTCTGCTTACGACTATGCCAAGAGACCAGATTATTGCCAAGATAAAAACACCCTCCACTAGTACTTTTCCTATCCATTAAATCTCCTCCCCAGTCAGCATCAGTAAATCCTACCAGACTAGTATTGGTGTCTTTAGAAAAATAAAGGCCAAGTTCCAAAGTACCAGCAACATACCTCAGTATCCGCTTCACAGCTTTCAAATGGGAAGCTTTTGGTTTCGCTTGATATTGAGCACATAAACATACACTGAACAGCAGATCTGGTCTTGTTACTGTGACGTACAGTAAGCTTCCGATCATTGACCTATACAATGTTGGATCAACATCCTCGCCAGCATCATCTCTTGACAGTTTGTCACTAGTGCCCATCGGTGTTTTCATATGTTTTGAGCTTTCCAAGCCAAATCTCTTGATCAAACCTTTAGCATACTTGCTTTGTGAGATGAAAATCCCACCATCGTTCTGTTTCACTTGGAGTCCCAAAAAGTATATCAATTCTCCCACCATGCTCATCTCAAACTTCTTTCTCATAGCACCTACAAACTCATCTAGCAGAGACTGTGATGTAGAACCAACAATCATATCATCAACATATATTTGTGTAATCATAATATCATGATTATTCCTCTTGATGAACAAAGTTGTATCAGCAAGACCTCTAACAAACCCAAATTTTATCAAAAACTTTGTTAAATGACCATACCATGCATGCGGTGCTTGTTTAAGACCATACAAAGCTTTCTTTAATCTATAAACATAATTAGGTTTATTAGGATCTTCAAAACCTTTTGGTTGTTCTACATAAACCTCTTCTTTCAATTCACTATACAAGAATGCTCCCTTAACATCCATTTGAAACAAAGTTATTCCAAGATAACAAGCAATCGCAAGAAGCAAACGTATGGACTCAAGACGAGCTACAGGAGCAAATGTATCATCAAAATCTACACCTTCAACTTGTATCCCTGAGCGACTAACCTAGCTTTGTTTCGAACTATAGTACCAATTTCATCAGACTTATTTTTAAAAATCCATTTAGTACCTATCACATTTTTATTTTCAGGTCTAGGGACTAAATACCACACATCACTTCTGACAAATTGGTTAATTCTTCCTGCATAGCTAGAATCCAAAAATCATCAAGTAAGGCTTCTTTAACATTTTTAGGCTCTATATTTGAGATAAAACAAGCATACTCAGGCAAAGCACAACACATAGCAGACATACAAACAAGTCTAGCCATTTCCCTATAATTTGGACGTGGTTTACCTCTTGTTTTTAACCCTTCAGTTACCTCTCCAATCACCTGTGAAATGGGATGATTTTTCTTGATTCTGCTTGGTGGTTCCCTTCTGTATGTTCCTTGAACATCCTCCACATCATGTTTCTCAGATTCTTTTTCTTCTTCACGCTGTGGAGGTGAGATATTCTCTAATGTTGTACCAACATTTTCACCATCATCTCCAATTGGTTGTTCCAGCTTGTTACTCTGTGTTATCTCATCATCAGTCACAACATCTTGTTCAGGGTCATCATTTTCAGATGTTGCCTCAACATCCTTAGATACATCTACCAGATGGTCAATGTCTTCTTCGTACCTTTTTCCTGCAACATCAAGATGATCATCAAAAACAACATTTACAGATTCTTGAATGGTTTTTGTTTCTTAAGTTATAAACTCGAAAAGCATGACTATTAGATGAGTAACCAATGAAAACTCCCTTATCACTTTTCGCGTTGAACTTTGAAAGAACTTCTCTGTCATTAAGGATATAACAGACACAGCCAAAAACATGAAAATACTTTAAATTTGGCTTTCTCCCATTCAAAATCTCATATGGAGTTTTCAGAGTACCCGGCCTCAGATTTACTCGATTCACGATGTGGCAAGCTGTGTTCATTGCCTCTGCCCAAAAACGTTTGGCAAGCTGCTTTGAGCTAAGCATTACCCTCGCCATCTCTTGCAGCGTACGATTCTTTCTTTCGGCCACGCCATTTTGTTGTGGCGTTTTGGGAGCTGAAAACTCTTGGATTATACCCTTTTCAACGCAGAAAGTATCGAAAGATTTATTTTCAAACTCTCTTCCATGATCTGACCTGATTCTAGATACACTTGATTTGAACACATTAGTAATTCTTGCATATAAGAATTTAAATGCTTCAAAAGAGTTTGAATTTTCTCGAAGAAAATAAGTCCAGGTATACCTCGAATAATCATCTACTATGACAAAAGTGTACCTTTTTCTGCCCAGGCTCTCACTTTCAACTGGTCCCATCAAGTCCATGTGCAACAACTCAAAACATCTTGTGGTTCCGAAATGTTGTTCACGATATTTCACAGCATTGTGAGAAACATGGGTTTGCTTCCCTTTGAGACAATCTCCACAAACAAAATCTTTCACTCTGGACAGTTTTGGAAGACCTTGAACAGCATCCACCTTCATTAACCTGTCAAGATTACGAAAGTTAGTATGGCCTAATTTTTGATGCCACGAGCGAGAGTCATCAATCTGTGCTGTATTGCAGTTTTCGTCAGCTAAATAACAATTATCTGATGATCTCAGCCCTTTCATAAGACAAACATTATCTTTGTTGTACACTTCGCAGGAGTCTTTGTTGAATCTAACTTGCAAGTCATCATCACATAATTGACTTATGCTAATGAGATTTGCTGTTAGACCCTCAACATGGAGGACATTACTTAGTCTTGGAAGACCTGGGATACACAACGTTCCTATCCCAACGATTTTTCCTTTTGAACCTCCTCCAAACGAGACATTACCACCTCTAAAAGGCTGATAATTTGCAAGAAATGCCTTCGTCCCTGTCATATGTCGTGAACACCCACTATCAAAGTACCATGAACCAGACATGTTAGTTTTTAATGCAGTGTATACAACAAGACAAGTATTGTTTTTCTTTGGAATCCACATTTGTTTAACAGAATTTTTCTCACCTTGATGTGGTTTCACAGTGTTGTTCAACATCTTAGGCAACATTCTATTATTCTGCAATTTATAACAGAAAGGTCTTATATGCCCAGGTTTAAAACAATGGTGGCACACATACCTGCGTTTCAATTTATGAGAGCACTTCTTTTTGGCGGCTTCTTCCGGCTTGTGTGATTCTCCAGCCTTGACAAATGGTTTTCCATTAGTGGAAACTATCTGTGGAAAAATAGTTTGAAGAGTTTTATTAAAACCAAGTCCAGCAGTATCTGTTTTTCCCAATGTTAGGACATCATCAAGCTTTGAGGATCCAGTATTCAACTTCTTGAACGTTTCTTCAGCAAGATTCAACTGGTTTGTGATCTTATGTAGCTCGGCATCCTTCCTCGTTAGCATCACTTCAAGCTTTGTCGTAGATTCTTTCAAACCTTCATTCTCCTTAGTGAGCAAATAAACTGTACGACTCTGCTTCTTCCATTTCTCAACAAGCTCATCATACAATTTCTTCAATTCCATAGCTACTTGATATGACTTGACATCATCCTCACTATCATCCTCTGAATCAACTTCAATAGTAGCGTTAAAACAAAATAAGTTTGAATAATATTCAGATCCATACCTGTGTGATGTCACCTCTGATGTTGAGAAAACATCCTTTTCAACATCTGTTAAATCATTCTCCACACTTGCGTACAATGCTGCTGCATCCTCTGGGTCTGCATATTCCTCAAAGAACTCTGCATCATCATCACTCCAGGACACCCAATAGGATTTTCCTCTCTTTCGAAGAGTATTTGCACATTGATTTGCATAGTGACCCCACCCTTTGCACTCGTGACATTGAACCTTCTCAATATCAGTAGTTTTGTACCTGAAAAAATCAGATTGAGACTTTCTGATTGGCTTTGGTGGTGAATCTCCAGATGGGTGTTTCACTGTGGATGAGCCTCCAGGTTGTTGGTCGCGGTGATACTCCAACATCTTTATCCCGGAATCTTTTGGCTTATTTGACACCTTTCCTCTGTTCAATCTACGCACCATTGAGTTCACCTTCCTGGTAATGAGAGCCACGTCATCTTCAGCTTGAATCTCTTCCAGCTCCTCTTCATCTTCATAGACATCACTGGATGATGCTGAGAATGCTAATGATTTCTGCTTTGGTGGAACGTCATCATCTTCTTCCAAATTCATCTCATGAACTTTGAGAGTATTCATGAGATCTGTAAACTCCAAGGTTGCAACGGTGTTTGTAGTCTCGATCGTCGTAACCTTCATCTTGAAACGTTTTGGAAGAGTGCGCAAGGCTTTGGAGACTAGAAGCTTGTTGCTGATCGGACTTCCGAGATCGTAACATTCGTTGGCGATATCCAATATCCTCTCCGTGTAGCTTGAGATTGTTTCGTCTTCCCGCATCTTCAAGTTTTCGAATTTTGTAGTGAGAATTCGAACCCTTGACTCCTTTATGCTGGAATCTCCTTCACAATGTCGTTGCAAAATCTCCCACGCGTCCTTCGCTACTTCGCAGTTCTTGATGAGTTTGAACATAGTAGTATCCACTGCAGCCAAAATTGCGTTGAGAGCTTTTTCGTTGTAGTTCGCCAGATCGATCTCAGCTCTTGTCCATTGGGCTTGAGGTGTTCGGATGATATCTCCATCTTCATCAGTTGTTCTCGGCGGTGTCCAACCATTCAGTACAACCTCCCAAGCTCTAACGTCGATAGCCTTTATGTAGGATCTGGTTCTAACTTTCCAATACGAATAGTTAGAACCATCCAACACCGGTGGACGGTTGAAGCTTGGATTCATCGGATCCATCGTGAGCAACTCCTCAGGATCACACTTAGTAGTCAAGTGGAGGCTCTGGATACCACTTGTTAGAATTGCTCGCCTGGATAATCAACAAAATATTGACAATGTTGAAGCAACACAGCCAACAACACTTGAAATGCACAGCGGAATTTTAAATAACTCAGAATGAAAAATTTCCACAAGTTATTTACAATAACTTGCGGATGCCTCAGGGCGAAAACACTCCACTATAATATGTGAAAGTAAAAAAACAAAATATCTTCAGCACACTTGATACTGAAGATATACAAACTAAGAGTTACAGCAAAAGAAGTAAAAACGCAATTCCTCAACAGATGTTGTGAGGAATGCTTCAACAACACTCTTAGTAAACTCTCAAATATATCTAAGCTTTTTCTCTCTGTATGTGCCTCGACTGTGTGTATTCGTTTGGAATGATTCTACAATCTTTATAGGCCATAGAACCAACTCCACGATCTCCATGTTCTCCACATACTCCACGATCTCCATCATCACTCTCCACCATGTTGCAGTCAATGTTCCTCATGATGTGGTTATAAATGTAGTAAATGCTGTAGTGAATGTTGCTCCATCATATGGCAGTTTCAAAAATTAATTTCCAATTCTGCGGTTTCAATCTTCACTGCACATTCTAGCGGTTTCACTGCAACTTCACGTTTCATCCTTCAAGAAAACATTAGTGAAGAAAGAACAAAATATATAATTAACTCCAACAAAACCCATTCCCCTTACTGCATTGTACAATTGATCACGATTAATACCTTTAGTAAACGGATCCGCTATGTTGTCTTTGGACTTTACATATCCAATGACAATTATTCCACTAGTGATCAATTGTCTAACGGTATTATGTCTACGACGAATATGTCTAGAGTTACCATTATACATACTACATTGTGCTCTCCCGATTGCTGACATGTTGTCACAATGAATCATTATAGGAGGCACAGGTTTATCCCAACAAGGAATATCCTCTAGAAAGTTTCTTAGCCATTCAGCTTCTTCGCCGGCTTTGTCTAAAGCAATGAATTCAGATTCCATTGTAGACCGAGCTATACATGTTTGTTTAGAAGATTTCCAAGATATTGCTCCACCACCTATGATGAACACATATCCACTTATGGATTTTGAATCCTTTGTGTCTGATATCCAATTAGCATCACTATATCCTTCCAGAACTGCAAGATATCTAGAGTAGTGAATGCTGTGTTTTAAGGTATGTTTTAAATACCTTAGTACTCGGGTTAAAGCTGTCCAATGATCCTTTCCAGGATTACTTGTGAACCGACTCAGTCTGCTTATTGAATATGCTATGTCAGGCCTTGTACAATTAGCAATGTACATAAGGCTTCCAATGATCCTTGCATAATTCAATTGGGAAATTGGATCTCCTCGATTCTTAGCTAAGTGTAAGTTAAAGTCCACAGGAGTTTTAGCTGGAGGTAGATCCAATGCATTGAATTTCTTGAGCACAGTCTCTACATAGTGGGACTGTGACAAGGTAATTCCTTCGGATGTTCTAGAAATTTTAATTCCTAGAATAACGTCAGCTCTCCCCAAGTCTTTCATGCTGAAGTTTCTGTTCAACATTTCTTTCGTCTTCATGATGATCTCATGATTACTTCCTATTATAAGCTTGTCATCTACATAAAGGCACAAAATAACAAAATTATTATGTGTTCCTTTGATGTAGACACATTTATCACATTCATTTATTTTGAATCCATTTGACAACATGGTTTTGTCAAATTTTTCGTGCCATTCCTTAGGAGCTTGTTTAAGTCCATATAATGACTTTACTAGCTTACAGACTTTCCTTTCTTTCCCAGGAATGACAAACCCTTCTGGTTGTTCCATGTATATCTCATCCTTCAAATCTCCATAGAGAAATGCGGTTTTCACATCCATTTGGTGTATCTCAAGGTTATACAGTGCTGCAATAGCAACAAGCATTCGTATGGATGTGATTCTCGTAACAGGTGAGTAGGTATCAAAGTAGTCATACCCCTCTTTTTGTTTGAAGCCTTTTGCTACCAAACGGGCTTTATATTGTCAATTGTTCCATCGGCTTTATATTTCTTCTTAAGGATCCATTTGCATCCTAAAGGTTTATTTCCCGAAGGGAGATCAACAATCTCCCACGTATGATTGTTCATGATGGATTCTATTTCGCTATTTATAGCTTCTCTCCAAAACGGAGCATCCGGACTAGACAATGCTTCTTTTATTATCTTAGGCTCATCTTCCAATGAGTATACTATAAAGTCTGGACCAAAGTTCTTTGCAATCTTTGTCCTCTTACTTTGTCTAGGTTCATGTGACGTTGATGCCACATTTTCTCCCGAATTTCCCAAATTCTCATAGGTCCTCTTATTAGGACTTGTAGTGATCTTATCTTTCTTGGGGAATATAGATTCAAAGAATATTGCATTTCTTGATTCTATTATCATTCCCTCATTCATGTCGGGTACTTCTGATTTGTGTACCAAAAATCGATAAGCACTGCTATTGTTTGCATATCCAATGAAGATGCAATCAATAGTCTTCGGACCGAGCCGTACTTGTTTCGGTTTTGGTACTTCGACTTTAGCTAGACACCCCCACACTTTTATGTATTTGAATGAAGGTTTCCGACCTTTCCATAGCTCGTATGGAGTTGTCTTGCTTCTTCTGGGGTATTTTGTTTAAAATTTTATTTGCCGAAAGAATGGTTTCCCCCCACATGTTCTGTGGTAAGCCAGAGCTGATTAACATAGCATTCATCATTCCCTTTAGAGTTCTATTCTTTCTTTCGGCAACTCCATTGGATTGTGGTGAATATGGTGCGGTAGTTTCGTGGATGATGCCATTTTCACGGCAAAATTCCTCAAAATGAGCAACGCATTCACCACCTCTATCACTTCGGATTCATTTTATTTTGATGCTAAGTTGATTTTCAACTTCATTTTTGTATCTTTTGAAAGCTTCG
Source organism: Thymus mandschuricus (assembly GCA_029379335.1). NCBI lineage: Eukaryota > Viridiplantae > Streptophyta > Magnoliopsida > Lamiales > Lamiaceae > Thymus > Thymus mandschuricus. The sequence continues at coordinate 30,810,234 of CM057072.1, forward strand.
AAGGCTTCGTCTTTGCTTCTCAAAAGATACACATAACAATATTTTGTGCAATCATCAATAAATGTGATAAAATAGTTTTTACCCCCTCTTGTTTGCACAAATTTCATATCACACAAGTCGGTGTGTATGAGTTCTAAAGGTTGTGAGATCCTTTCGACGGAACGAAAAGGTCATTTAGCCATTTTTGCTTCAACACATATTTCACAACGTTTGTGTTCATCGAAGCTCACTTTAGGAAGCAATTATAAATTCACAAATCTTCGTAGTGTCTTTAGATTTGTGTGTCCTAATCTATCATGCCATAAATTAGGAGACACAGTCAAATAAACAACATTGTTCTTTATTTCAACATTAGAAGGTACACTTATAGCATTAAGCTTGAAGAGGCCATTATCTATATAGCCTTTTCATATGAATTGACTACCTTTGGTCATTACAACTTTATCTGCTTCAAAGACTAGTCTAAAATCGGCCTTGCTGAGTATGGAGCCCGATACGAGGTTCTTGCGAATGTTTGGGACATGCAGCACATTCTTGAGAGTCAACTTCAAGCTTGATGTCATTTTGAGTACCACGTTTCCGACTCCAACGACCTTGGATGTCGCAGAATGTCCCATGTAGAGTTTCTTCTTCTCGGTTATAGGCTCGTAGGTGGAGAACACTCCCTTATCCGAAGCAATGTGTCTGGTGGCACCGGTATCGACCCACCACCCAATTGGGTTGCCAACCATGTTGACTTCATCAATGGCCACAGATAGGTCTAGTTCGGATAAGTCTACAGGGACACTCTTGTCCTCCGTCATATTTGCTTGGTCCTTCTTGTCCTTCTTGTCCTTTTTCGGCTTGCGACAACCCTGTGCCATGTGGCCAGGTTTGTCGCAGTTGTAGCAGTTCCCCTTGATACGCTTTGACTTCTTCGGGGTTCCTTTCTTCTCGGGAAACTTGCGCTTCTTCTTGTTGCTAGTTTCGGCCATAGCCTTTTCCTCCATCGAAGATTTGGCGGCATTCCCTTCGCTTTTCCGATTGTCTTCTTCTATGTGAAGTCTTACGATCAGATCTTCAAGTCCCATCTCCTTGCGTTTATGCTTGAGATAGTTCTTGAAATCCTTCCAACTTGCTGGCAGTTTTTCAATAATAGCTGCTACTTGAAAACATTCAGAGAGAGACATACCTTCAGCATGAATATCATGCAAGATTATTTGAAGTTCTTGCACTTGTTCGATAACCGTCTTGTTATCTACCATCTTGAATTCCTAGAATCGTCCGACTATGAATTTCTTCAAGCCGGCATCCTCCGTCTTGTACTTCGTTTCGAGAGAGCTCCATAGTTCCCTTGAGGATTTGAGCTCCCAGTAGACACAATAGAGAATGTCATCTAATCCATTTAGGATATAGTTGCGACACAAGAAGTCGCTGTGATGCCATGCATCAAGAGCATCCCGCTTTTGCTCATCGGTTTAATATTCTCCAACTTCGGGGGGAGTTTCCTTCAGGAATCGCGCCAGGTTGATAGTAGTGAGATAGAACGGCATCTTCTGTTGCCAACGCTTGAAATCGTTGCTGGAAAATTTTTCCGGCCTTTCAGCGTAGACTGGGGCCGGAGCCGGAGCCGGGGGCCGAGAGGGTGGAACGGTATCACTGCTGGATGCCATAATATTGTCTTACGATTGTTGGAATAGTAATACGATAAATGGGCAGAACCGAGGCTAGAGTTAGACTCTATCTCCATAAGACAATATTGCTCCGATATAGTGCAATCGGACTATAGCAATTGTCTCCAAGATACAACAGTTCTTCGTTCTCGAGTTGTTGCACTACAAGTCGAGAATCCGTCGAACTACTCGAATATCGAGACTTTGTAAGTGAAAAAGGAAGAAGGAAGGATAAAACGAGATGAGAGAATTAATCTTCATTTTGGTGTGTTGGATCATTCTGTGGAGGGCTCTATTTATAGGAGATTGGTGGCTTTCCATGAAGGGGTGCTTCGATCTAGACCGTTCGATCAAATCTTGATCGACGGCCCCGAACCGAACCAACACAATGGTTCGGCCCCTCCATGAGCCAACCCGCGCTCAGCTTGTGCCCGGCACAAGCCTGCCCGAGTCAAGGGCGTGTGGTCGACACACGCTCGCGCCCCTTGGTTCGCACCTTTTAGGTGCTGGCTTGTGACATGCACAAGCCTGGCACCCATTCGGTTCGATCCATCGCACAGGTTCTCTTTCGGCGTGCGCTGGACACACTCGCATGGACTCGAGCCACAAGTTTGGATCGGTTTAGGAAAAGTAAAGACCCCTCAAGCTCCTCAGCGACGATGCGCACGTGCGAAGTGCGCCTCAAAGCGCCCATTGCACGGCTACGACGGAGGCGGACTCGGACGGTGCTATCGCACCGTCCTCGTAGGCCTTTGGATTTAGCCCAAAAGGCTAAGCCCAATCCACCACTTGAGGAATTAATTATTCTATACATTTGAGCCTTGACTTATATATGAGTCCAAACTTCTTTGTTTTTCCAATGTGGGACAAACTTCCCACCTCAAACTTAACCAATTAATTGCTCATTCAATTTGAACAATTAAATCACCAAAATTCCAACATTTAAATTAAAAAAAAAAAAAAGAAGAAGAAATAAAATACTTCCTCCATTTCTTCTGAAACAACCTGTTTCTTTTCAGCACGCAAATTAATAAATTTGAAGGTTGTTGTATAATAGTGGTGGTCCACATACTTAAAATGAGAATTTAGTGTATAAAGGTGATATATTAAGGGGTTAATAGGGGTACACATGGATTGTCGGGCTAAAATAGGAAATAGGTCATTTCGCACGAAACGCCTCTATTAGAAAAGCAGGTCTGATAGGGACTAATATCAGCCTTGCTAAGACAATAATTCTAAAATATTAAGATAACATACTCTTCATGGCCATGGAAGCAATTCCTCTTAACGGAGTTATCACTAGACGCATGATAACGTTGAATGGTAGTTAAACCATTCTTATAAGACATCAGATGCTACGATTAATGCAGATACCTTGTCAGGATGAGGGGTGATAAATCGTGATTATAGTCAGTTTTCGCATCTGCTCAATACAGATGTTTGAGCTGGCATAAGATGCTACAAGGACCTGCCCAGACCCTAACTCACGCAGAAGTTGCAAGCATCTGATGAGATTCAAGGATCTGTACAACACATTATCCGCGTGACTCTATATACCCTAGAGTGAGGACCACCAAATTGATGACGGAGAAGAATCTTGTCTCCCTAGAAATTCATTTTTTGTCCTCCTCTGGCACAAACGTTCACCTTTTCACCCTCGTTACATCTATAAATACCGGGTAGTCACACACCTTGTCATCCATAATCATCACAGCACAACTCTTCACACACGCACTTTGTGTACTATTCCATTCATTTTCATACACCCTACTACGAGTTCCTCCAAGCTCAGGTAGTTAAAGCTTTCCGGGGTCTTCCACCGAAGAATTTCACTCACGATCACCACCATTCTCTCCTTCTCGTTGTCGAGAAGAGTCTCTCTCTTGCTCACGCCATTCCAAACCGAAGGTATAGCCCTCGTTGTTAAGAGAGGACGAAGCCTCGCAGAGCTCTGCGCTCTTTGCTTCCCTCTCCTTTCACACTTACTTCTTTCGTTTTCCTTTTGAATGAGTGTTAAACTCCATAGATTCGACTGATTTATGGATAGAAGTGTACTTTATTTAAGCACTTAACTCCATCGCTGCTTACCATCTTTATACGAACAATATTGTATATGAAATCTGTATGAAATGCATAATTGTGGCTGATAAAACCACATAAATCTCTTATTCTCTGCTATTGTAATCCTTTATCCATGAATGCTCTTTGCAAATATGATGAATAATCTCCTAAATTGTTGTGGATCTTCAACCCGGATCTATCAACTGGCGCCGTCTGTGGGAAAATATTGAGTCTAAGATGTCGATTTCCCCTGTTTTATGTGAAATTCTAGCTCACTGTGATAATGCTGACTGATGATTTCTCTTATCATTTCCTTATGTGAAGAATATGAGAAAACTGGGCATTAGAGTGAATGGGTATGCTGTATTTGCTGTTTAATCCGCGGATATTTGAGTATGAACATTATTGCTTGATTTTTATTAAGCCTTTCATGATTGTGAGTTGTGAAATGTAGCGTAATTCTTAGATTGTGCTCTCTGTATAGCAAAAATTGTGATAGATACCCTGCTAAAGGGAAACTCAAGTCTGAGATGTCCATTCTTTTTCCTTATATGCGAGTTTAAATCTGCTATATGCAAACGCTGTTGGAATTGTTGAATCTGGAGTATCATTCTCCGCGATAGCTTTGAAGTTTTAGCTGATTTTGATGACATGTTTATGAATCTGCTCTGTTATTCCCTTGTCGTTAGAGACACTAGAGAATAGGAGCAGTAAAATAAATGAATATTGAATGTCAATTTGATGTTATTCATAGAAAATTTGAGCATGAATATCATGAATTCGTTCTAGCTGCATTGTTTATAACAGCAGGTCAAAGGAATCGGAGGTGATTTCGAGATCATATTTTCTTGACAATATAAACTGTGATAACTAAACTGTTTTATCTGCTAAAATCTTAAGGTTGTGAAGAATCTAAGGAAAGCCGAATCCAAAAATTGCAGCAATCTTAGAACGCATTCAGTTCACCTTTTGAAATTGGTGAGTTTACGACTCTGTTAACTATCTCAAAATGTGAAATTAATTTGAGGGTCATGAGGGATTGGTAATTATCGAGGAAGCATCATCTCTCAAGCTAGTTATATGCCCCTATATTGCCATGAACCAAAAACCCCCGAGTAAAAACATTAAAAAGCGGAGAGCTGAAGATGACAAGGTCACCCCATTCACTTTGATGAAGGGGCCCTGCATCTGAAAGCAGAAACCTCCCATAAGCCCCATACCATGGGCAGAACCCTCAGAAGCCCTGTCTAACAGGCAACATTCTCAGAAGCCCTGTCCAACAGGCAACATCTGCATAAGCCCTATCTAATAGGCAGCACCATCGTAAGCCCCATATAATGGGCAAGGCCCCTCATAAGCCCTATTCAATAGGCAACACTTGCATAAGCCCTACTAATAGGCAGCACAAGCCCTATCCAATAGGCACACCCTCAAAAGCCCTATATAATAGGCAAATATCATCCATCAAGCCCTACTTAATAGGCAACACTCTTGATGAAAAAAAAAGAAAGAAAACAAAACTCCTCGATAAGAGTCTAAACTGTCAATAAAGCTCTTAGATAAGAGCCAAAACTATCTAATGAAACTCTACAAAGAAGCAATTGAGACTTCTTGACACGAGTAAAAAATGTCAGCAAATTCAAATCAAATCAAATCAAAACTCTTTGACACGAGTATAAAATGTCTATAAAGTCAAATCAAGAGAAGACTCATTGACATAAGTATAAAACGTCAGCAAATTCAAGTCAAATAAAAAAACTCCTCGACACGAGTATAAAATGTGCATAACAAATCAAGTGAAAACTCTTTAACACGAGTATAAAATGTTTACAAATTAAAAGTCCTAAATACGAGTATAAACAATTTACGAATTTAAATTCAAGTCCAAGAACTCCTAAATACGGGTATAAACTATTTACAAATTCAAATTCAAGTTTAACTTGAAGAACTCCTTAATACGAGTATAAACTATTTACAAAATCAAATCCAAATTTGAAATCAAGAACTACTTTTGATACGAGTATAAACTATCTAAATTCTAATCAAGTTCATCAAAGCTCTTTAATATGAGCATAAACTTCCTAAATGCAAGCTCCTTGATAAAAACATAAAATATCCAAATTCAAATTCAAATCGAAGAACCCCTTGAAACGAGTATAAACTCTCTAACAAATCTCAAGCTCAAGAACTCTTAAATATGAGTATAAACAATTCACCAAATTAAAGTCAAGAACTCCTTGATATGAGTATAAACTATCTAAATGTTCGAGACTCGTCCATTTCCACGACAAATCATTCATGAACAAGTCTCGATGAGGCATTTGTAGGCATATCAATTTTGACGAAAAATAAAAGAAAATAATTAAATATTTAATTATATTTTCTATTAATGTTTTTGGGATTAAATTAAATATATTCCAAAATTAAATAGAGATATATATATATTTGGTATTTAAATATGTGGAATTTCTGCCATGTGTCAAATCTGTGCAGTAAATGAATAAATTTGAAGGAGCCAATCAAATTGCGTCACCTCAGCCCTAGGCCCAATATTTGCGGGCTCAGACTTAAAATTCCAACCCTAAGCTGACAAAATTGAAATTCTATACACCTATATAAATAAGGGTGCTTGGATTAGAGCATTCATAAATCTCCACAACAATTAGTTAGAGAGCTTTAAAGAGAAGGGTACAAATTCTCTATGAATTCTCTACAATATTCAAAGTGGTCGTCATCTAGAGAAGAATACATCGTTCAACGTTCTTAGTGGATTCAATGAGTTTTCGCCAAAGTATGCTCAAATCTACGCTTGATCCGGACGTCCTCCAAATCTCTGCTCGCATTCATCGCCAGAATCATCTCAAATCAGCATTTAATCCAAGAACAAGTCAAAAGACCTTTGGATTATTTCTAAATCCACATATCAAAATCGAGGAGATCAAGAAGAGCGAAGTTCTTTGAACATCTCGTGAATCCACCCAAATCCCGCATCAAATTAGAGAGAGAATCAGAGGAATCGTAGAGATCGCAACCTACAAACAACACAAGTTCTTCAAATATTTACTTGTACACATCTTTTGTATTTATTTTATTAAATAAATAAAATTTTATGTTTACGGATATAGATTAACTTGAGTTATCTTAAATTTGAAAAACTAAAGAGTCGGAGTGCATCTCTGCACCCGTATCTGACACCTATAACCGAGTCTGAGTAACATATAGTTTTTAGACGTGAACTTTTTAATTTTTCACTTTTAACACTGTATCTAAAATTTTGTACTGAAATAAATCATAACAATTGATCTAGGGCGGAAGAAATATGCATCATCGATAAATAAACATTTACTCGTACGATTTGAAGAAGCCACGCTTTTCCACCCCACTATCCATATATCCATATCTGCAGCTTGTAAAGTACTTTTAGTTCAAAAATTGGTATTCACATTTGCGTTGCCTATTCTCTCTCTTGTTTCTCTCTCTAGGGTTGGTGTGGCTTTGGCAGTTTAATTGGTGGCTTCCTCTTCTGTTCTGCTAACAGGTGGTGTCATTTCTTCCCTGAATTAGCAAAACTAAAACCGATTCTAAGTTTTCCATTTTTACTATCTTTGCAAAAATAGAATCAATTTTTCTGCTTGTCGCCCCCATTTTTATATACATATATATATGTGTGTGTGTGTGTTTCTTGATTTGTAAAAGATTCTCCCTTCCTTTCCTCTTTGAATTTTTCTTGGGAAGAAGGGTTTCTGCTTCAAGATTTTGGGTTGTACTTGAAGATTTTTTGTGTATAGTTTTATCAAAAACCCCATGTCTCATGCCCCCCAACACCCATATCTCTCTCTCTCTCTTATATTTTACTGTGTGAAGAGAAGTATAGAGAAGGGGGAGGAATTAGTATGATATTGATGAGTTGCAATGAATTGTAGAGCGGGAGAGAGAGAGAGATGGTGAGGCAGAAGATAGAGATAAAGAAGATCGATAACTTGACATCGAGGCAGATAACTTTTTCAAAGAGGAGAAGAGGGCTTTTCAAGAAAGCTCACGAACTCGCCACCCTCTGCGATGCCGACATCGCTCTCATCGTTTTCTCGGCCACCGGAAAGCTCTTCGACTTCTCCAGCTCCAGGTTCTCTCTCTCTCTCTCTCTCTCTCTTACACACAGCATGTAGCTACTTACCCCGCCAACGAGAAGCCCACATACAGATCGAGTGTTTTGCCAATCCCTAATTAACTAATCATCAAGGATTTAATTTACGCATGTTATAAAATTGATGTCGGCTGTTCACTTATTATTATCATATGTCTTTCTCGTTTGGAATTGGGGTTTCTGGCTTCAGCAGCTCTCAGGTTTAGAGAGAGAGAGAGAGAGAGAGAGAGTGAAGTTGATCGATTTTCCATTAGCGAGTTTTGTGTTTATTGGAGAAGTATATAACAAAATCTCTCCAAATTCATACATATGCATAAATGAAAATCTAAAAGTGACTGCCCTCTTTGCTGCATCTTCGTACGATTTACGTGTTCTGATTTTAAATTTATAACCCGTAGCCCGTAGGACCGCTTCAATTTTTCTAAAAATAAATAAAAATACAGTATGTATATAATTTGCTTATCAAAGAACGTTAATCTAACCACTGTGGACACTCTCTCTTAATAATGTGTCTATTGCTGATATGATAATGAAATTGTTTACTTTTTTTCATTAGGTTACGGTATATATTTAAATATTTCATTCATTAATAGTATATCACATTTTGTGTTGGCATATTAAGAATGTCCATAGTAGGTAGGGGAGCATTCCTCTTACTTCTCATATACTCACTAGTTGTGTAGGCTCTCCGTTCCACTTCAATTGGTTTGTTTCATTTAAGCACTAAATTTTAAACACAATGTTAAAAGTTAAATGTTATGTCTCGATTAAAAAAAAATATATATCAAATTAAATGGGACGGAAGAAAATTTTGTTTAATTTACTATTCGTATATATTGGGTGTAAGGTAATTACAAGGGAACTCTTAACAATATGACTCACTATATATGTATATTTAATAATAATAAAAAAAAAATCCCAAACTAAAACAAAAACAAAAGGGTTAATGTCATTTAAATACATGAACTTTGGGTGGTTTTCATTTTTTTCCATGAACTTTCAACTTTGTCACAAAAATACACAAACTTTCAAATTGTTGCAATTTTCCCATGAAATTCAATTTCCCCCAAATTGTATCCTACGTGGCAACCGGAATGATTACGTGGCACTGATTGACGGTAAAATATACGACGTCGTTTTGAAACTGCCAAAAATGGTGTCATTTAAATACATGAACTTTGGTTGTTCTTCATTTTTTCCCATGACCTTTAAACTTTGTCACAAAAAATACACGAACTTTCGATTTAATGCAATTTTTCCATGAAAGTCAATTTTCCCCAAATTGTGTCCTACGTAGCAACCGTTTATTATTATGTGGCATTGATCGACGGTAAAATACACGTCGTTTTGAAACTGTCAAAAACGTCTTTTGATATCAATTTATGGTTTCCAATTAATAAAAAACAATTGCAGTGGCTTCGTCGTTCATTTTTCTTTATTCTTTCTTCTTCATACCTTATTCTTCCGGTTCGTCGTTCCTCTTCTTTCATTCTCATTTTGGCAATGACATCCTCATCAATTCGTCCAAGCGCTCGAGAGTAAGATTCACCTCAAATTGTGAGAATGACTTGTCTTGTGATATTCTTACGGCGCATACGGCAGCAAACCTTGGATGTCGCTTCTTAAGCCGCCCAATGATTAATACGACGTCGTTTTTAATATTTTCACCACGTGATTGCTTACTCAACGCCAAATCAGTCCATTAAGGTTACGTCGTTTAAATTAATTGACAACTAGGATTCAAATTGATCGGAATTTACATTCATGGGAATATTTCAATGAATTGAAAGTTCTTGTATTTTTGTGACAAAGTCGAAAGTTCATGGGAAAAAAACAAAACCACCCAAAGTTCATGTATTTAAATGATAGTAACCCTTAATATTTTCGACACATCATTGCCTACTCAGCGCCAAATCAGCCCATTAAGGCCACGTCATGCAAATCAATTGACAACTAGGATTCAATTTGACCGGAATTGACTATCATGGGAAAATTGCAACGATTTGAAAGTTCGTGTATTTTTGTGACAAAGTTGAAAGTTCATGGGTAAAAACAAAAATGGCCTAAAGTTCGTGTATTTAAATGACATTAACCCAAAACAAAAACCAAACTTTGCAAGTTTCTGTTCTCATCCGTTTCTCTTCTGCCCTTTTCCCCCTTCTCTAGTGTTTTTCAATTTTGTTGTGGAAAAAAGGTGGAGATTTTTATTTTATCTGCAAAATTTCATTAGTCATTACTTCTCCTATTCCGTTTTAATTATTTTTGGAATTTCTCATTTAATAGTTTACTTGCCCAAAATAAAAACCATATACTCTTACGAATAATATAACAGTAATCCTTAATTTTATCTTTTGCTGCATTATTATTGCATCGTTTCTATAGTTGACAATTAACATAGGACGGAGAGAGTATTTTGGATCATCTCACTTCACTAAATATATATTTTTTATAATTAATTGAATACCATATGAAGTATGGAATTATAAAGTGAGCCATATTTAGAGGTACGCGGGAAATACTAGTTTATCTTAAACTTATAATCGAGTCCGTTATAACAACTACAAAGCTCTTTATGCTATATGCACATGCCTCTATGCACATAGAGAAAAGCTCCACTACTTACCATGGACACTTAATGTGTCTACTGTTGATGTGAAACTGTTGATGTGAAAGTAATAGGGTTTATCTTTTTTAGATAGAATAGGGTATATATTAAAAAATTATTTCATTAATAGATGCATGTCACGTCATCCGTCGACATATCTAGAATGCTCACGATAAGTAAGGGAACATTCCTCTACGCACGTATTAAATACAATGGCAACTAAAATATCAATTAATTCGAAATAAAACTCTTACAGTAAATCTGATTATTATAAAAGAAAGTGATCGTTTGTTTCAAGTTGGGTAACATAAAAGGAATGAAATCAAGTAAAGTAAGATAATGATAATAGTAATAATAATGGTTAATTTTATTGAGTGCATATCTGGTTCAGTGATAGAAATGAATCACTTATAATGGATTCTCTTTTTCCTTGTTTCCCCTCTCTATTATAAGGGTAACAATTTGGACGATTGAGTTTTTCTACCCCTAAGTAAAGGTAACGTATAACTTATTACTTAAACCAAACAATAAGTAAATGAATTAATTAATTGTTACCATTTCTATAACAAAAAATATTGAACCAAACATGGGCTAAGGCGCAATCGGTTTGAACATGTTTGTCCAAATTAGAATATTTTCAACATTTATTTTTGTACTAGTGAATAGTAAAAGTACAATAGATATGTATGCAAACTGCATTCTTTGTGCTTAATTAGGGTAGCCTTAACAAAGTCAAATTACATTTATTTAAAGATAAAACGTTAAAGTAGTTTTTATGGATAATCAAATTAAACTGCCATATATAGTAGCCATTTTCCCACAGAAACTGGCCTCTAGCCACCTATAAGTTTATTTTTCTATAGTCCTCATTTTGTTTTCATTTGCCTAAGTATAACATATGTGAATTTCTTCATTATTCATTTTCCCCTCATCAACTCCTACCTCCCAATACAAAGATTGTGAGATATATACCCATGCAGTTAGGACTTTAAAAGCCACTTTGAGCTCATTTGTGAAGCTTGTTAGCTAGAAGCCATCCTGCAAAACGACAGTAGTTGGCTCGTTAGCTCGTGAACATTTTATTATTTGTGATTATCGTGACTAAATCCATTTTGTAAACGAAAATATATACATGTTACTTTAAACATAACTCTAAATTTAGGAAGTTTGTTCGGACATTAAGTAATCATGGTACGAATTATATATTATGTTACGTACCTTGTAAATATTGTTATTAATTAATTATATATCATGTTAAGACATGACCTGTTGGTATATGCGGGGTGCTCGGTTGCATCCTCAAAGGTTTACTCCGTAAGGACCTCTTTAGATGAAAAATCGAAATGGGAAGAGCATAGAAGAAAGACAATTTAAGAAAACTATCGACTAGACTCCAACGTGATCTGACAACGTTTCTTTAACATTTCAAGAGATGACCTAATTAACGTTTGTATACCCTATGGATTAAGGAGATATATGTCTACAATCAAAAAGTAATACTATCTCATTTTATGCCTGAGTATCGCAACTGCAATTTTCGGTGTGCATAGATTCTTCCAAGTTCCATCCAAAATGGATAGTAGTACTATATATCAAATAGTATATATATTGTTGACTGTATTCAAGCAATTTTAATTGTAATTAGATGTTTGGTTTTTGTAGCATGAAGCAAACCATCCAAAGGCATAATCTGCAATCAGATAGTAGCAACCGATTCGGGCTACCTCTCAACGATCGGGTAACTTACTATAGAAAGTAGCAACCGATTCGGGATATCAAATTTAATTTTAATTAAATTTATAAAATTTTCAACAATTTTAATTTTTAACGTTTTAGTTTAATTTTATAATTATTTTTCTAGAGTTCATTCATTATTTTTTAATATACATGGTTGATATATAAATCCACAACAAATGCATGTAATTCCAAAAATTTCAGTTTTTATTTACAAAAGTTTATACTATATGATTTATAATCTCATAAAATAATAAAAATTTATGTTTAGTATTAGGATGGAACATCGAAATGTGTTACTTGTCGTATAGGTAATACCAGTGATGTTCTTATCCACATTTCTATTATTTTTCGTGTGTTTGAATCTCGTATTTCATTTCGATCTTGCTACACTAATTTATTACAAATATGTTTCTTTCTCTCTTTGCATTTTCAGGCGAGAGGGGATAACTATGATGCAGTCAAGAAGGAACTCACGAGCCTGACTCTCGAGCTCAAATACGAACATATTTCTCGTGTCCACAATTATGTGTTTTTCGTATTCATAATTATATAATTACACCTACAAGACTGAAAAACAAAAAACCAATACCGGTTTATATAGGCAACTTAACCGAGAAGAGCTCCAAGGGCTCGGCATGAATGAATTGGCGAAGCTAGAGAGATTGGTAGAGACAGCTTTAGGCCGCATTGGGAAAACTAAGGTTTATTTAATTTTCGTGTAAATTTTCACACTTCCAGTTTTATGTAATCATGTTAGCTTTAAACAAAGCAAACGTTTGCAGAACGAAAAGCTCGTGAACAAGATCAACAATATGAAGATGAGGGCATGTCCGATAAACCCTCACTATATATTTCTCACGTCATATCTTTCGTTTTCTAATGATGTTTTTCAAGAATTATGCAGGAGAAAGAACTCATAGAAGAAAACTCGATGCTTAAACTACAATTCGAGGTACACGACAAACTTGGTTGTTTCCCGCCTACAAATTAAGGATCTTCTATTCCAAATAGCTCTCCTTCATCTCCTATAGACTGTCGGGTATTGTTGATCGATCAGCAATTAGAATAGGAGATGAAATGAGATTATGGAATAGAAGATCGGATCCGTATTTTTTGCACTAGCTAGTAGTTATTGAATGAAGTGCATGCTGCAGAAATTTGGATGTACAACAAGAAACATGATGGATCAAGGAAGTTCTGCTGAGTCCATTACTACCAATTCCAGCAGCTTCTGCGGCCGTTGTCATGATGACGAGGGGAGCATCTCCGATACTTCTCTTACGCTCGGGTATGTCTATTGCGTTTTGAAATGCACTTTTGATATTAGGGTTTGATCCCAAAATGTTTGTATGTGCATGAACTATAGTATTTGGTTAGTTATAAGAGTTAATTCCACCAAAAGTTACAATTTTAATCAGAGATTTATAATAGTCACAAACCTTACTCTAATTTATGTAAATAAACTACAACCATTCAATTAAGACACGACGTTCCTTTCAACTTCGAGTTTTATTGTCACCCTAGCTGGTAAATTGATGTAGACGCTTAAGCGGGCGGTATTTTCCTACTTGGACAGGGTTTTTGGTAAGCAAACCATACAGGTTGAAAGTAGTTGCTAGTTCGACCTGCTCTATTTGAATAGATTTCACGCCTTCCTATAAGTTTGAGATTTCAGACGATCGGATTGAATTCGTTTGCAATTTTGATCAATGTGAATTTTGTTGCAGCTTACCATTATCCAGCGGCAACCGTAAGAACACATACATGCAGAAAATGTGTACTCACCCCCTCATTTAACTTGTTATAATTAATTCTTCTAAGGTAACTATGATTTTTGGCATGTTTGGTGTAATTTAATTTCGAGTGTCTGCTGGAAAAAAAAAAATGTGTACGTAGATAAGGTTTCAGTTGTGTGCGAACGATTATTATGGTCATGCTAATAAAATGTTAGAATGATCCAATTTTAAAATTTTGCACGGGCCCCAATTATCCTTGCTTACGCCCCTGGTACGAACGATTATTACGATCATGCTAATAAAAGCTAGTTAACCTTAATTTTATGACAATGACATAAGGATGATGATAACAAAATTTGGAGACAGTGTGATAGAAACAAATCTGCTTTCAAGAAAAAATGCTGGTAAGAAGTTTTTCAATTGCAAAAATGATGATAACTGCATCATATCAAATTAAGTTACCGGTTAGATTGCAAAATAGACATTTTATTATCCACTGTTTGTTTGCTTTGCTATGACAATAAATAAGATTAAGGACAATCCCTCTCTAACGTAGGTTTATCCCTACCAAATCGGTCTTCAGCCATGGGCGGTTTTATATCGCAATATCGAGAATCAATTGGAAAAAATGTCTCAAAATTTTGATATGTGATAAAGATGACAATAGCTTCAACACTACAACTAATGTTGTGTAGACAAAAATATTTCAAAAGTTGTGAGGTAATTATCAATAGAATTATAAGTAATGTATACATAAAATTATTATATTTGGGTCTTATTTTTTACGATTAAATTTTCTTGATTTAGAGGAGAGTAAATTGCAGGAGAAAGACTACGCTCAAACATCAATAGCTTGGTAGAAGAGGAGCCGAGCATATTATTTTAGTCCGGATTTCTTATATAATTTTCGTATTGTTTCATTTACTTTTAGTATTTTTTTATTACTTTAATATTTTTTTTAATATTTCACGAGGAACTTGACTATGTCATTTTCGGCACCAAATTGATATCGAAGTCTGTAAACGTCGAATATTTAAATATAATATAAATCGGCATTGAATTGGTTCTTCATATTTATTATTCTAAAATTCTTTTTATTGTTTGTAAGTGTATAAAAATCGAGAATTATAGTATATAATATTTTAAAATAAATTTCATTGATAAAATATTTAAATAATAAAATAATTAGCACCCGTCGATTTTCGATGGGTATTAAACTAGTTTGAATTTATATATTTGAGGGCAAGCATGTAAATGTGTTTATACGGTATTTCTCATCAACCAATAAATAAAAAAAGTACTATTATCTACCTATCTTATAAAATACTACCTCCTTCCCACTATACTTTGCCCAAATTGACTTGCACACAAACCAATATATAGTCAAGCACAGGTTTAAGCAGAATAATTAAGATTAATTAAGCTGATTTAGTACTGTAGAAATGGTACTGTAGCGGGGTTTACTGTTCATCATTTAACTGTTCATGGTATAAAAAAATCAGAAAAAAATCGAAAATTTTCAAATTTTTACAGTTTGGTGCCAAAATGATTTTGGCACCAAAAATCATCTAGTTTCTGCCTATGATGCATTCTATAAAGTGCACAATCTGCAGAATCCCACCAACTTCTTCTTCTTCTCTTCCACTTTCTGCTCTAATCTGCTCATTCTTTCTGCACTGCTTCTTCTTCTACTTTCTGCTCTGCTTCTTCTTCTACTTTCTGCTCTGCTTCTTCTTCTACTTTCTGCTCTGCTTCTTCTCTTTTGAAGATGGCGAAGGACGTTCCAGAACGCACAAGGATGCAGATCATTCAGTTTCTGTTGGCCTCGAAGATGCAGTCCAATGGAAAGCCTGCACATGGAGCCATTGGTGAGGCTGTGACAGCTTTCAAAGTGAGCAGGAAGACAATAACAAGACTCTGGAATACTGCAAAAGAACAAAGGAGCAAACGTGAGTTTGTAAATGTTTCTTCCATTAGAGCAAACAGAATTAGGAAGAAAAAACATGAACCAAACTATGAAGAGATTGAAGCCATTCCAGTAGAAGAAAGAGGTACACTGCAGAACTTGTCAGATAAGTTGAAGATCTCAAAGAGCACACTGGGAAGATGGGCAAATGAGGGGCAGAAGCTCAGAGCTCACACAAACAATATGAAGTCTCTACTGACAGCTTCTAACATGCGAGAGAGAGTGAGCTTTAGACTACAAGCCATACACTATGATGCAATGAAGGATGAGTTCAGATTCAAGCCAATGGAGAACATCATTCATATTAATGAGAAGTGGTTTCTGTTAACAAGAGATACATGCAGATACTACCTCACTCCTACAGAACCAGAGCCTCTAAGAGTATGCAAGTCAAAGAATTTCATCCCCAAAGTCATGTTCATGTGTGCAGTGAGTAGGCCAGTGATTGGAGAAGATGGCAGTGTACTTTTTGATGGTAAATTAGGCATCTGGCCATTTACAGAAGAGATCACAGCAAAGAGGGACAGTATTAACAGGAAAAGAGGCATCAAAGAGTTGAAACCAATACAAAAAATCAATAGGGATGTGATCAGAGACTGCCTAATCAAACAGGTAACATGTTTCAGCTCCAATCATTAAAAAACTGTTACATTTATTGCTACCAGAAATTTCATTTAATGCATGGAAACTGTGTTATTAATACACTGACAGATAGTCCCAACAATTAAAGAGAAATGGCCAACCTTTCTTAGCAAGAATATCACCATTCAACAAGACAATGCAAGGCCACACATCAAAGGCACAGATGCAGAATTCAATGCAGCTGCAAATACAGATGGATTTCACATGAAGTTGGTACAACAACCACCTAACTCACCACTGTGCAATGCTCTAGACTTAGGCTATTTCAATGCTATTCAAAGCCTTCAACAAAGGAAGAAGTGCAAGAATCCAGATGAACTAATCAAGGTAGTTGAAGACAGTTTCAATGCAGTTGAACCAATGACTCTCAACAAGGTTTTCTTAAGCCTGCAGTGTGTGTTGATCAAGATTTTGGAACATCAAGGAAAGAACAACTTCAATCCACCACATATGGGGAAGGACAGGTTAATTAGGCAGGGTATGTTGCCTACTAATCTTCAAATTCCTAGGCATCTAGTTATGGAAAGTATAGAAGATCTTATGAGAGAAGAAGCAACAGAAGGACTTGAGGAACTTATGGCTGAAGTAGGAATCATCCCACCTCAGAATGGAGAAGGAGTGCTGGACCTTAACTTTTGATTGAAAGAACAGAAGAAGAAGAAGAAGAAGACATATTTTTTGTGCAGGAAACATAATTTTTTGATTTAAAAATCTTTTTTGAATTATGCAGATGCAATGTAAAGGACTCTACCATGTTATAAGTTTTCAGTGTTAACCATCATTTGGCCATTTTGCCATCAGTTGAAACCACTTTTCAATGTTATAAGATCACATTGTAGTGTTTTGACGAGACCCAAGCTCACACAAACAAACAGATGCAGTTGAAACCACTTCAAATAGACACTTCTAAGATTACAGATTTAGTGTTTAGAATAACTCATCATCGCTTACTCAATTAGCCCATCTTCCCACAGATTACCTGTATCATCAGTGCAGAAGGATTAATCGCATAATTCTCAGATATGACAACAATAAAAGATCACAACAGATCACACAAGGAAGGATCATCACATAAAATTGGTTAATTCACATAATTAACATATCCACAGGAGTCATAATTACAGAGGGCATCAAAAAAGGATCACAGTCGATCACACAAAAAAGGTCAGAATTCACCGAGTTCTAATCTCTCCAATCTCCAGCGCATGGCCTCGGCTTCTCCATCCATGCTCACGCTCCTCAGTCGTCTTCAACTTCCCTCCTGACCCGAATCCCCTTTACAGACTTCATCTGTAAAGGGGATTCAGGTCCAAGGAACCAGAAACGCCTGCTGGCCGGCTTCATCTTTAAAGGGGATTGGGGTCGAAGGAACCGGGGAGGCGGCGGTGGACTCCCGGCATCTCTTCATTTGCTCCACGGTAGACCGGCGGCGGCATTGAAGAGCCTCCCGAAAGCTGCGGCGGCGGCAGCTCGGGCGGTGGAGGAGCATCTCTTCGCCGCGGGGGGGAGTGGACAAGGTCGTAGTCGAGCTTCCAATTTTGGGGTCGACTCGGAGTTAGGCGCCAAACAAAGCGGTTGCGGCTCGGCCTTGGGGCCTGAGCAGGAGGCCGTGAGACGACGGGAGGTGGCGGCGAAACAGATCGGGTCAGATCTGGACTCGGGGAGACCGAGGACCGCCCAAATCTAGGGTTTTCCTCCACCCGGCCCACAGAAGCCGGCCGCGGGACGCCGAGAGGCAGGGGAGAAAGGGGCGGCGGTGAAAGGGGCGGTGGAGAACCAGATCTCTGCAGAGAAGGAGATCTAGGGCTTTCCTCCGGCGGAGAAGGAGATCTAGGGTTTTCCTCCGCCGCGGCAGCCGCCGCCAGGCGAGACATCGGGAAACTGGGGAGGCGGAGGGAGACGGAGTCGGCGAGATGGAGAGTGCCGGAGAGGCGGAGAGAATGAGAGAGTCAGAGAGTGAGAGCGGAGAAAATGGTGAGGCGGAGAGGCAGAGAGAATGAGAGAGTCAGAGAGTGAGAGCGGAGAAAATGAGAGAGTGAGAATGTGAGGATGACAAAAAATGAGAGTGAGAGAGTGACAATAATTGAGGGGGTGGGGGAAAACCCTAATCTAAGTGGGTTGGGTTAATTGGGTTGGGCTGGTTAGTGCTAATTGGCCCAGAAAACAAGGCTAATTTACTACTATAAATAGAAATGAGACTAGTATAGCGGGACGTCCCAAAACGAAAACGGGACTAGTATGAGGGGAAGGAGGTAGTACCAACAATAGTAGTAATATTATTAATAGGGTGCAGAAGGAGTTGCCAATAGGAGATGAGTATTTGGGAGTCCGTACGAAGAAGGATTCCTCAAATCCAGAAAATTTAAGAGAGTGGGCCCCACTTATTCAATTCATTTTGTACGGGAAAATCCCTCATAGTAATAGTAGTATCACATTCTCCTATTATTCCTATACTTATTTTCATTGTGTATGGAAGTATACACCCAAAGATGGGTATTCGATCGTATTGTACCAAAGATAAAAATATATTTCACTCTCACTTTGTTTGGTTTCCTTTTTTTAATTAGGATGCTTCATTTTAATTTGTTTGTTTATTAAAATGAAAATAATTAACTCTTACTTTTCAACGTGAATATCTTATTTTTCACTTTTAACAGTGCGTCTAAAACCCGTACCAAAATGAAGCCAAGAAATGGGGCGGAGGGAATATATAATAGTACTCCACATATTGTATAACTTCCTATGTCCCACTTAACAGGTCATGTTCCTTTTCGGCATGAGATTTTATGCGCAAGTGTTAAAAGAGAAAAGTAGCATGTCCACGTTGCGAAGTAAGAGTTAATTATTTTTATTTTAAAAAACATGATCAATGAAGTGAGACGATCTAAAATAATACTCCTTCTGGCTCAAGATTCGTGACAAGTTTCTTTTCAGCATTTGTGGCAAGCGTTTTCGAGCGTCTTAATGACGAGTTTCAAAATATCTTTTTAATGACGAGTTTCAAAATATCTTTTGCGGCCATGGTCGGTCGTAACGTAGTCGCTAATTCGGTCGGCAAGTTCTGAAATTTCAAGTAGTCGTAAATCGGTCGTAAATCGGTCACTGATTAGCAACCGAATAAATTCGGTCGGTAAATCGGTCGGTAATTCTACTGTTTTTTGTAGTGTACTCTACATACGTGACGTCAGATTTCATCCAACACGGAGATTACTTAAAAGAATCTTATAAAATGAAATAGTTGAAAACAGAAAATGCTAAAGTTGTTGAAAAATTATACTCCTCCTCCGCCCCTTACTATTAGTCTCATTTCATTTGGCACAAGAATTGAGGAAGAAAAGGATAGACTATAATAATTATAAGGAGAAAGAATTAATTTTAACCAAAATTTCTTATACATTTTAGGAACAAATGAAACTAATAGTGAAGGACAAAGTGTAAGCCCTTGCAGATAATTTTACAAATAAAATGTAATCAATTCAAATTATCCGGAGTAAGGAAATAATTTTTGATTCCCTTTTGAAGAATAACATAAATATGAGGAACTAATGTTTTAAAAATCGAATCGGATGTCGAATTGGCGAGGCCTTCATTTCATTGTTTTTCGGTTGACCCGTGGTTAAACCGGTTAAAATTGATTTTTTTTTTAAAAAAAATCTTAAACGATTCATAGTTCAACCGATTTAATTAACGGTATAATCAATATTTTAAAATACTGCAAGAAACATAAAAAAAAAGGGAAATAAAGAAATTTGACACATCTATAAGAGATGGACATATTAGTCACTAAATATATATATATATGGTGCATGGATTTTATTTTATTTTCTCTGATTAGTAGATACAATTAAAAATCATATCCCCACAGCATATGTCAGATTTACTTATATACTCCCATCGTCCTTTGTAAAAAGAGTACGTTTTCATTTTTAATACGTACGTTCTTAGTAAGAGGATACATTTTTACATGGATAAAAAATTAAGGAAAAATACTTTTTACACATGTACTCCCCACTTTATCACATAAACCTACCATTTCTTAAATCTCGTATCTAAAAATAAATGTCTCCTCTTACGAAGGACGGAAGGAGTATATATTTTTGTTTATAATTCCATCGCGAGACCAACGGTATTTATGATCGAAAAGTCATATAATGACAATATTATACTCCTCTCTTTGACTTATCCATTTTATTATTTTATAGTGCCACTAATATATTTCCTTTGTATTATCCTAAGGGGCTCATTTTATATTTATATGTAAAGTACGTAATAATAAAATGACTCACTTATGTTGAGACATATATAGTATTTAATAAACGAATTGGTTGGAATTAAACGAATGGAGTATATTCAACTTAGCCTTATGATGCATTATTTTTGATGAAAAATTGTCATGAGAAAATGAGAAAACATAAACTAATCACCCTTTAAAAAATTTCTTATTTCTCACATTTTATCTATTATGGATATATAATTTTACTCTGTAAACTGAAGAAACTGTTTTCACTACATATAGGAGGGATAATATTTTCTTTCCATTGAAATAAAAATAAAGGGGAAGAAAGAGTAAACTCTCCTTAATAAGGAAATTTTAATGGGTGATTATTTCTCTCATTTTCTCATAATAAATTTTCATAAAAAAGAACACAACTTAGAGTTTAAATATGATTGACCTTAAAACTGAAGGGAGGGTGTGATTAACTTTAACACTAGAAATTTGACGTCTTGCTTATCCTTCCTTTATTCTTATTATGTTTTAATTTTGTCATTTTTCTCATGGCCTGACTTGGGTGATTACAGCAGGAAATGAGATTTATCGACTGGGGTCCTGATGGATTTTAGACATCTTTTTCCTTTTATTATCATTTACTTCTACCGCGTGTAAACACGCTTGGAAAGGGTGAAGCTTGTTGTTGGAATTAATTGAATTCTGGTGTAGTGGGTAGGGCACGTTCTCCTTTTCTCTTTCCCACGCTTTTGCCCTTATTTTTCTCATCCTCCGAATTTATAAGCAATGGTTGTTCATCTTCCTTTACGTTCTCTCTAGCGCTTCAGAGAAAAGGAAAAGCCTTTCCACCATTTTCAGTTTTTCGAAGTTTCTACTTCCCATCAAGCAGGTACTCTTATATTCTATCCCTCTCTTAGAATTTCCGCTATTGATATAGGTGAAATTTACCTTGTTTTCATAGCCAAAAAGAGTCAATTTTGTGTCTCGATTTTATAGTATTGTCTATGTTTTATATGATTTTTAGTATATGGGACAATATTATGCTTGTAGGTATTTTTATGTGTTTTCAGGCATAAATTGATGATAAATCGATGATAAAACCCCGAGACGAGAAAAGGCGTGAAGATCGAAGCTGAAAATTCAAGACTTGAGTTCGAGTGAGGCCTCTCGATCGACCTCTCGATCGAGAGAGGTGTCGAGAGGTGCCTTCTGTTTGAGCTATCGATCGAGAGCAGAAATTATACCCTCTCGATCGAGAGGTCTGTCGAGAGGTGTCCAGCCGAGAATTTTTCTCCTTTTTTAATTATGACTCCTTTTTTGTTTAGGCTTTCCTTATGTAAATTTCTCCTATATATACTCCTAGTCTAGCATTGTAAAACCTAGCAAACACAATATTTTCTAGCACACTTTTATTTTAGAGTTTTAGAGTTTTGTATTTAACATTGGAGCTTTTCAAGTTTATTCAAGATTCAAGTTTCGAAGTTCTTCGTGTTCAAGATTCAATTCCAAGTTTTTCTTACTCTTACTCTTTAATTATGTTCTTTCAATCTCTTGTGTTTATGTTTGCTTTAATTATGTCTAGCTAAATTCCTTAGTTGATTTTAGGGATTGAATGCCTAATTGAATTTATGTAAGTGTTCTTGTTTACAATTAGCCTTCCAATCTAGATGCATGTTTCATGGTGCTTATTCTCATGCATAGTTAACTGGCCATTAATTGTGTATGCATAATTATGTGTTTATGCCTTGATCGGATAATTGCATAATCGATCTCATGAAAGCATGATATAATAGTTTGATTCTCTTGATTGATAATTGAATTGTTATATGTTCATATATAGTTGATTTGGTGTCGTAGTTGAACCTAGTTGATTATATTATTGGTACTTGTTCTATTTTGCACTTGATTCGATTCTTACAATTCGAAAGAATATTAGGATCTCGTTGGGTGACTACTTGCATTGCTTTAATCGGGGTGTAAGTTATTTTTGCATGTATCACATTAGATTGGATTAAAGTGGTTAATTGTATTCATTAATTGCTTGCATAAGTTTGATTAGGTAGGCTTCCCTAGAATCAACACTTTTCCTTAATTATTTACTTTCCTTATTTACTTAATTGCTTGTGCCTTAAGTTGTTTTATTTGACTACTTATTTCTTTAATTGCTTATTTCCTTATATGTTATTTGAGTTCTTTTTATTATTTGCCTAGTATAAATACCACAATCATTAAACCCTTAAAAGCCTAGACATCACATTAGTTCTTGAGTAGAGGTATTGTGTGCGTTTTCGGTTTATCAGTCCCTGTGGATACGATACTCGTGCTTCATTATATTACACCTATTTTGTGTGGTAGAAATAGTGCGATCAAATTTTGGCGCCGTTGCCGGGGATTGATTAGATTTCATACACATATTTTGAAATAGAATTAATAGGTGATTTAGGCACTTTTATTTTCTGTTTTCGGTTTATTGATCTCACGTTTTTCTTTTCTCTTTTTTGGTTTTAGGTAGTGCATGACCACAAGGTCTAAAGGGATACAACCTATTCCTATAGACTTGGAGTTAGAGCGCTCTCTAAGGGCGTTGAGGCGAGAGAAGGAGGCAAAGAAGATCGATACACCCCTCTCTTCACCACCCGATTCACCAAGGAGTTTCGATTCAATGGCGGATCAAGTGAGGAGGACTTTGAACGATCGGTTCAAACCGGTCGTGGACCAATTTCAGCAAGGAGGATGGGGGACCACGGAAGCTAACAACTACGAGTTCAAGACGTCCCTCATCAACATGGTGCAAAACAATCAATACGGAGGATCACCGGCGGAGGACCCCAACGCGCACTTGAAGCAATTTCTGGACATATGTGCTACATACAAAGCCAATGGAGTATCTTCGGACTACCTCAAACTTAGCCTCTTCGTGTGGTCTCTCAAGGACGATGCAAGAGAGTGGTTGGATGGATTGGACAAGAAGGAGGTCACTACTTGGGCTGAGATGTGCACAAAGTTTCTCAACAAGTTCTTCCCACCTTCAAGGGCTCAAAAGCTTATCAATGAGATCAACCAATTTCAACAATATGAGGATGAGCACTTTTATGAGGCGTGGGGGAGATTCAAGAAGTTACTTCGAGCATGCCCGAATCATGGGATTAGTAAGGAGGATCAAATCACGTGCTTCTATCGTGGTTTGAACAAGTTGTGTAGGAAGGAGCTCGATTACGCTTCGAAGGGAGGATTCTTGAACAATGAGTATGAAGTGGCTGTGGAGATTATTGAGCTGACCGTAAATTCGAGCTATGAAGAGGCTACCGATCGACGGCTTGGAAGAAGGAGAGTTGCCAACATTGGGATCGATGCTTACGAGGACTTGATGGAGAAGTATACAAAAACAGCAAATGAGTTGGATTCTATCAAGAAAGGAGTACTTCGGTGCGATGCTATCACGGACGATCAAGCAAACCCAACCGAAGAGGAAGATGCCAATTTTGTGCAACAAGGGGGCAAGTGGCAACCGAATCAAGGAAACAAGTGGCAAGGAGGGCAAGGAGGACAAGGAGGTTCGAACTACCAAGGAGGGTACAAGAAACCATATGTTCCCAACAACCGAAATCATCCGAACTTCTCCTATGCCAATCCAAGCAACGCATTGCAACCACCTCCCGGCTTCCATGTTGAGAACGGAGTCATCCAAGAGCCCAAGAAGGAATTGTCAACCGATGATTTGATTCGGCAATATATGGCTCAATCGGAGATGAGGATGACACAACAAGATGCAAAGTTGAGGACGTTGGAGCTCACTCAAAGTACATCAACCAACAACTTGGCTAGTAGCATCAATGCGTTGACCAAGCAAATGCAAATGTTGGAGACGCAAATGAGTCAAATAGCCAACGCTCAAGGAGGAGTCCATAAGCCCGGCCAATTCCCAAGTAACACGGAGCAAAACCCGAAGAACAACCATCACGTTCATGCTATTGAGCTTCGGAGCGGCACTACGTACACAAATCCATCCTTGGAAGCTGAGAAGAAAGGAGTCGGGAACTTCAAGAATGTGGTGCTCGAGGAAACAAGGATACAAGAGCCGAGGCGAGGGCCTCTCGACACCTCTCTCGATCGAGAGGTCGATCGAGAGGTCCATACTGGAAGTCAGCAACCACCTCTCGACACCCCTCTCGATCGAGAGGAGGATCGAGAGGTCTACGACGAGGAGATTCAAATGGAGCCTCTCGATACCTCTCTCGATCGAGAGGTCGATCGAGAGGTCAAAAACCGGAGTCAGAAGGGACCTCTCGACACCTCTCTCGATCGAGAGGTCGGTCGAGAGGCCCAGCAGCCGCACCAAATCCCGACTTACACTCCGAAGGCCCCCTTCCCGCAACGATTGACCAAGACGAAGCAAGACGAGAAGTATCAACGCTTCATGGAGATACTACAAAAGGTCAACATCAACATACCACTTCTCGATGCTCTCCGAGACATGCCCAACCACATGAAGTTCATCAAGGATGCGGTTTCGGGGAAGAAGAAGTGGGGGAAGTTCGAGACGATCAATCTCACGGAGGAGTGCAGCGCGGTGATCCAACGGAAGCTACCATTGAAGCAAAAGGATCCCGGGAGATTCACGTTGTCGTGCAAAATTGGTGATCAAATCTTCCAAAACGTGTTATGCGATCTTGGTGCTAGCATAAATTTGATGCCTCTCCCCATATTCAACCGGCTCAAGATCGGGAAGATGAAGCCAACCACCATCTCTCTACTTATGGCGGACCGATCAGTTTCTTATCCAAGGGGGATAGTGGAGGACGTTCTCGTTCAAGTGCATAACCTCGTCTTTCCGGCAGATTTCGTAGTCTTGGACATGCCCGAGGACACAAATCAACCATTGATCTTGGGGCGGCCATTCTTAGCAACGGGGAGAGCGTTGATCGATGTGCAAGATGGAGACCTCACATTTCGAGTCAACGGGGAGGAACTGAAAATTTCTATCTACGAAGCTATGAAGAGACCCGACGATCAACGTGAGGATATCTTCTCCATCGAGACATTGACACCACCTACTTCGGAGGAGGCACTTAACCATTGTATTTCGAATTCTCTCTATGCCTACGAGGAGTTGGATGAAGCTTGCGACGAGATACTTGAGTATCTCAATCAGTTGGAGGCTAATCGACCATCGAGTCACCACAAGGAGGTTTCATATCTCGACATCAACAAGAAGGTGGACGATGGATTTTTCGAAGAGGAAGAGAAGAAGGATGCAGCCCCTAAGGTGGAATTGAAGCCATTACCCGAGCACCTCAAGTACAAATTCTTAGGAGAAGAAGAGACGTACCCGGTGATCGTATCTTCTCATCTCACGGAGGCAAACACGGACAAGCTATTGAGGGTGTTAAGGGAGCACAAATCTGCAATTGGATGGACGATTGCCGACATCAAAGGTATAAGTCCTACGATTTGCATGCATAGGATCTTGCTCGAGGAAGGCCATCGCCCAAGAGTCCAACCTCAAAGACGATTGAACCCAGCCATGCAAGAAGTTGTGAGGAAGGAGGTGCTGAAGTTGCTTGATGCCGGCATGATCTATGCTATTTCGGATAGTGAGTGGGTGAGTCCTACTCAAGTGGTGTCAAAGAAAGGAGGCATGACGGTCATCAACGACGAGAAAGGAGAGCTGATCGCGACAAGGCTCGTCACGGGATGGCGAGTGTGCATTGATTATCGTCTTCTCAACGCAGCAACAAGGAATGATCACTTTCCCCTCCCGTTCGTAGATCAAATGCTCGATCGTCTAGCCGGCCATGAGTATTATTGCTTCCTCGACGGATACTCCGGCTACAATCAAATCGCCATCGCTCCGGAGGACCAACACAAGACGGCATTTACATGCCCATATGGTGTTTTCGCTTCGGAGGATGCCGTTCGGATTATGCAATGCACCGGCCACTTTCCAACGGTGCATGATGGCCATCTTCCACGGATTGATCGAGAATATCATGGAGGTGTTTATGGATGATTTTTCAGTCTTTGGTCCCTCTTTTGACCAATGTTTGGAGAATCTCGCCACGGTGCTTCAAAGGTGCGAAGAGACGAACCTCGTTCTCAATTGGGAGAAGTGCCATTTCATGGTTCAAGAAGGAGTTGTACTAGGTCACAAGGTGTCTTCATATGGATTGGAGGTGGATCGAGCCAAAGTGGTAGCCATCGAGAAGTTGCCACCGCCAACCAATGTCAAATCGGTGAAAAGTTTCCTAGGACATGCCGGCTTCTATAGGAGATTTATCAAGGATTTCTCAAAGATCACAAAGTCGTTGTGTGGATTGCTCGAGAAAGATGTCAAGTTCGTGTTCGATAATGAGTGCTTGGAAGCCTTCGAGACATTGAAGAAGGCGCTTATCTCTACCCCCGTCTTGGTGTCGCCGGATTGGAGTGCCCCGTTCGAGCTCATGTGCGATGCAAGCGATTGGGCGGTAGGAGCTGTTTTGGGACAGAAGAGGGATAAGCTTTTTCGAGTGATCTACTACGCGAGTAAGACGTTGGACTCGGCTCAAAGGAATTACACCACCACGAAGAAGGAGTTACTTGCTGTGGTCTACGCTTTCGATAAGTTTAGACCTTATTTGGTGGGATCTCACACGATTGTGCACACCGACCATGCCGCCATTCGCTATCTATTCAACAAGAAGGACTCGAAGCCAAGGTTAGTTCACTGGATTTTGCTTCTTCAAGAGTTCGACATGGAGATCAAGGATAGGAAAGGATGCGAGAACGTGGTGGCCGACCATCTATCGAGACTCGAGCAGCCCGTGGAAGGAGAGGATTCGAAAATTGCAATCAAGGAGAGCTTCCCCGATGAGCAGATTTTTCAGATGGACGATTTGATACCTTGGTTCGCCGACATCGTCAATTATTTGGTGATCCACCATGTGCCCAAGGATCTATCGTCTCACCAAAAGAAGAAGTTCCTCCACGATTGTAAGTTCTATTATTGGGATGATCCATACTTGTATAGGAGGTGTGCCGATGGAGTCATAAGGCGATGTGTTCGACAATCGGAATGGAAGAAGATCATCGAAGATTGCCATAGCGCTCCGAATGGGGGACACTTTGCAGCGAATAGGACCGCCCTCAAGATCTTTCATAGTGGTTTCTATTGGCCGTCGATCTACAAGGATTGCCATGAGTTTATCAAGTCATGTGATCGATGCCAAAGGATGGGGAATATCACGAAGAGGGACGAGATGCCACAACGAACTATCATGGAAGTGGAGCTCTTCGATGTTTGGGGGATTGATTTCATGGGTCCTTTTCCCAAGTCTCAAGGGTTCTCCTACATTCTACTTGCGGTGGAGTATGTTTCTAGATGGGTCGAGGCCATTCCGACTACAACCAACGATTCGAAGGTGGTGATCAAATTCCTCCAGCGAAATATTTTGACTCGGTTTGGAACTCCGAGGGCTTTGCTTAGTGATGGGGGGAGCCACTTCAACAATCGTTGGTTAGGATCGCTTCTTGCAAAATACGGAGTCAAGCACAAAGTTACATCGCCCTACCACCCTCAAGCAAACGGTCAAGCCGAGTTAGCTAATCGAGAGATCAAGCAAATCTTGGAGAAGACCGTCACCAACAAAAAGGAGTGGGCGAAGTACTTGGATGACGCACTGTGGGCCTATAGGACGGCTTTCAAGACGCCAATTGGGAGATCGCCATATCAATTGCTATTTGTCAAGTCTTGCCACTTACCAATGGAGTTGGAGCATAAAGCTTATTGGGCGACGAGAAGGATTAACTTCGAGTTCAAGGAAGCCATGGGCCAAAGATGTGACGACTTGTTGGAACTTGATGAATGGAGAAATGAAGCATTCGAAAATTCGAGGATTTACAAGGAACGAGCTGCAAGATTCCACGACTTGAGCATCAAAAAGCGTAAGTTCGAAATTGGTGATGATGTTCTTGTTTTTAATTCTCGACTTCGTTTGTTTCCAGGAAAATTGCAAAGTAAGTGGTCGGGGCCGTACGTCATTTACAAGGACTTGAAGAATGGTGCATTTGAGGTGTTGAAGAACGACGGTGAGAAATTCGTAGTGAATGGACATCGCCTCAAGCACTACTTCAAGCCGATGCCTCTATTCCCTAAGAAAGCGGCCATTCACCTCGATGACCCAAAGTAGAAAGGAGGTATCGTCGGGCTAAAGACGTAAAACGTAGCACTTGTTGGGAGGTAACCCAATATTCGTATCCCGTTTTTTTTTTTGTTTCGTTTTACGTTTTAGAGTCTTAGGTAGTTTATTTTTCGTAGTTTTGAGTCAAATTTCGTATTTTAGAGTCGAACCCCTTAATATACTAACGAATGTTAAAAGTTGTGTAGAAAACAAAATCGAGCAGGACCTCTCGACACCTCTCTCGATCGAGAGGTCGTTCGAGAGGTGAAATTTTGGCATACAGTAGGGGTCTCTCGACACCTCTCTCGATCGAGAGGTCGTTCGAGAGGTTTTGAATTTTTGAAATCCCAGGTGTGTCACGTGAAGCCTCTCGATCGAGACCCCCGTGTTTTCGATCGAGAGGGGAGTCAGAACGTACAGTGCAGGACCTCTCGACAGGTCTCTCGATCGAGAGGTCGATCGAGAGGTCAAATTTCAGTTTCCAGTACGCACCTCTCGATACCTCTCTCGATCGAGAGGTCGATCGAGAGGGTCGTTGACGGCGCACATTCCGACTTTGACCAGGTTTATTTACTCCTTTAAATACACCTTTTGCACACAATTCACATACCTTTCTCTCATAACTCACAAATTCTCTCAAGCACACACAAATTCTCTCGATTTCTTTCTTCGATTCGTCAAAAGGTACTCGATTTCTTGCTCTCTTGTTATCAATTCTTGATTCTTTACATGATTTCGCATGTTTTGACCGATTAAAATTTAATTTTGATGGTTAAATTCGTTGAATTGATAGATGGGGTATTAGATTGAGCATGATAGATTGGATTCATGGAATTCATTGAATTATTTGTATGAATTGAATTCATGGATGAATGCGGAGATAATTGTGTATTGATAATCGAATGGGTCTTTATATTTGTCTATGAATTATTGAAGATTCGTTGATATCTATATACATGAGATTGAGATTGTGTGATTATTAAGTTGATGATTATGGAGGAGTATTGTGGTGATTGTATAAATTGGTGATGAAATTGAGTTGATAATGGGGGAGAATTGGATTTGGTTGAAGTTTGGGGGAAGATGGATTTCAATTGCTTTATTCTTGCATCTCTTGTATTGATTTGTGATACTTTTAGGTACTAAAAAATGGCACGAGACAAGGGCAAGAATGTCGCTTCAACCTCTTCGGGCAAAGGCAAAGGAAAAGAAAAGGTCACCTCTTCGAGCAAGGGAAAGGAGACATGGAAGAATGACAGGACTATCCCGGAGACTAGAATACCGCCGGCGAGGTCGATGCCCTCAAGTTTGGAGCCCAAGGCGTTCAAACTCAAGCTCACAACGGCGGAGTCAAAGAGGAGATGGTCCCACCTTGTGCAACTCAAGCACAAGCACTGTCGTTTCCTACATCAAGAGACGGTGGCAGCGATGGGGATAGCTAATGAGATCACCCAATTGATGCAACGAGGAGGCTTCACCAACATATTTCAAGGGAATCACTTCACCTACCACATTCTCACGGTGGAGTTCCTCTCAACGTTGGTAGTGGAGCGAGTGAACCAAGTGCCCCATGTCATTCGTTTCCAACTTGGTGGTCAACCGAGAGAGCTGGATATGGATCAACTTAACGATATCATTGGAGGAAACAAGCGTGGTGAATATATTGGCAACAATCATCCGGATTTGCAAGATTTGTGGGCACACTTCGTGGATTTTGAGGAGGAAAGAACGAGATCCTACAACCCGGCGAAAGCAAAGGCCACCTCAATTCGGAATCCCACGATTCGCTATTACCATAGGCTGATCTCGTGCAACATTCACTCCCGTCATGATTCCGGCACCTTCCTTGCCACCGACGCTCATCTTATTTGGACTTCCTTGCGAGGACATTCACAAAATGCAGCCCTCTACCTCGTCGATCATATGGAGAGCCAAGCATACTTGTTCGGGGGGCAAAAGATCGGGATAGGAGCTTTCGTCACTCCCATTGCCCAACACTTCAACATTCCGATTGGAGAGCAGCCCGTATCTACGTCCATCTTTGTAGATAGACGGACGTTGGAGCTTGCAAGGATGATCTCGTATGACACGTCCGGGTGGTTCTTCAAGTTACATGGGATGAGTGGCATTTATCTCTTTCCGCTTCCGAACAGTTATTTGACGGAGGTGATCGGGAACGAGAAGTTGCGGAGAGGGAACGGAAAGATGGATTCTCCTCAACACAAGGAGCTTATGTGGGCTGAGGGAGGTCCAAGACCCGACGAAGGTGGTGATGATGATGAGGAGGACGAAGATGAAGATGAGGCTGAGCAATATGAGAGGGGATTTGATCAAGGGGAAGATGCTTTTGAGCAAGGATACGAGGGTGTTCCACAACCCGGTTTTCATATGAGAGCTCCGGATTTCTCTACGATGCGGGATTGGCACACGGAGTCAATGGAAGCAATGGACAACTATCATTGGGATAGTAGGGAGTTTGTTGAATCCCAAGTAAGAGGAGTTCGTGAAGAGGTACAAACGTTGAGAACCGAGGTGGGGGATCTTCGCACATTTATTGGAAGTCGTTTTGATACTCTCGACGCCTACATTGAGAATGAGAGGAAATTTCGAGAAGAGGAGGCGAAGAGGCGTGAGGATGAACGAGCATATTTGGAGAATTATAATAGGATGGTGCATGAGATGCACTATTTCTATCCTCACTACCCGGAGAGCCATCAACGATTCGATCCCAATAACCCCGGCAACCCTCCCTTCCCACCGCCATTTCAATGAGGTCAGTTTTTAACTTAGCCTACTTCTTTTCTTTAAACTTATTTCGTTGCTATGCTTTGAAATAAGTTTGGGGGAGGGAAAGAGTGTCTAAGTTAATTACTTTTATTGTTTTCTTGCTTTGAGAGTCTTTTATTTGTTAGTATTATTTTGGGGTATGTTAGAGTCTTTTATTGTTTTGAGTCTTAGGTTTAAATTGAGTCAAGTAAGCATGTGACGATAGTGTTGTGAATTTGGCCAATGATAGAAAATTTTGCTTGATTTTTGGAGAAAATTCATGATCTTTATTATGCATGGAACCTTGGTGAAGCGACGCGATTTTATTTGATGAAATTGAAGCATGTCATGAAGTCGGGAACTAGTTAGTTTGAGCCCGTGAGTTTTGAGCTATTGGTGCATGTTGATGCCTATTTTCTTGATTGAGTGATCATGTATGCTTCATTGTTTCTAGAACTTGCCCTATTTCTCCGTCAAGACCTTAGTATATTTATGAACTAGGAGATGATATTAGGCCATTCTTTCGTAGCCACATGAATCCCATACACTAACCTTGATCATTATCTTTGTTTACCCCATGATGTGCATTATATTACATCTTTTCTTTGAGAGAGTTGAGAGTTCACTTATATACATAATCTCACATGTTTGGAGAGTGTTCTTTGATAGATTGACAAGTTTCGAATTTGTTGGATAGGTTGTGTTATTGATGCTAAGGTTGTATGCATAGTTTTGATCATGATCATGAGTATTGGTTTTGAAAAGTTTTTGAGGCCTATATAGTTCACAATGCTAGAGTCTATTGTTTATGTTTTGGTATTGTTCGGGACGAACAATGTTTAAGTTTGGGGGATTTGATATAGGTGAAATTTACCTTGTTTTCATAGCCAAAAAGAGTCAATTTTGTGTCTCGATTTTATAGTATTGTCTATGTTTTATATGGTTTTTAGTATATGGGACAATATTATGCTTGTAGGTATTTTTATGTGTTTTCAGGCATAAATTGATGATAAATCGATGATAAAACCCCGAGACGAGAAAAGGCGTGAAGATCGAAGCTGAAAATTCAAGACTTGAGTTCGAGTGAGGCCTCTCGATCGACCTCTCGATCGAGAGAGGTGTCGAGAGGTGCCTTCTGTTTGAGCTATCGATCGAGAGCAGAAATTATACCCTCTCGATCGACCTCTCGATCGAGAGGTCTGTCGAGAGGTGTCCAGCCGAGAATTTTTCTCCTTTTTTAATTATGACTCCTTTTTTGTTTAGGCTTTCCTTATGTAAATTTCTCCTATATATACTCCTAGTCTAGCATTGTAAAACCTAGCAAACACAATATTTTCTAGCACACTTTTATTTTAGAGTTTTAGAGTTTTGTATTTAACATTGGAGCTTTTCAAGTTTATTCAAGATTCAAGTTTCGAAGTTCTTCGTGTTCAAGATTCAATTCCAAGTTTTTCTTACTCTTACTCTTTAATTATGTTCTTTCAAGCTCTTGTGTTTATGTTTGCTTTAATTATGTCTAGCTAAATTCCTTAGTTGATTTTAGGGATTGAATGCCTAATTGAATTTATGTAAGTGTTCTTGTTTACAATTAGCCTTCCAATCTAGATGCATGTTTCATGGTGCTTATTCTCATGCATAGTTAACTGGCCATTAATTGTGTATGCATAATTATGTGTTTATGCCTTGATCGGATAATTGCATAATCGATCTCATGAAAGCATGATATGATAGTTTGATTCTCTTGATTGATAATTGAATTGTTATATGTTCATATATAGTTGATTTGGTGTCGTAGTTGAACCTAGTTGATTATATTATTGGTACTTGTTCTATTTTGCACTTGATTCGATTCTTACAATTCGAAAGAATATTAGGATCTCGTTGGGTGACTACTTGCATTGCTTTAATCGGGGTGTAAGTTATTTTTGCATGTATCACATTTAGATTGGATTAAAGTGGTTAATTGTATTCATTAATTGCTTGCATAAGTTTGATTAGGTAGGCTTCCCTAGAA
This sequence comes from Thymus mandschuricus, assembly GCA_029379335.1. Taxonomy (NCBI): domain Eukaryota; kingdom Viridiplantae; phylum Streptophyta; class Magnoliopsida; order Lamiales; family Lamiaceae; genus Thymus; species Thymus mandschuricus. The sequence goes on from CM057072.1 coordinate 30,843,941, forward strand.
TCAACACTTTTCCTTAATTATTTACTTTCCTTATTTACTTAATTGCTTGTGCCTTAAGTTGTTTTATTTGACTACTTATTTCTTTAATTGCTTATTTCCTTATATGTTATTTGAGTTCTTTTTATTATTTGCCTAGTATAAATACCACAATCATTAAACCCTTAAAAGCCTAGACATCACATTAGTTCTTGAGTAGAGGTATTGTGTGCGTTTTCGGTTTATCAGTCCCTGTGGATACGATACTCGTGCTTCATTATATTACACCTATTTTGTGTGGTAGAAATAGTGCGATCAGCTATCATCTTTTAGAAAGTCGCTATGAAACCTTCTTCTTCTGGACGAAATGCCTCCGAATATCGGGGTAACAATAGGTCTACTAGATCTGCTCAGGGATCCGAACCCCAGAAAGGCAATACCGAGAATAAGCTGAAGAAACAAATTCTCCCCTTGGATAGATATGAATCCTCCACCCTAGATAAGACAGCTTTTGGATGTCTTTATTAAGAAAGTAAAGAAGTTTGGGGGATATCTGCTAAAAGTCCCCGAGAGGGATGAGCGACATTTATTGCCAAAACCCCCTCTCAAGATTTTCTGGTTTTTTCAACTGACGGCTGGCTTGCGCTTTCCAGTGCCTCCTTTTTTTGTTCGCATCGCTCAACTATACATTATGCCCCTGAACCAATTAAACCCAGTCTCTATCCGCAAGACTGCCTTTTTTCACATAATTGCAAGCCTGGAAGGGGGTAAAGGATACAACATTCCTTTTCTTTCGCACCCACGAACTAAAACACAGGGATTCTCATCTGTACTTTTCTCCCAGTTTTGCGAATATATACGGCAAATACGAATCCAAAGATAAGGACTGACATGATGTTATTTGACAGTCAGCCCCCCTTTTGGTGTTTTTTGGAATATTCCTGACATTAGTTTGTATAGGAATTCTAGCAGAGAGAAACCCTCTCGGTCTCTTCCTCCTCTGTCTCCTTGGGATGAAGGGATAATGTCTGAGCTCTTATTTCAATATCCTTCTGATCATACTATGCTTAGACCCTTTGTAGAGAGTGAAGAGATTCTATCTTTCTTTGGCTTAAAACCCAACTTCCCTTGGTCTTCATCAATGGGTAAAATTCCTTGATTTTATCGTTGTTTTCTAATTTCTTATGTATCTTTTCTCGAATGAGTGGGCAATGTTTAACTTTCTTAATTTGGGCAGGAATGGATACTTCCAAGCAGAATTTAAAGAAAAAGGCGTACGATAAGCTCCTACGGATGATTGCAGAAGCCAGTGCTGAGGTTGCGGCCCCTGGTGTTGTTAAGGAAGCCTCATCAGCTGAGTGCGAAGCTTTCTCCTCACCAGCAGGTGGTTCTGCAGGCTCGCCCAAGCCTTCACGAGGGGCAGGTACTTCTCCCTCGGCCCAGCCAAAGGCAACTGCTCATCAAAAGGGGAAAGGTAAAGTTTCGCTTGATTCGTCTCTATCTTCTGCCATTCGTCCTACTCAGGATCCTAAGGACTCTTCGTTCTTATCTCATCAAGCCTTGACTCCAGTTTCTGCTGAGCCAAGCGTAGTGGTTAATGTGGAGGGTCATGTTCCCTCCTCTACTCTTTCTGTTACGAATCCTTCCATGGAGGGTTTTGACTTCTCTCCTTTAGGGAGGAACCCGATGGCTACAGAGGCCTCCCCTGCCTTCATGCAGGAGCTCGAAGCTACTTCAGTTAATCCCTCTTTGATCCTGGCAAAAAAGAAGATTTCTTCTCCCTCCTCTCTACCCGCTAAAAAGGGTAAATTTAAATCTGGTACAATGGTAACATGTGCCGCTCTGAGCACTACGACCCTTTCACCTTTGAATTCTAACGTCTCGGCATCCCCTGCCTTGAGTGAGCGTGACTCTCAAATTCTAGCATTGAGCCCTCTGGCTTCATTTGCCCAAACGAACCCTTACATTTCTCCAGAGAAGCTACAAGTTCCTCAGCCTCGCCTCTCTCCTTCATCTACCAGCTCTTTGGCCTTCATCCATTCCCTCCGTCAGAAAGGCTTGGATGTCCCTCCTGCTACTGCACAGGGAGTAGGTGCAAGCGTTTCTTTTCCCGGCATAGTGGATGAGATAGACGGGGGCTTGGTTGCTATGATTCTGGACATCATTCCCAGGGAAGAGGATTGGAGATTGGCAGGAACCTATCCCTCCGATTTCTTGATTAGAAGGGCTGCTAGCCTTGAATTACAGGTATACCTTGATTCATCTATTCTTACATTCCCGCATGTGAGCATGTTCTTTTCTTACTGTATTTTAACTGCTTATATTGCTTTTAGGCTGCTAGTTGCAGGTCTATGTTGGGTGTCCATGCTTTAGCATATGACAGTCTGCAAGCTCACCACTCTCGTGCAGAGAAAGACATGGAGAGGCTTCGAGCGGAAGTACATCGCCTTCGCGAATGGGCCCATAATCGTGAGGCTTTTCAAGCTCTCATAACTCAAAAAACAAAGCCGGAGGAGGAATTATCGGAATTAAAGAGAAAAGATAAAGATAGGGAGACTTATTTGCAGGATCGGGTGAAGGAAGTCTCGCAGCTCCGCATAAGCTCCTCGTCCTATTCTCAACAGGTAAACGACCTGTACAAAGCTTTGGAGGCTTCTGTTACGCAGATGGCAAGAGCGCATGATGCCCATTTCACAGAAGTGGAGCGGCTTAAGAAGCAGCATGAGCAGGAACTCGAGCAGGCAAAGGCCTCTTCTTATGATTTGGGCCAAAAGGAAGGGTTGGAATAGGGTCTTATCAAGGGCATGAGAGGTTGCCGATCCCAGCTTCTGCTTACGACTTACGGCCAAGCCTTCCTCAATCATCTGATTCACAACCTGCCAGAGGCATATCTTCACTCCCCGGATTTTTGGGTTAGGATGACTGAACCTCTTACCGAATGGGCTGCTAAATCTATATTTGAATGTTGCCGACTACTGGGCGTTCCCGAGAGGGCTGCTTCTGTGAATTTGGAGTCCATCGTACAAACTTTCAGCCAAGCACCTGAGACGCTGGAACTTGATTGCAAGATTAGCGCCCAGAACCCTTGGTATTCCCAAGTGCTACGGAGGGCTTCTGACATTCTCCATCGCCCTCATGATCATTTGGAGCAATCACCATCCTGGGGTTCCCCTCGCATTCAAACTTTCCTCCCTGATGCTGAAATACAAGGATATCTAAGAAAGGTTTTTGAGGAGGTATTATTTTATTGTCACAAGACCCTTTTATTTATCTTTCCGCTATGTTTTGGCATAAGTAATCAATTTTTCTTTTTTTTTTCTTCTTCTTCTTCTTCTTCTTCTTCTTCTTTTTTTTTTTTTTTTTTTTTTTTTTTTTTTTTTTTTTTTTTTTTTTTTTTTGTACATATACAGGATAGGGAATTTCCCGATCTGCTCCGGCCCAGATGTGAGCCTTCTCCTGAGGTCTCCTCTCCTGGTATGTCCTTATCCAACTCTTCGGATACAGAATCTAACGATGATGTGCGCACCCTTGCTGAGCGAGTTGCCTCGCTTAAGGGTTCTGGGAAAGTCCCTTATGTCCTCTCTACGGAGGTTCAAGTGGGAAGTGTGGCAGAAGCAAGCATTCCTTCTTCAAAGGTTGAGCAGGTCAATGAGAACCCCACAGCTGCTTCAGATCCTCCTTCGGCTCCTTCTACCACTGATGTTTTAACTTCCCGTGCCGAGGACCCTACAGATCCTGCTCAGGATGCTGACCACTTTGTGGCCAACTTATTCAATTCCGATGCTGCTGAACCCTCTACTCAAAGCTAGGGCTCTCTTATTGACACTTTTCTTATGCTAGTTGATAGTTCAAAGATAATTCTTCCGCTTCAGGTTTTTAGAGTATTGGAACAGTTTCACTTTCATTTTCAGGATCTGCTTTACACTCTTGTTAGAGCAACTTATTTTTTGCTTTTATGCCTATGCCATTTCTCACCATGCTTCCACTCATCAAAGCATTTTAAGATAATGAAATATAGATAATGGGAAGCAGGGTATCCCCTACTTCACCCCCCCCCCCCCCCCAAGTGAGATATAAGAAATCGAAGGAATTATATCTCATTTGTGGCATCGTCTGCAGAATAACCATTTTAAAACAAAAAACATACTTTGTGTTCCCTACATATTGATTTAAATAAGAAAAATCCGAACATAGATAAAGGACGTTACTAGCCCTGCTTTCCCCTTTATCTTAGAAGGTAATGTTTAATTCCCCCTAGCTTTCCCTAGGGGTAAGTGAGTCTTGCTCTCCTTCTCATGTGATAATGCCCCTGGGCTCTGGGGTTCCTTCAACCTCAGATGTTTTGCCATCCGCCTCCTTGCGCTTCTTATTTTGATCAGATTCCTTCCTGACATATTCCAGGAGCTTTCCCTCCTGGATCAGCTTTTCGATAGCTATCTTTAGATTTTTGCAGTCATTGGTCGTGTGGCCATAGTCTTTATGAAACTTGCAGAATTTGTCTGAAGGTGGCTTCCTTGGGGGATGCCCGTGTCCCATAGGAATCTGAACCCCTGGTTTTTTCATGACTATCTCGAACATATCATCAGGTTGTTTAACGAGAGGGGTAAAATGCCTCAGGAATCGCTCATTTTGGTCAGTTCTTTTAGCATCTGACGCTGATCTCTTCTTTTTCTCGGGTCTTTTTTCCTTTTGAGAAGCGAGTTCGGCTATCTTGCTGCTCATGGCTTCCTCCATGTGAATACATTTTTGGACTCTCGTCAGCAACTCCTCAAAAGAGGTAGCTTCATTCTTGATGAGAGAGGCAAAGAATTGCCCTGGCTTCAGACCATCCACACAAGCGTGCACCTTTAGCTTCGGCTCCACCCCTGGTATCTCCAGGACGGCCTCATTGAAACGTGTCATATAATCTCTTAAACTTTCATTGACACCTTGTTTGATCGTTGTCAGGTGCAGGGAGTTCCGAGTAGTCCTTTTGGCGCTAACAAATTGTTGTAGAAAAACCTCCCTCAAATCTTGAAAGGAGTGAATAGAAGATCTTGGTAATTGCTTGAACCAATGCTGAGCGGTTCCGGACAAAGTTGTGAGGAACACTCTGCATTTAACGTCTTCCGAATATTGATGTAAAACGCATAAGCTCCCAAATTTCATTAAGTGTTCCTCTGGATCACCTTTTCCTTGGTATTCACAAGAGACTGTCTTAAAGTTTCCTGGTATGGGATCTGTCTAGATATCAGCCGAGAATGGGCTGTTTTCATCAATGTGAACAGAGAAGAGTTCTGATTTGTGTCCTCCACTTTTTTGGGTTGAGATATGCTTTGGGTTTCTTTCCTCACTTGCAGTATGAATTTTCCCTTCATCTGCTTCTGCCTCTCTTGAGATTTTTTCGGGATTTGTTTCTGTTTTTTTAGTTTTTCTACCTCTTTCATCAGGAGCTTCATTTGCTCCTGTTGTTGGGCGTACTTCTTGACCCATGCATCAGCGGTGTTTTTTCCGGGATCGTCCCTGTGTTCTTGAGGATCTTCCTCTTCTGGGGATTCCCAATCGGTAAGGAATCCCTCTTCTTGAACTGCGGCCATTGATGGCAGTCTGGTAACTAGCTCTTGAACCACACTTGAGTTTCTAGGCTTCTGCTTGTGTGTCACAGGGGTACTTTTACTTCCCCCACCTTCTTGGGGTTCGTGTTGAGGATCTGAGCTTCTGGGATTCATTCCCAAGACATGAAGTCTCTTTTCGACAGCTCCATCGACCACACCTTCTATGAGTGTTTTCATTTGTAGGAGCATAGTAGGAGAAAACTGAGCCTCCGCGTTGACGCTAGCTTGTGTCACCAGAGTGTCTTTTCCCTTATTTCCCTGAGGAGAATTTCCCGAACCTCCAGGCACTTGGAGAGCTTCCTTTGAAGCTGCATCTGAATTGGCAGTCATCTTTGCAAAATTCTGCGCATTTTTTGAAAGTTTTCAGCATATTAGTCCCGATTGGTTATGAAATGGGACGTAAAATAGAGATTGTTTATTTTTTATAGAGCTTCTGCAGATGCACCGCATCTGCATGAGTCTTTACAAGTGTTGCCTACTCATGCAGGGCTTGATGAATGATGCCTATTTGCATAAGGCTTGACAAATGGTGCCTAATTACATAGGGCTTTCGAGGGTTCTGCCTATTAAATAGGGCTTACGAAGTTTATGAGAATTTTGCCTATTAGATAGGGCTTTTTGAAGGTTCTGCCTATTAGATAGGGCTTATGAGAGTTTTGCCTATTAGATAGGGCTTTTTGAAGGTTCTGCCTATTAGATAGAGCTTATGAGAGTTTTGCCTATTAGATAGGGCTTTTTGAAGGTTCTGCCTATTAGATAGGGCTTATGAGAGTTTTGCCTATTAGATATGGCTTTTGGGAGCCTTTTAGCTTGATTGCAGAGGATTTATGCCTTCGAATGTGGGGCCCCCTCATCAGGGTGAGGGGTGTGACCTCGTCATTTTCGGCTCTCTGTTTTTAGTGTTTGCTCTGTGTGGTTTTCGGTTCATGATAATACAGGGGCCTACGATTATATCATAGTGCTTCCACTGTAATACCAATTCCTCATAACCCACAGGCTAATTTCGTGATTTATGACCTCCAACTAAACTTTTTAAACTCACCAATTGTTAAAAAATGAGTCGAATACGCTATGAAATTGCTGCAACTCTTATTCAACTTTCCTTCAAATTCTTCAGAACCTTTAAATTGAGCAGAGAATACAGTTCAGTTATCACAATTTCTATTTTGAGGAGAACATAATCTTAAGATCGCCTCCTATTTCGTAGCTCGACACCATGAAAGACTCAACAGAAATTAATCCATAATATTCACATCCAAAATTTCTGAGAAACTACTTGACTAACATAGAATATCCATTCACTCTAGCATAAGGAAATAACAGAGAAAATCCATAACAATATTGCCACAACAAGCTAAAATTCCAATAATACAGCAGAAAAATCGACGTCTTAAACCCAAATATTCCCATAGACGGCGCCAGTTGTTAGATCTGGGTCGATGATCCACAACAATTATTCATCATATTTATAGATTGGCAAAGAGTGTTCATGTACAAACGATTATAGATGAAGATATAGGAGAGATTCATGAGATTTATCGGTCTTAACAGCTCAACTTCTATAGAATGCCTCTTTTCCATGTAAAAAAGGGGGATTAAGATAGGGGTCAAGCGCAAAGTGTTTGAGCTATCGATCCAGCCGAATCCATGAAGAACAGAGCTCGTTTAGGAAGGAGAAAAAGGAAGAAAGGAAGAGGAGGACGAAGTAGAGCACGCAAGGCGCCTTCATACTCGTCCTCATTTGGTGACAAGAATTATACCTTGGAATTAGACTGCTAAGAATGTGTTTCACCCACGAAGTGAAGATGAGAGAAATGATGAAGGAGGCTCCTCGAATGGAATAATATGCAAAGTATGTGTGTTGAAAAAGTTGTTGGAATGGTGAAATCACTCTCTATTTATAGGTGTAGGAAAGGGTAAAAAGGCGAATGTACTTGTACGGGAAGGACAAGAGAAGAATTTCTAGGGAGACAAGATTCCCTTCGTCATTAATTTTGTGGTCCTCACCTTAGAGTACGTAGAGTCATGCGGGATGCATGTTTAGCAGATCCCTGGGTATGGGCAGATGCCAACGAATTAGGATAGCTTCTGCACGGTGACGGATCTGCACAGAACCTTGTAGCTTCTGCGTCGGGTATGCTTTCTGCACCGAGGCGACATCTGAGGCTTCTGGAATGCAGGTCTGGTCAACGCTAAATGGTACCACATGGCAAGGCTGATATTAATCTCTATCAGTAATTAATCATGAGGAGAGAAAGTGAATTGTGACCAAGTATTCTTTGTTATTTTAAAAAATGAGACTAATAAGTGGGACAAACTAAAATAACAAATGAGACTAATAGAGCGGAACTATAATTATGACACTCTACCCAACATTGTATTATTACATTAAAGTTTCATATTCAGACTGAACTGGCTGACACATATAAACCGACAACATACGAAAAGAAAGAAATTAGTCTCGATGTAATCGAAGCCCTTAAAAAATGCCAACATGCAATTAAATAAATAATTACCTTCACAAGCATCGACATATTCTTTCCCTGTCCTTATTGGGCGAAATGTGTGTAGCACCGGTACCAACATTTAAAGAGTAAGTTAGAAAATAAATGTTCTACGGTTCTACCAACTCCTAATTCACACATTAATTAATTAATTAATGTTTGACACAATAACATCCTCAAAACTGCTATATTAGTTAGTTAGTTGTTAAATAAATGTCAAGTCCAAAAATGAGTTTGAAGGAAAATGCACGTTTAGTAAGTACACAGTTTGCAACTTCTTACGTACGATATTATCTAGGGATGACAATAATTCCTTAGAAGTTGGGAGACACTGATACGATTATATTTATTTATTTGAAATTGACGTTGGGCTTAGCCCGTGTGTTTTAATTATTTGGATCGTTCCTTTTCGGGTTTTCTTGTTGATTCTTTTCCGAATCGTAGGTCAAATCAACCCTAGGTATTTAGTATAAATAGGAGGATTGTATCTTATTTCATTATCAAGAAATACAATACAAACCCTACTTTTATTTTGTCGTCTTTTACTTTCTTTTCCTTCGTATAAGTTTGTGGCGTGAACGACGAGCAAAGATCTCGCGTCTGCCTTGTATCTTTACTTCTTCCCGTTCGTCTTGATAGAGGAAAATCGCCCCATCCTCTATCAATTGGTGTTTTCATTGAGAGCTTCCGAAGTGGAGTCTCTTTGAGGGGGCGAAACAGAGTATTGAACCAAAGGTCCAATAACCCTATCTACCACGTGGAGTCGACGTTGCCGTTTTCTTCCTCGGCGCCGCGACCGTCAAGATATCTAAGGGGTGCAACGAGTATGAAGGTTTGGATTTAATTACTTTTGATTTCTGTGGGCACTAAGAATCAAAACAATTCTTATTCTAATTGGATCTTGATTTTGGGTGCGTGGCAATTGAAAGTTTATCTTGCATTGCAATTCGTTGGAGTATTGGCTTCGTAGTTTGAAATATATTTCATGGAGGATTATTCAATCCATTGTAAGTTATCTAGGTTATCTCAAGTTGGTTCTGTTTTGGATTATCAAATTGAATTTGAGAAATTGAGTAGCAAAGTCACGGAGACGCATGAGCAGATATTAGTTAGTATTTTCATCTTTGGATTGCAACCTGATATCCGTTGGGATTTGGAACGCAATCGTCCGACTGCATTGAATGAAGCTTTTGCATTTGCTCGACTTCAGGAATCGAGATTAGAAGTTCTTAGATTGGCAAGGAACAAAGTTATTGAGGAATTGACAGATTCTGACGAGACAGGAAAGATCGAGGTGGGAACCGACATGAAAATGGAAGAAGAGAGTCTTGCTCCAATATTTATTCCTGCAAGATCTGTGGAAGCTACGGAACTTAATGCCCCACTCCACCATCCTTCCATCATGAATCCTGTGATCTTCCTTGAAAGAGTGCCGATGTCGAAGCTGTCATCAATTTCAAATATAGGAATCCACATTGAGCCTTTCACCCATGAAGAGATGAAGACACCCGTAGGATCTCCAAAGGGCCTAGAGCCTGCCATAATAACCGTAGCTGTTGAGCCCGAAGACTCACCTTCGAACGAAAAAGAAGAAACTTCAACTGTGGACCTTCTTTGCAAAGAGGACGTGTTTGGCCATTGGTGGGAAGATGTAGTTCTTGAAGTTTGGCGAAGATGGGTTATTTTCGGTCTCTACGCACTTGAGGAAGTATACAAAGATTTATTGAATCTCCACCTTGAGGACAAGGTGATTCCGAAGGGTGGGGGAGTTGATACGATTATATTTATTTATTTGAAATTGACCCTGGGCTTAGCCCGTGTGTTTTAATTATTTGGGTCGTTCCTTTTCGGGCTTTCTTGTTGATTCTTTCCCGAATCGTAGGTCGAATCAACCCTAGGTATTTAGTATAAATAGGAGGATTGTATCTTATTTCATTATCAAGAAATACAATACAAACCCTACTTTTATTTTGCCGTCTTTTACTTTCTTTTCCTTCGTATAAGTTTGTGGCGTGAACGACGAGCAAATATCTCGCGTCTGCCTTGTATCTTTACTTCTTCCCGTTCATCTTGATAGAGGAAAATCGCCCCATCCTCTATCAGACACCTACGGGCTACGGGTACCAACCCTTAATGGACCATGGGCGAGAACTTTGGGGACGAAGATGTGGATTTGTACGGATGATTATACATGATGGTTTGGGGTATGACGGGGTATATAGATGCCACCTTGTACTGCTTAAGTATATTATTTTTTATATTACACTGGGTTTTTTTATTAATTTACTGAAAAAAATAATGATTTAATGAATAATTCGAATGTTGAAATAAATAAAAAATTATAGTGTATTACTTATTTATTTGTATACAAGAATAATTTTTTTGTAAAATAATCATTTTGTTTACTAAAGAAATGAATGGGTCCTCGTCGGGTACCCTACCCTTGACGAGGGTTCTCAGCCCCACCCCGTGTACATTCTTATAGTTTGCTTGTTTGTTTGGGGTGGTAAGGCTCGGAAATGGTTCGGTGGACTTTAAATTTGTACTATTTGGATTCTCTGGAAATGTCGTAATATGGTTATATTTAACCAAAAGGAATGAGACTTCACTAGAATGGAAGAAGAGATCAAATGTCGCTTCTGGAGTTGGTGTGCGGCTAGAGGTGCAATGGCCTTGTATGTGAATTTCGCAGACTGGAACTCTAATTTCCATTCTTTCATTCGATCTATTGTGTAATCTCCTCTCAGTTTGGTACTTCTTGTACCCCTGAGTTCCCATCCTCTAATAAAATCTTTCTTTTCAAACCAAAAAATAAAAAAACATAGATTATAAATATTACAATTCTTGTTGAAGAAATACGTGTACAAATATTAGGGAATGAAGATTATATATATGTTTGTATACAAATATTTGATCATAACTTTTCGATCATGACCATTATATGTTACAAACGTTTGCATCATATTTTATCAAATATTGTAGAAAGACGGTAATAATTAAGTTGAAAAATCTATATATATACTCCCTCCTTCCCATTTCATTAATCATGTTGTATAGTATTTATAATGTGATTCATATAATATTCAAACAGTATTAATGAGTAGTATATAACGAGAAAAGTCAAATCTTAACCATTTACTTTAAAATTTTAAAATTTGTCAACCTCTTGCATTTTAGGACCAAAATGCCATTATTTCTGTTGAACTTGATTGGTTTTTTGACTTTTTTTTTTTTTTAATTTGTTGTGACTTTTTATGCCTATTTTACAACTTTTTCTAACTTCTATTTTAATTTTTACCTTTTTTTTTAAAAAAATGTTTTTTCCTGACGTTTTCTTAATGATTTTTTTGTGACATTTTATTTATTAAAATTTCTAACTAGATATAACAGTATTGGCATTGCCTCATAGTGCCAATAGTTTGTATTTGTTAGACACCGTTAGCAATTTTAGTTCTAATTGTATAAACCAACAATCCATGAAAGCTTACATAAATGACACTATTGACAATTGTCCAATCATTCATCAAGTTTGCGAGCAAGATGTTAAAATTGAAAAGTTGCGGAAAAAAAGAATCGTTGATGCAAACAACGAAGAAGAAGAGAATGACCACGAAGATGAAACTTCCGAAAAGCAACAAACGTTGAAAAGTGGAAAACCTCCAGCTACAAAGCTCGAAATCCATTCTAATAGTTCAATCCATGTTGATCAAGTCAAAGAATTCATCGTGAGAACAATCAACGAAAAACTTGAAGTAAACTTCAAATCGTCTTGGACATATAGCAAACCATATACTCCAAAAATTCATCGTTTGAAGATACCATTCGGCTACCAACATCCGAAGTTTCTACAATTTGATGGTCAAGGCAATCCGATCAACATGTGACTCACTTTGTTGAGACTTGCAATGACGCAGACCCATACGGAGATGACATGGTCAAACAATTTGTATGCTCGTTGAAAGACCATGCATTTTGATTGGTATGCTAACTTGAAGCCGAGTTCAATTGATACTCGGGGGCAATTGAAAAAAGAATTTCTCAATCGCTTCTACAACACTCGAAGAATAGTGAACATGGTCAAGTTTACAAAGTTAAGTCAATTCAAAGAAGAAAATGTCATCGACTACATCAATTGTTAGAGGAACTTGAGTTTAAATTGCAAAGATCGGCTATTTGAAATTTCTGCAATTGACATGTGCATCCAAGGCATGCATTGGAGTCTGCAATACATCTTAAAAGGAATCAAACCAAAAACATTTGAGGAATTGGCAAGTAGAGCTCACAACATGGAGATGAGCATGTATCTAAATGAAGTTGAAGAGACCTTGACACAAAAGTCGCTCATCTTTCAAGAAAGTGAAGAAGTAAGGCTCTGAGGCATCTCTTTTGAAGAAACTTCATTAAGTGATGAAGACGAAGAAGATACTACAAATTTGAGCATAAGTCAGAATCCATGAAAAAAAGAAAGAAAACAAAACTCCTCGATAAGAGTCTAAACTGTTAATAAAGCTCTTAGATAAGAGCCAAAACTATCTAATGAAACTCTACAAAGAAGCAATTGAGACTTCTTGACACGAGTATAAAATATCAGCAAATCAAATCAAATCAAAACAAAACTCTTTGACACGAGTATAAAATGTCTATAAAGTCAAATCAAGTGAAGACTCGTTGACATAAGTATAAAACGTCAGCAAATTCAAGTTAAATCAAAAAACTCCTCGACACGAGTATAAAATGTGCATAACAAATCAAGTGAAAACTCCTTAACACGAGTATAAAATGTTTACAAATTAAAAGTCCTAAATACGAGTATAAACAATTTACAAATTTAAATTCAAGTCCAAGAACTCCTAAATACGGGTATAAACTATTTACAAATTCAAATTCAAGTTTAACTTGAAGAACTCCTTAATACGAGTATAAACTATTTACAAAATCAAATCCAAATTTGAAATCAAGAACTACTTTTGATACGAGTATAAACTAGGGGTGAAAACGGATCGGATACGGTCGGATAGTGTCTTTCCCGTATCCTATCCCATATATTTTTTTTCGAATTCGGAATCGGATACGGGAAAGCCGGATTCGAATACGAATTCGGAGTATTCGGTAAACGGACACGGGACGGATACGGAACGAATTCGGGTCGGATTCGAATAAATATAATCGGATAGTATATTTCAAACGAAAATCATTAGTATGTGATTGAAACACACAAGAAAGTATTGCAAACCTAATCTCTTGGATAGTTGTATGGTGTTTGACAAGGAGATTTAGAGGTTGTGAATTGTTGGCGGTGTCGGGCACCTCGCCGACGGCAAGACTCATCGGCGACGACGGATCTTCTTCCATTTGAGACGACCTCCTTGAATGCCCCTTTCTATTGGCCGTGTCTTCTTCCATTTACTAGTAATCCGGCACCGGTGGCCGGATGGATGGCCGGAACTAAAGTGATTTGGAGTTGCGGCGTTGAGCTTGAGTTAACCTAAACTACGACGAAGACTGAAGAAGACGCAAGTTTTTTACCTTTTTTTTTCCTTTTTCTTTTTTAAAGAATTAGACTTTTCTAATAACATAAATATTATATTATATTAGTTATATATATATATATATATATATATATAATATTAAATATATTAGTTATATGTAAAATATTAAATATATTAAAATTTAAAAAAAATCCGGATATCCGGATTTGTAATCCGGGTAGTATCCGAAAAAATACGGGAAAATTTCGGATACGGGCGGATATTAGCTAATCCGAATCCGAATCCGAACTCAACTATCCGGATTCGAATCCGGATCCGATCGGATACTGATTTTTTTACCCGAATTCGAATCCGACCGGATTCGGCTCCGGATCGGGCGGGAAATATCCGACCCGTTTTCACCCCTAGTATAAACTATCTAAATTCTAATCAAGTTCACCAAAGCTCTTTAATATGAGCATAAACTTCCTAAATGCAAATCCAAAGCTCCTTGATAAAAACATAAACTATCCAAATCCAAATTCAAATCGAAGAACCCCTTGAAACGAGTATAAACTCTCTAACAAATCTCAAGCTCAAGAACTCTTAAATATGAGTATAAACAATTCACCAAATGAAAGTCAAGAACTCCTTGATATGAGTATAAACTATCTAAATGTTCGAGACTCGTCCATTTCCACGACAAATCATTCATGAACAAGTCTCGATGAGGCATTTGTAGGCATATCAATTTTGACGAAAAATAAAAGAAAATAATTAAATATTTAATTATATTTTCTATTAATGTTTTTGGGATTAAATTAAATATATTCCAAAATTAAATAGATATATATTTGGTATTTAAATATGTGGATTTTCTGCCATGTGTCAAATCTGTGCAGTAAATGAATAAATTTGAAGGAGTCAATCAAATTGTGTCACCTCAACCCTAGGCCCAATATTTGCGGGCTAAGACTTAAAATTCCAACCCTAAGTTGCCAAAATTGATATTTTGTACACCTATTAATAAGGGTGTTTAGATTAGAGCATTCATAAATCTCCACAACAATTAGTTAGAGAGCTTTAAAGAGAAGGGTACAAATTCTCTATGAATTCTCTACAATATTCAAAGTGGTCGTCATCTAGAGAAGAATACAACGTTCAACGTTCTTAGTGGATTAACGAGTTTTTGTCAAAGTATGCTCAAATCTACGCTAGACCCGGACGTCCTCCGAATCTCTGCTCGCATTCTTTGCCAGAATCATTCCAAATCAGCATTTAATCCAAGAACAAGTCAAAAGACCTTTGGATTATTTCTAAATCCACATATCAAAATCGAGGAGATCCAGAAGAGCGAAGTTCTTTGAACATCTCGTGAATCCGCCCAAATTCCGCATCAAATTGGAGAGAGAATCAGAGGAATCGTAGAGATCGCAACCTACAAACAACACAAGTCTTCAAATATTTATTTGTACACATATTTTATATTTATTTTATTAAATAGTAAATAAAATTTTATGTTTACGGATATAGATTAATTTGAGTTATCTTAAATTTGAAAAACTAAAGAGTCGGATTGCATCTCAGCACCCGTATCTGACACCTATAACCGAGTCTGAGTAACATAGTAGTTTTTAGATGTGAATTTCTTAATTTTTCACTTTTAACACTGTATCAAAAATCTTGTACTGAAATAAATCATAACAATTGATATAGGGCGGAAGAAATATGCATCATCGATATATAAACATTTACTCGTACGATTTGAAGAAGCCACGCTTTTCCACCCCACTATCCATCCATATATCTATATCTGCAGCTTGTAAAGTACTTTTAGTTCAAAAATTGGTATTCACATTTGCGTTGCCTATTCTCTCTCTTGTTTCTCTCTCTAGGGTTGGTGTGGCTTTGGCAGTTTAATTGGTGGCTTCCTCTTCTGTTCTGCTAACAGGTGGTGTCATTTCTTCCCTGAATTAGCAAAACTAAAACCGATTCTATGTTTTCCGTTATTACTATCTTTGCAAAAATAGAATCAATTTTTCTGCTTGTCGCCCCCATTTTTATATACATATACATATATGTGTGTGTGTGTTTGTTTCTTGATTTGTAAAAGATTCTCCCTTCCTTTCCTCTTTGAATTTTTCTTGGGAAGAAGGGTTTCTGCTTCAAGATTTTGTGTTGTACTTGAAGATTTTTTGTGTATAATTTAATCAAAAACCCCATGTCTCATGTCCCCCCAACACCCATATCTCTCTCTCTCTCTCTCTCTCTCTCTCTCTCCTATATTTTACTGTGTGAAGAGAAGTATACCTAGAGAAGAGGGATGGAAGAATTAGTATGATATTGATGAGTTGCCATGAATTGTAGAGGGAGAGAGAGAGATGGTGAGGCAGAAGATTGAGATAAAGAAGATCGATAACTTGACATCGAGGCAGGTAACTTTTTCAAAGAGGAGAAGAGGGCTTTTCAAGAAAGCTCACGAACTCGCCACCCTCTGCGATGCCGACATTGCTCTCATCGTCTTCTCGGCCACCGGAAAGCTCTTCGACTTCTCCAGCTCCAGGTTCTCTCTCTCTCTCTCTCTCTCTCTCTCTCTCTCTCTCTCTCTCTCTCTCTCTCTCTCTCTCTCTCTCTACACACACCAATCACCATGTAGCTAGTTATCCCACCAACGAGAAGCCCACATACAGATCGAGTGTTTTGCCAATCCCTAACTAATTAATCATCAAGAATTTAATAAGATTCTTTTGGGGCTAATTAGTTTCTTAACATCATAATTTAATTTGTTGCTGTGTTGAGCAGGTTTAGTTTACGCATGTTATAAAATTGATGTCGGCTGTTCACTTATTATCATATGTCTTTCTCGTTTGGAATTGGGGTTTCTGGCTTCAGCAGCTCTCCGGTTTAGAGAGAGAGAGAGTGAAGTTGATCGATTTTCCATAAGCGAGTTATGGAGTTTATTGGAGAAGTATAACAAAATTTCTCCAAATCCATACATATGCATAAATGAAAATCTAAAAGTGACTGCCATCTTCGTACGATTTACGTGTTCTGATTTTTATTTATAACCCGTAGGACCGCTTCAATTTTTCTAAAAATAAATAAAAGTACAGTATGTATGTAATTATTCTAATATTTTAAAAATGATTATAGAAAAGATTAAATCCAAAAAAATACGGAAAAATCAAACGGCAATTTGCTCTTTTTTCTTTCCAACATAAAAAAAATGAGAATAAATCAAATTGAGTTTTGATTTTTCGATTTCATGATTTATATATTCATTTTTATGACATATATTAGAATGTACCAGAAAAAATTGAAAAAAAAATATCGAATTGATAAAATAGTATAGGTGTCTACGAAAGTGCCCACCAGAAGAGGTGTAGCATATCATTTCTCCACTATGTATATCTAATAAAAAACCCAAGCTAAAACAAAAATAAGAACCAAACTTTGTAATAATTTATCTTAAACTTATAATCGAGCCGAGCCCGTTATAATAATTTCAAAGTTCTTTATAGTATATATTATGCACATACCTCTATGTACATGGAGAAACACTTTCATACTCTCTGTGAATACTTTTAATATGTCCACATCTAATCTGACAGTAATAGTGTTTACCTTTATATATATATATATATATATATATATATAAATATATATTCAAAATTTTATCTCATTAATAGTATGCTACATCATCCGTTGACACATATTTAGAATGCCCACAGTATGTAAGGGCATTCCTCTATCAACATATTAAATACAATGGCAACTATACTATCAATTAATTCAACATATATCTCTTACTTTAAATTCGACTACTATATAAGACAATTAGGTACTCGTATGGTTCAAATTGGGAAACATAAAAGGAATGAAGTCAAGTAAAATAATAGAATGATAATAATAATGGTTAATTTTAGTGATTGCATGTTTGGTTCAATGATGGAACCAAATCACTTATCAGAGATTCCCTTTCTCCTTGTTTCTCCTTCTTTCGAGGGGTAATAATATCGGATTGAGTTATCCCTAAGTAAGGGTAACGGATAACGTATTTACTCAAACTAAATAATAATAAGGGATTCCCTTTCTCCATGTTTCTCCTCCTTTTGAGGGGTAACAATTTGGAGGATTGAGTTATCCCTAAGTAAAAGTAACAAACTACCTATTACTCAAACCGAATAACAAGTAAATGAATCAATTAATTGTTTCCCTTTCCGTAACAAAAAAAAAAAATAGTGAACCAAAGTAGAATGTTTGTCCAAAGTAGAATGTTTTCAACATTTATTTTTGTACTTGTGAATAGTAAAAAAACAATAGATATGTATGCAAACTGCATTCTTAATTAGTGCTTAATTAAGGTAGCCTTTAACAAAGTCAAAGTAAATTAATCTAAAGATAAAATGTTAGTCGTTATGGATACTCAAACTGCCACATATAGTAGCCATTTTCCCATAGAAACTTGCCTATCTAGCCACTTGTAAGCTTATTTTTCTGTAGTACTCATTTTGGTTTCAATTGCCAAACTATAGCTTATATATGCATGTGAATTAATTTCTTCACAATTCATTGCTCCCTCATTAACTCCTAGCTCCCAATACAAAGATTGTGAGAATATACCCATGCAGTTGGGACTTTTAAAAGCCACTTTGAGCTCATTTTGTGAAGACAGTATTTGACTCATTAGCTCGTGAACATGTAAATTATTATTAATTAATTATCATGTCAAGACATGACTGTTGTCTGTTGGCATATGCGGGGTGCATGGAGGCACTCTCAAAGGTTTGCTCCGTAAGGACCTCTTTAAATGAATACGTAGTGAAATGAATTGCAAAAAGCTTGTTGAACAAGGAGACAATTTTCCGCAACACATATGAATAATATCTTGCAGTGATCTTAGTGATCTTAAGGCGAAAATATTCACTATGGTTAGTGAAATTCATGACATTCTTGCAGTGACATATTACAAATTTCGAAGACTAACACTAGGCTAGAAACCCTCAACTTAACTATATCGACAATGAACCTAAAATACATAAGATTGAAAGTCACATTCTCGATTCTCTATATGCATATATTCATCCTTATAAGTGCTTGAATTCTTGGTCTTTAAGCATATCCACGTCTCATCTCGTCTCATCTCACGTAAATATTGGATTAGTTGCCACTCTTCCACTTCCTCCATGATACACGTCCCACCCTCCATATCTTTTCTCTCAGTGGCTTTGTCTAGGTTTCCACTTTCTGTCTCATAAATTCTTCTATCTAAAATGGATAGTACTCTAATACAACACTATACATATCAAGTAATTTTAATAATAACGTAACTAGATGTTTGGTTTTTGTAGCATGAAACAAATCATCCAAAAGCGTAATCTGCAATCAGATAGTAGCAACCGATTCGGGCTACCTCTCAACGACCAGGTAATTTACTATAGAAAGTAGCAACCGATTCGGGATATCTAATTTAATTTTATATTCTTTTAACAATTTAAATTTATAACATTTACTTTAATTTTATTTCATTCATTTTTATAGAATTTATAAATTTATTTTGATTTTTCAAAATATATGGTTGTTCCAAAATAAATGCATGTAATTTTTTAAAATTTCCGTTTTTATTTTTATAAGCACATTATATGATTTATAATTTATAAAATAATAAATGCCATGCGTTTGAATCTCATATTTCATTTCGATGCTGGTACACTACACGCCTATTGATTTATTACAAACATGTTTCTTTCCTCTTTGCATTTTCAGGCGAGAGGGGATAACTATGATGCAGTCAAGAAGGAACTCGCGGGCCTGACTCTCGAGCTCAAGTACGAATACATTACTCGTGTCCACGGTTATGTGCTTTCGTATTCATTATTATTTGTGCGTACATGACTGAAAGGTGAAAAACCAATCACCGGTTTATATAGGCAACTTAACGGAGAAGAGCTCCAAGGGCTCGGCATGAATGAATTGGCAAAGCTAGAGAGATTGGTAGAGACGGCTTTAGGCCGTATTCGGAAAACTAAGGTTAATTAATTTTCGTGTAAATTTTCACATTTCCAATTTATGTAATCATGTTAGCTTTAAACAAAACAAACGTTTGCAGAATGAAAAGCTCGCGAACGAGATCAGCAATATGAAGATGAGGGCACGTTCGATAAACCCTCTCCATATCTTTCTCACATCATATCTTTCGTTTCCTAATTAACGATGTTTTTCAAGAATTATGCAGGAGAAAGAACTGATAGAAGAAAACTCGATGCTTAAACAACAATTTGAGGTACACGACGAACTTTGTTATTTCCCGCCTACGAATTAAGGATCATCTATTCCAAATAACTCAGCTTCATCTCCTATCCAAACTGTTGGATATTGTTGATCGATCAGCAATTTAAAATAGGAGATGAAATGAGATTATGTAATAGAAGATCTGATCCGTATTTTTTGCACTAGCTAGTAGTTATTGAATGAAGTGCATGCTGCAGAAATTTGGATGTACAACAAAAAACATGATGGATCAAGGAAGTTCAGCTGAGTCCATTACTACCAATTCCAGCAGCTTCTGCGGCCGTTGTCATGATGACGGAGGGAGCATCTCCGATACTTCTCTTACGCTCGGGTACGTCCATTGAAATACATTATTGATATTAGGGTTTGATTCCAAAATGTTTGTATGTGCATGAACTATAGTATTTGGTTAGTTATAAGAATTCCACCAAAATTTACAATTTTAATCAGAGATTTATAGTAGTAGTCACAATCTTTACTTCAATTTCTTTAACTAAGACACGACTATTCAATTAATTAAGACACGACGTTCCTTTCAACTTTTATGTTTTACTATCGCCCTAGCCGGT
Source organism: Thymus mandschuricus (assembly GCA_029379335.1). Taxonomy (NCBI): domain Eukaryota; kingdom Viridiplantae; phylum Streptophyta; class Magnoliopsida; order Lamiales; family Lamiaceae; genus Thymus; species Thymus mandschuricus. The sequence goes on from CM057072.1 coordinate 30,864,343, forward strand.
AAATTGAAGTAGATGCATAAGCGGACGGGGTATATATTTTGCTAATTAGACAGGGTTTCTAATTCGACATGCTATATTTGAATAGATTTCACAACTCCCTATAAGTTTGAGATTTCAGACGATCGGATTGAATTCGGTTGCAATTTTGATCAAAGTGAATTATGTTGCAGCTTACCTTTCTCCAGCGGCAACCGTAAGAACACATACATGCAGAAAATGTGTACTCACCCCCTCATTTAACTTGTTATTTATTCTTCTAAGGTAACTGCGATTTTTGGCATGTTTGGTGTAATTTAATTTCGAGTGTCTGCTGAAAAAGAATGTGTACGTAGATTAGGTTTCAGTTGTGTACGAACGATGATTATGGCCATGCTAATAAAAGCTAGTTAACCTTAATTTTATACATGCGTGATTATAATTAATAATAGTACTGTAAATGATCAATATACTTGATTTTTATTTATTGTCTTCTTAATTCCCAACTTTATTGTTCGACTCCACACAATGAATTTATATTAGTACGAATTTTAGTTCATATAATTATATACGCATTACTAACATTTTATCAAAATCCGGTGACAAAAGAAAATGCGCATAATTAATTGGGACGGAGGGAATATTAATTTAATGAGTAAGCTAGTTTCAAAAGGATTGAGATATAAATTAAATTTATTGAGGAATGATATGCTAGTCACCTTATGGTGGACACCTTCGTGGGCACCTTCGTCTTCTACAACATTTTGTTCGATTTTTTTCAATTGTAATATATTCTAATATCTTATAAATTGATAATGAAATCACTAAATCAAAATAATATAAATATCAAAGCTCGATTTATTTTATTATACACTTTTTGAACTTATAATACAAGGCACGGGCGGAGGTTCAAAGCATTTAAGGGAGGGTATTTCTCTCAGTCTTAAAGGTCCGAAAGAGGAGAATCGCCTGCTAGTGCTAAAAACGAGCAAATCGAGCATTGCTATTTATATTTTTTTTTTAGATTTAGTGATTTCAATATTAATTTATAAGGTAATTCAATATATTACAATTGAAAAAATCGAACAAAATAATGTCGAAATGAAAAAATGACGAAGGTGCCCACGAAGGTGTCCACCATATGGTGACTAGCATATCATTACTCAAGTTTATTAATTATAAAAATATTTTACTTGCGATTTTGTGTAAGTTATTATATTTTTCTATATGACGAATGAAATCTACCCAAATTTAGAGCACTTCCAATGGGCCAGTGTCGCTCAATCCTATTGCCGCTGAGCGACACGAAATTCCATTGGAGGAACCGCTATGGGGAACTCATGTGACACCACTCTGCTAACATCATAATAATATCAATAAATGTTTTTTTTGTTTATTTTTAAATGGCATTTTGAAGAAAATTCAAAAATTGAATTTGGGTTTGGGCTTCAAGGGCTTTTTGTTAATTTGCACGCCAATGTATATTTTCTTAATTTCACAAATATGTTAAAATATTTTAAAAATAATAACTAGTACTCGCCCACGCGCGATGCGCGACTCCGTAAGTTACGAATATTTAATAAGAGCAGCGAAACGGAACGTAAACATAACACACTAAGAGCAGACAAATATAATGTTAGTGCACTACAACAACACAATACGTTATACATTTCGGAACACTTCCTTATATACAACATTTGTCGTCCCGGCTGATGCGTCAACGTCAGTTACTAAATCAAAAAAACTAAACCATTAAAAAAAATGAATCCTAAAAAAACTGAACCCTAAAAAAATAGACTATTTTGCAAATGTGAATAAGGAAAGAAAAGAAAAGAAAAAAAAAAAAAAACCGTAAAGTCATGTATTGATTTAAGTGAAAACCGTAAATTTAGTAACAATTAGGTTTTTCATGATTTTTTTAAAGTGACTTATAAATATTGTGTCACCCAATGTATGGTATATTTATTTTATTTTTGTTCTATTTTCGGGCCTATTAAACTTTGGCCGATATCTTATTGTTTTAGACCACTAAGTTAAATAAAAATTACAGGAAAGAAAACTGGAATAAATAGGAGAGAATTTAACACGTGACATTAAATAAAATAAATGTAAATTATAAATATTTGTTAAAATACAAAATTATAATTGTTTGAAATACAAAATCAAAATATCAAATAATAGAAAATGAGATGAGAAGATTTTTTTTTTATTCAAAGTATAGCAATATTTGTGTCTATTTGTAGACAATTGAAAATCATAATTTATGGTATAATTTTTAATTTTTTTAAATAAATATTTATCTCCATTATTTTGAAAATAAGAATTATTTTGATGTAATTATTTCCACCCATAAATATTTGCCAAGTGGCAAGGAGGAAAGAGAAGAGGGGAGAGAGAAGAAAATATGACGGATTATTTTTTGTGTTCACACTGAGCCATAGTTTTTAGTTTTAGACCACTAAATTATAGTTTTTAGGTTTAGACCCCTGAAATTTTCATTTATTACAAAATTGACCCCGCAATCAATTGAAAATTGATAACTGCCAAAAGTGTAATCTCTTTATATATATATATAGATAATAATAAATATACAGATTCCCTTTCTCCTATAAATTCACCTCCAGATTCACTATTCTTCCACACCAATCTCTTCCGATTCATCTTCAATTCTTCTCAATTTCATTTTTCATTCACTAAAAATATGAGTCATCCAATTGGAAAATTTTCGAAAATTAATTATTGGGACAACTCCAATTACGGCAGGGGAAATTCCACAAATTTGGAGGATCCACTGAATACGCGGGAGTGAATTCCAACCCACCCCTCAATATTTCTCAATGGACAAATTCTCCCACCCCTTTTATGGGATATTCCGGCCAAGGTTGTACTCTTTTGCTGATCATGTGAGTAATCCCTTGAGTGGCCGATTTGTCACTCAAGGGCTTGAGTCCATGAATCTCTCGCCCTCATTCGAGAGTGTCTTCAACATTCTTGCCCCATCGCCGAAAAAAGGGAAGGGAAAAGCAAAGGCTAAGCCGAAGCTGAAACCAAACCAAAGCAATCCGCAAACCGGCTCAATAATGACTCTGAGTCGGAAGACGTCTCGTAAATTAAACATGCTAAACGGCTTCCAAAATATACACCTGCGAAGAAATAAAATTTTCCGAGGCGATGTTGGGCTTCGACATCTCAGGACTCGCGAGTCGGGAATAATCAAACCTCCGGTCAATTTTGGAAGAGGATTGCCGCAGTGTACAATGCAAAAATAAGCTAAGTTAGGCGTGTTTGAGGTATCCCGAGGCGCTCAAGTCGCGTTTCCATCGAGTTCAGATAGCTTGCGAGGAATTCAACGGGTTCTTTGTCAGAGCGAAAGGGGATTAGCCTAGCGGAGCCAACAACGCAAACATAGTCGATAAGGCGGATGCCTTGTAATACGCGAACAATGAGATGAATGAGTAAGGTATGGGGGTTGTTGATCGAGGTTCCAAAATTCCAACATATCACGAACACTCCCACCGATAAGCGTGAAAAAAATGTAGACAGCTCGTCCAACACTCAAGCCGATCCTCCAACCTAGAAGATTCGAATGGTTATTATGCTCACACCCGCCCGACGGGCACAAAACAAGCAAAGGCTGAAGCCGCAACAAAGGCTAGATGTCGACGACTGAGTTGGAGGACGTCCCAAAAGAAATTAACTAGGGATATGACGATTTTACCTGAGGGTTTGGGTACCCGCCCCCAAATGGGGGGAGATTTACGGGGTTGGGGCAGGTATGGCTATGAGGCCATGTACCCGAATCGAGTTTGGGGCAGAGCGAGTTTACGGGTTCCCATCCATGCTCGTCCCGATAATAAATTATAAAATTAATAATTATATTTATTTTTTACATAAAATTTAAAATTTAACCAATTATTCTACGATACGTTTTTTTACTTTATTAAATTAAATTAACATATTAAACATTTTAGACTAACATTTAATTAATTATTTTCTTAATTTTTTAAAAATAAAAATATATTATCGGGTTGCTCAACGACTATCATTCACTAGCCATATAATTCCCGCCTCGTACCCGCATTAATTTAACTAGTATGTGCCCCGTGCCGTTGCATGGTGACGAGCCCAATTTATGCTCGTATTTTGCATCATTTTGTGTCTGCGTGTAGGTATTTAGTTGAGTCTTTTGGATGAGTCTTGTGCTTGGGAGGGCACACTTTAGTTTCAGGTCAGCTTGTGCAAGATCTGGAGTGGACAAGACAAGATTGGGGAGCTGACTGGGCAAGACGAAGTAAAAGCATAATGGGCCGAGTTGAAGGCATGATTCTGGGCTGTACGAAGACCAAAGCGGGATATGATGCGGGTTTCAAACGGATGAGGAGAAGCGGAAAAGGAAATAATCCCAGCCGAGATACTTTCCAAATTCACGCGGTGATCAACAAGGAAAGAAATCTGCGCAACAAGGCAAGTTCTCCCGAACTCAAACCCTATCAGCCGACGTCATGGGCCTGGTCCACGATCCATCTACAAGTATAAATAGCAGCATCATTTCAAGAAGGATTATCTTCGATCACCTTAAACTCCAGCATTTCACCGAGTTGATTTTATACTTTACCATTTATGCTTTTACATTTCATTTGAGAATGGGGAGGAATGAACAAGTCCTACGAACAAACTTTATTATGTTTTTAGTATTTGCATGGCCGACGTTGGTGTCCGCCTTTTTGCTTGGATATTAGCTTATAATATTTCCAGTATTTCCGTTTTCATTATGTCTTATTTACTTAATTATGTTATTTCAATTCCAAGTATGCTATAGTAGTCGTTTAAACCCATCTTGGGCAAGATGCCATAATCATAATGTAACTTAATACCCGTGAGGTCAGAATGTTGGGCTTAATAATGCATGCATGTGTTCCCGAGTTTGCTAGGTTCTGTTCTACAATTCATGTTAGTCTTGGTCAGGTATGAGGCCGGTATCAAATCAAGTCAAGCATGATTACAAATAATACATGGGTAAAACGTGTAGATAGCTCTCGCGCCATATAGTATGAACTAGCAACAAAGTGTAGTCTTAGGATGACGTTAGGCCTACCGCTGAGGCTATTCGGGTTCACCATAAATCGATAATGCTGCTTGGGTAGGATGCGTGACAACTAGCCTTGCACGTAGATTGCCCAGATTACGGAGATTTATATTTCTAATCTGTAAGGGTGAATTGGGCACACATTTGGCTGGGCACGTGACGCGTGACAGTAAGGGGTCTTGCCTAGTGACTTGCCTATAACCGCTGACATATGCATGTGTGAAAATGTTAAGACCGATGACCGAGTGAAGCTATGTTATAATTAAGGGTATTTGCCCAGGATGGGTCTTTCTTTAAATATTGTTTACAAGTCTTTTTAATTACGATGTATTTACTTTCCCTTGTTATTTTATGTTCTGTCTTGGGCAACGCCCACCCCCAAAATGTGACAATTTGGTTCTGAAAAGATTGCTACTCCAACTCCTCGTGGGATCGACCGTGTGCTTACCATTGCTATACTAGTTGTAGTAGTCAAAGCATAAGCATTATAAATTTATCGATTGCGGCTAAACGACGGTCGCGTCTCACGGGAAGAACTTAACTCGCAGGCACATGTGTTTGATTGTTATATATATGCCACACTCTAAACCGTGGATACCTTCGTGGGTCCTATCATCATTTACTCATTTAACATTATTTTATTCAATTTGTGTAATTTTTTTATATTCCACTATCATATACATTGATATTGAAATTATAAAGTTTACAAACTATTAAGATATCATTCATTTTTTGAAGTTATCAAAGGAGGAAAAAAAACCCGGAGTTTCAAATTTTTTAATAATTATGTAATTAAAGTATATAATTTTAATATACTTCATTTGTCCTGTTTTACCAAAAAATGTTCGCAATAGAACGAAATCTATCGTAGCACTTAGTAAGTAAAAACCTAAGTCGAATCTCAAGGAAAACTTTGCAGGACAAATAATTGTGTAGCAAAACAACCTATCTAACCTAAATCTAAGAAAGCAAATAAAGAGAATTTTTGAGTTTTTTAGTTTTAAATCCTAGGCAATAAAGTAAAGACAAAAACTCTGGTGCGGCCGTCCGCACCATGTGGCCGGATCTGCCCAGCCTGACCCGGCCCGCCGACCCAGCCCAGCCCGGCCCAACCCAACCCATGATCCGACCCGCTTGACCCAATTTCGGGTCGGGTCAACCCTATCCGGTTTGTGTTGTTCCGACCCGTTCAGGTAAAGTGTCAATTTTTATTAATAAAAGTGCTAATCTTTATGAATAAAAGTGTCAATCTTTTAAATAAATTTTTTTTATGTAATTTCTATGTAAGTTGTAATTTTACAATTACTTTATAAGGTTGACCTATCAATTTAGGGTTTTATAATTATTTTTTGGTATTTAATTTCAATTTTAAAAGGTAAAATATGGATTATAAATTGAAACTTAAGATATATAATTCTCCAGTAAAAGTGCCAATCTTCATGAATAAAAGTGTCAATTGTTCTGAACGAAAGTGCCAATCTATGTGACATCGAAATTTGTTATATTTTTTATATTAACTTGTTATTATAATGTTTTGATGTTATGATTTATACTATTATATATATATATATACATATTAGTTATTTCCACAAGATAAAATTAATATTTATTATTAACGTAATTTTCGTAAAAGTGCCAATCATTATGAATAAAAGTGCCAATGTTCAAAAGTGCCAATCATAATGAATAAAAGTGCTAATGTTCAAAAGTGCCAATCTTTGTAAACAAAAGTGCCAATCATGATCCGGTCTCACGGTGAGGCCGGACTGACAGGAGTGTGCCCCTAAAGTAAATCAAAGTAATTAAATCAAGGCAAGTAAATAACTAATCTAGAAAGCAAAGAAATAATCTAAACTAATTAATCTAAGGAATTAAATAAAAGCAATTAAACTACCTAGGCAAAAATCGTAGAGAAAGCAATAACGAAAGCAATGAAGAAAACGAATCTAGACATATATAATTAAATCTAAAAACAAGGAGAAAATAAATCTAACTTTAAGAACTTGAAAAATGAAAGAAAATAAACTTTGGAAAAACGAATCTAAACTACGAACTCAAGAACGAACAAAAGAATTAAACGAAGAACTAAGAATTTAAATCTAAGAAACTAAGAACGCAATTAATTAAACGAAAGGAAAGCAAGAAATAACTTACGAATTAGAACGAGAACGAAGAACACGAACGAACGAAAATATCTTGAATAAACTGAAGAATCTGACTCGGAACAAATTGAAAGCAATAAAAACTAAAACTAGAGTATTCGAAACTGAAAATGGAAGAAAAAGGTGTATTGTTTTCATGCCCTAATGGCATATATATATAACAAGGTAGGTTTGATTTAAACAAGGAAATATAACATAAAACTCGCATACGACACGAGCGAGCGCTCGCTATAAAGCGAGCGAGCGCTGGGCTTGATTCCATAGCGAGTGAGCGCTCCATCCACTGAGAGCGGCCGCTCCAAATTGGTTACGTCTTTTCCTTCAACTTGACAGCGAGCGAGCGCTCGCTTAAGAGCGAGCGAGCGCTCCAAATGGTCTACTCAATTTTGCTCCTTTTCTTTGCTCTTTTCCACTCCTTTCTTCGGTCTTTTTCCTTCTTTCGACTTCCATGATCCCTAACAATTAAAACACTACAAATACCATATCATAGCAACAAAAACACAAAACGACAAAAAAAGACACAAATACGAATAACAAATAACGACCAAAACCTAACAAAATGACACTAACAAATCCCCCACACTTAGACATTTGCTTGTCCTCAAGCAACACAATCACACAACTGTTGCTGCATGGTTTTGTGTAGTGCAGATTTTTGAGCATAATCCTGATTCTGAAGTGTTTATTCCTCTTTGTCATTACTGTCGTAGACTTGGTCATATTAGACCAAGATGTCGGTTTTACCTTGGTGATAAAAGGCAAGAGATGATCAAGTATCAGAATAGAAGAAATCAAGGCCAGGGATATCATAGGGCTTATGTGGTTCATACTAGTAACAGCTCAAGAGTGGGAAATTCTTGGTACATTGACAGTGGGTGTTTTCAGCACATGACAGGTAACATGAATCTTCTTGTTAATGTGCAAAATTGTTCTAATGAATCTGTTGTTTTTGGTGATGGAGGTAAAGGGAGAATACGAGGAATTGGTACGTTGAATGTTCCTGTTATGCCAGTCCTAGATGGAGTTCTCTATGTTTAAGGTTTGAGGGCAAATCTGGTTAGCATCAGCCAACTGTGTGATGAAGGAATGAGTGTAAGCTTTGGGAAAGAGAGCTGTGTCATCAACAAAGGAACATAAAATTTTTTGGAGGCAAACAGATCAGCTGACAATTGCTACATCTTTACTCCAAAGATTACTAGCTACAGAGTGACCTCAAAGATGAGTGAAATTTGGCATCAGAAACTTGGGCATACACATTATCGAAACATTCAGAGACTCATACAACTGAATGCAATTGAGGGAATTCCTAAGATCAGGTTTGGAGATGTCGATTTTTGTGGTCCTTGCCAACAGGGAAAACAGACTCAGGAGGTACACAAGAGAGTACTTCGAATCACCAAAACCAAAGTTCTTGATCTTATGCATATGGATTTGATGGAACCCATGCAGGTTAAAAGTCTAGGTGGAAAGAAGTACATTCTTGTATGATGACTTTTCTAGATACACATGGGTGGAATTCTTAAGGGATAAATTAGACACATTCGAAGCCTTCAGAATTTTGTGCTTAAGGCTGGAAGTAGAGAAGGAAAGTAAGCTTAAGGCCATCAGAAGTGATCATGGTCGTGAGTTTGAGAATCAAGAGTTTATGGATTTCTGCCAGTCTAAAGGGATCAGACATGAATTCTCAGCTCCCATTACACCTACTCAAAATTGAGTGGTAGAAAGGAAGAACAGGACTCTACAGAGTACAGCCAGAACTATGATGAAGGCTAAGGAAATAGCTCTAAGGCTATGGGCTGAAGCGTTTGACACGGCCTGCTACATCTGCAATAGAGTGTATCTTAGGCCACAGACTGAAATTACTGCATATGAGATTTGGCGAGGGAGAAAACCAAATGTGAAACATCTTCACATTTTTGGCTCACGATGCTTTGTTGTGAATGACAGAGTGCAAAGGAAGAAACTTGATGATAAAGGTATAGAGGGAATCTTTGTAGGCTATTCCAGAAACAGTCGTGCTTACAGAGTGTACCTGAAGAATCAAGGCACTGTTATTGAGTCAATCAATGTTATATTTGATGATTCAATAGAAGATGAAGTAAGTGCTGAAGAAGACTGTCAGATTATCAGTACTGAAGGGAAATCTCAGAGTCCCAGTGAAGAAAATGATGTAAAACTGGAGGAGGTAACTCAGTGCGGTACTCATGAAGGTACATCTACTGGTACATTTGATACTACTGAAAGGAAGGTCCATAAGAATCACTCAGCTACAGATGCTATTGGAGATATCAATGATGGGATACAGACCAGAAAGAGAGAGATAGACTTCAAGAAGATGGTTTCCCACATAGCTACTGTGTGCTTTGTCTCAAAGATTGAGCCCAAGAATGTTATTGATGCTTTCCAAGATGAAAACTGGATAGCAGCCATGCATGAAGAACTGTTGAAATTCCAGTGTTGCAATGTATGGTATCTTACTCCTCTTCCCAAAGGTGCTAATGTAATTGGGACCAAGTGGATTTTTAAGAATAAGACCGATGAGCAAGGGAACATCACTCGCAACAAAGCCAGATTGGTTGCTCAGGGATTTTCACAAGAGGAGGGCATTGACTATGGGGAGACTTTTGCCCCTGTAACAAGATTGGAATCTGTGAGATTCTTGATGGGAATGACTAGCAGTTTGGATTTCAAGCTTTATCAAATGGATGTCAAAAGTGCCTTCCTGAATGGAAATCTGGAAGAAGAGGTTTATGTCAAACAACCTAAGGGATTTGAAGACCCCGAGCATCCTGACCATGTTTATAGATTGAACAAGGCATTGTACGGATTGAAGCAAGCTCCCAGAGCTTGGTACAACACTTTAGCTGAGTTCTTACACAAAAAGGGATATGTTCGAGGAAGTGCTGACAAAACTCGGTTTGTCAAACAACAAGGAGGCCATATATTCATTGTTCAGGTATATGTTGATGATTTAGTATTTGGCTCTAGATCAGAATCTCTTGTGAATGAGTTTGTGAAGTTGATGACATCTGAATTTAAGATGAGTATGTTTGGAGAACTGAAATTCTTTCTGGGACTTCAAGTCAAGCAGAATGAAGATGGTATTTTTGTTAGTCAGGAGATGTATGCTGAAAATCAGGTGAAAAGTTTGGCATGGAAGGCTCCAAAGCAAAGAGGACACCAATGGGTACATCAGTCAAATTAACTCAAGAAGGAGAGGGCAAACCGGTTGAACAAACAATGTACAAGAGTATGATTGCCAGTTTTATTGTACTTAACAGCCAGTCGACCGGACATAGCATACAGTGTTGGAATTTGTTCACGATTTCAGTCAAATCCTAAGGAGAGTCATCACAAAGCCGTGAAGAATATAATAAAGTATGTCAAAGGTACTTGCAAGATTGGCATATGGTTTGGAAAGGGGAGTTCATTGAAGTTAATTGGATACAGTGATGCAGATTGGGCTGGCAACCCAAATGACAGGAAGAGTACTACTGGGGGTTGTTTTTTCCTGGGAGAAAATCTAATATCTTGGCATAGCAAGAAGCATAACTGTGTTTCTCTGTCTTCAACTGAAGCAGAATATATTGTAGCTGGAAGTGCATGTACTCAGTTGATCTGGATGGCCAAGATGCTACGTGACTATGGTATTAATGAGAAGGAGTATGTCTTATTATGTGATAACATTGGAGCTATTAATCTTTCTAAGAATTCAGTCAGTCACTCAAAAGCCAAACATATAGAGAACAGGCATCATGTTATAAGAGATCTTGTAGAGAACAAGGCTCTATCTCTTCAACATGTCTCTACTCGAGTGCAAGTGGCAGATATATTCACCAAACCTTTGGATGGGGAAAGGTTTGAATCTCTTAGAAAATCACTCGGGATGTGTATAATCTGAGCTGTTCAGATTATGTTTAATTGATTTCTTCAGTTGCTTGAGTTCCTTCTGTTTTTTTTAGTAAGTGTTATGGTTGGTGTTACTGTTTGGGTTCCTGTCTGACGTGGAGTTTTTGTCAGTTGAAAAAGGGAGCTATTTTTCTGCGCGCCCTTTTGCTATTACTGTTTGAAGCTTTGGAAGTTGTACCGTCACTAGCGTATTTGCAGAGTTCATTCACTCTATTCCTTGTTTACGCTAGGGTTTTGTTTGATTCTCATCGTCTCCGCCAGAAATTGTTACTCCTTCTCCGAAATTTCTCTGATTTTTTGCCGAAATTTCTTTTATCTGCTGCATCTATGGCTTCGTTCAAGTTGACTGAGGGAATTGATCTCTCCGCTTTGTTCGCTGCTACCGAACCCGCTCCCAAAACTCTCTACCTCCATTGGTATGGCGCTGGGCTAATTGAGGACGATGTTCCTCCGTCCCCACCCAGAGAAAGCGCTCTTCCGTCTCCGCCCAGGGATTCGGTCATGAATGAGGTTCTCGAGCTTCTATTTGCTACTGATTCAGTTCCTCCCTCATCAAAAACCGCGCCTAGGGTTTCTGTTCCGACATCTTCGGTGGATCCTCCTCAGCGCAAGAAGAGAATCAAGCAAGTGGCTAGAAAAGAGAAATCACCACCCCCTCCGCCATCCATTGGCATAGGCCGAAGGACTCACTCTCAGGTTCAAGCCTCTCGAGACCCTCCCTCCCGAAAGCATAAAGTTCCTCCTTCCTCTGCTGCTCGGGGGAAGAAGAAAAATGCTGGTGGTTCCTCATCCGAGGCAAGAAGCCTATCATTGACTTGGATTCTGATTCTGAAGAAGAGATGGAAGCCTGCAGTGAGTCAGAAGAGAAGCCCTCAAATTCTGCAGAGAATATCTCTCCAAAGGACTCTGCCTCTGATCCTTCTTTTCGGTATTCCTTCATGGCTATTTTTAGACATGCGTCTTTTGCTAAATTTTGGGATGTTAATCAAGCAAAGAGTGTGATTGTTGATAAGCCTGCTCGTCCCTTTGATCTGAAAAGAGCAGAAGTGTTTGATTTTATCACAAACGCAAAACTCATGACTACGTTATGCTTCTCTTTTGAGTATAATATGGATGTTATTGTGGAGTTCTACTCAAATCTCAGCAAGAGTCTATTTGATATCAAGTCCTTGGATTATCACAAGGGGTTTATGAGGGGTGTATTCTTCGATTTCTATCCTTCTTTGATTGATGCTTTTCTGTGTGGAGAAGTGATAGTTGAGCCTGTGGTAGAATTGGATCCAGATGTTATTGCTGCAGAATTGTTGGGCAAACAGGGGGCTGTGTGGCCTGTTTCTGCTAAGAGGTTGAGGGCTTCTACCATGACCTCAAAGTACAAGGCCCTCTACCATATTTGTAACATCAATTGGATGCCCACCTATCATAAGACTTATGTGAATCTTTCTCTGGCTACGTTCCTTTTCAAGATTGGTACTGGTATCCCTGTCTCTTTAGGGAGAGTGATCTTTGACTTCCTGGCTGATTATGCTGAATGTTCTGACTCCTCTAAAGTCATTGGTTTCCCAAGATTGCTGTTTTCATTCATGCACTCAAGGGTGAAGGCCTTACAAGATATGCCAAAGGCTGCAAGGGACAAACCTCCCTCTCACATAGTGTTTAATGCTCAACTGACAGGGAAAAAGTCTTCTGCTCCTCCTGCACAGTCTAAACCTTCTGAGGCTTCTTCATCTAAGGGTCCAGCAATCCAAGAAGAGGAAGATTTCGAGCTGCCCTTTGGCCCTACACCTCAGAGTTTTGATCCAGCATTGAGCAAACTTATGTTCCAAACTCTGTGCCTTGAGTATGCTATGCTTGATAAGCATATTCGGATTATGCAGCACAAGCAGTCTGAGTTACTTCAGGTGATTATTGCTGCAGGTGGAACTCCACCCTCTTCTGATGATAGGACGCAGGCTGGGGATGGTGAAGATGGTTCAGCTCAAGGGGGAGACAGCTAATGCTTGGCATTTTCTGCATTCACTCAAGGGGGAGTAAGTTTGTTTTGGTTTTCTGTTTCTGCCTGTATATTTGATTTGTTTTGGTTGGGGTTGTTGGACAATATTCTCTGTTGTTGGACAATATTCTCTGTTTTCTGGTGGTTGGATGAACAAACAGATCTGGGCCTGTAATAGTAATTAGGTCGTGGTGATTCTTGACACTATGCTTGTTTGCTTGGCTGATATTCTACCTATATGTTGGGAATTCTGTGATGATGATCTGTGGTGTTCTGCTTTGTGTTCCATATGCGGTGCTGATTTATTTCTTCTCTCTATGTGTGAGTATTCTAGTCCGGGTGAGCTCGGCTAGTACTGCATCTTAGAGGGTGCTTGAAGCAAGGGGGAGTTTCTCTTTACACTATGCAATTAAGTATGGTTATGTGGGTGCGCTCCTTACCTTCTTATTTTTGCATTGGGTGTGTTTGTTGTTTGGAGGAGTTGTGTGTGTTGTGATTGTGCATGTGAGTGCATACATAAAATGCCAAGGGGGAGATTGTTGCTGCATGGTTTTGTGTAGTGCAGATTTTTCTTATATGGCATGATTATGTATGCATGGATTCGTGTATCGGTCGATGCGGTGTTGGAGTATTTTTTGATATAAGGATTTATTTTCCTTATATATTTATTTGGATATATGTTTCATTAAAAAGTGTTCGCAATCCTATCGTAGCACTAGCAAGTAAAACCTAAGTATCGAATCTCAAGGAAAACTTAACAGGGCAATTAATTATGTAGTAAATCCTAATCTAGCCTAAATCTAGGAAAGCAAGTAAATAAGATTTTTGGGTTTTTGTTTAAAGTCCTAGGCAAGAAAATAAATCAAAGCAATAAATAAAAGCAAGTAAATATCTAATCTAGAAAGCAAGAAATAGATCTAAGAATTAAACTAGAAGAAAGCAATAAATCTACCTAGGCAAGAATCGAAAAGAAAGCAATAAAAGAAGCAACGAAGAAAGCATAAACTACCTTAGACATGATGTATGAAATCTGGAAATTTAAAGGAAAATAAATCTAACTTTTAAAGCTTTAAAAACGAGAGAATTGAAACTTGAGAAAAACGAATCTAAACTAGAACTTGAAAATCGAACGAACGAAATTAAACTAAGGAAATTAAACTAAGCAATTAAGAAATCGAATCTAAAACGAAGGGAAGCAATTAAAGCAATTAAATGAAAGCAATAAAAGAACTTACGAAATTTAGACGAAGAACGAAGAACGAAGAACGAAGAACTTGAATTAAATAAAGAAGTCTTGAATTAAATTGCAACTACGAAGAATTCGGATCCGAACAAAGCAAAACTAAACTAGAGTATTTTAGTGCGAAAAACTGAAGCTAAATAATGATAAAAGTTGTCTCTAATTCGTGCACAAGGAGGTAATATATATACTAGGTAAAAACCTAGATATAAAAGGAAAAACAGCTGGCCACCGGAGTTGGACGGCCGTCCAGATGAGTTGCGTCGTGCGGAGTTGGACGCCCGTCCAACTTGGGTTGGACGGCGTCCAACTCGTGAAACTGAGTTTCGTCGTGCGGAGTTGGACGCCCATCCAACTTGGGTTGGACGGCGTCCAACTCTCGAATCTGTCCAAAAATCGAAATTTCCTCCTCTTTTCGACTTCTCTTCTCGCCAATCCTTGCATACTACTCCCTGCACGAAAAATTAAAAAAAAAAAAAAAAAAAAAAAAAAACGAACGAAAAACACGAAAATAACAAAAAATGAAACCTAAGCTACATATTTTAATTTTTTTTACGTGGGTTGCCTCCCGCCAAGTGCTTGTTTATCGTCATTAGCTTGACGTACCAAATACTCAAGAGGAAAGTGGGGGGTCGGAGATGAGAATCGTCTCCACCGTTTGAGGCAATGTCGACCCTTCGATGTACGGCTTCAATCGTTGCCCGTTGACCGAGAAGATGTATCCCGAATCCTCGTTCTTGATCTCGACCGCATCATGAGGGAAAACTTGCACCACCGTGTATGGACCTCCCCACCTAGACTTTAGCTTACCCGGAAATAATCGGAGACGAGAGTGAAAGAGAAGTACCTTCATTCTGGGTTTGAACTCCTTGTAGGCTATGCGTCTATCATGTAGACGTTTTACCTTGTCCTTTTAGATCTTGGCATTGTCGTAGGCTTCGTTCCTTAGCTCGTCAAGCTCCTCCATTTGCAAAATTCTCCGATCGTGAGCATCGTCGAGGTCGAAGTTGATGCGCTTGAGGGCCCAATACGCCTTGAACTCAATCTCAACGGGCAAATGGCACGACTTACCATAGACGAGCCTATAGGGACTCATCCCAAGCAAGCCTTTGTAAGCCGTGCGATATGCCCAAAGAGCGTCGTTCAACTTGTCGGCCCAATCCTTTCTTGATGGTTTCACCAACTTCTCGAGGATCCCTTTGATTTGCCGATTGCTCGTCTCCGCTTGTCCTAAAGTTTCTGGATGGTAGGGAGTCGCCACCTTGTGAGTGATGGCGTTCTTCTTCATGAGCTTGGCGAACAATTTGTTGCAAAAATGCTTTCCCCCATCACTAATGATCACACGAGGGAAACCAAACCTACACAAAATATATTCCTGCACAAACTTCAAGACAACGTGAGAGTCACATGTCTTCGTGGGTATGGCCTCTACCCACTTAGACACGTAATCGACGGCAAGCAAAATATATTCGAATACATGAGACTTGGGAAAAGGACCCATAAAATCAATTTCCCATACATCAAATACCTCGACCACCAAGATAGGATTTAAAGGCATCTCATTGCGTCGACTAATCGAGCCAACACGTTGACAACGATCACAAGAAAGGTAGAAGGCTTGGGCATCCTTAAAAAGAGTGGGCCAATATAGCCCACTTTGAAGTACCTTATGTGCAGTCTTTTGCCCACCAAAATGGCCTCCACTCGGTTCCTCGTGACAATGTCGCAACACCTCGGCTTGCTCGTGGTCGGGAACGCACCTTCGAATCACCTTGTCCTTCCCAAGCTTGAATAAGTGAGGGTCCTCCCAATAGTATTGCCTACACAAACGAAGAAACCTTTTCTCTTCTTGAGCGTTAAGGACGGGTTTAGTGTCCTTATCGGCCAAGTAATTAGCAATGTCGGCAAACCAAGGGGTAACATCCACTTCATTAACATTCGCAAAAGGGAAAGAATCACAAATATCATCAAGAGGAGCATAAGGGGGAGGTGAATCGAGACGAGAGAGATGGTCGGCCACAAGATTATCACTACCTTTTCTATCACAAATCTCAATATCAAATTCTTGCAATAATAAGACCCATCTAATCAACCTAGGTTTTGCTTGGGCTTTAGTCAAAAGATGTATAAGAGCACCATGATCACTATAAATAATCACCTTAGACCCTATGATGTATGATCTAAATTTATCTAAGGCAAAAACAACAGCAAGCATCTCTTGTTCGGTGGTGGTGTAATTCACTTGAGCAGGATTAAGAGTTAAACTAGCATAGTAAATCACACGAAGCATCTTATCGACTCTTTGACCCAAAACAGCCCCTACGGCATTATTCGAAGCATCACACATGATTTCAAAAGGCAATGACCAATCGGGACCAACAACAACGGGAGCAGAGATGAGTTTTTCCTTCAAGGTGAGAAAAGCATGTATACAAGAGTCATCAAAGTGGAAAGGCACATCTTGAGCAAGTAAACGACAAAGAGGTTGGCTAATCTTAGAAAAATCCTTAATAAATTGTCTATAAAAGCCCGCATGACCAAGGAAACTCCTAATACCTTTGACATCACTGGGTGGTGGCAATTTTTCAATCACCACCAGTTTCGCTTTGTCGACCTCTATACCCTTACTCAAGACTACATGGCCTAAAAGAATACCACTTTTAACCATAAAATGACTCTTTTCCCAACTTAACGTAAGACCACTCTCAATGCATCTCTTAAGAACTCTCTCTATTTTCATCAAGCAATCATGAAAAGACGACCCAAAAACAGAAAAATCATCCATAAAAATCTCAACAAAGTCACCAATTAATTCCGAGAAAATAGACATCATACATCTTTGGAACGTACCCGGTGCATTGCAGAGACCAAATGGCATCCTCCTATAAGCGTAGGTCCCAAAAGGGCTTGTGAAGGCCGTCTTTGCTTGATCTTCCGGAGCTATCGCAATTTGCTAATAGCCTAACAAACCATCAAGAAAACGATAAAATTCCTGCCCGGCTAATTTATCAAGCATTTGATCAATAAAAGGGAGAGGAAAATGGTCTTTTTTGGTGGAAGCATTGAGCTTCCTATAATCGATGCACATCCCCCAACCGGTAACCGGGCGCGAGGCGACCAACTCATCCTTCTCATTCTTTGACACCGTAATTCCTCCCTTCTTTGGAACGACGTGCACCGGGCTAACCCACTCACTATCGGCGATGGCATAGATGATACCCTCCGCCAATAGCTTGTAGATTTCCTTGCGCACGACTTCCATGAGCATCGGGTTGAGCCTCCGTTGTCCATCTCGTTTGGGGCGAGCACCTTCTTCGAGATTGATGCGATGCATGCACGTGGCCAGGCTAATCCCTCGAATATCCGCCAAGCTCCATCCAAAAGCGAGCTTGTTCTCCTTGAGTATGCCCACCAAAGCTCCTTCCTCTGCAAGAGACAAAGACGAAGAGATTATTACGGGTTTTTGATTGCCTCCCTCTAAAAACACATATTTCAAATGCGATGGTAGCTCTTTCAACTCCAACGGCTCCGGAATCTTCAAGCCGGGCTCGGGGTCTTGAGGGGGAAACGGGAGTTTGATCCCGATGTCTCTCTCCATTTGTTCCCATTCCATTTGATCTCCGGATCCCCAACACACTTCCTCGGTGTCAAAATCCTGCACAAATGAACACTCGGCCAAGGCATCAACCTTATCGATGAAAGAACAATTATCAATTAAATTGACCGATGACATAGGCCGACTCTTATGCACAGAAAACGAGACATCATCTCCTAACACCGACATCTTAATCACACCACTCTTCACATCAATCAAAGTATTAGTAGTAGCCATGAAAGGACGACCTAGCAAAAGTGTGTGCTCAATACCATTCTCTTGTACCTCACCTATCTCTAAAACAACGAAATCAACGGGAACAATCAAACCCCCTACACGAACAAGAATATCCTCAATAATACCTCTAGGGTACCTAATAGACCTATCTGCCAATTGAAGGCTCATGCGAGTGGGTTTAAGTTCTCCTAACTCTAATTGCTTAAAGATAAAATAAGGCATGAGATTAATACCGGTACCTAAATCTAACATACCACATGCTTCCTTACCATTACCTAAAGAGATAGTGATAACGAAAGAACCTGGATCTCGTTGCTTAGGTGGAAGAGGATGTTGCATAATGGATGTCGCCACCTCCGACACCGCAATTGTCTCCATCTCATCGAACGACTTCTTCCTCGATGTCAACTACTTCACGAACCTCACGAACGGTGGCACGTTGCGAATAACATCAAGGAGAGGCAAGTTCACGTCCACCTTTGAAATAAGCTTGTATAAATCCATGAATTGTTGATCGCGCTTTTTGTTCTTCACACTACTTGGATAAGGAATGGGAGGAACATAAGGATTGGAAGTCTTGTGAGTAGGCCTTTTAGCATGTATGCATGTGTTGTCCATAGCCACTAACAATCTCCTATCTGATTAAGTATGAATTGACTATGCATCAAACATCTATCCATTATCTCAAAGTTGTAGGCTTTATGGTGTGTTGTAGATCACAGAAGACCATAGTTGCCGGTTCCTCTAGAGATATAAATGGGTATCACAGTTGAGACAGTTCTGGATATAACTGTCGGTTTAGGCTGTAGTATAGGCTGCATAGGTAGCTTGTATTGGCTACTTGTCTATGCTAGTACGTGCGTGTACTGATAGGATCACGGTGAGGTGTATTCTTCTATTCTGACCGATGTAGAAAGAATCAAGACCTCCGTGACTTAAGATGAACCTTAACTCTAGTTGGGTCCTAAGGGTGTATAGTTGTAGTCTGCTTCTTTGATTTACCATGGGTGAGAGTTCAGAGTATCTGCAACTCAATATGCTCCGTATCTTGGGAAGCAACTACAACTAGTACGATTCTTAGTGTAACTGCAACAGAGCACCATATCCTGGTAGAACAGGTTGATCACATCCCCTGAGGAATTCATTAAGGATTATCATACCAAACCCTGCAGGTGGATTAATTTCCTGTATGATGAATAAGGAATGAATGGTACTACTCAGGAATAAATAAGTTTAATAACACGAGCAGTCAGAAGCTCTAAGTTAATCAACGGATGTGGGATATCTTAAATATGGGGGTCGCTAAGTCTAATACTAGCCCTGAACTCAACAGGGGTATAACAGGTAATTCAGTACTATTACTCTAGTGGAATGTTTTAGTACTTATGGACTAAATTATACTCTGGGCTTAGTATGAAGAATTTAGCCATTGGGAGGCCTCAGTTTTACCAGCTAGTAGATCCCTGATCTGGCCCAAAAAGCTCAACAGGCCACAGTATATGGAATAAGTGGGCCACCACACAATTGGGCCCAGTATGGGGCGCCAATCTGCTAATGGACGCCTAGTCCATGTGTTGCAGGCCTGGCCTGCAACTTAAGCCCAAGTCTCACTTGGTCTCCTCTATATATACCCCCTCAAGGTCTTGTTTAACCTAACAGTTAGAATATACGAGTGCACTTAAATATTCTAAACAACAAAGGGAGGCTAGGGTTAGAGAGAGAGACGCGCGGCCGGCTTCATAACAGAACGGTGGGTTCCCGCTTTCCGTGGCTGATTCCGAGGTTCGTTGTCCATCCAACGTCAGAATCGAGCAGGGATACAGATCAGAAGATATATTCACGAGTTCTCTTCTACCTTCAGGTAATCGATCTAAACACCCTATGATTCCGCACTTAATTTCATAGGAGCATGATAGGTTTATATCGATAGTTAGATATCCGAAATAGATCCTCGGGTGAACCGATTTTCACCGATCAGATTATGGTTCCTTCAGTTGGTATCAGAGCCAAGGATCAGTTTTTCGGCTCTATCTGATTAATTATCGATTATTATGCATGTTTGATCGATTAGGATGTCGCTTTTCGTGGTGTTTGTCGTTTTTCGGGGCCGGTTTGGCAAATCTATGTAATTTTTTATCGCGAGATAATAAGGTGTGATCTAGAATAGGATTAGATAGATTTTATTTTTCGTTTTTCGTTTATACCTGCTGCATCGAGACGAAGAACGTGAAGAACGAGGAGACGAACACCGAGGACGACCGCCGCACGCGGCGGCGTGTGAGAGACACGCGCCAGCACACACGCGCGTGCAGCCGCCCAACGGCGTGTCCTCCTCTTCTCCGGTGATCGACGGGGCTCCAGCAACCTGTTGGAGCCTGGACGTCATCGGGGAAGGGCAGAGGAGGTGCGACGGGCGACGGGGATGCACGGCGGCGCGAGGGACGGCCACGGCGGAACCCTAGAAAGGGCTCGACGCCGCGGCAGACGTCCAGGCCTGCATGGTCGCCGGAGACGACGACCACGGAGTCCGGTGACGGGCTCCACGTGGTCGCCGTCGTTGATGGTGGCAGCGGGCGGCACCGGAGCGGGCAGCAGCGGCGGCAGAACCCGCGAGGGTTTCTGTCGCGGGAAACGCGGCTGAAGGCGACGGCGACGGCGGCGGGGGGCAGCGTCCAGGACGGCGGAGCACACCGGCGACATTAACACCAGCAGCGGGAGCCGCGGCGGACGTCGCCGGCGGCTGGAACGGCGGCAGCGGGGTGAAGGGTTTCCACGGCGGAACCCTAGGAAGGGATTCACGACGCGGGCTTAGCCGGAGAGAGCAGCCGGCCGTGCCGCCGGTGGGAGACGACCACCAGTAGTAGCAGCGGCGCCAGGGAGGCGGAGGCGGCCGGTGGCAGCGCCTCACGCCGTCGGTCGCAGCGCGGGCAGCCTTGCGCGCCCGTGTCCTAGCCCGCGATCGGGCCTAGGGTTTCCAACCCGGCCCGTTCGCGTTACGGGCTGCCTCCTGTGTTCGGGCTCGGGCCCAGTCACGAACTCGGGCCATTTTAGGTTCAGTTTCGGGTTCGTGGGCCCATAAGAGTGAAACGAGCGCGGTTTGGGCTTATTCGAGGAATTGGGCCATGTGGTGTGGGCCCAATCTCAGTTAGAAAAGCCCAATGGAACGGAAATTAGATAATAAATTATTTAATAATTTATTTATTTTCGGGGAGAAACGGGAGATCAAGACGGAGGACTTATTCAAGACCGAAGCCTGTTTCGGATTTAATTTCTATTTTGTAATAGATTAGACGGGTCGTCACACCACGAAAAGCGAGTTTTATTTTTGTTTTTATCTCGTTTCTCTTAAGCATGCTATGGATGCAATTTAAATTATTATAGCATGTCTTGCCTGTCGAGGTGATTAAATTGCGCTTAGTCGAGCATGTTTTAGGATTGTCAATATAAGCATGTTTTAATTTTCTGCGAGCATGGTTTATTTGCTGCGTTTAGAAAATTATGCTTAGGATTATGTGACAACGTGATCTAGCATGTCGACAACCTTTTGAAAGAAAAATACTAAGCAGATAAAAACATTTTTGGTATAGAAAATGTTAAGACCTCCACAACTGACCTTAAGGTGAAGTTTGGTGCGAGTGTGTAAACGTCCACACGAACGTCGCTTGCACATCGTATCGGACGAGTTCGCCAGACTTAGGGTTTCTTAACAAAAATGTTCTAACCAAAATGAGAAGTGGGAGTTTTTCTGAATAAACGTCCACACTAACGTGGCTTGCTCGGAATAGTAACTACGGTTTTCTCTGGAGTTGGTTTTGAACAAAGATAGCTTAAGGAAAATAGTGCTTTTTCCGAGTTAGGCTAAGATTGTGGTTAAAAGCTTAGATATTAGTTAGAATACAACTCCCCAACGGAGTCCCTTTTCTAGTCTAATATGGTCTGGTAAGGTTCAACTATTAGCTCTATTTGCCATAAGGATAGGTTGGCAAGATAAGTAGAGTTAAAGATCCGAGTATCTGGTCGAACAGTGGGAGCGTAAACGTCCACACGAACGTGGCTTGCGATCTGCACTGTTTGGGCTGTTGAAGGTTTCGAAATTATTGGTTTATCAAAAGGTTACAATAATTTTCGTTACGAATTGATGCATGATCTTTTCTTACGAGTGTCTACATGTTTATTGCTTTATCAGATATGACTTTAGGCCCATTGATAAATGTTCTCACTTCGAGTCCTCTCACGGATTCCAACTATTTGGAGTGAAGGAATAAATCTCGATATTGTCCTTGTTGATGAAGAGTACAAGTTAGTACTCACTACACCTTATCTGAAAGCTCTAGTATCATCAATTAAAGATAGAGAGTTACACAAGTTATGGCATGAGAGTAACAAGATTAGTTGAGTACTCTCTGACGCCAGGGTTGCAAGCCTTGTGTTCTCACTTGGCAGATATTGCAGATATCCCAGAACTCCTGGAAATCTTCTAGAAATTGGATGATATGGAACTTGCGAGTCAAGAAGCTTGTGTGCTTATGTTTGCTCCTTAGACGGCATCAAAAGATGAAAGTGAGGAAGAAGGTGTCAAACACTAGCAAGTTAGCAAGAGCTTGGAAGAAGATAAAAGTGTTGAGCCTACCGATGGCAAGAAAAGCCAAAGGGAAAGGGCAAGTGCTTCATATACAACAAGAAAGGACACTGGAAGGCTGACTGTCCTCTAAAGAAGAAGAATTTTGGTATGTCATACTGGGAAATGATCAACTGCATGTTCTGCCCAGGTTGGGGTAGTAGATACGAGAGCAATTGATCATACATGTTACACCTTGCAGTGTTTTCTGCGGATAAAGGAGTTAAGTGATGACGAGATTACCATCTCCTTTGGCGATGCATCGAGAGTTGTAGATGTCGCGGTTGAAGATATTCAGTTTGATTTTGGACATGCAAGTTGGGTTTTGAGAGATGTTTTATGTGTGCCTGCCTTTTGGCGAAACTTTATGATTCACGGATATTCAGTTGTTTTTTATAGAGGTGTTTCTATCATGAAAGACAATGAAGTTATAGTTTCTGGCACATTGTCCCGGTCTCTCTATACCATTACTTGTCCTATGAATGGTTCTTCTTCTTATAATGCTTCCTCATCATTGAATACTAAAAAGAGGAAGAATCCGTCTCAATCGAACCAAACTCTATTATGGCACTTACGATTGGGTCACATCAACCAAAAGAGGATTCAAAGGTTGATAAAAGAAGGTGTTTTGGATTTCCAAATAGAACCTTTATCGACGTGTGAATCGTGTTTGGAAGGAAAGATGGTGACCAGACCTTTCAAGTCTATAGGATATCGAGCTCAAGAGCTCTTAGAGTTGGTTCACTCTGACTTGTGTGGACCGATGTCCGTTCAAGCTCGAGGAGGTTATGAGTATTTCATCACGTTTATCGATGACTACTCGAGATACGGTTTCATCTACCTACTCCATAAGAAATCCGAGTGTTTTGATAAATTCAAGGAATTCAAAGCGGAAGTGGAGAAGAGGACGGGTAGAAGTATCAAGTCACTTCGCTATGATAGAGGTGGCGAGTACCTCGGAACTGAGTTTCGAACTTTCTTATCAGATAATGGGATTTCATCTCAGTTAACTACGCCCGGTACTCCCCAGCTTAACGGTGTAGCTGAGAGACGGAATTGTACTCTTTTAGATACAGTGAGATCGATGATGAGCTATGCATCCTTGCCAATTTCGTTCTGGGGATATGCCTTGGAAACAGCAGGTTATCTCCTCAATCTAATACCTACAAAGTCGACGGTTAAAACTCCTTCCAAATTATGGACAGAGCGTAAGCCCAGCTTTGGTCATATTCGGGTTTGGGGATGTCCAGCACACGTGCTGACAAAGGAGGCTGACAAATTGAGGTCTAAGACTGAGGTTAGGCTGTTTGTAGAATATCCAAAGGGAACGAAAGGAGGTTATTTCTATAGTCTCCAGGATCAGAAGGTCATTGTGAGCACTAATGCCCGATTCCTAGAGGAGGACTTTATTAGTAACCACCGGTCAAGGAGTGAAATAATGCTCAATGAGTTGCGAGCATCAGCAGCAGCCAGTATTCCAGAACAACCGAGAGTACAAGAGGTTATACCACAAACTGCACCCATTTCCGATACTGTATCTCCACCATCGCTTCGTCGCAGTGGGAGGGTTGTTCGTCAACCAGGCTGTTTCATGTTCGTGGGAGAATCCACTGAACTACTCTCGGGTATCAAACATGATGAGATCGACCCCTGGACTTACAAGGAAGCGATGGAGGACGAGGATGCAGATTCCTGGAGAGTTTCTATGGATTCGGAGATAGAATCCATAGTTAACATGGACGTGTACGACCTTGCGGAGCTGCCGGATGGGGTAAAGCCCATCGGTTGCAAGTGGGTGTACAAGAGAAAGAGAGGACCTGACGGGAAGGTTTTAGCCTTCAAAGCTAGATTGGTGGCGAAAGGATTCACTCAGAAAGAGGGAATCGATTATGATGAGACATTTTCGCCGGTTGCCATGCTTAAGTCCGTCAGAATACTCTTGTCCATGGCGGCACATTTAGACCTAGAGGTTTGGCAAATGGACGTCAAGATTGCGTTCTTGAACGGGTACCTTGAAAAAGGTAGGGACATTTATATGCGCCAACCAGAAGGTTATGTGAGAGATGGCCAGGAGCATCTCATTTGGAAGCTTAAGAAGTCCTTATACGGACTTAAGCAAGCGTCCAGGTCCTGGGACATTCGTTTTGATGGAGTGATAAAATCTTTCGGATTTGTCCAGTGCATAAACGAAAGTTGTGTTTACACTCAGTTCGGACGGAAGCGTGGTATTCTTAGTACTGTACGTAGATGACATACTTGTCATTGGCAACAATGTGAACGTGTTATCAGGCGTAAAGGATTGGTTGTCTGAACAGTTTCAGATGAAAGACTTGGGAGAAGCAGGTTACATCCTAGGGATCGAGGTGATCAGAGATAGCCGTAAGAGGATGTTAGGCTTAAGCCAAGCTTCATATATAGATATTGTGATCGCCCGTTTCAGCATGCAAAATGCCAAGAAGGGTTTTCTTCCCTTCAGACATGGCATTCCTCTATCTAAGGACATGTGTCCGAAGACACAAGAAGAGATAGAGGACATGAAGACTATACCGTATGCTTCCGCGGTTGGGAGTCTCATGTATGCAATGCTGTGTACTAGACCGGATATCTGCTATGCGGTTGGCATGGTGGCTAGATATCAGTCTAACCCTGGTCAGGGACATTGGACGGCTGTTAAGCACATATTGAAGTATCTTAAGAGGACAAGAGATCATGTGCTTCTTTATCAGTCCAATGAGATGATCCCGATAGGGTATACGGACTCAGACTTCCAGGCTGATCGAGATGAGAGGAAATCTACCTCGGACTATGTGTTCACCTTGGGAGGTGGAGCTATCACTTGGAATGGTGTGACGCAGGAGGGCGTCACGGACTCTACCATGTAGCCGAGTATGTAGCTTCTTGTAACGCTACTAAAAGGTTGTGAAGCTCCTGAACTTCCTGAATGAGCTAGATCTGGTTCCCAGTTTGCCCAAAGGTATCACACCGTGTTGTGATAATGTTGGAGCAGTTGCAAACTGCATGGAACTCAGAGCTCACAAGGCAAGTGACAACATAGAGAGTACCACTATACGAGAAATCGTAAAAAGAGGTGAAGTGGAAGATGAGATAATCCCTTCAACGGAATTTCTAGCGGATCTTTGCACAAGGAGCTTACCAGTCAAAGTGTTCGACAAACATGTCGAAGGGATGGGACTGGGGCTCCTCCCACACTAGAAACTTTGAGTATAAGTGGGAGAAGATGAGTAATTGATGCTAGATTGTAGACACTTTGCCTATTTGTCACATGATATACTAAAAGTTTGCTTTAGTATAAGTGGGAGATTGATGGATTTGTATACTAAAAAGCAGGCCTTTTAGCTTGTATGCATGTGTTGTCCATAGCCACTAACAATCTCCTATCTGATTAAGTATGAATTGTTATCTATGCATCAAACATCTATCCATTATCTCAAAGTTGTAGGCTTTATGGTATGTTGTAGATCACAGAAGACCATAGTTGCCGGTTCCTCTAGAGAAATAAATGGGTATCACAGTTGAGACAGTTCTGGATATAACTGTCGGTTTAGGCTGTAGTATAGGCTGCATAGGTAGCTTGTCTTGGCTACTTGTCTATGCTAGTACGTGCGTGTACTGATAGGATCACGGTGAGGTGTATTCTTCTATTCTGACCGATGTAGAAAGAATCAAGACCTCGGTGACTTAAGATGAACCTTAACTCTAGTTGGGTCCTAAGGGTGTATAGTTGTAGTCTGCTTCTTTGATTTGCCATGGGTGAGAGTTCAGAGTATCTGCAACTCAATATGCTCCGTATCTTGGGAAGCAACTACAACTAGTACAATTCTTAGTGTTACTGCAACAGAGCACCATATCCTGGTAGAACAGGTTGATCACATCCCCTGAGGAATTCATTAAGGATTATCATACCAAACCCTGCAGGTGGATTAATTTCCGGTATGATGAATAAGGAATGAATGGTACTACTCAGGAATAAAGAAGTTGAATAACACGAGCAGTCAGAAGCTCTAAGTTAATCAACGGATGTGGGATATCTTAAATATGGGGGTCGCTAAGTCTAATACTAGCCCTGAACTCAACAGGGGTAAAACAGGTAATTCAGTACTATTACTCTAGTGGAATGTTTTAGTACTTATGGACTAAATTATACTCTGGGCTGAGTATGGAGAATTTAGCCATTGGGAGGCCTCGGTTTTACCAGCTAGTAGATCCCTGATCTGGCCCAAAAAGCTCAACAGGCCACAGTATAAGGAATAAGTGGGCCACCACACAATTGGGCCCAGTATGGGGCGCCAATTTGCTAATGGACGCCTAGTCCATGTGTTGCAGGCCTGGCCTGCAACTTAAGCCCAAGTCTCACTTGGTCTCCTCTATATATACCCCCTCAAGGTCTTGTTTAACCTAACAGTTAGAATATACGAGTGCACTTAGATATTCTAAACCAGAAAGGGAGGCTAGGGTTAGAGAGAGAGAGACGCGCGGCCGGCTTCATAGCAGAACGGTGGGTTCCCGTTTTCCGTGGCTGATTCCGAGGTTCGTTGTCCATCCAACGTCAGAATCGAGCAGGGATACAGATCAGAAGATCTATTCGCGAGTTCTCTTCTACCTTTAGGTAATCGATCTAAACACCCTATGATTCCGCACTTAATTTCATAGGAGCATGATAGGTTTATATCGATAGTTAGATATCCGAAATAGATCCTCGGGTGAACCGATCTTCACCAATCAGATTATGGTTCCTTCATTGTGTAGAGGTGGGGGACTCTTTCTTGGGCTCCTTCTCGGGCTTCGGGCATTGCTCGTCGGGGTTGGACGGCTGTCCAGAAGGGTTGGACGGACGTCCAACTTCGGGCACTGTTGTACGCTGAGGTTCGGGGTTGGACGTACGTCCAACAAAGTTGGACGGCCGTCAGGTTCCTAATACTGTAAGATGCTGTTGTTGCACGTTGGGCGCACGTCCAGAAGAGGTGGACGGCCGTCCAGAAAAGTTGGACGGACGTCCAACTCCGGGATCTGCCGGATTTCGGCCGTTGCTCCAATGCTTGCTCGGGCTCCATCTATCACCTGAATGCCCTTGAGGTGGCATATTAACATCGTTGTCCACCTGTCTTCCGCTCCGCAACACCAAAACTGCTTGGGCTTGATGAGGTGGAAAAGGAGGAACGTACGGGGGATATGGGGCTTGCACCTCGTTGGCTTGTTGTGGTTGAATCCCTTGACTCGGATTTCGCCCCGGTTGTTGCATCAAGTGCATGGAACCGGAAATTTGGCCAATGGCCATCTCGAACCGCTTTATGTTAGCATCCTGGGCCTCTCTGGCCAATTTAGCCTCATGTAGGAATGTGGAGAGACTCTCATCAACGGGAGGCTTTTGTGGAGGTCCTTGAGGACGAGAATTTGGGTATGGTGGTGGTGGTGTAGGAGTAGGTTGAGGAGGGTAATATGGAGGTGGTGGATAATATGGATTGGGAGGATATTTTGGAGGTGGATAGTATGGCGGTGGTTGAGAATAGTAGGGATTTGGTGGAGGATAAGGGCTATTATATGGTGGAGGGCGCCTATTAGGATAGGTAGGAGGATTACCTTGCCCTTGTGTCGGCCTTCGATTTTGGAAACGTCCATTGTATCCCCCTTGATATCCTTAAGGTGGAGGCACTTGAGGCGGGTATCCTTGAGCGGCATACACCTCGGCTCCTCCTTCGTATGGAAACTCCCCCATGTTGTGGCCCACCTCCTTGATGTGTCCAAGCTCTCCACAAATCTCGCATTGGTCCGGCTTCCTCTCTTCCTCCTTCGGGGCCGGTGCACTTTGCTTCATCTTCAAGTTCTCGAGATCCCTATACATGTCGGCAATTTGCTTCTTCAAGTCGGGGCTCATCGAAATTGCACTCGCCTCCACTTTCCTCGGTCTAGCTGATTTTTGTTGAGAACTCGCAGTGAGCGTCTTGAAAATATTCTTCATCTCGTCACCTGTCTTGGCCGCTATGTTGCCTCCGGCCGAACTATACACCATGAACTGACAAGTTTGATTGAGGGCGTCATAGAAATATTGCCAGAGCAACTCCGATGCCATTTGATGATGAGGGCATTGTTGAAGTAGCTCTTGGAACCTCTCCCATGCTTCGTGAAATGACTCATCCTTGTCTTGGGAAAAGTTCATAATCTTTGACCGCACCTCTTGAGTCTTGCGGTTCGGGTAGTACTTGAGCATGAATTTCTCACACACCGCATTCCATGTGGTGAGAGAGTTGGCCGGGAGCGCCAAATACCACGACTTTGCTCGATCCTTGAGGGTGTACGGGAAGCAGTTCATCTTCAAGTTGTCCTCCGTGAGTCCAGAGAGTGGGAAAGTTTGCACCACCGTGCAAAACTTTCGGATGAACATCAAAGCATCCTCGTTGGGCAGCCCTAGGTAGGATGGGAGCAACGCCATGTGGTGAGGTTTAAGCTCATGATTCCTGACCGCTTCCGTCACGAGAATCGCCGAAGTGGTGGCTGTGAATGTGGGGCGAGCAAAATCGCCCATGACTCTAGCTGCCATGGCTTCGGGCTCTGCAAATAACAAGAACAAAGAAAAGTCTTGGGAATCAATCTCCTCCTTCTCCTTAGTGGCTAAAATCGTTTTCCTTTGATGGATGTTGTCGAAGTAGGGCGCTAAATTCCTTTGAAGACTTCGGCGACCATGCATAAACAACACTCAACAAAAGGGTTAAACGCACCGAGTGGGAGAAACAAGAAATCGAAATAAACACAAATTAAAATAAAACAAATAAAAATACTACACAATTAAATCGCCTAAAGTTTTCCCCGGCAACGGCGCCAAAATTTATTTCACTAAAAAGTGTTTGCAATAGAACGAAATCTATCCTAGCACTTAGTAAGTAAAAACCCAATGTCGAATCTCAAGGAAAACTTTGCAGGGCAAATAATCGTGTAGCAAAAATCCTAATCTAGCCTAAAACTAAGAAAACAAGTAAAGAGACTTTGGTTTGGTTTTTATTTTAAATCCTAGGCAATAAAGTAAATCAAAGCAATAAATAAAAGCAAGTAAATAACTAATCTAGAAAGCAAGAAATAAAACTAAGAATTAAACTAAAATAAAACGATTAAACTACCTAGGCAATAATTGAAAAGAAAGCAAATAAGAAAGCAACGAAAGAAATGAAAACGAATCTAGACATGAATTAAACTAAATCTGAAAATCTGGAAATTAAATAAATAAATCTAACTCTAAGAACTTGGAAAAAAAAAGTAATCGAAAACTAGGAAAAACGAATCTAAACTAAGAACTTGAAATCGAACGAACGGAATTAAATAAACGAAATTAAACGAAGCAATTACGAAAGTAAATCTAAAACTAAGGAAAGCAATTAAATCAAATTGAAGAAAGCAATAAAGAACTTACGAGATTAACGAGAACGAAGAACGAAGAACTAAGTAAAAACTTGAATTAATTGAAGAACGAAGTAGTGATCCGGATCGAACAAAGGAAAACTAAACTAGAATGTAAAGTGCTGAAAACTAGAGCTAAAACTAAGGTAAAATGTTGTAGAATTCGTGTACAAGGGGTAGTATTTATAGTAGGTATGAAAACCTAGTTATAGAAGGAAAGGAAAGCTGGCCGCCGGAGTTGGACGGGCGTCCAAAACGAGTTGGACGTACGTCCAACTCTTCATTATGTACGACTACGTGCGTCTTTCTTCTTTCGGCTGTATCTTCCTCGTCCGAACTCCAAATTGACCTACGTTTTCGCCTACGTGCTCCTATCGAGCCCCTCTTTGATATAATGATTCTTTCTTCTTGTTTTCTTCTCGTTTCCACCCTTTTCATCCTACAATACCAATCAACCAAATCATAGCCACAAACAACGAAAACACACGAAAACTAAGGGAAAACGGACACGAAAAGACAACGAAAAACCTAACATCTAGACACCAATCAAAATCCCCCACACTTAGAACTTTGCTTGTCCTCAAGCAATATAAACATACAACTTAGACTCAATCCAAACAATCCAAATCATAGAACATTTAATCACCGGAATCGACAAACAATGAACGAAGTCACTTTAATCCCAAGTTACGAACAATCAATCATCAATGAACTATGTGGCTTATAAATCAATCCAAGTAAGAGGAAAAGCAACGATACACACATCTCACAAATATCTAGAATCACCACAACTTAGAAGTCTTGCCTACTTCCCCTTTTATTCAACTCAAGCACAAATAGGACTCCCATTTTTTTTTTCCTTCTCTCTCTCTCTCTCTTTTTTTTTTTTTTTTTTTTTTTTTACAAGTGAACGTTTTTGGCACATAATTCACTAGGTTTAATCATCGATGGGTATCATCGAGCCTCCTAGTGCGGTTTCCCGTACCCATTGTCAAGAGGGGTAAAGTACCTACGAACACATTATCCTAACATACACGAGTATCATTTAGGACATAATTCATGAAATTTAATCATTCGAGGGTCCCTCGAAACCTTTTCATTTGGTTTTCCATGCTCATTACTCTAGTATTTTCATACGTTACAAGTAAGAGGAGCAGAATCCTATCAACTCTTTATTCACATAAAAACACAACTCTTTTTTTTTTGTTTTTTTATTATTTTTTTTATTAAGGGGAAAGTAAACTAGCAATCCAAAGTTGCAACAATCTAGATTTTTCATAATCCAAAAATCATAAATCATCTCCTCACACTCAAATCAATTCATGCCCCACAATTCATCAATTCATAATCAATCACAACTCAAGACTAAACCAACCTAACTTATAATATCAATTCCAACAACTAAATACTCCATCATCTCCTCACACTCAAATCAATTCATGCCCCGCAATTCATCAATTCATAATCACTCACAACTCAAGACTAAACCAACCTAACTCATAATATCAATTCCAACAACTAAATACTCGCATCATCGAATCATTCAAATCAATCCTAAATCACATGCTTATAAGCTCAAATTCAATCAAATTCCTAAGCGTGGAAAACATGAAGACTCGATCACAAACTAGACTCAATCAAACCAAACAAGACTCGATCAAGATACAAAAACAAACACTTCATGCCAAAAGTTTCAAAGACCTCCCCCCCCCCCCCCCCCCCCCCCCCCCCTCCCACACACACACACACACATACACACACATACACACACACTTAAAATCAAGCAATGCCCTCATTGCGAGAAAATAAAATAGAGAAGGGATAGAAGGAACTTATCGCAAGAAGATAACCAAAATACTTGCAATCCTGAGAGACTCCAAGTAGCACCTACCAAAACAAACACGAAAACAAAACACAAAAGCGTAAAAGTGCACAAAATAAAGAAAACTAAATAAAAGACTCAAAACAAAAATGAACAGACACAAAACAAGGTTATGGGTTGTATGGACCTCGGAACCGTGGATCTTGCCAACGGGGATCGTTTGGGGCCCAAAAACGGGGATCGCTCAGAGTTGGACGGCCATCCAACTCAAGTTGGACGGCGTCCAATTCGCGAGACTGAGCTTGAGTGGTACAAGTTGGACGTACGTCCAACTGAAGTTGGACGCCCGTCCAACTCTCGAATCTGTCCGAAAGTTGATTTTTCCAAGATAACCCTCTTTTCGAGTTTCAATCCGAAGAGAAAGAAGAGTCCACCTTTGCATTGAGAGTCGCCATTGGATGGTTAAAGACATTGCTCGTTGCAACAGATTTTGGGTGAGAATTTTTCTCATCAAGCTAACGACGTTAAACAAGCGCTTGGTGGGAGGCAACCCACATTAAAAAAAAAAAAAAAAAGTTTGTGTCTTATATTTCATTTTTGTGTTTTGTTTGGTGTTTGTTTTTGTAGGTTGCTAACTTGGAGTCTCTTGGGATTTCGAGTTGCTCGTTGGTTGTCGCCATGTGATAAGTTTTTTTTCTATCCCTTTCCTTTTTATTTTCTTGCAATGGGGACATTGCATGATCTTAAGTGTGAGGGGTGTTTGAAAATTATCACTTTTGATATGTTAGTTCATTTTGTGTTTTGTTTTTGTTATCCCCAATTTAGGAAGTTGTTTGTAATTGAGTGAACTGTCTTAACGTGGTCCATTTGAGTTCGAATGACATGATGACGTGATATTGGAATCGTCGAACTTAGATTGTCGAAACTAGGATAGCTTTGAAGTTGACTTGCGACAGCGTGATTGTTTGTGAATAGTCGTGGGGCATGTTCTTGTTTCGTGATATGAGGTGAAAAGTTTTTGATTCGGATTATGAGTGAATTGCATTGAATGGTTGACGTATATTTGATCTTAGCTCACTTCCCTACTTGTATATAAAAAAAAAAATAAAATAAAATAAAATAAAATAAAATAAAAATAAAAATAAAAATTGTGCTTTGTTGTGAAAAGATTTGATAGGATTCTGCTCCTCTTACTTGTAACGTATGAAAATACTAGAGTAATGAGCATGGAAAACCACATGAAAAGGCTTCGAGAGACCCTCGAATGATTAAATTTCATGAACTATATCCTAGATGATACTCGTATATGTGAAAAAAAATGTAGTGTTCGTAGGTACTCTACTCCTCTTGACAATGAGTAAGGGAAACCGCACTAGGATGCTCGATGAGACCCATCGATGATTAAACCTAGTGAACTATGTACCAAAACGTTCGCTTCCATTATATATAAAAAAAAGGTGTTTATGCTTTGAGTTGAATATAAAGGGAAGTAGGCTAAGGGATTAATATGTTGACAATTCGAGGCTTGTGATATGTGTGATATATCGAAAATTGGATCCTCATATTTGAGTCGAGTTAACGGGCCACATGATTGTTCGTATTTGATTGAGCATTTGCTCGTTGATATTAGAGAAGTCTAGGTTTTGATTTGACGAGTTTGACGATACCTACTTCGTGTTGTTGAGTTGATTGAACTTGGGTTGATTGTGTTGAATATGTTTGCTTGAGGACAAGCAAAGTTCTAAGTGTGGGGGTTTTGATTGGTGATTATTTGTTCGGATTTTAGTTGTGTTTTCGAGTTCGTTTTCTTATATTTTGATTGCTTTTAATTGTACTTTGCTATGATTTGGGTCTTTTGTGAGTTTATGGTCTTAGGTATTGCTTGGAACTAAAAGTGGAGAAGATGGAGCGAAACGAACGAAGAATGGTTGTTGAGCAATCGTTGACCTCAAGTTCTAACCTCTCACGATTTTAATGAAGATCATTTTGGATAAAATAAAAGAATTATATCGAAGAGGGGTTTGATAGGAGCACATAGGAGAAAACGGAGGTCAATTTGGAGTTCGGACGAGGAAGATACGGCCGAAACAAGAAATGCTCGCGCAGTTGTCCAGAATGAAGAGTTGGACGGGCGTCCAACTCGTTTTGGACGCACGTCCAAACCCGGCGGCCAGCTTTCCTTTCCTTGTATAACTAGGTTTTTATACCTAGTATAAATACTACTCCTTGTGAACGAATTTTATGAATCTTTTACCTTAGTTTTAGCTCTGGTTTCGCATTCAAATACTCTAGTTTAGATTTTCTTTGTTTGATCCGGATCGTTGTTCGTTTAATTCAAAACTACTTCTTTCAATTCGTGTTCTTCGTTCTTCGTTTAAATTCGTAAGTTCTTTATTGCTTTCTTTTATGTGAATTATTGATTTCCTTAGTCCTGGATTTATTTTCGTAATTGTTTTGTTTAATCTCGTTTGTTTAATTTCGTTAGTTCTTAGTTTAGATTCATTTTTCTTAGTTTTCGATTCCTTCGTTTTTCAAGTTCTCATAGTTAGATTTATTTGCTTAGTTTTTCAGATTTAATTATTATGTCTAGATTTGTTTTCTTCGTTGCTTTCGTTATTGCTTTCTTTTCAATTCCATGCTTAGGTAGTTTAATTGCTTTCGCTTAATTTCTCTAGTTTAATTAATTAGTTTAGATTATTTCTTTGCTTTCTAGATTAGTTTATTTACTTGCTTTGATTTATTTGCTTTGATTTACTTTCATGCCTAGGATTTAAAAACCAAAAACCCAACAATTCTTTTTACTTGTTTTCTTAGATTTAGGCTAGATTAGGTTGTTTTGCTACACGATTATTTGTCCTGCAAAGTTTTCCTTGAGATTCGACATTGGGTTTTTACTTACTAAGTGCTAGGATAGATTTCGTTCTATTGCGAACACTTTTTAGGGAAACAAAAAAGTGTTCGCAATAGAACGAAATCTATCCTAGCACTTAGTAAGTAAAAACCCAATGTCGAATCTCAAGGAAAATTTTGCAGGGCAAATAATCGTGTAGCAAAAATCCTAATCTAGCCTAAAACTAAGAAAGCAAGTAAAGAGAATTTGGTTTGGTTTTTATTTTAAATCCTAGGCAATAAAGTAAATCAAAGCAATAAATAAAAGCAAGTAAATAACTAATCTAGAAAGCAAGAAATAAATCTAAGAATTAAACTAAAATAAAACGATTAAACTACCTAGGCAATAATTGAAAAGAAAGCAAATAAGAAAGCAACGAAAGAAACGAAAACGAATCTAGACATGAATTAAACTAAATCTGAAAATCTGGAAATTAAATAAATAAATCTAACTCTAAGAACTTGGAAAAAAAAGTAATCGAAAACTAGGAAAAACGAATCTAAACTAAGAACTTGAAATCGAACGAACGGAATTAAATAAACGAAATTAAACGAAGCAATTACGAAAGTACATCTAAAACTAAGGAAGCAATTAAATCAAATTAAAGAAAGCAATAAAGAACTTACGAGATTAAACGAAGAACGAAGAACTAAGTAAAAACTTGAATTAATTGAAGAACGAAGTAGCGATCTGGATCGAACAAAGGAAAACTAAACTAGAATGTAATGTGCTGAAAACTAGAGCTAAAACTAAGGTAAAATGTTGTAGAATTCGTGTACAAGGGGTAGTATTTATAATAGGTATGAAAACCTAGTTATAGAAGGAAAGGAAAGCTGGCCGCCGGAGTTGGACGGGCGTCCAAAACGAGTTGGACGTACGTCCAACTCTTCATTCTGTACGACTACGCGCGTCTTTCTTCTTTCGGCCGTATCTTCCTCGTCCGAACTCCAAATTGACCTCCATTTTTGCCTACGTGCTCCTATCGAACCCCTCTTCGATATAATGATTCTTTCTTCTTGTTTTCTTCTCGTTTCTGCCCTTTTCATCCTACAATACCAAAGACTCCAAAACAACCAAATCATAGCCACAAACAACGAAAACACACGAAAACTAAGGGAAAACGGACACGAAAAGACAACGAAAAACCTAACATCTAGACACCAATCAAGATATACACGCATGTCAATGAAGATTTGCTTGAAGATTTGATTAACCCTAATAAGGATATCTTTGGAGATATACTTTATTTGATCTAATTAGGGTTTGCATGTGTAATATATATATGCGAAGAATTACTTGGAGCCGCTGCGCGTGAGGAGAATAATTCTGAGAGAGTTCTTCGTATTCTTCATTGTTGTGTTATTGTATTCATTCATCAATTATTGGGGTAGTTATATTGGTGAGTGAATTGTATTTCCTTGAACAATTTCAAGTTCAGGGATTGGGCTGAAACTTTTCATTCTTGAGAAAAGTTACTTGGGTAGACTAGTTGAGAGTTTACTGAGAATTCATTAGTGAGGAGTAGAGTCGGGTGAGGAGAGAACGTTTAGTGTTGCTAACGTTCACGAGTCATGTATCCCTTATACTCATCATAGTGGTTTGTTTTCTTGGAATAGCTTCCCCCAGACGTAGGTGTATTTTGTTGGGACCGCTGCTTGAAAGCCGCCCCGACCCAGATCTTGGTTGGGATGTGTTGATTCGATCGTGCACATAAGTTCATGCAAGGGCTCGAGTACATACCTTATGATTATGGAGAACGTGCAATCTGAGTCGTGTCTGATCGATCTACGGTTCTGATCTTCTAGGATGTGATCCCACACCTTCAGATCTGAGACTTGGTGGACGTCTCAAGATCACTGGAACCTCGATCTACCTCACTCAGACTCGCTGCCGACTCTCTCTCTCACGCCTAGGTTTATGCGCCAAGTCGTAGAATCAATTCTGGTGTGCTAGGGTTTTGGTGAGAGACATGGAGAGTATTTATATGGTACATAAATAAGGAGATATGATTCCTTATTTATCTCCAACCATATCTTTGCCAATCCCATATTTATTCCTTTCCATAACTTACAAATCTTATTCCTTTATTAATACGGAATTAATAAGGAATTAATCTGTTCAGTTATGCAACTGCATATCCGGAATTAATTCTAAAAAATAGAATTTATTCTAATTCCAGTAGAAGAATAAATAAATAAATATATACAAAATTTATATATGATATTTATCCCCGTAAGATTTAATTAAATAAATCTTATCCTATTAGATTTAATCTTATCCTTGAATGATTAAATCTAAATTAATTAGATTTAATATACATCCAACGGATATAAATCCAATATATATCATATACTGGGCCTGAGTCCAATTCTTGAGCCCATACTCAATAATACTATTTAGATCGATTCCCGAGGTCTGTTTGGGCCATCCTAGGGATCGGATACCAGACAGAGTTGGGCCTTATCTAATTTGATATTTCCATGTCCACCCCTGAACATGTATCTCATTAGAACTATGACGCACTCCACTAATGTGTCATAGCTGAATCACCGCTCTGTCCCAATTATGTAGATTGGGTTGGTATTTTGTATAGTTCGACCCCCGTGTTTAAGACCTTCCATATCCGTTAACCAATTAGAGCTACCATGACTGCTCCTAATTGTTAACATCTGTTCCTCAGGTAGTACCCGTTCACTCCTCATTATTATACCTGAACTTAATCAACATGCATGACTTGGTATAATAAACATTGTGAACTCCCTGAGGGGATAACGTCAGCCTGCACTCACACAGGACACGGCTTATTGATAACACTTATTAGACATACTATGCATCTCCATGTTACCCAAAGTACGACATGATTTAGATGAACTAACGAAGTTCATATCTTCGTAAATCAAAGTAACATCGAAGAATACATATACATCCAATAGTTTACCAAGGTTAAGATCGAGCTAGAGCCTGAGATCTATAGCTCTTCACCTATATCACCTTTGATACAGGGTCAGTATCAGAAGAGCATTATCTCTATTGATCCTCAATAAGTTCCACCGTACCAGCATAATTAGTGATTAGGACTCATCACTACCATTAAGCTGCAGTCTAGACCAACAGCTCAGCCCAAGCTGTCTTGACTGTGAACTGTTTATATCTCATCATTATCAACGACCTTCGTGATCCTCTCCGAACTCAGATCGACACGTGGTCTAAAACATGAGATAATGGGCTTTATTCTTGCTTATTCATATTCTTCCAGATAGGGATTGTTAACAGTGGACATGTGTCGTAACCACTAAAACAACTGGTTTTGCTTTAGTTATACAACAACCCCAACAATCTCCCACTTATACTAAAGTAAAACCTTTTAGTATACCAACGCGTCTACAGAAAACCATATGACTTCATCCATGTACAGTGTTAACAATCGCACGATCGCAATCATTAACAACTATCATACACTTTTTCTCCCACTTATACTCAAAGATTTTACCTTTACCTTGTACCTTTTAGTGGGAGGCTCACTAAGACATGTCAGCCACGTGCTACAGTATACCTGACATGTGACACTTAGTGAAGGAACCGTCATCGTACATTCCTCTAGTGTTTCTATTTTCTCCACGAAATCGCCTTAATTTAAGGTACTCACTACGTTGTTACCGGCATTTCCAAATCTCAGAAATCTGTTACTGCACTTAGAATTCTTCCAGGGGGTGCAAGACTTCTAACAGATTGAGATTACTGCCAATTCACGAAGCCAAGCCCTGAATTATCTAGCTCCCTCTCAGCATTTCACTGAGTGAGAATCTTCAAGACAATTCTGCTTCTTACGTGAATCCATAGTTTAAGGTCAATGATGTCGTTTCCAGCTACCATTCGATTATCCGTGTCCACAAACATGATGGACTATATCCGTTACCATGCACACAGCACTAACATATATTTGGCTTCTTATGCAATATCCAGGTGTATTGCAAACTTTGCCACAACAGTAGTCTATGAAGAGTACTTGAATAATGTTGTACTATCCGCAGACATATCTAACATTACTCCTAACCTTCATTCTAAACTGTTCGGATAATCACCACCTATTGTGTCAGATAATACTTTCACATTGTCTCCAAGTGCTAGTAATATTATCTCACAATGTACAAGACAACCAATTCAACATCTTTCGTAGATGAAAGATATACCATTTGTCAACATATCTCATAAATGAGTTT
This sequence comes from Thymus mandschuricus, assembly GCA_029379335.1. NCBI lineage: Eukaryota > Viridiplantae > Streptophyta > Magnoliopsida > Lamiales > Lamiaceae > Thymus > Thymus mandschuricus. Next base: position 30,903,498 of record CM057072.1, read on the forward strand.
ATATGTGTTCTCTGACAAATGAATGATTTAATCATTGTACTACACATTGCAATGTGTCTGCCCCGAAACATAGAACTTTTGAGAGAATTCTTCCCTTTTCTCAAATTACATCCATGTTTCCTCATGTATGTCCTCAACGAATATGAGCATACAACTTGCAAGTCTTTCGAGTGTTAAACTCATAGAGTAATCAATGATAAGCAACTACTTTCATCTAACTTATCCTTTACTAGTCAACTTGGTTTGTTCATTATCCAAGAAACTAGAATTCTTGATGAACAATTTACCATTTTCGAGACACACTCGAAAAAGCTCCCACTGTGACAAGGATCCTAAAATAATCTTGTGCAGATCCTTTTGGTTATCAGTCTTGTACTTCCGGCCTTATGATGTTCCAATCCATTTATTTCTTTTTATTCTTGGACGTTAATCAAGAATAAATGATTGTCTTTCCTCGAAAAATAACTACTTGTCCAACTAATTACTAATTCTATCATTGAAATTGCGACACTTCGTGTGCAAATTATCCTTATTTCCGAACAGATTTAACCAATGAAACTTACAATTAGCATTTCCGTGGGAAGGGAAAACGCGATCGCAGCGCGAATGCTAATCAATTCATAATAAATCACAATGAAATCTATGATTAACATGAATGCTAATCACTTCATTTCAAATATGGAAAGGAAATAGATTTAGACATAGTGACATAGTATTTTGTTAAAAGACAATATTGAACAAGAAGTACCACATTTATCACAACACATTTTGGAACATCCTTCAAAATTCACAGTTATTACTCCCACTACGAATGATATATCAAAACAACCAGTATTAAAGAAGTAAATCCTTAATACAATGTAAGAAAATAATCATCCATTAATATCCAAAACATAAGTATCCTGCCAAAACAAGGCAACCAAATGTGGTAAAAGAGTAATAAACCAGAATCTAGTATCCAAAAACTAAGATAAAACGTAAGATAGAAATCTCCAAGTCTGCTAGACAACTGCATCAACTGAATGTTGCTTGTCGAGCTCAAGAACTTGAAGTCGTCCTACTCGTTCCATGTAGCTGAACCTACAAAGATTGCAACAAACCATAATTAATATCCACCAGTTAAATCCGTCCGTGAGGACTGAACTAGTATAATTTGGTTTTTCATGTTACAAGAGTCTGACATACCTCCATCTACCTTCAACTTCTTGTTCCTCCTCTGATAGACCTTCATAATCGGAGGTCTCTCCTTCCTGGCATCATTCACTTCCTGAGTAGGCTGATCGGAGTTCAGCTCATTCACATCGTGAACAAGACTTACAGACTCGGAATCGCCCACTTCCTTACCGGATTGATCAGAGTATAGCTCATTCACATCATGAACAAGTCCCTCAAAATCAAAATCATCAATCCTCAGTGACTGAAGGTACTCATCAATGATGGACTCGTTGTCCCGGGCCGTAAAATGCCGATTAACATCGACATTCCTAATAGGACGATCCCAGAACTTCCTCTCTGCCTCATAAGCAGTCTGCAATATATCAATCCTCTTCGCATCACCACGAGTAACTCCCCAGTGAGAGCCATTGGATCCTCGTGAACGATGTGGGTTGGGACGACCGCTTCTCTGAGAGCCAGGAACCAAGTCGGGAAACATGCAAGTAGAAGCTCGCAAACAGTCTTTCCCGACATAACACCACCATAGAACACGTACATCCGTACAAGGTTTTTAAACCTCATGAGAAATCTCTTTAGGTTAGGGAAATCTGGGAAATCCTCGTACCTCAAGAAATCTATCTCTTTCCGTGCCAGGAAACCGAGTAGTCGAAATCGAAAGGAGTCCGGAACACCATCGGAATAAGCTAAACGACAAATCTCGTGCGAATAGAATCAATAGACATATCTGAAATAAATAACAAGTAAACAACTTATAAGCGCAAATAATTTATGTTATCAATGTTAGAAACCCAATAATAACATTGAACCAACAAACGAGTAGCCCGATACTATTTACAAATAGTCCACTATAGGTGAATGCTATCCATAAAATTATCGACCATGACCGCAGTCTATTTTATTTCTTATCCCATCACACGGACCATAGTGAAACAAAGAAATAATAACCCGTGCCTCAGGACCTTGCTAATTCGAGAAGTGACCTCTATAGGAGGATTCATCAATAAGCAGCTAAGCTACAACCATATTTTAATATTCCGAAAAATTAATTCTATTAAGAGTAACCCACCCATTAAGGAGGAATTACCTTTATAAAATCATTTTTCCATATTATCAATTTTGAATTTAACCAATGAACTATAATCAGTGTCTCCTATAGGGAGGAAGACTCATTGTCAACGCGAACACTAATTATTTATTTTAAATCAAATTATCCTTTTGAAGTCTAAACCAATGAAATCCATAACCAGCATCTCCTATAGGGAGGAAGACTCATCGTCAACGCGAATGCTAATTATTTCATTTTTAAACCAAATATGGAGGTCCTTTAAATCAATTAACCAATAATCGATTAACTATACCGCTTAGTCTTTTTAAGGGTTTGTGTGACAATCGTAGCACATAGACAATTAAGTCCTATCACATGATTTCTAAGCACAAGTAATAAAACATGCTCGCATTGAAATCATTAAAACCGGCATGCTATAACCCCTATGCATGTTATTTCTATTACGCAAACAATGAAAAGCAACTATAACATGCAAAACATGCTGATCATCTTCATCGCGTAATTTAAATCCATCCATAGCATGCATAATAATTAAAACAAATAAATAGGCTGCCGACCGGGAATAGAAAGCCCTATCTATTACATTTAATTAAAATAAAAACCCCGGAACAAGCTCCGGTCTTTAATCTTCAATTTGGAAGCCAATCCCGATCTTCAAGTCCACCTTCCAAAAATAGCAGATGCTCGAAATAACTAGGGTGCGGAAAACCCTAATTACCAAAACGGAAAGCGATTTAATTTCGAACGAACTAGGGTACGAAAACCCTAGCCGTCGACGATCATGCCAAGGTTTCAAAAAACCCTAGCCGTCGTCAACGTAATGGGCTGATCGTTGCAAAAACGAGCAGCCCTCGTTCGAAAATCAGGCCACGCGCCGCCGCCGAGCCGCGCATGCAGCACACGCGCCGCCGCGGCACGTGCTGAGGCACCGTCTCGGCTCCACGATGAGCCTGACGTGGCTGGGTCCGGGCTGGGTGCGTCCGTTTCAACCCAGCCCGAGCCACTGCTCGTCACTGATAGGGTGCATTTTTACCCTATCATCTAAGTGTTATATTATCGTTTTCTTGTTGTATTTTGATAGTTTAGCTCATGATTTGTATTGTTTACGTTATTTCGAGCTAGATTACGCTTTTGGGTTGTTTTGAGTGTTTTTAGGGCTTTTATGTCGAGAAAACCCAAGATGAGATGAGAGACGACGAAACCAAGGAAGAGATGAAGTATTGATCCCAAGTTCTGACTTATCACGATTTTTTGGAATAGTTATTCTGGAAAAGTGAAAGTATAGCATTGAAGAGGAGTTCGATAGGAGCACGTAGGCGAAAACGAAGGTCAATTCGGAGTTCGGATGAGGAAGATATGACCGAAATAAGAAAGTTGCGCAGAACTCTCCCGACCCTCTCGACCACCCTCTCGATCGAGAGAGGTGTCGAGAGGTGGCTTCTGTTTTCCATACGAGATTTCTTCTAAAAGGCAATTTTTGACTTTTTCTTGGTTTCCTTGTACAATTAGGTATTGGATATAAACTTCTACCCTATAAATACCTCTAAACCTATCATTGTAAACAAGTTCCTCCACTCTCCTACATTCTTTAGATTAGTTTTTATTCTTTTCTCTATACTTTTAGATTTAGATTTATTTTATGTATGAAGACAATTGAAGATTGAAGATTTATCAAGATTCAAGAGTTTTTCTATCCCTTTCTTTTTACTTTATGCTTTTGATTATGTTTATTCTTCCTTCTACCTTTCTTTTAATTATGTCTAGCTAAATTCCTTAGTTGATTTTAGGGATTGAATGCCTAATTGAATTTATGTAAGTGTTCTTGTGTACAATTAGCCTTCCAATCTAGATGCATGTTTTCATGGTGCTTATTCTCATGCATGATTACTTGATCACTAATTGTGTATGCATAGTTATGTTCATATGCCTTGATTAGGATATTGCATAATAGATCTCATGAATACATGATATGATAGTTTGATTTGTCTTAGTTGATAATTGAATTATTATATGTTCATATATAATTGATTTGGTGTCTTAGTTGAACCTAGTTGATTATATCCTTGATACTTGTTCTATTTTGCACTTGATTTTGATTCTTACAATTCGAAAGAATATTAGGATCTTGTTAGGTGACAACTTGCATTGCTTTAATTAGGGTGTAGGTTATTTTTGCATGTATCACATTTAGATTGGATTAAATTGGTTACTTGTATTCATTAATTACTTGCATATATTTGATTAGGTAGGCTTCCCTAGAATCAACACTTTTCCTTAATTGATTTTTTCTTATTTGATTATTTGCTTTATTATTTGTTTATTTCCTTATTTGTTTAATTGAGTCTTTTTTTATTTATTTGCCTAGCATATAATACCACATCTTTAAATTCTTAATTGCCTAGACATCAGTTTAGTTCTAGAGTAGAGGTATTGTGTGTGGTTTCGATACATCAATCCCTGTGGATACGATACTCGTACTTCCCTTTTACTATACCTATTTTGTGTGGTAGAAAATAGTGCGATCAAATTTTGGCGCCGTTGCCGGGGATTGATTAGATTTCACATAGATATTTTGAAATAGGATTAATAGGTGATTTAGGCGTTTATTTTTCTGTTTTTTTTGTATTAAACTAACCGTTTCCTTTCTTTGTCGAGGACTATATTCTTATGGCGGATTCGGTAGTGAAAAAGACTCTCAACGATCGGTTCAAACCGGTTGTTGATCGATTCCAGAATGGAGGATGGGGGACTGTTGAGGCTACCGATTACGAGATCAAGGCTTCCCTCATCAACATGGTGCAAGCAAATCAATATGGAGGCACACCGATGGAGGATCCTAATGCTCACCTGAAGCAATTTCTCAATATCTGTGCCACATACAAGGCAAATGGAGTGCCTGCAGACTACATCAAGCTCAGTCTCTTCGAGTGGTCTCTCAAGGATGATGCTAGAGAGTGGCTTGAGGATATAGAGAATCGAGCCGAGATAAAGACATGGAGCGAGCTGTGCAAACTATTCTTAAATAAGTTCTTCCCACCTTCAAGGGCTCAGAGGCTTCTAAACGAGATCAACAAATTCCAACAATTTGAAGATGAGTACCTTTACGAAGCATGGGGGAGATTCAGAAAGATGCTTCGTGTATGCCCCAATCATGGTCTTGACAAGGGGGAACAAATTTTCCGCTTCCATCAAGGATTGAACAAGCAATGCAAGAAGGAGCTCGATTATGCGTCTAAAGGAGGATTCTTAAATAACAATGTAGAGATAGCTTGGGAGATCATCGAGCTCAATGTCAACGCAAGTTACGAGGAGGCTGCCGATAGAAGAGTTGGGAGAAGGAAGGTTGCCGCCATTGGATCCGAAGCTTATGATGATTTGATGGAGAAATACACCAAGACGGCAACGGAGTTGGATGCTTTCAAGAAGACTTACGATCCCAACAATCGACGCCATCCAAACATATCCCTTGGCTTTCATGTGGAGAATGAAGTCGTCCAAGAGCCGAAGAAGGAACCTTCATTGGAGGAGTTGATTAAGAATCTCATATCAACGACGACAAATAAAATCGGAGCCTTGGAGTCAAGTGTTTCTAATATCGAGAATGCAGTCACAAATTTGACCAAGCACATGAATATGTTGGATGCTCGAGTTGATGAAGTAGCCAATGCTCAAGGAGGAGTCCATAAGCCCGACCATCAAGTTCATGCTATCGAGCTTCGGAGCGGCACTATGTACACAAATCCATCCTTGGAAGCTGAGAAGAAAGGAGTCGGGAACTTCAAGAATGTGGTGCTCGAGGAAACGAGGATCCAAGAGCCGAGGCGAGGGCCTCTCGACACCTCTCTCGATCGAGAGGTCGATCGAGAGGTCCATACTGGAGGTCAGAATTCACCTCTCGACACCTCTCTCGATTGAGAGGAGGATCGAGAGGTATACGACGAGGAGATTCAAATTGACCCTCTCGACACCTCTCTCGATAGAGAGGTCGGTCGAGAGGTCAAAAGTCGAGGTCAGAAGGACCTCTCGACACCTCTCTCGATCGAGAGGGTGATCGATAGGCTAAGCAGCCACCCCAATTCCCGACGTACACTCCGAAGGCCCCTTTCCCACAACGCTTGAACAAGCCGAAGCAAGACGAGAAGTATCAACGGTTTTTGGAGATGCTTCAAAAGGTCAACATCAACATCCCGCTTCTAGATGCACTACGAGACATGCCCAATCACATGAAGTTCATCAAGGATGCGGTATCGGGAAAGAAGAAGTGGGGGAAGTTTGAGACGATCAATTTGACGGAGGAGTGTAGCGCGGTCCTACAAAAGAAGCTTCCATTAAAGCAAAAGGATCCCGGGAGGTTCACATTAGCTTGCAAGATTGGTGATCACGTCTTCCAAAATGTCCTTTGTGATCTTGGTGCTAGCATCAATTTGATGCCCCTCTCTATTTTCAACCGGCTCAAGATTGGAAAAATGAAGCCGACAACTATCTCCCTACTTATGGCGGATCGATCAGTTTCTTATCCAAGGGGGATAGTTGAAGATGTGCTCGTACAAGTTCAGAATCTTGTTTTCCCGGCTGATTTTGTAGTGTTGGATATGCCCGAGGATGAGAATCAACCATTGATCTTAGGACGGCCATTTTTAGCTACGGGGAGAGCTTTGATCGATATTCAAGATGGAGATTTGACATTTAGAGTCAATGGAGAGGAATTGAAGATTTCCATCTATGAAGCAATGAAGAGACCCGATGATCATCGAGAGGATGTTTTTGCCGTTCAATTCTTGGAACCTCCTATACCACCGGCACCGGATGGAGCTTGCGAGGAGATTCTCGAGTTCTTAAATCAGTTGGAAGCCATTCCACCATTGAAGTTAGCCGAATTCAAGAGATCAATTGATGGAGCCATGAAGAAACTCGATGATGGGGGAGAGACGAACTTTTATTTTGATCCACCTTGATAAGAGGTATCGTCAGGCTAAAGACGTAAAACGTAGCACTTGTTGGGAGGTAACCCAACTCTATCTTTAATTTTCAGTTTTTGTTTTATTTATTTTTGTTTTTGTTTTTCTTTGAGTCTTATCTTTTATTAAGCTTTTTATCCAAGAATTTTCGAAGCTTGTGAGTTGTAGGTTTTCTTGACGAGGTTTCGACTAAGAGGAGAAGATCGATAGTAAGCTAGCTTCGGTGAAAGGTACGCTCGTTAACTTAACCACTCCTTCTTCTTAAACTTATTCCTTCATCATGATTCGAAATAAGTTTGGGGGAGGGGGAAGTGTGGCTTTGTTAACTCGTTTACATGGGTTCTTGGATTGTAGCTTAATTTTTGGATATTTCATTAGTAGTAGTTTTTGTTTTTGTTGAGTCTTAGATTTAAGTTGAGTCGAATAAGCATGTGATGATAGTATTGTGGATTTGGCCGATGATAGTATTTTTATTGATTTTTGAAGAAAAATTCATGATCTTTATTATGCATGGAACCTTGGCGAAGTGACGCATTTTATTTGGTGAATTTGAATTATGCTATGATATCGGGAACTAGTTAGTTTGAACCCGTGAGATTTGAGCTTTTTGTGCATATTTATGCCTATTCTTTGATTGAGTGATCATGCATTCTTCATTGTTTCTAGAACTTGCCTTATTTCTCCATCAAGACCTTAGTATATCTATTAACTAGGAGATGATCTTAGGCCATCTTTTCTTTAGCCACATGATTCCTATACACTAACCTTGTTCATAATCCTTTGTTTACCCCTTTTGAGCCTTTATTAGCCGTTCTTTGTAAAACCGGATGATAGGAGGTTTGGATGATTATGGGTATCCTTTGTTGTGGTTGGTAGTATGGAAGGAGTTGAAAAGAATATCTTGTTGTGGTGTAGAGGGAGAAGAAAAGAATTTTAGATGCTTGATTTTCATAGTTAGCTATCCCTATGAGCTTAAAAAAAATATAAATGTTAAAAAGAGGAAAAGAAAAAAAATATAGAGCTTTTGATTATCATTAGAAAGAATATCTTTAGATGAGCTCTATGAAAAGAAAAAAAAAAGAAAAAAATATATAAGCATAAGGGGATAGTTAGCTTTGATTTGTATAGTTGGTATTGTTTGCATCATTGATATGTTGTTGTATTGTAGTTGGTGTATTGGATGGTAGAAGATGGAGTAAAAATCCGTACTTTGGTTGGAGTTGAAAAGAGGTTGATGATTTGGAGTATTTTTGAGTCACTTAGCCTATATATTCCCTACCTTAACCAATGTCCCTACATTACAAGCTTTTATAAAGACCTTTTTGATTCTAGTTTGTAGATATTACATTAGGTGGAGATGTTGAGAAAAAGGGCAAGCCTATGGTACACATGTTGCATTGCATTGATATTGAGTGAACCCTATGATGTGCATTATCTTATACATCTTTTCTTTGAGAGAGTTGAGTGTTCACTTATACACATATAATTTCACATGTTTGAGAGTGTTCTTTGATTGAATAGCATGATTTGGATTTATTGAATAGGTTGTGTTATTGATGCGAAGGTTGTATGCATAGTCTTGATCATGATCATGAGCTTGTTTTTGAAAAAAGTTTTGAGGCCTACATAGTTCACAATGCTTGAGTCTATTGTTTATTTCGTTTTTGTTATTGTTCGGGACGAACAATGTTTAAGTTTGGGGGATTTTGATAGGGTGCATTTTTACCCTATCATCTAAGTGTTATATTATCGTTTTCTTGTTGTATTTTGATAGTTTAGCTCATGATTTGTATTGTTTACGTTATTTCGAGCTAGATTACGCTTTTGGGTTGTTTTGAGTGTTTTTAGGGCTTTTATGTCGAGAAAACCCAAGATGAGATGAGAGACGACGAAACCAAGGAAGAGATGAAGTATTGATCCCAAGTTCTGACTTATCACGATTTTTTGGAAGAGTTATTCTGGAAAAGTGAAAGTATAGCATTGAAGAGGAGTTCGATAGGAGCACGTAGGCGAAAACGAAGGTCAATTCGAAGTTCGGATGAGGAAGATATGACCGAAATAAGAAAGTTGCGCAGAACTCGCCCGACCCTCTCGACCACCCTCTCGATCGAGAGAGGTGTCGAGAGGTGGCTTCTGTTTTCCATACGGGATTTCTTCTAAAAGGCAATTTTTGACTTTTTCTTGGTTTCCTTGTACAATTAGGTATTGGATGTAAACTTCTACCCTATAAATACCTCTAAACCTATCATTGTAAACAAGTTCCTCCACTCTCCTACATTCTTTAGATTAGTTTTTATTCTTTTCTCTATACTTTTAGATTTAGATTTATTTTATGTATGAAGACAATTGAAGATTGAAGATTTATCAAGATTCAAGAGTTTTTCTATCCCTTTCTTTTTACTTTATGCTTTTGATTATGTTTATTCTTCCTTCTACCTTTCTTTTAATTATGTCTAGCTAAATTCCTTAGTTGATTTTAGGGATTGAATGCCTAATTGAATTTATGTAAGTGTTCTTGTGTACAATTAGCCTTCCAATCTAGATGCATGTTTTCATGGTGCTTATTCTCATGCATGATTACTTGATCACTAATTGTGTATGCATAGTTATGTTCATATGCCTTGATTAGGATATTGCATAATAGATCTCATGAATACATGATATGATAGTTTGATTTGTCTTAGTTGATAATTGAATTATTATATGTTCATATATAATTGATTTGGTATCTTAGTTGAACCTAGTTGATTATATCCTTGATACTTGTTCTATTTTGCACTTGATTTTGATTCTTACAATTCGAAAGAATATTAGGATCTTGTTAGGTGACAACTTGCATTGCTTTAATTAGGGTGTAGGTTATTTTTGCATGTATCACATTTAGATTGGATTAAATTGGTTACTTGTATTCATTAATTACTTGCATATATTTGATTAGGTAGGCTTCCCTAGAATCAACACTTTTCCTTAATTGATTTTTTCTTATTTGATTATTTGCTTTATTATTTGTTTATTTCCTTATTTGTTTAATTGAGTCTTTTTTTATTTATTTGCCTAACATATAATACCACATCTTTAAATTCTTAATTGCCTAGACATCAGTTTAGTTCTAGAGTAGAGGTATTGTGTGTGGTTTCGATACATCAATCCCTGTGGATACGATACTCGTACTTCCCTTTTACTATACCTATTTTGTGTGGTAGAAAATAGTGCGATCAGTCACCGTCGCCAAAAACCCCATCGCCTTCGCTGTTATCCGCTGCACAAGGCAGCGCCGCCGCCGCGAGCCACCGCCGGTGGCTGGCACGCCACCGGTCGCTCCCACTAGCCTCGCCGGCGTCCCAGCACCACCGGAGGTGCTGGGTTCGAGCCCGGGCAGCCATGGCTGAGTCCGGCAGCAGCGCGCGCGCAGGGGACAAACCCAGCCGCCGCCGCTGGCGTTGATCGTGCCACAGCCGCCGCCGCCGGTGGTCAGGGGACCACCGGACCTGCTGCCGCCTCCGTCCGCACCCCCGTCGTCGTCAAGCCACCGCCGGGCCGCGGGCTTGAGCCCAGCAGCGCGCGAGCCGCAAAAACCCGTTAGGGTTTCGGCCGCCGCTGCAACTCGCCGCCGTAGCCCTCCCCACGCCGCCACCTGTCGTCCGGCGCCGTCACGGCTCCATCCCGACGTCGAGCCGGGCGCTGGACTTGCGTGCAGCCACGGTTCGAGCCTGAGCAGCGTGCGCGAGCCTGAAAACCCTTAGGGTTTTCTGCCGGCGTCACTGCTCTAGCCATCGCCGCCATCCGCCGCCGGATCAGACGCCGCCGGCCTCCGTCTCCGGCTCGCCTGAACCCTAGGATGAACCCTAGGGTTCAGTCACCGTGAAAAACGATGAGGAGCAGCCGCTGTCCTCCGCGGCAGATTACGCCGCCGCCGTCGTGCGTCCGACGCGCCGCCGCCTGCGGCCGTCGATCGCCCTCGTCTCTTGTTCGTTCCTCGGACCTCGTTCCTCAGCAATTCTTCGATTTTACAGAAATAATACAATACAAAAATCGAAAAATACAAGAAAAACGAATCCTATTCTAATCGGCACCTTATTATCTCGCCGATTTAAAATTAAACGAACAACGATAAATCGAAAAATGATAAAATCAACGCACATAAATCCCAGACAGCAGCATGCACACATAATCATAATGACTCGAATGCATGAACATTAAATTCGACTCAACACAGAGCCGATCCAAAAACCTCGGGCTCTGATACCACTTGTTGGGACCGCTGCTTGAAAGCCGCCCGACCCAGATCTTGGTTCGGATGTGTTGATTCGATCGTGCACATAAGTTCATGCAAGGGCTCGAGTACATACCTTATGATTATGGAGAACGTGCAATCTGAGTCGTGTCTGATCGATCTACGGTTCTGATCTTCTAGGATGTGCTCCCACACCTTCAGATCTGAGACTTGGTGGACGTCTCAAGATCACTGGAACCTCGATCTACCTCACTCAGACTCGCGGCCGACTCTCTCTCTCACGCCTCGGTTTATGCGCCAAGTCGTAGAAACAATTCTGGTGTGCTAGGGTTTTGGTGAGAGACATGGAGAGTATTTATATGGTACATAAATAAGGAGATATGATTCCTTATTTATCTCCAACCATATCTTTGCCAATCCCATATTTATTCCTTTCCATAACTTACAAATCTTATTCCTTTATTAATACGGAATTAATAAGGAATTAATCTGTTCAGTTATGCAACTGCATATCCGGAATTAATTCTAACAAATAGAATTTATTCTAATTCCAGTAGAAGAATAAATAAATAAATATATACAAAATTTATATATGATATTTATCCACATAAGATTTAATTAAATAAATCTTATCCTATTAGATTTAATCTTATCCTTGAATGATTAAATCTAAATTAATTAGATTTAATATCCATCCAACGGATATAAATCCAATATATATCATATACTGGGCCTGAGTCCAATTATTGAGCCCATACTCAATAATATTATTTAGATCGATTCCCGAGGTCTGTTTGGGCCATCCTAGGGATCGGATACCAGACAGAGTTGGGCCTTATCTAATTTGATATTTCCATGTCCACCCCTGAACATGTATCTCATTAGAACTATGACGCACTCCACTAAAGTGTCATAGCTGAATCACCGCTCTGTCCCAATTATGTAGATTGGGTTGGTATTTTGTATAGTTCGACCCCCGTGTTTAAGACCTTCCATATCCGTTAACCAATTAGAGCTACCATGACTGCTCCTAATTGTTAACATATGTTCCTCAGGTAGTACCCGTTCACTCCTCATTATTATACCTGAACTTAATCAGCATGCATGACTTGGTATAATAAACATTGTGAACTCCCTGAGGGGATAACGTCAGCCTGCACTCACACAGGACACGGCTTATTGATAACACTTATTAGACATACTATGCATCTCCGTGTTACCCAAAGTACGACATGATTTAGATGAACTAACGAAGTTCATATCTTCGTAAATCAAAGTAACATCGAAGAATACATATACATCCAATAGTTTACCAAGGTTAAGATCGAGCTAGAGCCTGAGATCTATAGCTCTTCACCTATATTACCTTTGATACAGGGTCGGTATCAGAAGAGCATTATCTCTATTGATCCTCAATACGTTCCACCGTACCAGCATAATTAGTGATTAAGACTCATCACTACCATTAAGCTGCAGTCTAGACCGACAGCTCAGCCCAAGCTGTCTCGACTGTGAACTGTTTATATCTCATCATTATCAACGACCTTCGTGATCCTCTCCGAACTCAGATCGACACGTGGTCTAAAACATGAGATAATGGGCTTTATTCTTGCTTATTCATATTCTTCCAGATAGGGATTGTTAACAGTGGACCTGTGTCGTAACCACTAAAACAACTGGTTTTGCTTTAGTTATACAACAACCCCAACATATTTATCACCGAACTGGGTTACCAACTGGTGTTCTCGACTGTGTTACATTTTGTGTTACGTGTTGAGTTTCATTTAAACCTACCAAAGTAGGGATTATACAATTTCAACAACTTAGAGTCAATTTAAACAATCCAAATCATAGAACATTTAATCACCGGAATCGACAAGCAACGAACGAAGTCACCTTAATCTCAAGTTACGAACAATCAAACATCAATGAACTAAGTGGCTTATAAACCAGTCCAAGTATGAGGATCCAATCAACGATATACACACATCTCACAAATATCCAAAATCGTCACAAACTTAGACGTCTAGCCTACTTCCCCTTTTATTAAACACCACACATATTTGATCGTATTAGCATATAATTCGTTAAGTTTGCTCATCGATGGTTCACATCGAGTATCCTAACGCGGTTTCCCGTACTCATTATTCTATGAATAAGCGGAGTAGAATGCCCACGAACAATTCATAACACACATTTTTTTTTAATATCATAAACGAGTATCTTCTAGGATATAGCTTCGTGAAATATAATCATTTAAGGGTTCCTCGAAGCCTTTTCACGTGGTTTCCCATGCTCATTACTCTAGTATTTTCATACGTTACAAGTAAGAGGAGCAGAATCCTATCAACTCATCAAGATTGCAATTTTTTTTTTTATTATTATTTTTTTTTTTACACATTGGGGAAGTAAACTAGAATTCCAAAATTGCAAAAATCAAGATTTATCACTCATAATCCAAAATCATCAATTATCACCTCACAACTCAATTCGATCATGCCCCACAGTTCATCAAATCATAATCGTTCACAACTCAAGACTAAAACAACCTAACTCAAGCTATCAATTCCAACAAATACTCCATCATCAAATCATTTAAATCAATCCTAAGTTACATGCTTATAAGCTCGAATACAAACAAATTTATAAGTGGGGAAAACAAAGACACAAAAATCAACTAACATATCAAAAGTGATAATTTTCACACACACCCCCCACACTTAAAATCATGCAATGTCCCATTGCAAGAAAATAAACAAGAAGGGAACAAGAAAACTTATCGCTTTTGACGACCACACTCGGCACAAAAATCGGAACCTTGATCGATCCAAGAATTGCAACCTACAAAACAAAGACAAAAATACCAAACAAGCATAATATCTCCTAAAACGACAAATACGACAAAAATAAAAATAACAAATAACAAATAAGCTATCATGGGTGAAAGTTACGAGGATCATTTGGATCATTAGGATCCCAAGAAGGCTGAGTAGAAGAAGAAGAAGGATGAAAATCAGTATACCTCGAAAGGTGGCGCTCGATGTCATAGACACGATTCTCTACTCCCTGCACTCGTGTCCCCATGGTCCGCATCTCAAGTCCCAGGTTGCCCATGTTAGTTGTCATAGACTCAAACAAAGCAACATGGTTGTCCAATCGCTCGAACAAATCGGTCTTGAAAGTGTTGAACCCCTACTGATACTCCTGAAAGTATGCCGGTGGTTCCTCGGTTTGGGCTCGGCATCTACCACGTCGGGGTGCCGGTGCAGCTCCAGCTCCAACATCCATGGATAGCAATGTACGTCTTCACCGCACTCCTTAAATGTCATGGCTTGAACTGTGTAGGAGAAGACAAGTACTGGCCGTTGATGAGCTCGGCCGGAGTGATCTCTCGGCTTGGGACTCGGGATATCGGAGGACTGGGATAAAATGGGACCGCCATAAAACGAGCTATCCCCATAGCAATTTGGGAGAGAGCTGGATGAGCATGGTGCCTCGACTGGTTGCCGACAATCTGATTCCATATAAAGTGCGAGATGCTGACCTGCACATTATTCTTAGCGGCCCATAACATATAACATTCTGGGCCACTAACCTTACTTCCTTCGACTTTCCCTGTTACATTGAATGCTAGAAAACAATGCAACAGAAGTAGAGAATTATCACGAATAAATGAAGCAGGAGCACCATTAGTCACCCAGCTATCACAACCAGTTAAATCCTTCCAAGCAACATAACAATTAAACTCAGGAGGCACAAATTGTACAACATCATCAGAGTAATGAAAACCAAAAATGTCACGCATATGAGCACACGAAACCTCACATAGAACACCCCCTAAATTACACGACAAGGCTGTCTCATCCTCATACCCTTCATCAGTGTTTTTCCCTAAACGAGCAGTACAAAGCATCTCAAAACAAAGCACATCATGCCCCTCCCATTGTTGATTAAAATAGTTGCTTAAACCTAGGACATCTAAATATCGAGCAAGATTATCTCCTAGACGTAACCCCTCAAGAAAAGTCTGTGAACAATGACAAGGAGGTAACAATTCCAAATTTTTTAGATGAAGATATCGATTTGTTACCTCAAAGTCGTCCTCAGTATCGAAGGGAACCTGAAAGGAAATACCATATTCCCCCAGAGTAATTCCTCCAGTTGGTCTAGCTCGCATTGGAGAAGAAAATGGGAGATTGGATGATGCAACACCCACCATCGGAGCTACTCTCTTTCGTCGAGACATTCTAGGTTCCTGCAAAACATGAAAAACGAGAAAAGAACTAAGGAAAAACAAAAGCTATAAACTGATGACGGAGGGGCAGCGAGTGGTGTTGCAAGCGGGCGCTCGCGGAAGGTGCAGCGGGCGCTCTGACTGACAACGGCAAGCGGGCGCTCAGGTTGAATGGAGCGGGCACTCCGGCAAAAAGCAGCAGTCGCTCCGGCAGAAACCGACGGTGGAACGACGGAGGGACAGGTGCTGGCGGACGTCGTCGACGGTGAACGGTGGACGGCGTCGGAGGCAGCCTCGGTAGATGTTAAACAGCGGAGGAAAAGGGAGAGCGACCGACGGTGACTCCGGCGGCTGTCGGTGGCGGGCGGCGAACGACGGTCGGCGGATGGTGGAGGTGAAGTCGGCGTTGGAGCTAGATAGAAATTGGAGCTAGGGTTTGCACAAGAGAAAAGAAAATTAGAAGAAAATAGAAAGGGAAAAAATATAAATATACCTGAATTCCGCAGAGGGCGAGCGAGCGCTCATGTACTACCGAGCGAGCGCTCCAAACAAGGTTCCCTACAAAATTTGAAACTCCACTCCAACTCGAGCGAGCGCTGCCACATTGCAAGCGGTCACTCCAAACATGCCTCGAATTTTTATTTTATTTTTTTTACGTGAGTTGCCTCCCACCAAGCGCTCGTTTAACGTCATTAGCTTGACTTACAATATTTGATCAAGAAGAAAAAGAATGGGGATCGGAAATAAGAATAGTCTCGACTGTTTTAGGCAACGTCTCTCCTTCAATGTAAGGCTTCAATCGTTGACCATTGGCCGAAAATATGTATCCCGTCTCTTCATTCTTGATCTCCACAGCTCCATGGGGAAAAACTCGAACTACCGTAAAAGGACCTCCCCATCTAGATTTTAGCTTGCCCGGAAAGAGACGAAGACGAGAATTAAAAAGAAGTACCTTCATTCCGAGCTTCAATTCCTTATAAGTGATCCTCTTGTCATGGAGCCTCTTTACTTTGTCCTTGTAAATCTTCGCATTCTCATAGGCCTCATTGCGAAGTTCATCCAACTCCTCCAACTACAAAACTCTTCGATCGTGAGCATCTTCGAGATCAAAATTGATGCGCTTGAGAGCCCAATATGCATTGATCTCGATCTCCACGGGTAGATGGCACGACTTCCCATAGACGAGGCGGTAGGGACTCATCCCTAAGATTCCCTTGTATGCCGTCCTATAAGCCCAAAGAGCGTCGTTCAGCTTGTCGGCCCAATCCTTCCTCGATGGTTTGACCGTCTTCTCTAAGATCCCCTTGATTTGTAGATTGCTCGTCTCAGCTTGTCCCGAAGTTTGTGGATGGTATGGAGTCGTCACCTTGTGAGTGATACCATTCTTCTTCATCAACTTGTCGAACAATTTGTTGCAAAAATGCTTTCCCCCATCACTAATGATCACACAAGGGAAACCAAATCTACACAAAATATTTTCCTGCACAAACTTCAACACAATATGAGAGTCGCATGTCCTAGTGGGGATAGCTTTAACCCACTTAGAGACATAATCAACAACAAGCAAAATATACTCAAAACCATGGGATTTAGGAAAAGGTCCCATAAAATCAATGCCCCACACATCAAAAATTTCAACTACTAAAACAGGATTGAGGGGCATCTCATTATGGCGACCGATAGAACCTGTGCGTTGGCAACGATCGCATGTGAGGTAAAAGGCTTGAGCATCCTTGAACAAAGTAGGCCAATATAACCCACTTTGTAGCACCTTATGAGCAGTCTTTTGGCCTCCAAAATGTCCTCCGCTCGGTTCCTCGTGGCAGTGTCGTAGCACCTCAATTTGCTCATGATCGGAAACACAACGTCGAATGACATCATCTTTCCCAATCTTGAACAAATAGGGGTCTTTCCAAAAATATTGCCTGCACAAACGAAGAAATCTTTTCTCTTCTTGAGAGCTAAGATCAAGTTTAGTATCCTCATCGGCCAAATAATTAGCAATAACAGCATACCATGGAGCAACATCAATTTTACTAACATTCTCATAAGGGAAAGAATCTACAATATCTTCAAGAGTAGCATATGGATGAGGGGAATCAAGACGAGAAAGATGGTCAGCTACTAAGTTATCACCCCCTTTTCTATCACGAATTTCTATGTCAAATTCTTGCAAAAGTAAGACCCATCTAATCAACCTAGGTTTTGCTTGAGCCTTAGTCAGAAGATGCTTAAGAGCGCCATGATCACTATAAATAATCACCTTAGACCCTATGATGTAAGATCTAAATTTATCTAAAGCAAAAACTACAACAAGCATTTCTTGTTCAGTCGTGGTGTAATTCACTTGAGCAGGATTTAAAGTCAAACTCGCATAATAAATAACACGCAACATTTTATCGACTCTCTGACCCAAAACAGCCCCTACAGCAGTACTAGATGCATCACACATAATTTCAAAAGGGAGAGACCAATTAGGGCCAACTACAACAGGTTCAAAAATCAATTTTACTTTGAGAGTAAGGAAAGCTTTTAAACATGCATCATCAAATTGAAAAGGGACATCTTGTGAAAGCAAGCGACATAGAGGTTGACTAATTTTAGAAAAATCTTTAATGAAACGCCGATAAAAACCTGCGTGACCTAAGAAACTCCTAATTCCCTTGACATCACTTGGTGGGGGTAATTTTTCAATCACCTCCACTTTTGCTTTGTCGACATCTATACCCCTACTGAGAAACAATATGACCCAAAACAATTCCACTCTTTACCATAAAGTGACTCTTTTCCCAACTCAAAGTAAGACCACTTTCTATACACCTATTTAGGACCTTCTCAATTTTACTCAAACAGTCAGCAAAAGACGAACCAAACACAGAAAAATCATCCATAAAAATCTCCACAAAATCACCAATAAATTCCGAAAATATAGACATCATACATCTTTGGAACGTACCCGGTGCATTGCAGAGACCAAATGGCATCCTCCTATAAGCATAGGTCCCAAAGGGACTCGTGAAGGCCGTCTTGGCTTGATACTCAGGCGCAATGGCAATCTGATAATAACCTGACAAGCTATCAAGAAAACAATAAAATTCCTGGCCAGCTAATTTATCAAGCATTTGATCAATAAAAGGGAGAGGGAAGTGGTCCTTTTTGGTTGAAGTATTAAGCTTCCTATAGTCGATACACATCCTCCATCCCGTGACTGGTCGAGTAGGCACCATCTCGTTCCTCTCATTCATGGCCACCGTGATCCCACTCTTGTTTGGTACAACGTACACCGGGCTCACCCACTCACTATCGGTGATGGCATAGATGATGCCCTCCGCCAATAATTTGTAGATCTCCTTGCGCACGACCTCCATAAGTACGGGGTTGAGTCTCCGTTGGCCATCTCTCTTTGGACGAGCTCCTTCCTCGAGATTGATTCTGTGCATATAGGTGGTTGGGCTAATTCCCCGAATGTCAGCTAGACTCCACGCAAATGCAAGCTTGTTCCTCTTCAAGACTCTAATAAGTGCATGTTCCTCTGCAAAAGATAAAGAAGATGAAATTATAACAGGCTTTTGTGCTCCTCCCTCCAAATAGACATATTTTAAATGATATGGGAGCTCCTTCAATTCCAAAGGTTCTGGAATTTTTGTGCTTGGGTCTGGATCTTGGGGGGGATAAGGAAGTTCAATTCCAATATCCCTATCCATTTGCTCCCACTCCAATTGATCTTGAGATCCCATAAACACCTCTTGTGTGTCAAAATCCTGCACAAAAGATATCTCGGCCAAGGCATCAATCGAGTCAACAAAAGAACAATTATCAACAAAATTGGCCGAAGATATAGCACGACTCTTATGCACAAAAAAAGACACATCCTCACCAAACACATACATTTTAATTATCCCATTTTTAACATCAATCAAGGTGTTAGTAGTAGCCATGAATGGTCGACCTAGTAACAAAGTATGCTCAGTTACATTCTCATGCACTTCTCCTATTTCCAAAACAACAAAATCAACAAGAAAAATTAACCCCTCCCCCCCCCCCCCCCCCCCCCCCCCACACACACACACACACACACACACACGAACTAAAATATCCTCAATGATACCTCTAGGATACCTAATAAACCTATCTGCCAATTGAAGGCTCATGCGAGTTGGTTTAAGTTCCCATAATTCCAATTGTTTAAAAATCGAATAAGGCATAAGATTAATCCCAGCTCCTAAATCTAACATGCCACGTGCTTCTTTACCATTACCAAGAGAATGTTAATAACGAAAGAACCTGGATCGCGCTGTTTCGGTGGCAGAGGGTGTTGCATGATGGAAGAAGCGACTTCTGAAACTGTGACGGTCTCCTTCTCGTCATAAGGCCGCTTCTTGGATGTCAACTCCTTAAAGAATCTCACGAAAGCAGGCAAGTTCTGAATTACATCAAGCAAGGGAAGATTGACATCCACCATTGAGAGAACCTTGTAGAGGTATGTGAATTGCTGATCTTACTTCTTGTTCTTCAATCTGCTCGGGTATGGGATACGGGGGACATGTGGATTGGGCACCTTATGAAGATTGGCCTCCTCCTTCCTTTTCTCCTCTGTTTCGGGTGATGATGGCGCAACAGGGAACACGAGCGGGCGCTGGGAATCGTCGAGCGGGTGCTCCATCCTAGGCTCGCTCGAAAATTGATTCTGCTGGTGAGAGAGTGAGCGCTCCCCTGTGTCGAGCGGTCGCTCCAACCGTGGCGCGCTATAGAATTCTTTGTGAGCGAGCGGGTGCTCGACTTGTGAGAGCGGTCGCTTCATGTGTGACTCGCTCTGGAATTGCTGGCGTGCGAACGGGCACTCGTTATCTGGGAGCGGCCGCTCCATTGCTCCTGTGTACAAAGTGCTCCTCGACGGGGTCCAGCGATTGCTCGGACCCCAACGTCCATTAGCCTGGCCCGTTCCTTATGTATTTGGCATGACGACACCATTATCCACTCTCTTTCCATTCCTCAACACTGCAATTGATTGAGCTTGATGAGGCGGCGGATATTGAGGCGGAAAAGGTGAAAAATGCTGTTGAACCTCATTGGCTTGTTGAGGTTGAATTCCTTGGCTCGGAATCCTCCCTGTCTCATGCTGAATCATGTTCATTGTTCCAGAAATTTGCCCCACCGCCGTCTCGAGCCTCTTGATAGTGGCATCCTGAGCTTCTCGGCCCAACTTGGCTTTTTGAAGGAAGGTTGCAAGGTTGTCATCAACTGGAGGCTTTTGTGGTGGGCCTTGAGGACGAGGAATTTGTGAAGGAGGTGGAGGATATGGTGATGGAGGATAATATGGATTTGGTGGAGGGTAGTATGAATTAGGTGGATATTGTGGAGGTGGATAATATGGATTTTGTGGAGGGTAGTATGGATTTTGGGGAGGGTAGGGATGGTTATATGGAGGAGGGCGACGATTTTGGAAATTTGGGTTCGTACCTTGCCCTTGAGGTGGCCTCATACCAGAATTTTGATTCCTTGCATTCCAACCTCCTTGATAACCTTGAGGTGGTGGCATGTAACCTTGGGCGGCTTAGACGTCGGCTCTTCCTTCGTAAGTGTATGCTCCCATGTTGTGGCAAACCTCCCTGATATGTCCTAGCTCTCCACAAATGTCGCACTGATCCGGCTTCCTATCTTCCACTTAAGGTGCCAGTGCATTCTACTTCATCTTTAGATTCTCGAGATCTTTCAACATATTAGCCATCTGCTTCGTCATGTCAGGGCTCATGGTGACTGCTTTTGCCTCCATTTTCCTTGGCCTAGATGACTTCTGTTGAGAACTAGCAGCAAGTGTCTCGAAGATCTTCTTTATGTCATCGGCTATCTTGACCGCAATGTTGCCTCTGGCCGAGCTGTCCACCATAAATTGGCAGGTCTGATTCAATGCATCATAAAGTACTGCCAGATAAGTTCAGGAGCCATCTGATGGTGAGGACATTGCTGAAGTAGCTCCTGGAATCTCTCCCAAGTCTCGTGAAAAGGGTCGTCGTTTTTAGAGAAATTCATGATTTGCGACCGCACCTCCTGAGTCTTGCGGCTGGGATAGTACTTCTACATAAACTTCTCGCACACCTCATTCCAAGTGTTGAGAGATTCGGCCGGGAGCGACATATACCATGACTTCGCCCGATCCTTCAGAGTGTAGGGGAAGCACTTCATCTTCAGGTTGTCCTCCGTGAGGCCTGATAGTGGAAAAGACTGCACCACGGTGCAGTACTCCTGAATGAACATCAGTGCATCCTTGTTGGGCAGCCCGTGATAGGATGGGAGCAACGCCAGGTGATGAGGTTTCAGCTCGTGATTCCTGAGCGCTTCCGTCAGGACAATCGCCGAAGTAGTGGCAGTGAAGGTAGGGCAAGCAAAATCTCCCATATATTGTGCCATCGCTTCGGTCTCAGCAAACAATAGGACTAGTCCGTAGTCCTTGAGATCAACTTCTTCCTCCTTCTTCGCGGCTAGAATTAATTTCCTCCGGTTGATGTTGTCGATGCGGGGCGCTAATTTCCTATGAAGACTTCGGCGACCATGCATAAACAACACTCAACAAAAAGGATTAAACGTACCGAGTGTAAGGAAAAAGAAATTGAACGAAAAATAAAATAAAATAAAATAAAATACTACACAATTAATTAAATCTATCCTAGCACTTAGTAAGTAAAAACCTAAGTCGAATCTCAAGGAAAACTTTGCAGGGCAAATAATAGTTTAGCAAAACAACCTAATCTAACCAAAATCAAAGAGAGCAAGTAAAGAGAATTTTTGAGTTTTTTGGTTTTTAATCCTAGGCAATAAAGTAAATCAAAGCAATTAAATCAAGGCAATTAAATAACTAATCTAGAAAGCAAAGAAATAATCTAAACTATTTAATCTAAGGAATTAAATAAAAGCAATTAAACTACCTAGGCAAAAATCGTAGAGAAAGCAATAACGAAAGCAATGAAGAAAATAAATCTAGACATATATAATTAATTCTAAAAACAAGGAGAAAATAAATCTAACTTTAAGAACTTGAAAAATGAAAAAAAATAAACTTTGGAAAAACGAATCTAAACTACGAACTCAAGAACGAACAAAAGAATTAAACGAAGAACTAAGAATTTAAATCTAAGAAACTAAGAACGCAATTAATTAAACGAAAGGAAAGCAAGAAATAACTTACGAATTAAAACGAGAACGAAGAACACGAACGAACGAAAATAACTTGAATAAACTGAAGAATCTGATCCGGAACAAATTGAAAGCAATAAAAACTAAAACTAGAGTATTCGAAACTGAAAACGGAAGAAAAAGGTGTCTTGTTTTCGTGCCCTAATGGCATATATATATATATATATATATATATATATATATATATATATATATATATATATATAGTTTGATTTAAACAAGGAAATATAACATAAAACTCGCAGACGACATGAGCGAGCGCTCGCTATAAAGCGAGCGAGCGCTGGGCTTGATTCCATAGCGAGCGAGACTCCATCCACTGAGAGCGGCCACTCCAAATTGGCTACGTCTTTTCCTTCAACTTGACAGCGAGCGAGCGCTCCAAATGGTCTACGCAATTTTGCTCCCTTTCTTTTGCTCTTTTCCACTCCTTTCTTCGGTCATTTTCCTTCTTTCGACGTCCATGATCCCTAACAATCAAAACACTACAAATACCCATTGTAAACACAAATTTTATTTATTTCATAAAATAAATATACAAGATGTGTACAAATAAATATTTGAAGATTTGAGTAAATTGCGAGCTGCGATCTCTATGATCCCTCTGATTCTTCTCTTCAACTTGATGCTTGAACGATGTTTGAACAGCTTCCGAGATTTATGGAGAATTTGGCTCTCCTTGATCTCCTCGGCTTTGATACTTGAATTTTTATAACGTTTATTCGAAGGACATTTGCCCTATTTTCGAATCAAACGCTATTGTGGGACTTTATAACGTTTATTCGGATGACATTTGCCTTATTTTCGAATAAAACGTTGATTATGAGAATTTGTACAAAGAACGATATTGGTTCTACGAAGGACACCTTGAATATTATTGGTGATTTCCGCGAAGAACGATATTGGTTCTCTACGAAGAATACCTCAAATATTCAAGAGAATTCGTAAGAAATATAGGTGTAGAAATAGCAAACTTGATGGGCTTTTGGGTTCTATATTGGGTCTCTATGATGATGTGTCAAAATTCTATTGGTTATCAATTATTGATATATATCAATAAAAGATTTAACTTGCTGACAAAAAAATTGATATTTATCTTCAATATCTTCATTTAATTAAATACATTATTTAATTTAGATTTCATAATAATCCAAATTAAATAAATATGTATAATTAGCGAAATATTTCTTTTATTTTTTATCAAATTTTCGATGCCTACACCCATATCATAGCAACAAAAACACAAAACGACACAAATACGAATAACAAATAACGACCAAAACCTAACAAAATGACACTAAACATGTCCCTTGTTATCAGTCTCATTTGTCATTTTTGTTAGTTTTTTTTATTAGTCCAATTTCCTAAAATAACAAAAAATATTTGGCCACAATTAACTGTCTCTCCTAAGAATTAATTATAACCATATATCCTCTCATTTCTTAATTTATGTTCGCGTTCAAATAGGACTAATAACCAAGAATGAATTGTAAGAGCCCAAATTCTTGATAGTGTGATATATATTAGTTATTAAAATGATTGATTTATTAGGATTCCTGAGGTTTAATAATTGATTTAAATATTAAGGAAATATGTAATTATCATGTTTTTAATATAAATAAATTTATTATTAAGAATAGATGTAAATATATATAAAAGAAAATAAATAAATAAATAAATAAATAAATAAATAAATAAATAAATAAATAAATAAATATATGTAGTAGTTAAAGGCGGTTCTTGTAGACCTCAGAATCTCTTCTTCGTTTTCCGCCGCGAGACGAATAGGAAAACTTCCATTCTTTTGTTCGACTTTATCGCTTAGATCCGTTCCATTCCGTAGACGATGTAGACGATGATGTAGGAATTCTGGTGTAGAGGTTTGCTATATATGTTCAGGAGAGAAATCGAAGGAGGGGTGTGATCGAGTGAATCTTAAAGTTGAATTTGCAGTAGTAGAAGAGGTTGGAGGTAAGTTCGTTTCTAAAAGTTTCTCCATCGATGCTAGGAACTCGTAAAAATATGAAGGTCAGTGTTAGAGCATGAGAATATAGAAAATTTATATGAATTCTGTTTCTTGAAGATTACGATTTAATCTCAAATTTTGTATAAGAGAGTAGAGGATATAGAATCATACTGGATAAAGTACTTGGAATATTGTTTTTTTTTTTATTAGTTTAAGAGTAATGTTAAGATAAGGCATGAAGTTTAACAATTAATATGTTTTTTGTCGAATTCTCCTTCAACTTCAATGTACAGAAGGTTAGAATGTTTCTTTTCTTTTCTCCTAGTGTTATTTGTTGTCTGATAATAACAAATACTAGCAATTTAATGGAAATATTCACAAATTAAATTAGAGAATGATTAATTGATTCAAGATTTAATAGCAGAAGAAGATAATTAATTCCTTTGTCAAACAACTGTTAGAGTAAAACATATAGTCAATTCCTACGGATGGAGTAGGTGTCTACAAAATATTTGCAGTAAGAATCAGAAGTTAAGTTTTTTTTTGACAGCTTAAGTGTTAGAAATTTTTGAGTATTTATTATGATTTTGATTAGATAGGTGAAGAGGATCTCTTTCTCCCAGTTAAGAGTTCTTCAAGTTTCAATATCACAAGAAGTTTGAGGTGGGGTAAAGTAAAATGTTTTCCCAAGTTTATTTCAGTTAAAAAAGTTGATAAAATGTTTTTATGTCCAATGTGTTTATATGTGCTGAAAATTATGGTTGAAGTATGAGATGAGTATACTTGAGTATGCCTATGATATGTCCTGTGCACTGTTGAAGTTCTATGTCCCATTTATCATACTTTGTTGTGTACATTGTTATGATTTATGGTTGAAGTTATATGATCCCTTGGTTCTGTTGAACTCTGGTTGAAGTTGTTCCCATATTTTCTTGCATCATATTTACATGTTGGACAACAAAATGAGATATCTCGAAACCCCCCCACTGAGTATAATTTTGTACTCACCCCGTTTTTCTTGAAACTCTTTGCAGATGAGGAGCATGGAGTGCCTTGATGGAAATGATGGTGTGGTGTTGCTTAGTTATTAATGTTGTAAGAGTAAAGATAGGATTTAACTTACTATTAACTCTTATCTATTAGGAATGTTTAACTTGTGTGGATTAAGGACGTAGGTGCGTTTATGTTTGTTGGATGAATTAGGTACTTAATGTAATAGGTTATATTATCAGATTGGAGTAAGTAGGAATTATGGTAATTTGCTTTGGAGTTATTTACGTTTCTTTTTTTATAAATTATAGCTTTCATTTTAGTTTCATAAACAAAGTAAGTTATAAAGCCAGTTTACTTCCGCAAAATATTCTAGTTTAATTTTATAATATTAGGTGTTACATGAATGGAGTATAAGATAGTACAATATAAAAAAGTCAAACATAATAATGCCAAAGAGAGAAAAAAAATAAAGCCATGAACTTACTATTTACATGCATCTATCAAATCAAGTTAATGGTGCAAAAATGTATCATCACAAATTAGGAATAAATATTATAATGTTCTGAATACATATACAACCGCAAATAAAAATTGTTTGAGTCTTCGAGGAAGACTTAAATGGCCGGGAATGAAAAAGAGAAAAATATCTTGAGCAACAATACTGTATACATTATCCAACTGGTAAAAAAGAAAATATACACAATGTACGACAGTTAAAAAGGAAAGGAATAAGTAGAAAATATACACAATCCTTCAATCCCGAGCACAAGAACCCAATGTGATGTATATAGATGATAGCAATGAATGATGATTAGCGTTTTTGAAAAAAAAAAAAATATCATACGAAGCTTTTTAAATTTGTGACTGTTGGGTTATCTAAAGAAGAAGCACGCTTAACAACAACAAAAAAAAAAAAAAAAAAAAAAAAAAAAAAAAACGTGTCTCAACTTTTGTGAATAACAATGAATGAAACGCAGACTTCAAATAAAAAATGAGTAAAAATAAGTTACATGAGACATCAATAATTTCTTTGCATAATATTTCGCAAAAAACGATGAACGTCGGACTAATTACATTTTCCCTTGACAGAGTTCACATTGGAACTGAACAGTCTCGACCCATTTAAAGGATATGAAAAAACTAATTATTTAAAGATGTAGAAGTGTATTGTATAATTTAGGCGTGAAAATGAGTTTTGCTAATTGATTCTGGTTTTATATATATATATAATAGATAATAGATTGGGTTTCGGGGCGGGTTTTGGGAGATTTTCGGAGGCGGGTATGGGGGTGGGGAAGCCATACCCGGCCCAACCCGCCCCATTGCCACTCCTAAAATTAACGTAAAAGCTTATGAGGACAGTCTTCAACGACACATTCCTTCGTAGAATACACAAGGGTTTGAGCGAGGAATCTCGCTCGGAGCTTGCTACGAGTCGCATGAAGTGGTTTGAGAGATATCACAATGTGCTTATCAAAGATACAAGGAAAATATCGTCGGAGCAACTTGAGCAACAAGAAATCCTATAGCAAGGACGAAGAGCTTGATTGATTAATATGTCATTTTCTTATTTTTTAAGCTTTTATGTAATGTTTATTTAATTTAACAAGTGGAACAATTTAAATTAAGTATTCAAATAAAAAATCAAATTAGAAATATCAAAATAAATATTTAATGCACTAAAATCGAAATTTAAATAAATAAAAAATTCAGAGAGGTTCCGGAGAAAAACCACCATTGAAACATCTTAGTAGCCTGAGAATTTGACTCCACGAGAAATTGAACAAAAAGCCCCCCTCCCCCCCGAAAATGGAGAGAAATCACTGTTTGGACATCCCTAAGACTATCATTTTAACCTATCTCACATTGGAAGTAACTCATTGGCCACCTGAATTCACGGCTAAGCAGGGTGAGAGATGATTACAAGTATGGGATAGATTTGCAGAGTACTGTGATCTGGAAATATTCCCTCTTTAGCAATCCTAAAATGAGTGCAGGAGTCTTCGCTAGTTACGTTTACCGTTAGAAATCACCATTGATATCCTCTCGAGGCTTCCCTGTACAGTCGTTACTAGTTGCAAGTGTGTTTGCAAGTCATGGCTCAAGCTGCTTGACTCTGGCGAGTTTGTTGATTCTCAACATTCTAAATCGGACCCTAGAATGTTTGTTAAACATTCTTTGGTGCAGTAGGATTACTAGCCCCGGTGAAATTTATATAAGTTTGAAGATGGAAAGGATCTCGAGGACTGCAGTCTTCACTGCAATCAACTGACCGAGTTTCATTTCCCTACCGAAGCAGAAATAAAGGGTTCTGCTAACGGCTTGCTTTTACCAATCGCATATAATAGCCAATCTGAAAATCTTTATGTTTGCAACCCAGTCACTCGCGACTATGCCGAGGTTTGTTTCCCTCAAGAAATGTCTTGTCCCTACCCGAGAATAGTCAGAGATCCTAATACCAGCGAGGAGAAGGAGTACTACTCTTTCAGCCGCCGTCAATCAACTATGGATTCGGAGCAAGCTAAATAACTGGTCAGCATAAGGTGGTCCGCATCTTCCATGACCCCATCAATGCTTACCTAGATCAATCAGCTGCTGAATTTGGGTGTCACGTTCAAACTCTCGGAACGGGATCTTGGAGGCCCGTTGAATGTGGTGGTGCCTGGTTCGGTTATGGTGATGGTAGCTACCGTAGCTTTTGTGTACTCATTAACTATAATCTGCATTGGATAGTATCTGATTCCTATAGAAGTATGCAGATCTCTTGCTTTGATCTTGTAACGGAAAAGTTTAGCAGCTTCTCTCTTCCTCCCATCCACGGGATAAGCAATAGGCGTCGTTTGGGGTTGTCTGCTTTGGGTGGGTGTCTGTGTCTGTGTGATAACAGTGGGTGATTGATTGGTATCTTGTTGATGAAAGAGTATGGAGTGGAGAAATCTTGGAGAAAGCAATATGTGATCAACAAAAGTGAAGGTATAGATATTAGAAATTGTGAAGTTATTTACCCTCTCAAATGCTTTGAAGATGGTGACATTTTGATGTTGTTGGATGATCACCAAATCTTGTGCTACTTGATAGGGTGTATTTTTACCATATTTTTTAAGTGTTTAATTATCGTTTTCTTATCTTATTTTGATAGTTTATCTCATGTTTTGTATTGTTTATGTTATTTCGAGCTAGATTACGCTTTTGGGTTGTTTTGAGTGTTTTTAGGGCTTTTGAGTCAAGAAAACCCAAGATGAGATGAGAGACGACGAAACCAAGGAAGATGATCCCGAGTTCTGACTTTTTAAGATTTTATTGCATAGTTAATTTGAAAGTTATGAATGCATAATATTTAAGAGGAGTTCGATATGAGCACGTAGGCGAAAATGGAGGTCTATTCGGAGTTCGGACGAGGAAGATATGGCCAAAACAAGAAACACGCGCTGGACCTCACAACCCTCTCGACCGAGAGCCCTATCGAGAGAGGGTCGAGAGGATTTCTCGGGAATCCAAAAATTTCATATTTTTTATTCTTTTAACCAAATCATTGTACACTTAGGTAACCATTACGAATCCCTACCTTATAAATACCCCAAAACTCATCATTGTAACCAAGTTTTGACATTGTTAGCCTTTGCGAAACTCTTCTGGTGAGGGAACGGTACTTTCGATGACATCAGGGACGTCCTGTCGCGTGGAAAAATGGTGCGACGTTTGGTTTCCCGAGGACGTAGAGGTGCAGAGACTCCCTTCTTCCATCATTATTTTCTCTATTTCTTTATTATATTATTGAGGCAAGATGAGGAAGGAGGAAACGCCGAATTGCCCTCCCTATTTATAGGTGACCTTCTCTCATTATTGAAACTTAGCACTGCCGGAGCCGAGATTAAACTCCATAGTCCATGAACTTGAGTTTTTCCTAACTATGATAGTATCTTCTCCGTGTTATATGAGGTTCTGACAGTACCCTTATGATGATTGTGAGGCTTTTCTAACTACTCTTTTCTAAAGGGAGAGAATGCACATTCACTCATTTATCTCCTCTACAATTTTATCCCCCTTTTCTCATAGCTTGACTTGGGTGATTCCAACAAGAGATGGGATTGGGCGTATTTTCTTTCCTTTTTTTTTTTTTTTTTTTTTTTTTTTTTTTTTTTTTTTTTTTTTTTTTTTTTGCGCGTGGGAACGCGTCCAAGTAGAGCAGAAGCTCATTTATGGCAATAATTGTGGCGTGATGTAGTGGGTGGGTGTTGGGAACCCTTTGCAGTTTGATTTGATGATGTTTATCGAAACCACACTTAGGCATATTTTACTTGTTTAGGGTCAAGGCCGATAGATCGACCTGCTACCTGTTAGTGCAGGTCGATGCTCTCTAATGTTTAAATGCAAGTTCGATCCACCCTGTAAGAGAAAGGTCGATATGATCGACCTGCCTCATTCGGATCGAACTGGCATATCTGCCTGTCTATCGACCTCCCTTCTCAAGCTTCCAGCCTGCATTGCCTTAGAAGATTTCAAGTGCTGGATTTCAACATCAAGGTCGATGCCCCACCTTCATGGAGCGTCACGACCTGATCCTTGCCACGTAGTGTGCCAGCAAGGACGAACTTTCCCAACGGCTAGAAGTGAGTCAGCTTCCAACGGCTAGTGCCACGTCAGCTTGACTCCAACGGCTAGTTTTTCAAACTGCCTATAAATACTTCAGCCATTATCGGATTCAAGCACGGGAAACTCAAGCTATCAACGCCAAATCTCTGCCAAAAATCTCTCTCAAGTTCATATCCATTCAAGTGTTCGAAATCCGATTAGTTTCCCAAACACTTTACGAAGAGAGGTTTCCGATTCCGATAAACACCACAACGACGAAGCGTTCACTGCTGCTTGCCGTTGGTTCAACAACTTCTTCTCCGACTAGTTCGAAGTTAGAAAGTTTGTTTGTGTTTTCGCCATTATAGAGTTAGTCAAGCTCTGTAAAAGTGAAAGGTTGTTTGTACGTCTCAGTACGAAAGGTTGTAAGGGTCACGACCCAAAACTCGTGTCTAGATATATTCAAGTTAGAGTGTATTTAGAACTGATACTCAGTCAGTATAAATAAGAGAGAGGTGGATCCAAAAGAAAAGGGATTCTCAGGTCGAGTCGGCCTGACGTGGATGTAGGAGGGTTTCTCCGAACCACGCCAAATCGCGGTGTCTCTCTCTCTCTCTCTCTCTCTTTATTTATCGCCCTTACATTTTATTATCAAACTGACGAGCATCAACCTGCAACTGTTCACCAGCCTTAAGATTTTTCAAAGGGTAAATCAACCTCCACCAACTTCCGCATTAACAACAGTTTGATAAATCAAGCTCGATACCATACGAGCTTGATAGATCGAACTGCCTCTGATAGGGTCGACCTTGACAATCGACCTTTAGATCGACCTGATTTTAAAAACGTCAAAAACGGTTGGTTATTGGTGTATCCCCCCCCCCCC
The DNA here is from genome assembly GCA_029379335.1 of Thymus mandschuricus. Taxonomy (NCBI): domain Eukaryota; kingdom Viridiplantae; phylum Streptophyta; class Magnoliopsida; order Lamiales; family Lamiaceae; genus Thymus; species Thymus mandschuricus. Next base: position 30,934,774 of record CM057072.1, read on the forward strand.
CCCCCCCCCCCTCCCCCCATACACCAATTACTCTTTCCCGGGACCAACAAGTGGTATCAGAGCAGTGGTTCTTTTGACCGCTGCTTTGCATACTAAAAGTTCTTTATCAAACTTTTGGTCATTTTGAACCGATCCTTTAGAAAAATCTTTTTCATTCATTCATATCATATTATTTGCTATGGAGGCTTCTCTTCTCAGGGTATGTGAAGACTTCTCCATTCAAGGCTATGAAGACTGGATTTTCCGAATCAAGATGTGTCTCAAGGCACATCATGTCCTCATGTGGGATATTATCGAAAATGGCCCCTCACCCATTTATGCAGCGAAGATTATTGTGGATGGAACAGCCCCCGGGGAGGCTACATACGAGAAAGTCCTCAAAAATCCTCGCGACTACACAACCGAGGAAAGGAAGGAGGCCAGCCTCGATGATTACGCAAAGGGACTAATTTCCAGCACCGTGAAGGGCGTCTACCTGGCCAAGATCCGAAATCTTGAAACCGCCAAGGAAATGTGGGACACCCTCCGGTCCATCAGCCTTGGTTCAGAAGAAATGAAAGAGAACAAGCTGTCCATGGCGTGCAGCAAGTTCGATGACTTCAAGATGGTTTCGGGTGAAACCATAGAAGCAATGAAAATTCGCTTCACCGAGATTATTCTCGAAGTTGCTGCAATCAACCCATACAAATATACGCAGCACGAGAAGAATCTTAAAGTGATACGTGCCCTTCCTGCAAATTGGCACGTATACGCCGCCATGCATCCAGCCCGTTCGGATTTCAACGCTCTCACCACCGAAGATCTTTTCGACATTCTTGTCGGAAATGAATATGAGATGATCCGCATCCATGGATCAACACAGCCTTCCACCAGCAAGAAGGCTGATGAAAAGAACGATAAGGAGGTAGCTTTCAAGGCCGACTCAGCCTCTACTGCTACCCCAAGCACGATTGACGAATCCATCGTCAAAAAGTTGGAGAAGATGACTCTCGACTATGCTCTCGCTGCTAGGAGAAATGAGAAGCTCCTAGGAAAGGTTGTCAAATACAAAAAGTTCTATCGTGACAACAAGCGAAACTTCTCAAACCGCAACCACGACCGCCCTGACAAAAAGGGAGAAGGTAAACCCTCAACCTTCAATTCTTCTAACACACCCGAGGGTGGATGTTTTGGTTGTGGCAGGCCAGGTCACTATAAGACCGATTGTCCGGATCTGACAAAGGCCGAGAGAGACGAGCTCCGTGCAAAGCGCGATAAAAAGCTCAAGGAACAAAGAGCTGCCATGCTTGCTGAAGAATCAAAGGAGGCTCATCTCTCAGACAGCTCGTCGAGTGATGACGAGGGTTACATTGCTTTCGACGAAAGTGATGATGAAGAGTGCTTTGTTGGAGAGCTCCAACAAACCGCGGGATCTTCAAAGGTAGTTCCTCAACCCATTTCACTTTCTTTCTCTGACGATGAATGTGCAGATGGTGAAGAACTATCCGAGGCTGTGTCTTGGGAAGAAATCAAGAAGCAGCTCGATGACTATGCTGATCTCGTGGATACACTCAAAGAGGTCGTTGAAGATAATGCTGAGCTTATGGACAAAAATGAAAAATACAAGCTAGCATTAGAAGAAAGATTCTCCCCCTATGATGAAGAAAAGGAAAGGGAGATCGAAGCCCTAAAGTCAAAGGTTGATGAACTGACTTTCCGGGTTAAGGAGTTCGATACCAGGGCGCTTGAGAAGGACGAGACCCTCAAGACCAAAGATGCCGAAATACACAGCCTTACCTCAAAATTGGCTGACTTGGTAATTCAACACGAACTCCTCGTGAAAAAGGAAGAGAAACTTCAACTCACTTTGAGTCAGTTGAAGAAAAGCGGAAAGAAGTTAGAAGAAGTCCAATTAATGCAACGCAATCCGCGCGATCACTCTGGTATTGGATTTAAGGGAAAATCCAAGGAAAGCAAGGACAGAGACTGCAAGATCACGTTCGTGAAAGCGCAGCCTAAATCGAAGAGTGTTCGGAAAGCTCATCAAGCTCTCCCAGATAAGATGGTCAAGCTGAAGAATCCAGTTCGACAGCCCCAAGCCATCCTCCTAAAGCAACAAAAGAAGGAACAGCCTGTTCCTCAAAAGAAAGAGAGTCGACCTGTCCAGCAACGTCGACCTGCCCCCTATCATCAAAATCAGGCTGTTCATCAAGGGCGATACCAAGGCCAGTACTATCAAAGGCCGTATCACCCTCAGTTCTTCTTTCCTGCTCATCAAGGTTGTTACTGCCACTATTCTCAACAGTCGAATTTTCAAGACTGGCAGTATCAACCTGGTCTTCATGATGAGCAGAATTATCAATCTCGTCGCCCTCGCTCAAAGAAATCCAAGGCTTCCAAGCCCAAGACCGCCACTGCCTCGTCCTCAGCCTCGGATAGAAGCAGACCGGCAAAACAAATTTGGGTCCCAAAGGCCGTTCCCGCAACCGATGTAGCACCCAATCTCAAGTGGGTCGCTAAGCTTAACTAATTGCAGGTTGGGAAGGCTCAAAGAAGGAGCCAAGCAGCTCGTGGAGCTGTATGGATCATTGATAGTGGATGCTCAAAGCACATGACGTGTGACAAAACGCTACTATCAAATTATCAAGAACGAGACGGGCCACTTGTAACCTTTGGAGGAAATTCTAAGGGACTTACGAGAGGCCAGGGCGATCTAAATGTTGGTAAAACAACTATTTCTAATGTCTCGTATGTTGAAGGTCTAAATCATAACTTATTCTCTGTGTCGCAATTCTGCTCGAGTGGTAAACGAGTAGAATTCACTGCTAACAAATGTCTCGTGAAAAATGAGGAAGGAGAAATACTTCTTACCGGAATCTTGCAGGATAGACTCTACATTGTTCAATGGAATGATAGGATAGAGACCTGCCTGGTCACAAAGGCTGATTCCGAGACAAGTTGGTTGTGGCACAAGAGGTTGAGTCACTTGAACTTCAAGGCCATCAACAAGCTCGCACGCAACAAGCTGGTTAACGACCTGCCAGATCAAGTCTTCGATCGAGATCACATCTGCAAAGCCTGTCAAGCTGGAAAGCAAACAAGATCATCCTTTCCAAGCGTGACGGCACAAGCCTCAAATCGAATACTTGAGCTTCTCCATCTCGACCTCTTTGGTCCAGTCACTCCCTTGAGTATAAACGGTAGAAAATACGCTCTCGTTATTATAGATGATTATTCTAGATTTACGTGGGTTATTTTCATGTACAAAAAGAAGGAGACTTTGGAGAAGCTACCTGCGTTGCTGAGCAAACTGTGCAATCAAAAGGAGAAATCCATCATCTCCATTCGATCAGATCGAGGCACCGAATTTATCAATGCTATGATCGAAGAATATTGCACAAAGAGTGGAATTCATCATCAAACCTCAGCAGCTCGTACACCTCAACAAAATGGCGTAGTGGAACGCCGTAACAGGTCGCTGAAGGAAGCAGCTCGAACCATGTTGGATGAAACCAACCTTCCAAAGAAGTTTTGGGCAGAGGCCATTAACACAGCCTGCTACACTCAAAACAGGTCGATCATCACGACCCGACATGGAAAGACTCCATATGAGCTGTGGAACAACAAGCTCCCTAGGTTAAAGTATTTTAAAGCTTTTGGGTGCTTGTGTTACATTCATAACAATGGGAAATCACAATTAAAAACTTTTGATAGCAAGGCCGATCCAGGAGTATTTTTAGGATACTCGGAGGTTAGCAAAGCTTATAGAGTTTTTAATAAGAAAACCCTAGTTGTGGAGGTAACACCTCATGTTGTGTTTGATGAATCTACTTGTCTGTACAGAGAATCAAGTACAGGTCCAGATCAGTCCGATGCTAACAGGCCGTCTAACTCCCCCATTGACGACCTGCTAGTATGGACTCCAAATGATTTGGAGGAAGAGGATCAATCTGATCCGAAGGTCACACAGCAAGGGGGAAGTGATGCAAGTAATGTTCATACTTCGAGCTGTAATACATCAGCCGGACCTAACCAGGCTGATCCCCCTCCCTCAGTCCCCCAGACTGATGCTGTTCACGACCTTACATCCCAAATCGAGCAGCTCGATAGCACAATGGAGCAGCTCAACATCCAGGCCAAACAACAGCCTGATTAACAGTCCGAGCAACAGCACGTGCCCACTGATCAACCTTCAACTCACCCGGAGTTTGACGAACCCATTAATGAGCCCGATCCAATCATTTCAAACGAAGAAAGAGCTCGACGCAGACGTTGGATCGATGCTCATCCAAAAGAGCTCATTGTTGGGAACCCAAACCAAGGAGTGCGAACAAGAAGGACGATTGGTGAAAGTGCCCTATTAAGTTGCTATCTCTCTCGCATAGAACCCAAAGATGCCATTGAAGCTCTTCGAGATGCTGACTGGATTCAAGCCATGCAAGAAGAACTCAATGAATTCAAAAGAAATGAAGTATGGTCTCTAGTTGATCGTCCTTATCATCAGGGCGTCATTGGAGTCAAATGGGTTTACAAAAACAAGAGAGATGAATCTGGAGAAGTTGTCAGAAATAAAGCCCGATTGGTAGCAAAGGGTTACTGTCAACAAGAAGGAATCGACTATGATGAGACGTTTGCCCCCGTTGCAAGATTAGAAGCTATAAGGCTGTTTCTAGCTTATGCCGCTCATCAACGATTCAAAGTCTACCAGATGGATGTTAAAAGTGCGTTCCTCAATGGCATTCTCGAAGAGGAAGTCTATGTGGAACAACCTCCAGGATTCGAGGAGGGTGATTCAAGCAAAGTCTACAAACTGCACAAGGCCGTATACGGACTTAAGCAAGCTCCTCGAGCTTGGTATGAGACGCTATCATCCTTTCTCATCGAATCTGGATTCAAGCGTGGTTCAGTCGACAAAAAGCTATTCACTATCAAAGTGAATGAACATATCCTTTTAGTACAAATTTATGTTGATGATATTATTTTTGGATCTAAATCTCCCATTTTATGCGAAAAATTTGGTAACCTCATGACAGAAAAATATAAAATGTCTATGATGGGGGAAATGAATTTCTTTCTAGGGTTGCAGGTCAAGCAGTCCGATGAAGGAATCTTCATTAGCCAAACAAAGTACGCACATGAGCTGGTTGACATGTTTGGTGTCAAAGACAGCAAGCCTGTCAAAATACCGATGCTCTCTGGTGGGAAGATCGACCCGGATCCCGAAGGAAAACCTGCCAACATAACACAGTACAGGGGTATAATTGGTTCATTACTTTATCTAACTGCTAGTCGACCTGACATCACTTTTGCAGTTGGAGTGTGTGCTCGATTTCAAGCTAATTCGAAGGAATCACACTTGGAAGCAGCGAAGAAAATTCTTCGATACATCAAAGGAACCACAAACTTAGGTCTTTGGTATCCTCGTGATGATAATTTGCAGCTTACAGGTTATTCAGATTCTGATCATGCAGGGTGCAAGCTCGATAGGAAATCTACCTCGGGTACTTGCCATTTTCTCGGAAACAAGCTGATATCATGGTTTTCAAAGAAGCAAACTTCAGTAGCCACCTCCACCACAGAGGCCGAGTACATGGCCGCAGGGAGTTGTTATGCACAAATCTTGTGGATAAAACAACAACTTAAGGATTATGAAGTTGAAGTAAGTGAAGTGCCTATATTCTGCGACAACTCGAGTGCTATCGCCATCACTCAAAATCCTGTTCTCCATTCAAGATGCAAACACGTGAATATTCGACATCACTTTATTCGTGATCACGTGGAAAAGAAGAACGTGGTTATTGAGAAGATACACACTGATATTCAACGAGCTGATATTCTAACCAAACCCCTAGCCGAAGAAAGATTCAAAATGCTATGTGGAAAGCTAGGGTTATTGAATGTTGAGTCATCAGGCCGATCGTAAGCCTACAGGCCGTCATTTCCTCAACACCCTGCCACCTCCTTCAAAAGTTTGTTCGGGACCAACAATCGGGACCAACAAGCAGGCCGTCTCTATGTAAACTGGCCGATATTAAGGGGGAACAGGCCGTCAACTACTCAACAGGTCGTTACCATTTGAACAGGGAGTTACTATTTGAACAGATCGTTTGTCAGGCCGTGTCTATCAACAGGCCGTCTCTATCAACAGGCCGTGTCTGTCAACAGGCCGTATCCATCAACAGGCCGTCGACTATTCAACAGATCGACCTGTGTTCCTCAATTGAGGGGGAACACTTGCCCAAAATGATCCATCATTTGAGGGGGAACAAAGGCCGATGAATACCAGGCCGATATCACAAGTCCAGGCCGATCATTTCGACAGGCCGTTCACTGCCACAAGGCCGATAACCTGAATGCAACTGCATTTATGAAGGAAGAATCAAAAGGGCAGTATCACTCTTTTGTCTTATAACTTCTTTAATACGCATTGAATTCTTCATTTATTACTGATATTTATTTCTCAATGCTTTACATTATTTAAGGGTCTGCTAATTTGCAGAAAATAAGAAAAAGGGAGTAATGATTACCATTTTTGTAACACATCTAGTCAAGTGTCAAATATTGACACATTGACCAATGTTGCATTTAATTCCCTGCCACTTTTCTGAAAAAGCGCCATATTTCGCACGTTTCCTTACCTCACGCGCGAATGTGAACCGTTTCACATTCCACGCGCTTTAATCATGTGGACGTGGGTGAGAGGGAAAGCTTTAACCCTTTCAAATTCGAACGATCTCAACCGTTCGAATTTTCTATTTATGTCACAGTTTCTTCAAAAACATTACTTACCTTCTTCATTCTTCTCTGCAAAACCTAGTTTTTCATACTCTGCAAAAAAAAAAAAAAAAAAAAAAAACACAATATGCCCTTGTCGTGTTCTTCGTTTTTCTACTTTCTCTCTATCTGTATCAAATCACAAGCCGTGGTTTGTGCTCTTTTCACGATTAAGTTTTAATTTTCTGTTAAGTTCTTTATTGTTTTTCTAATCTTTCTCGAAAACTTGCAGGAAAAACAACAATGGCAGAAAAAGTTTCAACCTCCAGTCGAAAGGAATTGCAGTGGTCAGAAATTGAGGACTACTTGACGGCTCGCATCAAATTCGAGCCGTACATGGTGCGCGAAAACTTCGGTTTTCGCGATCTTGATTCCATGTTCGCCCTGGTGGACACCTGCTTTCCATTCCATCAGATTATCTCCACCCGGCCGGCGAAGAGTCTTCCCAAGCTTGTGGGTGCTTTCTTCTATAATTGGAATGAAGGCGATTCCGTGTCTACCCACACCGTCTCCCTCGGAACCCAGAAGGCCATGAACCATCAACATTCTTGATGCCGTTAAGGCAGCCTTCGGTATTGGGGATGGAGGAACGATGCAGATCTCAAAAATTTCTCGAGATCAACTGCAGCAGGTTGCAGACCGCGTGCTGATTGAGCAAAGGCAGTACGTGCCTATATCCTTCAAGAGGAACGAGCTTCGTCCCAAATACCGCCTCCTGATGGACTTAGTGCAGAAGTGCTTCTTAGGGCACATCGGGAATTATGACCAGGTCACCCCATTCAAATTTCAATTAATGGCGGCCGTAATCCTCGATTGGGCCAAATTAATGGTCTCCCTGCTCTGGGAAGAAGCAAGGCAGATCGTCTGCGAGACAGAGGGAGAGGCCGTAGTGAAAGTGTCTCTCCACAACGAGAAAAGGCCGATTCGCCTTGGGTCGAAGGCCACCTGCATTATCATTTCCTACTTCTAAAATAGGAAATGGTCCAATGAGCCGGCCTTCCCCCCTCTGTTTATTCCAAAAGATCTCCACCAACTGGAGATGGCGATTGGGGTGGCGCCGCAGATTTATTACAACTCCCCAGACAATGTCAGGGCGCACCTCGCCAAGACCGGCGAATCCAAGGTCGGTTGGAGGATCCCAGATCGACCTGCTCAAAAGAAGAGGAAGGCCGATGTCGACCTGGTTCCCTCTCGCCCTGCCAAGAAGGCACCACCTGTGAAGAAGACTCCTCCACGGAGGACGCAGTCGGCCTCCGGTGATCCGCCCAGGCCGCTTCACAGGATTCTCCCCGTGCAGCTCGAGGAATCTGCACCTCACAGGGAGCCATCACCCTCTCCATCACCCTCTCATTCAGCCGAACGGACTCCATCTCCAGTCCGTTCCGCCGCCGAGCCGTCCGCCTCGAAGCATCGCCCTGCATCTTCTCAGCAGGTTGCTCCCTTACCTGTGAGGTCCCCCCCAGTCCAACGAGCTGGATCTGTAGAGATCCAGGATCTCACTGCTGAAGACTCTCAGTCTTCCCCCCTTCGGGATGTGCCCGTGGAGGAAGACGTCGTGCTGCCAATTCAGCCATTCTCTGGGCAGCCGATGTCTGCTGCTCACTCCCAGGTAGCCGCCATGAAGGCCGAGGCCAGGCTGAAGGTTATCGACCTGATGCCGGGGATAGCTCAACTCCCTAAGTCCCTCGACCTCGCTACTCGCCTCCAGTTCTATCTGGTTTGTAAGTCGAGTTATTATTACGTCTTTGAGGCCTTGCTACAGGTCGTTACCCTCGACGACCTGAAAGTCGAGGAGTTGGCGCTGGAAGCGGAGTTCGGCTTCTACAGTGTGGAGGATGCGGCTTCAAATTTCCGATCTCTAGTGCTACGCCGCATGAAGGTCGAGGCCAAGATTCTGGGTATCGACCTTTGCCCTCTCTACACGCACTCTCGTGCTCTCTACAACTCCGCCGCCGATGTTGGAGACGAGTTTGAGATGATTCAAACTCCGGAGCAATCGCCACCTAGGAATGAGGGTGGTGATCAGCTTCTTGAAGCTGCTGCTCCTTCTTCTCAAATTTCAAAGGCTGATGTGGAGGTCGTGCTCGATACAATTTCTGCCAAGCTCAAGTCCATCATCTGCAGCCTTCCCGAGCAAATCAAGCAGGCCGTAGCTGAGGCCCGGATCGATATTGTGAAAGATGCCAAGATCCAGGCCGATGAAGCTGCCAGGGAGCGTGTCACGGACTTTGCCGTGAAGCTATTGAAGGAATATACGGACAAGCTCCTGCCGGGCCAGCTCGAGGAACTAAACATGGCGTCCCGTGACCAGATTGGGGAAGTGTTGGAGGACTTGGCCAAAGTCGATGAGCGAGTAACCAACCTGACTTCTTCAATCTCTAACTCGGCATCGACCTCCAACACGCAAATCAACGCCATTCACGGCACCATCTCTTCCCTTCTCAATGGTTAACAGGAATTGAGGGATGCCGTGACCAAGCTGCAGGAGGAGGACGCGACTCTTCTTTCCCTCATCAAAGCCCTGACTGATGATGTCGAAAAGGGGGAAGAAGAAAGAGCCGCCGCCGCCGCCAGGAAGAAGAAGACCTCAAAATCCAAAACCCCTTCATCTTCTGTGGCTCCTCCCCCTCCTCCTCCGCTGCCAAAATCTCAAGTTCTCAAGGCCGCCGCCTCCAAGGCCGACGCCTCCAAGGCCGTCGCTTCTCAGGACGATCCCATGGCTGCTGCCGCTGCTGCCGAGGCCGCCGCCGCCAAAGCTCGTCTGGCAAGAGAGGCCGCGCTCATTGAAGCCATGCTTTTGGCCGGTGCGACTCCGGATTAGTCCGTTGATCCTGAAGAGCAGAAGCGCTTCGTTGCCAAGCGCCGGGCTGATGAAGCAAGGAAGAAGAGGGAGATGGACTGGATCAGCCAGTCCGCCCTCGTTTTGAATGTTGGAGTCCAGCAGCAGGCCGTCGAGTGGCTCGACGAAAAGCAGAACAACCTGCTGCGGGAGCTCAACAGTTGCTTCATTCTCCTGGACTACTGGATCCAGGACCCCTCCCTTCCTGCCGACGCCGATGACGCCTATGCAGCTTACATGCTCAAATTCCCTTACCAAGACTTCATTGGTGAGCTTCGGAAGAAAGCTGCAGAGGCCGGTGTGATGATAAGGGCCCCAGCAAAGCAATATTTTACGCCCTTGCTTCTTGGTGATTCGGGGTACTTGGATTACTCCCGAGTCGACCAATACATCGCACAGACCGCCATCGGACTAAACGTCAACGTGTCAAATTCCGATCCCGACTTTCACCGAATCAGGGATGGAATTTACGCAAGCATGAAGTCGAAGTCGAGGGAGCAGGTCCAGGAGGAGAGAATTGTAGCCCGTGCCCAGCAGAGGTAGATAGACAGATTATTTTGTATATTTTTTGTATTCATTTAAGTTCGTAGCACAGTTTGTAATTTCCAAATGTAAAGTAAGCTATCGAGCTGAATGAAGCAAAAATCATCTTTCGACCTGACAACAATATCTCTTTGTCCAGGCATCTGCCTTTACTGCTTTATTTTAATTGTGTTACTATCTGCCCTTCATATAATTCCTTATCAACCTCCATGGTTATCGATCTTTCTTTGTTTTAAATCTTAGGAATTATCTGTAAAGTGGTTGGTTTCGACATCATCAAAAAGGGGGAAATTGTTGGGAACCCTTTGCAGTTTGATTTTGATGATGTTTATCGAAACCACACTTAGGCATATTTTACTTGTTTAGGGTCAAGGCCGATAGATCGACCTGCTACCTGTTAGTGCAGGTCGATGCTCTCTAATGTTTAAATGCAAGTTCGATCCACCCTGTAAGAGAAAGGTCGATATGATCGACCTGCCTCATTCGGATCGAACTGGCATATCTGCCTGTCTATCGACCTCCCTTCTCAAGCTTCCAGCCTGCATTGCCTTAGAAGATTTCAAGTGCTGGATTTCAACATCAAGGTCGATGCCCCACCTTCATGGAGCGTCACGACCTGATCCTTGCCACGTAGTGTGCCAGCAAGGACGAACTTTCCCAACGGCTAGAAGTGAGTCAGCTTCCAACGGCTAGTGCCACGTCAGCTTGACTCCAACGGCTAGTTTTTCAAAACTGCCTATATATACTTCAGCCATTATCGGATTCAAGCACGGGAAACTCAAGCTATCAACGCCAAATCTCTGCCCAAAATCTCTCTCAAGTTCATATCCATTTAAGTGTTCGAAATCCGATTAGTTTCCCAAACACTTGACGAAGAGAGGTTTCCGATTCCGATAAACACCACAACGACGAAGCGTTCACTGCTGCTTGCCGTTGGTTCAACAACTTCTTCTCCGACTAGTTCGAAGTTAGAAAGTTTGTTTGTGTTTTCGCCATTATAGAGTTAGTCAAGCTCTGTAAAAGTGAAAGGTTGTTTGTACGTCTCAGTACGAAAGGTTGTAAGGGTCACGACCCAAAACTCGTGTCTAGATATATTCAAGTTAGAGTGTAGTTAGAACTGATACTCAGCCAGTATAAATAAGAGAGAGGTGGATCCAAAAGAAAAGGGATTCTCAGGTCGAGTCGGCCTGACGTGGATGTAGGAGAGTTTCTCCGAACCACGCTAAATCGCGGTGTCTCTCTCTCTCTCTCTCTCTATTTATCGCCCTTACATTTTATTATCAAACTGACGAGCATCAACCTGCATATCACGCATCAACCTGCAGCTGTTCACCAGCCTTAAGATTTTTCAAAGAGTAAATCAACCTCCACCAACTTCCGCATTAACAACAGTTTGATAAATCAAGCTTGATACCATACGAGCTTGATAGATCGAACTGCCTCTGATAGGGTCGACCTTGACAATCGACCTTTAGATCGACCTGATTTTAAAAACGTCAAAAACGGTTGGTTATTGGTGTATCCCCCCCCCCCCCCCCCCCATACACCAATTACTCTTTCCCGGGACCAACAGTGGGGCACGTTCTCCCACCCCTCTTTCAGCATTTCTGCCTTTACTCCTCTCTTCTTCCGTGTTTACAGGCTGTATGATTTTACTCTTCCTCTTTATCTTCTCTTGCGTTTTTAAAGGAAAGGAAAAAAAACATTCTCGCTTCTTCCAATTTTTCGAAGTTCCCAAGAGTTTTTATCTTCCTGTCCTCCCGGTAAACAGAGCGAGCAGGTATTCTTGTCCTTTATTATTTTCTTGGGTTTTCCGCTGTCATCTTAGAGAATCGCCATGAAACCCTCTTCTTCCCGTCGGCCTTCTTCCGACCATCGGGGTACTCAGGGGTCCGAATCCTAGAGAGACGATACTGAGAATAGATTGAAAAAACAAATCCTCTCTCTGGATAGATATGAAGCCTCTACCTTAGATAAGACGGCCTTAGATGTTTTTATGCGAAAAGTAAAGGAATTTGGGGGATATCTACTGAAGATCCCTGGAAAGGATGAGCGGCCTTTATTGCCGAAATCTCCTCACAAAACTTTCTGGTTTTTTCAATTAACTGCAGGCCTACGCCTTCCCGTGCCTCCTTTCTTTCTTCGTATAACTCAATTGTACAATGCGCCCCTAAATCAATTAAACCCTGCATCTATCCGCAAGGCCGCCTTTTTCCATATGATTGCGAGTCTAGAAGGTGTAAAGGATACGACATTCCTTTTCTTCCGCACTCACGAACTTAAACCTAGGGATTTTCATCTGTACTTTTCTCCACTTACTCGCTTTGTGAATATATATGGTAAATATGAGTCCAAAGATAAAGACTGGCATGCATGTTTTCTGACCATCAGCCCCCCTTCTAATGCCTCTTGGAACATACCTGACATTAGTTTGTACAAAAATCCTAGCAGAAACCTTCTTGATCCCTGCCTTCTCTATCTCCCTGGGAAGAAGAAACATGTCCAATCTTCTAGTTCAGTATCCTTCCGATCACACCATGCTTAGACCTCTTGTAGAGAGTGAAGAGGCTCTATCTTTCTTTGGCCTAAAACCCAGCATCCCCTGGTCTTCATCAATGGGTAAAAATCCTTGAATTTTACTGCTATTTTTTAACTTCTTACGTTTCTTTTATGAATGAGTAAGAAATATTAACTTTCTTGACTTGGGTAGGAATGGATGCTTCCAAACAGAATTTAAAGAAGAAAGCTCATGATAAGCTTCTGCGACTGATCGCAGAAGCCCATGTTGGGGATACAGCTCCTGGTGTTGTTAAGGAGGCTTCATCGGCTGAACGCAAAGCCTTCTCTCCGCAAACAGAGGGTTCTGCAGGTTTGTCCAGGACCTCACGGCGGGTGGATATTTCCTCCTTTGTCGCCGCCGCATCTGCCCAACTAAAGGCAACAGCTTCTCAGAAAGGAAAAGGCAAAGTTTCTCTTGGCTCGACTCTGCCTCCTACTACCTGTCCTGTTTCTCAGAACTCTAAGGACTCCCGGTCTCCTCCGGCCTTGACTCAGATTTTTGCTGAGCTAAGCACAGTGATGAATGTGGAGGATCACATTCCTTCTTCCACCCTTCTGTTACGAACCCTTCAATGGAGGGCTTTGATTTCTCTCATTTAGGAAAAACCCCACCGGTGGCAGAAGCTTCTCCTACCTTTATGCAGGAGCTTGAAGCCACTTCGGCCCATCCCTCTCTGATTCTGGTAAAGAGGAAAGGTTCTTCTCCTTCCTCTTTCCCTGCTAAAAAGAGCAAGTTTGATTCTGGCACAATGGTAACATGCACCCCTCTGGGCACTATGGCCTCTTCACCCTTAAACTCTAATGTCCAGATGTCCTCTGCCTTGAGTGAGCGTGACTCCCAGGTTCTAGGATTGAGCCCTTTGGCCTCATTCGCCCAAACAAACCCTTATATTCCTCAAAAGGGGCCACCACTTCCTCGATCTCGCCTCTCCCCGTTGTCTGCTAGCTCTTTAGCTTTCATTCATTCCCTCCGCCAGAAAGGCTTGGACGTCCCTCCCGCCACTGCCCAGGGAACAAGTGCAAGTGTTTCTTTTCCCGGAATAGTTGACAACATAGATGGAGGTTTGGCTGCTATGATCTAGGATAGCATCCCCAGGGAAGAGGCGATTGGCAAAGGCCTATCCCTCTGACTTCTTGATAAAACGGGCAGCTAGCCTCGAGTTACAGGTATAACTTGATTTGTCTATTTCTACATTCATGTATGTGGATGTGTCCCTTTCTCACTATATCTTAATCGTTTATATCGCTTTTAGGCTGCTAGTTGTAGGTCTATGCCAGGTGTTCGTGCTTTAGCCTATGACAATTTGCAAACTCACCACTCTCAGGTAGAGAGAGAGAGAGAGTGTTGTGACAAACAACACGTCCCACAACTGAAATAAAAGGTGGATGGACATTATATATAAAGCAGAATACCACTACATTAGTATGAGGCCTTTTGGGTAGGAGCCCAATAGCAAAAACCGTGCGGGCTTAGGCCCAAAGCGGACAATATCATACTAATATGGTTTGGTAGCTCGTCTGGCGGTCCACTAACAAGTGGTATCAGATCCGATGGTTCAATCGGGCCAGCGTGTGGCGAACCTCAGTGTAGTGGACCGAGTCTGTAATGTGGGAGAATCAGGAGGCCCCTTGCAGTAACCCTCAACGAATCGGTGGTCTGAGTTGGAGGGGAGGACGTAATGTGGTCCTCGTCTGTTTGAGGGGAGGTTTGTGTGACAAACAGCACGTCCCACACTGAAATATAAGGTGGACGGACCTTATATATAAAGCAGAATACCACTACATTAGTATGAGGCCTTTTGGATAGGATCCCAATAGCAAAAACCGTGTGGGCTTAGGCCCAAAGCGGACAATATCATACTAATGTGGTTCGGTAGCTCGTTTGGCAGTCCACTAACAGAGAGAGAGGCTTCAAGCCGAAGTGCATCGCCTTCGTGAATGGGCCCATAATCGTGAGGCTTTTCAAGCTCTCAAAGCTCAAAAAGCGAGGCTGGAAACAGAATTGTCAGGGTTGAAGAAAAATGATCAAGATAGAGAGATTTTTTTGCAGGACCGGGAGAAAGAAGTCTCGCAGCTCTGCGTGAGCTCCTCATCTTACTCTCAACAGGCTAACGACCTGTACAAGGCCTTAGAAGCTTCTGTCATGCAGATGGTCAGGGCACATGATGCCCATTTCGCAGAAGTGGAGCGTCTTAAAAAGCAGTATGAGCATGAACTAGTTCAAGCAAAGGCCTCTTCTCATGATTTAGGCCAAAAGGAAGGGTTGGAACAGTGCCTTATTAGAGGCATGAGAGGTTGCCGATCCCAGCTTCTGCTGACTCCCTACGGCCAAGCTTTCCTCGACTATTTAGTCCAGAAGCTGCCTGAGGCGTACCTCCAGTCTCCTTATTGTTGGGTTAGAATGACCGAGCCTCTTACATAATGGGCTGCCAAATCTGTATTTGAGTGCTGCAAGCTGCTAGGCATTCATGAAAAGGCCGCATCTGTGAACCTGGATCCTATCGTGCAAGCTTTCAGTCAAGCACCTGAGATGTTGGAGCTTAATCGCAAGATCAGCCCACAAAACCCTTGGTACTCCCAAGTGGTACAGAGGGCCTCTGACATTCTCCATCATCCCCATGATCACTTGGAGCAATCACCGTCCCGGGGTTTCCCTCGTATCCGAACTTTCCTCCCTGATGCTGAAATACAGGGAAATCTGAAGAAGATTTTTGAAGAGGTATTATTTTATTGTCAAGGGACCCGGACCCGTCTATTTGTCTTTTCGTTATTTATATTTTGACATAATTAATCTATTTTTCTTTCTTTTTTAGGAAAAGGAATTTCCCAGTTTGCTCCCACCTAGGTGTGAACTTTCTCCTAGGGTCTCCTCTCCTGATAAGTCCTTATCCAGCTCTTCGGACACGGAGTCTGATGACAATGTGCACACCCTTGCTAAGCGGGCTACTTCGCTTAAAGGCCACAGGAAAACTCCTTCCGTCCTTCCTATGGAGGCTCAAGTGGAAAGTGTGGCAGAGGCAAGTATTCCTTCTTCAGAGGTTAACAAGGACAAGGAGGATTCCGCAGTTGCTTCCGGTCCTGTCGCTAACGCTTCCACTTCCCATGCTGAGGACCCCACGGATCCTGCTAAGGATGTAGATCATTTTGTGGCTAACTTATTCAACTCCGATACCGTTGAGCCCCCTGCTCAAGGCTGACATTTTCTTATTGATATCTCTTTTATGCTGGCTGATGGTCCAAAGACAATTCTTCTGTTTTAATTTTTAGCCTGGTTTTTACTTTATGCTTTTGGGTTGTTGAGACAATTTTATTTTTATTTTCAGGATCTGCCTCGTACTTTTGCTATTTTACGGTCGACTTTATTTTTCATCTTCGTATTTATGCAATTTCTTGCCATGTCTCTTGCTAATTTCTTCTCTTGCTAAAGCATTTTAAGATGATACGATATGGGTAATAGGGTATGGATATCCCCTACTCCCCCCCAAATGAGATATAAGAAATCGAAAGAATTATATCTCTGTCGTAGTATCATTTACGAAATGGTCGCTTTTGAAGCAAGGAACATAATTCATCCTTTACATATATTAACTAGAATAAAAAACGAGTGCAGATAAAAGTCATGACTAGCCCTGTTTTTCCTCCTTTCCTGAAAGGTAATGTTTAACTCCTCATGGCTCCGGGAGCGTCTCCATTTTCGCGGCTTCCGCTGTTTTGGGCTTTTTCCCCTCTAGGTCTGCCCTAGAATTTGAATTGATAGATTCTGTCACCGACCCTTTCTTGGTTTCTCCTGTCTGTACAGACTGAATGTGGCATGTGCTCGTCTGATCTCCAGACACTTGACCCACCTGACTTCCTACCAAAAACTTCATCATTAAATGGTAGGTGGATACTACAACTTGGAAAGGGTTCAGTGCAGTTCTTCCTAATATGATGTTATAAGGGGATTACTGCCTTACTACCAAGAAGGTGATTGGCTTCGTCACTCGCGTAGATCCCTTTCCTAGGGTGAGCGTTTGATTGAGCCCAGCGACATCACTGGGTCTCCCGAGAAACCTTGCAGGGCAGTAATCACACCATCCAGAGGCCTCTGTAGGCCCATTTGATTGAAATAGCTTTCGAAGATGACACTGACTGCGGCCCCAGTGTCCACGAACACCTTCTGAACCTTATACCCTTCTAGTTCCACTGTGACGACTAGTGCGTCGTCATGTGGGTGTACCACGCCCTGGTTGTCATTCATCCCGAAGGATATCCGTGGCATGGACCGGCCCTTCTCCGTTTTGAGGATCTCATGTCTTTCCTACATATGCAACTCTCTTACAGATGCCCTCCGGCTTTTGTTGGAGTCTTCAAGGGTAGGGCCTCTATATATCATCTTGATAACGCCCTTGGGTTCTGGCATTATCTCGGCTTCAGTTGCCATTTCATCCGCTTCTTTGCGCTTCTTGTTTTGTCCTGTTTCTCTCTTGACATATTCTAGGAGCTCCCCTTCCTGAATCAGCTTTTCTATAGCTATCTTCATAATTCTGCACTCATTGGTGGTGTGGCCATAGTCGTTGTGAAACTTGCAGAATTTATCGGAAGGTGGGATCCTTGGTGGGTGCCTGTGTCCTATAGGGATCTGCACTCCTGATTTTTTCATCACTATTTATAGCAAGTCGGTTGTTGTTTGTCAAGAGGAGTGAAAGACCGCAAAAAGCGCTCGTTTTTATCAGTTCTTTTAATATCTGGGGCAGGCCTCTTCTTTTCTTCGGGCTTCTTCTCTTTCTGAGAAGCGATTTCGGCCCTTTTGCTGCTCATAGCTTCTTCTATGTGAATATACTTCTGTACTCTCGTTAACAACTCCTCAAAGGAAGAGGCTTCCTTCTTGATGAAGGATGCGAAAAATTGCCCTGGCCTCAGACCATCTACAAAAGCGTGCACTTTTAACTTTGGCTCTACTCCAGGTATTTCCAGACCTGCTTCATTGAAGCGAGTCATATAGTCCCTTAGGCTTTCATTGGGACCCTGCTTGATCGTTGTCAGATGCAGAGAATTCCTTGTGGTTCTTTTGGCGCTCACAAATTGTTGTAGGAACACCTCCCTCAAGTCTTGAAAGGAGTGAATTGAAGCTCTCGGTAATTGTTTGAACCAATGTTGGGTTGGTCCTGACAAGGTGGTGAGAAACACTCTGCATTGAACCTTGAGTCCATCTCTAGGTTCTTCGGGGTCTTCGTCATCTGGGGATTCCCAATCAGTGAGGAATCCCTCCTCTTGGACTGTGTTCATTAGAGGCAATCTAATAGCCAGCTCCTGAACCACATTTGCATCTTTGTGCTTCCTTTGTACCCACTATGGGTACTTTTGCTTCCTCCTCCTTCGAGGGTATTATGCTGGGCATCCGAACCCTTGAGACTCACTCCCAAAGCGTGGAGTTTTTTTATCAACAGCTCCATCAACCGCACCTTCTATGAGTACCTTCATTTACAGGAGCATAGCAGGGGAAAAAAGAGCTTCAGCATTGACACTGGCTTCTGTGGCCAGAGTGTTCTTTCTTTTATCTCCCTGTGGAGAATTTTCTGAGCCTCTAGGAGCTTGTGA
This sequence comes from Thymus mandschuricus, assembly GCA_029379335.1. Classification (NCBI taxonomy): domain Eukaryota; kingdom Viridiplantae; phylum Streptophyta; class Magnoliopsida; order Lamiales; family Lamiaceae; genus Thymus; species Thymus mandschuricus. The sequence continues at coordinate 30,953,048 of CM057072.1, forward strand.
AGCCTCCTGTGGAGCGGTCTCTGCGTTATCAGTCATCTTTGCAGGGTTCTGCAAGTTTTTGAAGAGTTTTTAGAATGTTTGTTCCAGATGCCTTTAAAGTAGGACTTAAACAGGTATTGCCTATATTACATTAGGGCTTTTGCAAGTGTGGCGTATTTACACAAGTCTTTATAGATGTTGCCTGCTTATGCAGGGCTTAAGTAAGGTTGCTTATTGATATAAGGCTTAATGTATGGTGCCTATTTGCATAGGGCTTGATGTATGGTGCCTATTTACATAGGGCTTGACGTAGTTTTTGCCTATTAGATAGGGCTTATAAGGTTTTTGCCTATTAGATAGGGCTTATGAGGTTTTTGCCTATTAAATAGGGCTTATGTGGTTCTGCCTATTATATAGGGCTTACGAAGTTTGTGCCTATTAGATACGGCTTATGAGGGTTCTGCCTATTATATAGGGCTTACGAGATTTTTGTGCCTATTAGATAGGGCTTATGCGAGCATTTTAGCTCATTTTGCAGAGAATTTATGCCTTCCAATGTGGGGCCCCCTCATCAGGGTGAGGGGGGTGACCTCGTCATTTTCGGCTCTCTGTTTTTGGTGTTTGCCTTTCGTGGTTTTCGGTTCATGATAATACAGGGGCCCATGATTGTATCATAGTGCTTCCTCTGTACTATCAATTCCTCATAACCAACATGCTAATTTCAGGATTCGTGACTTTCGACGGAACTTTAAACTCACCGATTGTCAGGGGTAGATTTGGGTGTGCTCCAGTACTGCTCCAAATTCAACTCAAGTTTTCCAGAATTCTTCACAACTTCAATTCAAAGAAGAACTCAGTTTAGTCATCACAGTTTCAACTATAAATGAGACACAATCCAAGGATCACATCATGTTTTGCAGTTCGGAATCATGAGGAACTCAACATAAATCGTTTTATGGTATTCACACCCAGATTTTTGATAAACTATTCAGCTAACACAGTGTATCTATCCTTCCACTCTGTTCTAGAATCAATTTTTCTTGTACTTCTTGCATAAGGACATGCTAAGGAGATTCATCCACAAAATTATAACGACGAGCTAAAAATTCATTTATAAAGAGGGAATCAACGTCTTAAACTCAGAGTTTCCCACAGACGGCGCCAGTTGTTAGATCCGAGTTAAATATTAACAACAATTATACAATTATCCATCACATTCATAGATTTCTACAAAATACATAAGTACAAACAGTCATGAATAGGAATATAATGGGAGCCAGCGCAGGGCATCGGTCTCAGCAATTCAACTTCCATGAAGCACCTCTTCTCCGTGAAAAGGGGATCAAGGTAGAGGCAAAACGAAACACGTCCAAACTACCGATCTAACCGAATCCATGAATAACAGAGCTTAACCAGAAAGAAGAAAAGGGATGGAGCAGGAAACGCAAGGCATCCTCGTACTCATCCTCGCTTCATGATAGAGAAATACCTTCAAAATCCGCTGTCGTGGCCTGCAAAACAGAGCCGGAGGAACAAAGGGGGGGGGGGGTTCCTCCGGGAAGGGCCTCCGACGCTCAAGTCAGTACAAGCACGGAAAACTCTAAGGAGAGTATGAATAAAACACTATGAAAAGTGTAGAACTCGTACCTAGAATGGTGAAATCATCATCTATTTATAGGTGTAATAAATGGTGAAAAAATGAATGTACCTGTATAGGGAGGACAAAAAAGGAATTTTTGGGGGGGACAAAATTCCCTCCGTCATTAATTTAGTGGTCTTCACCCTAAGGTACGTAGAGTCATGCGGATTGCATGTTTCGGCAGATCCCTGGGCATAAGCAGATGCCAAAGGGTATGGGGATAGCTTCTGCGTGGGGTGGTTCTGTGCAGATCCATAGGTCTTCTACTCAGAGCATAGCATATGCGCCGAGATCAGCATCTGAGGCCTCTCTTACGCAGATCCGGTCAGCATTCTGGGGCGCCACGTGGCAGGGCTAATTTTGATCCCTATCACAATATATGTTAGAAACTTAAGAAAACACAATATATAGACAACTTTGATGCAAACTCCCCAATTTACCCCTCTTTTCCCCCTTTTTTCTTACACATCTCTTACACATGTCACATCACCTTTTTATTTTTTTATTTTTTCTTTTTTGCCATTAGATTTTTAAAACAAATTCACATTTCATTTTTATTTATTTTTCGTACAATCTGATTAAGGTTTTTTTTTTTTTTAATCAAATTATCTTTGATACACGTATCAAATAACTTAGTGAGAAATTGTCAATTTCTTATCTTGTTTATCGCATTTCTTACAATTCGTATCACGTTTAATAATTTATATGCGTTATTGTAACTAGGTGAGAAATCATATACGTAATCGTAATTTCTTACCTATTATTTGTGACAAATTCACATTTCTTACTAATAAATTCATAAGTAGTTCAATTTATCAGTTAAAATAATTATATTTCTTACGAAATGAATCCATAAGACATGTATGAATTTAGTTGATTCTAACCGTGTCTATGTATTCAAACTGGTTCAATCAACATGTTAGAATTATTCATTTTCTTACTAAATGAATTCGCATCGCATGATTGGTTAGAATTTATTAAATTCGTTTATATGCAACATGCACATCGCAATACGGGAATGATTGGTTATAATGTGTTAACACTTACTAACTATGGGCATAAGAATTCATTAAATTCTTACATGTTACATGTGTCACATGGTTGTGGATTATTCGTGAATGTTTAGTGAGAATATTATGATTTCTTAGTTATTATGGAAGAAGAATGGTTAGAATTTATTAATTCTTCCTGAATGTATGCTTAGATATTAATATATTCTTTCGTATGTCACATGTTCAACGCAAATGCGAGAATGATGTTGGTTAGATTGTGGCATATGAAAAATGGTTAGAATGTATGAATTCTTTCTGAATGTAAGTTTAGAATTTAGTAAATTCTTACGTATGACGCATGCTCAATGCAAATGCAAGAATGATGTTGGTTATATTGTTTTAATTCTTACTAATAATCACAGAGTGTTCGTTAATGTCTAGTTAGAATTTATGAATTTTTTCTTATTACGACGGAAGTATGGTTAGAATATCTTAAATTCGTATATATAACAAATATGAATTGAGAAAGGTAAAAAATTGATAATTTCTTACTATGATATTTAATAAGGTGTATCAAAGATTTATATACAAAAAAAAAAAAAAAAAAAAAACCTCGAATCAAGAGAAAAAAAATGAAAAGGGAAAATTTAAAAAATATTTTGACAAAATTAAAAAAAAAAAAAAAAAAAAAAAAAAAAAAAAAAAGTGAAAAGGTGAGAAGTGAAAAAGTAAAATTTAAAAATATTATAAGAAAAGGTGAAAGGGGACAAATGCACATGAGGGGTGGGGGGTGGGGTGGGTGTTGGGGGCAATTTGGGGAGTTTACCTCAAATTTATCTATTATTTGTGTTTTGTTATGTTTCAAACACTATTTGATTTTCCTTATCCTATAACTACATTGTGAGTTTGGGGGCATTATTAGATATGTCCATTTTCAGCTTTTAAAAATAAATTTTGTCCACAAACTTAAGGTTCAATAAATCATGTCCATATTTTGTTTTTTAGGACAAAATTGCCCTTGAAATTTTGAATTGGGTTTTTTTGCTAAAAAATGGGACGCGGGCTTCTTTTCCCCCATTCAATCTCATTCAACGAGCAGCAGCCACTCTCAAACCCTCTCCCCCAAACCCGTTATGCCTCATCGCCGTCGCCGTCCCGGTTGCCTTCGCCGTCGCCGTCGCGAACCTGTCCAGCTGTCGTCGTCGCCGTCCAGTCGCGAACCTGTCCAGTCGTAGCTCTCTCTAAAACCCTCTCTCTCAAACCGTCTCTCCCAAACCCTCTCTCTCGAACCCTCTCTCTTCCAGTTGCCGTCGCCGCCCATCATCGTCGCCGTCGCCGGAATCTAGCACCATCGTTGCTGTGTCCCTCTCTCTCTCTCTAAACCCTAGATGGCAGCTTCAAGTTCGAATGAGATGGGTTTTAATTTCAGCCTTTTGGGTTTGAATTTAAAGCTCAATTGTAAGTTTTATTGTAAGCTTAATGATGAAATGTTAGGGTTATGGTTTGCTTTGAGTTGTGACTGTAAAATTTGATACTGGAATTTTTTTTTTTTTAGATTTGAAGTGTATGGTTTGCTTTGATTTGTGATTGTGCACGAATCACAAATTTGAGACTCTATGATTTTTGTAGTGTTCTTCCTTCGACCTTTCTTCTACGATTTTTGGGTTTTAGTGTTTACGATTTTGGTTGTTAGCTGTTGAATTTTCTGCTTGAATTCAGACTTGAGGTTGTTAGGGTAAGATTATGGTTTAGGGTTGCTTGAATTTTCAGTTTGAATTTCTATGGTGACGATTGTTCTGCTCGAAATTTAGCATTCTTGCTTCTTGCTTGAATTTGCAGTTTGAATTTTAGCTGTTGAAAAAATTGAATTTATAAGTTGAGTAAAAAGCTAGGTTCCCAACCTTCAATTGTTGCAGTTGGTTTGAAAAGGAAATACCATTACCATTTTTTTAAAGTTCCAACAGTTCCATCATTGTTGCAGTTGTTTGTGTAGATTATGATTGGTTGTGTTGATTATGATTGGTTGAATATGTATTGTTCAGTTTTTCATGTTTTTAAGCTCTCTAAATCTTTCCTTCTAAAATGTACAACTTTTTTGTAGGTTCATTGGAAGTGTCCAAGGTCAGATATGCAGAGTGGGAAGTATAAGCTTTTGCTGGCAGGCAAAGAAAGTGTACGAGAACTGATTTGGTCCCGGCTGGAGTTTTACAGGGTAAATCCTCAAGAACTTATGGAACTCACAGCCTTCTTTACCCCAATAAAATTACACGATCAAACAAGCTTATACACTATTTAATCGCTCGGAAGGTGGTTGGCGTTCCCGACCCTGATCCAACGGCGATATTCTTCCGGGTGAACGACAAAGTTGTTCGCTTCGGAAGGACGGAGTTTGCCTTGGTGACAGGGCTCCGTTTCGGACCTTGTGGCGGATTCGATCCCTTCTCCCAATTCAAATTCCAACCGGAGTCCATCTACACGAAGCTCTTCCAAAGCGGTCCCGTTACTGCAGATGAGCTATGGAGCTTTTTCACAGACGATTCGAAATTCAAGGACAAAGATGGTAATTCTTTGATGTCTGTGGTGGACTGCTTGAGGTTGGGGCAGGTTGTGATTGTTGTCCACATAGTGCTTGGCTTGGAGTCGAGCACCAAGGTCCCCGAATTGGTGTGGGCCTTGGTTGAGGAGCAAAAGGCCTGGAATGCCTTCCCGTGGGGCAGCGTCTCCTTCCAGGTTCTTGTAAAAAACCTGAAGTCCGTGAAGTACTCCATTCCAACCAAGACATACCATTTGAACGGCAACATCCTCGCTTTCATCGTAGGTACATTTTCACCACATATAATTCCACATTTCATTTTCATTTTCTGGATATTGGTTATGATATACGAAATTTATTCGTTTATTTATAGGGCTGGATTTACGAGGCATTCCCGGAAATGGGGAAATCAATCGGGGGAAGGGTTACGGAGAAGGAGAGTCTTCGTCCTCGAGGCCTCCGGTACGCCTACTCAAAATCTGCTTCGTATGGAAAGATTCTGAGCGAAGAGGTTAGTTGCTTAAGTAGTTTGTGAAAAAAGTTATATTTTCTAACTTTATATATGTTCCAACTGTATTTTTTGTTCCAACATTAATCTGTTCCAACTTTTTATATGTTCTAATTGTTTTTATGTTCCAAAATTAATGTCTTCCAATTTTTTATATGTCCAACTGTTATAACCATATCTGCTTTCAGTACCAACTTTATATGTTCCAACCGGTATCACCATTTTTTTGAACAAGTCTTTTGTACTCTTATTTGAAGGTACCTACCTCGTTGACTGCTGACCCCGGGGAGCTGAAGCAGCCTTACATTACCACCCTTGAGCCCCCGGGAACCCCGTTCAGTTTCCAGTATGCTCAGCCCCGTGCCCGTGCACCCCGTGCACCCCGTGCAAAGAGGAGGAGGGTGACTTCTGGTGAAGAGGCTGAAGTCGAAGAAGATGAAGAAGAGGCTGAAGTCCAAGCTCAGGGGGCTGAAGCCCAAGCGGAAGAGGCCGAAGTCCCAACCGAAAGCAGGAGTGGTAAGAGGGTCAGGGGACTCAAGGGTATGGTTGCCAGGGAAGTTCGGAAAGTGAAGGAGGAGCTCAAACAAGAGCTGACGGGGACGTTGGCCGAACAGGTGGCCGGGTTGGTCTTTGAGAAGTTGAAAACATTCAACTTCAACCAATCCGGGCATCTGGAGGCAGCTGGTTCTAGGGACGTTGTACGACGAGGAGAGGAAGGTAGTGAGAAGGACCAGGAGGAGGAGGATGTGGAAGACGAAGGTGAGAGTGATGTAGATGAAGATGAAGATGAAGATGAAGAAGAAGAGGTATACACTCCGCCTCTTGTCAATAATAATTTCCAATAGATAAAATGCAAATTTCTTGAATGCAACAAATTCAACAATGGCAGGAGGACGAGGATGATGAGGAGGCCGAGGAGGCCGAGGAGGACGAGGAGGATGAGGAGGCTGAGGAACCCGAGGAGGACGAGGAGGATGAGGAGGCCGAGGAAGCCGAGGAGGACGAGCTTGATGGATCAAGTGGTGCCGTTCCCATAGGGCAGTGATAGGGTGTATTTTTACCCTATTATCTAAGTGTTATATTACCGTTTTCTTATCTTATTTTGATAGTTTAGCTCATGTTTTGTATTGTTTATGTTATTTCGAGCTATATTATGCTTTTGGGTTGTTTTGAGTGTTTTTAGGGCTTTTGAGTCGAGAAAACCCAAGATGAGATGAGAGGCGACGAAACCAAGGAAGAGATGAAGTATTGATCCCAAGTTCTGACTTCTCACGATTTTTTGGAAGAGTTATTCTGGGAAATTGAAAGCATATCATTGAATAGGAGTTCAATAGGAGCACGTAGGCGAAAACGGAGGTCAATTCGGAGTTCGGATGAGGAAGATATGACCGAAACAAGAAAGTTGCGCAGAACCCTCTCGACCCTCTCGACCCCCCTCTCGATCGAGAGAGGTGTCGAGAGGTGGCTCCTGTTTTCCAGCCGGGATTTTTCCTAAAAGGCAATTTTTGACTTTTTCTTGGTTTCCTTGTACAATTAGGTATTGGATGTAAACTTTTACCCTATAAATACCTCTAAACTTATCATTGTAAGGCCAACAACATAAAGCCAACATTAGACCACCATACTTTAGATTAGTTTTTCTCTACACTTTTATATTTTAGCTTTAGATTTAATTCATGTATTTCTTGGAAGCCAATTGAAGATTGAAGATTCAAGATTCAAGAGTTTTTCTATCCCTTGTTCTTTTACTTTATGCTTTTAAATATGTTTATTCTTCCTTCTACCTTTCTTTTAATTATGTCTAGCTAAATCCTTTAGTTGATTTTAGGGATTGAATGCCTAATTGAATTTATGTAAGTGTTTTTGTTTATAATTAGCCTTCCAATCTAGATGCATGTTTCATGGTGCTTATTCTCATGCATGATTACTTGATCACTAATTGTGTATGCATAATTATGTGTTTATGCCTTAATAGGATAATTGCATAATAGATCTCATGAATACATGGTATGATGGTTTGATTATCTTAGTCGAGGTTGAATTATCATATGTTGCATATAATTGATTTGGGTGTCATAATTGAACCTAGTTGATTATATCATTGATACTTGTTCTATTTTGCACTTAACTTGATATCTATGCGTCCGAAAGGATATTAGGATCATATTAGGTGACGACTTGCATTGCTTTCATCGGGGTGTAAGTTATTTTGCATGTATCACATTTAGATTGGATTAAATTGGTTAATTGTGTTCATTCATTACTTGCATAGATTTGATTAGGTAGGCTTCCCTAGAATCAACCTTGTTTCCTATTTGATTTATTTGTTTCCTTATTTTCTTATTTTGTTTACTGATTTGATTTTTCTTATTTGTTTATTTTATTTGCCTAGGATAATAAAACCACATTCTTATTTATTAATTGCCTAGACATCAGTTAATTCTATAGTAGAAGTACTTTGTGTGACTTCGATATATCAATCCCTGTGGATACGATACTCGTACTTGCTTTATATTATACCTATTTTGTGTGGTAGAAAATAGTGCGATCAACAAAATTTATTCATTTAGAACGGGCCCATTTGATAGGATCAATTCCCATGACCTTAGTGTATGCACCGGGAGCAAATGATTTCAAATTATTCATTGCTGTATCGAAGTCTCGTGCTCGGTAGGCGTGTACAGCTTGCTGGAAAATTGCAATTGCACTATCTCCCCAAAACTTGATGTTGTTCTGTATATGATAAACACAAAGCCCGTGAGGTATGCCGGGGTATACCACATCCATCGCATTCTTGATACTAACATGCTGGTCCGAAACGATCAACAGATTTTCTGGACATCCAAAGGCATTCCGCAACTGTGTAAAGAACCAAGACCATGACTCGTCACATTCTTTGTCCTCGAACCCAAAAGCCAATGGTAAATTCTGTTCGTTTGGATCTTTTGTAACATCCACGAACATTACGCCTTTGTATTTACCCTTTAGATGGGTACCGTCGACCACAATCACAGGGCGGCAAGCCTTGAAGCCTCTGATACACGCAGCAAGAGCCATGAAACAGTACCTGAATTTCCCATCGGCATCGAGCTTTAATTCTGTAACAGTCCCCGGGTTTGCATGCTCTAAGATCCAAAGGTACTTCGGAAGCCTCTCGAATGACTTCATGGCTTCGCCGTACACCATTGTCAGTGCATGATTCCTTGCAGCCAAAGCGGTTTGGTATTTGATTTTTGCCCCAAATTTCCTCTCTACTTGTGCAATGATATCCATCAGCCTTAAAACGACGCCTGCGGTCATCAAGTTTGGGACAAAGTATGCACCTAAAACCTTGGAGCATATGGTTGGTTCGGATTGATATCTCAAATCCTTTTGACAAGTGTGTGGGCTCCATTCATGAATCTGCCATGCGGTACCTATTGCTTGTGCACGTAAAACAAACGAACATTTAGCTTTACGGTTTTTGCAAACTGTGGTATCGAATGAAACACGACCACGGCGTTAAAAAGGATACGTGATTAGCAAGATGATATAACCCTAAGACGGTTATCAATCTATCCTTGCTTGCAAATATAGCATCCTTGCGAAGTGTATCATCATAAATACTTTCAGAATCCGGGATTTCTTGTGATGTGGGCTCGCTAAGATGATACGATGCAGCAGGTATGATCCATTGCCCAGTATATTGATGATCTCCCTCAAATACGTGATTACTTCCTTGAGACACCCAAGTCCGTCGAATGCTGCCACAATCCATATCGTCAAGACTGTCCTTATCAACTTCTTCATCATCATCATCGAGTCTAATTGTCACGGAGGGGTGATGCTCATCCTCATCCTCCTCCCTATCCAAATCCCGATCCAAACCTCTATCCAATCCCCGATCCAACCCCCGATCCAACCCTCTGTCCAAATCCCGATCCAACCCCCTGTCTAAATCCCGATCCAACCCTCTGTCCAAATCCCGGTCCAACAAATCCCGACCCAACCCCCTGTCCAGATCCCGATCCGACAATTCCTGATCCAACCCCCTGCCAAAACCACGATCCAATTCTCTTGTTTCCAAATTCATACCGCCGAATTTGTTCAACGAAGCTTTAGTTGGCAGACTAGTGACCTTAGCCTTAGTCCCCTGTGATGCTTGATGATTTACAATCTCTAATAATTCATCATTTATGGGAGTTGTAGTAATGTACAAGATAGGTTTTTCTAATTCATTCAACACGTGATCGACATCTACATCGTCCATAATCTTCATTTAAATGGTCTTACTTGACGGGGACCTCACAAGTGCATAGATTTCATACACATACCTACATTTTGGCTTCATGATACGTTGTTCAATGTTGCTCAACAAATCTGTGAACTTTATAGGACCAACCGGCGGTATAAGCATCAACTGTTCATCTCCGCCACTGTATTCTTTTCCGGTCCATGTCCCTCCATGAACAATCACTATCGACGAAGAATGTCGCATCTGCAAAATGCAAATAAAAAATCAAAATCAATCCAGTTGGGAATTCACTAATTCAGTTCAATCCCGAAAATTTTCAATCCCCAAAATCTTCAATCCCTAAAATTTTCGTCGGAGAAATCAAAATCAATCCAGTTGGGAATTCACTAATTCAGTTCAATCCCCAAAATTTTCAATCCCCTAAATTTTCATCGGAGAAATCAAAATCAATCCAATTTTTTTTGAGATAGTTTCAGCAGCTGGGAATTCACTAATTTCATTTTTGCAACAAATGAAACTCATAAAATCATGAAACAAGACAAGACAAATACCTTCAATTCAAATCAATCCAATTCACGAAAATTGGCCCAGACCCAATTCGCCGGAATCGTCGCCGGAATCGCGCAATTTGTGCCCGGAATGAACTGCCCAGACGGAAGCTCGGGAAGAACTAAATTGCCCAGACTCAATTTGTGCCCGGAATAGCGCGAATTATGCCGGAATCGAACAGGTATGTTTCGGTGCCCTAAAATGCCGCCGGAATCCTCCACCAAAAACCGTCCGAGAAAGATGAGGGAGAGAGAAGCAAGATGAGTTACGAGAGAGAGATGAGTTCCGAGAAAGATGAGGGAGAGAGAAGCAAGAGGGAGAACTGAGGGAAGAGTTAATTTTCAGCTGAAATATTTGAGCTCCAAACTCCAATTTTCAGCTAAAAAAATCGAGCTGAAAGGGGGAGGGGGGGGGAACCCGTGTAAAATTTTGACAAAGTGTGAAATTTTTAGGGGCATTTTCGTCCAAAAAATGAAAGTTTGGACATATTTTATGTAAGTTATCTTATCGGACGTAATTTATTTTCCGAAAGTCAAAACGGACATTTCGCACCATTATGAGTATATTTTTTGCCTCATATTTATTTGGAATGAAAAATATCATATCATTAATTTTACAAAATTTCATTTTATCTGACCTTTTGATTGAATGTCAACAGGATGTGTGTTAATATTTGATGTACATTTCGTCATTCATAATAATGTACTACTAAATTACTCATTAAGATAGTTAATATTTTACTTTGTTTTTTTTTACAGCAATATTTTACTTTGTTAAGAGTCCACTTATAATCTAAAAAATTTTTTTATAAGATGATAACTTATATTGCGTACAATAATATATGGGGCATCATTTGATATGTCCAATTTGAGGTTTTAAAAATAAATTTTGTCCACAAAGATAAGGTTCAATAAATCATGTCCATATTTTGTTTTTTAGGACAATTTTACCCTTGAAATTTGAATGTGCTATTTTTTGACAAAAGTAAGAGGCGGGCTTCTCACCCCTCATTTCAACTCAACGAGCAGCGAGTTTCTCTTCTCTCAACCCCTCTTTCGCGAATCTCTCTGTTCCACAGTCGTCGTCCGTCCGGTTGCCTTCGCCGTCGCCGTCGCCATCCAGTCGTTGTCGTCGCCGCCCTTAAGCTCTCTCTAAAACCCTCTCTCCCAAACCCTCTCTCTCAAACCGTGTCTCCCAAACCCTCCCTCTCGAACCCTCTCTCTTCCAGTTGCCGTCCGGTACGCCCATCATCGTCGCCGTCGCCGGAATCTAGGACAATCGTTGTTGTCTCCCTCTCTCTCTCTAAACCCTAGATGGCAGCAAATGAGGTGGGTTTTAATTTCAGCCTTTTGGTTTTGAATTTAAAGCTTAATTGTAAATTTTATTGTAAACTTAATGATGAATTTGTTAGGGTTGTGGTTTGCTTCGTGTTCTTGGTGGCTGGCTTAGACTGGATTTTTTTTTTTTTTTAGATTTGTGACTGGAAAATTTGTAAACACATCCTTTGGTTTTTTCTAACTGTTCTAACTGTGAACAGAAAATTTCCTGAATATTAAATTGAGACTCTATGATTTTTGTAGTGTTCTTCCTTCGAAGTGTATGGTTTGCTTTGAATTTTAGGTGTTGAAAAAATTAAATATATTTGTTTATATCTCAAAATCAAAATCATGTGTGGTGGTTGTTTTGCTTTGTGAACTGTAATCAACGGCGATATACGATTTGTCAAAAAATTGAACCTTTTCGATTTTCTTGACTGTTGTTAGCCATGCTTTCGGTTTCAGTTCTTGATTTTTAGCTATTTCAAGGCTTATATGCATAAACATTAACTCCTTCTTGCTGTTTGCTTCATCTAGTAATTATCACATTTCACAAGTTGAGTAAAAAGCTTGTTGCAGTTGTTTTGTTAGATTATGATTGGCTGTTGCAGTTAGTTTCATGTTTTTAAGGTCTCTAAATCTTGACTTCTAAAATGTACTTCTTTTTTGTAGGTTCATTGGGAGTATCCAAGGTCCGATATGCAGAGTGGGAAGTATAAGCTTTTGTTGGCAGGCAAGGAAAATGTACGAGAACTGGTTTGGAATCGGCTGGAAGTTCACGGGGACCCTCAACAGTTCATGAACCTTACACCCTTCGGGGACTACCTCCGTTATCCCAACAAAATAATACGATCAAACAAGCTGATGCACTATTTAATCGCACGGGAGGTGGTTGGTGTCCCTGACCCTAATCCAACGGCCATATTCTTCCGGGTGAACAATAAAGTTGTTCGCTTCGGAAGGACGGAGTTCGCCTTGGTGACAAGGCTGAAGTTTGGAGCTTGTCCCCCTGGATTCGATCCCTTCGCCGTATTCGAATTTTCACCGGAGTCCATCTACGCGAGGTTCTTCCGAAAGCAGGCCGTTACTGCAGATGAGCTGTGGACCTTTTTCACAGACCATTCGAAATTCAAGGAGATGTCTGCGGTGGACAGCTTGAGGTTGGGGCAGGTTGTGATTACTGTCCACACAGTGCTTGGCTTGGAGTCGAGCAACAAGGTCCCCGAATGGGTGTGGGCCTTGATTGAGGAGCAAGCGGTCTGGAATGCCTTCCCGTGGGGGAGCGTCTCCTTCCAGGTTCTTTTAAAGAACCTGAAGTCAGTCAAGTACTCCATTCCATCAGAGAAGTACCATTTGAACGGCAACGTCCTCGCTTTCATGGTACGTACATTTTCACAACATATAATTCCACATTTCATTTTTTTCATTTTCTGGATATACTAAATTTATTCATTTATCTATAGGGCTGGATTTACGAGGCATTCCCCGAAATGGGGAAATCAATCGGGGGACGGATTACGGAGAAGGAGGGCCATCGTCCTCGAGGCGTCCGGTACGCCTACTCAAAATCTGCTTCGTATGGCCCGATTCTGAGCGAAGAGGTTAGTTGTTTATGTTCCAACTTTTGTTTACGTTCCAACTTTTTTTGTTCCAACATTCTGATCCAACTTTCTGCTTTCAGTTCCAACTGGTATGACCATTTTTCTGAACACGTCTTTTACACTCTTTTTTGAAGGTACCTATCTCGTTGGCTGCTGACCCCGAGGAGCTGAATGAGCCTTACATGACCACCCTCGAGCCCCCGGGAACCCCCTTCACTTTCCAATACGATCCTTCCCACGTATCCCTTGCAGCCCGTGCACCCCGTGCAAAGAGGAGGAGGGGGACTTCCGAAGAAGGAAATGAAGAAGAGGCTGAGGCTGAAGCCCAAGTCCAAGCCGAAGGGGCTGAAGTCCAAGCTGCTCAAGAGTCCGAAGTCCCAACTGAAAGCAGGGGTGGTAAGAGGGCCAAGGTCAAGGATCTTGTTGCGAGGGAAGTTGGGAAAGTGAAGGAGGAGCTCAAGCAGGAGCTGATGGAGTCGTTCGCCGAACACGTGGCCGGGTTGGTATTTGAGAAGTTGAAAACGTTCAACTTCAACCAATCCGGGCATGTGGAGGCAGGTGGTTCCAGTGGCCGGGGAGAAGGTAGGACGAGGAGATGCAAGACGAGGAGCTTGAGGGTGATGCAGCAGCAGATGAAGATGAAGAAGAAGAGGTTTAAACTCCTCCTTTTTTCAATAAATTAACTCAATTCATCAGTTTCTTTAATTTATTTTATTACACAATGGGCAGGAGGCCGAGGAGGCCGAGGAGGACGATGTTGAGGGATCGAGGGGTGCCGTGTCCGTCGGGCAGCAGACGGCGGTTAGATCTCGATCAACTGTTGCTGTGTACGTAAGGCCTAAGACGCGTTTCAGATCCAGATTTCATTTGGTAATAAAACGAACCTTTTTCTGTAATTATTTTTAAGTTTTTTTATAATATAATGAGCAATTTTGATGTCAACAGGTGAATGAGCCAATCGACGCCGATGCCCCCCTCACGGAAACGGAACGTGAGCAGTTGCACCGGTTCGAAAGGGAAATGACCGATGCACCCCTGCCACCCCTGCCCAATCCTTTCCTCGATGCAGCACCGACAGAGCCAAGGCCCCTGCCCAATCCTTTCCTTGATGCATCACCGATACAGCCAGAGGCAGCTCCAGACGCCTCTTCAGCAGATGCAGTGGTGGAGGCAGAAGCTGCACCACCTGAGCCAACAGAGGTGCAGACCTACAGATTGAGGACAAGGAGGGAGAGGAAACCTGCTGGGGCATTGAAAAGCCCGTATTTACAGAAATGATTTATTCGATGCATGTAAATATTTTGCTGTTGGTTGTGTGAAACAAACATGTTGGTTGTGTGAAACAAACAGACAGTTTTTATTACGAACAGTTCTAACAGTTCTGACAGTTAGAACAGTTAGAACAGTTCGAACCTATGCAGTATAATTCATGCCTTTAATTTTATTTTTGTATTTTTGCATTAATTCGTAGTCTTAATTTAATATGTATCTTGTGTTAATTCATAGTGTTAATTTCATAGTGTTAATCTAAATTTGGAACTTAAACTGCTCGTATTACGAACAGTACTAACAGTTCTAACAGTTCTAATAGTTGGAACAGTTGGAACTGTTAAAACCGTTATAGTTTTTTGAGTTAATTCATAGTCTTAATTTACGTTGTATTTTGAGTTCATTCTTAGTCTTAATTAAATTTGTATTTTGAGTTAATATACATCAAACAAAAAACACTAGGAACGCTTGGAGACATACAAACAGAGATGATTTTTGAAAACACACTAAACAACATAAAATACATGAAATCAAACACAAATACACGGAAATTTAAACACATCAACAACGATGGAAACGAAACACAAATACACGGAAATTTAAACACATCAACAACGATGGAAACGAAACACTAAACAACGATGAATCACGGTTTCCACCACATCAACGGCGATGTTGAGGTTGACGAGCATCGAGAGCGATTGGTTTCATCTCTAGCCTTGCGCGGATCCTTCCCACGTGAGGGGCGTGCATCGGAGGTTGACGGGCCGGTGAAGAGCCTACGGCTTACGGCCTTAAATGGAGGAGAGGTAACTTCTTCTACGGAATCATCGTCGGAATCTCCGTGGTCGGGCACCTTTTTGGTTGGATCCGATTTATCTTCTACCTTCACGTTGTCGAGTCCGTAAAGCACCATCAAGTCGTCGTAGAGAGGGTCACCCCGACGGTAGTATACCTTAGTAAACGGGTTAATCTGGGTAATGATGAGGTGCATGTTATTTACGTGTAGGATATCGAAACAAAAATCATAAATGAGCTAGACGATGAAAACATTACCCGAACGATCTTCGCCCATTTCTCGTCGGTCACCAAGATGCGATTGCTCTCCATATCCCATTGCGTGCCTTCAAAGGCAATCAACCATTTGAAGTTGTCATACCGCTGCTTCATGAAATGAAAACGGGAATAGACATCTTCAAAGATGAACGTGTATGGGATGTCGAACTCGATGTTGAGCATATCGACCACGGCCAACAAAGCCTCCATCAACGCCGTGCCCTCCCTCTTTTGCTCGATAAGGTGCTTTATGAAGCTCTTATCAACCGTAGGGTTCCACGGCCCAACGTACAAACTATATCCGTCCATTATTTTGCTCGAGAAGTGGAAGGAGATAATGAGAGAATGGAAAGATAGAATGAGAGAAGTGGAGAGGAGAATGAGAGAATGGAAAGATAGAATAAGAGAATGGAAAGAGAGAATGAATGCAAAAGAAGTTAGCTAATGTGGGGGGTTTTATGTTGTGTTGTTGCCACCCAATTTCACATCTAAATGCATGTGAGACAATTATGTTGGTGTAGTCACATCTAAATGCATGTGACACCCAATATCAACACCCATACTTGTTGTTGCAAACCCATTCCAACCGACATAATTTGACTCACTTTATGTAGTGTAGCATGCATGACTCACTTTTGTAAAAGTGAATTCATTTTTCATAGTTTAGTCACTTCATTTGTATGCATGAGTCATATACTCTTTTGTGTCATATACTACTAATTAAAAAAAAAAAAAAAAAACCTATGGAATTGTTAAAATGTTGAGATGGGCATGATTTTGCCACGAGTGCCAACACACTACAATAGAGGCAAATACCAACTTTCTCTTTTTTTAATTTTAATTTTTTTAAAAATATTTTCACCAATCAATAAACAAACAAAACCCTTGGATGCAAGTAGGGGTGGGAAAAAATACCGAAATACCGAAATACCGAAGATACCGTGCCGAAAAAAATTCGAAAATACCGAAATTTCGATATACCGATTTTTCGGTACGGTATTGATACCGTACCGGTACATTTCGGCACGGTACCGGTATCAAATATCACCATACCGCGGTAATACCGAAAATACCGATACCGCGGTAATACCGGTATATACCGATACCGTGGTATATACCGAACCTTCGGTATTGCCGATACCGCGGTAATACCGGTATATACCGAGTTTTTGCCAATATTTTATATATTTTTATTAATATTATTTTCATATTTCGCATTATCTAAAATTAATATATAACCTTAATAAATTTTAATATCATTAAATAATACTACATGGTAATTATATCAAAGAAAGATGTTATAAATATAATACACTTAATTTTTTAAATTCTTTTATTAATGATTATAAATAACAACAAAGAAATAATTGTATTATACTATTATACTAGTATAAGATATTACTAATAAAAAAGATAATGTATTTAAACCCTATTTCACATTAAAAGAAATAATGAATTAACAAATTAAAAGAATTAAAGAAATGCATGAATTCAAAAAATGTGTTAGAGGAATATTAAAAAACATAGTTTATTTTTTCGGTATTTTTCGGTATTTCGGTATTACCGTAACGGATTCGGTATACCGAAACAACGGCACGGTTTCGGTATTTGTTTCGGCGATACCGATTTTTCGGTAATACCGATGTTCGGTATACCGAAACCTTCGGTACGGCATCGGTATCGAAACTATGATACCGATCGGTATCGGTACGGTATCGGTACGGCATGAAAAATTCGGTATGCCGTACCGACCCAGCCCTAGATGCAAGTGTCATATACTCTTTGCATACTTTTGCATTAACTTTTGTGCCATTAACTTTTGCATGCAAGTGGTATTAATTTTTGCATGCAAGTGTCATACTATTTTGCATGCAAATGTCATTCACATTTGCATTCACTTTTGGGGCACTTGTGACAACTCAATGCATTCTTTAGTACAATTATCATGTGTGGCTAGATTGTGGACATTTTTGTGAAAATTGTAGCATGACGAAATCACAACTATTTTCGGTAAATATACATCCGAATCTACAAAAATTTAATATTTACTAACGATTGAATTATATGACTAGCTAGGTTATCGACTATCATGACAATAATCGAACGTCACAATATATAATACGCTTCATCGGCAACATTGTCATGTTACAAAACCAACACTAGTGACGTGAAACATATATTTTAAATATAACACACACATAAGTCCTATACTTATAATGTATATTTGTACTACTATAATTTTTTTTAAATAAGCACGGTATCTATTTTTTTGCTAAAATTCATATATTCTTTTTTTTTTTTTTTTTCATATAGATAACACTCATAAGTGGGAAACAATTATGTTGGTGTATTCACATCATTTTTCATGAGTCACTCCTATTTCAACTCCCATAATGAATGCACAAGTGTGTACACTACATAAAAGTGACTCATTGGCATGCATGAGTCAATCTTTATTGCATTAACTTTTGCATGCAAGTGTCATATATCTCTTGGTAGTGTAGTCACATCATTTTGCATGCATGAGTCAATGTTGTTTCATTATTTGACCATTGAATATGTTTTTGTTCTCTTGCATGCAAGTGTATTTAATTATTTATTCTCTTCATGTAATATACTCCTATTTTCGAGTCAAACATGTCATATCTCTTGTTTTTTTTTTGTTTTTTTATTTATTTTCATATAAATAGCAGTCATAAGTTTTCAAGTTCTAATTTGAAGTATAAGTTCCAACAGTTCCAAGAAACGGAAACTACAGTTCCAACAGAAACAATACAGTTACAACACAATTACGACAGTTCCAACTGTTCGAACAAACAAAACCGACAGTTCATACACAACCAAAATAGTACCAACTTAAACTATGAAAATTTTGCCATTAACAGTCTACTAAGCTAGTGATTAAGCAAATGTAAGTTTAATAAGAACAGTTAATATCAACATTAGAAGCACTACTTTCTTCAATGCGGTCCACTTCTTCGATACTTCGTCTCGAACTGCATCCTCAAAATCAGCTTTAAGAGCTGCAAGCTCCTGCTCTTTCAACCTCAATTGCTCGAGCAACGATTTCTCCACCCGTTGTGCTTCAAAAATTTGTTCACCGTGCTCGAGGATCATGAAGTCAATGCGACGTTCACAATTGTTTCGGCAGAAGCTGGTAGGTTCAGGGCAATCTAGCCACTGGAAGAAGTCGCAGTCATCTTCCTGCATAAACGAGCGACCAATATTTATTAAAAAAACAATAACAAAAGGAATCCTTAAGCCCTAATTAGATAACAGAAAAGACATACCTTCCTGATTGGACAACAAAAATACCTACGCCCAGGGTTTTCTTCCGTATGCGATGTTAAAATATCAGCCTCCACTCCGTGCACACAACTGGGACGGGAGATCCGTGTAGGTCAGCAACCAGAAGAGGAGGAGCGGGTGGAGGACAACATTCTCTACTCGTTGAACTGAAGTGAAGTGAAGAAAAACGCTGGAATGAAGTGGGTGCAGAACGCAAGTGCTGAAGAGGTGAAGAGAGGGAGAAACGGTGGGAGGAGATTTGAAGTGAGGAACCCTAGAGAGTGTGTTTAAATACATGATGTACACAGCAAAACGACGTCGTTTTTCGGCAGCCAAGGCCCACAGAGTATCATACATACGACACCGTTTCACTTTGTATGTAATGTTGGAACAGCGTCAAGTTGGAACAGTTGGAACAGATTATACAAAAAATGAAACAGTTAGAACTAATGATACTAATTGGAACATTGTAACTGTTGGAACAGATGAAAGTTGTTGGAACAGTTGGAACAGTACGACCAGTTGGAATATATGACAGTGATTTTGCACTTAACAATAGTTGTAATCATTTTCACGGTAAGCATGCATGCTTTTAGTAATCAATCAAACATAAATAAAACCCTAACCCACACCAAGTCATAGATCCAATCCGTACAACAACAGTTTCCAAACTTCAAGAAAAAAGGGTGTCAACCACCGCGAATAGATAACATAATTACGGACGAGGAGCTCTGTCCTTGCATGTTAAGCGAGTATGGCCGATAACACCGCAGATGCTGCACTTCTTCTGCTTCCTCCATTTGTTTGCACACAAAGACGAGGCCTCAGTAGGAATTGGTAAAGAAACAGAACAAGTGTTCTGATAGTGACCAGTTTGCGAGCACCAACTACACCGAGGGGTATACGAATTTGAATTGCCATTACTTTGGCTCTGGCTCCGAGACGAACCTGACTTGGCCTTCAGCCTTCTCTTGCGTGGACGGCCGGCCTGCTTGGGTTGATCCGGTGCTCCAACCGACCATGCCTCAATATCAGCAGGAACATTCCACTCTTCAGGAATTGGAATTGGCATCACTTCTCCCGCATAAGTTTTCCGCAACGATGCGGTACTGAAGTACGAACTAACAAATGCAAATGGAGTCTGCTTCGTATGACTGCCAAATATAATTCAAATAAAATCGTAAGTAACTATAATTCAAATAAAAACGTAAGTAAGTAGAAACTATTAAAACACGGTTACCGAATGGCTGCTGCGGCATGAGAACACGGTATCAGCTCCAAATCAAAGATAAGACAGGTGCATTGCTTCTTGTCAAGATCCACCACGTGATGCTTCATCCCTGTCGACACCTTGAACTTAGTTAGAGAAATTGGTTCAACACTCATGGTCGACCCCAACTCCAACGATCGACCCAACCTAGACTGTGCATAACCCGTTAACTCGTGAGTTCGGGCTGCAGCCTCAGCTCGTCGGTCTAGGAACCACTTCCCTATAAGAGAGCGCACACACTCAAAAAGCGTACAGACCGGCAACGCCCTAGCCCATCTTAGACATCCATTAACGCACTCAGCAGCATTCGGTGTTAAAAGCAATAACGGCGCACGGGACATTTAGAACGAGCCCATTTGATAGGATCAATACCCATTACCTTAGCATATGCACCGGGAGCAAATGATTTCAAATTATTCATTGTTGTATCGAAGTCTCGTTCTCGATAGGCGTGTACAGCTTGCTGGAAAATTGCAATTGCACTTTCTCCCCAAACTTGAGGTTGTTCTGTATATGATAAACACAAAGCCCGTGAGGTATGCCGGGGTATACCACATCCATCGCATCCTTGATACTAACATGCTGGTCCGAAATGATCAACAGATTTTCTGGACATCCAAAGGCATTCCGCAACTGTGTTAAGAACCAAGACCATGACTCGTCACATTTTTTGTCCTCGAACCCAAAAGCCAATGGTAAAATCTGTTCGTTTGGATCTTTTGTAACAGTAACGAACATCACACCTTTGTATTTACCCTTTAGATGGGTACCGTCGACAACAATCACAGGCCGGCAAGCCTTGAAGCCTCTGATACACGCAGCAAGAGCCATGAAACAGTACCTGAATTTCCCATCGGCATCGACCTTTACATCTGTAACAGTTCCCGGGTTTGCATGCTCTAAGATCCAAAGGTACTTCGGAAGCCTCTTGAATGACTTCATGGCGTCGCCGTACACCATTGTTAGTGCATGGTTCCTTGCAGCCAAGGCGGTTTGGTATTTGATTTTTGCCCCAAATGTCCTCTCTACTTGTGCAATGATATCCATCGGGCTTAAAACGACACCTGCAGTCATCAAGTTTGGGACAAAGTATGCACCTAAAACCTTGGACAATATGGTTGGTTCGGATTGATATCTCAAATCCTTTTGACAACTGTGTGGACTCCATTCATGAATCTTCCATGCGCTACCTATTGCTTGTGCACGTAAAACAAACGAACATTTAGCATTACGGTTTTTGCACACTGTGTGGTATCGAATGAGACACGACCGCGGCGTTATAAAGGATACGTGATTAGCAAGATGATATAACCCTAAGACGGTTATCAATCTATCCTTGCTTGCAAATATAGCATCCTTGCGAAGTGTATCATCATAAATGCATTCAGAATTTGGGATTTCTACTGATGTGGGCTCGTTAAGATGATACATTAAGATGATACGATGCAGCGGGTATGATCCATTGCCCGGTATATTGTTGATCTCCCTCAAATACGTGATTACTTCCTTGAGACACCCAAGTTCGTCGAATGCTGCCACAATCCATATCATCAAGACTGTCCCTATCAACTTCATCATCATCATCATCATCGAGTCTAATTGTCTCATCCTCCTCCCTATCCAAATCCCGGTCCAGACCTCTATCCAACCCTCTGTCCAAATCCTGATCCAACCCTCTGTCCAAATCGCGATCCCACCCTCTGTCTAAATCCCGATCCAACCCCCTATCCAAATCCCGATCCGACAATTCCTGATCCAACCCCCTGCCAAAACCACGATCCAATTCTCTTGTTTCCAAATTCCTACCGCCGATTGTTTAACTAAAAAGTGTTTGCAATAGAACAAAATCCTATCGTAGCACTAGCAAGTAAAACCCAATGTCGAATCTCGAAGGAAAACTTAACAGGGCGATCAATTATGTAGTAAACCTAATCTAGCCTAAAACTAAGAAAGCAAGTAAATAATATTTTGGGTTTTTGGTTTTAAATCCTAGGCAAGAAAATAAATCAAAGCAATAAATCAAAGCAAATAAATCTAATCTAGAAAGCTGGAAATTAATCTAAGAATTAAACTAAAGAAAACAATAAATCTACCTAGGCAAAAATCGAAGGGAAAGCAATAGAGAAAGCAATAAAGAAAACGAAAACGAACCTAGACATAATTAAACTAAATCTGAAAATCTGGAAATTAAATAAATAAATCTAACTCTAGGAACTTTGAAAACGAGAGAATTGAAAACGAAAGAAAAACGAATCTAAACTAGACTTTGAAAACCGAACGAACGAAATTAAACTAAGGAAATTAAACGAAGCAATAAAGAAATCGAATCTAGAACTAAAGCAAGTAATTAAAGCAATTAAACGAAAGCAATAAAATAACTTACGAAAATAACGAAGAACGAAGAACTTGAATTAAACTGCAACGAACTACGAATCCGGATTCGAACAAAAGAAAGCAATAAAAACTAAAGCTAAAGTATTTAGAACTGAAAAACTAAGGTAAAAGCTTGTCCAAATTCGTGCCCTAATGGCATATATATACTAAGGTAAGAGTTTGATCCAAACTAGGAAACAATTAGAAAAACACGCCAGACGAGGAGCGGGCGCTCCAAAGTACTGGAGCGGGCGCTCCATAACAGCTGCGCAAAATCATCTCAAATTCTTGAACTGGAGCGGGCGCTCCATCCACCTGGAGCGGGCGCTCCGACAATGCCATGCAAATCCTCGGGTACTGTTCACGGAGCGAGCGCTCCAACGTCACGGAGCGGACGCTCCATCTCTTCCGCGCTGAATATCCAGTTTTGCACTCCTTTTTCTTCCTTTTCTCGTTCTTTCTCCTTCTTTCGGCTCCCATGATCCTAACAAGTAAAATACTCGAAACACCCAAATCATAGCTATATAGACACAAAACGACTCAAAAACGACACAAAAACAAATAATAAATAACGACTAAAACCTAACAAAATGACATCAAACAACTCCCCCACACTTAGACCTTTGCTTGTCCTCAAGCAAAATAATCATATAACTTAGACTCAATTCAAATAATCCAAATCATAGAACATTTAATCATCGGAATCGACAAACTCAAACAAGGTCACTTTAATCCCAAGTTACGAACAATCATCATCAACAAACTATGCGGCTTATAAATCAATCCAAGTAAGAGGAAAAGCAATGATATCACACATCTCACAAATATCTAGATCACCACAATTTAGACGACTAGCCTACTTCCCCTTTTTATTCAACAAATAAACAACTCTTTTTTTTTTTTTTTTTTTTTTTTTTTTTTTTTTTTTTTTTTAACTTGTGAACGTTTATAGCACAAAATTCACTAGGTTTAATCATCGATGGGTCACATCGAGCCTCCTAGTGCGGTTTCCCGTACCCATTATCAAGAGGGGTAGAATGCCTACGAACACTTATTCAAACATACACGAGTATCATCTAGGACGATGTTCATGAAATGTGATCATTCGAGGGTCTCTCGAAGCCTTTTCATGTGGTTTCCCATGCTCATTACTCTAGTATTTTTATACGTTACAAGCAAGAGGAGCAGAAATCCTATCAACTCTTTATTCACATAAACACAACTATTTTTTTCTTTTCTCTTTTTTTTAAGGGGAAAGTAAACTAGCAATCCAAATTACAACAATCGAGACTAATCACTCAACCAAAAATCATAAATCATTTTCCTCAAACTCACATCAATTCATGCCCCACAATTCATCGAATCATAATATATCACAACTCAAGATTAAACAAACCTAATTTATGCTCAAATCAATTCCAACAACTAAATACTTCATCATCAAATCATTCAAATTAATCCTAAATTACATGCTTACATGCTTGAACACAAACAAATTTCTAAGTGGGGAAAATAAACAAAGACACAAAAACAAACAAGACACGAAAACACAAACATCAACTAACATGTCAAAAGTGATAATTATTCACACCCCCCCCCCCCCCCCCACACACACACTTAAAATCATGCAATGTCCCATTGCAAGAAAATAAATAAAAAGAGAGTAGAAAACTTATCGCTTTTGACGACCACAATTGGCACAAAAATCGAAACCTTGATCGATCCCAAGAATCGCAACCTACAAAACAAACCAAAAACAAAAATACCAAACAAGCATAATATCATCTAAAATAACAAAAACACGACAAATAAAAATAAAGAAAAACAAATAGCTATCAAGGGTGAAAGTTTCGAGGATCATTTGGATCATTAGGATCCCAAGGTGCCTGAGAAGAAGAAGAAGTAGGGTGAAAATCGGTATACCTCGAAAGATGGCGCTCAATATCATAAACCTGATTCTCGACCCCTTGAACTCTCGTCCCCATGTTTTGCATCTGAAGTCCCAAGTTCTCCATATTCGTCGTCATCGACTGAAATAGAACGGAATGGGAATCCAGTCTCTCGAACAACCCGGTCTGAAACGTGTTGAACCCCTCTTGATATGCGCGAAAGTACTCAGGGGGTGCCTCGGGTTGTGCAGCTCCGGCTCCTTCATCCATGTCATCTCCTTGAATTTCCTAGTGTTCGGCCGGTGCTCCATGGATGGCAATGTAGTTTCTGACTGAACCCCGCAGATGCCATGGCTTGAACTGAGTAGGGGAAGCTAAGTATGAGCCATTGATGAGCTCAGCTGGGGTGATCTCCCGGCTCGGGACGAGAGACATCGGAGGACTGGGATAAAAATGGAACCGCCATATAACGAGCTATCCCCGTAGCTATCTGAGAGAGGGCGGGATGGGCATTGTGCCTCGACTGGTTGCCAATGATCTGGTTCCAAATGAAATGGGAGATGCTAACCTGCACATGATTCTTAGCAGCCCACAACAGGTAACACTCTGGGCCACTAACTTTGCTCCCTTCTATTTTTCCTGTTACATTGAATGCTAGGAAACGATGCAACAGTAATAGAGAATTATCACGAATAAACATAGAAGGGGCACCCTTTTGTCCCCAATTATCACAACCAGTCAACTCTTTCCAAGCAGCAAAATAATTGAAATCATGAGGCACAAATTGGGAAGCATTATCAGAATAGTGAAAACCGAAAATCTCACGCATACGATAGCAAGAGACTTCACAGAAAATACCACCCAAATTACACAGAAATGCAGTCTCATCCTCTTGACCCTCATCGGTATTTTTCCCTAATCTAGCAGTACACAACATCTCCAAGCACAATATATCATGCCCCTCCCATTGGTTATTAAAATACTGAGTTAAGCCTAGGACCTCTAAATATTGAGCAAGTGAATCCCCTAGGCGCAATCCCTCAATAAACATAGGCGAATAATGGCGAGGGGGCAACAATTCCATATCTTTGAGATGAAGGTACCGATTTGTTACCTCATACCCATCTTCGGTATCGAAGGGAACACGAAAGGTGACACCGTATTCTCCCGGTGTAATCCCTCCAACTGGACGAGCTGACATCCGGGCAGAGAATGGAAGACTAGATGATGCCGCTCCAACAATCGGGGCTGCTCTCTTTCTTCGCGACATCGTGTAGTACCTGAAACTAATGGAGAACAAAGAGAAAAATCAAAAGGAAAAAATTGAATTGAAAACTGCTGTGGAGAAGCGCGAGGCTACTGGAGCGTGCGCTCTGATGGATTGGAGCGGGCGCTCCAATTGGTAAATGGGCGCGGGCGCTCCTGGTTCTTGGAGCGGGCGCTCCGGTCGACTACTGCAGGCAGTGCGGTGGTGCAAAAGGCAGCGGTCGGAGGCGGCGACTCCGGTGGCTAAGGTGACTGCCGGCGGACGGAGAAGACTGGCGGTGGCTAAGGTGACGGCCGGCGGACGGAGAACACTGGCGGTGGTCGGACGGCGGCTCGAGAGAGGAATTGGGGGCTAGGGTTTACGCACAAAGAGAGGAAAAGAAATTAGAAGAAAAATAGAAAAGAAATAGGGATAATATACCTGACCTGTAGAAGAGGAGCAGGCGCTCCAGAAAGAAGGAGCGGGCGCTCCAAACATGCTGCGCTGAAAAATTAAATTCAACGCCTACGGAGCGGGTGCGCTGAAGATCAGGAGCGGGCGCTCCATTCCGCTCTCGAAAATCTGCAGGTTTTTTTTTTTTTTTTTTTTTTTAAATACGTGGGTTGCCTCCCACCAAGTGCTCTTTTAACGTCATTAGCTTGACTTACAAAAATTCAATCAAGAATAAAAAGAAGGGGGATCGGAAATAAAAATGGTCTCGACCGTTTGAGGCAGCGTCTCTCCTTTGATGTACGGTTTCAAATGTTGACCATTAGCTGAAAATATGTACCCCGACTCTTCATTCTTGATCTCCACAGCTCCATGGGGAAAAACTCGAACGACCGTGTAAGGATCTCCCCACTTGGACTTGGACTTGCCCGGAAAGAGACGAAGACGAGAATTGCAAAGAAGTACCTTCATCCCGGGCTTGAACTCCTTGTAGACGATCCTCTTGTCATGGGGCCTCTTCACCTTGTCCTTGTAAATCGTCGCATTCGATGGAGGTGGCGAGTTTTCCTCATCTACTTCATCAATCTCCTCTAAATCCCGTAGACGTTGCTCGATGTCCTCTTCCTCATCCACACAACTAAAGAACTCGTCATCCTCTTCTTCAATGAGCTCTTCAAGATCTGCCACCCTATTAAAATCCTCACAAATATTTTCCTCAACAAGAGGGTTAGCAAGCTTAACATAAGAACAACTATGAATAGAGGAAGTAGGAATAGAAGAAGAGTTTCGAAATACCGAAAATGTCACCGAACCTCCTTTGCCGGCCATGCTCAATGTTCCGGAGCCAACGTCAATTCGAGTTTGAGTAGTAGCCATGAACGGTCGTCCTAGCAAAAGAAGATGACCTTTCCCACTCCTAGCTCCTCGCCCCACGTCTAGCACAACGAAATCGGCAAGAACTCGAATACCTCCCACAAGTAAAACAACATCTTCCATAATCCCCAAGGGTCGACTCAAAGAACCGTCGGCTAACTCGATGTAATAATCAGTAGGCTTAAGATCCCTTGAACCCATTCTTTCGAAAATCGAATAAGGCATCAAGTTCACCGCCGCCCCCAAATCCAACATTCCCGACACACGATCCCCATTATCCAAACTAACATCTAATGTAAAGCTTCCGGGATCACCTTGTTTCGGTAGAGATGAGAGATGACCGGTCGAGGTAGGAGAGGTGTTAGAATGAATTCGGCTTGCTTCGACGGCGGCCACCGTGTGACTCCTCATTTGCTTGTCTTCGCCTTGCTTCTTGTTTTTCAATCTGCTCGGGAAAGGGATAGGAGGGACGTAAGGGTTGGGCGCCTTATGAAAGATGGCCTCTTCCTCCTTTTTCTCTGTTTCGGCGGCTGGAGGTGCAACAGGGGACGGGAGCGGGCGCTCCATCTGTTGGAGTGGGCGCTCCATGTAGGGCGCGCTCGAAAAATTACTCTGGGAGACTTGGAGCGGGCGCTCCAAAGTCTGGAGCGGTCGCTCCAGTTGAGACTCGCTATGAATTTGCAGGAGTTGGAGCGGGCGCTCCAAGGGTTGGAGCGGGCGCTCCATATCACGCGCGCTGGAATTTGAACTTTGCTCGAGAGGGAGCGATCGCTCCATGGTCTGGAGCGGGCGCTCCATATGCTGCGCGCTGGGACTGCTTCTCGACGGGATCCAGCTGCTGCTCGGGTCCCAACGTCCACTAGTTGGGCCCGTTCCTTGTATATCGGGCATGGCGACACCATTATCCACCGTACTTCCATCCCTCAATACCGAAATTGATTGAGCTTGATAAGTTGGCGGATGTTGGGGCGGAATCGGAGGAACATATGGAGGATATTGCACCTCGTTGGCTTGTTGTGGTTGAATCCCTTGGCTCGGAATTCGCCCCGGTTGTTGAATCAAGTGCATTGCCCCTGAAATTTGTCCAATAGCCGTCTCGAGCCTCTTTATGTTTGCATCAAGGGTCTGGAAACGATCCTCATCGACGGGAGACTTTTGTGGAGGTGGTTGAGGGCGAGGATTTTGGGGAGGAGGTGGAGGGTATGGCGATGAAGGATAATATGGAGGAGGTGGTGGATAATATGGGTTTGGTGGATATTGATGAGGAGGATAATATGGTGGTGGAGAGGGATAGTATGAATTTTTAGGAGGGTAGGGATAATTATAAGGAGGGGGGCGACGATTTTGAAAATTCGGGTTCGTACCTTGCCCTTGAGGTGGTGGTCCTTGTGGCATGTAACCTTGGGCGGCATAGACCTCGGCTCCTCCTTCGTATGTGAATGCTCCCATATTTTCGCAAACCTCCTTGATATGGCCTAGCTCTCCACAAATATCGCACCGGTCCGGCTTCCTAGTCTCCACTTGAGGTGCCGGTGCGTTCTGCTTCATCTTTAGATTCTCGAGATCTCTCAACATATCGGCCATCTGCTTCTTCATGTCGGGGCTCATCGTGACCGCTTTTGCCTCCATCTTCGTTGACCTAGATGACTTCTGTTGGGAACTTGCAGCAAGAGTCTCGAAAATCTTCTTCATGTCATCGGCTGTCTTGACCGCAATATTTCCTCCGGCCGAGCTGTCCACCATGAATTGGCAGGTCTGATTCAATGCATCGTAGAAGTACTGCCAAATAAGCTCAGGAGCCATCTGATGGTGAGGACATTGTTGAAGTAAGTCCTGAAATCTCTCCCAAGCCTCGTGAAATGGCTCGTCGTGGTCCTGAGAGAAATTCATGATTTGCGACCGCACCTCCTGAGTCTTGCGGCTAGGATAATACTTCAACATAAACTTCTCACACACCTCATTCCAAGTGTGGAGAGATTCGGCTGGGAGCGACAGGTACCATGACTTTGCCCGATCCTTCAGAGTGTAGGGGAAACACTTCATCTTCAGGTTGTCCTCCGTAAGGCCTGATAGTGGAAAAGACTGCACGACGGTGCAGTACTCCCAAATAAACGTAAGTGCATCCTCGTTGGCCAGCCCGTGATAGGAAGGGAGCAACGCCAGGTGGTGAGGTTTCAGCTCGTGATTTCTGACCACTTCCGTCAGAACAATCGCCGAAGTAGTGGCAGTGAAGGTAGGGCGAGCAAAATCTCCCATATATCGTGCCATCGCTTCGGTCTCAGCAAAAACAACACTCAGCAAACAGGGTTAAACGCACCGAGTGGGAGAAATAAGAAAAACGAATAAACACAAATAAAAATAAAACAACTAAAAATACTACACAATCAAAAGCCTAAAGTTTTCCCCGGCAACGGCGCCAAAATTTGTTTCACTAAAAAGTGTTTGCAATAGAACAAAATCCTATCGTAGCACTAGCAAGTAAAACCCAATGTCGAATCTCGAAGGAAAACTTAACAGGGCGATCAATTATGTAGTAAACCTAATCTAGCCTAAAACTAAGAAAGCAAGTAAATAATATTTTGGGTTTTTGGTTTTAAATCCTAGGCAAGAAAATAAATCAAAGCAATAAATCAAAGCAAATAAATCTAATCTAGAAAGCTGGAAATTAATCTAAGAATTAAACTAAAGAAAACAATAAATCTACCTAGGCAAAAATCGAAGGGAAAGCAATAGAGAAAGCAATAAAGAAAACGAAAACGAACCTAGACATAATTAAACTAAATCTGAAAATCTGGAAATTAAATAAATAAATCTAACTCTAGGAACTTTGAAAACGAGAGAATTGAAAACGAAAGAAAAACGAATCTAAACTAGACTTTGAAAACCGAACGAACGAAATTAAACTAAGGAAATTAAACGAAGCAATAAAGAAATCGAATCTAGAACTAAAGCAAGTAATTAAAGCAATTAAACGAAAGCAATAAAATAACTTACGAAAATAACGAAGAACGAAGAACTTGAATTAAACTGCAACGAACTACGAATCCGGATTCGAACAAAAGAAAGCAATAAAAACTAAAGCTAAAGTATTTAGAACTGAAAAACTAAGGTAAAAGCTTGTCCAAATTCGTGCCCTAATGGCATATATATACTAAGGTAAGAGTTTGATCCAAACTAGGAAACAATTAGAAAAACACGCCAGACGAGGAGCGGGCGCTCCAAAGTACTGGAGCGGGCGCTCCATAACAGCTGCGCAAAATCATCTCAAATTCTTGAACTGGAGCGGGTGCTCCATCCACCTGGAGCGGGCGCTCCGACAATGCCATGCAAATCCTCGGGTACTGTTCACGGAGCGAGCGCTCCAACGTCATGGAGCGGACGCTCCATCTCTTCCGCGCTGAATATCCAGTTTTGCACTCCTTTTTCTTCCTTTTCTCGTTCTTTCTCCTTCTTTCGGCTCCCATGATCCCTAACAAGTAAAATACTCGAAACACCCAAATCATAGCTATATAGACACAAAACGACTCAAAAACGACACAAAAACAAATAATAAATAACGACTAAAACCTAACAAAATGACACCAAACACCGATCTTGTTCAACGAAGCTTTAGTTGCCAGATTAGTGACCTTAGCCTTAGTCCCCTGTGATGCTTGCTGATTTACAATCTCTAATAATTCATCATTTATGGGAGTTGTAGTAATGTAGAAGGTAGGTTTTTCTAATTCATTCAACACGTGATCGACATCTACATCATCCATAATCTTCAGTTTAATGGGCTGACTTGACGGGGACCTCACAACTGCATAGATTTCATAAACATACCTACTTTTAGGCTTCATGAGACATTGTTCAATCTTGTTCGACAAATATGTGAACTTTATAGGACCAACCGACGGTATAAGCATCAACTGTTCATCTCCGCCACTGTGTTCGTTTCCGGTCCATGTCCCTCCATGAACAATCACTATCTTTGAAGAATGCGGCATCTGCAAAATGCAAATAAAAAAACTTAAAATACTTCTAACTGTTGGAAAACAATTGAAACTCTTGGAACTATGGAACTGTTGGAATTGTTAGAACTAAGAGGAACTGTTTGGAAAAGTTCTAACTGTTGGAACAGTTGGAACTAATTTTGTAAAAATAGTTTCAACTTGTTCTTCTATTCAGTAAAATCCCCAAAATTTTCGTCGGAGAGTTTCAGCAGCTGGTTCGATTCACTAATTCATTTTCGCAACAACTGAAACTCAAAAAATCATGAAACAAGACAAGACAAATACCTTCAATTCAAATCAATCCAATTCAAGAAAAATTGGCTCAGCCCCCAATTCACCGGAATCGTCGCCGGAATCGCGCAATTTGTGCCCGGAATGAACTGCCCAGACGGAAGCTCGGGAAGAACTAAATTGCCCACACTCAATTCGACGGAGTCGTCGCCGGAATAGAGCAACTTCTGCCCGGAATGAACTGCCCAGAAGGAAGCTCGGGAAACAATAAATTGCCCAGATTCAATTCGCCGGAGTCGTCGCCAGAATAGAGCTAATTCTTTCGGAATCGAACCGGTATGTTTCGGTGCCCTAAAATGCCGCCGGAATCCTCCACCAAAAACAGTCCGAGAAAGATGAGGGAGAGAGAAGCAAGAGTTACGAGAGAGAGAGATGAGTTGCGAGAGAGAAGAATTGTAGGAGAGAGGAGGGAGACGAGAGGGAGAGAGAAGAGTTAAGTTTCAGCTGAAAGAATTCGTGAAATATTTTGAGCTCCAAACGAAAATTTTCAGCTAAAAAATCCGAGCTCAAGGGGGGGGGGGGGGGGGGGAACGGGTGTAAAATTTTGAGAAAGTGAGAGAATTTCAGGGGCATTTTCGTCCAAAAAACTAAAGTTTGGACATAATTTATGTAAGTTATCTTATCGGACGTAATTTATTTTCCGAAAGTCATTTCGGACATTTCACACCATTATGAGATAATATATAGTATTTAGGTGGTAATTTATATCCAATCATGTTACATGCAATTTTGTTTATGTTAATATATTATTGCTATAAATATATATAATAAAATTCATGATATACTAATTATTTATTTAAGCTTATCATTGCTATAATCTATTTGGAATGAATATATATTATAGAAAAACAAAAAATCAACTAAATGTGACATTTCATGTTAATTTTACTTGTTTTGAATGTCAAGCAGCCGTTGTTAGAAAAAATAGACCATGAGTTATTGCATCCGTATTCTATATATATAGAAACACTCTCTAGTTCTGATTCATTATGAATATTTTTAATGTGTCGTCGTTGATGAGTGGCAATGTTTACATTTTTAAAAATATGGTAGAGTATATATTTTAATCTTTTTATTCGTTAATAGTACTCCCTACGTTTTTTTCCAGATGACCTGTTTGCTATTTTTAGGTTTTTTTTTTTTTTTTTTTTTTTTTTTTTTTTTTTTTTTCATGTGACCTATTTCCTTTTAAGGCTCAACAAACACCAATTTTATCTTTAACATTACATTTATCTTTAACTCACACCACATATTATATTTTTTATAATATTCTTAAATATCGTGCCGAAAAGAAACAAGCCGTCTGAAAAAAAAAACGAAGGGAGTATACTACTTTTATCCGTAGGCAGATTAATAATGCTCACGATGAACAGTGGATGATTCCTCTCTGTAATCTGTATATAAATGGTAATTTTATGGACATATTTATTTATTTATTTTTGAAACAATTATCCCAAAATTCAAGAGGGTTCAGAATTGAGATTTTAAAATTCGAGAAATATTAAATTTACTAAAAGGCATTAAGCATTAATTCATTTTGAAATATTAAAACACATTTTCGAATTTGATGAAACCAAAATTAATTAATTAAATTATGTATTTAATTCAACGTACACAATACGCCTCGAAAAAATAAAAATAAAATAAAATAAAAAAATCTTACTGTTTTTTTACACAAAAAAAGGCCCTTCAAATTTTCCCTCGCAACCCATTATCTGCGTTCCCTTCACAGAAAACCCCCGTTTTCTGCACATCTCCGATCACCATGGGTGAGAGAAAATCTCACGGCGGCGCTGAAGGTGACGCAGCCGCTAGCACGAACAGCGGTGGTCCATACTCAGCGTTTGATTTCAATGACGATGATATGCGCGTGGAGGACGAAGAACGCAAAGCCATGGCCAAATACGCTAAAAGCCCTAGCAAGAAACGCACACGTCGTCGCAAATCCCTTGAAAAGTACGATTTCCTTCGAGTGTGTAAGTACCCTCGTGACTATTCTGACGAACTACTGTTATTGGAGTGATGTTCTAATGATTGTTTTGAAACTGCTATTTTGATTAAGGAGTTGGATGAATGGTGGGCTTTGTTGGCTGTTTTGCTTCAGTGACTTGGAGATTTCTTAATTCTGGGAAATTCGCCTTTTCGAACTGCGTATATTTGATTTTTGAATTTCTTTTGAAGGTCAAATAATGAAGTTGATAAAAGGTATATCCTTCCGAATAAATTGGGCTACGATCTTTAAGGGGCTGGCTAATGTTTCCTAGATGATGTAGTGCGGCCTAGATGTGGTGATTTTGCTTGTTATCAGTCTGAAATTGTGCTGTGTAAGTTAGTGGACTAATGGAGGGAGGAGAGTTTATCAATCTAAGTTTTGGAGACTTTAGAGTGGAAGGTTATAAGAGGAAATATAGGAATTTGTATTATAGTTCTGGACCTTTTGGGTTGGACTATAGTTCTGGATTAATGGAGGGAGAAAGCGTATCTCTTGATTCTTTCATTATGTTTTGTAACTGCACTATAGTTGAAGTTCAGATTTATTCTTCTGTCTTGAAAGATTCTTTTTCGTTGTGTACAAGCTGCAGTTTAGAGTTACGTGAGGATTCACAATCATGGCTTCCATTTTCTTTTCCTTTCAGAGTGTTGTTTATTTTCACATTCTTACTTCAGAACCAGTTAAATGTCAACTTTCACTTCATGTCTAGTTACCACATTCTCCTCATTTTACACTCATCAAACAATCATTGAATCCAGTGTAGCTGAATATCTCTAAGCAAAATAAATAAACTATAAAATATGTGGTTCCAAGGCAAAACCACATGAGGTTTGGGTGGAGTGACTCAAATAGAAGTATCAACTGAAAAGAAACTCATGAAACCATCGAGTTTTACTTATTAAGCATCACTGTATACCAGCTTTTATGCTGAATGACTTATTTCGGACATTTATCTGCTCTTTATACAATTACCTTAAGTAATGA
Organism: Thymus mandschuricus; assembly: GCA_029379335.1. NCBI lineage: Eukaryota > Viridiplantae > Streptophyta > Magnoliopsida > Lamiales > Lamiaceae > Thymus > Thymus mandschuricus. The sequence continues at coordinate 30,987,376 of CM057072.1, forward strand.
TATTGAAATTGCATTCCGTCTTCTTTCATAACCAATTTTTTTTAGTTGCAGGAGGAGCCTCGAGTAAACAAAACAGTTCTGCGAATGATGAGTTGGGTGATGGTCCTACTGATATTGTTTCCCAAGATAGAACTAGGGAGACTAGTTTTGGAATGTCAGTTGGTTTATTTAGCTATGAATCAGCACCTTTTTCTTCTCCTGAATGTACTTCTGAGGTAAAATCCTCACTGGCAGGAAGGAAACCAGGATGTCATACAGCTGGCAAGAAGCATGTAAATACTGAATAATTCACAATGTGTTATACTGTCTGTCTAAGCATGCATTTGAGTTCTTAGCTTGTTATATGATGATTGAGTTCCTAGTCTTAGTTGATCTTTTTATATGCAGAATCAAGTACTGCATCTAGACTCTGATGACGATGAAATATTGGAATCAACAACAATAGGTTCTCCTGTTAATATGGGAGAAAAAGAAGGTTATTTCTTCATCAAAATTCTGTTGATTTATTTTGAACTCAACCAGTATTATTAATGTTCTTTTGGCTCGTTTCTAGGTTCACTGAAGGAGCAATCGTCAAAGTTGGGTGCTAACAGTAACAATTGTGTTAGTGTATTAATGAAATATATCTTATATATCCAATGATGCAAAAATATTTGTTTCTTTCTAAAATATTTGTTTCTTTCTAATGTTATTGTTCATAGTCTTAAAACCTTACTTGTTGTTTTTCCCTATGTATGTTAAGAAAACGGACTTCCGTGTAACTTTAGAAGTATATGCATGGGTTTCTTCTTTTATGTTTTTGTTTTAATAAGTGTGTAGTGTCTCCCTACCCCAACTCGCTCTTTCTGTCCGATCTCTTCATTTATGCATAGCTGTCTTTTCATTTTTCCTTTTTGTTTTTATTGCAGGAAGCCATGGTGGTTCTTGCTCCCCAATATGTTAAACGTGGGAATGACTATTATATAAATTGTCGCTTAACCTTTTCTCAGAGATTCATTAGATTGGACGCTTCACCGCTTTGTGATAGAAATAGGAAATATGGTGTTGAATGGCCAACCTCTGATATTTTAGATATTGAGCATCAGCAATGTGAAAGTGTTAGTATCCAGCCTCATGAAATGCACTTTTCTGATTCCTTGTGGATTGACACAAAAATATATTAACTTTTCCGCTGTTGATGAATTTAGGATAAAGCCGAAGTTGTCATCCTATACTTAAGATGTGAAGTTGGAAATGCTGATGAAACCGGTAATTAAAAGTCAATTAATCGTTGCTACCTTTAATTTTTTTCAGGCGATTAAACTTTTCTCTTTATTATTCAACTTGTTCTATCTCTGAGTTTGTACATTAGGTTGCACTTGCTTTTTGAAATGTCAAATCTTGTTTAATTTTTCTGCTGCTGAGATATTAAAATAAACTTGTTTTCTTTAGTTGCTATGAACTGTCAGATTCTTTCTTTAACGTTTGCTTAAAATTTGTAAGTGGTGAAAAACTTTTTCCCACTGGCCTCACTTTACATGGACGTTCCATGACATGTTATCATTTCAAGAAATTGCAAATCAATGCCATTGCAAACTATGAATTCTTGATAAACTTGAATACGCTTCTCTCTTGAGATAAGAGTCAATGCAGTAAATGCTTATAAAACAAAGAAAGGGTTATTCTCATTCCACCCCTAACCCCCAGTTTGATTTGGAAGTGGAGGGTTAGTGCCTCTAGTTTTATTGGTTTCTTTTGCTCATTAGTTTTTACCTTCCCAGACTACTCCACTTTTCAAAAGAAATGAGCGTGGGTTATCAGCTTCTAGTAATCTGCTGATAATCTGGTTATCTGGAATTTAGGAGATTTTTTTCCGCGTTCTTTTTTTCTGGATTGGGATATAAATGACAGGCTGGTACACCAAAAAAATGCTGATAATGAGCTTATGAATCAATGCAAAATAATTTTAAACAATAACTTTAGACTATCAGTATTTTCAGGTGTGTATTTCTAAGAGAAATATTTTTTACAGGACAAAGTTGGTTATACCTGATTTTTCTTTGCTTGACATGGGGTCTACATCGACCAGATAAATTGACTTGATTTAATCCCTATGTCGATCATATCTGCATGCAAAACTGATATGCTCATTCCAAAAAGTGGGTATTAAACACTTGTTGGAGTCAAATCAAATGGATAAAATGCGGCATCATATGGCTCTTCTTCCTTGAATATAAACCAGATATCTTTAATATTCATATTACACTCGTGCACATTTCAACATAATATATTGGAGAATTTGAAGTGATAGTCTGATAGTTATGCATGCACATGTTGTCCAAGTTCCTATGATTTATCTCTCTTATAGAAACATCCTTTCTTTACCTTCCTCCAGATAAGGTATTATATTTTCTACTATTGAGATTTCTAATATTTATGGTGGTGAATGTAGTAATTGAACTTCTATTTTAGTTCATATAATAATTACTTCTTTTCATACTAAATGATTTTTGCAATTTTATTCACTTTGATTGCCATGAATACGAATTCAGTGAAAAACTGTCAATACAGGTCCTCAAGTAGCTAAAAGCTTGAGAGGTCGATGCAATAAAGTACAGTTTTGGGGCCCAATGCAATGAGTTAAATTTAGAAGAGTCAGTGGAACCAACCTTATAAGGGCTTGCTTTTTGGGACAAAAAGCATTTATGTTCATATATATATATATATAGTGTTATTTGTATCTTAAGGCACTAACTCATTGTATCAGAGTCCAGAGAAGTTTTTCATGCTACAGAAGACATGCCACAAATTTGATTGATTTTGATATTGGTATAAGCCTTTTCCTCCTTGCTGCAGGTAAAGTGAAGGTAGAATTTGTCATTCGTGATGATCCTCAGTGGTCTCAGAAACAAGAAGAGATCAGATCACTGGCTTTGAAATATGGAGCCTCTTGGAAAACCATTGTAACGTACGTTGCTTATTCAACATAGTTCATTCTATAAATGCTCTTTCTTTTTTAATTATAGTGTCTATTATCTGGTATATTCATCTTCATTTGCTTCCAACTTATTGTCAATTTGCCATCAAATAGCTAAGCCTAAAACATGAGCCCTTAAGCCGACAATATATATTCTAACGAGCATGAATATAATCAAAATCATTAACTAAGATTATCTGCAATTTAATGCTCTCTTCCTGATAGAATGTCAATGGGAAGCAACAGCACGTTGGACCTTAAGACTTGGAAGGGAAGGTGGGTTAGGGCTAAGAGCTATGCTTTACAGGAATTGCTTGGGTAAAATTTTGATGATGCTTTTATCCTAAAGATTATCTGCAATCTGCTTATGTTTGCTTATAGAATGTCAAGAATGCAATGATGGAAGACAGAGGTGAAGGGCAGCAATGGTATAATAGACCTTGAAAGAGTAGGTCGGTTGGGGGCTTAGTGTTTAGGGCATAGAGGTGATCCAAATTTTTTGTAGGAATTCTTTTTGCATAAATTGCTTCCGCATAATTGAATCAAAACAATGTGCTAGCCATCAGCCATTACTGCCTGTACTAACAAATAGCCATAATGCCACTTAATTGATCAAATTAGCATTTAACTTTGGGCTTCTTGGCCTACCAAGTAACGAATAATGATTGATTCTATATTGCCCTTGGGGATGGTTTGTCAAATGAAAATCAGTTACATATTAATGTTGCACTTATCCAGACCATTGCAATATGAGCAGCACTGGCAATGTCTTTATCTCATTGATGAAGGCAAAAAGGCTGGAATTTTGCCATTTGACTGATCCTGGAAAATCTAAAGCATAGTTAAGTTTTATGAGGAAGCACTGCTTAGTTGAATTTTATTTGGTGTAGTGATTACTAATGGAAGAATAATGGGTGTGTTAGCAAATTAAGATTTTGTCTCTATTTTCATATGTGACTCACGTTAACATCTGCTGGTTGCTGTATACTACTTCGAATGTGCATTCTTATAAGATTTTTTGTGTGCCTATAGTATCCAAATTTTAATACACAGGCGTAAACATATTACTATGTCAGCCATTTATTACTATTTTCATAATTTTCTTCATCAATTTTAGTTTTTATAAAATATATGATGCTTAAGTGAAATTTGTTTCATTTGAGTCGCAGTGAATATTGTTTTGAAGAGTCTTTTGAAGAAGTTGTATACCCGGACGGGGATCCTGATGCAGTAATCATAAGTAGAAGGGATATTGAGCTATTACAGCCTAGGACTTTCATCAATGATACAATTATTGACTTCTACATTCGGTGAGTTTAGAGGTTTGTTATTCTTTCATTTATTAAATACATATTTATAGATGAACTTCCTTTTCCGATATCTCAATATGGATGTGAGTAGCACTTACCTTTGCCAGTATGCTTTCTCAGTTTTCCATGATTTTTTGCGTGTGCTCTTCAGTTTCCTTCGCTATTTGACTTTCAGAGAACGGTTTTTTCCCCTTATTCCCATTAAATTTTAGAAACAACTATAACACTTTCTCAGTTCTCCCCTGGCTATCATGGACCGCGGTAGGGATTTTCCAAGGAAATATTGTACTACCTCTTTACTAGGAATCCAGTACACTTCCATTAATTGCATATTTTGTGCTAGTGGTTAGTATATATTCATTTAGTCTGTTCTAGGCAGTTTGCTTTTTAACACCTTAATTTGCTACTTAAAGCTATAACGATTTTACAACAAATTAATTGTTAGTGGGACAAAGCTGCTTTATTTCCATGAACTGTTGAGTGGGAAAGCAGTTGACATAAATACCTCTACCAAAGAAAATGTAACAGAGAGCATGTGATTGGATGACAGATATCTCTTTACTAAAACAAAAGCGGAGAAGCAGCACAGGTTCCACTTCTTCAACACGTTTTTCTTTCAGAAGCTTGCTGCTGCGAAACAACAATCATCCAAAGGCTGTGGAGAAAGAGATGCCTTTCAAAGCGTTCTGAAATGGACAAGGAATGTGAATCTTTTTGAAAAAGATTATATATTCATTCCTGTAAACTTCAGGTAATAAATGCGGTTGTGGAGCTTTTACAATTTTTTTGTTGCTTGTCTAATGCTGTTTCTTCTGTTTGTTAGTCTACATTGGAGTTTGCTTATTATCTGCCATCCTGGAGAAGTGGCTTATTTAAGTACGATCTCTTATCATCTTCTGCAGTTTGTTTGTTTGTATTGTCTTTTTTGTGTGCTTCAACATTGGATACTTCTTGTGTAGACAAAGATATGGACGAGTCATATAAGGTGCCATGCATTCTACACATGGACTCAATCAGAGGAATGCATGAAGGAAGCGGGAAACTTATTAGAAGGTAAAGTACCGACATTCTTGTGTTAAAGACAATCCATCATTAATCCAAAGTATTGATGATTTTCTGCAATCCGATAATTATATATTGCATGTATGTGAAAACTATTAAGCCTTCTGTGCCATCATTAAGCCATTCAATGTCACTGGGGATCTTAAAAGCTGGGACTTTAATGCTCATGAAAATCTAGTATTGCTTCTCAATGAAAATTTTCTGCCACCCATAATTTTCTGGAAACCAATTTTTTGATTCGGTCTTTATAGTCACATTTTTGTGATTAGGACTTGTGTAATCTTTGTATTAAATGGTCCTTAAAACTCTATGGCCGTGTTTACTTTTATACGTCTATTTAGAGGGATAGAGAATGATAATATAATGTGGTATAAACTTATAAGAAACAATGAGACCCACAATTTTCATGCCATGTTTACTTTTAATGAAAATTAATCTATACAGTAGTTTATAGTATACATGAATATTGATTACTTTGTATGAAATAAATGGATAAAATATAAAATGTCTAAACTGCCCTTACTTTTAAAAATAATTAGTATGTGAGGGTAGAAAAGTTTTTTAAAGAAGGGCTAAAAGGTGATATAAAATTATCATCCTATTTTCTTATGTATAGTATTATACCGTCGTATAATATAAGGGGCTGCTCGAATTTTTATACGGAAGTAAATGATGTCTAAAGTGGTAAATAAACTTTCACACCAGGATGAGACATTTGTTATCTTGAAACTGCAGTTACTTATGGCAAGAGTGGAAAGAGCGAGGAAATGATCAAGGAAATGAAATCAAAGAGAAGTTTTCACGTTTGAACTTTGTTCAACTTCAGGTTATCTTAATCCCCATTAACGCCATTTTTGCTACCTTTGTCAAAGTAGTTTTTTTGCATTAGATCATTTAGTAGTCAAATTTTCTAATTTAATTAATTCTTATGTAAACGAGATATAGCATTATAATGCCTTTGTTGAGTGAATAATGAGGTTGAATGTATCAGTCTTGAAATATAAATATAAAAAAGAGAGTAGGAATGACATATATGTAAATATGTAGTTTAGGACTATATATAATCTAATATATATATGTTCCTGTTTTTTGTGAACTCCTGATTCTTATAGAAATACACCCTATAATAGAGATTCAGAGAAGCACTGCATTTAGTCAGTTTTGGAATTTCCCTTGAATGCAGTTGACCAGTTATGGAGGAAGGAAGTACTGGGCAACAGTTACCAGTACACACGCATAAATATCCTAATTTTATGTTCCTTCTCTGAAATGGTGTATAATTTTGCCCTGTAGCGATCATCCGTGCAGTCACTATCTGATTTGATTTATATGAGCCATCTTAGCTTTTCTGAGTTTTATTTCTTTCCTATATCTGGATTATGGCGTTCAGGTACCACAGCAGGAAAACTTGTTCGATTGTGGCCTTTTCTTGCTTCACTATGCAGAACTTTTTCTGGAGCTTGCTTCAGAATGCAGCACAACTATATCGATTGACTATGTAAGTTACTATACGAAACTTAGTAGTTCTCTCATGAACTCAAAGCTTGTTAAAACTTGGCGGTGGTACTGGGAAATATTTTCATGATATGGTCAGTATATTTGTTTGTTTTTACCCAGAAGAAAGGTTTTCCCTTGTCTAGCATAATGAACCATTATCTTACAGCTATTTACCAGATGGTGCTATCTGTTGCTTCATATCTTCATCTGATTCTGGGATATGTAGAGTTGATACAATTTGTAGGAGATGTATATTATGTTAATTTGGTACTTAGACTATGAAAAGATGTGCTTGTTCCTTAAGTTTATCCTTACGAGCACCTTGTGATGAGCTATTAAGATTTTCTTGATACATGTATATTTCTCATTTTCTCTCATTATCTCATTATACTCTCTGCAGCTTAATGAGGCTTGGTTCCTTCCTGCTGAGGTTTCCCTTAAGAAACGCAATGATATAAAAAAGCTGATACACAAATTAAGTCAAGATAATGCACAGAAAGATCCTCCATCTTCTAGTAATAAAAAGTATCTTGAAAAAAATGGCAGACGTGTGGATGAGAGCAGCTCAAGATCTGTACTAGAAGTTAGTGGGAAAGAATTTTATGGTACCAACTTCGACTCGGTGGATAACTTGGATGCTCCGAGGCAGCAGTGTTTTGCACCCATGCGGAAGCAAAGGAATAATACCAAGGACTTGGATCAGCCTCGTACGGTGAGAGTACAAATTAATCTCTTCAATGACCTGACAGTGCCAATGGAGGTAATCAATGACGAGCATTTTGCTTTGTATGCTTGTGTAACATGGAGTCGAGTCTTTCCATAAACCTTGATTCAGATTGTTGTTTTCTACTTCCTCTAAGATTATATCAAACGAATTGTGTTTTCTGATCGTAGTAATCTCAAACAGGAAGCATCTGGGGAGCAAACAACTGTCCCACCAGGAGACACCAGAAGTGAGTGTAAAGCGGATGAGTTGATGCCTCCTTGTGAGCTCAATTGCTTTACAGCTGGAGAAGCTTCTAGATCGTGTTCCAACGAGTCTGCAGTTACGCCACCAACTTTACGGAGAGAAGAGGATTGCGCTTCTGAAGTTGGATTTCCTACTGAAACGCTGAAACAGAGAGATGAGGATCCTCCAATGGCGATTGAGGATCTTGCAGCTTGTGTGGTTGAGGATTCCGAGGATGAAACTCAGGTAACTAGCATTCGAAGGAGAACGAAACGTAGTCGCCCAAGCTGAAGAGTTTGGATTGAATCTATGAGCTAAGAAAATATGCCTTCTTTTTTTTGGTTTTTGATGAGTTAGCAGCTAAGGGAAATATTTAAAGAGGGAAAGCAGAAGGCTGTGTACATATGTAGAGGAGCTCATTGTATATGCTTGACAGTTAGAAAGAATCATATGGTTAATAAAATGTGATTATTTTTCAACTTCGTTATTACTTCTTTTATTGAGTAATATTGTTTTTTCTTCTTTTATTAACTACTCTCCCGTCCATGAAAAATGTGGATGTAGTGCATTGACACAACATTTTATGCAGTTTGACATAAAGTAGAGAAAATAAGTATAATGAATGAATTTTAGTTTACTTTAAATGTGAAAAAGAAATAGTAAAATGTTCACGTTTTTTATGGACTGAGCAAGTGTTAATTTATTTTGAAAGGTTTATCTTCATTACATTGAAAGTTGTTTTTGCATTAAAACATACGATGATGAGGTATTTGTATTTCGTGAAATATTTTATGGGTATTTTTGCCTTTCATCGTTTTCTTAGCACACAACGAATCTATAGTTTCGTTAATTGATTACAATAGTTTAAACACTTATCACGCGCGGGAACGAAAAAAAGTAAAAGTAGACGTCTTATCTAAAACATCCACTTCCACTTGTAATGATTTTTGCAATATTATAAGCACACACGTACATGCAACACATAAACACACACACCGTTAGAGAGAGAGAAGCCCTAGCTAGCTAGATGAAAATGTCTAGTTTGTTAATGCATATACATCTTCCTATCCTTAACAAGCACTCCTCCGCCTTCCACGGCGTACCTTTGAGGCCCGGGCGAGCAACCACGGCTACCCGAAGGAGCTGCTCTAGCTTCCGTTGCACCGGATCTACTGCACGAAGATCTGCAAACTACGAGCCTCCCAATTTTGATTTCAACTACATACAGTCACTCACCACGGTAACCATATTCACCTCAAATTTATCAAGCTTTTTTTTTTCCTTGCACATTTCTTAATGGTTGCACACGCAGGGGGAGAGAGATTCGACACAGGCTTTGGAGCTGATTAAGAAAGTGAAGATGTTGTTGAGGCAAGAAATGGAGGATGTTCGACATTTGGAGATGGTCGATGATTTGCAGAGGCTTGGTATATCGTACCACTTCGAGGAAGAAATCGAGCGAATCTTGACTTCTATTCATTACAAGTACGATGATCGAGTAGTTGCAGAGGAAAGGGATATTTACTCGACAGCCCTTGGATTCAGACTCCTTAGGGAGCATGGTTTCCCAATTTCTCAAGGTGCACTAGCAATATATCTTGGAGCTTAATAGATTGAGTATCGAATTTTTCCACATCTGAAAAAAAACGGAGGGAGTATAAGATAATTAAAGAAAGTGGGGGACAAGAAATTTTCATCATTTTCGTTTTCCATCAAAGAGTTCACACCAATAATGAAATTTTATCTTATCTAAAAGTTCGAACTTATAGTGAAGTACGAAATTCGTTCTTTTATATATAATTCCTAACAAAATCTAAATGCAAATGCATCGTTCTAATGTGTACGTTATTCAATAGAGGTGTTTGATTGTTTCAAGAACGAGAAGGGAGAGTTCAAATCAAGCCTATGCAATGATGCAAGAGGACTAGTGCAACTGTACGAAGCTTCTTTCCTACTCACACAGGGCGAAGAAACCCTAGAGCTAGCCAATGAATTTGCCACCAGATTTCTCCAGAGAAAAGTCGATGAAGATGACGATGAAATGGATGGTAATCTTTTAGCATCAATGCGTCATGCATTGGAGCTTCCTATTGTTGGGAATTGTTAAGAACCACATGTTAAGGGGGAACCTATAAGGGATATCTTATTGTTTTGATTTGATCCCAAAACCCCAAAGCGTTCTGTTCCCAAGCGACCCATTTTTGATGTACATAATAGATTAGAATTTTTCTAAGCCTAAACTGTTAGGATGGCTTGGTTTTGCTTAGGTCTAGACTGCAGGGATTCCAAGTGAAGGCCATTCTCTTGAGTATGTTTTCCAAGCAAAGCGAGTCTACCAAAGCTGAAGTGAAGCGTGCCGAAGCAAGCGAAGCGAAGCGAGCGCTACAGTGGAGTCAAAATGAATCCACTAAAGCGAAGCAAAGCGAGCGCTACAAAGAAAAGACGAAGCGAGTCAACAAGGGTCAACACTTCCTTAAGAAGTCTCTCGGGAAATTTATTCCTCAAGTGACTCACTACAAATATGACCATGAAGCGACTCACTTCAGAGCGGCCGCTAAAACTTCAAAGCGAAGCGAGCCACTACCTACCAGAAAGCGACAGCGCGACTCCCGCCCATATTTTGAACTCCAGTCAACAGGAGTTCGTAGCATTAATTACAAGATCTCCACGTGTCAAAAGCGGAGTGGAGCGGAGGAGTTGACTGCCAGGCCGACAAAGGCGCCGCAACAGTACTGGCTCGCTCTAGTTACTGTTAGCCTTATAAGTTAGCCAATTTTGGCAAAATGCCAAAACTGGACGTCTGAAAAGGTGCCAGCTTGCGCAAGTACTGTCGAGAGGAGGAGGGACAAGGCCACCAACCAAGCAACGGATCTCGCCAATCTCTCCGCCTATAAATAGTGAAGGACCAAGACGTGAAGAAATAGAACACTACTTGAGCATTCGAGCCTACTGCAAACAAACACTCCCAAGCCTTCGAGCAAATCTTCGAGTCTTTGTTTTAAGTGTTCTCCGAGTTTCCTGCTTATTGGAACTCGTCTTCACAACCTTCACACTTAGAATCTAAGCTCATTCCATATCCAAGCTTAGAAGAAGAGCTCTAGCCATCTTTGCACTTACTGTAAAGAGCTCTTCATAGTGTGTCGTCGTAAACCAAAAACCCTAAATCTGTCCGTTAGGTTTTTGAGTTCGTCGTTAGGTTGTCTCGATCCAAGGCTCTTCTTTCATCGATTGAAGAAGCCTCAATCATAGAGTTTAGATCCAAGCTTGCACTTACATCGTTTGTGAGAAGCTCGATCGAAGCTAGGCTGTAAGGAGAGCCCGTAATCTCCCTGTCTGTCTGACTGAAGCAAGTGAAGCTTCCAGTCTAGTTAGGTCTTTGGTGTGAACCCGGAATCACCCAGCGTTTGACAGATCCAAGCAAGTGAAGCTCGATCTTGTCACAGGCTTTTGAAGAGCCCGAAATCTTCAAGTTCTTGAGTGAAGAGAACAGTTTTCGTCGTGCAACAAGTGGACGTAGGAGCTTTATCTCCGAACCACTATAAATCTCTGTGTCGTATCTCTCTAACCTTAATCTCTTTACAGTATTTGATTATCCATTGCATGTGCATCTAAACAAACAAACTTGGATTTTTAATTACTTAGGGAAAGATTTTAGCTCACCAAATTCCGCATACACGAGTAAAGACTCCCTCTTGATCAATTGCTCACTTCGGTCAAGCAGGCAAGCTACGTACTGTAGATCTAGCTTCAGCTAGGTTTTAAGTAAGCTCTTTACTTGTTACTCTGAGTTAAGGGATTTGAAGTTGAAAAACTTCAAAATACGTATTCACCCCCCCCCCCCCCCTCCCCCCTCTACGTATTTTTCCTATTAACAAACCGGGACCAACAAGTGGTATCAGAGCAGCGGTTCTTTCGAGCCTCTACTTTGCATATCCGAAGCGAGTCCCCACTCGCTTCACGTTGTCTCACTGAACCGGATCCTATTTTCCTAAGTGCATCAAAACCTCACTCACGCATATTGCATTTACTGCTGATAGTTTGCTATGTCTACATACAGCGCATCAAATCTTCCACAGTTCTCGATCGAAGGATACGAGACATGGAGTTTCCGAGTCGAGAGCTTCCTATGCTCCATCCACGACCGGATGTGGGAAGTCATAGAGGACGGACCAATCGAAATCAAGAAAGCCATATCTGTGAACGTCCCAGCTGCTGAAGGACGCGAAGCTCATGTTCGACAAACGTACGTAGAAAAGGACAAAGATGAGTACACTCCGAATGACTTCAAAGTCGCCAACCTCGACAAGATTGCATGCCACACGATGCAGAGCACCGTGTCGGACGCCTATCTACCACGGATAAGGAAGTGCACAACGGCGAAAGAAATGTGGGAAACCCTAGCCCTCATCTCTCAAGGCACAGGCAAAATCAAAGAAAACAAGCTTGCCGTTCAGATGCGGGAGTTTGAAAGTCTGATAATGAAGCCAGGAGAATCCATCGACGCCTTCGAGCTGAGGGTTACAAACATCATTGCAACTCTCAACTCGCTTGGGAAGGAACTCACAGATAAGGAAGTCAACCTGAAGATTGTCCGAGCTCTCACAAGGAAGTGGCAGACTATGAAGGAGCTGTACCTAGCTACCAAGGATCTATCAAAGCTCACACCGGAGATTCTGTTCTCCGAACTCAAAGCTCATGAATTCGATCTGAATGAATGAATCTCGATGAAGAGGATGAAGCTCCCACGACGTCTAAGGGTGTAGCTTTCAAAGCTGCTGAAGGGCCCAGCGAACAGTCGCTAGCCAAGATGACGAGGGAAGAGTTGGAAGAACATATTGTGTTCTTATCCAAGAACTTCAACAAAATGAACTCTCGAGTGGGAAAATACAAAAGATTCTACAAGCAATACAAGGGGAGGAGCACTGATGCTCGAGAAGGAAAAGGGAAGAGAGATGAGACGACCAAGCCGATCCCGCGCGACATGATGGATGTGGAGTGCTATCACTGCCACAAGATGGGCCACTACAAATCCGATTGCCCAAAGCTGAGTGCGAAGGAGCGAGAGGAACTTAAAGCGAAGAGGGATGCTCCAAGGCGAGCGCTCGTAGCGAGTGAAGTGCCGGTCGCTACAACTGAAGATCCAGCAAGCGACTCCGATGCATTCACAGATCCCAACACCAGTGAGGGTGAAGATCTTGGATTCATGGTGCTCACCGACGAAGAGACCGGAGAGGTATTTATCTATCCCTCACCTAGTTCAATTACACTCACACACACTCACCAAGAGGAAGCAAACTCCTCGACATGGAGTGAGCTGCTTGACAAGCACATTAAATTGTCAAGTGACCACGAAGTGTTGAAACAAGCTTTATCTCAAAGCGAGAAGGAGAACCGAAAGCTAGCCACTGAGCTTGACCAAGTCAAACTCAACCTAAGGGCCATGACTAGTAAGTTCGAGGATCTCTTCGCGAGACATCAAAGCTTGGAAGGAAGGTACGAAACCCAATCCGCTCTAGTGGCCAACCTGAACAAAGCATCATATGCTAGGCAGGCACTAGAGAGCTCACTTCTACCTTTTGGTAGAAAGGGAGGACTCGGATATGAGGGTGGACCTTCCAAGCCGACTGTCTTTGTTGGTGCTTCTCACACGACACCATCAGTCACTTTGGAAATTCCCACTGCATCCAAAGCGACCACTAACAAAGACAAAGGCAAAGTGGCTGAGAACCCTAAAAGGAAGCCAATGAAGATGTCTATATCTTCAAAGGCCGAAACTATGGGCAAGCAAAGATCAACTGTTCCTAGCACTTACAAAGCTAAAGCTTACCAATCCAAAGGTAAAGGGAAACCAGTTGTAGCTTCTAAATCTCAAGCCAAGACACGAGAGACAAAGGATCTCCCTTTCAAGAAAAGGAGTAATGTCTATGTGTCACGTTATCCGGACTGGAGATGGTCCAACCGGACTAACGTTGAGGGGGAAGAATTCGAAGCACCAAAGGGACCGCTTCGAACTCCCAAGGTTACTCAAGCGAGTCGGGGTCAAAACCCTAGTTGGACCGCTTCGAGAAAACCAAGCGAGCCGCTTCGACAGTCTAGAAATCCTAAGTCAGTCTCTAAACCCATAACTAATCCGAAGCGAGACGCTTCAGGATATAAGCAAAAAGGGAAGAGCATAGGTAGGACTGAAGCGAGCCGCTACCCCTCTTGCACACACTGTTGCACGTGTGAAGCTGCTTTAAGGCAGAAATCACAGCTTTCAAAGGTCGAGAAGCCCAAGACACAAGCTTCATCTCAAAAGAGAGTGAAGCAAGTGTGGGTACCTAGGGGAACTAACCTGCAAGGACCCAAACTGATTTGGGTACCAAAACTTGTCTAATTGCAGGTGAGCGCCGTGGATCCCATGCCTAGTGAGGGTCAACAAGTATGGTACTTGGACAGTGGATGTTCAAGACACATGACCGGCATGAAGGCTCTACTTCACAACTACATAGAGAAGAAGGGTCCACACGTAACCTTTGGTGACAACTCTCGAGGAAGCACCAGGGGATACGGCGCACTGAAAGTTGGAAAGATCACAATTGAAGAAGTATCCTATGTGGAAGGACTCAAGCACAACCTGTTATCCATTTCACAATTTTGTGATAAGGGGTACAGGGTGGAGTTCATCTCCAACAAGTGCATTGTGAAGAGCAAACTCACGTCCCAGATTGTGCTCACTGGAATCAGGCAAAGAAACGTCTACATAGCACAATGGGACAGCTGCAAAGAGGAAACTTGCCTAGTTGCAAGGAGTGCTACAGAAATTGGATGGCTATGGCACAGACGCTTGAACCATCTCAATTTCAAAGCCATAAATCGCTTAGCTCGAAAGGGTTTGGTGCAAGGCATACCAAATGAAGTCTTTATTAAAGACCATCCATGCTCACCATGCCAACGAGGGAAGCAGACGAAGGCGCACTTTCGCCAGTCTTGAAGAAGCTTCATCCAAGCGAGTGCTCGAGCTGCTTCACATGGATCTGTTTGGTCCAGTTACTCCAGTTAGTGTGAATGGAAGGAAGTACACTCTAGTTGTAGTCGACGACTTCTCTCGCTACACTTGGGTTGTATTTCTCTTCAGTAAGAAGGAGACACTGACCAAGCTACCACAACTGCTCAAGCGATTGGCTGTGGAAAAGAATCAAACAATTGTTACCATACGCTCCGACAAAGGCACAGAGTTCTTGAACTCTACAATTGAAGCTTACTACACGGAGCATGGCATAGCACATCAGACCTCCTCAGTACGTACACCTCAGCAGAACGGAGTTGCTGAAAGAAGGAATCGAATCATCAAAGAAGCCGTTCGAACCATGATTGCAGACTCGAAGCTTCCGATGAAGTATTGGGCTGAAGCTGCCAATACAGCATGCTACACGCAGAACCGGACGCTTCTCTGCAAGCGGCACGACAAAACACCATATGAAATATGGACAGGGAGAATTCCTAACATATCTTATTTCCACATTTTTGGTTGTAGGGTCTTCATTCACAACAATGGGAAGTCACAGTTGAAAGCCTTTGAAAGCAAAGCTGATGAATGAGTATTCTTAGGATACTCTACGTCTAGCAAAGCCTACAGAGTGTTCAACTGTAAAACCCTAATTGTGGAGGAATCACCCCATGTCGTATTTGATGAATCTTCTTTAAGTCTTCCACAGGAACAGGCTCAAGCAAATGAAAAAGACCAAAGCAAGGAACCCTCAAATCAACTCACTTGGGACGTGCTCGATGAAGATGATGAGATCAAGGACTCAAGCGAGCAGAATCCCAAAGGAGAAGTCGAAGCTGCCCCCAAGATTCCTGAAGCGAGTGCTGGCCAAGCACCCAATCCAGTCGCTTCAGATGGTGAAGCGAGCGACAGGGAAGAAGATGGAGATGAAGCTGGCTGATCCAAGCGTGCGTGGCTCAAAGATCACTCCCCTAGTCAAATCATTGGAGATCCATCCAAGGGTGTAGTGACCAGAAGCCAAGTGTTTGGAGAAAGTGCCATGTTCAGCTGCTTTCTCTCAAACATCGAGCCGTCATGCGTGGAGGAAGCCCTAGCCGATTCAAATTGGGTGATCGCCATGCAAGAAGAACTGAACCAGTTCACCAGAAACGACGTATGGTATCTCGTGGATCGTCCCAAATTTCAGCATGTGATTGGCACCAAGTGGGTGTTCAAGAACAAGACGGACGAGGACCACAACGTTGTGAGGAACAAGGCGCGTCTCGTTGCTAAAGGCTACTGCCAAGAGGAAGGAATCGACTTTGACGAGACCTTCGCTCCAGTGGCACGGCTTGAAGCTATCAGATTGTTTCTAGCCTATGCAGCAGCAAAGAAGTTCAAGGTCTATCAAATGGATGTGAAGAGCGCGTTCCTCAACGGTGAACTCAAGGAAGAAGTGTATGTGGAGCAGCCACCGGGTTTCGAGCAGGGAGATAAAGTGTATCGATTAAAGAAAGCCCTATATGGGTTGAAGCAAGCTCTCAGAGCTTGGTATGATACTTTATCTCAATTCCTAGTGGACAATGGATTCCACAAAGGGAAGATAGATCGGACTCTCTTCACCATCAACCATGGAGAAGATATGCTTTGGGTTCAGATCTACGTGGATGACATCATATTTGGATCACCAAACCAGTCGCTTAGCGAGAAGTTTGGGGAGCTGATGAAGACCAAATATGAGATGTCGATGATTGGCTTGATGAGCTGCTTTCTAGGTCTTCAAGTGAAGCAGCAGGAAAATGGAATTTTCATCAACCAAGCCAAATACACTAGAGATATGCTTGCCAAGTTTGGTGTTCAACATGCTAAAGCAGTAAAGATCCCTATGAATACCAACTGGAAGATGGAGCCAGACGAAGGAGGAAAATCTGTAGATCATACAGATTATCGTGCCCTAATTGGGTCACTACTCTATCTCACTGCAAGCAGGCCAGATATTGCTTTGCAGTCGGAGTCTGCGCTCGCTTCCAAAGCAACCCCAAGCACAGCCATCTTGAAGCTGCCAAAAGGATTCTTCGATATTTGAAGGGCACTGTCAACATGGGTCTGTGGTATCCAGCGGAGGACAATCTGGAGCTCACTGGATATTCCGATGCTGACTATGGAGGATGCAGAGTTGATAGGAAATCAACGTCAGGCACATGTCAGTTCTTGGGAAGCAAGCTGATCTCATGGTTCTCTAAGAAGCAAACAAGCATAGCAACTTCAACAACTGAAGCTGAATATTTGGCCGCAGGAAGCTGTTGTTCTCAAATCCTATGGCTTCGTCAGCAGTTGAAGGACTACAAGGTTGAAGCGAATGAAATTCCGATCTTCTGCGACAACAACAGTGCCATATGTATTTCGCAGAATCCAGTGCTTCACACCAGATGCAAGCACGTGGAAATTCGACATCACTTCATCCGTGATCATGTCGAGAAGAAGGATATCAAGCTTGAGAAAATTCATACCGATCTCCAGCGAGCAGATATCCTCACCAAGCCTCTAGCTGAGTCTCGTTTCAACCAGCTATGCATGGAATTAGGGTTATTAGACCCTGGTGAAGAATGCTAGTTCTAGGATGCACGAAGGAGTGATCGCTCGTTCTCTTGTGCGTCACTCGCTTCGGATCTTCACCAATTCAAGCGAGTCACTTCAAATTCCACTCGCTTGAAGAAAATGAAGTAGGTGGAGAAAGGTGGAGTATTGGAAGAAGTTCCCTACCAACTTATTGGAATTGTTAAGTATATGGTTAAGGGGGAACTAATGTTTACTCTCGGAGCAAGCTACTTCCAAAGCGAGCAAAGAATGTTGCTATCTTGAATTCTGCATCGCTTCAATTTGCCCTAGCTTAGGTCAAAGCGAGTCGATTGCAAAGTTCATTCTGTAGCTTATTGTAGGAAAGCTTGAAGGTTTACCTTTTTATACAAAAGGTTGCAGGGCTGGTGACATGCTTCTGCGTAAAATACGAGATTGTCTTGTCAGAGCACTCTCATTGTCATCCTGTCCATTTCTGCTCTGAGATAAGGACTTGTACTCATCCCCCATTCGTCGTGAATAAGTACACTTACGTGATGCTCCCCTCTGGGTTGAAGTAAGCTTGTGTACTATATTCACTCTCTCCCCCATTCACTTCGATGGAGGACGCTCTAATTCGTAGAGGAAGATGAATGCCAAGAAGATGAAGTTCTCTACACGTGGTATCAACAAGCATCAAAGCAATATCAAGATGTGGACTCATCAAGTGCTATCCATTTCAACAACAAAATGGAGTCTCCAACAAGTGGTATCAATCTCCTACGAAGTGAGATTGACTGGTAAGCTTCAATTTTAAGTACACTAAGTGAGCCGAAGCGTGCTAGAAACCTTCACTCACTATGTGGAAAATATGAAATGAATCTGACACAATTACAAAGAGGAAAACACTCTTGTTTATCCTCTAAGTATGTAAGTCAGAAACATTTTAAAATTAAGCAAAGAAATTCAATTTCTTATTCCAGTCGCTTCAGATGGCCAAGCGAGTGCTACGTCACTCAAAGCTAGCCATCGCCAGCGAGTGCGGAATAGTCACTCAAGCGAGTGCCTCTCAAGCGAGTCAAGGCCTAGCGGCCCAACTCGAAGCGAGCAGGTACGAAGCGAGTATGAGTTGTCTGCACTCGAGTGCAATTTTACTTTCTGCCAAGCATTTAATGCAGGTTCACGTACTGGCGAAAATAACGGGCGCGTGGACTACACTTTGAATTCGAAGCTGGAACAGACGAAGAAGATCCAGCCGTCTTATCTTAACAGTCCCTGATCTACAGCCGTTGGATCAGCGCCGTATAAGACAAACCAATCACAGCAGGCCACGTGGAGACGCCGAGCAAGTGGCGGTTCACTTTTACTGTGATGACGCCGGACACATCAGATCCATCACCGCACGTCCGCCGCCTTCCTACAGGACTTACGGCGATATTACTGTCTTGCCCCTGCCACGTCGACAAAGCCCTACCTCTATTTAAGGGTGGAATTGCAGACTGTAAAACTTTCACAAATCTCAATCTTTGCCATCTTCGTGCAAAAACTCTCTGCAATTCACGGGTTCTAAAAATCCCCAGCTTTTCGTCGTTAAACTCTCAAATTCAATTCAAAATCCCTCAAAACTCACCATGGGCAAGAAGTAGAAGAAAGAGACGATGGAGGAGTTTCTCACGGAGGTCGACAATCACATCAATGTCGAGCCTCATCTCGATCCCTCAATCATCGAGAAAAATGGATTTCTCCGTAGAGCCGTGACCAAGGCCGGTCTATGGAAGTTCGTGACGGCGGTTCCGTCAAAAATTCTGGCAAAAGCGGTGGGTGAGCTCTTGCTAAACTTGAGGAAGGAGCAGAATACATCCTCATTCACTGATCCACAGACCAGGAAGCCGGTGGAGGTGGATATGAGTGAACTCATCGGCGCGTTCGACTTGCCGAGAGAAGGAGGAGACTCACTGCTGGATTTGGGTCTTTCGGCCGGAGTTCAGTACGGTCGATTTGCAGCCGACGGAGCAGATCCGAATTACAAGGAGGCCAGTATCCGTACAAGTCTGAAGGCCCCCTTCAATCATATCTGCGAGCTCTTCTCGAAGAGTGTCGCATGCTACATCGGAACCCTAGATACTCTCTCCGAGACGAAGCTGATTGCCACTGCAGTTATCGTCGACAGCCTCACCGGAACCAGCTTCAACTGGCATGGTTGGTTCCTCAAACAAATTCACGAAGCCGCTGATGACTTTGCTTTCGTGAAGGGAAGCACCGATCAGATTCTCCGCAAGGGGAAACTGAAATTTTTCTCTAGGCTGTCTGCTGCCTTGGAGGAAAAATATCCGGACAATGTTTCGCCGGAATCAGACATTGCCATCTACAACAAACAATCCATCTACTATGACAAGTGGAGAAAATCCAAAACACTGATGGATTTGGGACTTCTTGAAGTTGAAGTGCCCGTTGCAAGACCAGTTGCCGAAAGGCAAGCCGAAGTGAGCCAAGCGAGGCAGGTCGCTTCACCCGGGAAGCGAGCCGCGCCAAAGCGAGGCAAAAAGAAGATGAAGCGAGTCACTTCGCTTGTCCAAGAAAGCGAGGCGGTGGAGAAGCCGCTTGAGGACATTGAAGTGACTCAACCCCAGCCTTCACCAATCAAAGCCAAATCACCCCCACTCCAAATCCAAATCCAATCCACCCAAATACCTGAACCACAAGCGTCATCAACCCAACAACCTCTCACACAGACGACTCCCCTCTCTCCCCAGGAAGAAGAATGTGCATCTTCCTTCCAGATACCCAAAATTCCCCTACTCCATGTCGACCCAGTCGAAGCCTTCACCACTTTCAAACCATTTCAAACCCAGCAAACACAACAACCACCCACTGAAACCATCCAAGTCTCCAAAACCCAAGAAGCCTCATCATCACCCCTATCCCCCTCATCATCGGCAGCCACAGCCGATACCGCCCAAACTACCGGTGAACTCCCCATAATCCCATCATTCGTACCTCCTGCCCTCACCACAGAAATGCTAGCTCTCCAATGCTATGCCATGGATAGAGAGCAAGCAGCAGAAACAATTAATCTCCGCTACTCTAACGTTCCATGGAGCGACGTATTCTACACCAATGTCGTCAATTTCCTGACATATATCACTTACCGTGGAACGGAGTACTATAAAATATTCAGACTTCTCAAGGCTTTCAAAGAGGAGGAACTGATCCAAATGGAGGCCAAACTACTCAACTTCATTGGCGAAAACGGCTTCCATGCCTTTCTTGAAGGGACCAGCTTCTGGGAGAAGTTGGATGCAAAGGTGAAAGAAGCCTATCCACTCGCTACAATTCCCAAGCGAGTGCCCTCTTTCCATGAAAGGAAGCTGATCAGGGAGCATAAGGAGGAGGTGGAAGTTAAGGATGCGGAGATCGCTAGCCTTCATAGCGAGATAACTAAGATGAGCGAGGAGATGGAGAAAAAGGCGGGGGAGGTCATCAGTCTTAGAGAAGACTTTGACAGGAAGAAGAAGGATGTGGAGGGAAAGGTGGAGGAAAAGGAGAGGCTGCTAGAGGAGAAAGAGAAGGTGCTGGAGGCACAGGTGAAATTGGTGGGAGAACAATCACAAACAATCACTGAACTCAAGGGCTCGCTTGACGCGGAAAGGAGCCGTTTGAGGAAAGTAAATGCCAGACTGATCGAACTTGAGAAAGAGAAAAAGGAGCTGGAGAAGAAGGTATAAAAGGTGAAGAAGGAACTGGAGAATAGAGAAGGAGAGTTGGTGATGAAGGGAAGCGAACTATTTAGCACTAAAAAGACTCTCGACTCACTCAGGATAGAGATGAAGGAACTTAAGCAAGAGAGTGAGATCGACAAGAAAGAACTGGAGAGTCGGAGAAGGAGTGCGCAGGCTATTGACTTGCAGAATGCTGAATTATCTATTCTACTGCAAAAGGTCAAGGAGCTGGGTGAAGCGTACACTGAGAAGATTGCTGCAAGTGCCGAATTCCATCTCTCTCTAAACCAAAGAGAGAGAGGAGCCTTGAAACAATGCAAGCTGAACTTCAAGCGGCTCAGGAATTTTGGTACTTCAACTTGCAAGAGGAGAAGAAAGAAATGAGAAGAGAAGTTGAAGCGGAGCTGGAGGCTCGCTTCCGAACAGTGGAACCGTTGGAGAGGATGATGGCTTCTGTTGTTGAGAGAGAGAAGCAATGTGAGTACTTGCTGGAGGAAATCTCCATCAAAACAGCTGAACTGGTGGCACCCACCGTGGGAAAAGTCGAGAGGATGTTGGAGGCTATCCTCAACACAGTCAATTCACTCCATCAATCCATCTCCGGAAAATCAATCATCCTAACCCCTGGCAGTGATGATGCCAAAAAGGGGGAAGGACAAGTGAAGCTAGGAGGAGTCGGAGGTTCAGGAGGAAGCAGAGTTGATGTAGAGAGAATGCTGGAGGGAGGCAGTTGTGCTGGTGATAAGGAGGAAGTAGTAGTTAATGAAGCGAGGGCTCTTAGTGAACTGAAGGGCAAAGTAAAGCTCACGGAGGAGGAGTTGATGAAAAGGCCCGAAGAGCCCAGCAGGCCACTTCAAGAACAGGTGCTTAGTGCTTCAATCGCACGGCATCCTCCGGTGACGGTGATAACGAAGGAGGAGAGGCGGAAGCAGGTGGAGCAGGATTTTGCCATGGCGTGGGAGATGGAGCGCCTTTTTGATCTAATGAAAAAATCTGCTGCAGGTGCTTCTTCAAGTTCCAAAGCGCCCGCTTCAGCCGCGCCCGCTTCAGCCGCCGCGCTTGCTTCAACAGCCGCACTCGCTTCAACTGCTGCACTCACTTCATCAGCAATTGCTCTTTCTAGTGCAGCTACAAAGAAAGACATGCCACCTCCCCCACTACCGAAGCAGCCACTGAAGCGAACTGATCCGAAGACGAAAGGAGATGACCCTGCGTCCAAGCGCCAAAAGGTCAAGCAAGCAGTTGATTTTAGGACTGAGAAGGAGGAGAGAAAGAGGAAGGAAAGAGAGGAAGGGAGAAGTGAGAGAGAAAGTGAGAAGAGAGTTAAGGCGAAGCGACTACAGATAATCGATGCCAGGATTGAGGAGCACTTCAGTGAAGTGATACTCATCCAATCTTCATTAGTACGCAGTGCTTTCGTTCCGCATATGCCTGATGAATCCGAAGCTTGCGAGGCCCAAGCCATATCTGACGCGTGTGATGTAGCAACCAAGGAGATGGTTGAGTCTGGTCGCTACCCCTGCACAGATGAATAAGACTATATTCGCAAACGACTCAATGAGAAACGTCCATCGTGGAACAGCGAGTCGGGAGCAAAATTCAAGAAGGTCATGGCTCAACTATCAGGCAGGTCAGAAGAGGAGTTGGCCAAGCGAAGGAATGAGCATCCGGACGCCAGGGAAATTGAAGACTTCATCCCGAGTGATTTGCGCAATCTGTGGCTTGACTACAAGGATTTATTCATTAAAGCATACTATTATTGGGAGGTAGTGCCACTTCAGGATCGCTGCTCTCGGATGAGTGCTCTAAGCAACTTCCTCTACACGTATGATGAGAAGCTGCGTAGGAAGATCTTCACCACGGCAGAATTAGCTCAGCCCATGCCTCTGATCGTCAAGGTTCCAGCGGTAAAGGATTCCCCATGCCTTATCATCCAGGCACGGACGTTCCTAACAGAGGAATCACTGATGAGGAGGTGAGTGAAGCTTTCAGGCTGGAAAGTACATGGAGAAGGCCAAGTATTCACACCGTGGGTACTATGGAATCGAGAGTTCTATCAGCCTATGTTGATAGTGTTGCTGATGAAGGAGAGAAGAAGAAGGAGGAAGAGGGAAAGGAGAAGGAGAAGGAGGATGAAGCTGCAGGAAACCGTTGAGTTTCAAGCTTCTTATTTTGTGAACTGTTGTTCATCTATCTCACATTTATTTCTGCCTCTCCTGTGTCATTTCCTCGCTTTGTGAATGACTTTACTTTTTGCTACAAACTCAAACAATTTAACCAAAAAAAAAAAAAAAGGAACTTAAAAGAAAATTACAAACGAAACTGCAAAGGAAGCAGTGGCTTGAAGTTCCCTTCACGGTTAAATAAGAATTTTTTTTTATCGAAGTCTGATGGGTTTTGGCATCATCAAAAAGGGGGAAATTGTTGGGAATTGTTAAGAACCACAAGTTAAGGGGGAACCTATAAGGGATATCTTATTGTTTTGATTTGATCCCAAAACCCCAAAGCGTTCTGTTCCCAAGCGACCCATTTTTTATGTACATAATAGATTAGAATTTTTCTAAGCCTAAACTGTTAGGATGGCTTGGTTTTGCTTAGGTCTAGACTGCAGGAATTCCAAGTGAAGGCCATTCTCTTGAGTATGTTTTCCAAGCAAAGCGAGTCTACCAAAGCTGAAGTGAAGCGTGCCGAAGCAAGCGAAGCGAAGCGAGCGCTACAGTGGAGTCAAAATGAATCCACTAAAGCGAAGCAAAGCGAGCGCTACAAAGAAAAGACGAAGCGAGTCAACAAGGGTCAACACTTCCTTAAGAAGTCTCTCGGGAAATTTATTCCTCAAGTGAATCACTACAAATATGACCATGAAGCGACTCACTTCAGAGCGGCCGCTACAACTTCAAAGCGAAGCGAGCCACTACCTACCAGAAAGCGACAGCGTGACTCCCGCCCATATTTTGAACTCCAGTCAACAGGAGATCGTAGCATTAATTACAAGATCTCCACGTGTCAAAAGCGGAGTGGAGCGGAGGAGTTGACTGCCAGGCCGACAAAGGCGCCGCAACAGTACTGGCTCGCTCCAGTTACTATTAGCCTTGTAAGTTAGCCAATTTTGGCAAAATGCCAAAACTGGACGTCTGAAAAGGTGCCAGCCTGCGCAAGTACTGTCGAGAGGAGGAGGGACAAGGCCACCAACCAAGCAACGGATCTCGCCAATCTCTTCGCCTATAAATAGTGAAGGACCAAGACGTGAAGAAATAGAACACTACTTGAGCATTCGATCCTACTGCAAACAAACACTCCCAAGCCTTCGAGCAAATCTTCGAGTCTTTGTTTTAAGTGTTCTCCGAGTTTCCTGCTTATTGGAACTCGTCTTCACAACCTTCACACTTAGAATCTAAGCCCATTCCATATCCAAGCTTAGAAGAAGAGCTCTAGCCATCTTTGCACTTACTGTAAAGAGCTCTTCATAGTGTGTCGTCGTAAACCAAAAACCCTAAATCTGTCCGTTAGGTTTTTGAGTTCGTCGTTAGGTTGTCTCGATCCAAGGCTCTTCTTTCATCGATTGAAGAAGCCTCGATCATAGAGTTTAGATCCAAGCTTGCACTTACATCGTTTGTGAGAAGCTCGATCGAAGCTAGGCTGTAAGGAGAGCCCGTAATCTCCCTGTCTGTCTGACTGAAACAAGTGAAGCTTCCAGTCTAGTTAGGTCTTTGGTGTGAACCCGGAATCACCCAGCGTTTGACAGATCCAAGCAAGTGAAGCTCGATCTTGTCACAGGCTTTTGAAGAGCCCGAAATCTTAAAGTTCTTGAGTGAAGAGAACAGTTGTCGTCGTGCAACAAGTGGACGTAGGAGCTTTATCTCCGAACCACTATAAATCTCTGTGTCGTATCTCTCTAACCTTAATCTCTTTACAGTATTTGATTATCCATTGCATGTGCATCTAAACAAACAAACTTGGATTTTTAATTACTTAGGGAAAGATTTTAGCTCACCAAATTCCGCATACACGAGTAAAGACTCCCTCTTGATCAATTGCTCACTTCGGTTAAGCAGGCAAGCTACGTACTGTAGATCGAGCTTCAGCTAGGTTTTAAGTAAGCTCTTTACTTGTTACTCTGAGTTAAGGGATTTGAAGTTGAAAAACTTCAAAATACGTATTCACCCCCCCCCCCCCCCCCTCTACGTATTTTTCCTATTAAGAAACCGGGACCAACACCTATTCATTGGAGGATTCAAGGGCCGAACACGAGATGGTTCATCGAATCCTATGGGAGACGAGCCGATTCCAATCCAATTGTTCTTATGCTTGCGAAATTGGACTTCAACATTCTCCAATCGATACATCAACAAGAATTGAAGCTTGTCTCTAGGTACGTATATGCTCATCGCCTAAGGAAGTGTTTTTGATAAACCCAAACATCTTATAAAATGTCTAAAGAGCTTATCACATGAAAAAAATTTAAAAATGACGGGACAAATTAACAAATTTTATTTTTAGAAATTATAATAAGAGCACTTGGAGCTTTTACTTAGGAGGACCACCCACCTACCTAATATTAACACCATTAACGTACGTATTCATAATTATATTGATGTGACAACATAACGTGCCAGAGAGTGTCTATTATACATATAGTATATCTCAAACATCATATAAAAAAGAAGTTAAAATCTTGCTAAACCCTAGATTATCAAGATCAGAAGAATTGCCACATCAGCTACCAATGCATTAATTTTACCCATTGTTGATATTTAGGCTGTCTAATTTTTTTTTTCTTCCAGAATTTATCATATAAAGTGTTTAATATACTTATAAGCTCAGCCAAACACCTTATGCGTATAAACCCTTTTCCGATTATTGTATTTAGATGGTGGAAGGAAACGGGGTTAAGTGAGGCACTTCCGTTTGCTAGAGATCGGGTGGTGGAGTGTTACTTGTGG
The DNA here is from genome assembly GCA_029379335.1 of Thymus mandschuricus. NCBI lineage: Eukaryota > Viridiplantae > Streptophyta > Magnoliopsida > Lamiales > Lamiaceae > Thymus > Thymus mandschuricus. The sequence goes on from CM057072.1 coordinate 31,013,332, forward strand.
ACTCTTGGTGGCCTCTTCAAGCCTCAGTATGGGGGTTCATCAAGGCTTATGGCAACTAAGGCCAACGTCTTAATCACAATAATCGATGATATATTTGATGTCTATGCTACTTGGGAAGAACTTCAGCACTTCAATGCAATTATTCAAAGGTTATAATTAAAATGAATTTCGGTTATCCTGCAGTATAGACTTGTCTTGCCAAATGATACATATAGCGTGTACGTCTGTTTGTCTAATGGTAAAGGCTAATGACTATCTTTATTGCCTATGATTATATTAGTATACATAAGATTTCACATTTTCAACTATCATTCAATAATTCAATTAGACTTATAACTATCTTTTATTCAATAACTCAATTAGACTTAGGGTTGGTATAAAGTCGAAACTAGGTTAATTTTTTTGTTTTGAAAATTCAATTATTAGTTATACATGCAAATTAAATCTCATCTGGCCTATTTATTTATCTATTTTATTTGATTTTTATTTATTTATTTATTAGTACTTCCTCCGTCTTTTATATAATTAATTATATAGATGGGATACGAAAGGAATGGATCGACTACCCAAGTATATGCGAATGTGTTTTCTAACACTCAACAACTTCATCAACGAGATGGCAGGTGGTGTTCACAAAGAACAAAACATTCTCATCATTCATCATTTGAGAAAATCAGTAAGACTTTTTCCTCGATGGATGTCTTTTCCTTTTTAAAAAAAATAGAATCGCTTAACATAACACATTTTTCGTACTATCACATGCAGTTCAATCGTAAACATCTTTTTAGATGACTTCTTATTCTTACGGAATCCAAATTAGCAAACTAATTAATCATATAGAATAATAGACTATAATACATTCAAAGATACATTATACATGATGAATCATGCATTACAACAATACTTAATAAGAATACATTACAATGAACGTTATATTATACTTGTAAAAAGAAATATAGTTATACATAAAATGCATTAATTTTTACTTTAGATACAACAAACATATATATATATATATTTTACAGGATCTCATCTCTAATCTGAGTTTTCTGTCTCTTAGTGGAAAGATTTGTTTCGATCATTCATACAAGAGGCGCAATGGTATGCAACAGGACACACACCAACCCTAAATGAATACATGATGAATGGATGGATTTCGAGCTCAGTCCCTGTAATGCTATCTCATACATTCTTTCTCATCACAAATCCAATAAAGAAGGAGGTCGTCGAGAGCTTCTATGAATATCATGACTTAGTACGATATCCGGCAATCATCTTACGCCTAGCAAACGACCTTGCAACATCACCGGTTCGTACATAATCATTTACTCTCGACCCCATTCCAACAAAAGATAGAGGTTTCTTGAATATACGTAAACGCCTATATTTTGTTAGGACATGGGAAGTATGATTGGATAAAAACAATGCATGAACTCTACTACATATACAATCAATCATACATATATGGATATTTTGTTTTTTACGAAGACGAGCTTTTTAATTAATTCCTCTTTCGCCTCGCTCAGAATGAGATGAAAAGAGGCGATGTGCCGGAATCGGTCCAATGCTACATGAAGGAACCCGGAGCTTCGGTTGAAGAGGCTCGAGAACATGTAAAATGGATGATATGGGAAACATGGAAAGAGATGAACCAAGAAAGAGTTAAAGATTCTCAGTTTTCACAAAATTTTATAGCAAATGCAGTTGATCTAATTAGAATGGCTCAATATATGTACCAACTTGGAGATGGCCATGGAATTCAGAATAATCAAATCAAGGACCGTATTTCAAAGTTCATGTTTGAGCCTATTATATAGAAGGTGAACATGCATAGATTGTGTGTATTAATTTTATGTTTGTTGTTTGGAATTAATGTTAAGAAGTTGGGCATAATTTGTTGTTTAAATTTCTCAATCATCAATGTTAAGAATGAAATCATGTATGACTCAAGCACAACTATAACCTGATTAACATTGTAATATTCACCCCTCTTAAAAGGATTAATAAGAAAGAATATGCCCCCACAATTAAACGCTGGAAACACATATTCTTTCTACCGTGAACGGACGATTAAACCGTATATTCATCTTGGACCGACTTGAATTAATACCATGTTATAATTGAGTCATTCATCCTTTTAAAAAGCCTTATAAGAGAGAATCGTCATCCAGTGTCACCATTAGTAACCTACGACACAAGACACAAGCTACCCATAGATACTGATGGACTATCTGCCAGATCTGTTTGCCGTACGTAGTTGCACAATCGGTCCACCGCTATTAAGTTAGTATAATAAGTGTACTTGTGTATTTCATTTATATTATTTGGGTAGCGATAAACGTTCCTCTACCTAACGTTCCTCTATCCACCGTGGACACTTTTAATGGATATTTGTGTATTTCATTTATCTTTTATCATATAATTTCAGTTACAATTAATTTCTCCTACATATTTGGGTTGGTATAAGTCCAAAAACTGGGTTGAATTTTTTGTTTTGAAAAGTCAATTATTAGTTATAAACGATACTTAAATCTCATCCAGCCTATTTATTTATTTATTATTTTAATTGTACTTTCTCCGTCCCCCATATCAGCACGGAGTGAGAAACAACACAAGTTTTAAGAAAAAATTATAGGTAAAAGTGAAGAAAAAAATAATTGTAGGTAAATCTGAGGTTGACTGATAATTTAAAATATATGAGGAAACGTGCTAAGAGACATGAGTGGATGATGAGATTAAATTAGAGAATGTTAATTGTAATAAATGATTTACTAATGATACAATAAATTATTCTATTTTTGTAATTCAATCGTGATTATTCTTTCTTAATTTCTGTATTTACGGAATAGGAGCGTGTGACTTGTTATAATTAATTGATCCTATTGATACTACATAGGCTGGATCTATCACCTTGTTATATGAAGACAGTTCTACTTTGTCGGATATTAATTTTCCAATTAAAAAAGGTGTCATAAATCGTAACACGATCAATAAAGTAATAAGATCATGATCTTAGAGATGGAGGGAATATCAGACAGCAGAGATATAGCCCCGACGGCGAGGGAATGTTTCATTCCGACAGACGAAAACTTTTCCTTAAACATATCAAAGGAATTTCGACCATGGATGAGTATGGGAGGATAGAGAGTGACGACAATAATGATTTGCAGAGAAATTGAGAAACTATGGTTTTTGGAGTTCGGCAAGGGTGGAGAGGGAGAAGGAGAGGGAAAGGGAGAGGGGGAGGGGGAGGGGGAGAGAGAGATTATGTTTTTCCTTATTTGGGGAAATTTTGGGGGCAAAAAACACAAAATTGGGTTATATTAATTGTGATCCAATTAAGCCTAACTAGTACTCAAATGGAATTAGTTAAATGGGACGGAGGAAGAATGTTAATAAAGAAAAATAAGGGTTGTAAATAGTTGTGTTTAATTAGGTGTTTTAGACTCTAATTTTTGTTTTAGAAGAAAATGTACCAATTTATAAGGCACTTTCCGATACAAAAGGAGTATAAAAGTGTGCTCCTTAGAAATTGATTAAAAGAATAACTTATCCTTAATGGGATACACGAACTGTGAATTAGATGTCATTTTTATTGTATTAATCAATTTCTCAATATTGTAGTTTACTCTAAATTTATAGCATTACATGATATGCTAGTCACCTTAATTATGGTGAGCACCTCCGTAGACACCTTCGTCATTTTATCATTTCGACATTATTTTGTTCGATTTTTTCAATTGTAATATATTCTTATACCTTATAATTAATATTGAAATCACTAAATCTCTCTCTCTCTCTCTCTCTCTCTCTATATATATATATATATATATATATATATATATATATATATATATATATATATATATATCAATGCTCGATTTGTTTGTTTTTTCTTCTAAGTTCAAAAAGTTTATTACAAAATAAATTGAGTTTTGATATTTATATATTTTTTTGATCTAGTGATTTCAATATTAACATATAAGGTATTAATTAGAATATATTACAATTGAAAAAATCGAACAAAATAATGTCGAACACGAAAGTGCCCATGAAAGTGACTAGCATAAGATGTCTAACATATCACTCCTCAACATTTTACTACGGCTCATTTATATAATTAAGATTTACTTTTTGTAACATAATTGTAAACCATAATTCTAATAGTGAAACCCTTATCAATCAATGTGGTATAAAATAAGTCATGTTCATTATATTATATTGTCTTCGTTTATGTTTTATTTACTTCGGGGTCCAAGATCGAAGTTGAGGTAATGTATATTGGTTAAGTACCCCCATGTGATTGTAGCACTGTTTGTTTGTGTATCTTTTACTACTATTTCCTTCGTTTTTGAGATTATGACTCTATTTTCTTATTGTATCTAATTCAGGACTCATTTCTTATTTATGAAATAATTAAGTCACTAATTGTACCATTAGTAGATTCCTTGTTATAATTAACATTTTCTAATTAAATCCATCATTCACTCACATTTCAACATTTTTTATTTATATATGATTTATATATGATTCTTATATCAAATTAAAGGTCTTGATATGATCTTTCATTTTAAATTAATCAATTACTACCATGTTGTTATGCATCTATGATGTTTGTTTGAAAATGTGCCTAAAATACGTAAAACCAATGTTCTAAAATACGCTAGGCGGTAGCTAGGCGGCGGGCTGCCGACTAGCGGCTAGGCGGGCTTCTAGGCGGATTCTAGGCGGGCTAGGCGGAAAAGAGTTATTTTATGTATTTTTACTATTATTTTTACACAATATCTATAATAAAAAGTATATATCATTTACTAATATACTTTCATCTACTAATTTATGATTAATGGACAAGATTCAACAAATATAAATTATATAATAATATGATATGCTAATTAATAGTTCAAATTCTACAAATTTAGTAGTCTTTTACATAAATTTGCGCCTAGCCCGCCCAACCCCGCCTAGCTCCGCCCAGCCCCGCCTAGCCCCGCCTAGCTCCGCCCAGCTCCGCCTAGGGCCGCCTAGGCGGCCGCCTAGCCGAGCACCGCCTAGAAGCGGCCGCCTAGCATAAAATCTAGGCGGCCGGGCACCGCCTAGCGCCTAGGCGCCGCCTAGGCAACCGCCTAGGCCGATTTTTAGAACACTGCGTAAAACACATTATACTTATATATACAATATACTTTAAATAGTAAACATTCTTGTTTAAAATCCCGTATCCGGGAAAAAAAAAGGGTCATGTTCTCTGAGCCGGAAGTAGTACTACTAAATAAGCACAAATAACATCTTGGAAGAGACATTTTTTTTTTGTTTGATCGGCAAATTTTAGTCACCAAGCTCCCAAACTCCAAGACAAGAACTACTTCAAGCCACCTTATAACTCCATAATTTGCTCCTACAAGGGATCTAAGCCGGGTCCCTCATTAAAGAGAGGAGTCCGGTGACCAGATGTGCTAAGTCATCTGGTTTGGATGAGACATTTAAAAAAGGATAGCAACGTCTTGAACGAGACGGAAAGTATTTAAAAATAATTAAATATCAATAAATATAAAATATTGTAATTGAGTGATTGGGGGTAGTCATTGATAAAACCAAAAAAAAAAATTATGATTGGTTCGAGAGAAAAATGGAAGATAGAGAAATTAATTAAACATTGAAAAAGTAAAATGTTCGGTGATTGGAGTGCCTACTGAAAATGGTACAATTCAAAGAATCAAAGTATAGTTTATACCACATGTCTCTTGTCATTTTATCAGCGGACAACGAATCTCTAATTTTGTAAGTAATTAATTATTACAGAATATTGTCCTATGTTTTAAAATTTAAATCCATGCCAAATTTAGAAAGTTATATTTATATAGACCTCCATTGTCTTTAGCATCATGTGTACAAAACCTTAGAAAATTCTTGTAATATAAAAATCATACTATACATACTCAAAATTAGTATGAATTTAAATACAATATATATATATATATATATATATATATATATATATATATATATATATATATATATATATTTATTTATTTTAAAAGAACGTGTATATACCACATGCTTCTTGTCTCAGCACACCACGAATCTCTACTTTTGTATTTAACTAATTACAATCATAGGATTGTCCTCAAATTTAAAATTCTAAATCTGTCACAAATTTGGAACGTGATATTTATATACACCGCTGGAATCTTTAGCATCATACAAAATCATTGTAGAATTCTTGAAATATAAAAATTAGTGTTCATGGGTATAAATACCTGAAACCAAAGCTAGTACAGGGTATATATATATATATATATATATATATATATATATATATATATATATATATATATATATATAAAAGAATACATCCATCTCATTTTTACTAGTCATGTTTCTTTTCGATATGAAATATTATGCGCAAGTGTTAAAAGTGAAAAGTAAAGGGTGCACATTGAAAAGTAAGGTAAATATTTTCGATGTTAGAAAACATGACAGAGAAGTGGGACGACACAGAATAACAAACATAACTAATAAAATGAAACGGATGAAATGCAACTTTTATACCCACTTTGAGAGTATATCTAATTAAAAATTCCCCCAACATCATGAGTTTATTCGATACAAATGCAACTCATACAAACATTATGTAAAATCATAATTTATATGAATATTCTAAAATTTATTTCATATAGGTTTAAAATTTTGATTTTACATATAAATTATGATTTTACAAACTATAGTTGTACACAATGCGCATTACAATTGTCTACGAAATGCATCATTTTTTTACTTTTATATTTTGTACAAGATCTTACTCCTTGTTATCTATATATTTATAAGAAGGCAAATAGGAAAGTACTCTTTTCATTTAGTCAAATAAAAAGCTAGTCACATAGATAAAAAAGATAGAAATTACCCACTTTTTAGATAAACTAGCAAATATAACGAGCGTTGCTCGTAAATATCTATTTTAAATTTAAATTACAACAATAGTCAAATGTAGCGATTTAGATGAAAATTAGTACAAAAATTGACCCAAATTTCTCTTTATTAATTTAGCAATTTATAAATATATATATATATATATATATATATATATATATATATATCATAATTACAAATAATTTTTGCACCTTTAACCATCCCTTTTACTTTATTTTTCTATTTTCTTTTCATTTTCATTATTCCCTCATTTTCTTCTATAGACCTCTCCAAATGATAATATTGTAATAGTAATAAATATAGAAAATGATAGTAACAAATAGTAACAAATATAGAAAATGATTTAACGGTGGGCTAGCCGAAATCGAGAGGGTTAGGGTTAGGACCAAAAAACATTAGCTCAAAAGAGAGGAAAAAAAAAAACCCAATTAACCCGGACCGAATACCCCGCAACCCGATAGGGCTAGCCCGAAAATTAGTGGGTTGGCCGTTTGACATTCCTACCCATGACTCTTGTTATTTTCTCAGCACGCCACGAATCTCTTGTATTAAAATCATTTGAAACAAATTGCTCGTGGAAAGGGGAAAAAGTGAAAAATGAAAAAGAAAACGGCCATCTAAAACATCCACAATTGCATCATTTTTGCAATAGTATAAAAGCACGAACATGCAACACACAAACGTACACACACCGTGAGAGAGAGAGAGATGAAAATGTCTAGTTTGTTAATGCATACACATCTTCCTATTTCTAACAAGCACCCCTCCACCTTCCACGGCGGAGCTAAGATGCTGGGGCGGCGAGCAAGCACGGCTATCCGAACGAGCAACTCTAGATTCCGATGCAGCTCCGCTCCTTTGACTGCACGAAGATCTGCAAACTACAAGCAACCCCTTTTCGATTTCTATTTCATACAGTCGCTCCCTACGGTATATGCATAACCACATTCATCTCAAGTTTATCAACCATTTTCTCTTTCTTGCACTTTTCTTAATGACTAGCTGCATCCGTAGGGAGAGAGTGATTCGACGCGGTCTTCGGATCTGATTACAACAGTGAAGATGTTGTTGAGCCGAGAAACGGAGGATGTTCGACGTTTGGAGTTGATCGATGATTTGCAGAGGCTTGGTATATCGTATCACTTCGAGGAAGAAATCGAGCGATTCTTGGCTTCTGTTGTCACGACCCGGCTCCGCTTAACTAGCCAAGCGAGGTCGCGACTCAAGAAAAGGGAAAACGAAATAAAATAAACGAACGACATGATGTGGAACGATGCGACAACATAGCATTGAGATACATTGAAGTTCTCCATCATTCGTCGAGAATGAATGGAGGAAGGTACTATTCATCAACGGAAGCGTGTTACATGATATAAGCAGAAGCGTTGTTCATAAAAAGAAAGCCTTATCTATGATGGGGGCAGTACATTGCAACGATACCCAAAATAGAATTTGGTTTAACTACATAAAGATCACAGCGGAAGAACGTGAGATGCATGTATGGAGACATGCACCACCAAGAGACTTCAACGCTTTCATGCTCGACAAAGCTCCTCCGGCAACTTCACTTCATCCTGCTTAACCTGCGCATGGGAAATATGCACAGGGCTGAGTACAAAAGTACTCAGTGGATACATGCCAAAACATTTTAATTGTCAGCCATTAAAGCGAGACATAGGGGTTTTCGGAAAAGATCCTATGCTCACAAAAACATTTGAATTTAAAAGAGTGCCTGCGCAGGCTATTTTCTGGTGTAATCCATCATATCTGAGCTGGGGTGTATTCGGAGAGGTTGGCCACCCTCCCAGATACCTGACCGTGCCAACTTGCGTTAGCTAACGATTTCTGAGTGCACTAACTCACCGAGGTCATGACCTCGATGAGCCCGAATCGTTCTGATAACTGAGGCATAAGCCTCCTCAGATAGATCTCATACAAAACAAAAACATTTTATGGTCTGACAATTCTTTTTAAAAAGAAAAGAATTTTAACATAAGAAAACATTTTAGCTTTTCTGAAAGCCCACCTCGATAGCCTTCCTGAATATAACTGTAACTCTGAGGTGCTTCTTTAGCCTCAGCGTGCTCCTTCGCCTAACCTCGTTCAAAGAACGTGAAATAAGAGACTTGAAGTGAAATCGATAATCTTATCGATCTATGCAAAGGTAGTCTTTTATCGAGGTTATGATCTCTTTTACTGTTAGCGCTATCGTGGTTATTCTTTTAATCGAGAGTTTCTCGATTCTCATTTGAAATCGATCACCCCGATCGATTCTTGTGTCTTGCAGTCTTTTCATCCTCGACATAAATCGTAGGATATTCAATTAGGCCATTAATAAGGCTTAGTGATTTTATTACCTGTTATAAGTGGTCTACACTTATAAGATAAATATAACTGGGTTAAATCTTATTGAAGGATATAAGTGGTTTACACTTATAAGATTAACATAGCTGTTGTTACTGGGCTTGATTTAATCATTAATAGGGTTTCGTGATTCTATCACGTGTTATAAGTGGTCTACACTTATAAAGCTGTTATATTTGAACTTGGTTGATTAAATCAACATTAATAGTCATTAGAGGCTCAATAGAATTATTAGGGGTTCAAGCCCAATTACTTAAGCTTGGGAATTAATAAATCAATCCCGATAAATTGTTACGTTTGGCCTTCGTTTCTTGATTAAATTATCTGCTCATTTAAATATTTATCGGCCCATTAAATAAATAATTCTCGGCCCATGAATAGAATTTGGTCCGTCTGATCTTGAAGCTTCGGTCCAAGTGAAAAATAAATCCGGCCCAATCGGTTTCTTTTAATCTCGGTCCATTCCGATTATGAGGTTCGGCCCAACAATTAATTAATCTCGGCCCAACTAATAAATAGTTCTCGGCCCAACTGATTAGTAATTTCATCCCAACTGAATTAATAGCCCAGCCCAAACGAATAATAATTCCGGCCCAGTAACCTTCCTCGGCCCGATCCAATACTTGGCAACTATGTTGCACGGAATCTTCAAAATATAGCATAGTGCACGTATCGGATTCTTGTAGGGTGCGATTCTCGTGCGATTCTCGTGCGATTCGCACCGGATTCGCCACGTGGCGAATCCTTAAATAATAAAAAATAAAAATTATCGGATACGCGAATTCGAGAGTGGAGATTTGCGAATCCAATGCAGGAAGGGAATACATGTAGAATTATTTTTGAAAATTTATATATATTTTGGATTATTCTTTGAATCTAAAAAAAATCATGTGCGCTTACAATACTTAAATTGGTTTATTTGATACTTTTCATAAGCATTTTTAATCGAATTGTCACATTATTGCTAAACGAGATTGTATTATCAAAATACTTATATTTTAGTTGAGAAAAATCATATATATATATATATATATATATATATATATATATATATTTGCTTTTTAAAATTTGAAATTCTAAATATTATACGGATCTTATGTATTAAAAAAAATTAAAAATATAATTAATAGGCGTATCCTTGACGAATGGCACCCTATAATTTTGAAAAATACGTATCCCCGTATCCGTATCGTATCGCATCCCGCACCCGCACCCGTGCAACATAGCTTGGCAAACACCCAAAATCAGATCTCTCTCTCAAACGCAGAAACCCTCCCCTCCTTTTCTCTCTACGCTAAACTCTCTCTCCCTTCTCTCGCGGCAGCGTTCGCCGCCGTCTTCTCGCCGGTGTACATCGACCGGCGGCCTCCTCCTCCGCCGTCGGTCCTCGTCTCCCCCCTCTCTTTCAATTTCCTGATTCAATCTAGAGGGGAATCCCTTATTTCGGAAATAGGGGAAAATCTGGGAAACCCGTCGGGGCTCCTGTTGCCGCCGACGTTCCGCCATTGCTCCGCCGTGGACGCGGCTCGCCGGCCGGGCTCTCTCTTTCGGTCGTTGATTTCCCGGCCAGCGGCTGCTGCTTCTGCCCCGCTCGAGTCGCCGTGCCCCTGCTGTCGTCGTCCGTGTCAGTCGCCGCTGCGTCTGCTGCCATCTCACTGGCGGCCGGTGACGCCTTGCCGTCGCCGCGGCTCGCCTCCCCTTGCAGTGTTGCTCTAGCCCCCGTGGCTAGAGTGTGATGTCCCGGCAGCCCTCGCCGTTCACCATCTCTCTCCCTCTGCGTTCTACCTTCCAGCAGAGCGCCGCCGTTTCTGCCCTTGTTTCCCCCTCTGATATCTCTTCGATGCCGGCGGCGATGTCGCCGGTGTCTCCTCCTCCTTTTTCTCCACTCCCTCTCTGACCTCCTCTTCCTTCTCTTGTTTTGCAGGTCTCCTCGGCATCCGCCGGTGCTGCAGCTACTTCGGGAAGGCCGTCGCCGGCCGGGCAGTCTCCGGTAAGGCTCGAGAGACGCTCGGGTGCCCCAGCGTTGCCTCCATTCACTCTCGGTCTCTCTCTTTCTTCCGGGCAGGTTCGATTCTCAACAAAGCCTCTCGTTTCTCTTTCAATTCGATTATGAGTTATAATAGTTGATTTAGAGGCTTATGGGGTTTGATTGGGAGGCATTCAAAGGCTGATTTCGCTTGAGTGTTTTATGCATTTGTTATAAGCAAAATTTCCAGATTTTGGTAGTCTTGTTGTTGATCTCTTTGTTGGTTTGAAGTGTTTAATTAGAGATTGTTATGCATGCAAGGCCTTAAGCTTGTTAGAGGAGGTTCTATGTGATTTAAACATGCTCCAAAACTGATTTTTAGCCTTCAAAAGTAACATGCATTGCTTCTAAGTAATTGTTACACTTCTCATGCTTCAATCTTTATGGTTTTAACTATGGTTTCATGCTTGGGAGTTTGATAGAGTGCTAATTTGGTGTCACTATGTGGTTTTGGTGGTTCCAAGGGGAGGATTACATGCTTGAGGGTTCGTAGTACTTAGAGAGAGTAATGAGGAGTCTTACTTGTAAATCTTAGAGATTGAAAATCTGAGTTCTTGAGCTAGATGGTGGCTGTCCCCTTTCCTTTGTTGCTTCCTTCCCTTTGTTCCTTCTCTATATCGATGTAACTTGAAGCCTACAATTGCATGTTTGATTTCTAAGTGTTAGGGGCCTTGATACTCATGCTAGGGGGAAGGGTGGGGGTTCTCTCTCACCTTTAGAAACTGAAATCGAGTCTCTAGCTTCCGATTAGAGGGCTGCCCTCTGCTAATTCTTGCTTGAATACCTTCCCCTTCCTTCTTTCTTCACTCCTAGAGATAGGGGTTTGGTTCTTGAGTTAGTGCATGTATATGCTAGGTTCTAGAGAGAGGGGTGAGAGGTTTACCGTAGGTGTGTCGATGCTCGAAAAGGGGCTGCCGGCGGCTGTTTTCCGGCGACTCTCTTGCTGGAAATCGGCTCCCTCTCCCTCTCTCTCTACTTGCTCTCTATCTCTTGTGTGAATATGAGTACTTGGTGAATGATTGTGTGCTAACTTGTGGTGGTTTTGTGTAGGGACTATGGATTCAAATGGAGAGAGGGGCTTGCATGGGTGACACGTGTGGTTCTTCTCAAGAATGGAGTGTTAATAGTTTTCTAATTGTGATTAGGAGGAATTAGTAGAGTTGAAATCCCAGATTTGTGTGTAATTGAAGCCGCCTGTTTTCTAGGCGGAATCCCCTGTTTTCATTCTTTTCTTTTTTTTTTTTTTTTTTTTTTTTAATTTATTTATTTATTTATTTATTTATTTATTTATTTGCCATGTATATGTGGATAAATATATCCACATGGAATATTATTGTGGGCTTAGAGCTATTATTCTTGGGCCTCTTAACTATCATTGAGTATTGAACGAACGTGGGCTTCGATAATTAACTGAACCTCGAACAATTAACTGGGCCTTGTAACTGCTAAGTGGGCCTTGAAATCAGATGGGCTTCGAACTCGGGTGGGCTCGAAACCAAATGGGCCTCGGCCCAAAAACTAAATACTGAATCTTTCTTTTACCGATTCATTTAATCGGCCTTTCTAAAATAATTCGATCTCGATTCGGGCAAGACTAATATTACTTAATGTAATACTACTAATAGTAGTACTAAAATTTTATTTTACTCGTAATATTAATAATAATAACACTCTAAATTTTAAAATAATGCCGAAGTTTTTATTTAATCAATAAATAAAACTGCGGTCATTACATTCTACACCCCTTACGAAAAATTTCGTCCCGAAATTTACTTACCTTCTACAAACAAGTCGGGGTATTTCTCTTTCACTTTGTCTTCCAACTCCCATGGCTTCCTCCTGCCCGTGGGGTTCCCAATGCACCTTCACTAGAGGACTTTGCTTATTCTTAAGCTGCTGAATTTTCCGATTTACGATGGCTTCAGGTTTCGTCTCGTAGCTCAAATCGGGTTCTATAACTGCTTCCTCCTGTCGAATCACGTGTTTGGGGTCGAACACGTATTTCCCTAGTTGAGATACATGAAATACGTTGTGAACGCTTCCTAGGTTTGGAGGTAACGCTGACCTGTACGCCACAGGTCCTACCTTCCCTAGAACTTCGTAAGGTCTGATGGAACGAGGTTTCAATTAGCCTTTGATTCTGAATCTGGTCATTCCCTTGGTGGGGAAATTTTCAAGGAGGCCTTATCCTCTACTTCGAGGTGTAACTCGAATCTATATCGTCATCGTAAGACTTCTGTCTACTATAAGTTTCTTTTATCATATCTCTAATTGGTTGCATTTCCCAACCATTTCTTTGATCATGCACCGATCCTTATTCTTTCTCATCTCCCACCTCATCTCCAGAGAGTGGTGGTCTACACTTTATTCTATGCGGTGCATTGTACGATATTGGGACTATGGTGTACGGTGGGCCTTAAGTAATTGAATTAGGGGTTACATCGTTTTCCAGCTTCCGTCCCCATCATGTACCACCTCCTTAAATAGGTTTTCGAAGTTTGACGAAACTGATATGTTAACCTTCATTCACGATGCTAGTCTTATCTTTTCTAGACACTCGTATGGTCCAAATAGACTGTTGCTAGTCTTCCTTCCGCACTAAATATAGCTGTTGCATAAAATGTGGGACTTCTCGGAGGGTTTGTCTCCTAGTTTGTAATCCAACTTGTCGGTGTTAGCAGGTGACTCATGTTCATCTTAAGATTCTTTTATTCCGTCTCCAATCAATCTTATGATTCTGGTCCTTTAAGTAACCCTATTTCTTTGGTCGATCCGTGTTAACTTCGTTACCTTCAGGTTACATGCTCGTCATTATACTTATTGTTTGTGAGATAAATATCTTCGTGATACACTGATCTAATCTGTATTGGTACTAGGCATGCTATGAGTTCACAAGTTGCTATTTGCATTAGAGCACTAGCGCTTCGGTGGCCCATACGAACTTATCCAATTGTTAGGTGATAGCATTAGTCTACGAGCGTCTAGACCTTCTTCGTCGGCCTTAGGCATTTTTCCAAAAATTTTAATGTACCTTAGTCTTTTAATTAAGTCCATATACCTTTCCATCTACTCCATTCACGTGTGTAATCATGTGTCACTGATAATACTAGGGTCGGGATATTGACCATCTTCTAATAAATGCTCTAACCTGTTTTATTTCTTCATTGGTTCTTATGCTAGGGTGGCCATGATCTACGTCCTTACTGTAGTTGGCTTTATAAATCTAGGTATTAACAACTATCAAATAGTTATTTCTGTTTTAACTCGTTGGTTGAGGTCAATCATCTCTGGATCACTTGTAGTACTGTGCATCTTTATTCACCCTTGTCTGTGTAAGGTAGAGATAAGTACCGTGTTTAGACTTGCCATTCGTGTTATATCGACAATCTTGATATTCGTCGTAGCTATATTCCCTATTGTAAGAATATGGTTTGTATATATGTGTATATATCAGCAGTTTTCTCTCTATATATCATTCGTGGTATGCATCCTCCGCCTTATGTAGTTCTTCCTACTGATTGTTGGTTCTGGGTGTCGCTCTACTAACGCGAGACCAAGTGTTCTTATTTCCTTTGCAATCGTTTATGAATCTAATGCATCTAGATGTAGTGTCTCATAAGTCCGGCTAGTGTCATACTTAACTGGTCAATTAATCTTGGCAACGAAATTGATAATCCACGTATAACTATAAAACATTAATATAACCTCATACTATAAATTAGTATGTGGTTTATATAGCCTATCAAATACCACCTGAGTATCGAATTTTAGGGTATGTTCACTTCAGTGAAAAAAGGGGAAGAATATAAACATTTCATTATTTTTCAATTTGAAATATTTTTTTCAGTTGGCCTATATCCTTTTACGGCCCAACACATCATAATTAAGTTTAAAAGACAACTCACTTATCACAATTAATCATAACCCTAATTCATTCATTTCCCCGTCTCTCTCTCCCAATCTCACTTCTTTGGCCTCTCTGCCCTCTCTCTCTCCCTCTCTAATTCTCACAAATAAGTGTACGTTTTTTTAATTTTTAATTCGAATAATTTAAACTTGCAGGCAAAAAAATAATAATAATAATAACAATTAAAAAAAGAATTGGATATATATTGGGAATCATAATATATATAAGCCAATGGATTCCCACCCTCTCTAGCTTTTAGATGAGACAGAATTTTATCAATATATACAATTAACAAAATAAAATAAGTTGCCAAATAAAAATTAAATCTAATAGAAATATAATAAAATTTTGGTGAGAAGTTCAAACACAACAATTAGCATTATCAATATTCCCTGATTATTAATGGTGGGTACCACCTATAACTTATAGTCTCTTTTTTCTTAAATATTGTTGAAAAAAAAAAAAAAAACAAGTGACGTTCGAAAAAGTGGAGGGAGTATATTATTATGGAAGTGGGGACTACAATCTTGTGATGAAATATAACCTTTCATTTTCTTATGTGACTATTTCCCATCAAGAGTTTTACAAGTTTTTATCTCATCTAAAAGTTCAAACTTATAGAGGGATACGAGTCTGTTCATTTAAACTTATTTCGTAACAAAATCCACATGCTAATGTATAGTTTTGATAAAATAGAGGTGTTAGATTGTTTCAAGTACGAGAAGGGTGAGTTCAGATCAAGTCTATGCAATGATGCAAGAGGACTAGTGCAACTGTACGAAGCTTCTTTCCTACTCACACAGGGCGAAAAAACCCTAGAGCTAGCCAATGAATTCGCCACCAGATTTCTCCAGAGAAAATTCGATCAAGATGATGGTGAAATGGACGATGATCTTTTAGCATCAATACGTCATGCATTGGAGCTTCCGATTCATTGAGGATTCAAGGGCCGAACACGAGATGGTTCATTGAATCCTATGGGAGAAGACCCGATTTGAATCCAAGTGTTCTTGAGCTTGCGAAGCAGGACTTTAACACTCTCCAATCAATCCATCAACAAGAACTAAAGCTCGTCTCCCGGTATGTATATGCTCATCGGCTGTGGAAGTGTTTTTCTTAAGCATATGATAAGCTCGAGTATCTTATAAAATGTTTAAAAAGCTTATTACATGATCAAAATAAAATAAAACGGGAGGCAAATGGACAAATTTTATTTTTGAGTACCCATCTACCCGCTATTAGTCTATTAGCACCATTAACGTGTGTGACAACATTATATGTTAGCGATTGTCTATTATAAATATAATATATCTCAAACGTCATAGAAAAAAGAAATTGAAATCTAAACCCTAGATTATCAAGCCATGTTGCCACGTCAGCCGTCAGCTGACGATGTATTAAATTGTGCCCACTGTCAATATTTGGGTTGTCAGATTTATTTCGCTAGATCGATCATATAAATTGTTGAACATGCTTATAAGCTCATCCAACACCCTAAAACTTTAACCAATTTTCATATTTAGATGGTGGAAAGAAACGGGGTTAAGTGAGGCACTTCCGTTTGCGAGAGATAGGGTGGTGGAGTGTTACTTGTGGACTCTTGGCGGCCTCTTCAAGCCTCAATATAGTGGTTCATCAAGGGTCATGGCAACTAAGGCCAACGTCTTCATTACAATAATTGATGATATATTTGATGTTTATGCTACTTGGGAAGAACTTCAACTCTTCAACGACGTAATCCAAAGGTCGGATATATTAATAAAACCCATTTTTAAGTATCGCCCAGTTTGGAATTGCTTCGATGATATGTGTTAATGCATCTTGTGATGCTTGTTATTGATTAAAAGTAATAATGCACTATAAGTAAATAATTTATTGCTTATTTTGTTTGTTTGTTGGTGTTGGTGTTGCTGTTGTTGTTGTTTTTAATGCACTAACATTTGAGATTTATTTAATCTCCCTCCTATATATATATATATTAAATTCAATTATTAGTTAGAAATGGACATGAGATCCTCTATCTCCATTTATGTGTACCAACCGTGTATCAAATATCGGCTTTTATTATTTTTATTCATTTTCTTTAAACAGTTTCAAGTTATTATGATTTAGATTAATTTTATAATTATTTTCTAAGGTCCCTCATCCATTTTAGGGTTTATAATTATTATTTTTTTGATTTAATTTTAATTTTAATACATAAAATATGGTTGATAAATCGAATGTTAGTGTATACTCCCTCTGTCCCATTGGTAAAGGGATAATTTTTTCCGGCACGAGAATTAAGATGAGAGTGATAGTTGTTGATAAAGTAGTGTGAATGAGTTTTAGTGGGTTAAAATTTTACTATTTAAGTTAATATCCCTTTATCAATGAGACAAACTAAAATGGAACTTATCTCTTTACCAATGGGACGGAGGGAGTATAATTTTTCAATATCTAATTTTTTATTATAATTAATATTGGATTTTTTATTTTCATAAAAAACGTTATGAAACTAATAAAAACAGTTATTTAGTACACGTACACAAAAATCAGGATAGAATTCCTATCAGAATAAATGCTAATTAATCTCATCCAGGTTTTGATTTTTTTTTTTGCTAATTCTGAAGCTTTTTAGTGATGAATTTTATAATATATATTTTGATTATAGTTTTTTCTAGAGTACTACGAGTGTCGTACTTCTCATAGTAAAAATAAAAAATCTATATTTAAAATTTTATCATTAAAAAACTCAAAAACTAAGAGGTCAAAGCGTTTAAAGATCGTGGATGGAGTAAAGATTTTTTATTAATAGCTTCATTATGCTTATAACTATTGTTAATTATCTATTTAATTGATTTTATAGATGGGATACAGAAGGAATGGATCGATTACCCAAGTATATGCAAATGTGTTTCCTAACACTCAACAATTTCATCAACGAGATGGCCTATGGTGTTCTCAAAGAACAAAACTTTCTCATAATTCATCATTTGAGAAAATCAGTAAGTCTAATTTCTTTCTCGATATACATGTTTTTCTTTCTCAATAAAACAAAATAAAATAATAAAAATGTTTGCGCACTTGCATGTGAGCGCGTGCACGTACTCTTTCACACTTAATATTGATATGATACCGTAAAAATAATACATTTATTTTAAGTAATAAAAAATGTACTCCCTCTGTCCACCATTTAGCGACCCTCATTCTTGGGCAAAAGTTTTTTTTTTGCATTTTGATGATATAGTAATAAATTGATGTGTTAAAGTGTTAAAGTGTTAAAATGATTGTGGGGTCTACGTCCTGAAACTGAAAGGTCAGTAAATGGTGGACGTCTTGATATAGTAATAGTGTCAGTAAATGGTGGACGGAGGGAGTGAAACATTTTGTTTTGTAAATGCACCGTTTGTTGTAACACATTCTTAGTAGTTGGTACTATCATAGTTCATTTGACTAGTAGATCATGACCGAGATTAGCAGAGTGATCATATAGAAAAGTCTTATTTCGTAAGAATTAGACGTGAATTGGACCATTGTTCATTATACATGATGAATCATGCATCACATATTACAATCTATACCTATATTAAAAAGAGTCTTTATGTTACAAAATAGTAGATGACCTATTTTACCCTTCGTGACCTATTTTACCCTTCGTGTATATTATTCTTCGGTAATATTTTTATTGATTAATTATTTTCTTTTCCGAGTACATTTATTTTGTATATGGTAAGTATGAGGATTGCTTTTCCTTTCTTTTCTTTTTCTTCTTTATTGTTTTTCCTTCCACTCTTCCTCTCTCTTCCGGATTCTACATATAATTTTCTTTTCCTTTCTTTTTTCCTTTTTTTTTAATGCAAATTTGTTTCTCTCTATATATCTATTTTTTTTCTCTCTATATCTATTTATTGATTCACACTTATTTAATTTCATTTTTATTTGTTCAAACGTTTTATGAATTAACATGATTACATTTAATAAATTAATGCCAATTGAAATTAATAAATTACAATTGTAATTTTATAAACCCTACGTAATAGAAATTAATAAACCCTAATACAAAAAAAATATAATTCTATAGAAAATCAGTTAATTAACAAAGCAAAATAATATATTTCACCCCAAAAAAGAAGTGAGATACTTGTAAGGAAAGAGAAATAAAGAAAATAAATTAATACTCCATTATTTATTTTGTAAATATATTTGAGAGAGAAGTAAAATTGATGACATGGAGTACTTGTCGCTCACAAGTTTGAGATGAGATCATCTGTCCCCAAATTGGTGTACCATACACAAAATTAGGATGTTTTGACATACACTAATAACCAAACTCAAAATGATCACTAATAAAGAGAATTCAAAACTTCCTAATTTTGTGTATGGTACATCATTGGTACACCAATTTGAGGACAGATGATCCCATCTTCACAAGTTTGCAGCATAAGTCATGCAGCATATCAATTTCTAGTAAGTATATATATAATTTTAATTTGCAAGCGACTGGGATAATGAATTTGGCGACATGTGTGAATGAATATTGATTTTTTCTTTGTTTAAGAATTTTCTTCTTATTTTTCTTACCAACTGTTTCTATTAATTTTATTTACTTTCTTTCACTATTTTAATTTATTATGATATCAGATAATTTTACGATTATTTTCTAGGATTCACTTATCGAATTAGGGTTTGTAATAATTTTTATCTTCTAATTTCTATTTTAATGGATAAAAAAGGGAAATTTTGATAGATTTTTAAAACGTTTGGTAAAATGAAATTGCGAGAACGTAAATATATATAATATACAGAGTGATAATTCGAAGTAATCCAGACAACCAGCGACATGTATTTTAGTTTTAGTTGAATCGAGACAGGTGAATATTAAGCATTGATATCCAAAATAAATTACAAAGACTGAATTAATGATAATAACATACGACCGACGACAAATTCAATAATTTGTTTAATCAGTCCTTTTTAAATAACAAACACACTCTTTATTCACCGTTGACACTTTTAATGTGTCAACTACCAATGTGGCAATGATAGGGTTTACTTTATTTAGATATATTATGTTATATATTTATATCTGTTATTCATTAATAGTAGATAGGTTTTATGGTATATATTTAAATATTTTATTCATTAATAGTATTTCACGTCATCTGTGGGCACAATAAGAATGCCCACGATGAATAGTAGAGCATTCCTCTTTGAAATTTCTAGAGTATTGTATTGATATAATAATTATTAAGATAAAAATATATAGGGAAATATGCAACATAATATTTATTAGATTCATAAGAATCCAATGATTATTGATTATAAATGAAATATCATCATGATAGATTTAATTTGATATGAGCCATAGAATCATAACAAATTGAATAAGTTATGATGATTCAAAATCTTGTGATCTAAATTGTACCGAAATATGTCTAAAGTGTTGAATAGATGAGCAAATTAAATAAATATTAAGTTAGTTCATTCAGCCTAATTGAACATATTTATTTTCATATTGGAACTTTACAAATGATGAATGTGACATCCTAATATAGAACTTGACTGATTGTAAATAGGAACAAAAGGAGTATAATGTAGTTTTCTAACTAAGATGTCCACAAAAATAAATTATGAATATGGTAAAAGTGGACATGTTCTTTTGTCAATCTAGAAGATTCAATATATTTTCGTAAGGTATGATTTTGCATTCATAATTCAGATATTACTTTCAAATGAATTCTTTTGTGTCTAAAATTGACTACAGTTGATGATGTCTTCTGTAATACTCCCCCTGTTTCGTTCAGTTTGATGTGTTTACTGTTGCACACTCCCTCCGTCCCACGGCAATTGTCCACGAGGGGGAATATATGTGATGTATATAATAATCAAAGTGGACAATTGTCATGGGACAGAGGGAGTACCTCACTATACATTCAAGTAACGCGTCAAACTGGATGCATCAGAGAGAGTAGTATTTACTTTTTCTTCTTCCTTAATTGTTTTTTTTTTTTTTTTTTTTTAATATGTTCTTATTGACGATAGCAAAAGTATTCATGTTTTATGAGCACTAATCTTCAATCTTATTAGCCTCTCTTTGAAAATATTTTGCGTTGTACGCAATGCGATTTCAATGGAGAGATAAAACGTACTTTCACCTTCAAGAGCTTTTTGAGGGATCGTTAATAATAAGACTTTAGCAAGAGCTTAAAGAGTTGTTTTATGTTGTTCAACTATTGTTAGTTATTTCATGCATTAATTTTTATTAACTTCTATAATTTTCAATTTCTATATTTTGTATTATGGTTGGACCATAAGATTGTTCATTAGTTGCATTACCAAATTAAATTATGATCCCACGACATTCGATATATCTTTTGAATTGTAGTTATATAGTATAATTTTATCTTAGTCTTTGTTTTTGTCGAGATTCTTTAGATATAATTTAAATAATTAAATTGATGTCTTCAAAGGAAAGGTGCACAATTAGTCTAATGTATCTAGTCTCAAGGTGCATAAGTGGGCAATTTTTCTTTAAAGAGATTATATTTTTCGAAGACCTTATATATCTATCTTAGCATATTAGTCTTTGTAACTATACATTCTAAGGTGATTGCTCTAACTCGACATGCAAGTTGTATAATAACGCATGGTAACAGCAGATTCACCAATTAATAGTATTATAATTTCTAGCATTTTTTTATATTAAAAATGAGGTTATACGTGCAACGCACGTTTTCTCTGCTAGTAGTACTAAAGGATACATTAAGATGTACATTATATTCTACTTACTTTTAAAATGAGTTATAGTTGTTCATAACATGCATTATTTTTTTACTTAATATACCGTAAACATATTTTTACGGGATCTCATCTGTAATCTGGGTTTTCTATCTGTTAGTGGAAAGATCTGTTCCAATCATTTATGCAAGAGGCGCAGTGGTACGTGACCGGACATACACCAACCCTAAATGAATACATGATGAATGGATGGATTTCGAGCTCAGTTCCAGTAATACTATCTCATACATTCTTTCTCATCACAAATCCATTAAAGAATGAGGCCGTCGAGAGCTTCTATGAATATCATGACTTAGTTCGATATCCAGGAATCATCTTACGCCTTGCAAACGACCTTGCAACATCACCGGTTCGTACACATTCATTTACTTTGCACTCCGTCCCAACGAAAGATAATGAAACGTCTATCTTTCATTGGGACATGGGACATGGAAAGTATAATTGAATTAAGACAATATATGAATTCTACTATATATACAATCATGCATGGATTTATTATTATTATTATTTTTTTATTTTTTTATTTTTTTTTACAACAATGAGCTTCTTAATTAATTCCTCATTCGGCATGTTTAGAGCGAGATGGACAGAGGCGACGCGACAGAATCGGTTCAGTGCTACATGAAGGAATCCGGAGCTTCGGTTGAAGAGGCTCGAGAACATGTAAAACGGATGATATGGGAAACATGGAAAGAGATGAATCAAGAAAGAGTTAAAGATTCTCAATTTTCACAAAAATTTATAGCCAATGCAGTTGATCTAGCTAGAATGGCTCAATACATGTACCAATGGCCATGGAATTCAGAATAATCGAATCAAGGACCGTATGTCAAGGGTTGAACCTATTATTTAGGACATGAACATGCACAGATTGTGTGTATTAATTTTAAGTTTGTTGTTTGGAATTAATGTTAAGAAGTTGGGCAAATTTGTAGTTGAATTTCACAATTTTCAGCAATAAGAATGTAATCATGAACAATCAAACGATATATCCATCTGACTCTTATCTACCGTGAATATTTTTAATATGTTCACGAATGATGTGACATATTATTAATTAATGAACAAAATATTTAAATATACACTCTAACTTATCTAGAAAGAGTAAATTTTTATCACTTCACATCAGCAGTTGACACATTAAAAGTGTCCATAGTAGGCAGATGAACGGTTTTTATGTAGAAATTTGGACTATCTTTGAGATCTTCTGCTTGTTTTGGTTCGACCACTAATTTAAGTAGCGTGACTTTGCATGTGAAATTTGAAAATTTTAATAGATTAATTGTTAATAATTAAGTGTATTTTTGTATTTCATTTATTTTACTCCTTCCTTTCCACTTCACTAGTTCTGTTGAAATATTATATACAGGATTAGTGAAGTGGGACAGATGGAGTATTTGGGTAGATATATGTACTCTATATACTTTTCGGATGAGATGTTTATAGCATTTTGGTATAACATTTTATATTCCACCGTTAAATATTAGACTTGTGTCAAAACTATTTTTAGAACCAACATTTTTATTTGTGAAAATTTTTATTTATTGTTAGTTTTAGAATGATAGTACATAAGCAAATATTGTACCCGAAATATAATAAATAATCTCATTCACTATTTTCTTCCCGTGCATTCAGGGCCTTTACGACTTTACCTTTGATAAATATACATACAACCCAACCTCATAGAATTGAGAGTAATAGATTATTTCCAAAGGTGCTATTTGGTAGGCCTTAGAAACCCTTATAAGTATCCATATATTGGTTTAATAACCTGTTTGGTAGCCATGAGAGTTAACTTGGGGGTCGGTACCCATATCTAGTCCGTATCTCTTACTGTTCACTTCAACAAATGCCTCTTATTACTATCCCACCGATTACACCAGATGCATATTTGGGATGTGAACAGTAACACTTAGACTATGATGATCGGCGACGAGAAACCGCAGACCCCAACCATTTTTTTTTAAAAAAATTCTAAATTAATGAATATATGGATTATGAGGTCGTTTGCCATGCAACCACCAACCTCTCAAGGTTCGGTGGTTGGTTTAATATTATATTAAATATAAATATAAAAACTTTATTTTATTTATATAATATAATAAATAAATAAATTTTATTCAATATATTTAAAAAAAAAAAAGATAAATATATTATAATTTTTGTAATAAAAATCTCAATAAATAGAGATCACATTTTGTAAAATTTTCTACACCTTCAAAGCTCATTTTTTCCCTCTCCCCCTTCTCTATATTAGTTTCGATGGATCCCAATACAATTTTTTTCTCCGATCACCAAAATTACTCCAATTCTCAAGATTATTATCCTCTCATACTTTGCAAAATACATAAAATTTTATGTAATATGTGTTCATACTTTGCAAAATATTTATTCTCTCATTTCTTTTATTTTTAATTATTATTCAAATATAATTAAATTATTATTAAAATTGTATTAAAAATGTATATATAATGTTGGGGTTGGATAATTTTGAATGGTCATGGATAAACATATAAAAACAGAAGTGGTTGAGGTTGGATGAATAGTAAATTAATATAAGAGAGACAAATTAATATAATAATGTAAATGTTGGATG
This sequence comes from Thymus mandschuricus, assembly GCA_029379335.1. Lineage (NCBI taxonomy): Eukaryota > Viridiplantae > Streptophyta > Magnoliopsida > Lamiales > Lamiaceae > Thymus > Thymus mandschuricus. Next base: position 31,037,929 of record CM057072.1, read on the forward strand.
GTTGAGTTGCTGATAAACATAATCTTATAAGGAACAAAATACATATGTGGGAGTTCAATCAAGATGCGTATAGCGCTCTCTCTCTCTCTCTCTCTCCTCTCTGGTGTGTTCTTGAAGATTGTTGCTGGAGGGATTTTGATTGAGGGTAATTTTGTAAAAACCTTCTATTATCATGATTTCTTTAGCTATCATACCAAACACATTCATAAAATAGTACTCGCCTCTATATTCTAGCCTACCAAACAATAACCAAGATTACTGTCTAGCCAACTCAAGATTACTAACTCGATTCTTGTATAGAACCTCTCTATATCTAAACATGTCTACCAAACATTAATTTAAAATATGACATTTTGCTTCTATATTCTTTATTGATTTTTATAATATATGATGGCCTTGATAGAGGCTGACCCCACAATTCAATGTGCTTTGTTGTCTCCACTCACACGCTCCTTGAGAAATTTTCTAGGAGGTCACTGAAGAAATTTGTGTAATGGAAGGTATACATGGAAGAAAAATATGCAAGTATGTAGTTTAAAGACTCGATTTTTAATAGATATCCAAAAACATGCAGCTGTGTACTGCTGCTTTACATATTTATATTACTGCGTATGTAAAGTTGCTAATCTTAAGAAACGCGACTACTGGCTCGAACTTAAACCCTAAAATGGAGACTAGATCCACGCCCTACACGTGTCTCTAGATCCGACACATACAACTCAAACTTAAAACACCAGTACAAGGTTCGATTCCTCAAAACAACAAAATGAAATAACTTTAAATAAATCATCATCTTCAACAGCTGCAGGCCAAAACTCCATCTTCATTCTTCCGAATACACCAATCTCAACATCCCCCCTCAAGATGGAAATGGTGAATATATAATATCAAGCCAAAGGTTTAGAGATGAGATCACGAAACCTAGGACTAGCCAAAGGTTTAGTGAAGAAATCTGCTAACTGATTAGCTGAAGAAATACCAACGGGAGTAAGAAAGCCTGCTACAAATTTCTCACGAACAACATGGCAGTCAATGTCTATGTGAAAACTGGATTTTTATTGATCTGTATGGCTGCCAAGTTGTCACAGTGAAGAGATATAGGTGTAGCTACTGAAATATGGTAAACCTGCAAAAGACTATGAATCCAGATTAATTCTCTAGTGGTGGCTGCCATAGCCCTGTATTCTGCCTCAGCTGTAAAGGATGAGACTGTTGTTTGCTTCTTGCGTTTCCAAGAAATCACAGCTGCTCCAAGATAAACACAGAAACCTGTCAATGACTTCCTTGAATCATGGCAGGATCCCCAATCAGCATCAGAATAGCTTATGAGTATAAATTCCAAATGGGAAGGATAGAAAACCCCAAGAGAGAGGCAACTCTTCAGATATCGCAGCACATCGAGAGCAACATTCCAATGAACTGTAGTAGGCTTAGCCATGAATTGGCTAAGCTGTTGAGCAACATGAGTTATGTCTGGCCTTGTAAGGTTTATGTAGAGCAATTGACCCACTAAACGGCTGTAAACATCAGGCTGCTGAAGAGGATCCTCAATTCCTTGAGTTATAACAAGGTCAGGAGGTAGGGGACTACCAGCAAGTTTGGCACATAACATTCCATTATTGGATATAATTTCCAAAACATATTTCCTTTGGTTCAAGGAAGTTCCATCGAAACTCCTAGTTATCTCCATTCCAAGAAAAAATTTGGCAGGACCCAAATCTTTAATAGTAAAGGTGGAATGAAGAAAGTGTTTGAATGAGATAAATAGAAGGACCACTCACCAGAATGTCATCAACATAAACTATCAGGCATAAGAAAGCATTACCTTCTCCCATGGTGAAAAGGCAAGGATCATGAACTGTGGGAGTGAAGCCAAAAGAGACAAGTTGTTGTGTAAATTTTGTGTTCCATTCTCTGGAGGCCTGTTTGAGTCCATGAAGACTCTTATGCAGTTTGCAAACTTGTCCAGGTTTAGCTCCCTTCAAACCTTGAGGCACAGTCATATACATATCTTCATGTAAGTGGCCATGAAAGAAGGCATTGTTGATGTCAAGCTGGTGTAATGGCCACTTGTGTGCAGTAGCCATGGCAATAAACAACCTTACATTAACCAAGTTGGCTACTGGTGAGAAACCCTCTGTATAGTCAACTCCTAGCTCTTGATTATATCCTTTAGCCACCAACCGTGCTTTGCATCTTTCTACAGAACCATCATACTTAAGCTTCAGCTTATACACCCATTTACATCCAATTGGGCCCTTGGATACAAGAAGATCTGTGATTTCCCAGGTGTTGTTCTTATCAAGAGCAGCTAGTTCTGAATTCATAGCATCCACCCACTCTGGATGCTTACATGCTTCTCTATAGGAAGTGGGCTTTGCAGTCATGGTTAAGTTGAATAGAAAGTCTATGTGTGGCTTAGAAAGAGATGGATTGATAATATAAGGAAAGGTAGGGGGTGTAACAGTGTTAGTGGTAGAGAAAACAGAAGGAATGGCAATATGCCCCACATAGTCTTTCATCCACACAGGTTCTTGAGTAACTCTAGTGCTCCTCATAAGATGTGGTCCATCTTCAACAGGAAGAGGGGTAGGAAGAAGTGGAGGAGAAGAATCCAAGTGAGTAAGATCAATATAATCAGTCTGAGGAGAATCCATGTGTGGATCAGCATGTGGTAAGTTATGATCTTGAGAAGTAGGTGTTGGAACGGCTGCTTGAAAGCCGCCCCGACCCAGATCTTGGTTCGGTTGTGTTGAGTCGATCGTGCACATAATGTCATACAAAAGCTCGAGTACATACCTTACGATTATGGAAACGAGGAATCCGAGTCGTGTCTGATCGATCTACGGTTCTGATCTTCTAGGATGTGATCCCACACCTTCAGATCTTGAGACTTGGTGGACGTCACAAGATCACGGAACCTCGATCTCCTTTCCTCAGACTCGGCCGACTCTCTCTCACTCGCCTAGGGATCTGCGCCAATTCTCGTAGAGAATTCTGGTGTCTAGATCAGAATGTGTGCTAGGGTTTTGTGTGAGACTTTGAGAGTATATATATATGGTTCATAAATAAGGAGATATGATTCCTTATTTATCTCCAACCATATTAATGCCATATCCCATATTTATTCCTTTCCATAACTTACAAATCTTATTCCTTAACTAATACGCAATTAATTAGGAATTAATCTGTTCCGTTATGCAACTGTATATCCGGAATTAATTCTAACAGATAGAATTTATTCTCATATCAGTAGAAGAATAAATAACTAAATATATACCAAATATATTTAGATATGATATTTATCCCCACAAGATTTAAATAAATAAATCTTATCTTATTAGATTTAATCTTATCCATATACATGGATATAAATCCAATCTATATCATATACTGGGCCTGAGTCCAATTATTGAGCCCATACTCAATAATACTGTTTAGATCGATTCCTGAGGTCTGTTTGGGCCACCCTAGGGATCGGATACCAGACAGAGTTGGGCCTTATCTAATTCGATATTTCCATGTCCACCCCTGAACATGTATCTCATTAGAACTATGACGCACTCCACTATAGTGTCATAGCTGAATCACCGCTCTGTCCCAATTATGTAGATTGGGTAGGTATTTTGTATAGTTCGACCCCCGTGTTTAAGACCTTCCATATCCGTTAACCAATTTAGAGCTATCATGACTGCTCCTAATTGTTAACATCTATTCCTCAGGTAGTACCCGTTCACTCCTCATTATTATACCTGAACTTAATCAGCATGCATGACTTGGTATAATAAACATTGTGAACTCCCTTGAGGGGATATCGTCAGCCTGCACTCACACAGGACACGGCTTATTGATAACACTTATTAGACATACTATGCATCTTCGTGTTACCCAAAGTACGACATGATTAAGATGAACTAACGAGAAGTTCATGTCTTCGTAAATCAAAGTAACATCGAAGAATACATATACATCTAATAGTTTACCAAGGTTAAGATCGAGCTAGAGCCTGAGATCCATAGCTCTTCACCTATATCACCTCTGATATAGGGTCAGTATCAGAAGAGCATCATCTCTGTTGATCCTTCAATACGTTCCACCGTACCAGCATAATTAGTGATTAGGACTCATCACTACCATTAAGCTGCAGTCAAGACCGATAGCTCAGCCCAAGCTATCTCGACTGTGAATTGTTTATATCTCATCATTATCAACGACCTTCGTGATCCTCTCCGAACTCAGATCGACACGTGGTCTAAAACATGAGATAATGGGCTTTATTCTTGCTTATACATATTCTTCCAGATAGGGATTGTTAACAGTGGACCTGTGTCGTAACCACTAAAACAACTGGTTTTGCTTTAGTTATACAACAACCCCAACAATCTCCCACTTATACTAAAGTAAAACCTTTTAGTATACCAACGCGTCTACAGGAAACCATATGACTTCATCCATGTACAATGTTAACAATCGCAATCGTTAACAACCATCATACACTTCTTCTCCCACTTATACTTAAAGATTTTACCCTTTTAGTGTATATTGCCGTGGGAGGCTCACTAAGACATGTCAGCCACGTGCTACAGTATACCTGACATGGTGCACTTAGTGAAGGAACCGTCATCGTACATTCCTCTAGTGTTTCTATTTTCTCCACGAAATCGCCTTAATTTAAGGTACTCACTATGTTGTTACCGGCATTTCCAAATCTCAGAAAATTTGTTACTGCACTTAGAATTCTCCAGGGGGTGTAAGAATTCTAACAAATTGAGATTACTGCCAATTCACGAAGCTAAGCCCTGAATTATCTAGCTCCCTCTCAGCATTTCACTGCGTGAGAATCTTCAAGAAAATTCCGCTTCTTACGTGAATCCATAGTTTAAGGTCAGTGATGTCGTTTTTCTAGCTACCATTCGATTATCCGTGTCCACAAACATGATGGACTATATCCGTTACCATGCACACAGCACTAACATACATTTGGCTCCTTATGCAACACGCAGGTGTATTGCAAGCTTTGCCACAACAGTAGTCTATGAAGAGTACTTGAATAACGTTATACTATCCGACTGTAGGATATATCTAACATTACTCCTAACCTTCATTCTAAACTGTTCGGATAATCACCACTTATTGTGTCAGATAATATTTTCACACCTTGTTCAAGTGCTAGTAATATTATCACACAATGTACAAGACAACCATTTCAACGTCCTTTGTAGATGAGAGATATACCATTTGTCAACACATTTCATGAACGGACTTATATGTGTTGTTCGACAAATGAATGCTTTAATCATTGAACTACACATATCAATGTGTTTGTCCCGAAGCATAGAACTGTTGAGAAAATTCTTCCCTTTTCTCAAACTACATCCATGTTCGCTCATGTATGTCCTCACCTATTATGAGCATACAACGTGCAAGTCTTTCGAGTGTTAAACTCATAGACTTATCAATGATATGCAACCATCTTCATCTAACTTATCCTTTACTAGTCAACTTGGTTTGTTCATTATCCAAGAAACTAGATTTCTTGATGAACAATTTACCATTTTCGAGACACACTCGAAAAAGCTCCCACTGTGACAAGGATCCTAAAATAATCTTGTGCAGATCCTTTTGGTTATCAGTCTTGTACGTCCGGCCTTATAATGTTCCAATCCACAATTTATTTTTATTCTTGGACGTTAATCAAGAATAAATGATTGTCTTTCCTTGAAAAATAACTACTTGTCCAACTAATTGCTAAATCTAACATCAAAATTGCGACACTTCGTGTGCAAACTATCCTTATTTCCGAACAGATTTAACCAATGAAACTTACAATTAGCATTTCCGTGGGAAGGGAAAACGCAATCTTAGCGCGAATGCTAATCAATTCATGATAAATCACAATGAAATCTATGATCAACATAAATGCTAATCACTTCATTTCAAATAAGGAAAGGAAATAGATTTAGACATAGTGACGTAGTATTTTGCTAAGAGACAATTCTGAACAAGAAGTACCACATTTATCATAACACATTTTGGAATATCCTTCAAAATTCACAGTTATTACTCCCACTACGAATGATATATCAAAACAACCAGTATTAAAGAAATAAATCTTTAATACAATGTAAGAAAGTAATCATCCATTAATATGTAAAACATAAGTATCCTGCCAAAACAAGGCAACTAAATGTAGTGTAAAAGTAATAATCCAGAATCTAGTATCCAAAAACTCTAGATAAAACGTAAGATAGAAATCTCCAAGTCTGCTAGACAACTGCATCAACTGAATGTTGCTTGTCGAGCTCAAGAACTTGAAGTCGTCCTACTCGTTCCTTGTAGTCGAACCTACAAAGATTGCAACAAACCACAATTAGTATCCACTAGTTAAATCCGTCCGTGAGGACTAAACTAGTATAATTTGGTTTTTAATGTTACAAGAGTCTGACATACCTCCATCTACCTTTAACTTCTTGTTCCTCCTCTGATAAACCTTTATTATCGGAGGTTTCTCCTTCCTGGCATCACTCACTTCCTCAGTAGGCTGATCAGAGCTCAGCTCATTCATGTCGTGAACGAGACTTACAGACTCGGAATCGCCCACTTCATCAATGGATTGATCAGAGATCAGCTCATTCACATCGTGAACGAGTCCGTCATGATCAAGATCATCAATCCTTAGTGACTGGAGGTACTCATCAATGATGGACTCATTGTCCCGGGCCGTAAAATGCCGATTAACATCGACATCCCTAATAGGACGATCCCAGAACTTCCTCTCCGCCTCATAAGAAGTCCGCAATATATCAATCCTCTCCGCATCTACCACGAGTAACTCCGCAATGAGAGCTATTGGGTCCTCGTGAACGATGTGGGTCGGGACAACCGCTTCTCTGAGGGCCAGGAACCAAGTCGGGAAACATGCAAGTAGAAGCTCGCAAACAGTCTTTCCCGACATAACACCACCATAGAACACGTACATCCGTACAAGGTTTTTAAACCTCATGAGAAATCTCTTTAGGTTAGGGAAATCAGGGGAATCCTCATACCTCAAGAAACCTATCTCTTTCCGTGCCAGGAAACCGAGTAGTCGAAATCGAAAGGAGTCCGGAACACCATCGGAATAAGCTAAACGACAAATCTTCGTGCGAATAGAAACAATAGACATATCTGAAATAAATAACAAGTAAACAACTTATAAGCGCAAATAATTTATGTTATCAATGTTAGAAACCCAATAATAACATTGAACCAACAAACGAGTAGCCCGATACTATTTACAAATAGTCCACTATAGGTGAATGCTATCCATAAAATTATCGACCATGACCGCAGTCTATTTTATTTCTTATCCCATCACACGGACCATAGTGAAACAAAGAAATAATAACCCGTGCCTCAGGACCCTGCTAAATTGAGAAGTGACCTCTATAGGAGGATTCATCATTAAGCAGCTAAGCTACAACCATATTTTAATATTCCGAAAAATTAATTCTATTAAGAGTAACCCACCTGTTAAGGAGGAATTACCTTTATAAAATCATTTTTCCATATTATCAATTTTGAATTTAACCAATGAACCATAATCAGTGTCTCCTATAGGGAGGAAGACTCATTGTCAACGCGAACACTAATTATTTCATTTTAAAATCAAATTATCCTTTTGAAGTCTAAACCAATGAATTCCATAATCAGCATCTCCTATAGGGAGGAAGACTCATCGTCAACGCGAATGCTAATTATTTCATTTTTAAACCAAATATGGAGGTCCTTTAAATCAATTAACAGATAATCGATTAATTATACCGCTTAGTCTTTTTATGGGTTTGTGTGACAATCGTAGCACATAGACAATTAAGTCCTATCACATGATTTCTAAGCGCAAGTAATAAAACGTGCTCGCAATGAAATCATTAAAACGGACATGCTATGACCCCTATGCATGTTATTTCTATTACGCAAACAATGAAAAGCAACTATAACATGCAAAACATGCTAATCATACTCATCGCGTAATTTAAATCCATCCATAGCATGCATAATAATTAAAACGAAAATAAATAGGCTGCCGACCGGGAATGGAAAGCCCTATCTATTACATTTAATTAAAATAAAAACCCCGAAACAAGCTTCGGTCTTTAATCTTCGATTCTGGAAGCCTATCCCGATCTTCAAGTCCACCTTCCAAAACTAGCAAGTGCTCGAAAAATTAGGGTGCGGAAAACCCTAATTACCTAAAACGGAAAGCGATTTAATTTCGAAACGAACTAGGGTACGAAAACCCTAGCCGTCGACGATCATGCCTAGGTTTCGGAAAACCCTAGCCGTCGTCAACGTAATGGGCCGAACGTTGCAAAAACGTGCAGCCCATCGTTCGAAATTCGGCCACGCGCCGCCGCCGAGCCACGCGTGTAGCACACGCGCCGCCGCGGTGCGTGCCGGGGACCCCGTTTCGGCTCCACGACGAGCCTGACGTGGCTGGGTCCGGGCTGGGTGCGTCCGTTGCAGCCCAGCCCGAGCCACTGCTCGTCACCGTCGCCCAAACCGCCGTCGCCTTCGCCGTTAGCCGCTGCACAAAACAGCGCCGCCGCCGCGAGCCACCGCCGGTGGCTGGCATGCCACCGGTCGCTCCCACTGGCTCGCCGGCGTCCCCAGCACCACCGGAGGTGCTGGGTTCGAGCCTCAGCCGCCGTAGGGGCTTCCGGCAGCCGCGCGCGCGCTGGGTAAAACCCTAGCCGCCGCGGTGCCATCTGAACCCGCCACAGCAGCCGTCGCCGGTGGTCCCCGACCACCGGACCTCCTCCTGCCTCCGTCCGCGCCCACTGTCGCCGTCGAGCCACCTCCGGTCCGCGGTGGTTCGAGCCCAGAAGCGTGCGGGCCAAAACCCGTTAGGGTTTCGGCCGCCGCTGCTCCCACTCGCGTCCACCGCCGTCGCCGCGCCGCTGCTGGTCATCCGGCGCTGACTGGGCTCCGTCTCCGACGTCGAGCCGGGCGCTGGACCACCGGGCAGCCGTGGTTCAGGCCTACAGCAGCGCCGGCAGGCCCGAAAACCCGCTAGGGTTTTCAGCCGCCGCGCTGCACCAGCCGTCGCCGCCGTTCGCCGCCGATTCGGCCGCCGCCGCCACTCGTTCCGGCTTCGCCTGAACCCTAGGATGAACCCTAGGGTTCAGCCGCCGTGAACGACGAGGTGCAGCAGCGCCAAAACAGCCGCGAACTACGCTGCCGCCGTCGTGCGTCCGACGCGCCGCCGCCTGCGGCCGTCGTTCGTCTTTCGTCTCTTGTTCGTTCCTCGGACCTCGTTCCTCAGCAATTCTCCGATTTACAGCAATAATACAATACGAAAATCGAAAAAATACAAGAAAAACGAATCCTATTCTAATCGGCACCTTATTATCTCGCCGATTCAAAACAAACGAACAACGATAAATCGAAACGAATAAAACAACGCACATAATTCCCGGACAGCAGCATGCACACATAATCATGATTACTCGAATGCATGAACATTAAATTCGACTCAACACAGAGCCGATCCAAAAACCTCGGGCTCTGATACCAATTGTTGGAACGGCTGCTTGAAAGCCGCCCCGACCCAGATCTTGGTTCGGTTGTGTTGAGTCGATCGTGCACATAATGTCATACAAAAGCTCGAGTACATACCTTACGATTATGGAAACGAGGAATCCGAGTCGTGTCTGATCGATCTACGGTTCTGATCTTCTAGGATGTGATCCCACACCTTCAGATCTTGAGACTTGGTGGACGTCACAAGATCACGGAACCTCGATCTCCTTTCCTCAGACTCGGCCGACTCTCTCTCACTCGCCTAGGGATCTGCGCCAATTCTCGTAGAGAATTCTGGTGTCTAGATCAGAATGTGTGCTAGGGTTTTGTGTGAGACTTTGAGAGTATATATATATGGTTCATAAATAAGGAGATATGATTCCTTATTTATCTCCAACCATATTAATGCCATATCCCATATTTATTCCTTTCCATAACTTACAAATCTTATTCCTTAACTAATACGCAATTAATTAGGAATTAATCTGTTCCGTTATGCAACTGTATATCCGGAATTAATTCTAACAGATAGAATTTATTCTCATATCAGTAGAAGAATAAATAACTAAATATATACCAAATATATTTAGATATGATATTTATCCCCACAAGATTTAAATAAATAAATCTTATCTTATTAGATTTAATCTTATCCATATACATGGATATAAATCCAATCTATATCATATACTGGGCCTGAGTCCAATTATTGAGCCCATACTCAATAATACTGTTTAGATCGATTCCTGAGGTCTGTTTGGGCCACCCTAGGGATCGGATACCAGACAGAGTTGGGCCTTATCTAATTCGATATTTCCATGTCCACCCCTGAACATGTATCTCATTAGAACTATGACGCACTCCACTATAGTGTCATAGCTGAATCACCGCTCTGTCCCAATTATGTAGATTGGGTAGGTATTTTGTATAGTTCGACCCCCGTGTTTAAGACCTTCCATATCCGTTAACCAATTTAGAGCTATCATGACTGCTCCTAATTGTTAACATCTATTCCTCAGGTAGTACCCGTTCACTCCTCATTATTATACCTGAACTTAATCAGCATGCATGACTTGGTATAATAAACATTGTGAACTCCCTTGAGGGGATATCGTCAGCCTGCACTCACACAGGACACGGCTTATTGATAACACTTATTAGACATACTATGCATCTTCGTGTTACCCAAAGTACGACATGATTAAGATGAACTAACGAGAAGTTCATGTCTTCGTAAATCAAAGTAACATCGAAGAATACATATACATCTAATAGTTTACCAAGGTTAAGATCGAGCTAGAGCCTGAGATCCATAGCTCTTCACCTATATCACCTCTGATATAGGGTCAGTATCAGAAGAGCATCATCTCTGTTGATCCTTCAATACGTTCCACCGTACCAGCATAATTAGTGATTAGGACTCATCACTACCATTAAGCTGCAGTCAAGACCGATAGCTCAGCCCAAGCTATCTCGACTGTGAATTGTTTATATCTCATCATTATCAACGACCTTCGTGATCCTCTCCGAACTCAGATCGACACGTGGTCTAAAACATGAGATAATGGGCTTTATTCTTGCTTATACATATTCTTCCAGATAGGGATTGTTAACAGTGGACCTGTGTCGTAACCACTAAAACAACTGGTTTTGCTTTAGTTATACAACAACCCCAACAGTAGGGACTGTAAGTAAGGACAAGTAAGGTTCATCATTGATATGTGGTACATGAGATAGAAAAGGAAATGTATGAGGAATGAACTTAACATCCCTACTAATTAAAATGTTCTCAGTGTCTAAGTCAAATAGAATGAAACCTTTATGGCAAGAATCAAATCCAAGAAAGACACATTTAAGACTTCTAGCATCAAATTTACCCCTAGATGGTGATATGTTGACAGCAAAAGCTAAACATCCAAAGGGTTTGAGTGTACCATAATCAACAGCACATCCAAACAACACCTCAAAAGGTGTGGCCCATCCTAGAAGCTCAGAAGGAGTCCTGTTGATTAACCAAGTAGCAGTTAGAATGGAATATGGCCAGAATTTAAGTGGCAATCCACTCTGAAACATAAGGGCTCTAGATGTGTTCAATAAAGTTATGTGTCTCCTCTCTACAATTCCATTCTGTTGAGGAGTGTATACACAGGACAACTGATGTAGAATACCATTATCTGTGAAGAGCTTTGAAATTTTCCCATTGAGAAATTCAAACCAATGATCAGATCTGAAATAGTGGATTTTCTTCTCAAAATGTGTACTGATCATGTTGATAAACCCAGCTAAGATATCATACACCTGATCTTTTGTTTGAACCAGATAAGTCCAAATTGTCCTACTGTGGTCTTCAACTAATGTGAGAACATACATTGTCTTGCAGATATTATATTCTCCATAGGGTCCCCACAGATCCTCATGAAACATCTCAAATAAGAAAAAAGACCTCCTGTTCAAAACAGGAAATGGCTCTCTAGTATGCTTAGCCTTGTAGCATACTTCACAGTTCTGTATTTCTTTCAACTCATCAGAACTGAAAGGTGTGCCATCCATATGCATATGTTTCATTGCAGTTATAGATGGATGGACCAAGTGAACATGCCATTCCTTAGCTGACATCTACCCAGAATTCAAGAAACTATAATAAAAATCTTCATGTAATGAATCAATGAAATAAAGATTGTTTCTCAACTTGCCTATTCCTACAATCTCTTCATTATCACTTTTCTGGAATAGACAACGAGTAGGCAGAAAAGTACATTTGACATTTGCAGTTCTGATCAGTTGTGCAACAGAAAGAAGATTGTGAGTGAAACATGGAACAAAAAGGAAATTGTTGAGCACCATGTCTTTGTTAATCCAGGCTTTCCCTGCATAAGTAAATGTCCTAGATGATCCATCTGGAAGAAATATTTGTGTAGGCTTTGCAATCTGTAGGTAGTGTGAAGAAGATCTGAAGAGCAACAGATATGTGAACTGGCTCCAGAATCTATTATCCACTCTTGTGTCTGCATACTAGGCATAGCTGCAAAGGCATAGTAACCATCAAAGGGGTTTTGTTTTGGTAGTTGTTCATGAACAAAGTTTGCATCACTCTTTGTATTGGAAGAACCTGCTTAATGCTGCAACAGATTTCCCATACATTTGGCAATTTCTGATTGAATAAGCTTACTCATCGTTGTAGATTGCTCTCTGTGGTCACCATGATTGTTATAGCCCTCTGTTGATGTGGCTGCTTCAGCAAAATTGGCTCTGGGTTGAGGACCTTTCCCTTCCTTAAGCTTCACAAACCATTCAGGTACACCATGCAGTTTGAAGCAGTCATCAATATCATGTCCCATGCCCTGGCAGTGGGTACACTTTAGTTTCTTCTTCTCCTCTTTACTAATCCTCTTCTTGTATGGACCTCCATTGTTGTTCTGTCCTTGCTTTTGGTAAGGTGGCTTCCCTCCAGCATAGTACTGTTGTTGTGGTGGAGCTTGAGCTGCATATGGTTGTTGCTTTCCAACATTCATTGCCATCATATTCCTATTCTCTTGTGCTCCATCACTTAACTGCCTTTGATCCTCAACTTGAACAATCATAGAGTAGGCATCATCTAAGCTTGGTAGAGGCTTCAACAACATTATCTGAGTTCTTGTAGCATCATAGCTATCATTCAAACAAATAAGGAAGGTTAATAGCCTCTGTTCATCCTGTCTCTTATTCATCAAGGATTTGGCCGAGCAAGTACAGTGGAGTGGTGTATGCAGCATGTCCATTTCATCCCAAAGGGCCTTAAGTTGATTGCAATACCTCATAACATTCAGATTCCCTCGAGTGAAATGGAAGGTCTCTCGTTGTAACTTTAAGATCTTAGGACCATTAGAACCACCAAATCTCTGGTTTAAAGCACTCCACATTTTGTATGAGCTCTCAATATGATTGAAAGAATTAACCAATTCCTTACAAATAGAGTTGTTGATCCAGTTACAACCATATTGTCACAACCGGACTTTACTAAGGATAGGGAAGCCGGGAACCCGTGACTAGGGATAGGATTAAAGAAGCGGGAATAGAAAGGGGAATATAATTATAAAGCTAGAATCCACCCGAACAAACGTGGGAAGTAATAATTATATCGATTGGCGTCGAGCCATTAAGGAAAAGAAAGACATGTGTTCGATACGTATACACGACTCGAATACACAACTAAAATCGTTCGAAATTTCACAGCGGAAGTCTTACAGAATGCATGTATGAAGACACACATTACCGAGAGCCTTAATCTAAGAAACTAATATGATTCATGATGACAAAAGCTTGGGCCGGCTCCAGAATCTATTATCCACTCTTGTGTCTGCATACTAGGCATAGCTGCAAAGGCATAGTGACCATCAAAGGGGTTTTGTTTTGGTAGTTGTTCATGAACAAAGTTTGCATCACTCTTTGTATTGGAAGAACCTGCTTGATGCTGCAACAGATTTCCCATACATTTGGCAATTTCTGATTGAATCAGCTTACTCATCTCTGTAGATTGCTCTCTGTGGTCACCGTGATTGTTATAGCCCTCTGTTGATGTGGCTGCTTCAGCAAAATTGGCTCTGGGTTGAGGACCTTTCCCTTCCTTAAGCTTTACAGACCATTCAGGTACACCATGCAGTTTGAAGCAGTCATCAATATCATGTCCCATGCCCTGGCAGTGGGTACACTTTAGTTTCCTCTTCTCCTCTTTACTAATCCTCTTCTTGTATGGACCTCCATTGTTGTTCTGTCCTTGCTTTTGGTAAGGTGGCTTCCCTCCAACATAGTACTGTTGTTGTGGTGGAGCTTGAGCTGCATATGGCTGTTGCTTTCCAACATTCATTGCCATCATATTCCTATTCTCTTGTGCTCCATCACTTAACTGCCTTTGATCCTCAACTTGAACAATCATAGAGTAGGCATCATCTAAGCTTGGTAGAGGCTTCAACAACATTATCTGAGTTCTTGTAGCATCATAGCTATCATTCAAACCAATAAGGAAGGTTAATAGCCTCTGTTCATCCTGTCTCTTATTCATCAAGGATTTGGCCGAGCAAGTACAGTGGAGTGGTGTATGCAGCATGTCCATTTCATCCCAAAGCACCTTAAGTTGATTGAAATACCTCATAACATTCAGATTCCCTCGAGTGAAATGGAAGGTCTCTCGTTGTAACTTTAAGATCTTAGGACCATTAGAACCACCAAATCTCTGGTTTAAAGCACTCCACATTTTGTATGAGCTCTCAATATGATTGAAAGAATTAACCAATTCCTTACAAATAGAGTTGTTGATCCAGTTACAACCATATTGTCACAACCGGACTTTACTAAGGATAGGGAAGCCGGGAACCCGTGACTAGGGATAGGATTAAACAAGCGGGAATAGAAAGGGGAATATAATTATAAAGCTAGAATCCACCCGAACAAACGTGGGAAGTAATTATTATATCAATTGGCGTCGAGCCATTAAGGAAAAGAAAGACATGTGTTCGATACGTATACACGACTCGAATACACAACTAAAATCTTTCGAAATTTCACAGCGGAAGTCTTACAGAATGCATGTATGAAGACACACATTACCGAGAGCCTTAATCTAAGAAACTAATATGATTCATGATGACAAAAGCTTGGGCCAGCTCCAGAATCTATTATCCACTCTTATGTCTGCATACTAGGCATAGCTGCAAAGGCATAGTAACCATCAAAGGGGTTTTGTTTTGGTAGTTGTTCATGAACAAAGTTTGCATCACTCTTTGTATTGGAAGAACCTGCTTGATGCTGCAACAGATTTCCCATACATTTGGCAATTTCTGATTGAATCAGCTTACTCATCTCTGTAGATTGCTCTCTATGGTCACCGTGATTGTTATAGCCCTCTGTTGATGTGGCTGCTTCAGCAAAATTGGCTCTGGGTTGAGGACCTTTCCCTTCCTTAAGCTTTACAGACCATTCAGGTACACCATGCAGTTTGAAGCAGTCATCAATATCATGTCCCATGCCCTGGCAGTGGGTACACTTTAGTTTCTTCTTCTCCTCTTTACTAATCCTCTTCTTGTATGGACCTCCATTGTTGTTCTGTCCTTGCTTTTGGTAAGGTGGCTTCCCTCCAGCATAGTACTGTTGTTGTGGTGGAGCTTGAGCTGCATATGGCTGTTGCTTTCCAACATTCATTGCCATCATATTCCTATTCTCTTGTGCTCCATCACTTAACTGCCTTTGATCCTCAACTTGAACAAACATAGAGTAGGCATCATCTAAGCTTGGTAGAGGCTTCAACAACATTATCTGAGTTCTTGTAGCATCATAGCTATCAT
Source organism: Thymus mandschuricus (assembly GCA_029379335.1). Taxonomy (NCBI): domain Eukaryota; kingdom Viridiplantae; phylum Streptophyta; class Magnoliopsida; order Lamiales; family Lamiaceae; genus Thymus; species Thymus mandschuricus. The sequence goes on from CM057072.1 coordinate 31,053,807, forward strand.
TCAAACCAATAAGGAAGGTTAATAGCCTCTGTTCATCCTGTCTCTTATTCATCAAGGCTTTGGCCGAGCAAGTACAGTGGAGTGGTGTATGCAGCATGTCCATTTCATCCCAAAGGGCCTTAAGTTGATTGAAATACCTCATAACATTCAGATTCCCTCGAGTGAAATGGAAGGTCTCTCGTTGTAACTTTAAGATCTTAGGACCATTACAACCACCAAATCTCTGGTTTAAAGAACTCCACATTTTGTATGAGCTCTCAATATGATTGAAAGAATTAACCAATTCCTTACAAATAGAGTTGTTGATCCAGTTACAACCATATTGTCACAACCGGACTTTACTAAGGATAGGGAAGCCGGGAACCCGTGACAAGGGATAGGATTAAAGAAGCGGGAATAGAAAGGGGAATATAATTATAAAGCTAGAATCCACCCGAACAAACGTGGGAAGTAATTATTATATCAATTGGCGTCGAGCCATTAAGGAAAAGAAAGACATGTGTTCGATTCGTATACACGACTCGAATACACAACTAAAATCTTTCGAAATTTCACAGCGGAAGTCTTACAGAATGCATATATGAAGACACACATTACCGAGAGCCTTAATCTAAGAAACTAATATGATTCATGATGACAAAAGCTTGGGCCGGCTCCAGAATCTATTATCCACTCTTGTGTCTGCATACTAGGCATAGCTGCAAAGGCATAGTAACCATCAAAGGGGTTTTGTTTTGGTAGTTGTTCATGAACAAAGTTTGCATCACTCTTTGTATTGGAAGAACCTGCTTGATGCTGCAACAGATTTCCCATACATTTGGCAATTTCTGATTGAATCAGCTTACTCATCTCTGTAGATTGCTCTCTGTGGTCACCGTGATTGTTATAGCCCTCTGTTGATGTGGCTGCTTCAGCAAAATTGGCTCTGGGTTGAGGACCTTTCCCTTCCTTAAGCTTTACAGACCATTCAGGTACACCATGCAGTTTGAAGCAGTCATCAATATCATGTCCCATGCCCTGGCAGTGGGTACACTTTAGTTTCTTCTTCTCCTCTTTACTAATCCTCTTCTTGTATGGACCTCCATTGTTGTTCTGTCCTTGCTTTTGGTAAGGTGGCTTCCCTTCAGCATAGTACTGTTGTTGTGGTGGAGCTTGAGCTGCATATGGCTGTTGCTTTCCAACATTCATTGCCATCATATTCCTATTCTCTTGTGCTCCATCACTTAACTGCCTTTGATCCTCAACTTGAACAATCTTAGAGTAGGCATCATTCTAAGCTTGGTAGAGGCTTCAACAACATTATCTGAGTTCTTGTAGCATCATAGCTATCATTCAAACCAATAAGGAGGGTTAATAGCCTCTGTTCATCCTGTCTCTTATTCATCAAGGATTTGGCCGAGCAAGTACAATGGAGTGGTGTATGCAGCATGTCCATTTCATCCCAAAGGGCCTTAAGTTGATTGAAATACCTCATAACATTCAGATTCCCTCGAGTGAAATGGAAGGTCTCTCGTTGTAACTTTAAGATCTTAGGACCATTAGAACCACCAAATCTCTGGTTTAAAGCACTCCACATTTTGTATGAGCTCTCAATATGATTGAAAGAATTAACCAATTCCTTACAAATAGAGTTGTTGATCCAGTTACAACCATATTGTCACGACCGGACTTTACTAAGGATAGGGAAGCCGGGAACCCGTGACTAGGGATAGGATTAAAGAAGCGGGAATAGAAAGGGGAATATAATTATAAAGCTAGAATCCACCAGAACAAACGTGGGAAGTAATTATTATATCAATTGGCGTCGAGCCTTTAAGGAAAAGAAAGACATGTGTTCGATACGTATACACGACTCGAATACACAACTAAAATCTATCGAAATTTCACAGCGGAAGTCTTACAGAATGCATGTATGAAGACACACATTACCGAGAGCCTTAATCTAAGAAACTAATATGATTCATGATGACAAAAGCTTGGGCCGGCTCTCCATTCCATCTTGTTCAACCTGCACATTTAGAAATATATGTAGGGCTGAGTACAAAAGTACTCAGTGGGCACATTGCCGAAAACATACATATATAATTGTCAAGCCATTAATAGTACGTCATAGGGATTTTGTTGAAAAGATCCTATGCTTACAAAAAGTTCTTGTGATTCTAAAAGCGTCTGCAGACTAAGTTCTTTAGTAATATACCGTATCTATTGCTATGGTAACGAGAGAGTGGTCACTCTCACAATACCTTGACCGGCCAACCCGAAGATGACACACGGTCACATGGTGTACACTAGTCCAAGTAAGATAGCTATCTTACTAGGACCCGAATTCGATTATATAAATTGGCAAAACCAATACAAATAGGTATCATACAAAAATCAAAACATTTATGGCATGACAATATTTCAAAATAACTAACTTATATTTTCATAAATATCACATTTATTTTGGATAGAAAGCCCACCTCTTGAAGCGTAGTATATGGCCGGTCTTGATAGGCGAACAACGTCAAAAACCTTGTCGAGTCGCGCCTATTCATAAAGGTATAATAAGAATCTACATTCTTATAATAAAACATCCTATGGGAAAATAATCGTCTAGTATATTTTCCTATCTTATAAATCTGTTAGGGTTAACAGATTGATTTGAATCCTTTAAATCTTTTCATAATAGAATAATCTTTTATTATTCAGAACCGTTTCTTCCATTATTCGAGACCATTTATTTGTTGAATTAATTCCCGAAAATTATGCAAATCTTCAGGACATATTTAAAAGCTAAGCATAGCTTAGTAATTAAGTAATCTTAATTAAATAAATTAATAAATTGAATAATCTTAATCATTTTTATTAATCTCAAGCGAATCCGATTTTTATAGTCGGGTCGTCCTTATTAATTTATGGCCCAATAGAAATGGGCACGAGCCCATGAAAATTAATTCATGGCCCAATTGAAAAGCCCAATTTAATTTAAATCCCTAAACCATCTCTGTCGCTGAAACACATTCACGCACAAATCTCTCTTTTCTCTCTTTCTCTCGCTCAGCATTCGACACTTCTCTCCCTCTTACACATTGTCCTCGTATCCGGCGGCCGTCGCCGCCGCCGTCGTGGCCTTCGAGCGCCACCCCTTTGTAGCCCCCAATTGATTCACTCCAGATTCCGGCGAAGCCGCCGCTGCTCACGGCCGTCACCACTCCTTTCACCGGTGGCTGATGCCGCCGGTTCTCCATCTCTCTATGCCCCTCTGCTCAACTCTCAGTCAAGCCATCGCCGCCGTGACTGGTGGTCAGCCATTGCGCCACTCTGTTTGGATGAGACGCTCCGGCCGTCGGTCGCCATTGCCGAGGCGAACGCCGTCCCCGGAAGCCAGAGCTTCAGACCGGAGTAGATGCAGAGCCTCACAGCAGGTTGCAAACCCTTTCTCTCTCGGTTTTCTTTCTTATTTTAATTTGTAATCGATCCTCGTCTCGTTCTCTGTCTAATCCTTCCTAACCTCTATGGATTCGGCGATGAGGGCACCGCCGGAGACTCTCGGCACTAGAGTCGTCGCTGTTTATTGGTTGTGGCCGGAAGTTCTACAGGAAGCTTCCTCTCCCTTCACAGCTAAGTGTATAGAATCCCTTTCTCTCACTTTAAGGTTTTCGCTTCTCTTGGTTTTGATTCCTATATTTTGATGTTTATATGATTCTCTATCTCAGTCATATGATTTCATTTTACCAAGACTCTTGTGTAGAGATTGAGTTCATGCTATGGTTTAGTTTTAGGCTACATGTATAGTTTCTGACTGTGGGATTGTTGTTCATTTATGTGATGTTCATTTGTCCATGCTTGTATGTAAATATTGAGTTTTAGCTTGCTTGTGAAAAAGAATGAAAATTGAAATCTTCATATTCTTGTTTTTGTGTTGAAGCTTAAATCATGCTTAAAGATACTTGAGGCTTTTATTACTTACTTAGAGTTAGAAGTGCTGTTGTTGCTAGCTCACCACACTCCTTGGGTATTTATAGAGTTTATAGAGTTTGCTTGGGTTGTTCTTGTGATGACATTTGAATTACTGCAGCCTATGTCATATGATGGGAAGGGCCTCCTCCATCTTTGTTTCTCTTCTGCAGCCTTCCCCTTCTTTGTTTCTCTTCTGCAGGTTTAGGCTGAGGTAGAGGAGATGAGAGGAGGCTATTTTGGTGGCTCAAGAAAGTGTAAGGAGAGGGTGAAGGGGTAGGGGTGAAAACGGATCGGATACGGGTGGATAGTGCCTTTCCCATATCCTATCCCATATTTTTTTTCGAATTCGGAATCGGATACGGGAAAGCCGGATTCGGATACGAATTCGGAGTATTCGGTAAACGGACACGGGACGGATACGGAACGAATTCGGGTCGAATTCGAATAAATATAATCGGATAGTATATTTCAAACGAAAATCAATAGTATGTGATTGAAACACATAAAAAGTAACTACCTATGCAATATTTCATAAGTTCATTTATCAAATATGACTAATTCATTTTCTCTTTGGTAAATTACATATATACTACTAGAAAACTAACCCATTGACGTAAAGTAATAATAACAAATAGCCATAAAAAAACAAAATTTAAATCTAGAATAGAATGATAACTTGCTTGGCAATAAGAACACCACACAAGCTGATGCAAAGTTCAAACAACAAAATATCACAGTTCATTAGTTTCAAAGATACGAGGACTATAGACGAATGATACTAAAAGTCTTCATAACAGACACTAGAAAAAGAATGACCATTAACTATAAAGATCAACGGTACAAGGCTACTGAAACAGCCTCAAGGAGAATCTTTCCTCCATTAGCTACACGAACAAGCTCTGGCGAAGAAATGAAATGAGTGTGTTAGCCTCCACATGTGAAATGAACAATAGTAAACATATACATAATGCATATAAACCAATAATTATCAGTCTTAAACGAACTAACGAGCAAGAATAAGCCCACTTCATAGAATTTTTATAACAAGAAAGAATATTCCTCGTAAAGGAACAAGCCAAGATACTAAAAGAAAGAAAAGAATATAAACCTCGCCATAAGATGCAAGATGAGAGACTCTTCAATCCTCATCACTGTCCATTTCTTCTTCAACCTACATTTTTTTTTATAACCACTTAGTATTTCAAATTGCAACTAACTCAAAACCCAATTATAATTTTAAGAGCAATAAAGATAAACCTCATCCACCATATTTGCAGCAAGTGTTTCCAAAACCTCAAGATCAGCAACAATAGATGCAACATTTTTTTGAGAACCTGAATTTTTTACAAGAAAATGCATAAGAGTATTATAAATGTATAATTGTAATATAAAATGACAAGAAGTGAAAAAAAAAATAACCTTTTCTGGATGCAGCTATCCAATCCTTAGAACAAACTAGTGCTTCTACCATTTCAGGATCCAAACGACTACGAAATGGATCTATAACACGACCACCAGCACTGAATGCAGATTTAGAAGCAACAGTTGACATTGTATGGCTAACACATCACGGGCAAGTCGTGAGAGAATAGGGTAATCCCGTTGACGAGTCTTCCACCAAGACAAAATATCAAAACTTTCAAATCCAGGCACCTTAAATGGAGGTTTTGCCGTGTATTTCTCCAACTCATTTGCTGCACTAGTTGTCTCACTGTCATACATGAAATTATTAAATTCATCGTTGTCCCTTTCCACAAATATAGAACTTGTTTCACCATGACTAGCAACAATAGTAGAGCTCCTTGTAACATTCGATGCATCACAAGCATACTGCTGATATAATCGTCTCACAATCATCATTATCTTTTATGTTTCAGCTTGATATGCGAGCTCACCATGAAACTTCCTCATGAAATATTCTATGATCTTTTTCTTGTATCTAGGATCAAGAAAACTAGCCACGGCAAGAGCAACATTTGATTTCTTCCAGTACTTATGAAACTTGACACTCATAGGCATTGCCATTGTCTTGATGGTGATATCATCGCTAACAAGCCACTCCTCTAGCAAAAGCTTAATCTCACAAAAGTTCTTATAAAACAGATTCGCAGTTGGATACAAAGTGCCAGACAAAAGCTCAGTAACAACATTGAATTTCTTCAAGCACTTACAAAGAGATAAAGCTCTATCCCATTCTTCATCTGATGGTGCAATATACTCATACCTTTGACGCTCCAAGACAAGAAGCCTATGAAAAGCATTCTTGTAATATAAAGCATCCATCAACATGAGATAGGTGGAGTTCCACCTCGTAGCTACATCTAGTGCAATACCTTTCTTTGTATCTAAGTGACATTCAGCTGCACACTTCATAAACTCCTCCCACTGTAATGGAGAGCTCTTTATAGCTACAACAAAAGCACGAATATTCTTGATTGCACTTGCAATGACAGCAAGACCATCTCTAGCAACAAGATTGAGTATGTGATTAGCACATCTCACATGAAAGAATAGACCATCACTAACAAGGGGACATATTTTTTGAAGCCCAGAAATAACATCTTTAACACAAAGGTCATTTGCAGATGTGTTGTCAAGAGTTAGAGAAAACAATTTCTTCTCAATAAACCATCTCACAACACTAGCAACGAATGCTTCTGACAACTTCGCACCTGTATGTCGTCCTCCTACATGCATGAATTTGATGATTCTCTTCTGAATATGCCAATAATCATCAATCCAGTGTACCGTGACACACATGTACCCTTTGTTTTGATTTGATGTCCACATATCCATAGTTGTGCTAAATCGGCATTTCACAGTTTTGAAATATTCATAGAGCTTTTCTTTTTCTTGTGCAAAGATTTCCATTAGCTCTTTCCTAACAGTGATGCGACTCTTCATTGGAAAACTTGGACGCAAGGACTTGATAAACTCAACAAAGTATTCATGCTCAACTATGTTGAAAGGGTACTCATGCATGATTATTGCGATATGAATTTTTCTTAAGCTATCTTCTTGATCATACCTATAAGGTTCAAGGGTAGAGACGCTTTCTTTCTTTTCCACTTTCAGCAGTTGTTGACCCGGCAAAACATTGTGTTTGCTCTTCAAGTGGTTCCATAATGCCTTCGTTCCATTTACATTCTCACCTCTAGCTGTGTGTTTGCATTTATTGCATTGTGCCCAAAGTATCTCAATCTTTTTGCCATCCTCCTCAATGATCTCCTAAACCTTAGAAAAGTGGTTCCAAACTTCTGATGTAGTCTTCTTTTGTTTCTTTGCTTGAGGCTCGTCAACATCAATAGCTTCTTGTGCATTTTCCGTTGTGGATGATACAATGGCACTTGTAATTTCCCTACAAAAAAAGCACTTTCAGTATATATCTTTCATATATATAAGTTTAAAAAAATGTATCACAGCCCTTGGTCATAAATTAAATCGGTCAGCCTTCCCTTGCCCCAGAAAATACCCATCAAAATCTTTGTGTAGCTTCAAAATTCAGCAAAGTTCCACATATCAAAATTCAGCAAAGTTCCGCAATCAAGTTTCGTAGCTTCTCAGTAAATTGCATGAAATATATAAGTTTAAAAAAATCTATCCTCGTGTCTCTAATTAAATTCCTAGATTTGACACTTTATATGACAACTTCCTTACAAGGAAAAGGATTAAAGGAGGCAGTAAGTATGGATACTAAGATAATTAATTGCAAACAGCAAACATTTCAGATTATAATTGCAAACATTTCTATCGCAAGATTTTGTTAAATTATGCCCTTCAATATAAATTGTTCCCTTCATACATACACGCCTAATCTCTCTGTTCTACAGCTTCTACCAGCAATTGAAATAACAGACAACATTAGCATCAATCCACCAAAACAAATCTACTCAAATTCATACACAAGAAACTATTGCAAACCTAATCTCTTGGAGATTTAGAGGTTGTGAACTGTTGGCGGCGTCGGGCACCTCGCCGGCGGCAACACTCATCGGCGACGACGAGTCTTCTTCCATTTGGGACGACTTGCTTGAAAATATCTTTCTATTGCTTGTGTCTTCTTCGATTTACTAGTAGTCCGGCACCGGTGGCCGGATGGATGCCGGCGCTAAAGTGGAACGGAGGTGCGGCGCAGCGGCGGTGAGTTAACCCTAAAGGCTAAACTGACGAAGAAGAAACTGAATTCTGAATTCGTGAATCGCGACTTCGCGAGTCTTTTTCCTCTTTTTTTTAAAAAGAAATTAGTCTTTTTTTTAATAACATAAATATTAATATTATATTAGTTATATAATATATAATTATATATACTGATATTGTATAAAATATAAAATATATTATAATATATTAAGGAAATCCGGATACGGGCGGATATTAGTTATTCCGAATCCGAATCCGAATCCGAACTCAACTATCCAGATTCGAATCCGAATCCGATCGGATATTGATTTTTCTACCCGAATTCGAATCCGACCGGATTCGGCTCCGGATCGGGCGGGAAATATCCGACCCGTTTTCACCCCTATGAAGGGGTGAGGGAAACAATGGCCTGCTGTTGCTGCCTTGATGCTGCTGCTGCCGTGCTTTTCTGATCTTCTTCTCTTTTCTTCCCTTTTTTTTTTGTAATTATTTAATTATTTATAATTCTATTATTATTGCCATTGTAATTGTATTATTAATATTCACTTAAAATTTCTTTCTTTTATTATTAATTACTGATTTTGATTTAATAAAAGTATTAATCGAATGTTTGGTTCGATTATTATCTAACGGTTTGATTATGAACCGATGGGCTTGGCCCATAATATAAGATTGTTATCGAACGGTTCGATCATGAACCGATGGGCTTGGCCCATATTATAAATTAACTAGTTTGTACCACAATTTATGTTCTTGATCGATTTCGAAATATACAAATCAATATGAAATGTAAAATCGACACTACCTTAAATCCAACGATATAATTTCATGGAATGATTAATCAAATTACTATTTGATTCCTCGTTCAAATTACTACTCAATTAACTAATTACTTAAAGTAATCGTATTATTTAATCAACTAATTAGAGAAGTCTTTCTCCTTTTAATCGATACACTAGGAAATTCTTTTCCCAAAAATTCTATATTCGTCGAGAATAGAATTTTATCTACTAAAGTTAAATTATTCCATCTAATTCACTAATTTGACTACTAATGAAAAGTTAGGAAAATGCGGGGCGTTACATCATATCCTCCTTAAATTAAATTTTGTCCCGAAATTTGCTTATCTTGTGTAAATAATTTTGGGCACTTTCCTTTCACTTTACACGTTTCCACATCTTTATTTCTTGCTCGTGGTGTCCCCATAACTAATTACTTAAAGTAATCGTATTCTTTAATCAACTAATTAGAGAAGTCTTTCTCCTTTTAATCGATACACTAGGAAATTCTTTTCCCAAAAATTCTATATTCGTCGAGAATAGAATTTTTTGTCTACTAAAGTTAAATTATTCCATCTAATTCACTAATTTGACTACTAATGAAATGTTAGGAAAATGCGGGGCGTTACACATATAATCAACTTTAAGCCAACGTTTATAGTATTTTGAATCAACATCAGGTTCCATAAAAGTTCCATCAAGAAGCTCTAGCTTACTACGTGCAGCTAATCCTCTCTTTATAGATCTACTCCAGTTTAAGAAATTTGATCCAGTTAAAGGAGCAGTTACCAAAGCCATTCCTGGATGATCAGCAGCTGGAAGCGTCAAGATCTCCTCGATTTGTCGACGCTTAAGCTTGATATCTGGATCTACTTCATCTCTTCTTTGGTTTATCATCTTCTTCTTTGAATCCAGCTGTTATTAGAGTTTCTCGTTGATTGTTTTTCGTCATTTGAGCTAAGATCTAACCTAAGCTCTTGATACCATGAAGAAATTTGTGAAATGGAAGGTGATAGGGACTAATATCAGCCATATTCCATAAATAAACCAAATTAATGGGGAAACGCACCTTCCTTAACCTCAGAATATAGTCACTAGGAAAAATAGTGTACTAGATGCCACGATAAATACAGAAATCTTACTGAAAAGGAATGAAATGATAGTCTCTGGGTGAGATAAGCCTTATCATCGTTATTAAGAGAAATTGATATTCATTCCAATAGGGATCAATAAAAGCTGTTCTGCATAACAACATATCATCAAAGAGATTTCATGAGCACCAGACGCTCAACACAATTAAGAATTGTATTCATATAGAAGCCGTGAGGTTTTAACTCCTCCCAGAAGCCATGTGGGATCTGCAGGCATCTGCAAAGATGGGAGGATCTGGTCAGATCCCATAAGTGTTTAGCAGAGCTAGAGGTTCTGCGTAGCATACGGTCCGCGTGACTCTATGTACTATAGAGTGAGGACCACTGCATTCATGACGGATGATACTTTGCCTCCGTCGAAATTCCTTTCCTGTCCTTCCTTCACACTGATACTCACTTTTCACCCTCCTCACATCTATAAATACCAAGTAATCGCACACTTCAATCATCATCACTACATCACTCTCTACAAACAACACGCATCTTTGCGTACTGTTCCATTCAATTCCATACTCTCTTACGAGCTCCTCCGAGCCTAAGCGGTCAAGGCGTTCGGAGCTTTCTTCCGGGAAGCCCCAGTTCCTTTTCACTTCCATCCGTTCTCCTCGACGCCGGGAAGAATCTCTCTCTTACACACACTACCTTGAGCCTAAGGTAAAACCCTCATTACCTAAAGGGGAATGAGGCTCAACGGAGCTCCGTGCTCCTCGTTTCTCTCTTTTTCCTACTTCGTTTCTTCATTATCTGCTTATGTGAGTGCAAAACTCCATGAATCTTGCTAGTTTATGGCTAAATATGCCCTTTACACACAACACACAACTTGATTATCATTCATTATTCCTATACCAATCGTGCTCTGTACAGAATGTTCGATTATGGCTTCCTATATGCGTGAATCTCTTGCTCCTTACTGCTATAACGCTTTACCCATAAATGCTCTTTGCAAATTATGATGAATAATACCCTAAATTGTTGTGGATCTCCAACCCGGATCTATCAACTGGCGCCGTCTGTGGGAAAAACTTGAGTCTAAGATGTCGATTTCCCCTGTTTTTATGTGAAATTCCAGCTCATTATTATAATGTTGGCGATGATTTCCCCTTGTTGTGTCCTTATGTGAAGAATATGAGGAAGTCTGATGTTATGTTGGTTGGGAACGGTTTGTTTATTGTCTACCCAGCGAGCACCCAAATGTGTATATTATTGCCTGATATTTGCTAAGCTCTTCATGATTATGAGCTATTGAATATGATATGATTTTGAGATTACGCCCCCGTTGAAGCAGAAATTGTAAAAGCTCTGATTAAGAGGAAACTTGTGTTTAAGGGGCTGATTCTCTTTTCCTTGAATGTGAATTAAGATTTGATATCTGTAAGTGCTGTCAAAGCCCATGAATCCAGAGGGCCAATCCTCTGTTTATTCTTGAAACCATAACTGATTTCGATGATATGTTCGTGGATTTGTTCTGTTATTTGCTCTGCTGCGAGGGATGCCTAGAATATGTGCTAAATGCGGGATCGATGTTATTCCTGGAGAATTTTGGGCATGTATACCATGAATTTGTTTTAGCTACGCTGTTCATAGCAAGTTAATCTAGTGATTAAAAACGATCTCGAGGCCGTATCTCTTTCATGATATGAATTGTGATGGCTAAATTGTTTGTGTTTGTTAAAATCCTAAGGTTGTGAAGAATCCGGAAGAAAGCCGGATCAAAAACTGCATCAATTTCAGAACGCATTCAGTTCACCTCGTGTAAGTGGTGAGTATACAACTCCTACAACTATCTCAAAATGAATCAGAGTTGTTTCATTTCTCAAACCTTTCATATATGCCCCTATATTGCGATGAATAAAAAATTCACCCAATAAAGAACATTAAAAAAAACAGAGAGCTGAAAGATGACGAGGTCACCTCATTTACTTTGATGAAGGGAGCCCGCATCTGAAAGCAGAACCTTCTCTCAGAAGCCCTGTCTAACAGGCAACTCTCTCGTAAGCCCCATATAACGGGCATAACCTTCTCTCAGAAGCCCTGTCTAACAGGCAACTCTCTTGTAAGCCCCGTATAACGGGCAAAACCTTCTCTCAAAAGCCCTGTCTAACAGGCAACTCTCTCGTAAGCCCCGTATAACGAGCAGAACCCCCAGAAGCCCTACACAGTAGGCAACACCTTCGTAAGCCCCGTATAACGGGCATAACTTTCTCTCAAAAAAACCCTGTTTAACAGGCAACATCATCGTAAGCCCCATATAATGGGCAGAACACTTCATAAGCCCTATTTAATAGGCAACCCCCTCTACAAAGCCCTATCTAATAGGCAACTCTTTCATAAGCCCTATTTAATAGGCAACCCCCTCTACAAAGCCTTATCTAATAGGCAACTCTTTTGTAAGCCCTATTCAATGGGCAGAACCCTCTACAAAGCCCTATTTAATAGGCAACTCTTTTGTAAGCCCCATTCAATGGGCAGAACCTTTTACAAAGCCCTATCTAATAAACAACTCTTTCGTAAGCCCCATGCAATGGGCAGAACCTTTCCTAAGCCCTACTCAGTAGGCAGCATACTAACAAGCTCCATATAATGGGCGAAGCTCCTTATAAGTCCCATTAAATGGGCAGTGCACCCCTAAGTCTTGTTTTAAAGGCGACATTTATGTATCACTCCCACAAGCTTTACCCATCGCATTACGGTGGACAAAACCTTACCTAAATCCTGCATCATAAGTGGTATTCTCGAAAAACTCTATTTGATAGACAATACCTTTATAAACCTCTACGGAGGATATTACTTGCATAAGCCCAATTTGATAAGCAACGCTTCTGTAAGCTCTATGAAATAGACCAAGCTCTCATAAGCTCGGCTCAACAGGCAATACTCTCATAAATCCCGTATAAGGGACGTCACTCTCATAGTCCTTGGCTAACAGGGAATATCCCATCAGATAGTCCTATAAAATAGGAACTATATATATAAAAAGGGGCTATATAGCCGAAACATCTCGCATCAGGCACTAGTAAAATAAGATGCTTAATAACCTCCCTTCATGATCAGATCCTTCCCAGAAGCTTTATAAAGAAAGCCTTAGGAAAACAAACACTCTAATAAATGAATTTTGTGAAGGCAGATGTTACCGACCTCAACCTCATTTTGGCAAAAGCCACCCTTAAAAAAAGCCTTACATTGAATAAGACAACGCTTGTTAAAGCTACTATAAATGGTTGGCAGTTATAAAAGGACCTGCTAAATTAGTGGTGCTTCACGACTAAATCTCGCATGGCCAGATGCCTTGTGTCAAGAGGAGGGAACTATATCAAAGCCCTTCGTCGTAATCAGTTTTCTATCCTTAAGTCCTCGCACACCTTCATCTTATATCGGCAGAAGCCATCCCTTAATAGCCTCATGATGAATAGGCTATATTTGTTAAAACCATCACAAACCATGCTCGAACGCAGAAAATTTGCTAATAACAAATTACATATATCTCAAGTCTCTTTCAAAGAGCATCTGGAATTAATCCTCTAAACGTCCTCAAATCTTTGCAGATTCTTATAAGTATGAATGCTGAATCAGATGCTGCTTCTAAGGAGGCTGGTCAAGCCACTGGAAATCCAGAAGATTCTGTAATTGGAAACAAAGGAAAAGGCACTATGCTGACAGAGGCTAGTGTCAACATGGAGGCTCAGTTTTCTCCAGCTATGCTCCTCCAAATGAAAGCACTCGTAGAGGGTGTAGTAGAGGGAGCTGTTGAGAAAAGACTTCATACCTTGGGGGCAAACCCTCAAAACACAGATCCGGTGGGCGAGACCCAGGAGGGAGGAGGAAGTAAGAGCACCCCTGCAATGCACAAGCAGAAGCCTAAGCATCAAGGCATAACCCAAGAGTGAGTCTCCAAGCTGCCCCCGATAGTAGCTGAGGAAGAAGAAGGTTTCTTCACTGATTGGTAATCCCCAGATGAAGGAGGACCTGAAGAACTTGAGGAAAATCTCAATGAGAATACTGATACTACATGGGCCAAGAAGTATGCCCAGCAACAAGAGCAGATGAAACTCTTGGCAAAAGAAGTCAAGAGACTGAAGGAACAAAAGCAGGCCGCAGAAAGGGTCTCAAAAGAAACGGAGACGAGTGAAAAAGAAGTTCGTAACCCAAACAAAGAAAGAAACCCAAAACCTTCCTTAAACAATAGGGAAGGAAGAGACAAATCGGAACTCTTCCTCTTATATATTGACGAGAACAGCCCGTTCTCAGTAGACATCCAAACTGATCCTGTTCTAAGTAATTTCAAAACAATCTCTTGCGAGTATCAGGGGAAAGGAGACCCCGAAGAGCACTTGATGAAGTTCGAAAGCTTATGTCTCCTTCATCAATATTCAGAGGGGGTTAAGTGCAGGGTATTCCTCACAACCCTATCAGGAACCGCTCAACACTGGTTCAAGCAATTACCAAAAGCCTCTATACACTCCTTCATGGATCTGAGAGAAGTTTTTCTACAACAATTCGTCAGTGCTAAAAGGACCACTCGGAACTCCTTGCATCTGACGACCATAAAACAGGGTGCCAACGAAAGCCTGAGAGACTACATGACACGTTTCAACGAGGCCGTCATGGAAATCCCAGGAGTAGAGCCAAAGCTAAAGGTGCATGCTTGTTTGGATGGCTTGAAGCCAGGACAGTTCTTTGCTTCTCTTATCAAGAAAGAAGCTACCTCTTTCGAAGAGTTACTGACAAGGGTCCAAAAATATATCCATATGGAAGAGGCTCTGAGCAGCAAGAGGGCCGAGTTAGCCTCCCAAAAGGAAAAGAAGCCGGATGACAGGAAAAGGCCGGCTCCAGATGCTAAAAAGGCTGATAAGAATGAAAGGTTCTTAAGATCTTTCACTCCGCTAATCAAGCAACCAGTTGACCTGCTCGAGGTGGTCTTGAGGAAACCTGGGGTCCAGATCCCTGCTGGACATAGACAACCACCGAGAAATCCGCCTTCTGAAAGGTTCTGTAAGTTCCACAATGACTTTGGTCACATGACCAACGATTGTAGAAACTTAAGAATTGCCATCGAAAAGCTAATACAGGAAGGAGAACTCTTGGAGTATGTCAAAAGAGAGACAGAGCAAAACAAGAAGCGTAAAGAAGCTCCTGAAAAAGCACTTGATGCTAGCCAAGGGTCAGAGCCCAAAGGCGTTATTAAAATGATATATGGAGGACCAACCATGGGAGACTCCAATAGAAGCAGAAAAGCATCTGCCAGAGAATTACATATGCATGAAAGGCATGGGGTCTGGAAGGTCGAAGCAGGCCTACCCCCACCAGAAATCTCATTCGGGCCAGAAGATAACCAGAAGTGATTCATCCGCATGATGATGCGTTGGTCATCACGGTGGAAATGGAAAGATATCAGGTCCAAAGAGTCTTTGTGGACACAAGAGCCGCAATCAATGTTATATTTGAAAGTTGTTTCAACCAAATGAGCCTCCAGAAGCCATTGAATGGGGTAGCTACGGCTCTACACGGTTTCTCAGGAGACCCTGTGATGTCGCTAGGATCAATTGATTTAATGCTCACTCTGGGCGAAGGGCCTACACGAGTGTCAAAGCCAGTCACCTTCTTGGTGGTGCGACAACCATCTTCCTACAATATCATCCTAGGAAGGACTGCCTTAAATCCATTCCAGGCAGTAGTTTCCACTTATTATCTAATGATGAAATTCCCTGTAGGAAATAGGGTGGGGCAAGTGTCGGGAGACCAAGAGGTCTCGCGAAAGTGCTATGTCCAATCGGTGCAAGCGGGAGAGGCCAAGAAAAGGCCGATGGCAGAACCCATCGCCGAAAGGGCTGAAATGAAACTCGAAGGGAAAAGACTTAAAACCCCGATCCCAGGAGAAGAAGGTCAGAACCTCTCTGCTTCAATGGAACACTTGTTGATCGCTAGCAACAGCCCTCCTGAGGAGCTAATGATATCCCAAAACCTAGCTGAGCAATCGTCTCAACAGACCAACAAGGGCAAGGGACTTGGAGTTGGAGTAACAAGCATGTGCCACACCCCAGCGATGGGAGGGCAATGGAAAGTTTTGATAGCCCAGGCAAGGGCAAAGGTCAAAGGTACAATGGAAGTGCCGGATCAGGAAAATGTCGAGAAGGCGACAGATAAAGAAAAAGGTGTCACCCTTGAAACATGCAGGGGAAATTAGGAATTATTCTCAAGAAGAAAAGAAAATACTGATGGGTTATGACCCCTTATCTGTCTTTTGAGTTTTTATCTTATGATTGGCTGATGTGTGAAAACAGTGGATTATATCCCCTTTACCTTGGAGATAATTATGTTTCGTAAATATTGAGCCTGCGAATGAGGCGTAATTCTTTCAGTTCCTTACACCTCACTTGGGGGGGGGGGGGGGGGGGGGGAGTAGGGGATACCCCTATCCCATTATTTTAAAATGCTATTGTCTTATCTCATCATCTTGAAAATGTTGGGAGTATCCCTATTTCACCATTTTAAAATGCTTCGGCAAGTAGGAAAAGGAAAAAACACAAAGCCCACATAAATACAAGAATATGAGGGGTAACACTCTAAGTTGATTAAGAAATAGTAGAAACATGTTAAAAACAGGGCCTTGAAGAAGCATCTGGCCGAAATCAAAAGTAACGATTGTTTGTGCCCTAGCAGCACGATTTTAGGGCCATAAATAGCGCCCTATCACAAACGTCAAAAAGAATAGATTGCTTTAAAGCATGTTATCAAGAGTAGTTGGTCTGAAGAGTAGGATCTGGAGCGAATGCCAGATCCTCGGAATTAGATGAATGAGGGATTGAAGCTTCGCCCTTGGGAACAGGGGAAATATCAGTTGAAGGCAAGATCCAATTATCTCTGGGATGGCCTAGTGGAACGTTAAAGATATCATTCGCCCCTGATCCATCCTCCTCACTTGATGAGATAAGTGCGAAAGAAGTGGTTCCTTGAGAAAAGGAGGGACCCGCAATTTGCTCCCCTGCTAGTTCCTAAAAAAAAAAAAGGGGGGGGGGGGGGGGGGGAAGAAATAGAATCACTAAATAGATAACAATAAACCCGTGATGGGTAGACAAAGCTCTAGCAAAGAAAAAGGGGGCACCTCATCAAAGGATTTTTTCATAAGCTGCATGGCAGTAGTATCAACAGAAAAGAGAGGAAAAGGGGGAGCATCCCAAGTAGGAAAACCCTCAGGGGCTTCAATGGGCTGGCGGAGCGCTTCAGCAGCCTTTCTCAGTACCAGCATGAACCAAGGTTCCCCAGTAGGAATGAAGCAGTTCCTCTTGAGGGCCTCGGGTTTTGTTTCGAACAAATGTATTATGGGCACTAGATTGATAGAGTTAGCATGCTCTGGGACGCCCAGCTGGTTACAGCATTCAAAAACAACATCGCCAGCCCAGCTTGTGAGAGGGTCTATCATCCTGGCCCAGAAATAAGGAGAATTGATAAACGCTTCAGGCAATTGCTTCACCAAAGAGTCTATGAAAGCTTGACCATAGGGGGATATCAAGAAATTAGACCGGCAAACTTGTATCCCCCTGGAAATGCCTTCATCGGAGCCCCGCTTCATCCCTTCCATGAGAGAAGAAGTCCGGGAACGTTCCAACTCTTGTTCATGAGTAAGAGTTAGTTGTTCCGCTTGCATAGCAAAGTCCGCCTTCATTTCCAACGCTCGTCCTAATGAAGCCTCTAGGGCCTTATCTAATTCCCTTGCTCGCTCTGATAATGAAGCCAGGCGTAGCTCAAGAGTAGAACAATATTTTTCCTTAGCACGGAGACGGTCTTGAAGATCGCGAGCCTCGACTTGGGCACGGTCCCTACTCTGTTCAACCTCGGATAGAATCTCCAAGAACTGATAAAAAGCCAAAGCTTGAGCGCCGAAAGAGGGTGTTGAAAACCGGTTCACTTCTGTAAACACAAAGGAATGAAAATCACCCACTCTTCAGAAACAGAGGCACAAAGGTTTACCCCAATCAAAGGGGAAGAAAAGAAATAGGGCTTTACCATGATCAACTAATGGCAGCTCAGGAGAGCAGAGCCCTGAACGAGGTTTCATTATTATTGTCTCCTGAAGGTTTTCGGGGTCAGATTCCGAAACCCTAATGCCCGTAGAGGGTAATGCAGGGGCGTCGTCTAAAGAGAAAATAGGCTCGGGGTTAAGGATTCTAGCCTCAACCATTCTCTGTTCCAACTTCATTTGAATCTTTCGTAGCAATTCCCCCGTATCAGCATTCATAGCTGAGAGCAAATGCAAATAAAACTCAATCTTCTAAGAAATCTTAAGATTTTCATGTAAAAATGCTCGTTATACTCACCCTTAAACCAGGTTTGCAAAAACAAAAGTCGGTATTAACGATTCCTTCAAAAAAAAAAAAAAAAAAAAAAGAAGAAGAAGAAGACAGGGGAAGAAAAGCCCCTCATAGGCAAAGCCTGCACTAACGCAGGAGAGAGATATACGAAGACGATGAACACTAAATAAACTACCTGTGAGCAGGGAAGACGAAGCAATTACTGGAAAGGTTGAGTAGAAAAGCGCGAATGTTCCCACTTTTCTCAGATGTAGGATATAAAAGTGGAGAAGAAGAGAATGAAGGAAGTTAAAAAGGCAAAAGGGGAGTGGAGCGATGCCCCACTTGTTACTCCACGTCGGCCTGTAAAAGAATAGAACACGCCTCTCTGCTCCCCAAAAAGTAACGCGCCTCCTTTCCTACAAAATATATCCATTATATAATATTCCTCTATTCGAAGAAGAGCTTCGATAAGGCGACGCTTCTAGACCTGGGGGGGGGGGGGGGGGGGGGGGAGGGAGTAGCTAATAGGGACTAATATCAGCCATATTCCATAAATAAACCAAATTAATGGGGAAACGCACCTTCCTTAACCTCAGAATATAGTCTCTAGGAAAAATAGTATACTAGATGCCGCGATAAATACAGAAATCTTACTGAAAAGGAATGGAATGATAGGCTCTGGGTGAGATAAGCCTTATCATCGTTATTAAGAGAAATTGATATTCATTCCAATAGGGATCAATAGAAGCTGTTCTGCATAACAACATATCATCAAAGAGATTTCATGAGCACCAGACGCTTAACACAATTAAGAATTGTATTCATACAGAAGCCGTGAGGTTTTAACTCCTCCCAGAAGCCATGTGGGATCTGCAGGCATCTGCAAAGATGGGAGGATCTGGTCAGATCCCATAAGTGTTTATCAGAGCTAGAGGTTCTGCGTAGCATACGGTCCGCGTGACTCTATGTACTATAGAGTGAGGACCACTGCATTCATGACGGAGGATACTTTGCCTCCGTCGAAATTCCTTTCCTGTCCTTCCTTCACACTGATACTCACTTTTCACCCTCCTCACATCTATAAATACCAAGTAATCGCACACTTCAATCATCATCACAACATCACTCTCTACAAACAACACGCATCTTTGCGTACTGTTCCATTCAATTCCATACTCTCTTACGAGCTCCTCCGAGCCCAAGCGGTCAAGGCGTTCGGAGCTTTCTTCCGGGAAGCCCCAGTTCCTTTTCACTTCCATCCGTTCTCCTCGACGCCGGGAAGAATCTCTCTTACACACACTACCTTGAGCCTAAGGTAAAACCCTCATTGCCTAAAGGGGAATGAGGCTCAACGGAGCTCCGTGCTCCTCGTTTCTCTCTTTTTCCTACTTCGTTTCTTCATTATCTGCTTATGTGAGTGCAAAACTCCATGAATCTTGCTAGTTTATGGCTAAATATGCCCTTTACACATAGCACACAACTTGATTATCATTAATTATTCCTATACCAATCGTGCTCTGTACAGAATGTTCGATTATGGCTTCCTATATGCGTGAATCTCTTGCTCCTTACTGCTATAACGATTTACCCCTAAATGCTCTTTGCAAAATATGATGAATAATACCCTAAATTGTTGTGGATCTCCAACCCGGATCTATCAGAAGGTATACATGGAAGAAAAATATGCAAGTATGTAGTTTAAAGACTTGATTTTTAATAGATCTCCAAAAACATGCAGCTGCGTATAGGGATGGCAACGGGGCGGGGCGGGGCCGGGTATAGCTTCCCCACCCCCATACCCGCCTCCGATTAAATCAATGCGGGTACGGGGCGGGGATTACCCTGCGGGAGAAGGATCTCGTCGGGTACCCAATTAGAATTTTTTTATTTAAAAAAATTGATTTTTTATTTAAAAAAGTGATTTATCTATTTAAAAATTTGATTTTTTTTAAAAATAATAATTAATTTAATGTTAAAATTAATTTATAATTAAAAAATAGTTAATTAATTAATATAATATTCATAAATTAATTTTTTTTTTAATATAGATTAATAGCAAAATATTAAATTTATTAAAAATTTTAATATAATTTAAAAATTTTAATATTTAATTTATTATCGGGGCGGGTACGGGGTGGGGACCCTCAAACCCGCCCCCGCCCCGAACCCGATTCGGGTACATGATTTCATACCCAAACCCGTCCCATTAGGGGCGGGTACCCGCGGGTAATCGGGTTTGCAGGTAAAATTGTCATCCCTTGCTGCGTACAACTGCTTTACATATTTATATTACTGCGTATGTAAAGTTGCTAATCTTAAGAAACGCGACTACTGACTCGAACTTAAACCCTAAAATGGAGACTAGATACACGTCCTACACGTGTCTCTAGATCCGACACTTACAACTCAAACTTAAAACACCAGCACAAGGTTCGATTGCTCAAAACAACAAAATGAAATAACTTTAAATAAATCATCATCTTCAACAGTTGCGCGCCAAAACTCCATCTTCATTCTTTTAAGCTCTCCTCGAACATGCTGTCTCATTCTTGCGTACTCTTGGAGCCCCTCTCATTCCGGCATGTCTCGGTTCCATTCATAAGCCCCTTCGCTTTGAAGCTTTTACATGAACCACTCTTTATCCATGCTTCTGCGCACCGACAATCACTCCGATCCGTACTTCTGCCCCAAGCATCACAATGTGGATTTAAACATACTTTTCAAGCTGATATAGGACTAATGAGTGATCCTAACACGTCAGTAACATCGTTATCGTTTTGGACTGACTCTAATATATCATATTAGATTTCGGCCGGCCATATTCACCCCTTAAAAGATTGTATAAGGGTGTTATGTATTGAATTTTCAACCGTTATGATAAACTCACATAGATAACGTTATAGATGTGTTATATATGCGGATGATTTTTAATAACACCAGTATACTTAACAGTTTCTTTTATACTTAGATAACTCAAATTTTAAGTTAAGCATGTATAAACGTTTTTCTTGTAGTGTATATGTTTCAGTACAACATGAACATACGATATAATTATATTCATTTACTGCATAATATTCATGCATGTGCCTTGTACACAAGATTTGATTTTGATTTGATATCGATTTAATAATTTATAAATATAATGAATTCAGTTAAACTTTAAAGTTATTAGAAAATAAAATAATCAAATAAAATAATGTTAAAGTGAGCAAACAACCATCATCCTCTCATAATTTAATATCTGAGTTTAATCTTACTATTCATTAGTGTCAATCAATCCAGTTAAGTTTAACCATATTATTAAACATTGAATTTTAGTTTTATTAATTATAAATATATAGAGAGAGGCTCCTATTATGCATGCTTCCCTTTCTGAACTAATTAATGAGAAACGTAAACTTCCTATTAGTAGTGTAATTTGACTCTTTCTCTCATGATTACTTTCATTCCATGCAACGCTACAACAATTTTTTTAAACACCTTCGTCTCGTCATTTCATCTATAAATTAGTAGTACTAATTAATTACCTATTTATCAACGCTAGCTGTTGTTTTTTGGGCCGAGCTACAAGCAGCCTCAATTTTTTTTCAGAGCTACTAGCAATATTATACTCCATCCGTTCACGATTTTTAGATTTCATATATTACTTCACCCGTTCCAGTATACAATCATCTCGTTTGTTTACTGTACGAAACTTTAGGCACAATGTGAAAAGTAAGAATTAATTCTTTCTATTTTAGAAAACATGACAATTCATGTGAAATGACTGTATTAGGAAAGTAAAATGATTTAAATGAGATGGAGGGAATACTAAGAGGGTGTTTGGCTAAGCTTATAAGCTACTTTAAGTTGCTTATAAGCGGTTGAGAGTTTATAAGCACTCTAAATGTGTTTGGCAAAATAAGCTCCCAAAATAAGCTCTAAGTGCTTATAAGCACTCCAAAAAATAAGCTTCTCCACCCCAACTTATTTTTTCAAATTTTGATTCTTTCATTGTATAACTTTATATTATTTTTATATTTCTATTATAAACACTTTCATTTGATTGTAGAAAATAATAAAATCCAAAAAAATATTTTTTTAATTTTTTTTTTTTAATTTTCAGATTTTGATTTATTTAGAGCTTATAAGCTCTTTTATCCAAACACTTGGGAAATCTTATAAGATCTTAAATCTAAGAGCTTATAAGCTCTTAAAACATCCTATAAGCACTTAGTGCTTATAAAGTCCTCAAAATAAGCTTAGCCAAACACCCCCTAAGTCGGGGAGGTACATAATCTTTAGACTCTTTCATTTTTTGGTAACATGCCCCACCTTTAGTACTTTATATTTTATCACTTTTAAATGCGATTAAAAATATTATATGAGTCTATAACTATTTTACTTTAACACTTTACCCACTTTAATATAGTAATATATATATATCATCAAAATACAGTAGTCTCTGTACGAATTTTTCGGTCCAAAAATCATGAATAAACAGAGTAGATTATTGAAAACGTCTAGAAATGATCAATACTGCTTCTTTTCACTCTCAAAATTAAAAACAAAAATATAGATTTCATACATTAAAAAATTATTAGTTTTATAACTAGTACATAGCCTTAATATTAATTCAGATGAGCTCGTTGTATATATGCGCCTCTTAAGTCTGTTTTATTTTTCTTCAAATGGTCAATTGCTTCCTTTAGATGTGCGTGTATTGATCTAGTGATAGAGTTGAGTATCGGGTCAAAAGGTCCTAACTTCAAATCCTTCGTGACACGACCTATAAATTTACTGTTAAATGCTTTTAAAAAAAAACTTAATTAATTGCTAGCTAGATCAAGATGCTTCTCAAATTGATGCAATGTGAATAAAATATAAGAGCTAAGTGCTTTTTTCTTCTACTAGACTAGTACCTCTCACCATTGTACGTACATGTTCTTATTCTTCTTCCATTAATTGCCACATAAATTCATGGCTCATGTAGAGTCGAATAGACCATTGTACGTACATGTTCTTATTCGTCTTCCATTAATTGCCACATAAATTCATGGCTCATGTAGAGTCGAATAGATATACTCTTATGTATCTTTCAATATTTAATTCTAATGAAAACCTAACACATGTAATACGTACATATATTTAATTCCGATGAAAACCTAATACATATATTTAGGGTTTTTTTTTTTTTTTAAAAGAGGATCAATAATGGTTCCCCATTTCCCCCCTTAATGTGACTCGAACCCCCGACCTATTGGTTTGAGGGGAAGCGTCTTACCAACTGAGCTGCGCTTCATTGTCATACATATATTTAGGGTTAAGTGTGGACCCAATTCCAATATACCCTCCGGCCCACTTCAATAGTTTTATTGATTTACGAATATGAAATTAAAATATTAAAATGAAAAGTAAGGGGTCCACGTTAAAAGTATAGAGTTAATTTTTTTATTTTTTTTATAAAACAAAATATTGAAGATGACAAGTTCATAATTATTTACTAATCGGGCTACAATTATTTCTACCGGAAATAGATGAAGATAAACTGATCATCCAAAAAGAAAAATAACTCACTATAAGCTAGACGGAGGGAGTACTATGGTAAAGTTAATGTTAAAATACTTCACCTAGCACATTCACACATAGTAGTGTGCTAGCACATTCACACATAGTAGTCTGCCGGCTCTTATAATTAATTTGATATCACTCACATTCAATATACATATGTCCAACTTTTTAAGAGTCAGGTGTAGCATCGGCTTTACAGAGCACCACCCACTAACCATTGGCACAATCTTTTCCAAATATAACTCGTGTGTTGTGTGTGTTTGGTTTAGAAATAAAGGTTAATGCTTGAGAACAAAATGCCTCGTATTAAATTCTTCCATAATTTTTATGTTGGTTATTTTCAAAAAAAAAAAAAAAAGAAAGAAAAAAGTACCATTTGCTCCTCCTACTGCTTGATTAGCTCGAGGTTGTAGGGCCTACAAGATTAGCAACCACTCACTCACCATTTATGCAACAAACCTAGAAATCAGCTACACAAGCTTTGAGTAGTCAAATAAAGTTTTTTTCACTTATATATACACATATATAGTAGCAAACTAACTTCACCAAACTCAAAAAAACATGTCTACCGTTACGCTTGGTATGCCTATTCCCATCAAGCCCATCAATTTTTCTGAGAAGAAATATCAAAAACTGTGCCTACCTTCTCCCCTTTCTTGCACGTTGCAGTCTTCCTCCCTCGGACTCGCTGCTACTCGTACCGTTCCTTGTACCGATGAAGCCAGCTCCACGCGACGATCGGGAAATTACAAGCCTACCGTTTGGAGTTTCGACCGTATTCAGTCGCTCAATAGTGTATACAAGGTACGTTAGTATGAGTGTGTGTTTTCGTTCCAATGTTATTATCTTCTTTTTTTAGACGAACACAAGCACACAATGTGTTTATTTTATAGATACTCTATCTGTTCCATATAAGCTGGTCTAATTCTTCTTTGGGGGACCCTAGGCAAAAAAGGCATTATAAATGGATTTTTTTTTTAAATACATACTCCTTCCGTCCCATTAAGAAAGAGACCTTTTTCTTCTGCAAAGGGAATTAAGACGAGGTGATGATAGTGTGTTAAAGTGAAAGGTAGTGGGTTCAAGTGATGTGTCTGAATTTTATTAGATTAAAAATTTTCTATTTTGAAAAATGTCCCTATATCAGTGGGACGTCCCGAAAAGGAAAATGTCCCTTTATCGGTGGGATAGATGGAGTGTATTCTTTCTGTCCCACCAAAAAGTAAACATTTTCCATTTTTTGGGCCGTTTGACCTAAAATGACATGTTTATCCACTCAAGTCTACACTTAATTATGCATGTATCTCAATCAAATTTGAATTAAAATATTTTAAATTATCATAACTTTCTCATTTGTTCTTCAAATTTTACAATTTTTATGTCAAATTAAAGGTATCTATGTTATTTTTCATTTAGGATACATCATCAATATATTCTCATGAATCTATAATGATATATTTTAAAAAACATAAAATCCCTACTTTAATTATTGAACACTCAAATTATTAAACACTCCCTTCTTAACCTTCATGCCAAAAAAAAAAAAAAAAAATGTTTCATTTTCAATGAGAATGAGGGATCGGCTTAAAATAATGGGATATACCCAAATGTAAAATAAGCTAAATAAAATGGGACGTATGGAGTATTGTGTACTGATTACTTTACACACACATATTGTACAGGGAGACAAATACATGACAAGGGCTTCTGAGTTAGTTGTGCAAGTGAAGAAGTTGATGGAGCAAGAATCAAATTGGTTTCGACAGTTGGAGTTGATCGATGATCTTCAGAGGTTGGGGGTATCCTATCATTTCGGGGATGAAATTCGTCAAATCTTGAGTTCCGTTTATTTAGATGGGAAATATTGTAAGAATTTAGAAACGGAGGAAATGGATCTTTATTCGACGTCTCTTTCCTTCAGACTTCTTAGACAACATGGCTTTAAAGTTTCCCAAGGTGCTTATGTCACTTATTACAAATCCTTATTTTCTTTTCCCTGAATCAAAATACAAAACATGCTAAATTCTAATTAAACCCTACTTATGGCAGATGTGTTTGATTGTTTCAAGAATGAGGAGGGAGGCTTCGATGCAAAGCTAGGTGTAGATACAAAGGGATTGCTCGAGTTATACGAAGCTTCATTCCTTTTGACACACGGTGAAGATACTCTGGAGCAGGCGAGGATATTCTCGACAGATCTTCTGCAACGTAAGCTTGATGATGGTGGAATAACGGATGAATATATGTCGATTTTGGTGCGACATTCGCTAGGGTTACCTCTTCACTGGAGTGTTCAAAGGCCTAACGCGAGATGGTTCATAGATGCTTGTACCAAGAGATTGGATATTAATCCTGTTCTTCTTGAGCTTGCTAAATTGGACTTCAATATTGTTCAAGCAACACACCAAGAAGAACTTAAGCATGTCTCAAGGTGACTACTACGTATGTCTAGTAATTAAATATTCCATTTGTCCCATTGTTCAAGCCTTCAAGGTATGAGTACGATTTCGGTCCGTCCCATTTATAAACATTTCTTAAAATCGAAATATTTAGTCTATTCAATGATTTATATCTATTTCTTTCGTGATTATTTGGATAAAGCAAAAATTAAATTAATAATTTAGCAAAATTAGTAATTCAATAAAAAATATATTAGACTTTTAAAAAATATTTATAACTAAAATCTAACTATGATGTATTAACTAATTCATATAACTCACAACTAATCAAGTCTTTCTTAATTTCCGTGCAAGAAATTTTATTCTTTAAAAACATATGAGACAAATGATGTATTATTTTTGCTTATCATAAATATTTTTGTGTATGTATAGATGGTGGGAGGAATCAAAGTTGGCTGAAAAACTACCATTTGCGAGAGATAGGGTGGTGGAGAACTACATATGGAATGCGGGGTTGTTGTTTGAGCCTCAATATGGATATCCAAGAATTATGACAACCAAGCTATTCATTTTAATCACAGTAATTGATGATATATTTGATGTCTATGGCACCTTGGAAGAAACCCAACTTTTCAATGACATCATTCAAAGGTAGGGCCCACCAAATATATACAATTATGCATTTTATATACTATACTAGGAACCGTAAATCAATAGTTCAGATCGGTTCCTAAATGATTAACTTATAATGCCTCAGATGGGATACCGAAGCCTTAGACCAACTTCCTGAGTATATGCAAATATGTTATCTGGCGCTCGACAGCTTCATCGACGAGATGGCGTACCATGTTCTAAAGGAACAAGGCATTCTCATCATTCAAGATTTAAGGAAATCGGTAACACTACTTACTACACTCTCCGTGTACACGATTTAATGAAAAAGTAGTAGATTGCGTCGTAATTTTTTAATACATGGATTAAGGCCCCCTAAAAATAGTTACAAGGAGAAAAGAGAGGTTTAAAATATAGACGGGATCGGACTGGAAACTATAATTGAAACACCACACTGTTTATGGACGGACCAAAATAGCAAAAACATCACTCTCTTTTGTGAATAGAAGAAAAAACCTCAAATCACTAATATATACTAGTATTTTCACATAATTAAATTGAAAGTTTAATAATATTTGGCAGTGGGCGGATTTGTGCGGAGCATATGCAAAAGAGGCCGAGTGGTACTATACTGGGTATACACCAACACTGGAGGAATATATCGAAGTTTCATGGATTTCGATATCAGCTCATACAATATTATCCTGTGTATTCTTTCTCATCACAAATCCAATCGAGAAGGAGGCCGCCGAGAAGTTGCGTCTTTATCACAATGTCATTCGTTGCTCTGCCATGGTTTTACGCCTCGCCGATGATCTTGGAACCTCACAGGTTAGTATTCCCTCCGTCCCGACTAATATTACACATGACACATGACACATTTCCTCGAATATATGTAAAACATATACTCACTTATGTAGGGATAACTATTTTTCGGCACAAAAATTAAGACGAAAGTGATCGTATTAGATAAAGTAGTGTGAATGTATTTTAGTGGGTTAAAGTTTTGTTGTTTTAGGTAATATCCCTATATTAGTGGACGAATGGAAATGGAACTTATCCCTATATCAATGGGAGGGAAGAAGTATATATTTACGGGCCTTCGTTTTCTTAATTTTTATTTTTCTACTAAATTTTTTTAATTAGTTTGAAATGAGGCGAGGTGAACTTATCCCTATATCAATGGCACAAATGAAGTATATATTTATGGGCCTTCGTTTTCTTAATTTTTATTTTTGTACTAAATTTGTTTAATTAGTTTGAGATGAGGCGAGGCGATGTGCCGAAAGCAGTAGAGTGCTACATGAATGATACGGGTGCTTCGATGGAGGAGGCTCAAGAGCATGTGAGGTTTATGATAAGAGAAACGTGGAAAGATTCGAACGAAGAATGGTTTAAAGAACGTCTAGTGTTTTCTGAGAATTTTATGAGAAGCGCAGCCGATCTTGGGAGACAGGCGCAATACATGTACCAACATGGAGATGGGCACGGAATCAGCAATCAAGAGATGGAGGAACGTATTTTAGGTTTGATATTTGAACCTGTTACTTAGGTAGCCTTGAGTTACACGAACATCTACCACATCTTTTAATGCATTCGTGCAACAAATAAAATTAGTTCAACAAAATAATTTTCGATGTGAAAGATGAGTGTAAAATAATAATTAATGAATATTGCATGTTTTCATGGGGTGTGATCCGTCTTTTATTATTTTAATATTTTTGTAATTTTCATTGCAAAATTTTATCGAACGAAGACGAGTGAGGGGTGAACAATTAGTGGTGACTATTGTTCTATATACATGTACCTTTGAAACTCACGATAGTGATTGTTACTTTGGGAGAAATCCCCTCAGACGTAGATGTGTTGATCACCGAACTAGGTTAACATGTGCTTGTGTTCTTTCCGTTTCAGTTCATGAATCTGTTTTACACATTGTCTCTCAACTGGAGTGAAACTCTGCATTGATTACATAATTTCATAAATAAGATGATATCATTGAGTGTAAAGATTAAATGGTTGTGTTTCACTAAAAAATGTTCGCAATAGAACGAAATCTATCCTAGCACTTAGTAAGTAAAAACCCAATGTCGAATCTCAAGGAAAACTTTGCAGGGCAAATAATCGTGTAGCAAAACAATCCTAAACTAGCCTAAATCTAAGAAAGCAAGTAAAAAGAATTTGGTTTGGTTTTGTTTCTAAATCCTAGGCAAGAAAATAAATAAGCAATAAATCAAAAGCAAATAAATAAATCTAATCTAGAAAGCAAGAAATAAATCTAAACTAATTAATCTAGAGAAATTAAATAAAAGCGATTAAACTACCTAGGCATGGAATTGAAAAGAAAGCAATAACGAAAGCAACGAAGAAAACGAATCTAGACATAATAATTAAATCTGAAAATTAAGCGAATAAATCTAACTACGAAAACTTGAAATCGAATGAATTGAAAACTAAGAAAAACGAATCTAATCTAAGAACTTGAAATCGAACAAACTAAATTAAACGAATGAAACTAAACGAAGCAATTACGAAATTAAATCTAGAACTAAGGAAAGCAATTAAATCAAATAAAAGAAAGCAATAAAGAACTTACGAAATTAAACGAAGAACGAAGATCACGAACTAAAGTAGTAATCTTGAATTAAAAACGAACAACGATCCGGATCGAACAAAGGAAAACTAAACTAGAATGTAATGTGCTGAAAACTAGAGCTAAAACTAAGGTAAAAGGTTGTCTCTAATTCGTGCCCTAATGGCATATATATAACATAAGGTAAGAGTTCGACTCCCACAAGGAAACTTAAAATAAAACCCGTCAGACATGGAGCGAGCGCTCCAGAGGGTTGGAGCGAGCGCTCCAAGATAGCTGCGCTTTTTCCCTTCTTAATTTGACTTGGAGCGAGCGCTCCAACACCTTGGAGCGAGCGCTCCAATGCTGGTTCGCTGGGACTGCGCGCGTCTTTCTTGTTTTGGCCGTAACTTCCTCGTCCGAAATCCAAATTGACCCCCGTTTTTGCCTACGTGCTCCTATCGAACCCCTCTTCGATATAATGCTTCTTTCTTCTTGTTTTCTTCTCGTTTCTGCCCTTTTCATCCTACAATACCAAAGACTCCAAAACAACCAAATCATAGCCACAAACAACGAAAGCACACGAAAACTAAGGGAAAACGGACACGAAAAGACAACGAAAAACCTAACATCTAGACACCAATCAAAATCCCCCACACTTAGAACTTTGCTTGTCCTCAAGCAATATAAACATACAACTTAGACTCAATCCAAACAATTCAAATCATAGAACATTTAATCACCGGAATCGACAAACTCAAACAAGGTCACTTTAATCCCAAGTTACGATCAATCATCATCAACGAACTATGTGGCTTATGAATCAACCCAAGCAAGAGGAAAAACAATGATACACACATCTCATAAATATCTAGATCACCACAACTTTAGACGTCTAGCCTACTTCCCCTTTTTATTCAATACATAAACAACTCTCTTTTTTTTTTTCTTTTTTTTTTTTTTTTTTTTTTTTTTTTTTTTTTTTTTTTTTTTTTAACACGTGAACGTTTTTGGCACATAATTCACTAGGTTTAATCATCGACGGGTCACATCGAGCCTCCTAGTGCGGTTTCCCGTACCCATTGTCAAGAGGGGTAGAATGCCTACGAACACTTTATTCTAATATACACGAGTATCATCTAGGACATAGGTCATGAAATGTGATCATTCGAGGGTCCCTCGAAGCCTTTTCATGTGGTTTCCCATGCTCATTACTCTAGTATTTTCATACGTTACAAGTAAGAGGAGCAGAATCCTATCAACTCTTTTATTCACATAAACACAACTCTCTCTCTTTTTTTTTTTTTTTTTTTTTTTTTGTTTTATCGTAAGGGGAAAATAATCTAGCAATCCAAGTCGTAACAATCTAGATTTATCACTCAACCAAAAATCATAAATCATTTTCCTCAATACTCATATCAATTCGTGCCCCACAACTCATCGAATCATAATCAACAACAACTCAAGATTAAACCAATCTAATTTATGCTCAAATCAATTCCAACAACTAAAGATTCCATCGTTGAATCATTCACATTGATCCTAAGTTACATGCTTATAGGGCTCAAAATCAAACAACTAAAGATTCCATCGTTGAATCATTCACATTGATCCTAAGTTACATGCTTATAGGGCTCAAAATCAAACAAATTCCTAAGTGAGGGAACATGAAGACTGGATCACAAACTAGACTCAATCAACAAGTCATAAAAACAAAACAAAAACTACATGCCAAAAGTTCAAAGACCCTCCCCCACACTTAAAATCAAGCAATGTCCCCATTGCAAGAAAATAAAAAGGAGAAGGAAAGAAGGAACTTATCGCAAGATGACGACCAATAACTCAAAATCTCGAAAGACTCCAAGTAGTACCTACAAAACAAACACCAAAACAAACTACCAAAGCGTAAAAGTGCACAAAACAAAGAAATAAAAGACTCAAAACAAAAATAGAAAGACACAAAACAAAGCTATGGGTTGTATGGACCTCGGAACCGGGGATCATTCCAACGAGGATCATTTGGGGCCCAAAAACGGGGATCGTTCGGGTCCGGCTCGATCTCTCTCTTCATCACACAACTAAAGAACTCGTCATCCTCTTCTTCAATGAGCTCTTCATGACTTGCTACCCTATTAAAATCCTCACAAATATTTTCCTCAACAAGAGGGTTAGCAAGCTTAACATAAGAACAACTATGAATAGAGGAAGTAGGAATAGAAGACGAGTTTCGAAATACCGAAAATGTCACCGAACCTCCCTTGCTGGCCATGCTCAAAGTTCCGGAGCCAACGTCGATTCGAGTTTGAGTAGTTGCCATGAACGGTCGTCCTAGCAAAAGAAGATGACCTTTCCCACTCCTAGCTCCTCGCCCCACGTCAAGCACAACGAAATCGGCAAGAACTCGAATACCTCCCACAAGTAAGGTAACATCTTCCATAATTCCCAAGGGTCGACTCAAAGAACCATCGGCTAACTCGATGTAATAATCTGTAGGCTTAAGATCCCTTGAACCCATTCTTTCATAAATCGAATAAGGCATCAAGTTCACCGCTGCCCCCAAATCCAACATTCCCGACACACGATCCCCATTATCCAAACTAACATCTAATGTAAAGCTTCCGGGATCACCTTGTTTCGGTAGAGATGAGAGATGACCGGTCGAGGTAGGAGAGGTGTTAGAACGAATTCGGCTTGCTTCGACGGCGGCCACCGTGTGACTCCTCATTTGCTTGTCTTCGCCTTGCTTCTTGTTTTTCAATCTGCTCGGGAAAGGGATAGGAGGGACGTAAGGATTGGGCGCCTTATGAAAATTGGTCTCCTCCTTCTTTCTCTCCTCTGATTCGGATGCTGGTGGCGTAACAGAGGACTGGAGCGGGCGCTCCATCTGTTGGAGCGGGCGCTCCATGTAGGGCGCGCTCGAAAAATTACTCTGGGAGACTTGGAGCGGGCGCTCCAAAGTTTGGAGCGGGCGCTCCAGTTGAGACTCGCTTTGAACTTGCAGGCGTTGGAGCGGGCGCTCCAAGGGTTGGAGCGGGCGCTCCATTTGGGACGCGCTGGAATTTGAAATTTGCTGGAGAGGGAGCGGTCGCTCCAAGGTCTGGAGCGGGCGCTCCATATGCTGCGCGCTGGGACTGCTTCTCGACGGGATCCAGCTGCTGCTCGGGTCCCAACGTCCATTAGTTGGGCCCGTTCCTCCTATATCGGGCATGAAGACACCATTATACACCATGCTTCCATCCCTCAATACCGAAATTGATTGAGCTTGATAAGTTGGCGGATGTTGGGGCGGAATCGGAGGAACATATGGAGGATATTGCACCTCGTTGGCTTGTTGTGGTTGAATCCCTTGGCTCGGAATTCGTCCCGGTTGTTGAATCAAGTGCATCGCCCCTGATATTTGTCCAATAGCCGTCTCGAGCCTCTTTATGTTTGCATCAAGGGCATGGAAACGATCCTCATCGACGAGAGGCTTTTGTGGAGGTCCTTGAGGGCGATGATTTTGGGGAGGAGGTGGAGGGTATGGCGATGAAGAATAATATGGAGGAGGTGGTGGATAATATGGGTTTGGTGGATATTGATGAGGAGGATAATATGGTGGTGGAGAGGGGTAGTATGAATTTTTAGGAGGGTAGGGATAATTATAAGGAGGGGGGCGACGATTTTGAAAATTCGGGTTCGTACCTTGCCCTTGAGGTGGTGGTCCTTGTGGCATGTAACCTTGGGTAGCATAGACCTCTGCCCCTCCTTCGTATGTGAATGCTCCCATATTTTCGCAAACCTCCTTGATATGGCCTAGCTCTCCACAAATATCGCACCGGTCCGGCTTCCTAGTCTCCACTTGAGGTGCCGGTGCGTTCTGCTTCATCTTTAGATTCTCGAGATCTCTCAACATATCGGCCATCTGCTTCTTCATGTCGGGGCTCATCGTGACCGCTTTTGCCTCCATCTTCGTTGGCCTAGATGACTTCTGTTGGGAACTTGCAGCAAGAGTCTCGAAAATCTTCTTCATGTCATCGGCTGTCTTGACCGCAATGTTGCCTCCGGCCGAGCTGTCCACCATAAATTGGCAGGTCTGGTTCAATGCATCGTAGAAGTACTGCCAAATAAGCTCAGGAGCCATCTGATGGTGAGGACATTGTTGAAGTAAGTCCTGAAATCTCTCCCAAGCCTCGTGAAATGGCTCGTCGTGGTCCTGAGAGAAATTCATGATTTGCGACCGCACCTCCTGAGTCTTGCGGCTAGGATAATACTTCAACATAAACTTCTCGCACACCTCATTCCAAGTGCGGAGAGATTCGGCTGGGAGCGACAGGTACCATGACTTTGCCCGATCCTTCAGAGTGTAGGGGAAACACTTCATCTTCAGGTTGTCCTCTGTAAGGCCTGATAGTGGAAAAGACTGCACGACGGTGTAGTACTCCCGAATAAACGTAAGTGCATCCTCGTTGGCCAGCCCGTGATAGGAAGGGAGCAACGCCAGGTGGTGAGGTTTCAGCTCGTGATTTCTGACCGCTTCCGTCAGAACAATCGCCGAAGTAGTGGCAGTGAAGGTAGGGCGAGCAAAATCTCCCATATATCGTGCCATCGCTTCGGTCTCAGCAAAAACAACACTCAGCAAACAGGGTTAAACGCACCGAGTGGGAGAAATAAGAAAAACGAATAAACACAAATAAAAATAAAACAAATAAAAATACTACACAATCAAAAGCCTAAAGTTTTCCCCGGCAACGGCGCCAAAATTTGTTCACTAAAATGTGTTCGCAATAGAACGAAATCTATCCTAGCACTTAGTAAGTAAAAACCCAATGTCGAATCTCAAGGAAAACTTTGCAGGGCAAATAATCGTGTAGCAAAACAGTCCTAAACTAGCCTAAATCTAAGAAAGCAAGTAAAAAGAATTTGGTTTGGTTTTGTTTCTAAATCCTAGGCAAGAAAATAAATAAGCAATAAATCAAAAGCAAATAAATAAATCTAATCTAGAAAGCAAGAAATAAATCTAAACTAATTAATCTAGAGAAATTAAATAAAAGCGATTAAACTACCTAGGCATGGAATTGAAAAGAAAGCAATAACGAAAGCAACGAAGAAAACGAATCTAGACATAATAATTAAATCTGAAAATTAAGCGAATAAATCTAACTACGAAAACTTGAAATCGAAGGAATTGAAAACTAAGAAAAACGAATCTAATCTAAGAACTTGAAATCGAACAAACTAAATTAAACGAATGAAACTAAACGAAGCAATTACGAAATTAAATCTAGAACTAAGGAAAGCAATTAAATCAAATAAAAGAAAGCAATAAAGAACTTACGAAATTAAACGAAGAACGAAGAACACGAACTAAAGTAGTAATCTTGAATTAAAAACGAACAACGATCCGGATCGAACAAAGGAAAACTAAACTAGAATGTAATGTGCTGAAAACTAGAGCTAAAACTAAGGTAAAAGGTTGTCTCTAATTCGTGCCCTAATGGCATATATATAACATAAGGTAAGAGTTCGACTCCCACAAGGAAACTTAAAATAAAACCCGTCAGACATGGAGCGAGCGCTCCAGAGGGTTGGAGCGAGCGCTCCAAGATAGCTGCGCTTTTTCCCTTCTTAATTTGACTTGGAGCGAGCGCTCCAACACCTTGGAGCGAGCGCTCCAATGCTGGTTCGCTGGGACTGCGCGCGTCTTTCTTGTTTTGGCCGTAACTTCCTCGTCCGAAATCCAAATTGACCCCCGTTTTCGCCTACGTGCTCCTATCGAACCCCTCTTCGATATAATGCTTCTTTCTTCTTGTTTTCTTCTCGTTTCTGCCCTTTTCATCCTACAATACCAAAGACTCCAAAACAACCAAATCATAGCCACAAACAACGAAAACACACGAAAACTAAGGGAAAACGGACACGAAAAGACAATGAAAAACCTAACATCTAGACACCAATCAGGTTGTGTTGGAGTATAATGCTAAAAAAGGAAACGTAATCGGGTGAGACGGGCCAATAACAAAAGTTAATAGGTATATTTTTGTGGGATGAAGCGAATATTTGGGTGGTCAATTCCCTCCTTCCTTAGATGTATTTGTGAATAGTCTATTCCTTCCCCCCTTAGATGTCTAAGTTAGTGAGTTTATTGACAAAGTGAACTTTGTGCGGCAAGAAACTTTCGCTAATTTGGTTATTGCATTCAGACAAAGTAAATTTCCAACATACTTTCTAACATAAGATAATTAACTTCAATAAGGGTTCATATAAATGAGATGAGGTGCATGAGAGTGTTGTACCTTTGCAAGAAAATGCAATTTGTACCAATAAGAGCAAAGAGCTATTTAAGAAAGTGCACCGCATCAACAAACAATAAATATAATTATAACTCTTTTTGTGAAAGAAGAAACATAATTACAACAAAGAAACCAGGTGACTTAGTACATCTGGTCACCGTGCTTCTCTCTTTAATGAATGGCCCCATTTCGTTCCGTGTTGGGAGCGAATTTTGGGAGATATAAGGTGGTTTGAAGAATTTCTTGGAGTTATTGGAAACTTGGTGTATTAACATTTAATCGAACAACTAACATTTGCCCTATAAATATATATATATATAGAGAAGATTGTACCCTATATATATATATATATATATATATATATATATATATATATATATATAGAGAGAGTGGAGATCAAATAAAAAATCATTCTTTTGTAAAAAATAAGAAGTGATCTGCACCATCTATTTAAAAAGATCTATGGCTAATAACTGAATCAAAATTTTAATTATAAAAATACGGTTGTTTTTATTGAGGGGTGAAAATGTAATGTTCTATACTTTGTAACCGACGTAAAACTAAAATTGGGGGAATGTTTATGTTTATTATGGTAATAATTAGTTATTCCTTGTTTCTTTTCTTGATAGAAGTTATATATCAATTTTTTATTCTTCATTGAAATTCGAAAGTAACAAATTACTATATCAATACTAATCCAAAATTCATTGAGTTCGTGCATTATCTATTTGTACTTATGCATTACTTGTGTAAACTGTGTGCATTATACATCAAATTTAATATTTCAATTTTTTTTTTCAATAATGCATTAGAAAATAGGAGATGATGCATTATAGTTATTACACTACTTTTTGTAATGCATTTTATCCCTTTTATAATGCATTTAATCTCAATGCATTTAATCTTTTTACATGTTGCATTATTTATTTTCCGAACTTGCATTACAAATTGTGCATTAATGCATTATAATTCCAAACTAAATGCAAAAATTCGAACAAGATGTCTTTTAATTTTTTTCGTAGACTCATTTGATTTTAATCTTTTCGCAAGATTTGTAAATTTAATTTATCAATATTGAGATTTGATTTACACTTCATTCCCTATCTCGAAATACACGCTACTAATCCCACTCCACTATAAAATAAGATTTGAGGAATTTATCTAAATTACCCTCGCCTCACTCAATTTACAGTGGTTTATGGATTTAATTATGGAACTGTAATTAGTAGTTATCAAATCTTGTCCGTTTGTTTTAAAGTAATCTAGGGTGTAGGATGTTTCTTATTTTGTATGCAATAATGGTTTTGTACATGATCTCATCCCTATATATATATATATATACAACAAAGAGAAGATTGTACCCTCTACGGAAAGCACAAGTTGCAGGCATTACGAAGAATATACTCCTCCGTCCACCGAACTAAAGACGTTTCTTGAATATATGTGAGGTATCCCCTCTGTCCCACTTCATTATTCTCATTTGCTCTTGGGATAATAAACAAGAATAGCAGAGATATGTAGATGGATCTTAAAAGGAGTTTTTGTGTGTTAATTTGTTTCATTTTAAGGAAACTTAAATAATAAATTAGACAAAAAAGAAAAGTAGGTTTAATAGAGTGGGGCATAATAAGTATAAAATATAGAAACACCTCGAACTTGGTGGGGAGGAGATAGTAATAGTTAGGTTTAAATGTCAATGTTCATATTGTTTGAGACCCTCATACTTATGTGGCATTTTCCTATAATTGCTCATATCTCCATTCACTTTATTTGTTTATTATTCCATTTTTCTATTCATATCATTTTCTTTATGTTATTATCATTCCCCACTTTAGTAAATGTGCACATTCTATATTGGAATTCCAATATATTGTAAATTTATTTTCTGATAAAATCTCTCTCATAACTTTCTCATTAAAAAGTATATGATGCTTCTTATGGCCCATTAATCTACAGCTTTGCTGTCACACCCCGATTTTCCTAACTCTAAAAATAATCATTTTAAATATAAACAATTAAATCGGGATGCAACGAAGGGTAAAATAAAAAGGGAGAAATCATAATTCAATTGATTTTAATTAGTTTTAATTAAAATTCGTTTAGTTTAGCCCGGAAATTTGGGCAGCATCTCCCCTATACCAGGATCAAGTCGTAGTAAATACCAAAGACTATTCATCAGCTAACCAAGTACATAAATCATAACGATGAGGTCGGACCAGACCGCGCCATCATCGGATCCAAGATATTTAATAAAAAGTAACTACCGAGGCGGACCAGACCGCTCTACAGTAGGATCCAAAGTATATAAGAAATTATAACAACCGTGGCGGACCAGACCGCACTACAGTTGGATCCAAAATACATATCGAAAGCATAACAACCGTGGCGGACCAGACCGCACTACAGTTGATTCCAAAATATATAATTACATCAAAGTTACGTTTAAATAGCGGAAGCGAAATAAATAAACATTAATTTATCAACCGTTATAGTTTTTTATAAATTCGTTTAAGTTTTCGTTATATGAATTCACAATTTCGAAACGTCAAGTTTTTATAACTAAACTCTAAAGTTTAAGTTTTTACTAACAAATGAATAACGAATGAACTTTAACGAACTTTAAACTTTCTAAGTTAACTAAAATCATAACTTTCAATCCATTTATTTAAAGTAATAGTAGTTCGATAATCTAAGTGACGAAAGGAAAATTATGTTTTACGAACCGAAACATAAGTAAATTGTTTATAACCAAATTGAAATTTAAGAAACGAGAAAGTCTAACGGTTTCGATTTTATTTCCCTCGTCTCTTGATTATTCCTCCTTCCTCTTCTCTCTCTCTTCGCTCCGTCACTATGCCTCCGGCTCCCAATCTGCAAAACAAAGGAAGTTCTACAGGGCTGAGTACAACTAGCACTCAGTGTGATCATTGCCACAAAGGAAAAACAAAAGCAGGGCTTTCAGGATTTAAAAAGAGAGAAGAGAATGAATAAAGTTTGATCCCGTACGACCAAACAATTTAGGCGCCCATTTAGGTATTCCCGAGGTTACTCGTAATCGAATCCCGGTTAAACCACCTGTCGGATTATAAGAACATTTGCAGGGCGACATACATAAAGTGTATATAAACCCATCAGCTATGCTAGACGGCATAAATAAATTATATGCAAGTCTATCGGCTAGGGATCGAGATTTCTGTGGTAAACCCCACTCCCGATCCCGGTGTACACCAGTTGCTCGTTGGCGTTTTAGACCTAACGATATCAACCCGATATCGTAAAGATTAGAGCATTAAACCTGGGAAACCTGAGATTCACAAATAATCCTGAAACAAAGCCTGCACTTGAAGAATATAGAGCTTACTAGCTCAAGAGTTATCAAGAAATAAGAATCCCCAAGGATTTTAACAAGTTTGAATAAATAGATCCCCACCTTTACCGATTACTCGATTCTTTGGTTCGAATCTTAGTTCAGCTTCTTCGGAGATTCTTCCTACAAACATTTCCTGATGTTAAGTTACGTTCGTGGTTTCGTTTTAGAACTTTCTAACATAACTTTATAACTTTAATATTTCTCTAAAATTATATAAATAACTTATTAACCTTCAATAATTATTTTCTTATGTTTTCGTCGTTTGCATGGCTTATGATACGATCCTTGACGACCGAATTGAAGACGCACGCGGAAGGACTAAAACTAAATTGAACGAAATTGAAGAACAAGATGGATATTCCAATATACCTAAGCTCGAATCCTATAAATGATATAAGTCAGTTCTATGAACAGCCTATACCCCAAATAGCGATCGTCTTAGTCACACGGGAACGATGATTGACACACAACGAGGGATGATTGACTCGCTGATTCACCGGATAATGAATTCGTCTTGGAATAATCAAGAGAAATTCGAAAACTCTCAAGAGAGAATAAACTCACAATAATATTAATGATCAAAAGCTAACTAATTTTCGTCCACAAAGAGCCCCTTATATAGGGAGGCAAATAAAACCATCTAAACCTAATCTAACTAGGAAATAACTGACCCAAAGTCAAAGGTATGGCCCAACCCATTAACCAACATAATAAAAACCCAAAAACAAGTCTTTTAAGACCCAAAAACGTGGCCTGGACCAAAACACACGAAAATAAACATAAAGTCTTCAATCTTCAGCCCGAACGCACTCGATGAAATTAATAACTCGCGGGCTGTCCGGTCCGCCTTCTCCAATGGGCTTCTTCATCAATTCTTGAGCCCAAACTTCTTGGATCAATCCTTGTAAGCCTTCCTTGAACTTCTTAGCTCGAGCTCTCGTCACCGGCCCTTCGGGAACACGAACAGGATCTTGATTCATCGAACCTTGGACTCCATCATTCCCTCCTCTTGAAGAGGATTTGTCCTCAAATCCAAGGCGTCACCTACATCAAAAGGACTCAAATCAGCCACATTGAATGTAGCACTTACATTATACTCACCGGGTAAGTCCAATTTGTAGGCATTATCATTAATGCGCTCCAACACTTGAAAAGGTCCATCGCCTCGAGGTAGCAACTTCGAACGCCTTTGCAATGAAAACCTCTCCTTGCGCATATGCAGCCATACCCAATCTCCGGGCTCAAACACCACTTGACGCCTCCCCTTGTTGGCTTGCTTGGCGTATTGCTCCGTTCGTCTCTCAATATTCAGCCTTGCCCTCTCATGAATCTGTTTCACAAAATCAGCCTTTTTCTGGCCATCAAGGTTAGTATGCTCATGTTCAGGCAATGGAGATAAATCTAAAGGAGTTAAAGGATTAAACCCATAGACAATCTCAAAAGGCGAAAACTTAGTAGCAGAATGAACAGAACGATTATATGCAAACTCAACATGTGGCAAACATTCTTCCCAAGACTTAATGTTCTTCTTAATTATAGCCCTAAGCAATGTAGACAAAGTCCTATTGACTACTTCAGTCTGACCATCAGTTTGTGGATGACAAGTAGTAGAAAACAACAGTTTAGTACCCAACTTACCCCACAAAGTCTTCCAAAAAGTAACTCAAGAACTTCGCATCCCTATCCGAAACAATAGTCCTAGGTATTCCATGCAATCTAACAATCTCTCGAAAGAACAAATCAGCAACATGCGATGCATTATCAGATTTATGACATGGAATAAAATGCGCCATCTTAGAAAATCTATCAACCACCACAAACACAGAATCACTACCATGCTTAGTCCTTGGCAGCCCTAACACGAAATCCATAGAAATATCAATCCAAGGAGCAGTAGGAATAGGCAATGGCGTGTACAAACCATGGGAACTCACTCTAGACTTAGCTTGTTTACAAGTAACACACCTACCACAAATTCGTTCAACATCTCTCTTCATATGAGGCCAAAAGAAGTGTTCATGCAAAACAGCTAAAGTCTTAGCAACACCGAAATGCCCCATCAAACCCCCACCATGAGATTCAAGCAACAATAATTCACGAAGAGAACACTTAGGAACACACAATCGATTTCTCTTAAACAAATAATCATCATGCCTAAAGTACTCTTCAAAACCAGATTTCTCACATGCTCGATAAATCTCACCAAAATCAGCATCATCCACATATAAACTCTTCAAGCACTCGAAACCAATCAACTTAGCATCTAGAGTAGAGATCAAGACATACCTCCGTGAAAGTGCATCAGCCACTACATTCTCTTTACCTTGCTTGTATTTGATGACGTAAGGAAACGTCTCTATGAACTCCATCCACCTAGCATGCCTCTTGTTCAACTTGTGCTGCCCCTTCAAGTGCTTCAAGGACTCATGATCGGTGTGAATGACGAATTCCTTGGTCCACAAGTAGTGCTGCCACGTTTTCAAGGCCCTCACCAATGCATACAGCTCCTTATCATACGTTGGATAGCTCAACGTTGCTCCGTTTAGCTTCTCGCTGAAGTACGCCACCGGCCGGCCTTCTTGCATCAAAACTGCACCAATTCCAACACCAGAAGCATCACATTCAATCTCAAAAGACTTAGAAAAGTTAGGAAGAGATAATACCGGGGCGTGTGTCAATTTGTACTTCAAAAGCTGAAACGCCTTCTCTTGATCTTCTCCCCAATTAAACTCCACATTCTTCTTGATGATTGCCGTCAATGGTGCTGCAACACTACTGAAATGAGGCACGAATCTCCTATAAAAGCTAGCAAGTCCGTGGAAACTTCTAACTTCTCCAATGCTCTTTGGACTCGGCCACTCTTGAATAGCTCGTATTTTCTCATCGTCAACCTGTACACCCTGTGCACTAACTGTTGGGGTTGTTGTATAACTAAAGCAAAACCAGTTGTTTTAGTGGTTACGACACAGGTCCACTGTTAACAA
The DNA here is from genome assembly GCA_029379335.1 of Thymus mandschuricus. Lineage (NCBI taxonomy): Eukaryota > Viridiplantae > Streptophyta > Magnoliopsida > Lamiales > Lamiaceae > Thymus > Thymus mandschuricus. Next base: position 31,095,860 of record CM057072.1, read on the forward strand.
TCCCTATCTGGAAGAATATGTATAAGCAAGAATAAAGCCCATTATCTCATGTTTTAGACCACGTGTCGATCTGAGTTCGGAGAGGATCACGAAGGTCGTTGATAATGATGAGATATAAACAATTCACAGTCGAGATAGCTTGGGCTGAGCTATCGGTCTTGACTGCAGCTTAATGGTAGTGATGAATCCTAATCACTAATTATGCTGGTACGGTGGAACGTATTGAAGGATCAACAGAGATGATGCTCTTCTGATACTGACCCTATATCAGAGGTGATATAGGTGAAGAGCTATGGATCTCAGGCTCTAGCTCGATCTTAACCTTGGTAAACTATTAGATGTATATGTATTCTTCGATGTTACTTTGATTTACGAAGACATGAACTTCTCGTTAGTTCATCTTAATCATGTCGTACTTTGGGTAACACGAAGATGCATAGTATGTCTAATAAGTGTTATCAATAAGCCGTGTCCTGTGTGAGTGCAGGCTGACGATATCCCCTCAAGGGAGTTCACAATGTTTATTATACCAAGTCATGCATGCTGATTAAGTTCAGGTATAATAATGAGGAGTGAACGGGTACTACCTGAGGAATAGATGTTAACAATTAGGAGCAGTCATGATAGCTCTAAATTGGTTAACGGATATGGAAGGTCTTAAACACGGGGGTCGAACTATACAAAATACCTACCCAATCTACATAATTGGGACAGAGCGGTGATTCAGCTATGACACTATAGTGGAGTGCGTCATAGTTCTAATGAGATACATGTTCAGGGGTGGACATGGAAATATCGAATTAGATAAGGCCCAACTCTGTCTGGTATCCGATCCCTAGGGTGGCCCAAACAGACCTCAGGAATCGATCTAAACAGTATTATTGAGTATGGGCTCAATAATTGGACTCAGGCCCAGTATATGATATAGATTGGATTTATATCCATGTATATGGATAAGATTAAATCTAATAAGATAAGATTTATTTATTTAAATCTTGTGGGGATAAATATCATATCTAAATATATTTGGTATATATTTAGTTATTTATTCTTCTACTGATATGAGAATAAATTCTATCTGTTAGAATTAATTCCGGATATACAGTTGCATAACGGAACAGATTAATTCCTAATTAATTGCATATTAGTTAAGGAATAAGATTTGTAAGTTATGGAAAGGAATAAATATGGGATATGGCATTAATATGGTTGGAGATAAATAAGGAATCATATCTCCTTATTTATGAACCATATATATATACTCTCAAAGTCTCACACAAAACCCTAGCACACATTCTGATCTAGACACCAGAATTCTCTACGAGAATTGGCGCAGATCCCTAGGCGAGTGAGAGAGAGTCGGCCGAGTCTGAGGAAAGGAGATCGAGGTTCCGTGATCTTGTGACGTCCACCAAGTCTCAAGATCTGAAGGTGTGGGATCACATCCTAGAAGATCAGAACCGTAGATCGATCAGACACGACTCGGATTCCTCGTTTCCATAATCGTAAGGTATGTACTCGAGCTTTTGTATGACATTATGTGCACGATCGACTCAACACAACCGAACCAAGATCTGGGTCGGGGCGGCTTTCAAGCAGCCGTTCCAACAATTGGTATCAGAGCCCGAGGTTTTTGGATCGGCTCTGTGTTGAGTCGAATTTAATGTTCATGCATTCGAGTAATCATGATTATGTGTGCATGCTGCTGTCCGGGAATTATGTGCGTTGTTTTATTCGTTTCGATTTATCGTTGTTCGTTTGTTTTGAATCGGCGAGATAATAAGGTGCCGATTAGAATAGGATTCGTTTTTCTTGTATTTTTTCGATTTTCGTATTGTATTATTGCTGTAAATCGGAGAATTGCTGAGGAACGAGGTCCGAGGAACGAACAAGAGACGAAAGACGAACGACGGCCGCAGGCGGCGGCGCGTCGGACGCACGACGGCGGCAGCGTAGTTCGCGGCTGTTTTGGCGCTGCTGCACCTCGTCGTTCACGGCGGCTGAACCCTAGGGTTCATCCTAGGGTTCAGGCGAAGCCGGAACGAGTGGCGGCGGCGGCCGAATCGGCGGCGAACGGCGGCGACGGCTGGTGCAGCGCGGCGGCTGAAAACCCTAGCGGGTTTTCGGGCCTGCCGGCGCTGCTGTAGGCCTGAACCACGGCTGCCCGGTGGTCCAGCGCCCGGCTCGACGTCGGAGACGGAGCCCAGTCAGCGCCGGATGACCAGCAGCGGCGCGGCGACGGCGGTGGACGCGAGTGGGAGCAGCGGCGGCCGAAACCCTAACGGGTTTTGGCCCGCACGCTTCTGGGCTCGAACCACCGCGGACCGGAGGTGGCTCGACGGCGACAGTGGGCGCGGACGGAGGCAGGAGGAGGTCCGGTGGTCGGGGACCACCGGCGACGGCTGCTGTGGCGGGTTCAGATGGCACCGCGGCGGCTAGGGTTTTACCCAGCGCGCGCGCGGCTGCCGGAAGCCCCTACGGCGGCTGAGGCTCGAACCCAGCACCTCCGGTGGTGCTGGGGACGCCGGCGAGCCAGTGGGAGCGACCGGTGGCATTCCAGCCACCGGCGGTGGCTCGCGGCGGCGGCGCTGTTTTGTGCAGCGGCTAACGGCGAAGGCGACGGCGGTTTGGGCGACGGTGACGAGCAGTGGCTCGGGCTGGGCTGCAACGGACGCACCCAGCCCGGACCCAGCCACGTCAGGCTCGTCGTGGAGCCGAAACGGGGTCCCCGGCACGCACCGCGGCGGCGCGTGTGCTACACGCGTGGCTCGGCGGCGGCGCGTGGCCGAATTTCGAACGATGGGCTGCACGTTTTTGCAACGTTCGGCCCATTACGTTGACGACGGCTAGGGTTTTCCGAAACCTAGGCATGATCGTCGACGGCTAGGGTTTTCGTACCCTAGTTCGTTTCGAAATTAAATCGCTTTCCGTTTTAGGTAATTAGGGTTTTCCGCACCCTAATTTTTCGAGCACTTGCTAGTTTTGGAAGGTGGACTTGAAGATCGGGATAGGCTTCCAGAATCGAAGATTAAAGACCGAAGCTTGTTTCGGGGTTTTTATTTTAATTAAATGTAATAGATAGGGCTTTCCATTCCCGGTCGGCAGCCTATTTATTTTCGTTTTAATTATTATGCATGCTATGGATGGATTTAAATTACGCGATGAGTATGATTAGCATGTTTTGCATGTTATAGTTGCTTTTCATTGTTTGCGTAATAGAAATAACATGCATAGGGGTCATAGCATGTCCGTTTTAATGATTTCATTGCGAGCACGTTTTATTACTTGCGCTTAGAAATCATGTGATAGGACTTAATTGTCTATGTGCTACGATTGTCACACAAACCCATAAAAAGACTAAGCGGTATAATTAATCGATTATCTGTTAATTGATTTAAAGGACCTCCATATTTGGTTTAAAAATGAAATAATTAGCATTCGCGTTGACGATGAGTCTTCCTCCCTATAGGAGATGCTGATTATGGAATTCATTGGTTTAGACTTCAAAAGGATAATTTGATTTTAAAATGAAATAATTAGTGTTCGCGTTGACAATGAGTCTTCCTCCCTATAGGAGACACTGATTATGGTTCATTGGTTAAATTCAAAATTGATAATATGGAAAAATGATTTTATAAAGGTAATTCCTCCTTAACAGGTGGGTTACTCTTAATAGAATTAATTTTTCGGAATATTAAAATATGGTTGTAGCTTAGCTGCTTAATGATGAATCCTCCTATAGAGGTCACTTCTCAATTTAGCAGGGTCCTGAGGCACGGGTTATTATTTCTTTGTTTCACTATGGTCCGTGTGATGGGATAAGAAATAAAATAGACTGCGGTCATGGTCGATAATTTTATGGATAGCATTCACCTATAGTGGACTATTTGTAAATAGTATCGGGCTACTCGTTTGTTGGTTCAATGTTATTATTGGGTTTCTAACATTGATAACATAAATTATTTGCGCTTATAAGTTGTTTACTTGTTATTTATTTCAGATATGTCTATTGTTTCTATTCGCACGAAGATTTGTCGTTTAGCTTATTCCGATGGTGTTCCGGACTCCTTTCGATTTCGACTACTCGGTTTCCTGGCACGGAAAGAGATAGGTTTCTTGAGGTATGAGGATTCCCCTGATTTCCCTAACCTAAAGAGATTTCTCATGAGGTTTAAAAACCTTGTACGGATGTACGTGTTCTATGGTGGTGTTATGTCGGGAAAGACTGTTTGCGAGCTTCTACTTGCATGTTTCCCGACTTGGTTCCTGGCCCTCAGAGAAGCGGTTGTCCCGACCCACATCGTTCACGAGGACCCAATAGCTCTCATTGCGGAGTTACTCGTGGTAGATGCGGAGAGGATTGATATATTGCGGACTTCTTATGAGGCGGAGAGGAAGTTCTGGGATCGTCCTATTAGGGATGTCGATGTTAATCGGCATTTTACGGCCCGGGACAATGAGTCCATCATTGATGAGTACCTCCAGTCACTAAGGATTGATGATCTTGATCATGACGGACTCGTTCACGATGTGAATGAGCTGATCTCTGATCAATCCATTGATGAAGTGGGCGATTCCGAGTCTGTAAGTCTCGTTCACGACATGAATGAGCTGAGCTCTGATCAGCCTACTGAGGAAGTGAGTGATGCCAGGAAGGAGAAACCTCCGATAATAAAGGTTTATCAGAGGAGGAACAAGAAGTTAAAGGTAGATGGAGGTATGTCAGACTCTTGTAACATTAAAAACCAAATTATACTAGTTTAGTCCTCACGGACGGATTTAACTAGTGGATACTAATTGTGGTTTGTTGCAATCTTTGTAGGTTCGACTACAAGGAACGAGTAGGACGACTTCAAGTTCTTGAGCTCGACAAGCAACATTCAGTTGATGCAGTTGTCTAGCAGACTTGGAGATTTCTATCTTACGTTTTATCTAGAGTTTTTGGATACTAGATTCTGGATTATTACTTTTACACTACATTTAGTTGCCTTGTTTTGGCAGGATACTTATGTTTTACATATTAATGGATGATTACTTTCTTACATTGTATTAAAGATTTATTTCTTTAATACTGGTTGTTTTGATATATCATTCGTAGTGGGAGTAATAACTGTGAATTTTGAAGGATATTCCAAAATGTGTTATGATAAATGTGGTACTTCTTGTTCAGAATTGTCTCTTAGCAAAATACTACGTCACTATGTCTAAATCTATTTCCTTTCCTTATTTGAAATGAAGTGATTAGCATTTATGTTGATCATAGATTTCATTGTGATTTATCATGAATTGATTAGCATTCGCGCTAAGATTGCGTTTTCCCTTCCCACGGAAATGCTAATTGTAAGTTTCATTGGTTAAATCTGTTCGGAAATAAGGATAGTTTGCACACGAAGTGTCGCAATTTTGATGTTAGATTTAGCAATTAGTTGGACAAGTAGTTATTTTTCAAGGAAAGACAAGTATTTATTCTTGATTAACGTCCAAGAATAAAAGGAAATTATGGATTGGAACATCATAAGGCCGGAAGTACAAGACAGATAACCAAAAGGATCTGCACAAGATTATTTAAGAATCCTTGTCACAGTGGGAGTATTTTCGGGTGTGTCTCGAAAATTGTGAATTGTTCATCAAGAAATCTAGTTTCTTGGACAATGAACAGACCAAGTTGACTGGTAAAGGATAAGTTAGATGAAGATGGTTGCTTATCATTGATTAGTCTATGAGTTTAACACTCGAAAGACTTGCAAGTTGTATGCTCATAATAGTTGAGGACATACATGAGCGAACATGGATGTAGTTTGAGAAAAGGGAAGAATTTTCTCAACAGTTCTATGTTTCGGGACAAACACTTTGAAATGTGTGGTTCAATGATTAAAGCATTCATTTGTCGAACAACACATATAAGTCCGTTCATGAAATGTGTTGACAAATGGTATATCTCTCATCTACAAAGGACGTTGAAATGGTTGTCTTGTACATTGTGTGATAATATTACTAGCACTTGAACAAGGTGTGAAAATATTATCTGACACAATAAGTGGTGATTATCCGAACAGTTTAGAATGAAGGTTAGGAGTAATGTTAGATATATCCTACAGTCGGATAGTATAACGTTATTCAAGTACTCTTCATAGACTACTGTTGTGGCAAAGCTTGCAATACACCTGCGTGTTGCATAAGGAGCCAAATGTATGTTAGTGCTGTGTGCATGGTAACGGATATAGTCCATCATGTTTGTGGACACGGATAATCGAATGGTAGCTAGAAAAACGACATCACTGACCTTAAACTATGGATTCACGTAAGAAGCGGAATTTTCTTGAAGATTCTCACGCAGTGAAATGCTGAGAGGGAGCTAGATAATTCAGGGCTTAGCTTCGTGAATTGGCAGTAATCTCAATTTGTTAGAATTCTTACACCCCCTGGAGAATTCTAAGTGCAGTAACAAATTTCTGAGATTTGGAAATGCCGGTAACAACATAGTGAGTACCATTACTAAGGCGATATCGTGGAGGAAATAGAAACACTAGAGGAATGTACGATGACGGTTCCTTCACTAAGTGCACCATGTCAGGTATACTGTAGCACGTGGCTGACATGTCTTAGTGAGCCTCCCACGGCAATATACACTAAAAGGGTAAAATCTTTAAGTATAAGTGGGAGAAGAAGTGTATGATGGTTGTTAACGATTGCGATTGTTAACATTGTACATGGATGAAGTCATATGGTTTCCTGTAGACGCGTTGGTATACTAAAAGGTTTTACTTTAGTATAAGTGGGAGATTGTTGGGGTTGTTGTATAACTAAAGCAAAACCAGTTGTTTTAGTGGTTACGACACAGGTCCACTGTTAACAATCCCTATCTGGAAGAATATGTATAAGCAAGAATAAAGCCCATTATCTCATGTTTTAGACCACGTGTCGATCTGAGTTCGGAGAGGATCACGAAGGTCGTTGATAATGATGAGATATAAACAATTCACAGTCGAGATAGCTTGGGCTGAGCTATCGGTCTTGACTGCAGCTTAATGGTAGTGATGAATCCTAATCACTAATTATGCTGGTACGGTGGAACGTATTGAAGGATCAACAGAGATGATGCTCTTCTGATACTGACCCTATATCAGAGGTGATATAGGTGAAGAGCTATGGATCTCAGGCTCTAGCTCGATCTTAACCTTGGTAAACTATTAGATGTATATGTATTCTTCGATGTTACTTTGATTTACGAAGACATGAACTTCTCGTTAGTTCATCTTAATCATGTCGTACTTTGGGTAACACGAAGATGCATAGTATGTCTAATAAGTGTTATCAATAAGCCGTGTCCTGTGTGAGTGCAGGCTGACGATATCCCCTCAAGGGAGTTCACAATGTTTATTATACCAAGTCATGCATGCTGATTAAGTTCAGGTATAATAATGAGGAGTGAACGGGTACTACCTGAGGAATAGATGTTAACAATTAGGAGCAGTCATGATAGCTCTAAATTGGTTAACGGATATGGAAGGTCTTAAACACGGGGGTCGAACTATACAAAATACCTACCCAATCTACATAATTGGGACAGAGCGGTGATTCAGCTATGACACTATAGTGGAGTGCGTCATAGTTCTAATGAGATACATGTTCAGGGGTGGACATGGAAATATCGAATTAGATAAGGCCCAACTCTGTCTGGTATCCGATCCCTAGGGTGGCCCAAACAGACCTCAGGAATCGATCTAAACAGTATTATTGAGTATGGGCTCAATAATTGGACTCAGGCCCAGTATATGATATAGATTGGATTTATATCCATGTATATGGATAAGATTAAATCTAATAAGATAAGATTTATTTATTTAAATCTTGTGGGGATAAATATCATATCTAAATATATTTGGTATATATTTAGTTATTTATTCTTCTACTGATATGAGAATAAATTCTATCTGTTAGAATTAATTCCGGATATACAGTTGCATAACGGAACAGATTAATTCCTAATTAATTGCATATTAGTTAAGGAATAAGATTTGTAAGTTATGGAAAGGAATAAATATGGGATATGGCATTAATATGGTTGGAGATAAATAAGGAATCATATCTCCTTATTTATGAACCATATATATATACTCTCAAAGTCTCACACAAAACCCTAGCACACATTCTGATCTAGACACCAGAATTCTCTACGAGAATTGGCGCAGATCCCTAGGCGAGTGAGAGAGAGTCGGCCGAGTCTGAGGAAAGGAGATCGAGGTTCCGTGATCTTGTGACGTCCACCAAGTCTCAAGATCTGAAGGTGTGGGATCACATCCTAGAAGATCAGAACCGTAGATCGATCAGACACGACTCGGATTCCTCGTTTCCATAATCGTAAGGTATGTACTCGAGCTTTTGTATGACATTATGTGCACGATCGACTCAACACAACCGAACCAAGATCTGGGTCGGGGCGGCTTTCAAGCAGCCGTTCCAACACTAACAACAAATCCAAGAAACACAAGCTTGTCCGTACAAAAGATGCACTTCTTTAAGTTAGCAAACAGCCTCTCCTTCCTAAGTACATCTAAAACAGACCTCAAATGATCAACATGCTCTTCATGACTCTTGCTATACACTAGGATATCATCAAAGTAGACAACTACAAATCTGCCAATAAAAGCTCGTAAAACATGGTTCATAAGACGCATAAATGTACTAGGTGCATTAGTCAAACCAAAAGGCATAACCAGCCACTCATACAGACCAAGTTTAGTTTTACAAGCAGTTTTCCATTCATCCCCTTCCTTAATCCTAATCTGATGGTATCCACTACGCAAATCAATTTTCGAAAACACACAAGAGCCATGCAATTCATCAAGCATATCATCTAAACGAGGAATAGGATGTCGATACTTTACCGTGATGTTGTTTATGGCTCGACAATCGCAACACATCCTCATCGTTGAGTCCTTCTTGGGTACGAGTAACACCGGAACTGCGCAAGGACTCAAACTCTCCCGCACATGCCCTTTCGCCAACAACTCTCCAATCTGCCTCTCCAACTCCTTCGTCTCCTCGGGATTGGTGCGATAGGCGGGCCTATTTGGAAGTGTTGCTCCAGGCACAAAGTCGATTTGATGTTCTATCCCCCTAATTGGTGGTAAGCCAGCTGGTGTATCCTTGGGAAAGACATCATCAAATTCCTGCAAAACAGAAGAGATAGAAGGGGGTAGAGAATCGAGATCGTTAGTAGATAAAAAGTTTCCCTTGTACAGAAGTACGATCAAGGCCCTCTCCTCCTGCACCGCCAACTTCAGATCGCTCGCCTTTGCAAAGCACGATTTGTGTACTACACCCTTCTCCTTATCTCCCTTCTCCTTATTCTCCACCTTCTGCTCCTCCAACTTCAGCCGCTCAGCCTCATTTTGCAGCAACACTTGATCCTCATACACTTGTTTGGGAATAAGAGGAACAAGCGACACCTTCTTCTGCTTGTACTCAAACGAATACTTGTTGGTGAAGCCATCATGTGTCACCCTCCTATCGAACTGCCATGGACGCCCCAACAGTATATGGCTCGCTTGCATCGGTACCACATCACATAATATCTCATCCTCATATTTTCCGATGCTAAACGGGACCTTCACCTGCTTCGTTACTTTGACAACACCAGTTTCGTTGAGCCATTGCAACCGGTATGGTTTGGGATGTTGTATCACAGGTAGCCCTAATTTTCGAACCACGGCCACGCTAGCAACGTTGGTGCAGCTCCCTCCGTCAACAATCACGCTACACAACTGATCCTTCACCTGACATCTCGTGTGAAAGATGTTTTCGCGCTGCACCAAATCGTCCACGTGATTCTGTACGCTTAATGCTCTTCTGGCCACACAAATGCGTCCTACAGGTGGCTGAATATCTTCTTCTTCGTCCTCAGACTCCTCCAAACCAGGCATCTCCGGGTCAACTTCATCATCAGTCACGACTTCTCCATCATCTCTCATGATCATCACTCTCCGATTCGGGCAGTCACTCATGATATGTCCGAATCCTTGACACTTGAAACACTTACGATCACGGTTTCGACCCTCAGGCACTGCTGGTTTGCCTTGGTTGTTAGAGTTCGTCACATCTGGCCGCGTCTTCACGAATGGTTTCCTCTCGTCTTTCGGCGATTCCTCCTTCTTCCATGGATTTCCTCTCGAAAAGGAACCACTAGCAACAGGCTGAGATTGCTTCCAATTGGACTGGTTCTGCTTATTGTAGCCGTTGTTGCCCCTCCTCTTGAGCTGATTCTCTATCTTTACAGCCATGTGCACCATGTCCTCTATCTCGACATAATGTTGCAACTCCACTCCATTCCGAATCTCCCAATTCAGACCAGCCAAGAATCTCGCCATCGTCGCCTCACTGTCCTCCGAAATATTAGCTCGAATCATGGCTACCTCCATCTCCTTGTAGTATTCATCCACGCTCTTAGATCCCTGTCTCAAGCTTTGGAGCTTATTGTGCAGTTCTCTATAGTAGTGAGCTGGTATAAATCGCTTCCTCATGATCCCCTTCATCTCGTTCCAAGTCTGAACCGGAGGCTCCCCATTCCTTCTCCTACTCTTCTCCAATTGATCCCACCAAACGAGAGCGTAATCGGAGAACTCTATCGCTGCCAACTTCACCTTCTTCAGCTCGGAGTAATTGTGACAGTCGAACATGAGGTCAAGCTTCCTCTCCCACTCAATATACGCATCTGGATCGTTCCTCCCTTGGAATGACGGAATGTTCAGCTTGATGTTGCCCAAATTATTGTCAGGCCTGTTCCTTGGCTCCTCCCATTCCTCTTCTCCTTCGGCATCAAACTCCTCCTCAAACGGTCCATAGTCTCGATTGTTTGGACGACCTCGGCCACCTCGAAATCCTCTTCCATTTCGATGCTGTTGAAGCTGTTTGGAGGCTGACTCTACCTCACCAAGTCTATCATAAACTCCATCCAGTTTGGATTCCATCACCTTCCCCAACTCGGACTTCAATGCCTCAAACATGAACTTCAACTTGGGGTCCAACGTCTCTTGTTCTCCGGCCATACCTGCAATTTTTTTTTTTTTTTCAAAAGAAACAAACGAAAGTTAGTAAAAACAGAATCCTCACCACCTCACAATCACTCGTGTATCCCTCAATAAGGTTCACACTCAGCACTCGTGTATCGCTCAATAGTAATGGCTTTTACCCTCTAATAAGCTCACCTCTCTTGCCTTTTTCCACTCAATTCTCTCTTAAGAAGCTCAAATTCCCTTAATCTACCACAGAAATCACTATTAACGAATCAAGAGTACTAAAAATAGGAAGGAAGGATGACTGGACTAAGACAACCCTAAACCGAGACACGAAAAAAGACACAAAAATTTTACCGAAAACTTCGGCGGACGATTTGACCCTTTAAACGACCTTTTTTTGCAAAAATAATGGACCGATTCCGATGTAGTGGGAACCACCGTATAGATCTTTTCGAGAGCTTTCCGAAAAGGTATTATGGAGCAAAATCGGAGTTCGTATGCAAAAGTTATGGCCGTTTTAGTGCTGGCCGACGAAAAACACGAGAAAAAGACGAAAACACACCGAAACGAATATATAACTGATATCCCAATGAAGAAACACGTAATAACCAACTCAGAAAACACAGTGACACACTAGGGCTTCGAATATATCCTTTTTTTTTTTTCTTATTTTGTTTTTTTTTTTTTTTATCGAAACTTTTGCCCCTAATATGTCACGACAACGTGTAGAAGACTCACCTAAGACGTGTTATATAATATAAGGTATGGGATTTATATTCTGAGTATGTTTCCTATTCTTGTAAGGAAAGAAATCTTCTACTCCTTAATGACCAAGAAAACAACTTTGACTGAGTATCAAAACGAATCTGAATCTTGACACGAAAGAAAAGCTACCAAGAACGACTCTATGAACAGATACGACTCTATGAGCAGAACGAAATATATATATATATATATATATATATATATATTTTTTTTTTGGACACAGAAACGGATAGACGAAGACTCAAACGAACAACTGACACGAACATAATGCAAGAACACGAAGAAACGAATACTAAGACGAAAGAAAGATAAAACCTGGATGACGTAAACCTGGCTCTGGTGCCAAATGATACGATCCTTGACGACCGAATTGAAGACGCACACGGAAGGACTAAAACTAAATTGAACGAAATTGAAGAACAAGATGGATATTCCAATATACCTAAGCTCGAATCCTATAAATGATATAAGTCAGTTCTATGAACAGCCTATACCCCAAATAGCGATCGTCTTAGTCACACGGGAACGATGATTGACACACAACGAGGGATGATTGACTCGCTGATTCGCCGGATAATGAATTCGTCTTGGAATAATCAAGAGGAATTCGAAAACTCTCAAGAGAGAATAAACTCACAATAATATTAATGATCAAAAGCTAACTAATTTTCGTCCACAAAGAGCCCCTTATATAGGGAGGCAAATAAAACCATCTAAACCTAATCTAACTAGGAAATAACTGACCCAAAGTCAAAGGTATGGCCCAACCCATTAACCAACATAATAAAAACCCAAAAACAAGTCTTTTAAGACCCAAAAACGTGGCCTGAACCAAAACACACGAAAATAAACATAAAGTCTTCAATCTTCAGCCCGAACGCACTCGATGAAATTAATAACTCGCGGGCTGTCCGGTCCGCCTTCTCCAATGGGCTTCTTCATCAATTCTTGAGCCCAAACTTCTTGGATCAATCCTTGTAAGCCTTCCTTGAACTTCTTAGCTCGAGCTCTCGTCACCGACCCTTCGGGAACACGAACAGGATCTTGATTCATCGAACCTTGGACTCCATCAGCTTAGACTTCAACACAAAAGTTGTTCAACTAATCATTGAGAATATTTTGGTGCAAAAACATTTGACATGCAAAAGAGTTAGGGGGTCCTTCGAATCAAAATGAACATCGTTTCATTTTTAGAAAATTAACGGTGACTCCGATCGTTACCAAATTTTATAGGATGCTAGTTAATCTCATTTCGAAGCCATATTAATATTTTCAAAATATTTGGACAGAGTCTTGACATGCAGGGAAACATTATCCGTGAAAAAGAGGGGTATACCCACAACAGTTCATTCTCAAAAATTCATTCCGATTAAGTGGTTAATTATTAGGTTACGAACAACTTTAATTCGGGGATGGGTATGCAAAAAGAAGCGCCGGCAGCCACCAAAGAAAGGGCAGCTGCGACGGCGATGGAGAAGAAGAGAAGATGATCATGCATGTCTCCTCCCGGGAGTTCGTGGCGACGATCAGCCACTACTCCTAGGATCGAAATCTCCCTACGAGTGCATAGGAACGAACGGCATACCTTTTCGATGATCGGAGGTCAAGATATGCGAGAAAGATTATCGGTGGTGATCGGAGGCTGTTCTTGGCTTCCTTCGGTCTTGAAAAAGAGAGATGGTGGTGGAAGCTGATGGCGGCAGAAGCTGAAGAAGGTGAAGGCAGCGGCTGCTGCAGCTGATCGGAGAAGATGGTGGTGGCGGCGTCGGAGATGAGCGAGAGAGATGGAGATGGGGCTGCTGCTCTTGCAATCTTAGAGAGAGAGCGAGAGTGATGGTGGCTGGAGATGGTGATAGGAGAAGATGGTGGAGATGGGGAAGGTGATCGAGGTGATGGAGGTGGATGATGGAGATGATCGGCGATGGGGAATAGGCGGAGGTGAGCTACCGGCGAGGGGGAGAGAGTCGGGAGAGAGAGAGTTGGTTGGGGTTGGTGGAGTTTTCTTCCAAGTGAAGAATGGATAAGGGTTGATCAATTGAGGCGGTGATGGCCTCTATTTATAGGGGCCATCTCGTCTCTGGTTGATCGCCTCGCTTCCCGTCGAAAAGATATTTTTCCGGCAACGAGTTCCGATTCTAGATTTTAAAGGGTTTATGGAATCCACAAAAAATATCGAACTCAACGATATAGGTTAAAGAATTTTCGGAAGGAGTTTGATAGCTCGAAGAAATTTAAAGAAACGAAAAGGATCGAAAATAGACAAACGGCGACTCGGGTTTTCTTAACCGTTTATCCAAAAAATACCTAGCTTCTTTCATAATTCTTTTAATGTCAAAACTAGGTTGAAGGTATGAACATCACATTTTTGGAATTTTATTAAGTTAGATATAATATTTTTAGTTAACTAATTTTAATTAAATTAATATTCTAAAATTTCTTTTATTAAGTAATTTATATAACTAATAATATTAAAAGTTTTTAGGTTTAAAATCCTTTTATCCTTTTTAACTTATAATCAAGAAAAGCTTATTTTATTAAAGGAAAACAATTTATTTCCTATTTTCTAGTATTTAAAAATACGGGTTATTACATCTGCGGCTATAAATCTAACCCGGACTGTTGTCTCTTATTCATATATATATATATATATATATATATATATATATATATATATAGAGGATGGATCATATAGAAATAAGTCCTGGTGTGAGAAATAGGAATAGATCTGGACCATTGATCTTGATTTGATCTGTGGCTGTAATTGATTTAAGCATGATTATAAGGTATCAAAAACATGACTAGGTTTAAGCATGAATTTGTACATTAAAAAGCATAATGGTGTTGGAAGCATAAATATATACTCATTTAAGCATGATTTTGTATAGTTTTAAGCATCTTTCGCATTTTAGCACGCAAGGATTTATTTGCACACGAACCACTCCCTATATATATATATATATATATATATATATATATATATACGGTCCAATTTTGATCTAAATATGCATTCGGTAAAAGGTAAACAGTTTCAACTCGTGGAAGACGTCGTGAACATTTGCTAGGCTGGGAGGTAGTGCTAGGCGGTATGCTACATTCTTGATCTTCTCTAGGATTTCGAACGGTCCAATGTACCTCGGTCTCAACTTTCCTCGTTTTCCGAATCTAATGACTCCTCGGGTTGGACTGATCTTCAAGAACACTTTGTCTCCAACTTCAAATTCCAATTCGGTCCTTCTTTTGTCGGCATAAGATTTCTGTCGGTCTTGAGCTTCTTTAATTCGTTGCCGAATTGTGTCGACGATAGACACCATTTCTTGGACTACGTCTGGTCCCAAAAGCTTTCGTTATCCTACTTCGTCCCAATAGAGAGGTGAACGGCACTTCCTTCCATACAAAGCTTCGTATGGCGCCATTCCGATAGTAGATTGAAAACTGTTTTTGTAAGCAAATTCCACCAATGGCAAAATTTCTTCCCAATTATCTCCTCTATCGGCAACAACTGCGCTTAGCATGTCTTCTAAGATTTGGATCGTACGTTCTGACTGTCCGTCGGTCTGAGGGTGAAAAGCAGTGCTAAATTTTAACTGAGTACCCATAGCTTCTTGTAAGCTCGTCCAGAACTTCGACGTAAAACGGGAGTCGCGATCTGAAGTGATAGAGATCGGAATTCCGTGAAGTCTTACTATCTCCTTGACATAGAGTTTTGCCAACTTCTCTAATCCAAATGTCATCTTAATCGGCAAGAAGTGAGCTGACTTTGTAAGTCGATCGATGATAACCCAAATTGCTGTGTTTCCCTTGGATGACTTCGGAAAACTCACCACAAAATCCATGTTGATGTGGTCCCACTTCCACTCCGGGATAGGCAACGGTTGCAAGGTTCCGTATGGCCTCTGGTGTACAGCCTTCACTTGTTGGCAGGCCAAGCATCGTTCCACAAACGAAGCGACGTCTTTCTTCATGGACTCCCACCAAAATTTCTCTCGTAGATCCCGATACATTTTGGTGTTGCCGGGATGAGCTGTGTAGGGTGTATTGTGAGCCTCATACATAATTTCTTCTTTCAATGCTTTATCGTCTGGCACACTTAACCTGTCTCCATAGAGCAGCGCTCCGTCGGTGCTGATTTTGCAATCCTTCACGAAGTCGTTGCATCCTTTTGAGCCAACCTGTGATCGTAGCTTTTCCATGCGTGTATCGGTTTGTTGGCCGGCAATGATTCGTTCTCGAAGGTCCGGCTTTGCAACAATTGTAGCAATGCATCCATTTGTTGTTGCTGCGGGTAAAGAATGGTCAGGTTCAACTTGGCGAATTCTCGAGCAAGTCCCTCTTTATTTGTAATCACGTAAGCGAGATTCCCTCGGGTCTTCCGGCTTAAGGCGTCGGCAACTACGTTGGCTTTTCCTGGGTGATAGTTGATTTTACAATCATAATCCTTAACTAACTCAAGCCATCGCCTTTGTCTCATGTTGAGCTCCTTCTGTTCAAAGAAATATTTCAGACTCTTGTGATCGGTGAAGATTTCACACTTTGCTCCATAAAGATAATGCCTCCATATCTTCAAGGCATGAACTACCGCTGCTAGCTCGAGATCATGTGTAGGATAATTCTTTTCATGCTGTTTCAGTTGTCGAGATGCGTAGGCAATCACTTTTCCATTTTGCATTAAGACACATCCCAATCCTTGCTTTGATGCATCGGTGTAGATCACATATCCTTCATTGCCTTCCGGAACTGTTAGTATTGGCGCAGTTGTAAGTCGATTCTTGAGTTCTTGAAAACTTTTCTCGCATTCCTCCGTCCATACATACTTGGTGCCCTTCTTCATAAGTGAAGTTATTGGTTTGGATAACTTTGAGAACCCTTCGATGAATCTTCGGTAGTAACCTGCAAGTCCTAGGAAACTTCGGATCTCGGTTACACTTGTTGGAGTCTTCCATTGACTAACAGCTTCCACTTTGGCTGGGTCGACTTTGATCCCATCGGCGGAAACGATGTGGCCAAGGAACATTACTTCTCGTAGCCAAAACTCGCACTTGCTAAATTTAGCGTATAACTTTTCTGTTTGCAGTGTCTCGAGCACGGTTCTGAGATGCTCCTCGTGATCTTTCTGAGTCTTTGA
This sequence comes from Thymus mandschuricus, assembly GCA_029379335.1. NCBI lineage: Eukaryota > Viridiplantae > Streptophyta > Magnoliopsida > Lamiales > Lamiaceae > Thymus > Thymus mandschuricus. The sequence goes on from CM057072.1 coordinate 31,112,765, forward strand.
ATAGATGAGAATGTCGTCAAAGAACACGAGAACAAATCCGTCTAGATATTGATGAAAGATTCTGTTCATCAAATCCATGAATACTGCGGGTGCGTTGGTCAGTCCGAATGGCATCACCGTGAACTCGTAATGGCCGTAACGGGTCCTGAAAGCTGTCTTTGGCACATCTTCCTTTCTGACTTTCAGCTGATGGTATCCTGATCTGAGATCAATCTTGGAGAACACACACGCTCCTTTGAGTTGATCGAAGAGATCGTCAATCCTTGGCAACGGGTACCTGTTCTTGATTGTGAGTTTGTTGAGCTCTCGGTAATCAATACACATCCTCATGCTTCCGTCTTTCTTTTTCACGAACAATACTGGGGCTCCCCATGGCGACACGCTAGGTTGGATGAAACCTAGATCGAGTAACTCTTGCAACTGAACTTTAAGCTCTTGTAGTTCCTTTGGCGCCATTCTGTAAGGTGCTTTGGACATCAGGGCAGCTCCTGGCTCTAGATCGATAGGAAATTCAATTTGTCTGTCTGGCGGTAAACCTGGCAACACTTCTGGGAACACATCTTCGAATTCCCGAACGACTGGCACTTCTTGAATTGATCTTTCTATCTTTGGTGGCTCTTCAAGCGTTACCCAAAAGCATTGGCTGTTGCCCTTGCGTAGCATTGAAACGGCTTTCATGGCGGAAATGATCGGCACCTTTCCTCCAATACGAACGCTGTGAATCTTTGTGGCATCCTTGGCATTACTTCTGAAGGATATCTCTCGGTTCTGACAGCTGATAGTGGCTTCATTCTTTTCCAACCAATCCATTCCCAAGATAACATCGAACTCCATCATGATGATAACATATAGATCCGTTCGAAACTCCCGATCCCCTATCTTAAGTGTTTGGTTCCTACATGCTTTCTCACTTAACATGGTCATTCCTGAGGGTACACTTATTTGGAGAGCTGGGCTTATTTTCTTTGGATTTATGGATAAGGTTTGGCAGGCTCGTTGAGATATAAATGAATGTGATGCTCCTGTATCAAATAATGCCAAAACTGGTATGTCGTTGAATAGGATCATACCTGCTAGATTCTCCTGGGCGTGAGCGGCCTCGTCGCTGTTCAAAGCATAAGCCCTAGCTTGCTGGTACGGACGCTGGTTCTGTTGACTCCTAGCATTTCCCGGAAAATTCCGAGGTGGCGGCGGAGGTGGATGCTGAGGCTGGCCTCCTTGATTCTGGTCGCACCTGTTGGCGTAGTGTCCTTTCTTTCCGCAACGGTAACACTCCACTGTCTTTAGGCGACACTCACCTGGATGGTTCCCTTGGCAATGTCGGCAAAAAGGGAGGTTCCGGTTTGGTCACTTGGCCGCGGTGGTTGGGGCCGTGGTGCAGCTCGGAATTGTTGAGGCGGTTGAGGATTGCCTCTCCATCCTTGGGGCCTCATCTTGTTGCTAGAGCTTCCTCCTTCAAACTTTCTCTTTCCAAAAGCTGGATTGAACCCAAAGCTCTGCTCGTTGCTTCTGTCTCTTTCTTTCGGTAACATGGATTCAATATCCATGGCTCGGCTCAGTGTCTGGGCATAAGTGAGAGGACCGTGACTGGCAAGGGATATGCCAATCTCGTGTCGAAGGCCGCGTCTGAACTTGTCTGCATGTGCAAGATCCGTCTCCACGAGTTGCGGAGCATATCGAGAGAGTTGGTTGAACAAACGATCGTATTCGGCGACCGTCCTCTTCCCTTGTTGCAAGTTCCAGAACTCATTCTGGCGACGCTGGCGGTAACAACCCGGAATGTACTTCTCAAGAAGCTCGTCCTTGAAGTCTTCCCATGTGTATCGTTCCCATTGAGCAGCTGTGAGAGTCCTTTTGACCGACTCCCACCAGAAATCAGCTTCATCGACCAGTTGATGAAGACCATAAGCAAGTTTGTCGGCCTCAGTACATTTGAGGTAGTTGAAGATCTTGTCCATGGCTCTAACCCATTTCTCGGCATCGGCTGGTTCACCTAACCCATTAAAAGTCGGGGGATTCTGCCTACGGAAACTCTCATCATTCCTAGGCACCTGAACTCGCTCTAGGGGCTCACCTACATTGTCATTCCTTCCACGTACCATTTTGTTTGCTAAGTTTTGGTTGATTGACGTTGTTCTCTTTTGAGAAGCTGAATTGATATAGTTGTCAAAGAAACGTTAGTAATCTTTATCAAGAGTTTATGCTATATCCATAATAGCATAAGTTTCGTTAAAAGAAAAATTTTATGCTATATCCATAAATAGCATTTTGATTTAGGGGATTCAATATTTCAAAATATACTCATTCTTTCAAGTAGAAAACATATTCACATAGTTCACACATATATCGTAAACCCGATATAATCACATAAGTCACATATATATCGTAAACCCGATAAAATCACAAATTTTCAAAACCATATCATTTGTCAAGTTTCCAATATCAATCCCTCCCCGGATGATAATAATTCAGTTTCCAATATCAATCCCTCCCCGGATGATAACAATTCAGTTGTATCGAAACCCGATACTAAAACCTGTCACAATTCACGTTTCGAAAATAAATCCCTACTCGGATTATAACAATTTATATTTCTCAACATATAATTCCATATCTTGCAGTAAATAATGCAATTTTCACATTTCGTTAGTTTTCACGTTTCGTTTTTCATATAGTTCACATTTCGTAATCAATCATATAGTCCTTGCAAATAATCATAAGTGATAGATCCGGGTTTGAGATCCACAACAATTTAGAGTATTGTTTATCGCGTTTTGCCAAGAGCATTTATGGGTAAAGCGTTAAAGCAGTAAAGAGCAAGAGATTCATGTGCGTATAGAACCATAGATGAGTATTTTACACAGAGCATGATTCGCGTAGTGATGACAGATTAATAGTCGAGCTTTGAATAGGGCATACAAGGCATGTTTAGCCATAAACTAGCAAGATTCATGGAGTTTTACACTCATATAAGCAGATACTGAAGAAATGGAACAGGAAAAAGGAGGGGAACAAGGAGAACGGAGCTCCGTCGAGCCTCATTCCCTTTTGGCAATGAGGGTTTTACCTTAGGCTTAGGACAGGGTTTAAGATGGAGATTCTTCCCGGCGTCGAGAAAAGAGGATGGAGGTGAAGGGAAACTAGAGCTTCCCGGAGGAAGGCTTTGAACGCCTTGACTGCTTGAGCTCAGAGGAGCTCGTAGGAGGGAGTATGGAATTGAATGGAACAGTACGCCAAGGAGCGTGTTGTTCGCCGAGAGTGATGTGTTGTTGTGATCGTGCGTTCACTTAGTATTTATAGGTGTAAAGAGGGTAAAAAGTGAGCATTCGTGCGAAGGAAGGACAGAAAAGGGAATTCCGACGAAGACAAAGTATCCTTCGTCATGAATGTGGTGGTCCTCACCCTATAGTGAGTAGAGTCACGCGGATCGTATGTTACGCAGAACCTTGAACTTTGCTGCACATTTATGGGATCTGATCAGATCCTCTTAGCTTTGCAGATGCTTACGGGTCTTATAGGGCTTCTGGGAATGGCTAAAACCCCACGGCTTCTACAGGGAATATGGTTCTTGATTATGCTGAGCATTTAATGCTCGTGAAATCTCTTTGATGACATACTTCATATACAGCACAACCTCCATTGACTCCTATTAAGATTATTATCAAATAATCTTGATAATAATGACGGTAAAGCTTGTCTCACCCAGATCTTAACATTTCATTTCTTCTTGATAAGATTTCTACATTCACAGGGGCTTCTAGTATGCCGTAGCTCCAGAGTTGAGGAAAGTACATATTCTTATCAACTCTGGTTATTTGGGCATTACTGCTGATATTAATCCCTATCAATAAGATCACCAAGTCACAAAATCATATAACTATAATCATAACCATAATCATATATATCATCAAAATTGATTCGTTTAGAAACGAATCTCAAGTACCTGTCCATAACATATCATACATATCATATGTCGATCCTGCATAGTAAGATAATGACATAATAACATATGATGTTCGCCTCTACGAGAACTTTCCCACATAAACATATATCAAACAAACATGCAAATGCAGATGCAAAGATGAAGTCGGGGCGGCTTTGTAGGCCCACACCAAAAATCCCGGCTTGCGAAGCGTCGTCATATATATATATATATATATATATATATGGCTCCGTCGGCATCTCTGTCTGCATATACTTGCCCTACTCCTAGTAGTTCCCAACTGAGGCCTCACTGCCTCCTCCTTCCTCATCACTAATGTCCATGTCACTCCCCTCTCGGCTCGAACCATCGGCCTCCTCATCATCATCACTATCATCATCTGAATCTAAATCTGAATCTGACTCTGACTGGCCTGTCCAAGCTCTGACTCGGTGTCTGTACTTCAACTGTCCACTGCGAAGGATCTTGGGTCATCGGCGTTGGTTACGTCGTGCGGGTGGCGGTCTACCGAAGATGGGCCCGGGACGTCGTGGTGGAGTGCACTCTCGGACTCGCCTCTCGATCTCCTCGGGAGTCAACCTGTTTCCGTGCACAATCGAGCGTAGATCGTCAACAACGGTCACCTGTCGGCGCTCCTCTCTGACCTCCGAAGGTCCGGCTGCGTCTCTCGTCCCGGATGGACCTGCCTCGTGGTCGTGGCATCGGATAAGTGGCGGAGGTAATGGTGTAAGTCCCTCGCGATCCTCGTGGTAGTTCGGGCGTGGCCTAGCGGGCGTCGGTCTCTCGATATGGACGAGTGATGGCTCGGCAACGTACGGGGCTGTCCTCCATATAGGTGCAAGGGATGGCTCGGGAACTGAATTTGGGACAACTCCCGTCAAGGTATACAGTGGTGGATCGGTACCTGGGATAGACGGGAGCGTCCACATTCTGAAAAGATCCATGTCATCGGGCGCGCCTGTTCGGAAACGGGGATACCGCGGCTCGGTCGGAAGTGGAGTCTGAAATGGAACTGGATTCACCGGAGGTGAGCCGTACATCATCCACTGTGAAAACAAGAAGGCTGACAGTGCTGAGAACTCGATATACTGGTCAGTGTCGCCCCAACGTGGCCTTCCCCAATACTCGCTTGTCTGCTCGGCACAAATCGCCCAACCATCTGGTAGGTGAGTAATGAGGTGTCTGACTGCTTGTGTATTGGTTATCCCTCCAGGATATGCCTCTCTGAAAATCTCCGATAACCTGCTAATGTATCCACCTACGGTCTCCCATTCCCTTCGAAAACACCTCAAGAAAGCTTGCCTTGCTTCTTCCTTTCTATATCTCTCCATGAAGTAACCTTTCGGATCCATGTCGCCTGAAATCAAACACGGGTCACCAGCATTCCAATAGAAAATCAATTGTGCATGATTCCTTTTTCATTCTGCTCGGGTCGTGAGTTCCCGAGAAGAGATTACCCTGTTATGCTTATGATTAAATGCATGCAATGCACACAAATAATGCAACACCAATTTCTTAATCTAATGCAAATGTTTTCAATGCATTCACAAAACACGAAAAGGTTAGTTTATAACAATAATCGAATGAAGATTAAGTTTCGATTTTAGTTTCAAATTTTTGAGTTTTCAATAAACATCTCACGTTAGTTTACATTTGTTTCACATGTTATGAATGTTCCTTCGAATAATATCATATAGGCCATATCTTCACATAAAGTTCACATAAGTTTAACACAACGTTTCACATAATCACACTACCGATTCGTTAGTCTCATATAATCACAGGGTTCGAAATGTACCTCGACGATGAGCTCGGAGCGATAGTGATCGAGAGAGAGAGAATGCATAGGTCCATGTGATTTTAGGTCGAAAATATATTTAGAGTTCTTTAATACATGGTTCACTTAGGATAAAATTTCTTATAAATTCCAAATTTTAAGTTTATAATAGTCTTCGGTATTCAGAACGACTACGCTCTGATACCATGCTGTCACACCCCGATTTTCCTAACTCTAAAAATAATCATTTTAAATATAAACAATTAAATCGGGATGCAACAAAGGGTAAAATAAAAAGGGAGAAATCATAATTCAATTGATTTTAATTAGTTTTAATTAAAATTCGTTTAGTTTAGCCCGGAAATTTGAAGAAGAGCTTCGATAAGGCGACGCTTCTGGACCTGGGGGGGGGGGGGAGTAGCTGATAGGGACTAATATCAGCCATATTCCATAAATAAACCAAATTAATGGGGAAACGCACCTTCCTTAACCTCAGAATATAGTCTCTAGGAAAAATAGTATACTAGATGCCGCGATAAATACAGAAATCTTACTGAAAAGGAATGGAATGATAGGCTCTGGGTGAGATAAGCCTTATCATCGTTATTAAGAGAAATTGATATTCATTCCAATAGGGATCAATAGAAGCTATTCTGCATAACAACATATCATCAAAGAGATTTCATGAGCACCAGACGCTCAACACAATTAAGAATTGTATTCATACAGAAGCCGTGAGGTTTTAACTCCTCCCAGAAGCCATGTGGGATCTGCAGGCATCTGCAAAGATGGGAGGATCTGGTCAGATCCCATAAGTGTTTATCAGAGCTAGAGGTTCTGCGTAGCATACGGTCCGCGTGACTCTATGTACTATAGAGTGAGGACCACTGCATTCATGACGGAGGATACTTTGCCTCCGTCGAAATTCCTTTCCTGTCCTTCCTTCACACTGATACTCACTTTTCACCCTCCTCACATCTATAAATACCAAGTAATCGCACACTTCAATCATCATCACAACATCACTCGCTACAAACAACACGCATCTTTGCGTACTGTTCCATTCAATTCCATACTCTCTTACGAGCTCCTCCGAGCCCAAGCGGTCAAGGCGTTCGGAGCTTTCTTCCGGGAAGCCCCAGTTCCTTTTCACTTCCATCTGTTCTCCTCGACGCCGGGAAGAATCTCTCTTACACACACTACCTTGAGCCTAAGGTAATACCCTCATTACCTAAAGGGGAATGAGGCTCAACGGAGCTCCGTGCTCCTCGTTTCTCTCTTTTTCCTACTTCGTTTCTTCATTATCTGCTTATGTGAGTGCAAAACTCCATGAATCTTGCTAGTTTATGGCTAAATATGCCCTTTACACATAGCACACAACTTGATTATCATTAATTATTCCTATACCAATCGTGCTCTGTACAGAATGTTCGATTATGGCTTCCTATATGCGTGAATCTCTTGCTCCTTACTGCTATAACGCTTTACCCATAAATGCTCTTTGCAAAATATGATGAATAATACCCTAAATTGTTGTGGATCTCCAACCCGGATCTATCAGAAGGTATACATGGAAGAAAAATATGCAAGTATGTAGTTTAAAGACTTGATTTTTAATAGATCTCCAAAAACATGCAGCTGCGTATAGGGATGGCAACGGGGCGGGGCGGGGCCGGGTATAGCTTCCCCACCCCCATACCCGCCTCCGATTAAATCAATGCGGGTACGGGGCGGGGATTACCCTGCGGGAGAAGGATCTCGTCGGGTACCCAATTAGAATTTTTTTATTTAAAAAAATTGATTTTTTATTTAAAAAAGTGATTTATCTATTTAAAAATTTGATTTTTTTTAAAAATAATAATTAATTTAATGTTAAAATTAATTTATAATTAAAAAATAGTTAATTAATTAATATAATATTCATAAATTAAAATTTTTTAATATAGATTAATAACAAAATATTCAATTTATTAAAAATTTTAATATAATTTAAAAATTTTAATATTTAATTTATTATCGGGGCGGGTACGGGGTGGGGACTCTCAAACCCGCCCCCGCCCCGAACCCGATTCGGGTACATGATTTCATACCCAAACCCGTCCCATTCGGGGCGGGTACCCGCGGGTAATCGGGTTTGCAGGTAAAATTGTCATCCCTTGCTGCGTACAACTGCTTTACATATTTATATTACTGCGTATGTAAAGTTGCTAATCTTAAGAAACGCGACTACTGACTCGAACTTAAACCCTAAAATGGAGACTAGATACACGTCCTACACGTGTCTCTAGATCCGACACTTACAACTCAAACTTAAAACACCAGTACAAGGTTCGATTGCTCAAAACAACAAAATGAAATAACTTTAAATAAATCATCATCTTCAACAGTTGCGCGCCAAAACTCCATCTTCATTCTTTTAAGCTCTCCTCGAACATGCTGTCTCATTCTTGCATACTCTTGGAGCCCCTCTCATTCCGGCATGTCTCGGTTCCATTCATAAGCCCCTTCGCTTTGAAGCTTTTACATGAACCACTCTTTATCCATGCTTCTGCGCACCGACAATCACTCCGATCCGTACTTCTGCCCCAAGCATCACAATGTGGATTTAAACATACTTTTCAAGCTGATATAGGACTAATGAGTGATCCTAACACGTCAGTAACATCGTTATCGTTTTGGACTGACTCTAATATATCATATTAGATTTCGGCCGGCCATATTCACCCCTTAAAAGATTGTATAAGGGTGTTATGTATTGAATTTTCAACCGTTATGATAAACTCACATAGATAACGTTATAGAAGTGTTATATATGCGGATGATTTTTAATAACACCAGTATACTTAACAGTTTCTTTTATACTTAGATAACTCAAATTTTAAGTTAAGCATGTATAAACGTTTTTCTTGTAGTGTATATGTTTCAGTACAACATGAACATACGATATAATTATATTCATTTACTGCATAATATTCATGCATGTGCCTTGTACACAAGATTTGATTTTGATTTGATATCGATTTAATAATTTATAAATATAATGAATTCAGTTAAACTTTAAAGTTATTAGAAAATAAAATAATCAAATAAAATAATGTTAAAGTGAGCAAACGACCATCATCCTCTCATAATTTAATATCTGAGTTTAATCTTACTATTCATTAGTGTCAATCAATCCAGTTAAGTTTAACCATATTATTAAACATTGAATTTTAGTTTTATTAATTATAAATATATAGAGAGAGGCTCCTATTATGCATGCTTCCCTTTCTGAACTAATTAATGAGAAACGTAAACTTCCTATTAGTAGTGTAATTTGACTCTTTCTCTCATGATTACTTTCATTCCATGCAACGCTGCAACAATTTTTTTAAACACCTTCGTCTCGTCATTTCATCTATAAATTAGTAGTACTAATTAATTACCTATTTATCAACGCTAGCTGTTGTTTTTTGGGCCGAGCTACAAGCAGCCTCAATTTTTTTTCAGAGCTACTAGCAATATTATACTCCATCCGTTCACGATTTTTAGATTTCATATATTACTTCACCCGTTACAGTATACAATCATCTCGTTTGTTTACTGTACGAAACTTTAGGCACAATGTGAAAAGTAAGAATTAATTCTTTCTATTTTAGAAAACATGACAATTCATGTGAAATGACTGTATTAGGAAAGTAAAATGATTTAAATGAGATGGAGGGAATACTAAGAGGGTGTTTGGCTAAGCTTATAAGCTACTTTAAGTTGCTTATAAGCGGTTGAGAGTTTATAAGCACTCTAAATGTGTTTGGCAAAATAAGCTCCCAAAATAAGCTCTAAGTGCTTATAAGCACTCCAAAAATTAAGCTCCTCCACCCCAACTTATTTTTTCAAATTTTGATTCTTTCATTGTATAACTTTATATTATTTTTATATTTCTATTATAAACACTTTCATTTGATTGTAGAAAATAATAAAATCCAAAAAAAATATTTTTTTATTTTTTATTTTTTAATTTTCAGATTTTGATTTATTTAGAGCTTATAAGCTCTTTTATCCAAACACTTGGGAAATCTTATAAGATCTTAAATCTAAGAGCTTATAAGCTCTTAAAACATCCTATAAGCACTTAGTGCTTATAAAGTCCTCAAAATAAGCTTAGCCAAACACCCCCTAAGTCGGGGAGGTACATAATCTTTAGACTCTTTCATTTTTTGGTAACATGCCCCACCTTTAGTACTTTATATTTTATCACTTTTAAATGCGATTAAAAATATTATATGAGTCTATAACTATTTTACTTTAACACTTTACCCACTTTAATATAGTAATATATATATATATCATCAAAATACAGTAGTCTCTGTACGAATTTTTCGGTCCAAAAATCATGAATAAACAGAGTAGATTATTGAAAACGTCTAGAAATGATCAATACTGCTTCTTTTCACTCTCAAAATTAAAAACAAAAATATAGATTTCATACATTAAAAAATTATTAGTTTTATAACTAGTACATAGCCTTAATATTAATTCAGATGAGCTCGTTGTATATATGCGCCTCTTAAGTCTGTTTTATTTTTCTTCAAATGGTCAATTGCTTCCTTTAGATGTGCGTGTATTGATCTAGTGATAGAGTTGAGTATCGGGTCAAAAGGTCCTAACTTCAAATCCTTCGTGACACGACCTATAAATTTACTGTTAAATGCTTTTAAAAAAAACTTAATTAATTGCTAGCTAGATCAAGATGCTTCTCAAATTGATGCAATGTGAATAAAAATATAAGAGCTAAGTGCTTTTTTCTTCTACTAGACTAGTACCTCTCACCATTGTACGTACATGTTCTTATTCTTCTTCCATTAATTGCCACATAAATTCATGGCTCATGTAGAGTCGAATAGACCATTGTACGTACATGTTCTTATTCGTCTTCCATTAATTGCCACATAAATTCATGGCTCATGTAGAGTCGAATAGATATACTCTTATGTATCTTTCAATATTTAATTCTAATGAAAACCTAACACATGTAATACGTACATATATTTAATTCCGATGAAAACCTAATACATATATTTAGGGTTTTTTTTTTATTTTATTTTTTTTTAAAAAAAAAAGAGGATCAATAATGGTTCCCCATTTCCCACCTTAATGTGACTCGAACCCCCGACCTATTGGTTTGAGAAGAAGCGTCTTACCAACTGAGCTGCGCTTCATTGTCATACATATATTTAGGGTTAAGTGTGGACCCAATTCCAATATACCCTCCGGCCCACTTAAATAGTTTTATTGATTTACGAATATGAAATTAAAATATTAAAATGAAAAGTAAGGGGTCCACGTTAAAAGTATAGAGTTAATTTTTTTATTTTTTTTTATAAAACAAAATATTGAAGATGACAAGTTCATAATTATTTACTAATCGGGCTACAATTATTTCTACCGGAAATAGATGAAGATAAACTGATCATCCAAAAAGAAAAATAACTCACTATAAGCTAGACGGAGGGAGTACTATGGTAAAGTTAATGTTAAAATACTTCACCTAGCACATTCACACATAGTAGTGTGCTAGCACATTCACACATAGTAGTCTGCCGGCTCTTATAATTAATTTGATATCACTCACATTCAATATACATATGTCCAACTTTTTAAGAGTCAGGTGTAGCATCGGCTTTACAGAGCACCACCCACTAACCATTGGCACAATCTTTTCCAAATATAACTCGTGTGTTGTGTGTGTTTGGTTTAGAAATAAAGGTTAATGCTTGAGAACAAAATGCCTCGTATTAAATTCTTCCATAATTTTTATGTTGGTTATTTTCAAAAAAAAAAAAAAAAAAGAAAGAAAAAAGTACCATTTGCTCCTCCTACTGCTTGATTAGCTCGAGGTTGTGGGGCCTACAAGATTAGCAACCACTCACTCACCATTTATGCAACAAACCTAGAAATCAGCTACACAAGCTTTGAGCAGTCAAATAAAGTTTTTTTCACTTATATATACACATATATAGTAGCAAACTAACTTCACCAAACTCAAAAAAACATGTCTACCATTACGCTTGGTATGCCTATTCCCATCAAGCCCATCAATTTTTCTGAGAAGAAATATCAAAAACTGTGCCTACCTTCTCCCCTTTCTTGCACGTTGCAGTCTTCCTCCCTCGGACTCGCTGCTACTCGTACCGTTCCTTGTACCGATGAAGCCAGCTCCACGCGACGATCGGGAAATTACAAGCCTACCGTTTGGAGTTTCGACCGTATTCAGTCGCTCAATAGTGTATACAAGGTACGTTAGTATGAGTGTGTGTTTTCGTTCCAATGTTATTATCTTCTTTTTTTAGACGAACACAAGCACACAATGTGTTTATTTTATAGATACTCTATCTGTTCCATATAAGCTGGTCTAATTCTTCTTTGGGGGACCCTAGGCAAAAAAGATATTATAAATGGATTTTTTTTTTTTAAATACATACTCCTTCTGTCCCATTAAGAAAGAGACCTTTTTCTTCGGCAAAGGGAATTAAGACGAGGTGATGATAGTGTGTTAAAGTGAAAGGTAGTGGGTTCAAGTGATGTGTCTGAATTTTATTAGATTAAAAATTTTCTATTTTGAAAAATGTCCCTATATCAGTGGGACGTCCCGAAAAGGAAAATGTCCCTTTATCGGTGGGATAGATGGAGTGTATTCTTTCTGTCCCACCAAAAAGTAAACATTTTCCATTTTTTGGGCCGTTTGACCTAAAATGACATGTTTATCCACTCAAGTCTACACTTAATTATGCATGTATCTCAATCAAATTTGAATTAAAATATTTTAAATTATCATAACTTTCTCATTTGTTCTTCAAATTTTACAATTTTTATGTCAAATTAAAGGTATCTATGTTATTTTTCATTTAGGATACATCATCAATATATTCTCATGAATCTATAATGATATATTTTAAAAAACATAAAATCCCTACTTTAATTATTGAACACTCAAATTATTAAACACTCCCTCCTTAAACTTCATGCCAAAAAAAAAAAAAATGTTTCCTTTTCAATGAGAATGAGGGATCGGCTAAAATAATGGGATATACCCAAATGTAAAATAAGCTAAATAAAATGGGACGTATGGAGTATTGTGTACTGATTACTTTACACACACATATTGTACAGGGAGACAAATACACGACAAGGGCTTCTGAGTTAGTTGTGCAAGTGAAGAAGTTGATGGAGCAAGAATCGAATTGGTTTCGACAGTTGGAGTTGATCGATGATCTTCAGAGGTTGGGGGTATCCTATCATTTCGGGGATGAAATTCGTCAAATCTTGAGTTCCGTTTATTTAGATGGGAAATATTGTAAGAATTTAGAAACGGAGGAAATGGATCTTTATTCGACGTCTCTTTCCTTCAGACTTCTTAGACAACATGGCTTTAAAGTTTCCCAAGGTGCTTATGTCACTTATTACAAATCCTTATTTTCTTTTCCCTGAATCAAAATACAAAACATGCTAAATTCTAATTAAACCCTACTTATGGCAGATGTGTTTGATTGTTTCAAGAATGAGGAGGGAGGCTTCGATGCAAAGCTAGGTGTAGATACAAAGGGATTGCTCGAGTTATACGAAGCTTCATTCCTTTTGACACACGGTGAAGATACTCTGGAGCAGGCGAGGATATTCTCGACAGATCTTCTGCAACGTAAGCTTGATGATGGTGGAATAACGGATGAATATATGTCGATTTTGGTGCGACATTCGCTAGGGTTACCTCTTCACTGGAGTGTTCAAAGGCCTAACGCGAGATGGTTCATAGATGCTTGTACCAAGAGATTGGATATTAATCCTGTTCTTCTTGAGCTTGCTAAATTGGACTTCAATATTGTTCAAGCAACACACCAAGAAGAACTTAAGCATGTCTCAAGGTGACTACTACGTATGTCTAGTAATTAAATATTCCATTTGTCCCATTGTTCAAGCCTTCAAGGTATGAGTACGATTTCGGTCCGTCCCATTTATAAACATTTCCTAAAATCGAAATATTTAGTCTATTCAATGATTTATATCTATTTCTTTCGTGATTATTTGGATAAAGCAAAAATTAAATTAATAATTTAGCAAAATTAGTAATTCAATAAAAAATATATTAGACTTTTAAAAAATATTTATAACTAAAATCTAACTATGATGTATTAACTAATTCATATAACTCACAACTAATCAAGTCTTTCTTAATTTCCGTGCAAGAAATTTTATTCTTTAAAAACATATGAGACAAATGATGTATTATTTTTGCTTATCATAAATATTTTTGTGTATGTATAGATGGTGGGAGGAATCAAAGTTGGCTGAAAAACTACCATTTGCGAGAGATAGGGTGGTGGAGAACTACATATGGAATGCGGGGTTGTTGTTTGAGCCTCAATATGGATATCCAAGAATTATGACAACCAAGCTATTCATTTTAATCACAGTAATTGATGACATATTTGATGTCTATGGCACCTTGGAAGAAACCCAACTTTTCAATGACATCATTCAAAGGTAGGGCCCACCAAATATATACAATTATGCATTTTATATACTATACTAGGAACCGTAAATCAATAGTTCAGATCGGTTCCTAAATGATTAACTTATAATGCCTCAGATGGGATACCGAAGCCTTAGACCAACTTCCTGAGTATATGCAAATATGTTATCTGGCGCTCGACAGCTTCATCGACGAGATGGCGTACCATGTTCTAAAGGAACAAGGCATTCTCATCATTCAAGATTTAAGGAAATCGGTAACACTACTTACTACAATCTCCGTGTACACGATTTAATGAAAAAGTAGTAGATTGCGTCGTAATTTTTTAATACATGGATTAAGGCCCCCTAAAAATAGTTACAAGGAGAAAAGAGAGGTTTAAAATATAGACGGGATCGGACTGGAAACTATAATTGAAACACCACACTGTTTATGGACGGACCAAAATAGCAAAAACATCACTCTCTTTTGTGAATAGAAGAAAAAACCTCAAATCACTAATATATACTAGTATTTTCACATAATTAAATTGAAAGTTTAATAATATTTGGCAGTGGGCGGATTTGTGCGGAGCATATGCAAAAGAGGCCGAGTGGTACTATACTGGGTATACACCAACACTGGAGGAATATATCGAAGTTTCATGGATTTCGATATCAGCTCATACAATATTATCCTGTGTATTCTTTCTCATCACAAATCCAATCGAGAAGGTGGCCGCCGAGAAGTTGCGTCTTTATCACAATGTCATTCGTTGCTCTGCCATGGTTTTACGCCTCGCCGATGATCTTGGAACCTCACAGGTTAGTATTCCCATCGTCCCGACTAATATTACACATGACACATGACACATTTCCTCGAATATATGTAAAACATATACTCACTTATGTAGGGATAACTATTTTTCGGCACGAAAATTAAGACGAAAGTGATCGTATTAGATAAAGTAGTGTGAATGTATTTTAGTGGGTTAAAGTTTTGTTGTTTTAGGTAATATCCCTATATTAGTGGACGAATGGAAATGGAACTTATCCCTATATCAATGGGAGGGAAGAAGTATATATTTACGGGCCTTCGTTTTCTTAATTTTTATTTTTCTACTAAATTTTTTTAATTAGTTTGAAATGAGGCGAGGTGAACTTATCCCTATATCAATGGCACAAATGAAGTATATATTTATGGGCCTTCGTTTTCTTAATTTTTATTTTTGTACTAAATTTGTTTAATTAGTTTGAGATGAGGCGAGGCGATGTGCCGAAAGCAGTAGAGTGCTACATGAATGATACGGGTACTTCGATGGAGGAGGCTCAAGAGCATGTGAGGTTTATGATAAGAGAAACGTGGAAAGATTCGAACGAAGAATGGTTTAAAGAACGTCTAGTGTTTTCTGAGAATTTTATGAGAAGCGCAGCCGATCTTGGGAGACAGGCGCAATACATGTACCAACATGGAGATGGGCACGGAATCAGCAATCAAGAGATGGAGGAACGTATTTTAGGTTTGATATTTGAACCTGTTACTTAGGTAGCCTTGAGTTACACGAACATCTACCACATCTTTTAATGCATTCGTGCAACAAATAAAATTAGTTCAACAAAATAATTTACGATGTGAAAGATGAGTGTAAAATAATAATTAATGAATATTGCATGTTTTCATGGGGTGTGATCCGTCTTTTATTATTTTAATATTTTTGTAATTTTCATTGCAAAATTTTATTGAACGAAGACGAGTGAGGAGTGAACAATTAGTGGTGACTATTGTTCTATATACATGTACCTTTGAAACTCACGATAGTGATTGTTACTTTGGGAGAAATCCCCTCAGACGTAGATGTGTTGATCACCGAACTAGGTTAACATGTGCTTGTGTTCTTTCCGTTTCAGTTCATGAATCTGTTTTACACATTGTCTCTCAACTGGAGTGAAACTCTGCATTGATTACATAATTTCATAAATAAGTTGATATCATTGAGTGTAAAGATTAAATGGTTGTGTTGGAGTATAATGCTAAAAAAGGAAACGTAATCGGGTGAGACGGGCCAATAACAAAAGTTAATAGGTATATTTTTGTGGGATGAAGCGAATATTTGGGTAGTCAATTCCCTCCTTCCTTAGATGTATTTGTGAATAGTCTATTCCTTCCTCCCTTAGATGTCTAAGTTAGTGAGTTTATTGACAAAGTGAACTTTGTGCGGCAAGAAACTTTCGCTAATTTGGTTATTGCATTCAGACAAAGTAAATTTCCAACATACTTTCTAACATAAGATAATTAACTTCAATAAGGGTTCATATAAATGAGATGAGGTGCATGAGAGTGTTGTACCTTTGCAAGAAAATGCAATTTGTACCAATAAAAGCAAAGAGCTATTTAAGAAAGTGCACCGCATCAACAAACAATAAATATAATTATAACTCTTTGTGAAAGAAGAAACATAATTACAACAAAGAAACCAGGTGACTTAGTACATCTGGTCACCGTGCTCCTCTCTTTAATGAATGGCCCCATTTCGTTCCGTGTTGGGAGCGAATTTTGGGAGATATAAGGTGGTTTGAAGAATTTCTTGGAGTTATTGGAAGCTTGGTGTATTAACATTTAATCGAACAACTAACATTTGCCCTATAAATATATATATATATAGAGAAGATTGTACCCTATATATATATATATATATATATATATATATATATATATATATATACAACAAAGAGAAGATTGTACCCTCTACGGAAAGCACAAGTTGCAGGCATTACGAAGAATATACTCCTCCGTCCACCGAACTAAAGACGTTTCTTGAATATATGTGAGGTATCCCCTCTGTCCCACTTCATTATTCTCATTTGCTCTTGGGATAATAAACAAGAATAGCAGAGATATGTAGATGGATCTTAAAAGGTGTTTTTGTGTGTTAATTTGTTTCATTTTTAGGAAACTTAAATAATAAATTAGACAAAAAAGAAAAATAGGTTTAATAGAGTGGGGCATAATAAGTATAAAATATAGAAACACCTCGAACTTGGTGGGGAGGAGATAGTAATAGTTAGGTTTAAATGTCAATGTTCATATTTTTTGAGACCCTCATACTTATGTGGCATTTTCCTATAATTGCTCATATCTCCATTCACTTTATTTGTTTATTATTCCATTTTTCTATTCATATCATTTTCTTTATGTTATTATCATTCCCCACTTTAGTAAATGTGCACATTCTATATTGGAATTCCAATATAGTGTAAATTTTTTTTCTGATAAAATCTCTCTCATAACTTTCTCATTAAAAAGTATATGATGCTTCTTATGGCCCATTAATCTACAGCTTTGCTGTCACACCCCGATTTTCCTAACTCTGAAAATAATCATTTTAAATATAAACAATTAAATCGGGATGCAACGAAGGGTAAAATAAAAAGGGAGAAATCATAATTCAATTGATTTTAATTAGTTTTAATTAAAATTCGTTTAGTTTAGCCCGGAAATTTGGGCAGCATCTCCCCTATACCAGGATCAAGTCGTAGTAAATACCAAAGACTATTCATCAGCTAACCAAGTACATAAATCATAACGATGAGGTCGGACCAGACCGCGCCATCATCGGATCCAAGATATTTAATAAAAAGTAACTACCGAGGCGGACCAGACCGCTCTACAGTAGGATCCAAAGTATATAAGAAATTATAACAACCGTGGCGGACCAGACCGCACTACAGTTGGATCCAAAATACATATCGAAAGCATAACAACCGTGGCGGACCAGACAGCACTACAGTTGATTCCAAAATATATAATTACATCAAAGTTACGTTTAAATAGCGGAAGCGAAATAAATAAACATTAATTTATCAACCGTTATAGTTTTTTATAAATTCGTTTAAGTTTTCGTTATATGAATTCACAATTTCGAAACGTCAAGTTTTTATAACTAAATTCTAAAGTTTAAGTTTTTACTAACAAATGAATAACGAATGAACTTTAACGAACTTTAAACTTTCTAAGTTAACTAAAATCATAACTTTCAATCCATTTATTTAAAGTAATAGTAGTTCGATAATCTAAGTGACGAAAGGAAAATTATGTTTTACGAACCGAAACATAAGTAAATTGTTTATAACCAAATTGAAATTTAAGAAACGAGAAAGTCTAACGGTTTCAATTTTATTTCCCTCGTCTCTTGATTATTCCTCCTTCCTCTTCTCTCTCTCTTCGCTCCGTCACTATGCCTCCGGCTCCCAATCTGCAAAACAAAGGAAGTTCTACAGGGCTGAGTACAACTAGCACTCAGTGTGATCATTGCCACAAAGGAAAAACAAAAGCAGGGCTTTCAGGATTTAAAAAGAGAGAAGAGAATGAATAAAGTTTGATCCCGTACGACCAAACAATTTAGGCGCCCATTTAGGTATTCCCGAGGTTACTCGTAATCGAATCCCGGTTAAACCACCTGTCGGATTATAAGAACATTTGCAGGGCGACATACATAAAGTGTATATAAACCCATCAGCTATGCTAGACGGCATAAATAAATTATATGCAAGTCTATCGGCTAGGGATCGAGATTTCTGTGGTAAACCCCACTCCCGATCCCGGTGTACACCAGTTGCTCGTTGGCGTTTTAGACCTAACGATATCAACCCGATATCGTAAAGATTAGAGCATTAAACCTGAGAAACCTGAGATTCACAAATAATCCTGAAACAAAGCCTGCACTTGAAGAATATAGAGCTTACTAGCTCAAGAGTTATCAAGAAATAAGAATCCCCAAGGATTTTAACAAGTTTGAATAAATAGATCCCCACCTTTACCGATTACTCGATTCTTTGGTTCGAATCTTAGTTCAGCTTCTTCGGAGATTCTTCCTACAAACATTTCCTGATGTTAAGTTACGTTCGTGGTTTCGTTTTAGAACATTCTAACATAACTTTATAACTTTAATATTTCTCTAAAATTATATAAATAACTTATTAACCTTCAATAATTATTTTCTTATGTTTTCGTCGTTTGCATGGCTTATGATACGATCCTTGACGACCGAATTGAAGACGCACGCGGAAGGACTAAAACTAAATTGAACGAAATTGAAGAACAAGATGGATATTCCAATATACCTAAGCTCGAATCCTATAAATGATATAAGTCAGTTCTATGAACAGCCTATACCCCAAATAGCGATCGTCTTAGTCACACGGGAACAATGATTGACACACAACGAGGGATGATTGACTCGCTGATTCGCCGGATAATGAATTCGTCTTGGAATAATCAAGAGGAATTCGAAAACTCTCAAGAGAGAATAAACTCATAATAATATTAATGATCAAAAGCTAACTAATTTTCGTCCACAAAGAGCCCCTTATATAGGAAGGCAAATAAAAGCATCTAAACCTAATCTAACTAGGAAATAACTGACCCAAAGTCAAAGGTATGGCCCAACCCATTAACCAACATAATAAAAACCCAAAAACAAGTCTTTTAAGACCCAAAAACGTGGCCTGAACCAAAACACACGAAAATAAACATAAAGTCTTCAATCTTCAGCCCGAACGCACTCGATGAAATTAATAACTCGCGGGCTGTCCGGTCCGCCTTCTCCAATGGGCTTCTTCATCAATTCTTGAGCCCAAACTTCTTGGATCAATCCTTGTAAGCCTTCCTTGAACTTCTTAGCTCGAGCTCTCGTCACCGGCCCTTCGGGAACACGAACAGGATCTTGATTCATCGAACCTTGGACTCCATCATTCCCCTCCTCTTGAAGAGGATTTGTCCTCAAATCCAAGGCGTCACCTACATCAAAAGGACTCAAATCAGCCACATTGAATGTAGCACTTACATTATACTCACCGGGTAAGTCCAATTTGTAGGCATTATCATTAATGCGCTCCAACACTTGAAAAGGTCCATCGCCTCGAGGTAGCAACTTCGAACGCCTTTGCAATGGAAACCTCTCCTTGCGCATATGCAGCCATACCCAATCTCCGGGCTCAAACACCACTTGACGCCTCCCCTTGTTGGCTTGCTTGGCGTATTGCTCCGTTCGTCTCTCAATATTCAGCCTTGCCCTCTCATGAATCTGTTTCACAAAATCAGCCTTTTTCTGGCCATCAAGGTTAGTATGCTCATGTTCAGGCAATGGAGATAAATCTAAAGGAGTTAAAGGATTAAACCCATAGACAATCTCAAAAGGCGAAAACTTAGTAGCAGAATGAACAGAACGATTATATGCAAACTCAACATGTGGCAAACATTCTTCCCAAGACTTAATGTTCTTCTTAATTATAGCCCTAAGCAATGTAGACAAAGTCCTATTGACTACTTCAGTCTGACCATCAGTTTGTGGATGACAAGTAGTAGAAAACAACAGTTTAGTACCCAACTTACCCCACAAAGTCTTCCAAAAAGTAACTCAAGAACTTTGCATCCCTATCCGAAACAATAGTCCTAGGTATTCCATGCAATCTAACAATCTCTCGAAAGAACAAATCAGCAACATGCGATGCATTATCAGATTTATGACATGGAATAAAATGCGCCATCTTAGAAAATCTATCAACCACCACAAACACAGAATCACTACCATGCTTAGTCCTAGGCAGCCCTAACACGAAATCCATAGAAATATCAATCCAAGGAGCAGTAGGAATAGGCAATGGCGTGTACAAACCATGGGAACTCACTCTAGACTTAGCTTGTTTACAAGTAACACACCTACCACAAATTCGTTCAACATCTCTCTTCATATGAGGCCAAAAGAAGTGTTCATGCAAAACAGCTAAAGTCTTAGCAACACCGAAATGCCCCATCAAACCCCCACCATGAGATTCAAGCAACAATAATTCACGAAGAGAACACTTAGGAACACACAATCGATTTCTCTTAAACAAATAATCATCATGCCTAAAGTACTCTTCAAAACCAGATTTCTCACATGCTCGATAAATCTCACCAAAATCAGCATCATCCACATATAAACTCTTCAAGCACTCGAAACCAAGCAACTTAGCATCTAGAGTAGAGATCAAGACATACCTCCGTGAAAGTGCATCAGCCACTACATTCTCTTTACCTTGCTTGTATTTGATGACGTAAGGAAACGTCTCTATGAACTCCATCCACCTAGCATGCCTCTTGTTCAACTTGTGCTGCCCCTTCAAGTGCTTCAAGGACTCATGAACGGTGTGAATGACGAATTCCTTGGTCCACAAGTAGTGCTGCCACGTTTTCAAGGCCCTCACCAATGCATACAGCTCCTTATCATACGTTGGATAGCTCAACGTTGCTCCGTTTAGCTTCTCGCTGAAGTACGCCACCGGCCGGCCTTCTTGCATCAAAACTGCACCAATTCCAACACCAGAAGCATCACATTCAATCTCAAAAGACTTAGAAAAGTTAGGAAGAGATAATACCGGGGCGTGTGTCAATTTGTACTTCAAAAGCTGAAACGCCTTCTCTTGATCTTCTCCCCAATTAAACTCCACATTCTTCTTGATGATTGCCGTCAATGGTGCTGCAACACTACTGAAATGAGGCACGAATCTCCTATAAAAGCTAGCAAGTCCGTGGAAACTTCTAACTTCTCCAATGCTCTTTGGACTCGGCCACTCTTGAATAGCTCGTATTTTCTCATCGTCAACCTGTACACCCTGTGCACTAACAACAAATCCAAGAAACACAAGCTTGTCCGTACAAAAGATGCACTTCTTTAAGTTAGCAAACAGCCTCTCCTTCCTTAGTACATCTAAAACAGACCTCAAATGATCAACATGCTCTTCATGACTCTTGCTATACACTAGGATATCATCAAAGTAGACAACTACAAATCTGCCAATAAAAGCTCGTAAAACATGGTTCATAAGACGCATAAATGTACTAGGTGCATTAGTCAAACCAAAAGGCATAACCAGCCACTCATACAGACCAAGTTTAGTTTTAAAAGCAGTTTTCCATTCATCCCCTTCCTTAATCCTAATCTGATGGTATCCACTACGCAAATCAATTTTCGAAAACACACAAGAGCCATGCAATTCATCAAGCATATCATCTAAACGAGGAATAGGATGTCGATACTTTACCGTGATGTTGTTTATGGCTCGACAATCGCAACACATCCTCATCGTTGAGTCCTTCTTGGGTACGAGTAACACCGGAACTGCGCAAGGACTCAAACTTTCCCGCACATGCCCTTTCGCCAACAACTCTCCAATCTGCCTCTCCAACTCCTTCGTCTCCTCGGGATTGGTGCGATAGGCGGGCCTATTTGGAAGTGTTGCTCCAGGCACAAAGTCGATTTGATGTTCTATCCCCCTAATTGGTGGTAAGCCAGCTGGTGTATCCTCGGGAAAGACATCATCAAATTCCTGCAAAACAGAAGAGATAGAAGGGGGTAGAGAATCGAGATCGTTAGTAGATAAAAAGTTTCCCTTGTACAGAAGTACGATCAAGGCCCTCTCCTCCTGCACCGCCAACTTCAGATCGCTCGCCTTTGCAAAGCACGATTTGTGTACTACACCCTTCTCCTTATCTCCCTTCTCCTTATTCTCCACCTTCTGCTCCTCCAACTTCAGCCGCTCAGCCTCCTTTTGCAGCAACACTTGATCCTCATACACTTGTTTGGGAGTAAGAGGAACAAGCGACACCTTCTTCTGCTTGTACTCAAACGAATACTTGTTGGTGAAGCCATCATGTGTCACCCTCCTATCGAACTGCCATGGACGCCCCAACAGTATATGGCTCGCTTGCATCAGTACCACATCACATAATATCTCATCCTCATATTTTCCGATGCTAAACGGGACCTTCACCTGCTTCGTTACTTTGACAACACCAGTTTCGTTGAGCCATTGAAACCGGTATGGTTTGGGATGCTGTATCACAGGTAGCCCTAATTTTCGAACCATGGCCACGCTAGCAACGTTGGTGCAGCTCCCTCCGTCAACAATCACGCTACACAACTGATCCTTCACCTGACATCTCGTGTGAAAGATGTTTTCGCGCTGCACCAAATCGTCCACGTGATTCTGTACGCTTAATGCTCTTCTGGCCACACAAATGCGTCCTACAGGTGGCTGAATATCTTCTTCTTCGTCCTCAGACTCCTCCAAACCAGGCATCTCCGGGTCAACTTCATCATCAGTCACGACTTCTCCATCATCTCTCATGATCATCACTCTCCGATTTGGGCAGTCACTCATGATATGTCCGAATCCTTGACACTTGAAACACTTACGATCACGGTTTCGACCCTCAGGCACTGCTGGTTTGCCTTGGTTGTTAGAGTTCGTCACATCTGGCCGCGTCTTCACGAATGGTTTCCTCTCGTCTTTCGGCGATTCCTCCTTCTTCCATGGATTCCCTCTCGAAAAGGAACCACTAGCAGCAGGCTGAGATTGCTTCAAATTGGACTGGTTCTGCTTATTGTAGCCGTTGTTGCCCCTCCTCTTGAGCTGATTCTCTATCTTTACAGCCATGTGCACCATGTCCTCTATCTCGACATAATGTTGCAACTCCACTCCATTCCGAATCTCCCAATTCAGACCAGCCAAGAATCTCGCCATCGTCGCCTCACTGTCCTCCGAAATATTAGCTCGAATCATGGCTACCTCCATCTCCTTGTAGTATACATCCACGCTCTTAGATCCCTGTCTCAAGCTTTGGAGCTTATTGTGCAGTTCTCTATAGTAGTGAGCTGGTATAAATCGCTTCCTCATGATCCCCTTCATCTCGTTCCAAGTCTGAACCGGAGGCTCCCCATTCCTTCTCCTACTCTTCTCCAATTGATCCCACCAAACGAGAGCGTAATCGGAGAACTCTATCGCTGCCAACTTCACCTTCTTCAGCTCGGAGTAATTGTGACAGTCGAACATGAGGTCAAGCTTCCTCTGCCACTCAATATACGCATCTGGATCGTTCCTCCCTTGGAATGACGGAATGTTCAGCTTGATGTTGCCCAAATTATTGTCAGGCCTGTTCCTTGGCTCCTCCCATTCCTCTTCTCCTTCGGCATCAAACTCCTCCTCAAACGGTCCATAGTCTCGATTGTTTGGACGACCTCGGCCACCTCGAAATCCTCTTCCATTTCGATGCTGTTGAAGCTGTTTGGAGGCTGACTCTACCTCACCAAGTCTATCATAAACTCCATCCAGTTTGGATTCCATCACCTTCCCCAACTCGGACTTCAATGCCTCAAACATGAACTTCAACTTGGGGTCCAACGTCTCTTGTTCTCCGGCCATACCTGCAATTTTTTTTTTTTTTTTTCAAAAGAAACAAACGAAAGTTAGTAAAAACAGAATCCTCACCACCTCACAATCACTCGTGTATCCCTCAATAAGGTTCACACTCAGCACTCGTGTATCGCTCAATAGTAATGGCTTTTACCCTCTAATAAGCTCACCTCTCTTGCCTTTTTCCACTCAATTCTCTCTTAAGAAGCTCAAATTCCCTTAATCTACCACAGAAATCACTATAAACGAATCAAGAGTACTGAAAATAGGAAGGAAGGATGACTGGACTAAGACAACCCTAAACCGAGACACGAAAAAAGACACGAAAATTTTACCGAAAACTTTGGCGGACGATTTGACCCTTTAAACGACCTTTTTTTGCAAAAATAATGGACCAATTTTGACGTAGTGGGAACCACCGTATAGATCTTTTCGAGAGCTTTCCGAAAAGGTATTATGGAGCAAAATCGGAGTTCGTATGCAAAAGTTATGGCCGTTTTAGTACTGGCCGACGAAAAACACGAGAAAAAGACGAAAACACACCGAAACGAATATATAACTGATATCCCAATGAAGAAACACGTAATAAACAACTCAGAAAACACAGTGACACACTAGGGCTTCGAATATATCCTTTTTTTTTTTTTTTTAATCGAAACTTTTGCCCCTAATATGTCACGACAACGTGTAGAAGACTCACCTAAGACGTGTTATATAATATAAGGTATGGGATTTATATTCTGAGTATGTTTCCTATTCTTGTAAGGAAAGAAATCTTCTACTCCTTAATGACCAAGAAAACAACTTTGACTGAGTATCAAAACGAATCTGAATCTTGACACGAAAGAAAAGCTACCAAGAACGACTCTATGAACAGATACGACTCTATGAGCAGAACGAAATATATATATATATATATATATATATATATATATATATATATATATATATATATATATATATATATATATATATATATATATATATATATATATATATATATATATATTTTGGACACAGAAACGGATAGACGAAGACTCAAACGAACGACTGACACGAACATAATGCAAGAACACGAAGAAACGAATACTAAGACGAAAGAAAGATAAAACCTGGATGACGTAAACCTGGCTCTGGTGCCAAATGATACGATCCTTGACGACCGAATTGAAGACGCACACGGAAGGACTAAAACTAAATTGAACGAAATTGAAGAACAAGATGGATATTCCAATATACCTAAGCTCGAATCCTATAAATGATATAAGTCAGTTCTATGAACAGCCTATACCCCAAATAGCGATCGTCTTAGTCACACGGGAACGATGATTGACACACAACGAGGGATGATTGACTCGCTGATTCGCCGGATAATGAATTCGTCTTGGAATAATCAAGAGGAATTCGAAAACTCTCAAGAGAGAATAAACTCACAATAATATTAATGATCAAAAGCTAACTAATTTTCGTCCACAAAGAGCCCCTTATATAGGGAGGCAAATAAAACCATCTAAACCTAATCTAACTAGGAAATAACTGACCCAAAGTCAAAGGTATGGCCCAACCCATTAACCAACATAATAAAAACCCAAAAACAAGTCTTTTAAGACCCAAAAACGTGGCCTGAACCAAAACACACGAAAATAAACATAAAGTCTTCAATCTTCAGCCCGAACGCACTCGATGAAATTAATAACTCGCGGGCTGTCTGGTCCGCCTTCTCCAATGGGCTTCTTCATCAATTCTTGAGCCCAAACTTCTTGGATCAATCCTTGTAAGCCTTCCTTGAACTTCTTAGCTCGAGCTCTCGTCACCGACCCTTCGGGAACACGAACAGGATCTTGATTCATCGAACCTTGGACTCCATCAGCTTAGACTTCAACACAAAAGTTGTTCAACTAATCATTGAGAATATTTTGGTGCAAAAACATTTGACATGCAAAAGAGTTAGGGGGTCCTTCGAATCAAAATGAACATCGTTTCATCTTTAGAAAATTAACGGTGACTCCGATCGTTACCAAATTTTATAGGATGCTAGTTAATCTCATTTCGAAGCCATATTAATATTTTCAAAATATTTGGATAGAGTTTTGACATGCAGGGAAACATTATCCGTGAAAAAGAGGGGTATACCCACAACAGTTCATTCTCAAAAATTCATTCCGATTAAGTGGTTAATTATTAGGTTACGAACAACTTTAATTCGGGGATGGGTATGCAAAAAGAAGCGCCGGCAGCCACCAAAGAAAGGGCAGCTGCGACGGCGATGGAGAAGAAGAGAAGATGATCATGCATGTCTCATCCCGGGAGTTCGTGGCGACGATCAGCCACTACTCCTAGGATCGAAATCTCCCTACGAGTGCATAGGAACGAACGGCATACCTTTTCGATGATCGGAGGTCAAGATATGCGAGAAAGATTATCGGTGGTGATCGGAGGCTGTTCTTGGCTTCCTTCGGTCTTGAAAAAGAGAGATGGTGGTGGAAGCTGATGGCGGCAGAAGCTGAAGAAGGTGAAGGCAGCGGCTGCTGCAGCTGATCGGAGAAGATGGTGGTGGCGGCGTCGGAGATGAGCGAGAGAGATGGAGATGGGGCTGCTGCTCTTGCAATCTTAGAGAGAGAGCGAGAGTGATGGTGGCTGGAGGTGGTGATAGGAGAAGATGGTGGAGATGGGGAAGGTGATCGAGGTGATGGAGGTGGATGATGGAGATGATCGGCGATGGGGAATAGGCGGAGGTGAGCTGCCGGCGAGGGGGAGAGAGTCGGGAGAGAGAGAGTTGGTTGGGGTTGGTGGAGTTTTCTTCCAAGTGAAGAATGGATAAGGGTTGATCAATTGAGGCGGTGATGGCCTCTATTTATAGGGGCCATCTCGTCTCTGGTTGATCGCCTCGCTTCCCGACGAAAAGATATTTTTCCGGCAACGAGTTCCGATTCTAGATTTTAAAGGGTTTATGGAATCCACAAAAAATATCGAACTCAACGATATAGGTTAAAGAATTTTCGGAAGGAGTTTGATAGCTCGAAGAAATTTAAAGAAACGAAAAGGATCGAAAATAGACAAACGGCGACTCGGGTTTTCTTAACCGTTTATCCGAAAAAATACCTAGCTTCTTTCATAATTCTTTTAATGTCAAAACTAGGTTAAAGGTATGAACATCACATTTTTGGAATTTTATTAAGTTAGATATAATATTTTTAGTTAACTAATTTTAATTAAATTAATATTCTAAAATTTCTTTTATTAAGTAATTTATATAACTAATAATATTAAAAGTTTTTAGGTTTAAAATCCTTTTATCCTTTTTAACTTATAATCAAGAAAAGCTTATTTTATTAAAGGAAAACTATTTATTTCCTATTTTCTAGTATTTAAAATACGGGTTATTACATCTGCGGCTATAAATCTAACCCGGACTGTTGTCTCTTATTCATATATATATATATATATATATATATATATATATATATATATATAGAGGATGGATCATATAGAAATAAGTCCTGGTGTGAGAAATAGGAATAGATCTGGACCATTGATCTTGATTTGATCTGTGGCTGTAATTGATTTAAGCATAATTATAAGGTATCATAAGCATGACTAGGTTTAAGCATGAATTTGTACATTAAAAAGCATAATGGTGTTGGAAGCATAAATATATACTCATTTAAGCATGATTTTGTATAGTTTTAAGCATCTTTCGCATTTTAGCACGCAAGGATTTATTTGCACACGAACCACTCCCTATATATATATATATATATATATATATATATATATATATATATATATATATATATATATATATATATATATATATATATACGGTCCAATTTTGATCTAAATATGCATTCGGTAAAAGGTAAACAGTTTCAGCTCGTGGAAGACGTCGTGAACATTTGCTAGGCTGGGAGGTAGTGCTAGGCGGTATGCTACATTCTTGATCTTCTCTAGGATTTCGAACGGTCCAATGTACCTCGGTCTCAACTTTCCTCGTTTTCCGAATCTAATGACTCCTCGGGTTGGACTGATCTTCAAGAACACTTTGTCTCCAACTTCAAATTCCAATTCGGTCCTTCTTTTGTCGGCATAAGATTTCTGTCGGTCTTGAGCTTCTTTAATTCGTTGCCGAATTGTGTCGACGATAGACACCATTTTTTGGACTACGTCTGGTCCCAAAAGCTTTCGTTCTCCTACTTCGTCCCAATAGAGAGGTGAACGGCACTTCCTTCCATACAAAGCTTCGTACGGCGCCATTCCGATAGTAGATTGAAAACTGTTGTTGTAAGCAAATTCCACCAATGGCAAAATTTCTTCCCAATTATCTCCTCTATCGGCAACAACTGCTCTTAGCATGTCTTCTAAGATTTGGATCGTACGTTCTGACTGTCCGTCGGTCTGAGGGTGAAAAGCAGTGCTAAATTTTAACTGAGTACCCATAGCTTCTTGTAAGCTCGTCCAGAACTTCGACGTAAAACGGGAGTCGCGATATGAAGTGATAGAGATCGGAATTCCGTGAAGTCTTACTATCTCCTTGACATAGAGTTTTGCCAACTTCTCTAATCCACATGTCATCTTAATCGGCAAGAAGTGAGCTGACTTTGTAAGTCGATCGATGATAACCCAAATTGCTGTGTTTCCCTTGGATGACTTCGGAAAACTCACCACAAAATCCATGTTGATGTGGTCCCACTTCCACTCCGGGATAGGCAACGGTTGCAAGGTTCCGTATGGCCTCTGGTGTACAACCTTCACTTGTTGGCAGGCCAAGCATCGTTCCACAAACGAAGCGACGTCTTTCTTCATGGACTCCCACCAAAATTTCTGTCGTAGATCCCGATACATTTGGGTGTTGCCGGGATGAGCTGTGTAGGGTGTATTGTGAGCCTCATACATAATCTCTTCTTTCAATGCTTTATCGTCTGGCACACATAACCTGTCTCCATAGAGCAGCGCTCCGTCGGTGCTGATTTTGCAATCCTTCACGAAGTCGTTGCATCCTTCTGAGCCAACCTGTGATCGTAGCTTTTCCATGCGTGCATCGGTTTGTTGGCCGGCAATGATTCGTTCTCGAAGGTCCGGCTTTGCAACAATTGTAGCAATGCATCCAATTGTTGTTGCTGGCGGGTAAAGAATGGTCAGGTTCAACTTGGCGAATTCCCGAGCAAGTCCCTCTTCATTTGTAATCACGTAAGCGAGATTCCCTCGGGTCTTCCGGCTTAAGGCGTCGGCAACTACATTGGCTTTTCCTGGGTGATAGTTGATTTTACAATCATAATCCTTAACTAACTCAAGCCATCGCCTTTGTCTCATGTTGAGCTCCTTCTGTTCAAAGAAATATTTCAGACTCTTGTGATCGGTGAAGATTTCACACTTTGCTCCATAAAGGTAATGCCTCCATATCTTCAAGGCATGAACTACCGCTGCTAGCTCGAGATCATGTGTAGGATAATTCTTTTCATGCTGTTTCAGTTGTCGAGATGCATAGGCAATCACTTTTCCATTTTGCATTAAGACACATCCCAATCCTTGCTTTGATGCATCGGTGTAGATCACATATCCTTCATTGCCTTCCGGAACTGTTAGTATTGGCGCAGTTTTAAGTCGATTCTTGAGTTCTTGAAAACTTTTCTCGCATTCCTCCGTCCATACATACTTGGTGCCCTTCTTCATAAGTGAAGTTATTGGTTTGGATAACTTTGAGAACCCTTCGATGAATCTTCGGTAGTAACCTGCAAGTCCTAGGAAACTTCGGATCTCGGTTACACTTGTTGGAGTCTTCCATTGACTAACTGCTTCCACTTTGGCTGGGTCTACTTTGATCCCATCGGCGGAAACGATGTGGCCAAGGAACATTACTTCTCGTAGCCAAAACTCGCACTTGCTAAATTTAGCGTATAACTTTTATGTTCGCAGTGTCTCGAGCACGGTTCTGAGATGCTCCTCGTGATCTTTCTGAGTCTTTGAATAGATGAGAATGTCGTCAAAGAACACGAGAACAAATCCGTCTAGATATTGATGAAAGATTCTGTTCATCAAATCCATGAATACTGCGGGTGCGTTGGTCAGTCCGAATGGCACCACCGTGAACTCGTAATGGCCATAACGGGTCCTGAAAGCTGTCTTTGGCACATCTTCCTTTCTGACTTTCAGCTGATGGTATCCTGATCTGAGATCAATCTTGGAGAACACACACGCTCCTTTGAGTTGATCGAAGAGATCGTCAATCCTTGGCAACGGGTACCTGTTCTTGATTGTGAGTTTGTTGAGCTCTCGGTAATCAATACACATCCTCATGCTTCCGTCTTTCTTTTTCACGAACAATACTGGGGCTCCCCATGGCGACACGCTAGGTTGGATGAAACCTAGATCGAGTAACTCTTGCAACTGAACTTTAAGCTCTTGTAGTTCCTTTGGCGCCATTCTGTAAGGTGCTTTGGACATCGGGGCAGCTCCTGGCTCTAGATCGATAGGAAATTCAATTTGTCTGTCTAGCGGTAAACCTGGCAACACTTCTGGGAACACATCTTCGAATTCTCGAACGACTGGCACTTCTTGAATTGATCTTTCTATCTTTGGTGGCTCTTCAAGCGTTACCCAAAAGCATTGGTTGTTGCCCTTGCGTAGCATTGAAACGGCTTTCATGGAGGAAATGATCGGCACCTTTCCTCCAATACGAACTCCGTGAATCTTTGTGGCATCCTTGGCATTACTTCTGAAGGATATCTCTCGGTTTGACAGCTGATAGTGGCTCCATTCTTTTCCAACCAATCCATTCCCAAGATAACATCGAACTCCATCATGATGATAACATATAGATCCGTTCGAAACTCCCGATCCCCTATCTTAAGTGTTTGGTTCCTACATGCTTTCTCACTTAACATGGTCATTCCTGAGGATACACTT
Source organism: Thymus mandschuricus (assembly GCA_029379335.1). Lineage (NCBI taxonomy): Eukaryota > Viridiplantae > Streptophyta > Magnoliopsida > Lamiales > Lamiaceae > Thymus > Thymus mandschuricus. Next base: position 31,144,105 of record CM057072.1, read on the forward strand.
ATTTGGAGAGCTGGGCTTATTTTCTTTGGATTTATGGATAAGGTTTGGCAGGCTCGTTGAGATATAAATGAATGTGATGCTCCTGTATCAAATAATGCCAAAACTGGTATGTCGTTGAATAGGATCATACCTGCTAGATTCTCCTGGGCGTGAGCGGCCTTGTCGCTGTTCAAAGCATAAGCCCTAGCTTGCTGGTATGGACGCTGGTTCTGTTGACTCCTAGCATTTCCCGGAAAATTCCGAGGTGGCGGCGGAGGTGGACGCTGAGGCTGGCCTCCTTGATTCTGGTCGCACCTGTTGGCGTAGTGTCCTTTCTTTCCGCAATGGTAACACTCCACTGTCTTTAGGCGACACTCACCTGGATGGTTCCCTTGGCAATGTCGGCAAAAAGGGAGGTTCCGGTTTGGTCACTTGGCCGCGGTGGTTGGGGCCGTGGTGCAGCTCGGAATTGTTGAGGCGGTTGAGGATTGCCTCTCCATCCTTGGGGCCTCATCTTGTTGCTAGAGCTTCCTCCTTCAAACTTTCTCTTTCCAAAAGCTGGATTGAACCCAAAGCTCTGCTCGTTGCTTCTGTCTCTTTCTTTCGGTAACATGGATTCAATATCCATGGCTCGGCTCAGTGTCTGGGCATAAGTGAGAGGACCGTGACTGGCAAGGGATATGCCAATCTCGTGTCGAAGGCCGCGTCTGAACTTGTCTGCATGTGCAAGATCCGTCTCCACGAGTTGCGGAGCATATCGAGAGAGTTGGTTGAACAAACGATCGTATTCGGCGACCGTCCTCTTGCCTTGTTGCAAGTTCTAGAACTCATTCTGGCGACGCTGGCGGTAACAACCCGGAATGTACTTCTCAAGAAGCTCGTCCTTAAAGTCTTCCCATGTGTATCGTTCCCATTGAGCAGCTGTGAGAGTCCTTTTGACTGACTCCCACCAGAAATCAGCTTCATCGACCAGTTGATGAAGACCATAAGCAAGTTTTTCGGCCTCGGTACATTTGAGGTAGTTGAAGATCTTGTCCATGGCTCTAACCCATTTCTCGGCATCGGCTGGTTCACCTAACCCATTAAAAGTCGGGGGATTCTGCCTACGGAAACTCTCATCATTCCTAGGCACCTGAACTCGCTCTAGGGGCTCACCTACATTGTCATTCCTTCCACGTACCATTTTGTTTGCTAAGTTTTGGTTGATTGACGTTGTTCTCTTTTGAGAAGCTGAATTGATATAGTTGTCAAAGAAACGTTAGTAATCTTTATCAAGAGTTTATGCTATATCCATAATAGCATAAGTTTTGTTAAAAGAAAAATTTTATGCTATATCCATAAATAGCATTTTGATTTAGGGGATTCAATATTTCAAAATATACTCATTCTTTCAAGTAGAAAACATATTCACATAGTTCACACATATATCGTAAACCCGATATAATCACATAAGTCACATATATATCGTAAACCCGATAAAATCACAAATTTTCAAAACCATATCATTTGTCAAGTTTCCAATATCAATCCCTCCCGGATGATAATAATTCAGTTTCCAATATCAATCCCTCCCCGGATGATAACAATTCAGTTGTATCGAAACCCGATACTAAAACCTGTCACAATTCACGTTTCGAAAATAAATCCCTACTCGGATTATAACAATTTATATTTCTCAACATATAATTCCATATCTTGCAGTAAATAATGCAATTTTCACATTTCGTTAGTTTTCACGTTTCGTTTTTCATATAGTTCACATTTCGTAATCAATCATATAGTCCTTGCAAATAATCATAAGTGATAGATCCGGGTTTGAGATCCACAACAATTTAGAGTATTGTTTATCGAGTTTTGCAAAGAGCATTTATGGGTAAAGCGTTAAAGCAGTAAAAAGCAAGAGATTCATGTGCGTATACAACCATAGATGAGTATTTTACACAGAGCATGATTCGCGTAGTGATGACAGATAATAGTCGAGCATTGAATAGGGCATACAAGGCATGTTTAGCCATAAACTAGCAAGATTCATGGAGTTTTACACTCATATAAGCAGATACTGAAGAAATGGAACAGGAAAAAGGAGGGGAACAAGGAGAACGGAGCTCCGTCGAGCCTCATTCCCTTTTGGCAATGAGGGTTTTACCTTAGGCTTAGGACAGGGTTTAAGATGGAGATTCTTCCCGGCATCGAGAAAAGAGGATGGAGGTGAAGGGAAACTAGAGCTTCCCGGAGGAAGGCTTTGAACGCCTTGACTGCTTGAGCTCAGAGGAGCTCGTAGGAGGGAGTATGCAATTGAATGGAACAGTACGCCAAGGAGCGTGTTGTTCGCCAAAGTGATGTGTTGTTGTGATCGTGCGTTCACTTAGTATTTATAGGTGTAAAGAGGGTAAAAAGTGAGCATTCGTGCGAAGGAAGGACAGAAAAGGGAATTCCGACGAAGACAAAGTATCCTTCGTCATGAATGTGGTGGTCCTCACCCTATAGTGAGTAGAGTCACGCGGATCGTATGTTACGCAGAACCTTGAACTTTGCTGCACATTTATGGGATCTGATCAGATCCTCTTAGCTTTGAAGATGCTTACGGGTCTTATAGGGCTTCTGGGAATGGCTAAAACCCCACGGCTTCTACAGGGAATATGGTTCTTGATTATGCTGAGCATTTAATGCTCGTGAAATCTCTTTGATGACATACTTCATATACAGCACAACCTCCATTGACTCCTATTAAGATTATTATCAAATAATCTTGATAATAATGACGGTAAAGCTTGTCTCACCCAGATCTTATCATTTCATTTCTTCTTGATAAGATTTCTACATTCACCGGGGCTTCTAGTATGCCGTAGCTCCAGAGTTGAGGAAAGTACATATTCTTATCAACTGTGGTTATTTGGGCATTACTGCTGATATTAATCCCTATCAATAAGATCACCAAGTCACAAAATCATATAACTATAATCATAACCATAATCATATATATCATCAAAATTGATTCGTTTAGAAACGAATCTCAAGTACCTGCCCATAACATATCATACATATCATATGTCGATCCTGCATAGTAAGATAATGACATAATAACATACGATGTTCGCCTCTACGAGAACTTCCCCACATAAACATATATCAAACAAACATGCAAATGCAGATGCAAAGATGAAGTCGGGGCGGCTTTGTAGGCCCACACCAAAAATCCCGGCTTGCGAAGCGTCGTCATATATATATATATATGGCTCCGTCGGCATCTCTGTCTGCATATACTTGCCCTACTCCTAGTAGTTCCCAACTGAGGACTCACTGCCTCCTCCTTCCTCATCACTAATGTCCATGTCACTCCCCTCTCGGCTCAAACCATCGGCCTCCTCATCATCATCACTATCATCATCTGAATCTGAATCTGAATCTGACTCTGACTGGCCTGTCCAAGCTCTGACTCGGTGTCTGTACTTCAACTGTCCACTGCGAAGGATCTTGGGTCATCGGCGTTGGTTACGTCGTGCGGGTGGCGGTCTACCGAAGATGGGCCCGGGACGTCGTGGTGTAGTGCACTCTCAGACTCGCCTCTCGATCTCCTCGGGAGTCAACCTGTTTCCGTGCACAATCGAGCGTAGATCGTCAACAACGGTCACCTGTCGGCACTCCTCTCTGACCTCCGAAGGTCCGGCTGCGTCTCTCGTCCCGGATGGACCTGCCTCGTGGTCGTGGCATCGGATAAGTGGCGGAGGTAGTGGTGTAAGTCCCTCGCGATCCTCGTGGTAGCTCGGGCGTGGCCTAGCGGGCGTCGGTCTCTCGATATGGACGAGTGATGGCTCGGCAACGTACGGGGCTGTCCTCCATATAGGTGCAAGGGATGGCTCGGGAACTGAATTTGGGACAACTCCCGCTACAAACAACACGCATCTTTGCGTACTGTTCCATTCAATTCCATACTCTCTTACGAGCTCCTCCGAGCCCAAGCGGTCAAGGCGTTCGGAGCTTTCTTCCGGGAAGCCCCAGTTCCTTTTCACTTCCATCCGTTCTCCTCGACACCAGGAAGAATCTCTCATACACACACTACCTTGAGCCTAAGGTAAAACCCTCATTGCCTAAAGGGGAATGAGGCTCAACGGAGCTCCGTGCTCCTCGTTTCTCTCTTTTTCCTACTTCGTTTCTTCATTATCTGCTTCTGTGAGTGCAAAACTCCATGAATCTTGCTAGTTTATTGCTAAATATGCCCTTTACACATAGCACACAACTTGATTATCATTAATTATTCCTATACCAATCGTGCTCTGTACAGAATGTTCGATTATGGCTTCCTATATGCGTGAATCTCTTGCTCCTCACTGCTATAACGCTTTACCAATAAATGCTCTTTGCAAAATGTTGGGAATTGTTAAGGACTAATTTGTTAAGGGGGAACTACATGGGATATTTGATAAAAGAAGTCACTTGTTTTGATGAGATCCCAAAACCCCAAGTGTCCTATTCCCAAGCTACCCATTTTGGTGTAGATAATAGGTTATAATTTTTCTAAGCCTACTCTGTTAGGATGGCTCTTTTAATTTGCTTAGATTAGGCTTCAAAAGTTCAAGTGAAGGCCACTCGCTTGAGTGTGTTTTCCAAAGCGAAGCGGGTCAAGCAAATCGAAGTGAAGCGTGCCGAAGAATAGCGAAGCGAAGCGATCGCTACAGTAGATTCAAAGTGAGTCTGCCAAAGCGAAGCGAAGCGAGCGCTACAGTTCAAAGCAAAGCGAAGCGAAGCGAGCGCTACAGTTCAAAGCAAAGCGAAGCGAAGCAAGCGCTACAGTTCAAAGCGAAGCGAAGCGAAGCGAGCGCTACAGTGGAATCAAGTGAACCCACTAAAGCGAAGCGAAGCGTGCGCTACAAAGAAAAGTCGAAGCAAGTCAACACGGGTCAATATTCACTTAAAAAGTTTCTCGGGAAAATTATTCCCAAGTGACTCACTACAAATATGACCGCGAAGCGACTCACTTCAGAGCGGCCACTACAACTTCAAAGCGAAGCGAGCCACTACCTACCAGAAAGCGACAGCGCAAATTCCCGCTCCGAATTTGAACTCCAGTCAACTGGAGATCTTCGCATTTATTACGAGATCTCCACGTGTCGACTCAAGAGAGGAGCAGAGGAGTTGACTGCCAGGCCGACAAGGCGCCGCTACAGTACTGGCTCGCTCCAGTTACTGTTAAAATTGGAACTTAGCCACTTTCGGCAAAAGTCCAAATCTGCGCGTCTGAAAAGTAGCCAGCCTGTGCAAGTACTGTCGAGAGGAGGAGGGACAAGGCCACCAACCAAGCAACGGATCTCAGCCAACCCTCCGCCTATAAATAGTGAAGGATCACAACGTGAAGAAGTAGAACACTACCTACGCATTCGAGCCTACAGCAAACAAATTCTCCCAAGCCTTAGAGCAATCTTCGAGTCTTTGTTACAAGTGTTCTCCGAGTTTCCAGTTCATCGGAACTCGTCTTCACAGCCTTCACACTTAGATTCTAAGCCCCACTTCATATATCCGAAGCTTAGAAGAAGAACTCTAGCCAATCTTTGCATCTACTGTAAAGAGTTCTTCATAGTGTGTCGTCAACCAAAAACCCTATACTTGTCTGTTAGGTTTTTGAGTGTTGTCGTTAGGTTGTTTCGATCCAAGGCTCTTCTTTCATCGATTGAAGAAGCCTCGATCATAGAGTTGAGATCCAAGCTTACACTTACACCGTTTGTGTAAAGCTCGATCGAAGCTAGGCTGTAAGGAGAGCCCGGAATCTCCCTGTTGTTCGGACAGAAGCAAGTGAAGCTTTGTCCAGTTTAGGTCTTAGTAGTGAACCCGTAATCACTGCACTGTTTGTCAGATCCAGGCAAGTGAAGCCCGATCTTGATTAGGTTTTTGAAGGACCCGTAACCTTCAAGTTCTTGAGTGAAAAGAACAGTTGCCGTCGTGCAACAAGTGGACGTAGGAGCTTTATCTCCGAACCACTATAATTCTTGGTGTCGTATCTCTCTAACCCTAAAACTTTTATTTATTTGATTATTCATTGCATACTGCATTTAAACAAACTAATTTGGAAATTTCAAATACTTAGGAAAGATTTTAGCTCACAAAATTCCGCATACACGAGTAAAGACTCCCTCTTGATCAAGTGTTCACTTCGGTCAAGCAGGCTAGCTACGTACTGTAGATCTAGCTTCAGCTAGGTCTTAAGTTTCAAGTGAGCTCTTTACTTGTCACTCTGAGTTAAGGGATTTGAAGTTGAAAAACTTCAAAATACGTATTCACCCCCCCCCCCCCCTCTACGTATTTTCCCATTAACAAACCGGGACCAACAAGTGGTATCAGAGCAGCGGTTCTTTCGAGCCTCTGCTTTGCATATCCGAAGCGAGTCCCCACTCGCTTCACGTTGTCTCACTGAACCGGATCCTATTTTCCTAAGTGCATCAAAACCTCACCCACGCATATTGCATTTACTGCTGATAGTTTGCTATGTCTACATACAGTGCATCAAATATTCCACAGTTCTCGATCGAAGGATATGAGATATGGAGTTTCCGAGTCGAGAGCTTCCTATGCTCAATCCACGACCGGATGTGGGAAGTCATTGAAGACGGACCAATCGAAATCAAGAAAGCAATATCTGTGGAGGTTCCAGCCGCTGAAGGTCGTCCAGCCCACGTTCGACAACAGTACGTGGAGAAGGATAAGGATGAGTATACTCCAAATGACTTCAAAGTTGCCAACCTCGACAAGATTGCACGTCATACGATGCAGAGCACCGTGTCGGACGCCTATCTACCACGAATAAGGAAATGTGCAACGGCAAAGGAAATGTGGGAAACCCTAGCCCTCATTTCTCAAGGTACAGACAAAATCAAGGAAAACAAGCTCGCCGTTCAGATGCGGGAGTTTGAAAATCTGGTGATGAAGTCAGGAGAGTCCATCGACGCCTTCGAGCTGAGAGTTACCAACATAACTGCAACTCTCAACTCGCTTGGGAAGGAACTCACAGACAAGGAAGTAAACCTGAAAATAGTCCGTGCTTTCACAAGGAAATGGCAGACTATGAAGGAGCTATATCTAGCTACCAAGGATCTAACGAAGCTCACGCCAGAAGTGCTGTTTTCCGAGCTCAAAGCTCACGAGTTTGATCTGAATCGAATGAGCATCGACGACGAAGATGAAGCGCCCACTACGTCAAAAGGAGTAGCATTCAAAGCTGCCGAAGGGCCAAGCGAGCAGTCGCTAGCCAAAATGACGAGAGAGGAATTGGAAGAACACGTTGCGTTCTTATCCAAGAACTTCAACAAGATGAACTCTCGAGTGGGCAAATACAAAAGATTCTACAAGCAGTACAAAGGGAGGAGCACTGAAGCTCGAGAAGGAAAAGGAAAGAGAGAAGAGACGACCAAGACGATCCCGCGCGACATGATGGAAGTGGAGTGTTACCACTGCCACAAGATGGGCCACTACAAATCCGATTGCCCAAAGCTGAGTGCCAAAGAACGCGAAGAATTGAAGGCCAAAAGGGATGCCCCAAGGCGAGCGCTCGTAGCAAGTGAAGTGCCGGTCGCTACAACTGAAGATCCACCAAGCGACTCAGATGCATTCACCGATCCAAATTCCAGTGATGGTGAGGATCTTGGATTTATGGCGCTCACCGACGAGGAAACAGGAGAGGTATTCTTCTATCCTTCAATCACTTCAATTACACTTGCACACACTGTCAATGAGGAAGAACAATCTTCTACATGGAGTGAGTTGTTTGACAAACACCAGAAATTGTCAAGCGACCACGAAGTGGTAAAACAAGCTCTGTCTCAAAGCGAGAAGGAGAACCGAAAGCTAGCCCGTGAGCTTGACGAAGTCAAACTTAATTTAAGGGCTATGACTAGTAAGTTCGAGGATCTCTTCGCTAGACACCAAAGCTTGGAGGGAAGGTATGAAGCCCAATCCACTCTAGTTGCCAACTTGAACAAAGCATCATATGCTAGGCAGGCACTAGAGGGCTCACTTCTGCCTTTTGGTAGGAAAGCTGGCCTTGGATATGAGGGTGGACCTCCCAAGCCGACTGTCTTTGTTGGTGCATCACACACTACACCATCGGTCACTTTGAAATTGCCCACTGCATCCAAAGCGACCACCAACAAGGATAAAGGCAAAGTGGCTGAGAACCCTAAAAGGAAGCCAATGAAGATGTCTATATCTTTAAGGGCAGACCCTAAGGGCAAGCAAAGTTCAACAGTCCCTAGCACTCAACATGCTAAGTCTTACCAATCCAAGGGTAAAGGGAAAACTGTTGAAGCTTCTAAGTCTCAAGCCAAGACACGAGAGACAAAGGATCTACCTCCTAAAAAGAGGAGTAATGTCTATGTGTCACGTTATCCGGACTGGAGATGGTCCAACCAGACTAACGATGAGGGGGAAGATTTTGAAGCTTCCACTGGGTCGCTTCAGATTCCCAGGGTTTCTCAAGCGAGTCGGGGTCGAAACCCTAGTTGGACCGCTTCAAGGAAACCAAGCGGGCCGCTTCGACAGACTAGAAATCCTAAGTCAGTCTCTAAACCCAAAGCTAATCCAAAGCGAGTCGCTTCAGGATATAAGCCAAATGGGAAGAGCGTAGGTAGGTCTGAAGCGAGCCGCTACCCCTCTTGCACACACTGTTGCACGTGTGAAGCTGCTTCAAGGCAGTACACCAAGTTTTCGAAGGTCGAGAAGCCCAAGACACAAACTTCATCTCAAAAGAGAGTGAAGCAAGTGTGGGTACCTAAGGGAACTAACCTGCAAGGACCCAAACTGATTTGGGTACCAAAATCTGTCTAATTGCAGGTGAGCGCCGTGGATCCCATGCCAGGTGAGGGTCAACAAATCTGGTACTTGGACAGTGGATGTTCAAGACACATGACCGGCATGAGAGCTCTACTTCAAGATTACATAGAGAAGAAGGGTCCACACGTTACATTTGGTGACAACTCTCGAGGAAGCACCAAAGGATACGGCGCACTGAAAGTTGGAAAGCTCACAATTGAAGAAGTTTCCTACGTGGAAGGACTCAAGCACAACCTGTTATCCATTTCACAGTTCTGTGATAAGGGGTACAGGGTGGAGTTCATCTCCAACAAGTGCATTGTGAAGAGCAAACTCACGTCCCAGATTGTGCTCACTGGAATAAGACAAAGGAACGTCTATATAGCACAATGGGATAGCTGCAAAGTGGAGACGTGCTTAGTTGCAAGAAGTGCTACAGAAATTGGATGGCTATGGCACAGACGCTTGAATCACCTCAATTTCAAAGCTATCAATCGCTTAGCTCGGAAAGGTTTGGTGCAAGGCATACCGAATGAAGTCTTCATCAAAGACCATCCATGCTCACCATGCCAAAGAGGGAAGCAAACGAAGAAGCACTTCGCCAGTCTCGAAGAAGCCTCATCAAAGCGAGTGCTCGAGCTGCTTCACATGGATCTGTTTGGTCCAGTTACTCCAGTTAGTGTAAATGGAAGGAAGTACACTCTAGTTGTAGTTGACGACTTCTCTCGCTACACTTGGGTTGTATTTCTATTCAGCAAGAAGGAGACACTGACCAAACTGCCACAACTACTCAAGCGATTGGCTGTAGAGAAGAATCAAGCTATCGTGACCATTCGCTCCGACAAAGGCACAGAATTCCTGAACTCTACCATTGAAGCATACTGCACGGAGCATGGCATAGCACATCAAACTTCCTCTGCACGCACTCCTCAGCAGAATGGAGTTGCTGAAAGAAGGAATCGAATCATCAAAGAAGCCGTTCGCACCATGATTGCTGACTCGAAGCTTCCGATGAAGTATTGGGCTGAAGCTGCCAACACGGCGTGCTACACACAGAATCGGACGCTTCTCAACAAACGGCACGACAAAACACCATATGAAATATGGACAGGGAGAATTCCTAACATTTCTTATTTCCATATTTTTGGTTGTAGGGTCTTCATTCACAACAATGGGAAGTCACAGTTGAAAGCCTTTGAAAGCAAAGCAGATGAAGGAGTATTCTTAGGATACTCTACGTCTAGCAAAGCCTACAGAGTATTCAACTGTAAAACCCTAATTGTGGAGGAATCACCCCATGTCGTATTTGATGAATCCTCTTTAAGTCTTCCACAGGAACAGGCTCAAGCGAATGAAAAGGATCAAAGCAAAGAACCTTCAAATCAACTCACTTGGGACGTGCTTGATGAAGATGATGAGATCAAGGACTCAAGCGAGCAGGATCCCAAAGGAGAAGTCGAAGCTGCCCCCAAGATTCCTGAAGCTAGTGCAGGCCAAGCACCCAATCCAGTCGCGTCAGATGGTGAAGCGAGCGACAAGGAAGCGGATGAAGATGAAGCTGGCGGATCAAAGCGAGCGTGGCTCAAGGATCACTCACCTAGCCAAATCATTGGAGATCCATCCAAGGGTGTAGTGACCAGAAGTCAAGTGTTTGGAGAAAGTGCCATGTTCAGTTGCTTTCTCTCAAACATTGAGCCATCAAGCGTGGAGGAAGCCCTAGCCGATTCTAACTGGGTGATCGCCATGCAAGAAGAGCTGAATCAGTTCACCAGGAACGACGTATGGTACCTCGTGGATCGTCCCAAGTTTCAGCATGTTATTGGCACCAAGTGGGTGTTCAAGAACAAGACGGACGAGGACCACAACGTAGTGAGGAACAAGGCGCGACTAGTTGCCAAAGGCTACTGCCAAGAGGAAGGAATCGACTTTGACGAGACCTTCGCTCCAGTGGCACGTCTTGAAGCGATCCGTTTATTTCTAGCCTATGTAGCGGCCAAGAAATTCAAAGTGTACCAAATGGATGTTAAGAGCGCGTTCCTCAACGGTGAATTGAAGGAAGAAGTGTATGTGGAGCAGCCACCGGGTTTCGAGCAGGGAGATAAAGTGTATCGCTTGAAGAAAGCCCTGTATGGATTGAAGCAAGCTCCCAGAGCTTGGTATGATACACTCTCTCAATTCCTAGTGGACAATGGCTTCCACAAAGGGAAAATAGATCGGACTCTCTTCACCATCAACCATGGAGAAGATATGCTATGGGTCCAGATCTACGTGGACGACATCATATTTGGGTCACCAAACCAGTAGCTTAGCGAGAAGTTTGGAGAGCTAATGAAGACCAAGTATGAGATGTCGATGATTGGCTTGATGAGCTGCTTTCTAGGTCTTCAAGTGAAGCAGCAGGATAATGGAATTTTCATCAACCAGGCCAAGTACACTCGAGATATGCTTGCCAAGTTTGGTGTTCAACATGCTAAAGCTGTGAAGATTCCTATGAATACCAACTGGAAGATGGAGCCAGACGAAGGAGGAAAATCTGTAGATCCTACAGATTATCGTGCTCTAATCGGGTCACTTCTCTATCTCACTGCAAGTAGGCCAGATATTGCTTTTGCAGTCGGAGTCTGCGCTCGCTTCCAAAGCAATCCCAAACACAGCCATCTTGAAGCTGCCAAAAGGATTCTTCGATATTTGAAGGGCACTTTCAACATGGGTCTGTGGTATCCAGCGGAGGACAATTTGGAGCTCACTGGATATTCCGATGCTGACTACGGAGGGTGCCGAGTTGATAGGAAATCAACCTCGGGCACGTGTCAATTCTTGGGAAGCAAGCTAATCTCATGGTTTTCGAAGAAGCAGACAAGTGTAGCTACTTCAACGACTGAAGCTGAATATATGGCCGCTGGAAGCTGCTGTTCTCAAATTCTTTGGCTTCGTCAACAATTGAAGGACTACAAAGTTGAAGCGAATGAAATTCCGATCTTCTGCGACAACAACAGTGCCATATGTATTTCGCAGAATCCAGTGCTTCACACCAGGTGCAAGCATGTGGAAATTCGACATCATTTCATTCGAGATCATGTTGAGAAGAAGGATATCAAGCTCGAGAAAATTCATACCGATCTCCAGCGAGCAGATATCCTCACCAAGCCTCTAGCTGAGTCCCGATTCAACCAGCTTTGCATGGAATTAGGGTTATTAGACCCTGGTGAAGAATGCTAGTTCCAGGATGCACGAAGGAGTGTTCGCTTGTTCTCTTGTGCGTCACTCGCTTCGGATCTTCACCAACTCAAGCGAGTCACTTCAAATTCCACTCGCTTAAAGAATATGAAGTTAGGTGGAGAAAGGTGGAGTATTGGAAGAAGTTCCCTACCAACTTATTGGAATTGTTAAGTATATGGTTAAGGGGGAACTAATGCTTACTCTCGGAGCAAGCTACTTCCAAAGCGAGCAAAGAATGCCGCTATCTTGAATTCTGCATCGCTTCAATTTGCCCTAGCTTGGGTCAAAGCGAGCCGACTGCAGATTCATTCTTTAGAATGTAGGAAAGCTTGAAGGTTTACCTTTTTATACAAAAGGTTGCAGGGCTGGTGACATGCTTCTGCGTAAAATACGAGATTGTCTTGTCAGAGCATTCTCATTGTCATCCTGTCCATTTCTGCTCTGAGATAAGGACTTGTACTCATCCCCCATTCGTCGTGAATAAGTACACTTACGTGATGCTCCCTTCGGGTTGAAGTAAGCTTGTGTACTATATTCATATCCTCCCTCATTCACTTCGATGGAGGACTCTCTAATTCGTAGAGGAAGATGAATGCCATGAAGATGAATGCCATGAAGATCTAATTCAACATGTAGCAACCCATCAAGTGGTATCTAATTCAACATGAAGTCTTCAATATGTGGTATCAATCTCCTACGAAGTGAGATTGACTGCTAGCCATCGCTAGCGAGTGCGGAACAGTCACTCAAGCGAATGCCTCTCAAGCGAGTCAAGGCCAAGCGGCCCAACTCGAAGCGAGCGGGCATGAAGCAAGTATGAGCTGACTGCACTCGAGTGCAATTTTACTTTCTGCTGTGCATTTAATGCAGGTGCAGGAACAACGAAAATAACGGGCGCGTGTTCACACGTTTGAATTTGAAGCGGGAAAAGGCGGAAAAGATCCAGCCATCGAATCTCAACAGGCCCCAATCCGCAGCCGTTGGATTAGCGCCGTATACGACAAGCCAACCACAGCAGGCCACGTGGCGACGCCGAGCAAGTGGCGGTTCACTTTTACTGTGATGACGCCGGACACGTCAGATCCATCACCGCACGTCCGCCGCCTACCTACAGGATTTTCGGCGATATTACCGTCCTACCCTTGCCACGTCAGCCATAACCTAACTCTATATATATGGGACGAGGCAGAACTGCAGAACCTTTCACAGCCTTCTAAAATTGCCATTCTCGTGCTTAGATCTGCATTCTCTGCAACTCACGAGTCTCAACCCTTTCTACTTCATTGTTAAAATTTTCTTCAAAATCTTTCAAAATCCACCATGGGCAAGAAGAAGAATACAGAGACAATGGAGCAGTTCATGACTAATGTTGGCGAGCACATCAACGTCGAGCCCCATCTCGACCCTATCGTCGTCGAAGTAAATGGTTTCTTCCGTAGAGCCGTGACCACGGCCGGTCTATGGAAGTTCATAACGTTGGTGCCGACGAAGATTCTGGCAAAGGCAGTGGGAGAAATCCTACTGAACTTGAGGAAGGATCAAAATACTTCCTCATTCACTAATCCACAAACCAGCAAGCCGGTGGAGGTGGATATGAGCGAACTTATCGAAGTGTTCGATTTGCAGAGAGAAGGAGGAGACTCTCTGTTAGATCTGGGTCTTTCGGCCGGAGTACAGTATGTTCGATTTGCAACCGCCAGAGCAGATCCGAATTTCAAGGATGCCAACATTCGCAAAAGCTTGAAGATCCCTTTCAATCTCATTTGCGAACTCTTTACGAAGAGCATCGCCTGCTATGTTGGATCCCTTGATACGTTGTCGGAGACGAAACTAATTGGAACCGCCATGATCGTCGACAGTCTCGCCGGAACGAAGTTTAACTGGCAAGGGTGGTTTCTCAAGCAAATTCAAGAGGCTGCTAATGACTTCGCGTTCGTTCCAGGAACTGCGAATAAGATTCTACGGAAAGGAAAATTAAAATTCTTTTCCAGACTGTCTGTCGCACTGGAGATGAAGTTTCCAGAGATGATATGGCCGGATTCCGACACCGTCATATACAACAAGCAGACTATCTTTTACGATTCGTGGAGGAAAACGAAGGTTCTGATGGATTTGGGACTTCTGGAGGTAGAAGTGCCCATTGCAAGACCAGTTGCCGAAAGGCAAGCTGAAGAAGGCCAAGCGAGCCAGATCGCTTCACCCGTGAAGCGAGCCAGGTCCAAGCGAGGCAAAAAGATGAAGCGAGTCGCTTCAATCGTTCAAGAAAGCGAGGCGGCGGAGGAGCCGCTTGAGAACGTCGAAGTGACTCAAACCCAGCCTTCACCAACCAAAGCCCAATCCCCACAACTCCAAATCACCCAAGTACCAGAACCCCAATCTTCATCAACCCAACAACCACCAAAAAAGATAACCCCCCTCTCTCCCCGTGAAGAAGAGTCAGCATCTTCTTTCCACATTCCCACTGTGCCATTCCTCAGCACAGATGAAGCTGCTGCCTACACTACATTCACCCAACTTCAATCCCAGCCGATACAACCACCACCCACCGAAACCATCCAGATTTCCGAAACCCAAGAAACCTCATCACCTACCCAATCCATCTCGACATCGGCAGCTACAGCCGATACCGCCCAAACTATCGGAGAACTTCCCATCATCCCTCAATTCAAAACCCCTGTTCTCACCGATCACAAGCGGGCTCTCGAACGCTATGTTCGAGACAGAGAGCAAGCCGCGGAGACAATCAACCTTCGCTACAATCTTCGCTCCGCGAGTGTTGAATGGAGCGACATTTTCTACACCAACGTAGTAGACTTTCTGACGTACATCACGTACCGAGGAACAGAATACTACAAAATCTTCAGGCTCCTCAAAGCTTTCACCGAGGAGGAATTGATCCAGATGGAAGCCAAACTGCTCAATTTTATCGGCGAAAATGGCTTCCATGCCTTCCTTGAAGGGACCAGCTTCTGGGAGAAGCTGGATGCCAAGGTGAAGGAATCATATCCACTCACCACAGTTCCAAAGCGAGTGCCCTCATCCCATGAGAGGAAGCTCATCCGGGAGTATAAGGAGGAGATGGAGATGAAGGATGCTGAGATTGCTAGTCTCCAAAGCGAGATTACCTAGAAGAGCGATGAATTGGAGAGGAAGGCGGGGGAGGTCATTGGTCTTAGAGAAGACTTTGACAAGAAGAAGAAGGAATTGGCGGATAAGGTGGAGGAGAAGGAGAGGCTTCTAGAGGAGAAAGAGAAGGCGCTGGAGGCGCAGGTGAAGCTAGTGGATGACAACACCAAAACCATCACTGAACTCAAGGGCTTGCTTGAGGCAGAAAGAAGCCGCTTGAGGGAAGTTAATGCTAAGCTCATTACTATTGGCAAGGAGAAAGTAGAGCTGGAGAAAGACGTAAAGAAGCTGAAGGTGAAGCTGGAGGATAGGGAGGGAGAACTAGTGTTGAAGGGAAGCGAACTACTCAGTTCCAAGAAGGCTCTTGACTCACTTCGAACTGAGTTGAAGGGAGTCAAAGATGAGAGTGCAGTTGACAAAAGAGAGCTCGAAAGCCTGAGGGGAAATGCGCAGGCTCTTGACTTGAAAAACGCTGAATTATCCATTCTACTGCAGAAAGTCAAGAGACTGAAAGAAACTCTCACTATTAGGATCACTGCAGATGCCGAATTTCACAACTCTCTCAATCGGAGGGAAAGGAGGCTTGCAGTGATGAAGGCAGAACTTGAAGCGTCCAAGGAACACTTGGATCTCACACTTCAAGAAGAAACCAAGAAGATCACCAAAGCCATAGAAGCGGAGCTGGAGGCTCGCTTCAGAGAGGTGGAGCCTTTAGAGAGCATGATGGCGTCTGTTGTAGAGAGAGAGAGGCAGTGCGAATATCTACTTGAAGAAATATCTATCAAGACTGCTGAAATTGTGGCGCCATCCATGGACAAAACCCAGCAGATGCTTCAGACTGTCCTCAACACAGTCAATTCACTACATCAATCCCTCTCTGGAAAATCTATAATCCTAACCCCTGGCAGTGATGATGCCAAAAAGGGGGAAGGGCAAGTAGAGCAAGGTGAAGCTGGAGGTTCAGGAGGAAGGAGAGTCGGAGTGGAGTTAATGTTGGAAGGAGGAAGTGGTGATGGAGGAGATAAGGAGGGAGTAGATGATGAAGCGAGGAAGGGGAAGGAAAAACTCTCGGAGGAGGAGTTACTGAAACAACTTGAAGAGCCCAGTAGGCCGCTTCAAGAAAAAGTGCTGAGTGCTTCTATTGCACGACATCCTCCAGTCACTGTGATCACGAAGGAGGAAAAGAGGGTGCAGGTGGAAAAGGATGCTGCCTTGGCGTGGGAGTTGGAGCAGGTGTTTAAACTAACAAAAGATTCTATTGCTGCAGGTGCTTCATCTAGCTCCCAAGTGGCCGCTACTCCCAAGGTGCCCACTTCAGACGCCGTGCCAACTTCGACAGCCGCACTCACTACGACCACTGCTGCACTCACTTCGTCAGCAGTCGTCCCTCCAAGTGCTGCCAAGAAGGACATGCCACCTCCCCCACCACCGAAGCAGTCATTGAAGCGAGCTGCTCCAGATTCCAAACAAGATGACCCCGAGGCCAAGCGCCAAAAGGCCAAGCAAGCAGCTGCTTCAAAAACTGGAAGGGAGGAGAGAAAGAGGAAAGAAAGAGAGGAGGGAAGGAGCAAAGAGGAGAGGAAGAAGAGGAGTCATGCCAGGCGTCTCCAAGTGATTGACGCACGGATCGAGGAGCAGTTCAGTGAAGTATTGCTTATTCAATCCTCGTTGGTCCGAAGCGCGTTCATTCCCTTCATGCCAGATGAGTCCGAAGCATGTGAAGCTCAAGCCATATTTGATGCATGCGACGTGACTACAAAGGAGATGGTTGAGTCTGGTCGATATCCTCGCAAGGATGAACAAGATTACATTCGCAAACGACTCAATGCGAAGCGTCCGTCGTGGAACAGCGAGTCGGGAGCAAAATTCAAGAAGGTCATGGCTCAACTATCAAGCAGGACAGAAGAGGAGTTGGCCAAGCGGAGGAATGAGCACCCAGATGCCAGGGAAATTGAAGAGTTCATTCCGAGGGATCTGCGCGATCTGTGGCTTGACTACAAGAATCTGTTTATCAAAGCATACTACTTCTGGGAGGTAGTGCCACTTCAAGATCGTTGTTCTCGAATGAGTGCTCTCAGCAACTTCCTTTGCACGTATGACGAGAAGATGCGGAGGAAGATCTTCACCACAGCTGAACTGGCTCAGCCCAAGCCCTTGGTTGTCAAGATTCCTGCTATTAAAGAATTCCCCATGCCTTATCATCCAGGAACTGACATTCCAGATAGAGGGATCATAGATGATGAAGTGACTGAAGCCTTTAGGCTGGAGAGTGCATGGAGAAATCCTAGTATCCACACAGTAGACTCTATGGAATCAAGAGTTCTATCAGCTTATGTGGATACTGCTGCTGAAGAAGAAGAGAAGGAGGAGGAAGAAGAAAAGGAGAAGGAGAAGGAGGATGAAGCTGCAGGAAACCTTTGAGTTTCAAGCTTCTGAACATATCTTTTGTGTGAACTGCCTTGTTCATCTATCGCACTCGTATTTCTGTCTTTTCCTGTGTCATTTACTCGCTTTGTGAATGACTTTACATTTTTGCTACAAACTCATTAATTTAACCAAAAAAAAAAAAGGGAAAGGAACTTAAAAGAAAATTACAAACGAAACTACAAAGGAAGCAGTCGCTTGGAGTTCCCTTCACGGTTAGATAGACTAGATTTATTTTATCTAGGTCGTATGGGTTTTGGCATCATCAAAAAGGGGGAAATTGTTGGGAATTGTTAAGGACTAATTTGTTAAGGGGGAACTACATGGGATATTTGATAAAAGAAGTCACTTGTTTTGATGAGATCCCAAAACCCCAAGTGTCCTATTCCCAAGCTACCCATTTTGGTGTAGATAATAGGTTAGAATTTTTCTAAGCCTACTCTGTTAGGATGGCTCTTTTAATTTGCTTAGATTAGGCTTCAAAAGTTCAAGTGAAGGCCACTCGCTTGAGTGTGTTTTCCAAAGCGAAGCGGGTCAAGCAAATCGAAGTGAAGCGTGCCGAAGAATAGCGAAGCGAAGCGATCGCTACAGTAGATTCAAAGTGAGTCTGCCAAAGCGAAGCGAAGCGAGCGCTACAGTTCAAAGCAAAGCGAAGCGAAGCAAGCGCTACAGTTCAAAGCGAAGCGAAGCGAAGCGAGCGCTACAGTGGAATCAAGTGAACCCACTAAAGCGAAGCGAAGCGTGCGCTACAAAGAAAAGTCGAAGCAAGTCAACACGGGTCAATATTCACTTAAAAAGTTTCTCGGGAAAATTATTCCCAAGTGACTCACTACAAATATGACCGCGAAGCGACTCACTTCAGAGCGGCCACTACAACTTCAAAGCGAAGCGAGCCACTACCTACCAGAAAGCGACAGCGCAAATTCCCGCTCCGAATTTGAACTCCAGTCAACTGGAGATCTTCGCATTTATTACGAGATCTCCACGTGTCGACTCAAGAGAGGAGCAGAGGAGTTGACTGCCAGGCCGACAAGGCGCCGCTACAGTACTGGCTCGCTCCAGTTACTGTTAAAATTGGAACTTAGCCACTTTCGGCAAAAGTCCAAATCTGCGCGTCTGAAAAGTAGCCAGCCTGTGCAAGTACTGTCGAGAGGAGGAGGGACAAGGCCACCAACCAAGCAACGGATCTCAGCCAACCCTCCGCCTATAAATAGTGAAGGATCACAACGTGAAGAAGTAGAACACTACCTACGCATTCGAGCCTACAGCAAACAAATTCTCCCAAGCCTTAGAGCAATCTTCGAGTCTTTGTTACAAGTGTTCTCCGAGTTTCCAGTTCATCGGAACTCGTCTTCACAGCCTTCACACTTAGATTCTAAGCCCCACTTCATATATCCGAAGCTTAGAAGAAGAACTCTAGCCAATCTTTGCATCTACTGTAAAGAGTTCTTCATAGTGTGTCGTCAACCAAAAACCCTATACTTGTCTGTTAGGTTTTTGAGTGTTGTCGTTAGGTTGTTTCGATCCAAGGCTCTTCTTTCATCGATTGAAGAAGCCTCGATCATAGAGTTGAGATCCAAGCTTACACTTACACCGTTTGTGTAAAGCTCGATCGAAGCTAGGCTGTAAGGAGAGCCCGGAATCTCCCTGTTGTTCGGACAGAAGCAAGTGAAGCTTTGTCCAGTTTAGGTCTTAGTAGTGAACCCGTAATCACTGCACTGTTTGTCAGATCCAGGCAAGTGAAGCCCGATCTTGATTAGGTTTTTGAAGGACCCGTAACCTTCAAGTTCTTGAGTGAAAAGAACAGTTGCCGTCGTGCAACAAGTGGACGTAGGAGCTTTATCTCCGAACCACTATAATTCTTGGTGTCGTATCTCTCTAACCCTAAAACTTTTATTTATTTGATTATTCATTGCATACTGCATTTAAACAAACTAATTTGGAAATTTCAAATACTTAGGAAAGATTTTAGCTCACCAAATTCCGCATACACGAATAAAGACTCCCTCTTGATCAAGTGTTCACTTCGGTCAAGCAGGCTAGCTACGTACTGTAGATCTAGCTTCAGCTAGGTCTTAAGTTTCAAGTGAGCTCTTTACTTGTCACTCTGAGTTAAGGGATTTGAAGTTGAAAAACTTCAAAATACGTATTCACCCCCCCCCCCCCCCCCCCCTCTACGTATTTTCCCATTAACAAACCGGGACCAACACAAAATATGATGAATAATACCCTAAATTGTTGTGGATCTCCAACCCGGATCTATCAGAAGGTATACATGGAAGAAAAATATGCAAGTATGTAGTTTAAAGACTTGATTTTTAATAGATCTCCAAAAACATGCAGCTGCGTATAGGGATGGCAACGGGGCGGGGCGGGGCCGGGTATAGCTTCCCCACCCCCATACCCGCCTCCGATTAAATCAATGCGGGTACGGGGCGGGGATTACCCGGCGGGAGAAGGATCCCGTCGGGTACCCAATTAGAATTTTTTTATTTAAAAAAATTGATTTTTTATTTAAAAAAGTGATTTATCTATTTAAAAATTTGATTTTTTTTAAAAATAATAATTAATTTAATGTTAAAATTAATTTATAATTAAAAAATAGTTAATTAATTAATATAATATTCATAAATTAAAATTTTTTAATATAGATTAATAACAAAATATTAAATTTATTAAAAATTTTAATATAATTTAAAAATTTTAATATTTAATTTATTATCGGGGCGGGTACGGGGTGGGGACCCTCAAACCCGCCCCCGCCCCGAACCCGATTCGGGTACATGATTTCATACCCAAACCCGTCCCATTAGGGGCGGGTACCCGCGGGTAATCGGGTTTGCAGGTAAAATTGTCATCCCTTGCTGCGTACAACTGCTTTACATATTTATATTACTGCGTATGTAAAGTTGCTAATCTTAAGAAACGCGACTACTGACTCGAACTTAAACCCTAAAATGGAGACTAGATACACGTCCTACACGTGTCTCTAGATCCGACACTTACAACTCAAACTTAAAACACCAGTACAAGGCTCGATTGCTCAAAACAACAAAATGAAATAACTTTAAATAAATCATCATCTTCAACAGTTGCGCGCCAAAACTCCATCTTCATTCTTTTAAGCTCTCCTCGAACATGCTGTCTCATTCTTGCATACTCTTGGAGCCCCTCTCATTCCGGCATGTCTCGGTTCCATTCATAAGCCCCTTCGCTTTGAAGCTTTTACATGAACCACTCTTTATCCATGCTTCTGCGCACCGACAATCACTCTGATCCGTACTTCTGCCCCAAGCATCACAATGTGGATTTAAACATACTTTTCAAGCTGATATAGGACTAATGAGTGATCCTAACACGTCAGTAACATCGTTATCGTTTTGGACTGACTCTAATATATCATATTAGATTTCGGCCGGCCATATTCACCCCTTAAAAGATTGTATAAGGGTGTTATGTATTGAATTTTCAACCGTTATGATAAACTCACATAGATAACGTTATAGAAGTGTTATATATGCTGATGATTTTTAATAACACCAGTATACTTAACAATTTCTTTTATACTTAGATAACTCAAATTTTAAGTTAAGCATGTATAAACGTTTTTCTTGTAGTGTATATGTTTCAGTACAACATGAACATACGATATAATTATATTCATTTACTGCATAATATTCATGCATGTGCCTTGTACACAAGATTTGATTTTGATTTGATATCGATTTAATAATTTATAAATATAATGAATTCAGTTAAACTTTAAAGTTATTAGAAAATAAAATAATCAAATAAAATAATGTTAAAGTGAGCAAACGACCATCATCCTCTCATAATTTAATATCTGAGTTTAATCTTACTATTCATTAGTGTCAATCAATCCAGTTAAGTTTAACCATATTATTAAACATTGAATTTTAGTTTTATTAATTATAAATATATAGAGAGAGGCTCCTATTATGCATGCTTCCCTTTCTGAACTAATTAATGAGAAACGTAAACTTCCTATTAGTAGTGTAATTTGACTCTTTCTCTCATGATTACTTTCATTCCATGCAACGCTACAACAATTTTTTTAAACACCTTCGTCTCGTCATTTCATCTATAAATTAGTAGTACTAATTAATTACCTATTTATCAACGCTAGCTGTTGTTTTTTGGGCCGAGCTACAAGCAGCCTCAATTTTTTTTCAGAGCTACTAGCAATATTATACTCCATCCGTTCACGATTTTTAGATTTCATATATTACTTCACCCGTTCCAGTATACAATCATCTCGTTTGTTTACCGTACGAAACTTTAGGCACAATGTGAAAAGTAAGAATTAATTCTTTCTATTTTAGAAAACATGACAATTCATGTGAAATGACTGTATTAGGAAAGTAAAATGATTTAAATGAGATGGAGGGAATACTAAGAGGGTGTTTGGCTAAGCTTATAAGCTACTTTAAGTTGCTTATAAGCGGTTGAGAGTTTATAAGCACTCTAAATGTGTTTGGCAAAATAAGCTCCCAAAATAAGCTCTAAGTGCTTATAAGCACTCCAAAAAATAAGCTCCTCCACCCCAACTTATTTTTTCAAATTTTGATTCTTTCATTGTATAACTTTATATTATTTTTATATTTCTATTATAAACACTTTCATTTGATTGTAGAAAATAATAAAATCCAAAAAAAATATTTTTTTAATTTTTTTTTTTAATTTTCAGATTTTGATTTATTTAGAGCTTATAAGCTCTTTTATCCAAACACTTGGGAAATCTTATAAGATCTTAAATCTAAGAGCTTATAAGCTCTTAAAACATCCTATAAGCACTTAGTGCTTATAAAGTCCTCAAAATAAGCTTAGCCAAACACCCCTAAGTCGGGGAGGTACATAATCTTTAGACTCTTTCATTTTTTGGTAACATGCCCCACCTTTAGTACTTTATATTTTATCACTTTTAAATGCGATTAAAAATATTATATGAGTCTATAACTATTTTACTTTAACACTTTACCCACTTTAATATAGTAATATATATATCATCAAAATACAGTAGTCTCTGTACGAATTTTTCGGTCCAAAAATCATGAATAAACAGAGTAGATTATTGAAAACGTCTAGAAATGATCAATTCTGCTTCTTTTCACTCTCAAAATTAAAAACAAAAATATAGATTTCATACATTAAAAAATTATTAGTTTTATAACTAGTACATAGCCTTAATATTAATTCAGATGAGCTCGTTGTATATATGCGCCTCTTAAGTCTGTTTTATTTTTCTTCAAATGGTCAATTGCTTCCTTTAGATGTGCGTGTATTGATCTAGTGATAGAGTTGAGTATCGGGTCAAAAAGTCCTAACTTCAAATCCTTCGTGACACGACCTATAAATTTACTGTTAAATGCTTTTAAAAAAAAACTTAATTAATTGCTAGCTAGATCAAGATGCTTCTCAAATTGATGCAATGTGAATAAAATATAAGAGCTAAGTGCTTTTTTCTTCTACTAGACTAGTACCTCTCACCATTGTACGTACATGTTCTTATTCTTCTTCCATTAATTGCCACATAAATTCATGGCTCATGTAGAGTCGAATAGACCATTGTACGTACATGTTCTTATTCGTCTTCCATTAATTGCCACATAAATTCATGGCTCATGTAGAGTCGAATAGATATACTCTTATGTATCTTTCAATATTTAATTCTAATGAAAACCTAACACATGTAATACGTACATATATTTAATTCCGATGAAAACCTAATACATATATTTAGGGTTTTTTTTTTTTTTTCTTTTTTTTCTTTTTTTTTTTAAAAAGAGGATCAATAATGGTTCCCCATTTCCCCCCTTAATGTGACTCGAACCCCCGACCTATTGGTTTGAGGGGAAGCGTCTTACCAACTGAGCTGCGCTTCATTGTCATACATATATTTAGGGTTAAGTGTGGACCCAATTCCAATATACCCTCCGGCCCACTTCAATAGTTTTATTGATTTACGAATATGAAATTAAAATATTAAAATGAAAAGTAAGGGGTCCACGTTAAAAGTATAGAGTTAATTTTTTTATTTTTTTTATAAAACAAAATATTGAAGATGACAAGTTCATAATTATTTACTAATCGGGCTACAATTATTTCTACCGGAAATAGATGAAGATAAACTGATCATCCAAAAAGAAAAATAACTCACTATAAGCTAGACGGAGGGAGTACTATGGTAAAGTTAATGTTAAAATACTTCACCTAGCACATTCACACATAGTAGTGTGCTAGCACATTCACACATAGTAGTCTGCCGGCTCTTATAATTAATTTGATATCACTCACATTCAATATACATATGTCCAACTTTTTAAGAGTCAGGTGTAGCATCGGCTTTACAGAGCACCACCCACTAACCATTGGCACAATCTTTTCCAAATATAACTCGTGTGTTGTGTGTGTTTGGTTTAGAAATAAAGGTTAATGCTTGAGAACAAAATGCCTCGTATTAAATTCTTCCATAATTTTTATGTTGGTTATTTTCAAAAAAAAAAAAAAAAGAAAGAAAAAAGTACCATTTGCTCCTCCTACTGCTTGATTAGCTCGAGGTTGTGGGGCCTACAAGATTAGCAATCACTCACTCACCATTTATGCAACAAACCTAGAAATCAGCTACACAAGCTTTGAGCAGTCAAATAAAGTTTTTTTCACTTATATATACACATATATAGTAGCAAACTAACTTCACCAAACTCAAAAAAACATGTCTACCATTACGCTTGGTATGCCTATTCCCATCAAGCCCATCAATTTTTCTGAGAAGAAATATCAAAAACTGTGCCTACCTTCTCCCCTTTCTTGCACGTTGCAGTCTTCCTCCCTCGGACTCGCTGCTACTCGTACCGTTCCTTGTACCGATGAAGCCAGCTCCACGCGACGATCGGGAAATTACAAGCCTACCGTTTGGAGTTTCGACCGTATTCAGTCGCTCAATAGTGTATACAAGGTACGTTAGTATGAGTGTGTGTTTTCGTTCCAATGTTATTATCTTCTTTTTTTAGACGAACACAAGCACACAATGTGTTTATTTTATAGATACTCTATCTGTTCCATATAAGCTGGTCTAATTCTTCTTTGGGGGACCCTAGGCAAAAAAGGCATTATAAATGGATTTTTTTTTTAAATACATACTCCTTCCGTCCCATTAAGAAAGAGACCTTTTTCTTCGGCAAAGGGAATTAAGACGAGGTGATGATAGTGTGTTAAAGTGAAAGGTAGTGGGTTCAAGTGATGTGTCTGAATTTTATTAGATTAAAAATTTTCTATTTTGAAAAATGTCCCTATATCAGTGGGACGTCCCGAAAAGGAAAATGTCCCTTTATCGGTGGGATAGATGGAGTGTATTCTTTCTGTCCCACCAAAAAGTAAACATTTTCCATTTTTTGGGCCGTTTGACCTAAAATGACATGTTTATCCACTCAAGTCTACACTTAATTATGCATGTATCTCAATCAAATTTGAATTAAAATATTTTAAATTATCATAACTTTCTCATTTGTTCTTCAAATTTTACAATTTTTATGTCAAATTAAAGGTATCTATGTTATTTTTCATTTAGGATACATCATCAATATATTCTCATGAATCTATAATGATATATTTTAAAAAACATAAAATCCCTACTTTAATTATTGAACACTCAAATTATTAAACACTCCCTCCTTAAACTTCATGCCAAAAAAAATAAAAAATGTTTCCTTTTCAATGAGAATGAGGGATCGGCTAAAATAATGGGATATACCCAAATGTAAATTAAGCTAAATAAAATGGGACGTATGGAGTATTGTGTACTGATTACTTTACACACACATATTGTACAGGGAGACAAATACACGACAAGGGCTTCTGAGTTAGTTGTGCAAGTGAAGAAGTTGATGGAGCAAGAATCGAATTGGTTTCGACAGTTGGAGTTGATCGATGATCTTCAGAGGTTGGGGGTATCCTATCATTTCGGGGATGAAATTCGTCAAATCTTGAGTTCCGTTTATTTAGATGGGAAATATTGTAAGAATTTAGAAACGGAGGAAATGGATCTTTATTCGACGTCTCTTTCCTTCAGACTTCTTAGACAACATGGCTTTAAAGTTTCCCAAGGTGCTTATGTCACTTATTACAAATCCTTATTTTCTTTTCCCTGAATCAAAATACAAAACATGCTAAATTCTAATTAAACCCTACTTATGGCAGATGTGTTTGATTGTTTCAAGAATGAGGAGGGAGGCTTCGATGCAAAGCTAGGTGTAGATACAAAGGGATTGCTCGAGTTATACGAAGCTTCATTCCTTTTGACACACGGTGAAGATACTCTGGAGCAGGCGAGGATATTCTCGACAGATCTTCTGCAACGTAAGCTTGATGATGGTGGAATAACGGATGAATATATGTCGATTTTGGTGCGACATTCGCTAGGGTTACCTCTTCACTGGAGTGTTCAAAGGCCTAACGCGAGATGGTTCATAGATGCTTGTACCAAGAGATTGGATATTAATCCTGTTCTTCTTGAGCTTGCTAAATTGGACTTCAATATTGTTCAAGCAACACACCAAGAAGAACTTAAGCATGTCTCAAGGTGACTACTACGTATGTCTAGTAATTAAATATTCCATTTGTCCCATTGTTCAAGCCTTCAAGGTATGAGTACGATTTCGGTCCGTCCCATTTATAAACATTTCCTAAAATCGAAATATTTAGTCTATTCAATGATTTATATCTATTTCTTTCGTGATTATTTGGATAAAGCAAAAATTAAATTAATAATTTAGCAAAATTAGTAATTCAATAAAAAATATATAAGACTTTTAAAAAATATTTATAACTAAAATCTAACTATGATGTATTAACTAATTCATATAACTCACAACTAATCAAGTCTTTCTTAATTTCCGTGCAAGAAATTTTATTCTTTAAAAACATATGAGACAAATGATGTATTATTTTTGCTTATCATAAATATTTTTGTGTATGTATAGATGGTGGGAGGAATCAAAGTTGGCTGAAAAACTACCATTTGCGAGAGATAGGGTGGTGGAGAACTACATATGGAATGCGGGGTTGTTGTTTGAGCCTCAATATGGATATCCAAGAATTATGACAACCAAGCTATTCATTTTAATCACAGTAATTGATGATATATTTGATGTCTATGGCACCTTGGAAGAAACCCAACTTTTCAATGACATCATTCAAAGGTAGGGCCCACCAAATATATACAATTATGCATTTTATATACTATACTAGGAACCGCAAATCAATAGTTCAGATCGGTTCCTAAATGATTAACTTATAATGCCTCAGATGGGATACCGAAGCCTTAGACCAACTTCCTGAGTATATGCAAATATGTTATCTGGCGCTCGACAGCTTCATCGACGAGATGGCGTACCATGTTCTAAAGGAACAAGGCATTCTCATCATTCAAGATTTAAGGAAATCGGTAACACTACTTACTACACTCTCCGTGTACACGATTTAATGAAAAAGTAGTAGATTGCGTCGTAATTTTTTAATACATGGATTAAGGCCCCCTAAAAATAGTTACAAGGAGAAAAGAGAGGTTTAAAATATAGACGGGGATCGGACTGGAAACTATAATTGAAACACCACACTGTTTATGGACGGACCAAAATAGCAAAAACATCACTCTCTTTTGTGAATAGAAGAAAAAACCTCAAATCACTAATATATACTAGTATTTTCACATAATTAAATTGAAAGTTTAATAATATTTGGCAGTGGGCGGATTTGTGCGGAGCATATGCAAAAGAGGCCGAGTGGTACTATACTGGGTATACACCAACACTGGAGGAATATATCGAAGTTTCATGGATTTCGATATCAGCTCATACAATATTATCCTGTGTATTCTTTCTCATCACAAATCCAATCGAGAAGGAGGCCGCCGAGAAGTTGCGTCTTTATCACAATGTCATTCGTTGCTCTGCCATGGTTTTACGCCTCGCCGATGATCTTGGAACCTCACAGGTTAGTATTCCCTCCGTCCCGACTATTATTACACATGACACATGACACATTTCCTCGAATATATGTAAAACATATACTCACTTATGTAGGGATAACTATTTTTCGGCACAAAAATTAAGACGAAAGTGATCGTATTAGATAAAGTAGTGTGAATGTATTTTAGTGGGTTAAAGTTTTGTTGTTTTAGGTAATATCCCTATATTAGTGGACGAATGGAAATGGAACTTATCCCTATATCAATGGGAGGGAAGAAGTATATATTTACGGGCCTTCGTTTTCTTAATTTTTATTTTTCTACTAAATTTTTTTAATTAGTTTGAAATGAGGCGAGGTGAACTTATCCCTATATCAATGGCACAAATGAAGTATATATTTATGGGCCTTCGTTTTCTTAATTTTTATTTTTGTACTAAATTTGTTTAATTAGTTTGAGATGAGGCGAGGCGATGTGCCGAAAGCAGTAGAGTGCTACATGAATGATACGGGTGCTTCGATGGAGGAGGCTCAAGAGCATGTGAGGTTTATGATAAGAGAAACGTGGAAAGATTCGAACGAAGAATGGTTTAAAGAACGTCTAGTGTTTTCTGAGAATTTTATGAGAAGCGCAGCCGATCTTGGGAGACAGGCGCAATACATGTACCAACATGGAGATGGGCACGGAATCAGCAATCAAGAGATGGAGGAACGCATTTTAGGTTTGATATTTGAACCTGTTACTTAGGTAGCCTTGAGTTACACGAACATCTACCACATCTTTTAATGCATTCGTGCAACAAATAAAATTAGTTCAACAAAATAATTTACGATGTGAAAGATGAGTGTAAAATAATAATTAATGAATATTGCATGTTTTCATGGGGTGTGATCCGTCTTTTATTATTTTAATATTTTTGTAATTTTCATTGTAAAATTTTATCGAACGAAGACGAGTGAGGAGTGAACAATTAGTGGTGACTATTGTTCTATATACATGTACCTTTGAAACTCACGATAGTGATTGTTACTTTGGGAGAAATCCCCTCAGACGTAGATGTGTTGATCACCGAACTAGGTTAACATGTGCTTGTGTTCTTTCCGTTTCAGTTCATGAATCTGTTTTACACATTGTGTCACGACCGGATTTTGCTAAGGATAGCTAAACCGGGGTACCGTGACTAGGGATGGGAATTAAGAAGGGGGAATAGAAAAGGGTAAGGAATTAAATGTGGATCTTGACACATATGAATACTAGCACATTACGATAACTTCGAAGTTTCGGCTCAAGGCCCAAAAGAACACAAGGTTACTTGTCTTTGTCAATACATAACTGAAAAGTACTTAAAAGTACGAAATTATTACGTAGAGTGTACGCAGCGGAAAGAGTACTGGAATACATGTATGAAGACATGTATTACCGAAAGTCTATCTATTACAATCTTGCACGACAAAAGGCTCCGCTCGTCACTTCACTCCACCTGGCTCAACCTGCACATTTAGAAATACATGCAGGGCTGAGTACAGAGTACTCAGTGGACACATTGCCGAAAACTATACAATATAATTGTACATGCCATTAGTAAGTGAAACATAGGGATTTTACTATAAAAATCCTATGTTCACTAAAACTGTTCTTGTGATCTAAAAGTGTCAGCGCTGACTAAGTTCTTTAGTAATCTACCATATCTGAAACTGTGGTGTCGAGGAGGTGGCCACCTCACACGACACCTGACCGGCCAACCCTGAAGATGACTCACGGTCCTGTGTACACTAGTCCAAGCAAGATAGCAAGTCTTAACAAGGACCCGAAATCGATTAACTTTATTGGCGAAGCCAATTCAGATAGGTGTCATACACAAAACAGAAATGTTTATGGCATGACAAGCTGAAAATAACTAGAACTTAATTAAATAAATTCTCATTTTTTTTTCTTTGAAAGAAAGCCCACCTTAAGCAGCTTAAAAAGAGCTGGATTCAAATAGAATCGTGTCGTTCGCCTTCCGTTCGACTTCCACCTATTTAAAAGCGAAGCTATAAGAATTTCTATTCTTAAAGAATTTAAAAATTCTTAATAAAGGAATATTCTATCCCTTATTTCTAATTTCTTGTTTCGACTGTCGTTCCGTTAATATATCGTAAGATTATCAATCGGAGTTAATAATTCTCCTTGACTAGTGATAGCCGTTAATTATCCTCATAAGCTTCGAATAATAATTTATTTGAAGTTATATATATTATTGGATTATTAAATCCAACATTATAATATAATTCATTTCCATGAATTAATTAGGCTATTTTAGGCTCGAAAATTTATCGAGCTTCGTTAATTGACTCGAATTAGTCGAGTTATTTTATTTAAATAAATAAAATATTTTTTTGGTAATTTATAACGTTCCTCGTCTAAATTTATAGTATTAGCATACGAAATATTTAATAATTTAAACAGTTGGGCCGTAATTTAACTGGCCCAACCCGAGCCCATTCCCGGCCCAACTGATCCCAACCCAGAAGCCCAACCCGAAACCCAGCCCCAAAATCTGACCCAGGACCCGACCCAAAACCCGACCCGAAACCCGACCCGATTTAAAACCCTAAGTATAAAACCCAAATCCTTACCATTTCTCCCATTTCTCACCCAAGACCTAGCCATCCTCCTCCATCCCTCTCTCTCTCGGATTGTCCAGCCGGCCACCGCCGCCGGCGGCGAGAGCGCCGCCGTCGCCGACCACCTCGCCTTCTACTCCCCCGTTCCTTCCCCCATCTCTCTCTATCCCTTCTCCTCTCTCTATCTCTGCTCTCCGACTCCCTCTCAATCGGCTGGACGCGGCCCAACTTGAAGTCGACGCCGTCGTTGCCGGCGGCGAGGCTCGCCTTCGCTGGCCACGTCGTCTCCTCCCTCTCCCGTTCTTCCTCCCTCTACTCTGAAGACGGTACTGCCGGTGACAGCCTCGCCGGCGGCGAGGACCGCAATCCGGCAGTCTCCCGTTTTCTCCCCCCCCCTTCGTCTAACCCTATCTCTCGTCATACACACATATTTATATATTAATGTTTAACATTTATTTTTTTTTGTGCAAGGGGTTTTTGGGACAGCAGCTATTCCCGGAGAAAAATGCAGTCGAAGCTCGACTCGGGGCCGCCTTTGCTGCCCCGACAGACTGCCCCTCTCCCGTCGAGGCTTTGGCCTCGACGGAGGTTCGACTCCCTTTCTTTGTTTATTTAACTTATTAGGATTAATTTAGTGGCAGTAGATGGTTCCTTTGGTTTATGTGAATGAGTATTCACTGCATCACTTAGGAGCAAAATATATTTACATAGCTTAGATTTCAGATTTCAATTTTGAAATGCGAAAATTTGTGGTGATTTATGTCTTTCGATTTTCTTGCTATAGCTTTCGGTTTACTCTTGTTGAATGAAAACAGACATGTTGTAGCAACTAGGTGTTTACTACATGTTATGAGTGATAGCATCAAAATTGTGACATTAGTTGAACTCGTTTTATGTTTCGCATTATGCTTGAACTCATGCTTTGGTTTTCAGAATCATACTCCTAAGTAATTTCTTAGTTTTAGCGTGTTTATGAACTGAAGTGAAACTGAAATTATCAAACTCTTGTTCAAGTGTTTAAGCTTAAATTGTGCTTAATGATTCTTGAGTTTTTATTACTTACTAGAAGTTAGAAGTGCTGTTGTTGCTAGCTCACCACACTCCTTCCTTCTTCTTCTTGATCTGCTGCTTCTTCTCTACTGTTTCTCCCTTCTCTAGTGATAATTATATATAAGGTTGAAAACTGAGTTATGGTTTATGTTGGGGTATTTATACTACTCTTTTTGGTTGTGAAATTGGTGTGAACACGAGTGTATGAATTCTGCCAATATCCCCGTTTTTCTTCTGCTATTCTCCCCTCTTTTCTTCATGATGCAGGCTTTCCCTTATTTTAAGGGATGGTTTGCAGGGTGCAGGGTACCATTTTTCAAAAGCTATGGAAGGGATGATGGTGATGGCTAGAAGAAGAAACTGCTGAAGAATTGGCAGCCAAGTAGCAGCAGCCGTTTCTTTTTCCTTGTCTTTCTCTAAATGTGAATTAATTCTTGTACATTAATAATACATTGAATGTGTATTAATTTGTTCCTTATGTAATAGTTAGATGTATTATTTGATTACTTGTTCACTTTGTAGCATGTATTTTAATATACATCTAATACATATTTTTCGTTACGCAACTCCTTCGATTTTCCGTTTCATAAATCGACATACTACTACTAATTGGGCTCGGCCCAATTCAGTAATTTATGGGCTTGGGCCCAATTTATAAGTTTATGGGTTGGCCCAATTCTTAATATTTATGGGCTTGAGCCCAATTCATAAAATTTTATGGGCTTGGCCCAACTAGTAATTAATTAAGATTGCCTTCGTTTAATAACGAGCTATCTTACTCGATAATCAATCCGACTATCTTCCTTTCATCATAACATATTAAATCAAGCTTAAATATCTTGATATATATATTTATAAATATATCTATAAATACGAGTATTACTCGTAACATATTACCGTAACTTAGATTTATAGATATCGAATTTGCGGGCCATTACACATTGTCTCTCAACTGGAGTGAAACTCTGCATTGATTACATAATTTCATAAATAAGTTGATATCATTGAGTGTAAAGATTAAATGGTTGTGTTGGAGTATAATGCTAAAAAAGGAAACGTAATCGGGTGAGACGGGCCAATAACAAAAGTTAATAGGTATATTTTTGTGGGATGAAGCGAATATTTGGGTAGTCAATTCCCTCCTTCCTTAGATGTATTTGTGAATAGTCTATTCCTTCCTCCCTTAGATGTCTAAGTTAGTGAGTTTATTGACAAAGTGAACTTTGTGCGGCAAGAAACTTTCGCTAATTTGGTTATTGCATTCAGACAAAGTAAATTTCCAACATACTTTCTAACATAAGATAATTAACTTCAATAAGGGTTCATATAAATGAGATGAGGTGCATGAGAGTGTTGTACCTTTGCAAGAAAATGCAATTTGTACCAATAAAAGCAAAGAGCTATTTAAGAAAGTGCACCGCATCAACAAACAATAAACATAATTATAACTCTTTTTGTGAAAGAAGAAACATAATTACAACAAAGAAACCAGGTGACTTAGTACATCTGGTCACCGTGCTCCTCTCTTTAATGAATGGCCCCATTTCGTTCCGTGTTGGGAGCGAATTTTGGGAGATATAAGGTGGTTTGAAGAATTTCTTGGAGTTATTGGAAGCTTGGTGTATTAACATTTAATCGAACAACTAACATTTACCCTATAAATATATATATATATATAGAGAAGATTGTACCCTATATATATATATATAGGGTACAACTAACATTTCTTGGAGTTATTGGAAGCTTGGTGTATTAACATTTAATCGAACAACTAACATTTGCCCTATATATATATATATATAACAAAGAGAAAATTGTACCCTCTACGGAAAGCACAAGTTGCAGGCATTACGAAGAATATACTCCTCCGTCCACCGAACTAAAGACGTTTCTTGAATATATGTGAGGTATCCCCTCTGTCCCACTTCATTATTCTCATTTGCTCTTGGGATAATAAACAAGAATAGCAGAGATATGTAGATGGATCTTAAAAGGTGTTTTTGTGTGTTAATTTGTTTCATTTTTAGGAAACTTAAATAATAAATTAGACAAAAAAGAAAAGTAGGTTTAATAGAGTGGGGCATAATAAGTATAAAATATAGAAACACCTCGAACTTGATGGGGAGGAGATAGTAATAGTTAGGTTTAAATGTCAATGTTCATATTGTTTGAGACCCTCATACTTATGTGGCATTTTCCTATAATTGCTCATATCTCCATTCACTTTATTTGTTTATTATTCCATTTTTCTATTCATATCATTTTCTTTATGTTATTATCATTCCCCACTTTAGTAAATGTGCACATTCTATATTGGAATTCCAATATATTGTAAATTTCTTTTCTGATAAAATCTCTCTCATAACTTTCTCATTAAAAAGTATATGATGCTTCTTATGGCCCATTAATCTACAGCTTTGCTGTAGATTAAAATCTCTCATAACTTTGCTGTCACACCCCGATTTTCCTAACTCTAAAAATAATCATTTTAAATATAAACAATTAAATCGGGATGCAACGAAGGGTAAAATAAAAAGGGAGAAATCATAATTCAATTGATTTTAATTAGTTTTAATTAAAATTCGTTTAGTTTAGCCCGGAAATTTGGGCAGCATCTCCCCTATACCAGGATCAAGTCGTAGTAAATACCAAAGACTATTCATCAGCTAACCAAGTACATAAATCATAACGATGAGGTCGGACCAGACCGCGCCATCATCGGATCCAAGATATTTAATAAAAAGTAACTACCGAGGCGGACCAGACCGCTCTACAGTAGGATCCAAAGTATATAAGAAATTATAACAACCGTGGCGGACCAGACCGCACTACAGTTGGATCCAAAATACATATCGAAAGCATAACAACCGTGGCGGACCAGACCGCACTACAGTTGGTTCCAAAATATATAATTACATCAAAGTTACGTTTAAATAGCGGAAGCGAAATAAATAAACATTAATTTATCAACCGTTATAGTTTTTTATAAATTCGTTTAAGTTTTCGTTATATGAATTCACAATTTCGAAACGTCAAGTTTTTATAACAAAATTCTAAAGTTTAAGTTTTTACTAACAAATGAATAACGAATGAACTTTAACGAACTTTAAACTTTCTAAGTTAACTAAAATCATAACTTTCAATCCATTTATTTAAAGTAATAGTAGTTCGATAATCTAAGTGACGAAAGGAAAATTATGTTTTACGAACCGAAACATAAGTAAATTGTTTATAACCAAATTGAAATTTAAGAAACGAGAAAGTCTAACGGTTTCAATTTTATTTCCCTCATCTCTTGATTATTCCTCCTTCCTCTTCTCTCTCTCTTCGCTCTGTCACTATGCCTCCGGCTCCCAATCTGCAAAACAAAGGAAGTTCTACAGGGCTGAGTACAACTAGCACTCAGTGTGATCATTGCCACAAAGGAAAAACAAAAGCAGGGCTTTCAGGATTTAAAAAGAGAGAAGAGAATGAATAAAGTTTGATCCCGTACGACCAAACAATTTAGGCGCCCATTTAGGTATTCCCAAGGTTACTCGTAATCGAATCCCGGTTAAACCACCTGTCGGATTATAAGAACATTTGCAGGGCGACATACATAAAGTGTATATAAACCCATCAGCTATGCTAGACGGCATAAATAAATTATATGCAAGTCTATCGGCTAGGGATCGAGATTTCTGTGGTAAACCCCACTCCCGATCCTGGTGTACACCAGTTGCTCGTTGGCATTTTAGACCTAACGATATCAACCCGATATCGTAAAGATTAGAGCATTAAACCTGGGAAACCTGAGATTCACAAATAATCCTGAAACAAAGCCTGCACTTGAAGAATATAGAGCTTACTAGCTCAAGAGTTATCAAGAAATAAGAATCCCCAAGGATTTTAACAAGTTTGAATAAATAGATCCCCACCTTACCGATTACTCGATTCTTTGGTTCGAATCTTAGTTCAGCTTCTTCGGAGATTCTTCCTACAAACATTTCCTGATGTTAAGTTACGTTCGTGGTTTCGTTTTAGAACTTTCTAACATAACTTTATAACTTAAATATTTCTCTAAAATTATATAAATAACTTATTAACCTTCAATAATTATTTTCTTATGTTTTCGTCGTTTGCATGGCTTATGATACGATCCTTGACGACCGAATTGAAGACGCACGCGGAAGGACTAAAACTAAATTGAACGAAATTGAAGAACAAGATGGATATTCCAATATACCTAAGCTCGAATCCTATAAATGATATAAGTCAGTTCTATGAACAACCTATACCCCAAATAGCGATCGTCTTAGTCACACGGGAACGATGATTGACACACAACGAGGGATGATTGACTCGCTGATTTGCCGGATAATGAATTCGTCTTGGAATAATCAAGAGGAATTCGAAAACTCTCAAGAGAGAATAAACTCACAATAATATTAATGATCAAAAGCTAACTAATTTTCGTCCACAAAGAGCCCCTTATATAGGGAGGCAAATAAAACCATCTAAACCTAATCTAACTAGGAAATAACTGACCCAAAGTCAAAGGTATGGCCCAACCCATTAACCAACATAATAAAAACCCAAAAACAAGTCTTTTAAGACCCAAAAACGTGGCCTGAACCAAAACACACGAAAATAAACATAAAGTCTTCAATCTTCAGCCCGAACGCACTCGATGAAATTAATAACTCGCGGGCTGTCCGGTCTGCCTTCTCCAATGGGCTTCTTCATCAATTCTTGAGCCCAAACTTCTTGGATCAATCATTGTAAGCCTTCCTTGAACTTCTTAGCTCGAGCTCTCGTCACCTGCCCTTCGGGAACACGAACAGGATCTTGATTCATTGAACCTTGGACTCCATCATTCCCCTCCTCTTGAAGAGGATTTGTCCTCAAATCCAAGGCGTCACCTACATCAAAAGGACTCAAATCAGCCACATTGAATGTAGCACTTACATTATACTCACCGGGTAAGTCCAATTTGTAGGCATTATCATTAATGCGCTCCAACACTTGAAAAGGTCCATCGCCTCGAGGTAGCAACTTCGAACGCCTTTGCAATGGAAACCTCTCCTTGCGCATATGCAGCCATACCCAATCTCCGGGCTCAAACACCACTTGACGCCTCCCCTTGTTGGCTTGCTTGGCGTATTGCTCCGTTCGTCTCTCAATATTCAGCCTTGCCCTCTCATGAATCTGTTTCACAAAATCAGCCTTTTTCTAGCCATCAAGGTTAGTATGCTCATGTTCAGGCAATGGAGATAAATCTAAAGGAGTTAAAGGATTAAACCCATAGACAATCTCAAAAGGCGAAAACTTAGTAGCAGAATGAACAGAACGATTATATGCAAACTCAACATGTGGCAAACATTCTTCCCAAGACTTAATGTTCTTCTTAATTATAGCCCTAAGCAATGTAGACAAAGTCCTATTGACTACTTCAGTCTGACCATCAGTTTGTGGATGACAAGTAGTAGAAAACAACAGTTTAGTACCCAACTTACCCCACAAAGTCTTCCAAAAGTAACTCAAGAACTTCGCATCCCTATCCGAAACAATAGTCCTAGGTATTCCATGCAATCTAACAATCTCTCGAAAGAACAAATCAGCAACATGCGATGCATTATCAGATTTATGACATGGAATAAAATGCGCCATCTTAGAAAATCTATCAACCACCACAAACACAGAATCACTACCATGCTTAGTCCTAGGCAGCCCTATCCATAGAAATATCAATCCAAGGAGCAGTAGGAATAGGCAATGGCGTGTACAAACCATGGGAACTCACTCTAGACTTAGCTTGTTTACAAGTAACACACCTACCACAAATTCGTTCAACATCTCTCTTCATATGAGGCCAAAAGAAGTGTTCATGCAAAACAGCTAAAGTCTTAGCAACACCGAAATGCCCCATCAAACCCCCACCATGAGATTCAAGCAACAATAATTCACGAAGAGAACACTTAGGAACACACAATCGATTTCTCTTAAACAAATAATCATCATGCCTAAAGTACTCTTCAAAACCAGATTTCTCACATGCTCGATAAATCTCACCAAAATCAGCATCATCCACATATAAACTCTTCAAGCACTCGAAACCAAGCAACTTAGCATCT
Organism: Thymus mandschuricus; assembly: GCA_029379335.1. NCBI lineage: Eukaryota > Viridiplantae > Streptophyta > Magnoliopsida > Lamiales > Lamiaceae > Thymus > Thymus mandschuricus. Next base: position 31,181,403 of record CM057072.1, read on the forward strand.
AGAGTAGAGATCAAGACATACCTCCGTGAAAGTGCATCAGCCACTACATTCTCTTTACCTTGCTTGTATTTGATGACGTAAGGAAACGTCTCTATGAACTCCATCCACCTAGCATGCCTCTTGTTCAACTTGTGCTGCCCCTTCAAGTGCTTCAAGGACTCATGATCGGTGTGAATGACGAATTCCTTGGTCCACAAGTAGTGCTGCCACGTTTTCAAGGCCCTCACCAATGCATACAGCTCCTTATCATACGTTGGATAGCTCAACGTTGCTCCGTTTAGCTTCTCGCTGAAGTACGCCACCGGCCGGCCTTCTTGCATCAAAACTGCACCAATTCCAACACCTGAAGCATCACATTCAATCTCAAAAGACTTAGAAAAGTTAGGAAGAGATAATACCGGGGCGTGTGTCAATTTGTACTTCAAAAGCTGAAACGCCTTCTCTTGATCTTCTCCCCAATTAAACTCCACATTCTTCTTGATGATTGCCGTCAATGGTGCTGCAACACTACTGAAATGAGGCACGAATCTCCTATAAAAGCTAGCAAGTCCGTGGAAACTTCTAACTTCTCCAATGCTCTTTGGACTCGGCCACTCTTGAATAGCTCGTATTTTCTCATCGTCAACCTGTACACCCTGTGCACTAACAACAAATCCAAGAAACACAAGCTTGTCCGTACAAAAGATGCACTTCTTTAAGTTAGCAAACAGCCTCTCCTTCCTAAGTACATCTAAAACAGACCTCAAATGATCAACATGCTCTTCATGACTCTTGCTATACACTAGGATATCATCAAAGTAGACAACTACAAATCTGCCAATAAAAGCTCGTAAAACATGGTTCATAAGACGCATAAATGTACTAGGTGCATTAGTCAAACCAAAAGGCATAACCAGCCACTCATACAGACCAAGTTTAGTTTTAAAAGCAGTTTTCCATTCATCCCCTTCCTTAATCCTAATCTGATGGTATCCACTACGCAAATCAATTTTCGAAAACACACAAGAGCCATGCAATTCATCAAGCATATCATCTAAACGAGGAATAGGATGTCGATACTTTACCTTGATGTTGTTTATGGCTCGACAATCGCAACACATCCTCATCGTTGAGTCCTTCTTGGGTACGAGTAACACCGGAACTGCGCAAGGACTCAAACTCTCCCGCACATGCCCTTTCGCCAACAACTCTCCAATCTGCCTCTCCAACTCCTTCGTCTCCTCGGGATTGGTGCGATAGGCGGGCCTATTTGGAAGTGTTGCTCCAGGCACAAAGTCGATTTGATGTTCTATCCCCCTAATTGGTGGTAAGCCAGCTGGTGTATCCTCGGGAAAGACATCATCAAATTCCTGCAAAACAGAAGAGATAGAAGGGGGTAGAGAATCGAGATCGTTAGTAGATAAAAAGTTTCCCTTGTACAGAAGTACGATCAAGGCCCTCTCCTCCTGCACCGCCAACTTCAGATCGCTCGCCTTTGCAAAGCACGATTTGTGTACTACACCCTTCTCCTTATCTCCCTTCTCCTTATTCTCCACCTTCTGCTCCTCCAACTTCAGCCGCTCAGCCTCCTTTTGCAGCAACACTTGATCCTCATACACTTGTTTGGGAGTAAGAGGAACAAGCGACACCTTCTTCTGCTTGTACTCAAACGAATACTTGTTGGTGAAGCCATCATGTGTCACCCTCCTATCGAACTGCCATGGACGCCCCAACAGTATATGGCTCGCTTGCATCGGTACCACATCACATAATATCTCATCCTCATATTTTCCGATGCTAAACGGGACCTTCACCTGCTTCGTTACTTTGACAACACCAGTTTCGTTGAGCCATTGCAACCGGTATGGTTTGGGATGCTGTATCACAGGTAGCCCTAATTTTCGAACCATGGCCACGCTAGCAACGTTGGTGCAGCTCCCTCCGTCAACAATCACGCTACACAACTGATCCTTCACCTGACATCTCGTGTGAAAGATGTTTTCGCGCTGCACCAAATCGTCCACGTGATTCTGTACGCTTAATGCTCTTCTGGCCACACAAATGCGTCCTACAGGTGGCTGAATATCTTCTTCTTCGTCCTCAGACTCCTCCAAACCAGGCATCTCCGGGTCAACTTCATCATCAGTCACGACTTCTCCATCATCTCTCATGATCATCACTCTCCGATTCGGGCAGTCACTCATGATATGTCCGAATCCTTGACACTTGAAACACTTACGATCACGGTTTCGACCCTCAGGCACTGCTGGTTTGCCTTGGTTGTTAGAGTTCGTCACATCTGGCCGCGTCTTCACGAATGGTTTCCTCTCGTCTTTCGGCGATTCCTCCTTCTTCCATGGATTCCCTCTCGAAAAGGAACCACTAGCAGCAGGCTGAGATTGCTTCCAATTGGACTGGTTCTGCTTATTGTAGCCGTTGTTGCCCCTCCTCTTGAGCTGATTCTCTATCTTTACAGCCATGTGCACCATGTCCTCTATCTCGACATAATGTTGCAACTCCACTCTATTCCGAATCTCCCAATTCAGACCAGCCAAGAATCTCGCCATCGTCGCCTCACTGTCCTCCGAAATATTAGCTCGAATCATGGCTACCTCCATCTCCTTGTAGTATTCATCCACGCTCTTAGATCCCTGTCTCAAGCTTTGGAGCTTATTGTGCAGTTCTCTATAGTAGTGAGCTGGTATAAATCGCTTCCTCATGATCCCCTTCATCTCGTTCCAAGTCTGAACCGGAGGCTCCCCATTCCTTCTCCTACTCTTCTCCAATTGATCCCACCAAACGAGAGCGTAATCGGAGAACTCTATCGCTGCCAACTTCACCTTCTTCAGCTCGGAGTAATTGTGACAGTCGAACATGAGGTCAAGCTTCCTCTCCCACTCAATATACGCATCTGGATCGTTCCTCCCTTGGAATGACGGAATGTTCAGCTTGATGTTGCCCAAATTATTGTCAGGCCTGTTCCTTGGCTCCTCCCATTCCTCTTCTCCTTCGGCATCAAACTCCTCCTCAAACGGTCCATAGTCTCGATTGTTTGGACGACCTCGGCCACCTCGAAATCCTCTTCCATTTCGATGCTGTTGAAGCTGTTTGGAGGTTGACTCTACCTCACCAAGTCTATCATAAACTCCATCCAGTTTGGATTCCATCACCTTCCCCAACTCGGACTTCAATGCCTCAAACATGAACTTCAACTTGGGGTCCAACGTCTCTTGTTCTCCGGCCATACCTGCATTTTTTTTTTTTTCAAAAGAAACAAACGAAAGTTAGTAAAAACAGAATCCTCACCACCTCACAATCACTCGTGTATCCCTCAATAAGGTTCACACTCAGCACTCGTGTATCGCTCAATAGTAATGGCTTTTACCCTCTAATAAGCTCACCTCTCTTGCCTTTTTCCACTCAATTCTCTCTTAAGAAGCTCAAATTCCCTTAATCTACCAAAAAAATCACTATTAATGAATCAAGAGTACTGAAAATAGGAAGGAAGGATGACTGGACTAAGACAACCCTAAACCGAGACACGAAAAAAGACACGAAAATTTTACCGAAAACTTCGGCGGACGATTTGACCCTTTAAACGACCTTTTTTGCAAAAATAATGGACCAATTCCAACGTTGTGGGAACCACCGTATAGATCTTTTCGAGAGCTTTCCGAAAAGGTATTATGGAGCAAAATCGGAGTTCGTATGCAAAAGTTATGGCCGTTTTAGTGCTGGCCCACGAAAAACACGAGAAAAAGACGAAAACACACCGAAACGAATATATAACTGATATCCCAATGAAGAAACACGTAATAACCAACTCAGAAAACACAGTGACACACTAGGGCTTCGAATATATCCTTTTTTTTTCTTTTTTTTTTTTTTTTTTGATCGAAACTTTTGCCCCTAATATGTCACGACAACGTGTAGAAGACTCACCTAAGACGTGTTATATAATATAAGGTATGGGATTTATATTCTGAGTATGTTTCCTATTCTTGTAAGGAAAGAAATCTTCTACTCCTTAATGACCAAGAAAACAACTTTGACTGAGTATCAAAACGAATCTGAATCTTTGACACGAAAGAAAAGCTACCAAGAACGACTCTATGAACAGATACGACTCTATGAGCAGAACGAAATATATATATATATATATATATATATATATATATATATATATATATATATATATATTTTGACACAGAAACGAATAGACGAAGACTCAAACGAACGACTGACACGAACAGAATGCAAGAACACGAAGAAACGAATACTAAGACGAAAGAAAGATAAAACCTGGATGACGTAAACCTGGCTCTGGTGCCAAATGATACGATCCTTGACGACCGAATTGAAGACGCACGCGGAAGGACTAAAACTAAATTGAACGAAATTGAAGAACAAGATGGATATTCCAATATACCTAAGCTCGAATCCTATAAATGATATAAGTCAGTTCTATGAATAGCCTATACCCCAAATAGCGATCGTCTTAGTCACACGGGAACGATGATTGACACACAACGAGGGATGATTGACTCGTTGATTCGCCGGATAATGAATTCGTCTTGGAATAATAAAGAGGAATTCGAAAACTCTCAAGAGAGAACAAACTCACAATAATATTAATGATCAAAAGCTAACTAATTTTCGTCCACAAAGGGCCCCTTATATAGGGAGGCAAATAAAACCATCTAAACCTAATCTAACTAGGAAATAACTGACCCAAAGTCAAAGGTATGGCCCAACCCATTAACCAACATAATAAAAACCCAAAAACAAGTCTTTTAAGACCCAAAAACGTGGCCTGAACCAAAACACACGAAAATAAACATAAAGTCTTCAATCTTCAGCCCGAACGCACTCGATGAAATTAATAACTCACGGGCTGTCCGGTCCGCCTTCTCCAATGGGCTTCTTCATCAATTCTTGAGCCCAAACTTCTTGGATCAATCCTTGTAAGCCTTCCTTGAACTTCTTAGCTCGAGCTCTCGTCACCGGCCCTTCGGGAACACGAACAGGATCTTGATTCATCGAACCTTGGACTCCATCAGCTTAGACTTCAACACAAAAGTTGTTCAACTAATCATTGAGAATATTTTGGTGCAAAAACATTTGACATGCAAAAGAGTTAGGGGGTCCTTTGAATCAAAATGAACATCGTTTCATTTTTAGAAAATTAACGGTGACTCCGATCGTTACCAAATTTTATAGGATGCTAGTTAATCTCATTTCGAAGCCATATTAATATTTTCAAAATATTTGGACAGAGTCTTGACATGCAGGGAAACATTATCCGTGAAAAAGAGGGGTATACCCACAACAGTTCATTCTCAAAAATTCATTCCGATTAAGTGGTTAATTATTAGGTTACGAACAACTTTAATTCGGGGGTGGGTATGCAAAAAGAAGCGCCGGCAGCCACCAAAGAAAGGGCAGCTGCGACGGCGATGGAGAAGAAGAGAAGATGATCATGCATGTCTCATCCCGGGAGTTCGTGGCGACGATCAGCCACTACTCCTAGGATCGAAATCTCCCTACGAGTGCATAGGAACGAACGGCATACCTTTTCGATGATCGGAGGTCAAGATATGCGAGAAAGATTATCGGTGGTGATCGGAGGCTGTTCTTGGCTTCCTTCGGTCTTGAAAAAGAGAGATGGTGGTGGAAGCTGATGGCGGCAGAAGCTGAAGAAGGTGAAGGCAGCGGCTGCTGCAGCTGATCGGAGAAGATGGTGGTGGCGGCGTCGGAGATGAGCGAGAGAGATGGAGATGGGGCTGCTGCTCTTGCAATCTTAGAGAGATAGCGAGAGTGATGGTGGCTGGAGGTGGTGATAGGAGAAGATGGTGGAGATGGGGAAGGTGATCGAGGTGATGGAGGTGGATGATGGAGATGATCGGCGATGGGGAATAGGCGGAGGTGAGCTGCCGGCGAGGGGGAGAGAGTCGGGAGAGAGAGAGTTGGTTGGGGTTGGTGGAGTTTTCTTCCAAGTGAAGAATGGATAAGGGTTGATCAATTGAGGCGGTGATGGCCTCTATTTATAGGGGCCATCTCGTCTCTGGTTGATCGCCTCGCTTCCCGACGAAAAGATATTTTTCCGGCAACGAGTTCCGATTCTAGATTTTAAAGGGTTTATGGAATCCACAAAAAATATCGAACTCAACGATATAGGTTAAAGAATTTTCGGAAGGAGTTTGATAGCTCGGAGAAATTTAAAGAAACGAAAAGGATCGAAAATAGACAAACGGCGACTCGGGTTTTCTTAACCGTTTATCCGAAAAAATACCTAGCTTCTTTCATAATTCTTTTAATGTCAAAACTAGGTTAAAGGTATGAACATCACATTTTTGGAATTTTATTAAGTTAGATATAATATTTTTAGTTAACTAATTTTAATTAAATTAATATTCTAAAATTTCTTTTATTAAGTAATTTATATAACTAATAATATTAAAAGTTTTTAGGTTTAAAATCCTTTTATCCTTTTTAACTTATAATCAAGAAAAGCTTATTTTATTAAAGGAAAACTATTTATTTCCTATTTTCTAGTATTTAAAAATACGGGTTATTACATCTGCGGCTATAAATCTAACCCGGACTGTTGTCTCTTATTCATATATATATATATATATATATATATATATAGAGAGAGAGAGAGAGAGGATGGATCATATAGAAATAAGTCCTGGTGTGAGAAATAGGAATAGATCTGGACCATTGATCTTGATTTGATCTGTGGCTGTAATTGATTTAAGCATGATTATAAGGTATCATAAGCATGACTAGGTTTAAGCATGAATTTGTACATTAAAAAGCATAATGGTGTTGGAAGCATAAATATATACTCATTTAAGCATGATTTTGTATAGTTTTAAGCATCTTTCGCATTTTAGCACGCAAGGATTTATTTGCACACGAACCACTCCCTATATATATATATATATATATATATATATATATATATACGGTCCAATTTTGATCTAAATATGCATTCGGTAAAAGGTAAACAGTTTCAGCTCGTGGAAGACGTCGTGAACATTTGCTAGGCTGGGAGGTAGTGCTAGGCGGTATGCTACATTCTTGATCTTCTCTAGGATTTCGAACGGTCCAATGTACCTCGGTCTCAACTTTCCTCGTTTTCCGAATCTAATGACTCCTCGGGTTGGACTGATCTTCAAGAACACTTTGTCTCCAACTTCAAATTCCAATTCGGTCCTTCTTTTGTCGGCATAAGATTTCTGTCGGTCTTGAGCTTCTTTAATTCGTTGCCGAATTGTGTCGACGATAGACACCATTTCTTGGACTACGTCTGGTCCCAAAAGCTTTCGTTCTCCTACTTCGTCCCAATAGAGAGGTGAACGGCACTTCCTTCCATACAAAGCTTCGTACGGCGCCATTCCGATAGTAGATTGAAAACTGTTGTTGTAAGCAAATTCCACCAATGGCAAAATTTCTTCCCAATTATCTCCTCTATCGGCAACAACTTCTCTTAGCATGTCTTCTACGATTTGGATCGTACGTTCTGACTGTCCGTAGGTCTGAGGGTGAAAAGCAGTGCTAAATTTTAACTGAGTACCCATAGCTTCTTGTAAGCTCGTCCAGAACTTCGACGTAAAACGGGAGTCGCGATCTGAAGTGATAGAGATCGGAATTCCGTGAAGTCTTACTATCTCCTTGACATAGAGTTTTGCCAACTTCTCTAATCCAAATGTCATCTTAATCGGCAAGAAGTGAGCTGACTTTGTAAGTCGATCGATGATAACCCAAATTGTTGTGTTTCCCTTGGATGACTTCGGAAAACTCACCACAAAATCCATGTTGATGTGGTCCCACTTCCACTCCGGGATAGGCAACGGTTGCAAGGTTCCGTATGGCCTCTGGTGTACAGCCTTCACTTGTTGGCAGGCCAAGCATCGTTCCACAAACGAAGCGACGTCTTTCTTCATGGACTCCCACCAAAATTTCTGTCGTAGATCCCGATACATTTTGGTGTTGCCGGGATGAGCTGTGTAGGGTGTATTGTGAGCCTCATACATAATTTCTTCTTTCAATGCTTTATCGTCTGGCACACATAACCTGTCTCCATAGAGCAGCGCTCCGTCGGTGCTGATTTTGCAATCCTTCATGAAGTCGTTGCATCCTTCTGAGCCAACCTGTGATCGTAGCTTTTCCATGCGTGCATCGGTTTGTTGGCCGGCAATGATTCGTTCTCGAAGGTCCGGCTTTGCAACAATTGTAACAATGCATCCATTTGTTGTTGCTGGCGGGTAAAGAATGGTCAGGTTCAACTTGGCGAATTCTCGAGCAAGTCCCTCTTCATTTGTAATCACGTAAGCGAGATTCCCTCGGGTCTTCCGGCTTAAGGCGTCGGCAACTACGTTGGCTTTTCCTGGGTGATAGTTGATTTTACAATCATAATCCTTAACTAACTCAAGCCATCGCCTTTGTCTCATGTTGAGCTCCTTCTGTTCAAAGAAATATTTCAGACTCTTGTGATCGGTGAAGATTTCACACTTTGCTCCATAAAGGTAATGCCTCCATATCTTCAAGGCATGAACTACCGCTGCTAGCTCGAGATCATGTGTAGGATAATTCTTTTCATGCTGTTTCAGTTGTCCAGATGCGTAGGCAATCACTTTTCCATTTTGCATTAAGACACATCCCAATCCTTGCTTTGATGCATCGGTGTAGATCACATATCCTTCATTGCCTTCCGGAACTGTTAGTATTGGCGCAGTTGTAAGTCGATTCTTGAGTTCTTGAAAACTTTTCTCGCATTCCTCCGTCCATACATACTTGGTGCCCTTCTTCATAAGTGAAGTTATTGGTTTGGATAACTTTGAGAACCCTTCGATGAATCTTCGGTAGTAACCTGCAAGTCCTAGGAAACTTCGGATCTCGGTTACACTTGTTGGAGTCTTCCATTGACTAACTGCTTCCACTTTGGCTGGGTCGACTTTGATCCCATCGGCGGAAACGATGTGGCCAAGGAACATTACTTCTCGTAGCCAAAACTCGCACTTGCTAAATTTAGCGTATAACTTTTCTGTTAGCAGTGTCTCGAGCACGGTTCTGAGATGCTCCTCGTGATCTTTCTGAGTCTTTGAATAGATGAGAATGTCATCAAAGAACACGAGAACAAATCCGTCTAGATATTGATGAAAGATTATGTTCATCAAATCCATGAATACTGCGGGTGCGTTGGTCAGTCCGAATGGCATCACCGTGAACTCGTAATGGCCATAACGGGTCCTGAAAGCTGTCTTTGGCACATCTTCCTTTCTGACTTTCAGCTGATGGTATCCTGATCTGAGATCAATCTTGGAGAACACACACGCTCCTTTGAGTTGATCGAAGAGATCGTCAATCCTTGGCAACGGGTACCTGTTCTTGATTGTGAGTTTGTTGAGCTCTCGGTAATCAATACACATCCTCATGCTTCCGTCTTTCTTTTTCACGAACAATACTGGGGCTCCCCATGGCGACACGCTAGGTTGGATGAAACCTAGATCGAGTAACTCTTGCAACTGAACTTTAAGATCTTGTAGTTCCTTTGGCGCCATTCTGTAAGGTGCTTTGGACATCGGGGCAGCTCCTGGCTCTAGATCAATAGGAAATTCAATTTGTCTGTCTGGCGGTAACCCTGGCAACACTTCTGGGAACACATCTTCGAATTCCCGAACGACTGGCACTTCTTGAATTGATCTTTCTATCTTTGGTGGCTCTTCAAGCGTTACCCAAAAGCATTGGTTGTTGCCCTTGCGTAGCATTGAAACGGCTTTCATGGCGGAAATGATCGGCACCTTTCCTCCAATACGAACGCCGTGAATCTTTGTGGCATCCTTGGCATTACTTCTGAAGGATATCTCTCGGTTTGACAGCTGATAGTGGCTCCATTCTTTTCCAACCAATCCATTCCCAAGATAACATCGAACTCCATCATGATGATAACATATAGATCCGTTCGAAACTCCCGATCCCCTATCTTAAGTGTTTGGTTCCTACATGCTTTCTCACTTAACATGGTCATTCCTGAGGGTACACTTATTTGGAGAGCTGGGCTTATTTTCTTTGGATTTATGGATAAGGTTTGGCAGGCTCGTTGAGATATAAATGAATGTGATGCTCCTGTATCAAATAATGCCAAAACTGGTATGTCGTTGAATAGGATCATACCTGCTAGATTCTCCTGGGCGTGAGCGGCCTCGTCACTGTTCAAAGCATAAGCCCTAGCTTGCTGGTACGGACGCTAGTTCTGTTGACTCCTAGCATTTCCCGGAAAATTTCGAGGTGGCGGCGGAGGTGGACGCTGAGGCTGGCCTCCTTGATTCTGGTCGCACCTGTTGGCGTAGTGTCCTTTCTTTCCGCAACGGTAACACTCCACTGTCTTTAGGCGACGCTCACCTGGATGGTTCCCTTGGCAATGTCGGCAAAAAGGGAGGTTCTGGTTTGGTCACTTGGCCGCGGTGGTTGGGGCCGTGGTGCAGCTCGGAATTGTTGAGGCGGTTGAGGATTGCCTCTCCATCCTTGGGGCCTCATCTTGTTGCTAGAGCTTCCTCCTTCAAACTTTCTCTTTCCAAAAGCTGGATTGAACCCAAAGCTCTGCTCGTTGCTTCTGTCTCTTTCTTTCGGTAACATGGATTCAATATCCATGGCTCGGCTCAGTGTCTGGGCATAAGTGAGAGGACCGTGACTGGCAAGGGATATGCCAATCTCGTGTCGAAGGCCGCGTCTGAACTTGTCTGCATGTGCAAGATCCGTCTCCACGAGTTGCGGAGCATATCGAGAGAGTTGGTTGAACAAACGATCGTATTCGGCGACCGTCCTCTTCCCTTGTTGCAAGTTCCAGAACTCATTCTGGCGACGCTGGCGGTAACAACCAAGAATGTACTTCTCAAGAAGCTCGTCCTTGAAGTCTTCCCATGTGTATCGTTCCCATTGAGCAGCTGTGAGAGTCCTTTTGACCGACTCCCACCAGAAATCAGCTTCATCGACCAGTTGATGAAGACCATAAGCAAGTTTGTCGGCCTCGGTACATTTGAGGTAGTTGAAGATCTTGTCCATGGCTCTAACCCATTTCTCGGCATCGGCTGGTTCACCTAACCCATTAAAAGTCGGGGGATTCTGCCTACGGAAACTCTCATCATTCCTAGGCACCTGAACTCGCTCTAGGGGCTCACCTACATTGTCATTCCTTCCACGTACCATTTTGTTTGCTAAGTTTTGGTTGATTGACGTTGTTCTCTTTTGAGAAGCTGAATTGATATAGTTGTCAAAGAAACGTTAGTAATCTTTATCAAGAGTTTATGCTATATCCATAATAACATAAGTTTTGTTAAAAGAAAAATTTTATGCTATATCCATAAATAGCATTTTGATTTAGGGGATTCAATATTTCAAAATATACTCATTCTTTCAAGTAGAAAACATATTCACATAGTTCACACATATATCGTAAACCCGATATAATCACATAAGTCACATATATATCGTAAACCCGATAAAATCACAAATTTTCAAAACCATATCATTTGTCAAGTTTCGAATATCAATCCCTCCCCGGATAATAATAATTCAGTTTCCAATATCAATCCCTCCCCGGATGATAACAATTCAGTTGTATCGAAACCCGATACTAAAACCTGTCACAATTCACGTTTTGAAAATAAATCCCTACTCGGATTATAACAATTTATATTTCTCAACATATAATTCCATATCTTGCAGTAAATAATGCAATTTTCACATTACGTTAGTTTTCACGTTTCGTTTTTCATATAGTTCACATTTCGTAATCAATCATATAGTCCTTGCAAATAATCATAAGTGATAGATCCGGGTTTGAGATCCACAACAATTTAGAGTATTGTTTATCGCGTTTTGCAAAGAGCATTTATGGGTAAAGCGTTAAAGCAGTAAAGAGCAAGAGATTCATGTGCGTATAGAACCATAGATGAGTATTTTACACAGAGCATGATTCGCGTAGTGATGACAGATAATAGTCAAGCTTTGAATAGGGCATACAAGGCATGTTTAGCCATAAACTAGCAAGATTCATGGAGTTTTACACTCATATAAGCAGATACTGAAGAAATGGAACAGGAAAAAGGAGGGGAACAAGGAGAACGGAGCTCCGTCGAGCCTCATTCCCTTTTGGCAATGAGGGTTTTACCTTAGGCTTAGGACAGGGTTTAAGATGGAGATTCTTCCCGGCGTCGAGAAAAGAGGATGGAGGTGAAGGGAACCTAGAGCTTCCCGGAGGAAGGCTTTGAACGCCTTGACTGCTTGAGCTCAGAGGAGCTCGTAGGAGGGAGTATGGAATTGAATGGAACAGTACGCCAAGGAGCGTGTTGTTCGCCGAGAGTGATGTTGTTGTGATCGTGCGTTCACTTAGTATTTATAGGTGTAAAGAGGGTAAAAAGTGAGCATTCGTGCGAAGGAAGGACAGAAAAGGGAATTCCGACGAAGACAAAGTATCCTTCGTCATGAATGTGGTGGTCCTCACCCTATAGTGAGTAGAGTCACGCGGATCGTATGTTACGCATAACCTTGAACTTTGCTGCACATTTATGGGATCTGATCAGATCCTCTTAGCTTTGCAGATGCTTACGGGTCTTATAGGGCTTCTGGGAATGGCTAAAACCCCACGGCTTCTACAGGGAATATGGTTCTTGATTATGCTGAGCATTTAATGCTCGTGAAATCTCTTTGATGACATACTTCATATACAGCACAACCTCCATTGACTCCTATTAAGATTATTATCAAATAATCTTGATAATAATGACGGTAAAGCTTGTCTCACCCAGATCTTATCATTTCATTTCTTCTTGATAAGATTTCTACATTCACCGGGGCTTCTAGTATGCCGTAGCTCCAGAGTTGAGGAAAGTACATATTCTTATCAACTCTGGTTATTTGGGCATTACTGCTGATATTAATCCCTATCAATAAGATCACCAAGTCACAAAATCATATAACTATAATCATAACCATAATCATATATATCATCAAAATTGATTCGTTTAGAAACGAATCTCATGTACCTGCCCATAACATATCATACATATCATATGTCGATCCTGCATAGTAAGATAATGACATAATAACATACGATGTTCGCCTCTACGAGAACTTTCCCACATAAACATATATCAAACAAACATGCAAATGCAGATGCAAAGATGAAGTCGGGGCGGCTTTGTAGGCCCACACCAAAAATCCCGGCTTGCGAAGCGTCGTCATATATATATATATGGCTCCGTCGGCATCTCTGTCTGCATATACTTGCCCTACTCCTAGTAGTTCCCAACTGAGGCCTCACTGCCTCCTCCTTCCTCATCACTAATGTCCATGTCACTCCCCTCTCGGCTCGAACCATCGGCCTCCTCATCATCATCACTATCATCATCTGAATCTGAATCTGAATCTGACTCTGACTGGCCTGTCCAAGCTCTGACTCGGTGTCTGTACTTCAACTGTCCACTGCGAAGGATCTAGGGTCATCGGCATTGGTTACGTCGTGCGGGTGGCGGTCTACCGAAGATGGGCCCGGGACGTCGTGGTGGAGTGCACTCTCGGACTCGCCTCTCGATCTCCTCGGGAGTCAACCTGTTTCCGTGCACAATCGAGCGTAGATCGTCAACAACGGTCACCTGTCGGCGCTCCTCTCTGACCTCCGAAGGTCCGGCTGCGTCTCTCGTCCCGGATGGACCTGCCTCGTGGTCGTGGCATCGGATAAGTGGCGGAGGTAATGGTGTAAGTCCCTCGCGATCCTCGTGGTAGCTCGGGCGTGGCCTAGCGGGCGTCGGTCTCTCGATATGGACGAGTGATGGCTCGGCAACGTACGGGGCTGTCCTCCATATAGGTGCAAGGGATGGCTCGGGAACTGAATTTGGGACAACTCCCGTCAAGGTATACAGTGGTGGATCGGTACCTGGGATAGACGGGAGCGTCCACATTCTGAAAAGATCCATGTCATCGGGCGCGCCTGTTCGAAAACGGGGATACCGCGGCTCGGTCGGAAGTGGAGTCTGAAATGGAACTGGATTCACCGGAGGTGAGCCGTACATCATCCACTGTGAAAACAAGAAGGCTGACAGTGCTGAGAACTCGATATACTGGTCAGTGTCGCCCCAACGTGGCCTTCCCCAATACTCGCGTGTCTGCTCGGCACAAATCGCCCAACCATCTGGTAGGTGAGTAATGAGGTGTCTGACTGCTTGTGTATTGGTTATCCCTCCAGGATATGCCTCTCTGAAAATCTCCGATAACCTGCTAATGTATCCACCTACGGTCTCCCATTCCCTTCGAAAACACCTCAAGAAAGCTTGCCTTGCTTCTTCCTTTCTATATCTCTCCATGAAGTAACCTTTCGGATCCATGTCGCCTGAAATCAAACACGGGTCACCAACATTCCAATAGAAAATCAATTGTGCATGATTCCTTTTTCATTCTGCTCGGGTTGTGAGTTCCCGAGAAGAGATTACCCTGTTATGCTTATGATTAAATGCATGCAATGCACACAAATAATGCAACACCAATTTCTTAATCTAATGCAAACGTTTTCAATGCATTCACAAAACACGAAAAGGTTAGTTTATAACAATAATCGAATGAAGATTAAGTTTCGATTTTAGTTTCAAATTTTTGAGTTTTCAATAAACATCTCACGTTAGCTTACATTTGTTTCACATGTTATGAATGTTCCTTCGAATAATATCATATAGGCCATATCTTCACATAAAGTTCACATAAGTTTAACACAACGTTTCACATAATCACACTACCGATTCGTTAGTCTCATATAATCACAGGGTTCGAAATGTACCTCGACGATGAGCTCGGAGCGATAGTGATCGAGAGAGAGAGAATGCATAGGTCCATGTGATTTTAGGTCGAAAATATATTTAGAGTTCTTTAATACATGGTTCACTTAGGATAAAATTTCCTAAAAATTCCAAATTTTAAGTTTATAATAGTCTTCGGTATTCAGAACTACTACGCTCTGATACCATGCTGTCACACCCCGATTTTCCTAACTCTAAAAATAATCATTTTAAATATAAACAATTAAATCGGGATGCAACGAAGGGTAAAATAAAAAGGGAGAAATCATAATTCAATTGATTTTAATTAGTTTTAATTAAAATTCGTTTAGTTTAGCCCGGAAATTTGGGCAGCATCTCCCCTATACCAGGATCAAGTCGTAGTAAATACCAAAGACTATTCATCAGCTAACCAAGTACATAAATCATAACGATGAGGTCGGACCAGACCGCGCCATCATCGGATCCAAGATATTTAAAAAAAATTAACTACCGAGGCGGACCAGACCGCTCTACAGTAGGATCCAAAGTATATAAGAAATTATAACAACCGTGGCGGACCAGACCGCACTACAGTTGGTTCCAAAATATATAATTACATCAAAGTTACGTTTAAATAGCGGAAGCGAAATAAATAAATATTAATTTATCAACCGTTATAGTTTTTTATAAATTCGTTTAAGTTTTCGTTATATGAATTCACAATTTCGAAACGTCAAGTTTTTATAACTAAATTCTAAAGTTTAAGTTTTTACTAACAAATGAATAACGAATGAACTTTAACGAACTTTAAACTTTCTAAGTTAACTAAAATCATAACTTTCAATCCATTTATTTAAAGTAATAGTAGTTCGATAATCTAAGTGACGAAAGGAAAATTATGTTTTACGAACCGAAACATAAGTAAATTGTTTATAACCAAATTGAAATTTAAGAAACGAGAAAGTCTAACGGTTTCAATTTTATTTCCCTCGTCTCTTGATTATTCCTCCTTCCTCTTCTCTCTCTCTTCGCTCCGTCACTATGCCTCCGGCTCCCAATCTGCAAAACAAAGGAAGTTCTACTGGGTTGAGTACAACTAGCACTCAGTGTGATCATTGCCACAAAGGAAAAAACTAAAGCAGGGCTTTCAGGATTTAAAAAGAGAGAAGAGAATGAATAAAGTTTGATCCCGTACGACCAAACAATTTAGGCGCCCATTTAGGTATTCCCGAGGTTACTCGTAATCGAATCCCGGTTAAACCACCTGTCGGATTATAAGAACATTTGCAGGGCGACATACATAAAGTGTATATAAACCCATCAGCTATGCTAGACGGCATAAATAAATTATATGCAAGTCTATCGGCTAGGGATCGAGATTTCTGTGGTAAACCCCACTCCCGATCCCGGTGTACACCAGTTGCTCGTTGGCGTTTTAGACCTAACGATGTCAACCCGATATCGTAAAGATTAGAGCATTAAACCTGGGAAACCTGAGATTCACAAATAATCCTGAAACAAAGCCTGCACTTGAAGAATATAGAGCTTACTAGCTCAAGAGTTATCAAGAAATAAGAATCCCCAATGATTTTAACAAGTTTGAATAAATAGATCCCCACCTTTACCGATTACTCGATTCTTTGGTTCGAATCTTAGTTCAGCTTCTTCGGAGATTCTTCCTACAAACATTTCCTGATATTAAGTTACGTTCGTGGTTTCGTTTTAGAACTTTCTAACATAACTTTTTAACTTTAATATTTCTCTAAAATTATATAAATAACTTATTAACCTTCAATAATTATTTTCTTATGTTTTCATGGACTCCATCAGCTTAGACTTCAACACAAAAGTTGTTCAACTAATCATTGAGAATATTTTGGTGCAAAAACATTTGACATGCAAAAGAGTTAGGGGTCCTTCGAATCAAAATGAACATCGTTTCATTTTTAGAAAATTAATGGTGACTCCGATCGTTACCAAATTTTATAGGATGCTAGTTAATCTCATTTCGAAGCCATATTAATATTTTCAAAATATTTGGACAGAGTCTCGACATGCAGGGAAACATTATCCGTGAAAAAGAGGGGTATACCCACAACAGTTCATTCTCAAAAATTCATTCCGAATAAGTGGTTAATTATTAGGTTACGAACAACTTTAATTCGGGGATGGGTATGCAAAAAGAAGCGCCGGCAGCCACCAAAGAAATGGCAGCTGCGACAGCGATGGAGAAGAAGAGAAGATGATCATGCATGTCTCATCCCGGGAGTTCGTGGCGACGATCAGCCACTACTCCTAGGATCGAAATCTCCCTACGAGTGCATAGGAACGAACGGCATACCTTTTCGATGATCGGAGGTCAAGATATGCGAGAAAGATGATCGGTGGTGATCGGAGGCTGTTCTTGGCTTCCTTCGGTCTTGAAAAAGAGAGATGGTGGTGGAAGCTGATGGCGGCAGAAGCTGAAGAAGGTGAAGGCAGCGGCTGCTGCAGCTGATCGGAGAAGATGGTGGTGGCGGCGTCGGAGATGAGCGAGAGAGATGGAGATGGGGCTGCTGCTCTTGCAATCTTAGAGAGAGAGCGAGAGTGATGGTGGCTGGAGGTGGTGATAGGAGAAGATGGTGGAGATGGGGAGGTGATCGAGGTGATGGAGGTGGATGATGGAGATGATCGGCGATGGGGAATAGGCGGAGGTGAGCTGCCGGCGAGGGGGAGAGAGTCGGGAGAGAGAGAGTTGGTTGGGGTTGGTGGAGTTTTCTTCCAAGTGAAGAATGAATAAGGGTTGATCAATTGAGGCGGTGATGGCCTCTATTTATAGGGGCCATCTCGTCTCCGGTTGGTCGCCTCGCTTCCCGACGAAAAGATATTTTTCCGGCAACGAGTTCCGATTCTAGATTTTAAAGGGTTTATGGAATCCACAAAAAATATCGAACTCAACGATATAGGTTAAAGAATTTTCGGAAGGAGTTTGATGGCTCGAAGAAATTTAAAGAAACGAAAAGGATCGAAAATAGACAAACGGCGACTCGGGTTTTCTTAACCGTTTATCCGAAAAATACCTAGCTTCTTTCATAATTCTTTTAATGTCAAAACTAGGTTAAAGGTATGAACATCACATTTTTGGAATTTTATTAAGTTAGATATAATATTTTTAGTTAACTAATTTTAATTAAATTAATATTCTAAAATTTCTTTTATTAAGTAATTTATATAACTAATAATATTAAAAGTTTTTAGGTTTAAAATCCTTTTATCCTTTTTAACTTATAATCAAGAAAAACTTATTTTATTAAAGGAAAACTATTTATTTCCTATTTTCTAGTATTTAAAAATACGGGTTATTACATCTGCGGCTATAAATCTAACCCGGACTGTTGTCTCTTATTCATATATATATAGAGGATGGATCATATAGAAATAAGTCCTGGTGTGAGAAATAGGAATAGATCTGGACCATTGATCTTGATTTGATCTGTGGCTATAATTGATTTAAGCATTATTATAAGGTATCATAAGCATGACTAGGTTTAAGCATGAATTTGTACATTAAAAAGCATAATGGTGTTGTAAGCATAAATATATACTGATTTAAGCATGATTTTGTATAGTTTTAAGCATCTTTCGCATTTTAGCACGCAAGGATTTATTTGCACACGAACCACTCCATATATATATATATATATATATATATATATATATATATATATATATATGGTCCAATTTTGATCTAAATATGCATTCGGTAAAAGGTAAACAGTTTCAGCTCGATAAAAGAAGCTCATTGACTACCCCCGAGTCGTAGTCGTGCAATGCCAAGTCATGCATCGTGTCACTCGGCCCATGTGAATGCATGGCCGTGACTGCCCTGAGTCGTGGTCATACATTGGTACACTAGGCACGATCATTGGGTGTCATTGCACGAGCGCACAACTAACACTACACGGCCTATAATCGTGTATTAGTCGCGGCCTATTTTGGGTATTCCCTAAAGAAAAACGTCCTTTGAAATCCAGAACCTTACACTACCCTATTTTTTCTCAACTTTTTTTTAATTTCTGAATTTTTTAGTCCATATTTTTTTTATGATTGGATATGACTTCTATAAAAGTGTTATTATTAAAAGACACCATTACCTCTCTGTAAACTCCAGGGCCGGTCCTGTACTTCCAAAGGCCTTAGGTGAAAATTAAAAATGGACCCTTGAGAAACAAAATAAAATATTTATCTATACTTATAAGCCTACTGTTTGGACTTCAGTCGCTCAATAGTGCATACAAGGTAGGTGTGTGTGTGTCCGTACTTTCGTTCCAATGTGTTTATTTTAAATACTCCCTCTATTGCATCGCATAGTACCTGACCTAATTCTTTTCGGCACGACTACCTTTCCACATATTTTAAAGTGATAATTATTGTGATTTGGACTGAAATGGTTACCATCTATGAATAAGAGATAATATGTGATTTGGACCAAAGTCACAAATCACATCATTATATGCTACTGGGCAAAGAATTACTCCAGACCTATGTTGCATGAGTGGGGGGATACGGGTGCAGAGGCAATACGATACGGATACGTGGATACAAATTTTTAAAAATTTTAGGGTACGATTCGTGAAGGATATGTGTGTATATTTATATTTTATAAAAAAAATACTTATATTTTATAATATATATGACACTTATTTATAAAACTTAAAAGTATAAATAGAATGGTATATTGGAAATATCAATTAAAATGAAATCTTGAATTAAACGTCATAAATTAAATATTACAATACTTCTATTAATAAATTTTAGGCTTTGTATATAAAAATAATTACCAAAAAAAAACCCAAAAAAGAAAATTATTACAAAAATAATCTCAAACGCACCCTAAACGCACCGGATTCTCGAGGTGGGTGCACCCAATTTGCGTATCCTTTTCTTTTTGCGGGATTCGCCACGTGGTGTATCCCGTGCGTATCCCACGCGAATCGTACCCGCACCCGTATTTTGCACGTATAAGATACTGCAATATGGTATTTTTTGAAGAATACAAGCATTATAGCTCCAGACCAATTCAGATCAAACCTATCCATTAACACCCCTTACTTACACGTACAGGAAGAAAAGTATGCGACACGGGCTTCTGAGCTTGTTGTGCAAGTGAAGAAGATGTTGCAGCAAGAATCGAATTGGTTTCGACAACTAGAGTTGATCAATGATCTCCAAAGCTAGGGATATCCTATCATTTTGAGGATGAAATTCGTCAAATCTTGAGTTCTATTTATTTAGATGGGAAATATTGTAAGAATTTCGAAACGGAGGAAATGGATCTTTACTCGACGTCTCTTTCCTGTTAGAACTGGAGCCAAAGTTCGAGAAACCTGCACAAATCACAATAAGCAGAAACGTAAATTAATCGTTGCGCCGTGGACGAACCACTGCCCTAAAAGCTATTTCCGGCAGACCCTCGGTGCCAAGTCTCGATGCCAAAAATA
This sequence comes from Thymus mandschuricus, assembly GCA_029379335.1. NCBI lineage: Eukaryota > Viridiplantae > Streptophyta > Magnoliopsida > Lamiales > Lamiaceae > Thymus > Thymus mandschuricus. Next base: position 31,201,678 of record CM057072.1, read on the forward strand.
CTCTCGAAGGTTAACACAGCACTCGATTAAGCGTGCACTCGCATAATCGAGTTGGAGACTATTTTAAGAAGGGAAAAAACACAGAGAAAAGGAAGGAAAAACAACGAAAAAGAAAAGAATGAATTGACGGCTGGAAGAATGAATTGGCGGCTTAATTGTTGTGTGTTCCTGCCGAGGTCAACCAACACATATATATAGGAAAAGTAATTAGCCCTAATTAATTACTAAGCCCATAAACTCTCCACGTAGTTTAGCCCACTAACCCACGAACATCACGTAGCTTAGGGAGAAAGTAATTACTAACTTGAGTAAAAAGAATTCTTGTAGAACAAGAATTCTGTAAGGAAAAAATAATCAGACTTTTTATTTTCTAACAATCCCCCACAAATGAAAAGTCGATTAAAGAAAGGAAAGGAATATTGATGCATAAATACAAATATCTTACGATTTGAATTTGTATGTTAGTGAAGTATGCAACATATAAATCTCAAAAGTGCTCTACAGCTTGAACTTTATGAGCTCATAAGTATACCCCACAACACACATCATTCCTTAAGAAGAAAAATACGTCTCCGCGATGACAAAAATGTCAAATCAATACCTTCGATTCTCGTGTATGCTCTAGAAAACGCATTTCATAGGAAGACAAAACTCTTCACATACACTTAGGTGATTCTATGAAAGTGCAATTGCCAAGGCACTAAATATATTATACTGTCACGACCGGATTTTGCTAAGGATAGCTAAACCGGGGAACCGTGACTAGGGATGGGAATTAAGAAGGGGGAATAGAATATTCCTTTATTAAGAATTTTTTTTAAATTCTTTAAGAATTGAAATTCTTATAGCTTCGCTTTTAAATAGGTGGAAGTCGAACGGAAGGCGAACGACTCGATTCTATTTGAATCCAGCTCTTTTTACGCTGCTTAAGGTGGGCTTTCTTTCAAAGAAAAATGAGAATTTATTTAATTAAGTTCTAGTTATTTTCAGCTTGTCATGCCATAAACATTTCTGTTTTGTGTATGACACCTATCTGAATTGGCTTCGCCAATAAAGTTAATCGATTTCGGGTCCTTGTTAAGACTTGCTATCTTGCTTGGACTAGTGTACACAGGACCGTGAGTCATCTTCAGGGTTGGCCGGTCAGGTGTCGTGTGAGGTGGCCACCTCCTCGACACCACAGTTTCAGATATGGTAGATTACTAAAGAACTTAGTCAGCGCTGACACTTTTAGATCACAAGAACAGTTTTAGTGAACATAGGATCTTTACAGTAAAATCCCTATGTTTCACTTACTAATGGCATGTACAATTATATTGTATAGTTTTCGGCATGTGTCCACTGAGTACTCTGTACTCAGCCCTGCATGTATTTCTAAATGTGCAGGTTGAGCCAGGTGGAGTGAAGTGACAAGCGGAGCCTTTTGTCGTGTAATTATGTAATAGATAGACTTTCGGTAATACATGTCTCCATACATGTATTTCAGTACTCTTTCCGCTGCGTACACTCTACGTAATAATTTCGTACTTTTTAAGTACTTTTCAGTCATGTATTGACTAAGACAAGTAACCTTGTGTTCTTTTGGGCCTTGAGCCGAAACTTCGAAGTTATCGTAATGTTCTAGCATTCATATGTGTCCAGATCCGTATTCAATTCCTTACCCCTTTCTATTCCCCCTTCTTAATTCCCATCCCTAGTCACGGTACCCCGGTTTAGCTATCCTTAGCAACATCCGGTCGTGACAGAGTGGTATCAGAGCACTCGTTGCTCTAAACCCGAGAGTCTTCTTTCAGAGTCTAGTTCAGTTTGAATCACTGGACTATTCGAGTTAATCGACAAAGGCTCAGCACTTCACTACCCCTGCTCAACGAGGAAAAAGGTAAAGTTAAGTTATTATAGAAGAGTAAAATCTTTTCATAATCTAGAATGAACTATGATTGATTCATGATCACATAGAAGTAAGAACATGCCTATTAGGAGAACATAGTTGCTCGAGCTAGTTATCTTTTCTTATAGAAAGGATTTGAATTTCGAAGGAATGAACTTCCTTCTGAATAATTAGAGACAAGGAGAAGACGTCAAGGAAGTGCACGAGTGCAAAAGTGATCAAGGAAGATAATGTCATCAACCAAATGACATGGGCTTAGCCTTTGACGACTTTTCAAGGCATTGAACGATGCAAGTCTCTAAATGACGATGGAAGATATCAAATGATTTGATTAACATAATATTGTGGCACAATAAAGGTAAGACCACTACCAACTCATAGATGTACCACATCTTGGGTAAAAGAGAACCTATTATGTCGGTAACTAAGAAAAGAACAGTTAGAAAAGTTAAAAGAAGGTACAATAAAGTATAGTGGTGTAAAAACACTTGTTAGCTAATAGTTTATTAGAATGAAGTATAATTGATTAGAGCTTATCTAATACCCTCATTTTATAGATGGCCAACTTCAAGGTTACCGCTAGGAAAAGGGTGCATGCGAGGGCCACACCAGAAGAGGTGATCCGGGCCTACCAAAGGTACAGGCCATGTTACGGGGACGACCTCGGAGAGTTCCTATCACATTACCGCCGCCATTGGAGTGAGGCTCACGCCCACGGTGTCACAGGGTACGATGGGATTATGAGGTTGATAGAGCTGCTGCCACCGAGTTGGCAGGGATGGGCCCGGGATATGTCAAGAGACTTCATCTTCCAGGCTGAGCCCCACTACGACCTAGTTGGTGACTTGCCCAGGTTCGTGGCTACTCTTGAGTATTACTTCGGAGTTTATGGACAGGCACCGACAGGACCCTATGTACGTCCCGGAGACTTTGCGGTAGTAGGACCATCTTCGGCCCCGGCTACACCCGCACCTCGGCACCCACCTCCTATGGTCCCCGCTCCAGTACCTGAGCAGGTTTCGCCGCCCCATGCGGTCACTCTGAGCCGTCAGGGACGAGACAGCTTTGAGGATGGACCTTCAGACCTCGAGAGGCGACCTCCCACGCCGTACAGGTACCCGGCGGACCCACCACTGCCAGACGAGGAAGGCTCTACTCGTAACTCCGCTGAGGACCGCCACATGAGACAGATTCGAGGGAAAGCCCTCATTATTGCAGAGCCTAAAGATGAAGGACTTCCCGAGCCAGAGCCGGAGCCCCTTTCCCAAGCTCCTTGCTCTAGGGAAACCAGGATGGCACTTATTCGTGCTAGGATTACTCGCCTTGCAGACCGGATGGATGAGTTTGTACGAGAGTCTCAGTTTTCTGACTCGTCTAGGGAGTCTTCTCCAGACCCAGAGGCTGCCTTGAGGAGGATGGATGAGTTTGACGACCTACAGGCCGAGTTCCGACACAAGATGGCGGAGTTTGAACAAGTGAATGAGCATGTGGACGAGCCGGTAGAAGAGCCTGAGGAAGATCCAGAGGAAGATCCTGAGGAAGATCCCGAGGAGGATCCTGAGGAGGATCCAGTTATGTATCTCCAAGGTGCAGAATCTGAGGAGGAGGATCCTATGGAGGACCCGGATGAGGAAGAACAGAACGACCACGGTATGTTGGAGGAGTCTGAGGCAGAATCCGGATTGAGCTCTGAGTGATCCGACTTAGATAGTTAAGAATGTAGTATGATCTTTATGTACTAGCCAGTAACGGATCTTTAGATGACCGTCCTGGGTTTAAGTATTCAGTTTAGTAGTAGTTAGCCGTGGACATGATCTTTATGAGACAAGTCACGAGACTATGATATTATGTTTATGTAGTTATTTTGAAAATGGTTACCCCTAGTGGTGAACATCGTAGATAAGGTACTATTAATGTATGGAAGCCCTCTCTGAGGCAATTTTCACTATATATATACATATATGTGAGTGTTATTAGTATGTTTTAGAATATATCTTTAAACAAGAGTCATATCACTACAACGGTAGCCTACGATATACTAAGAATCGAATTTTAAAGAACCTATGTTGGTTATGATTGTAAGAATGAGGCCACTAAATTAGAGATTACGCATTAAGCTAATAAGTTCTTCATCCTTGTAGAAATATGGCACCAAAGAGACAGGGTGTGTTCCCGAGAGGGCGTGGTAGACCACCAAAGAATCTCAGAAGGGAACCAACTCCTGAGGAAGAGGAACAACAGAATGAGAGTGAAAACTCTGAGAGTGAACAACAAGAGGAATCTGAGGAAATATCTGAACAAGAAAGGGAAGCCACACCACCTCCACCTCCTCCACCTCCACCGCATGAGCGGAGGATCGAGGAAATGTTCTTAAAACAGAACCCACCCGTGTTTAATGGAACCGGGGATCCAGCTGAAGCGGAAATTTGGGTGCGAGCTATGGAGCGCATCTTTAAGTTTCTTAGGTGCACTGATAACGAACGATTAACCTGTGTAGCATTCCAACTATCTGGACCTGCTGATTTCTGGTGGGAAGCAAGACAGAAATCCATGACGGCCCACCAACTGAGGAATTTAACTTGGGAACAGTTTAAGGCAGGGATTTACGATAAGTATATCCCCAAGAGCTACAGAAAGAAAAAGGAGAATGAGTTCTACCATCTAAAGCAGGGGAAGATGACTGTGACGGAGTACGACAGGATGTTCTGCGAGCTATCGCGATTTGCTCCCGAGCAAGTGGATACCGAGGAGAAAATGGCAGAAAAATTTTGTGCCGGTCTGAGGCATGAAATCAGGATGACACTTGCAAGTCACGGGGGACTATCGTATTCTGAGTCGCTTAGCAGAGCATTAGATGTGGAGGCAGCTATGCCCAGGGACAAACTGATCGTGACACCAGGGTCAGCTCAGTCTCAATCGCAGCAGGACAAAGGCAAACGTAAGTGGGAGGACAATTCTGGCAAGCAGGTTGAGAGGAAACCGTGGAAAGGGAACCCCACTCAAGAATTTGGGAAACAAACTGCTCCTGGGCAGACGGGAGGATACAAGCCCAAGTTTCCCACGTGCTCCAAGTGTGGAAAGATGCATGGCGGATTGTGTAGGGCAGGAAGCGACAGCTGTTACATCTGTGGGCAGAAGGGACACTATGCTAGGGAGTGCCCCACCAGGCAAAGAGGAACAGGAATGGGCCCCAATCAACCGAACCAGAACCAACAACTGAGGGCAATCCAGGCCCAGACCAAGCCAGGGCAATTCCAGCTACCCCCACCACCGCCCCCACTGCCACCACAACAACAACTGTTTCAGCAGTATAAGCAGCAGCAGCAGCCTCAGCAGAATGCAAGAGCCTACGCGCTAAAGCAGAAGCAGCCCGAGAAAAACCAGGGAAATTTGGCAGGTATGGGCAAACTTCTGAATACCCCTGTTATAATTTTGTTCGATACGGGTGCTTCGCATTCTTTCATCGCCAAAGCATGTGTAGATAAATTAAGGCTTAGAACAGAACAGATAACTGCGATTATGAAGGTCATTTCACCGATAGGAGGGACTGTTACTCTCACACATCGTTGCTCTAACCTAGTATTGAACATAGGTCCACTTGAACTTATAGCAAATGATCTTAGTGTTATGGCCATGGAGGACGTAGATATAATTTTAGGAATGGATTGGCTAGCTGAAAACTACGCCACGATCCTTTGCAACGAAAGACAAATTGCGTTCCGACCACCAGGGAAGGAGCCGACGATATTTCATGGAATATCCATGGGAAAGCGCAAGGCCATCATTTCAGCTCTGCAGGCCACAACCATGCTAAAGAAGGGTTGTCCAGCTTACTTGGTCTACTTGAATGAGGAACCGAAGGGAGAAAGAAATATGAGAGACGTGGCCATAGTACGAGAATTTCCTGATATCTTTCCAGACGTACTACCAGGACTACCACCGGATAGGAAGATAGAATTCACCATCGATTTAGAACCTGGATCAGCTCCGGTATCTAAAGCACCATATAGAATGGCCCCGAAGGAGTTAGAAGAACTCAAGGTGCAACTTCAAGAACTATTAGACTTAGGTTTCATCCGGCCTAGTGTATCACCTTGGGGAGCTCCCGTGCTCTTTGTGAAGAAGAAGGATGGTTCGATGAGAATGTGTATCGATTATAGAGAACTGAACAAACTGACCCTTAAAAACAAATATCCCCTACCGAGGATAGATGATTTGTTTGATCAACTCAGGGGAGCAAGTGTATTCTCTAAAATAGATCTGAGATCGGGATACCATCAGTTGAAGGTACGGCCAGAGGACATACCTAAGACAGCTTTTCGAACCCGCTATGGTCACTACGAGTTTGTAGTTGTACCATTTGGATTAACCAACGCACCAGCAGTATTCATGGATCTCATGAACCGTGTTTTCCACCCTTACTTGGACAAATTTGTTCTAGTCTTTATAGATGACGTCCTCATCTACTCAAGGAATAGGGAGGAACACGAAGAACACTTGAGAAAAGTGTTAGGAACTCTAAGGATAGAGAAGCTTTACGCTAAGTTCAGCAAGTGCGAATTTTGGCTTAGCGAAGTCGCATTTCTGGGACACATCGTGTCTTCGGAAGGGATTAAGGTGGACCCCGTGAAAGTGGAGGCCGTACAAAATTGGAAGTCACCCACTACCCCAAACGAAATTCGTAGTTTCCTAGGGCTAGCTGGGTACTATAGGAGATTCATTGAGGGATTCTCCAAGATAGCAAGGCCAATGACTCAACTCTTGAGAAAAGGGATCAAGTTTACATGGACCCCGGAGTGTGAGTCGAACTTCCAGTTGTTGAAGGAGAAATTGACCACCGCACCAATTTTGGTTGTCCCAGCGTCGGAGAAAGAATACGTGATTTACACCGATGCCTCAAAGAACGGGCTTGGTTGCGTGTTGATGCAAGAGGGAAAGGTGATAGCGTATGCATCACGACAACTTCGACCCCACGAGCTCAATTATCCCACCCATGACCTGGAATTGGCAGCCGTCGTGCACGCCCTGAAAATTTGGAGACATCACCTCTACGGAGTTCGATGTGAAATCTTCACGGACCACAAAAGTCTCAAATACTTCTTCGAGCAGAGAGACCTAAATATGCGCCAGAGAAGGTGGCTCGAACTAGTAAAAGATTACGATTGTGGTATCAATTATCACCCAGGCAAAGCCAACGTAGTGGCAGATGCCCTGAGTCGCAAGACGCACCCGAAACTGGCAACCCTACTCACGAGTGAGTCGACTCTTGTTAAGGAATTCCAAAGACTTAACCTGGAGGTAATATCCCCTCCAGAGACAGTCGAGGGAATTATCGTTACCTTGACAGTGATGCCAGATTTGAGAAACAGAATTTTGGAAGCACAGAGGAAGGATGAGGCTATGGAGAAAGTACGCTTAAGGATAAGGACAAGTGATGGAGGAGGATATCGTGAGGAAGCTGACAATGCTATCACGAAGGAAGGAAGGTTGTGCATACCAACCGGTGAAGAGCTCAGAAATAAGATATTGAGCGAGGCTCATGACACACCATACGCCGCCCACCCCGGAAGTACAAAGATGTACCAAGACCTGAAGAGGAAATTCTGGTGGGAAGGCATGAAAAGGGACATAGCTTCTTTCGTTGAGAGATGTTTAGCTTGTCAACAAGTGAAGGCGTTGCACCAAAGACCTTATGGAAAGTTACAACCATTAGAAATTCCACAATGGAAATGGGAGCACATCGCGATGGATTTCGTGACGAGTCTGCCTAAGTCGAAACGAGGAAACACGGCCATTTGGGTTATCATAGACCGACTAACCAAAAGTGCTCATTTCGTTCCCATTCGAATCACATATGGGTCTGAGAAGTTAGCTCAGTTGTACGTTCGTGAGATAGTACGTCTACACGGCGTGCCTATTTCAATTACCTCGGATCGAGACTCAAAGTTTACGTCCAGATTTTGGACCAGCTTGCATAAGGAATTAGGTACTAGGCTAAACTTCAGCACAGCATTTCATCCTCAAACAGACGGACAATCGGAAAGGACGATTCAAACTCTAGAGGACATGCTGAGGACCGTAGTACTCGACAGAGGCGGAAATTGGGAACCAGTATTGCCGTTAGTTGAGTTTGCATATAACAACAGCTATCAGGCAACGATAGACATGGCACCATACGAGGCTTTGTATGGGAGGAAGTGTAGGTCACCACTTTACTGGGATGAGGTAGGTGAGAGGAAAGCTCTAGGGCCCGATGCGGTCGAGGAAATGATCGAGATTGTGAGACAGATCCGAGGAAGGATCAAAGAAGCCCAAGATAGACAGAAATCTTACGCGGATAATCGCAGGACTGAGATAAGTTTCGATGTAGGAGATAAAGTTTTCTTGAAGGTGTCACCTTCGAAAGGAATAACAAGATTTGGTGTTAAAGGAAAGCTGAAACCGCGTTTCATTGGACCGTACGAGATTCTGGAAAGAATAGGCCCAGTAGCATACAAATTAGCACTACCGCCAAGCTTAGGAAGCGTACACAACGTATTCCACGTGTCACAACTTAGGAAGTACGTGTTTGATCCCAAACATGTGATCCACCAGGACGAAGTAACTTTAGACTCAGACTTGAGTTACGAGAACAAACCAGAGGCAATTTTGGACAGGAAGGTACAACAGCTTAGGAATAAGTCTATTACTTCAGTCAAGGTTCTGTGGAAGCATCACGGACAGGAAGAAGCGACATGGGAACTTGAGGATAAGATGAAAGAAAAATACCCAGAGCTTTTCAATTAGAGGTATGCAAATTTCGGGACGAAATTTTTTTTAAGGAAGGTAGGATGTAATGGCCCGCAAATTCGATATCTATAAATCTAAGTTAAGGTAATATGTTACGAGTAATACTCGTATTTATAGATATATTTATAAATACATATGTATCAAGATATTTAAGCTTGATTTAATATGTTATGATGAAAGGAAGATAGTCGGATTGATTATCGAGTAAGATAGCTCGTTATTAAACGAAGGCAATCTTAATTAATTACTAGTTGGGCCAAGCCCATAAAATTTTATGAATTGGGCTCAAGCCCATAAATATTAAGAATTGGGCCAACCCATAAACTTATAAATTGGGCCCAAGCCCATAAATTAATGAATTGGGCCGAGCCCAATTAGTAGTAGTATGCCGATTTATGAAATGGAAAACCGAAGGAATTGCGGAACGGAAAAAAAAAAATACGTAAAGTATGTATACCAAAATACATGTACCATAAATGAACAAGTAATCAAGTAATTATCTAACTATTACATAGGAAATTATTAATACACATTCAATGTATTGTTAAAGTACACATTAATGCAAAACTAGAGTAAGACAAAGCAAAGAGTGGCTGCTACTTGGCTGCCCATTTCTGCAGCAGCTTTCCCCTTCTAGCCACCATCATTTTCTCCCTAGCTTCATTGACAAAATCAGCCCCAAACCTCCCAATTATGTCCTGCAAAACTATCCCCTAAAGCAAGGGAAAGATGGCATCATATCATGAAGAAAATGGAGGTAAATTCACAGGTTTCACACCTACTAATTACATGCAAATCCTCATCAAAAGAGTAGTATAAATACCCAAACATAAACCATAGATCAGTTTTCTACTTCACAACCAATTATCACTCAAAGAAGATAGGAATTAAGAGAAGAAGAAGAGGAACTAAGGAAGAGGAAGAGCAAAGCTAACAACCACAGCCCTTCTAACAACTAGTAAGCATATTATCAAATGATATATCAATTTCAATAGAAGCATGCTAATTTTCAGATTTCATACACTCAAGCATGCTCAATCTTAACTCTTGATTTAACAATCAACCAAGCCTAAGCTAATGAAGTACTAAGTATGTAATAACACACCATTTACAATTCATGAATACAAGCTAAGCATGCTTTTGTATACCTTTCATGTTAAGGAAATAAAACCTACAAGTCCTACTGCATCTATCTCTATTAATTACCTCTAACTTCAATTGATGTAAATCATGGAATTTAAATTTAGAAACTATGAAATCAGACTTATCTACGCATAAAACGAAGGTCGAAGACATATATGCACATAAAAGTTACGAATCAAATATTAAGTATTAAAGGGAGGGAAGAGTCGAACCTCCGTCGAGGCCAAAGCCTCGACGGGAGAAGGGCAGTCTGTCGGGGCAGCAAAGGCGGCCCCGAGTCGAGCTTCGACTGCATTTTTTCTCCGGGAATAGTTGCTGTTCCCCAAACCCCCCTGCATAATATCAAGTCGTTAGATACATATATATATATTATGTGGGCTGAGAGGAGAGTTAGAGGGAGAGAGTGTACCGGCCTTCCCGAGTCGGCCTCCGGCGACGGCGTTTTCCGACGGGCGTTCCAACGCCGGTGTCTCCCGGTAGTGCTCCGATCCCTGCAAGTATAAGAGAGAGAGAGTCAGATGGAGGGGAAAGAAAGGGGCCTACTGCCGGAGCTCGACCCTCGCCGTCGGCGAGGGTGGCGCCGACAGTACAGCCGATAGAGAGAGAGAGAGAGACGGAAAGGAGAGGGTAGAGCAGATAGAGAGAGAAAGGGAGAAAGGGGAGAGAAGATAGAGAGAGATCGAGGGAGGAAGAGAGAAGGCGAGGTGGTCGGCGCCGGCGGCGGTGGCCGGCTGGACGAATCCGAGAGGGAGAAGAGAGGGATGGAGGAGGATGGCTAGGTCTTGGGTGAAATTGGGGGAAATGAGAGTTATGGTGAAATTTGGGTTTTTATACCTAGGGTTTAAAACGGGTCGGGTTCCGGGTCGGGTTCCGGGTCGGGTTCTGGGTCGGGTTTCGGGTTGGGTTTTGGGCCGGGTGTTGGGCCTGGGTTAGGAGTAGTCTTGGGCTGAGAATTGGACTCAAGTTGGGCCGATTTAATTACGGCCCAACTGTTTAATCTATTAAATATTTCGTATATTAATACCATAAAATTTAGACGAGGAACGTTATATATTATCGAGAAATATTTTATTTATTCAAATAAAATAACTCGACTAATTCGAGTCAATTAACGAAGCTCGATAATTTTTGAGCCTAAAATAGCCTAATTAATTCATGGAAATGAATTATATTATAATGTTGGATTTAATAATCCAATAATATATATAACTTCAAATAAATTATTATTCGAAGCTTATGAGGATAATTAACGGCTATCACTAGTCAAGGAGAATTATTAACTCCGATTGATAATCTTACGATATATTAACGGAACGATAGTCGAAACAAGAAATTAGAAATAAGAAATAAGGGATAGAATATTCCTTTATTAAGAATTTTTTTTTTAAATTCTTTAAGAATAGAAATTCTTATAGCTTCGCTTTTAAATAGGTGGAAGTCGAACGGAAGGCGAACGACTCGATTCTATTTGAATCCAGCTCTTTTTACGCTGCTTAAGGTGGGCTTTCTTTCAAAGAAAAATGAGAATTTATTTAATTAAGTTAGTTATTTTCAGCTTGTCATGCCATAAACATTTCTGTTTTGTGTATGACACCTATCTGAATTGGCTTCGCCAATAAAGTTAATCGATTTCGGGTCCTTGTTAAGACTTGCTATCTTGCTTGGACTAGTGTACACAGGACCGTGAGTCATCTTCAGGGTTGGCCGGTCAGGTGTCGTGTGAGGTGGCCACCTCCTCGACACCACAGTTTCAGATATGGTAGATTACTAAAGAACTTAGTCAGCGCTGACACTTTTAGATCACAAGAACAGTTTTAGTGAACATAGGATCTTTACAGTAAAATCCCTATGTTTCACTTACTAATGGCATGTACAATTATATTGTATAGTTTTCGGCATGTGTCCACTGAGTACTCTGTACTCAGCCCTGCATGTATTTCTAAATGTGCAGGTTGAGCCAGGTGGAGTGAAGTGACAAGCGGAGCCTTTTGTCGTGTAATTATGTAATAGATAGACTTTCGGTAATACATGTCTCCATACATGTATTTCAGTACTCTTTCCGCTGCGTACACTCTACGTAATAATTTCGTACTTTTTAAGTACTTTTCAGTCATGTATTGACTAAGACAAGTAACCTTGTGTTCTTTTGGGCCTTGAGCCGAAACTTCGAAGTTATCGTAATGTTCTAGCATTCATATGTGTCCAGATCCGTATTCAATTCCTTACCCCTTTCTATTCCCCCTTCTTAATTCCCATCCCTAGTCACGGTACCCCGGTTTAGCTATCCTTAGCAACATCCGGTCGTGACATATACGCATATAATATACTAGAAATGTTTCACTAAACATAACTGCAAGAATCATTAAGAGCTAAAAATGCTCAATCTCAAATCATCATAGTACAATCGAATATCCACCGCTGTAAGATTACCTCGTCAGGCAACGATTCGTCTATGTCCAGAGTTCTCCGTAGTAGAACCAAAATAGCATAAAGCTATTTCCAACTAACTGTAATTAACACACAAGTTAATACAAATATAAGATATAAAACAAAGATAAAATAACACAGTTTCGTTTGACATGTTAGGTGTCCACCATGTTAACTTTCTTCATTCAATATCTTCATACCAATACCGGCTGCAAGTTCTTGCACTTGACGCTTTATGAGAGCTTTGGTGAAAGGATCAGCCAGATTCCTTTCTGACTTTACAAAGTCAAGAGAAATGACACCCCATCTCCAAGCATTTCTTTATCACTATAGCATGTCTCACCCGGATATGTCTCCGTTTCCAATTATAGACACTATTCTTCGCAACAAAAATAGCAGTCTGTGAGTCACAATGAAGAGAAATAGGAGCTTCAGAATTCTTACCCAATGGTATCTCAGCTAGCAATTCTCACAACCATTTCGCTTCATGACTCGCAAGTTCCAAAGCAATGAACTCAGATTCCATGGTTAAACTAGCAATACAAATCTGTTTTCCAGATTTCCAAGACACAGCACCCCCACCAAGCGTGAATAAAAATCCACTTGTGGAGCTTACCTCATCACTATCTGAAACCCAGTTCGCATCACAATATCCTTCTAATTCCTCAGGAAAACTGGAATAGTGCAAGCAAAGATCTTTGGTCCCCTTTAGATACTTCAACAAGCGATATAACACAGTCCAATGATCATTACTAGGATTATGAGTATAACGACTCAATCGACTTACAGAGTAAGCAATATCAGGCCTAGTACAGTTCATCAGATACATCACACTCCCTAGAATCCTAGCATACTGTTCTTGAGAAACAGGCTCACCATCATTCTTCTTTAAATGCATACTAGGATCATAAGGAGTTTTAACAGGAACCAGATCACTACAGTTAAATCTATTTAACACTTGTTCCACATAATGAGACTGACTCAACACATATCCCTCCTTAGACTTTACCAATTTAATACCAAGAATGACATCAGTCTCTCCCAAATCTTTCATATCAAAAGCAGGAGACAAGAATGATTTTGTTTCCATCACAATATCAACACAAGTGCCAAAGATCAACATATCATATCTATTCAACTTACACACTTTATTCTCCATCCCAGGTACCACACATCCCTCAGGTTGATGAATATAGATCTCCTCGTTAAGATCATCATTCAAGAAGGCAGTTTTCACATCCATTTGGTGCACAACAAGACTGTGAATAGAAGCTAAAGCAACTAACGTTCTAATAGTAGAAATACGAGCAACGGGAGAATAAGTGTCAAAAAAGTCAACATCCTTTTTCTGAGAATATCCAACTACCACAAGTCTTGCCTTATACCTATCAATCGACCCATCAGGTTTCAACTTCTTCTTAAAAATCCACTTCGATCTAATAGGTTTGCATTTAACAGGCAAGTCAACTAGTTCTCAAGTATGATTATTAGTGATAGACTATAGTTCACTTTGTATAGCCTCCTTCCAAAGAGGAGCATCTACACTAGACATAGCAGCTCCATATGAAACAGGATCATCACAAATCATAAATGCAGACACCACATAATCATCAATCAGATCAGGATGCTCAACAACAATAGCAGTAATGAAATCAGTACCAAATGAAGTTTCAGTTCTCTGCCTCTTACTCCTTCTCAGTTCTGGGGCTACTTCAGACTCTCGAACTAATCGATCAGATGGCTCAGCTGTAACATTCTCGGATGAACTAGGCACATTCTTAACGAACATATTAGTCTTCATTGGAAAAACATGCTCAAAAAACTCAGCATCTCGAGATTCACAAATAGAATTATCACACAGAGACAAAAATCGATAAGCAGCAGAATTCTGAGCATAGCTAATAAATACGTAGTCAAACGTCTTAGACCCAATATTCACCTGCTTCGGATCATTCAACCTCACCTTAGCTAGACACCCCCACACTCTCAAAAAATTCAAAGTAGGTGCAAAACCTTTCCATAACTTGTAAGGAGTCTTATCTAACTTTTTATGAGGTACTCGATTGAGAATATAACATGCTGACAAGACGGCTTCCCCCCACATGCTGATAGGTAAACCCGAACTTAACAACATAGAATTCAACATGTTCTTAAGAGTTCTATTCTTCCTTTCAGCAGTACCATTTTGTTCAGGGGAGTAAGGAGCAGTAAATTCATGAATTATTCCATTCGTCTCACAAAAATCTTGTAAGAACAAGGTGCTATATTCTCCTCCTCTGTCAGATCTTAGTCTCTTAATCTTCAAATTTAACTGATTCTCTACTTCGGCCTTATATCTAAGAAATGTGTCAGCAGCCTCATCCTTAGTCCTCAAAAGGTATAACCGAGTGTATCTGGAGAAATCATTAACAAACGAGATGTAGTACATTTTTCCACCTCTACTAACAATGCTTCTAAATTCTGCTAAGTCCGTGTGAATTAGCTCAAGAAGAACAGAAGATCTATGTTCCACTGCCTTAAAAGACTTCTTAGCACACTTTGCTTCTACGCATATTTCACATTTACCATCATCCTAATAAGACCCATAGAGCGTAATTTCTTAACAGAAGCATAATTCACATGTCCAAGTCTACCATGCCAAACATCTAGGGACTCAACCAAGTAAGCAGAAGAAGAAGCATTTTCATTCAAGATTTCAGAGGCCACATTGAGTACAAATAGACCATCAGACAAATACCCATTTCCAACAAAATCTCCAACCCTAGTTATCACAACTCTATCAGACTCAAAGACAAGCTTCAACCAAGCCTTACTCA
Source organism: Thymus mandschuricus (assembly GCA_029379335.1). NCBI lineage: Eukaryota > Viridiplantae > Streptophyta > Magnoliopsida > Lamiales > Lamiaceae > Thymus > Thymus mandschuricus. The sequence goes on from CM057072.1 coordinate 31,216,741, forward strand.
ATAAACCCCCAGATACAAGATTTCTACGCATGCTATGCACATACATCATATTACTCAAACTTAAAGTTTTTCCAGAAGTGAGCTTGAGGATGACCTTTCCCTTGTCGAGAACACCAGTCACTCTTGAATTTCCCATGTAGACGCACTCCCCCTCGGCAGCGTCTTCAAACTCAAGAAACATACTTTTGTTGGTGCAGAAGTGCCTAGAAGCTCCAGTGTCCAGCACCCAATCCTTCTTATTTTCCACCATATTGGCTTTGATCACAGCAGCAATGACTTCATCAGCTTCTGCCAGGTTCGCCTGATTTCCTGGCTTAGGAGCAGGTCGGAACGGCTGTCTGTTGGGACCTTGCTGACGCTAATTGCATTGATAGGACTTGTGGCCGGGAGCTCCACAAGTGTAGCATGTCACCTTCGACTTCATAATCTTCTTATCGTGCTTGAAATTCGGCTTTTTCTCGTCATATTTTGCCTTCTTAAAGGCATGAGATTTTCCTGTTCCTGAACCACCACCAGATTCAACAAGATTAGCCCTCGAAAAATTCATAGAAATAGAGGTCTTATCTTTGAGGCGATTAGCTTCCTCAGTGCGCATGTGACTGATGAGCTCCTTGAGAGTGAAGTCTCGTTTCTTGTGCTTGATCAGGTTCCTATAGTAATTCCACGATGGAGGCAAAATTTTCAAGCAGCACATTTGCTTTCAGTACTTTGCACATCTGCATTCCTTTAGCCACAACTGCAGCAGCCAGATTTTCATACTCGTGAAGTTGCTCCATTAGTGGCTTGTCATCCATTAACTGGAACTGCATCCACTTTCCCACGACGTACTTCTTCAACCCTGCATCATCTCCTCCGTATTTTGATTGAAGAGCCTCCCATATTTCTTTTGCAGAGCGAAGATCCACAAACATGTCAAATAGGTTGTTGGACATATGATAGAGGAGATGTCCACGAAGAGCCTTGTTATCCTTCTCGTACTTGACCGCATCAAATTTTGGTTCCGGTGGGGGAGGAGGCGCGACATTAACACCGTCAGCAGTCAGTGCAACAACAGAGGGAGTAGGTAACGGGGCATCTTCGAACAATACGTAGTCAATCTCTAACTGTTCGAAGAAGATGAGCAGTTTCTGGGACCACCTCTTGTAGTTCGAACCATCAAGGGACTCCAGCTTCGACAAATCAGACAAGGTACGGTTTGACGAGGCCATGAATAACTTTTAGATTGTTAGAATTGGAGCCAAAGTTCGAGAAACTTGCACAAATCACAATAAGCAGAAACGTAAATTAATCGCTGCGCCGTGGACGAACCACTGCCCTAAAAGCTATTTTCGGCAGACCCTCGGTGCCAAGTCTCGATGCCGAAAACACTCTCGAAGGTTAACACAACACTCGATTAAGCGTGCACTCGCATAATCGAGTTGGAGACGATTTCAAGAAGGGAAAAAACACGGAGAAAAGGAAGGAAAAACAATGAAAAAGAAAAGAATGAATTGACGGCTGAAAGAATGAATTGGCGGCTTAATTGTTGTGTGTTCCTGCCGAGGTCAACCAACACATATATATAGGAAAAGTAATTAGCCCTAATTAATTACTAAGCCCACAAACTCTCCACGTAGTTTAGCCCACTAACCCACGAACTCCACGTAGCTTAGGGAGAAAGTAATTACTAACGTGAGTAAAAAGAATTCTTGTAGAACAAGAATTCTTTAAGGAAAAAAATAATCAGACTTTTTATTTTCTAACATTTCCTTCAGACTCCTTAGACAACATGGCTTTAAAGTTCCTCAAGGTGTTCAAATATTATCATTATTATCATTATCATTATCATTATTATCATTGTTAGTAAATAAAAACCTTTTTTTTATTCCAGATGTGTTTGATTGTTTCAAGAATGAGGAGGGTGACTTCGATGCAAAGTTAGGTGTAGATACAAAGGGATTGCTCGAGTTGTACAAATCTCGACAATCTTCTGCAACAAAAGCTTCATGATGGTGGAATAACGGATGAATATATGTCGATTATGGTTCGACATTCGCTCGGATTACCTCTTCACTGGAGCGTTCAAAGACCCAACGTGAGATGGTTCATAGTGAAATCGGATATGAATCTCGTTCTTCTTGAGCTTGCCAAATTGGACTTCAATATTGTTCAAGTAGCACATCAAGAAGAACTTAAACTTGTCTCAAGGTGACGACGACTACTACTACTACTACTACTTATGTCTAGTAATTAAATATTCCAATTGTCCCCACCTTATATGCTTAAATGTACGGGACAAAGGGGGTAATACTTTTACAGATCACAAGTATAATATATTTTATGTGTGTCTATATAGATGGTGGGAGGAATCAAAGCTAGCTGAAAAACTACCATTTGCAAGAGATAGGGTGGTGGAGAACTACATATGGAATGTGGGGTTGTTGTTTAGGCCTCAATATGGATATCAAAGAATTTTGACAACCAAGCTATTCATTTTAATCACAGTAATTGATGAAATATTTGATGTCTATGGCACCTTGGAAGAAACCCAACTTTTCAATGACATCATTCAAAGGTAGGGCCCACCAAATATATACAATTTTGCATTTTATATATACTATACTAAGAACCGTAAATCGATAGTTCAGATCGGCTCCTAATTTATTTACTTATAATACCTTAGATGGGATATTGAAGCCTGTTGGTCACGATTTGTATGAGGAAAAACACGTAGGGGGAGGGAGGGGGGGGGGGGGGGGGTGAATACGTGTTTTGAAGTTTTTCAACTTCTTTTCCTCAAACTCAGAGTACTAAGTAAAGTGCTCGCTTGAACAACTAAGACCTAGCCGTGAGCTAGATCTACAGTATTCGCAATTCTCTTGACCTAAGCTTAGAGCTTGACCAAGAGTGAGACTTTACTCTAAATGCAGAATTTTTGTGAGCTAAATCTTTCCTAAGTATTTGAAATCTCAGTTTGTATTTGTTAAATGCTTGTGCAATGAATAATCAAACAATAAGCAAATAGAGAGATTAGTGTTAGAGATACGACACATCGATTTATAGTGGTTCGGAGATGAAACTCCTACGTCCGCTTGTTGCACTAGGCAACTCGTTCTCTTCACTCAAGAACTTGAAGATTACGGGCTCTTCAAAAGCCTGTGTCAAGATCGAGCTTCACTTGCTTGGATCTGATGAAGACTGGGTGATTACGGGTTCACCACACAAAACTTAGGACTGGACTGGAAGCTTCACTCGCTTCAGTCCGACAACAGGGAGATTACGGGTTCTCCTTACAACCTAGCTTCGATCGAGCTTCACTTGATGAAAGTGTAAGCTTGGATCTAGACTCTATGATCGAGGCTTCTACAATCGAGGAAAGTAGAGCCTTGGATCGAACACAACCTAACGACGAACACACAAAACCTAAGACTTTTAGGGTTAGGGTTTTCTGTTTCGACAGAGACAGACTATTGAAGAGTTCTTTACAATGAAAAGATGGCTAGAACTCTTCTTCTAAGCTAAGATTTGGAGTAGGCTTAGAATTCTGAGTGTGAAGGTTGCAAAGACGAGTTTAGATGAAACTGGAACTCGGAGAACACTTGGAAACAAAGACTCGATGAATGCTTGAAAGCTGGGAGTGTTTGTTTGCAGTAGGCGCTCGAATGCTCAAGTAGTGTTCTACTTCTCTTCGTCTTCATCCTTCACTATTTATAGGCGGGGGTTTGGCCGATATCCGTTGCTTGGTAGGTGGCCTTGTCCCTCCTCCTCTCGACAGTACTTGCGCAGGCAGTGCTTTTTCAGGTGCGCCAGTTTTGTCACTTTGCCCAAAATGGCTAAGTTACAAATTTAACAGTAACTGGAGCAAGCCAGTACTGTAGCGGCGCCCTGTCGGCCTGGCAGTCAACTCCGCTGCTCCTCTCCTTGTTCGACACGTGGAGATCTCACAATTAATGCGACGATCTCCAGTTGACTGGAGTTCAAAATAGGAGCGGGAATCGGGCTGTTGCTTTCTGTTAGGTAGCGGCTCGCTTCGCCTTAGGCTCGTAGAGTCCGCTTCGAATCGAGTCGCTTCACGGTTAACTGTAGCGAGTACTTGGCAAGTGAGTTTCCCAAGTGACTGCTTTAAGAAGTGTTGACCCGCGTTGACTCGCTTTGGCATTTCACTGTAGCGCTCGCTTTGCTTCGCTTCGGCAGACTCGCTTCGAATCTACTGTTGCGCTCGCTTCGCTTCACTATTCTTCGGCACGCTTCACTTTGGCTGGATAGACTCGCTTCGATTGAAAAACACACTCAAGCGAGTGGTCTTCACTTGAAATTTCTGTAGTCTAAAAACCTAAGTGACTAAAGCAAAAATGAAGCCATCCTAACAGTATAGGCTTAGAAAAAATTCCAACCTATTTTCTAAATCAAATTAGGTCGCTTGGGAATAGGATTCTTGGGGTTTTGGGATCAAATAAAAACAAGTATTTCACTCACTTCAAAGTGTCTCATATGAGTTCCCCCTTAACATTTAATCCTTAACAATTCCCAACAATTTCCCCTTTTTTGATGATGCCAAAACCCAATAACTTAGACTAAACAGAATCTAGCCTATCTAACTGTGGAAAGAACTTCAAGCGACTGCTTCCTTTGCAGGCTTTGTTGAATTTTTTCTTTTAAGTTTCTTTCCCCTTTTTTTTCGGTTAAAATGTTTGAGTTTTGTATCATTAAATAGATCATTCACAAAGCATGTAAATGACACAATTCAGACATAAATTAAAGTAGGATTGATATGAACAAGCAGTTCACATATTATGGATATTGGAATCAAGATTCTTCTGTGGGCTTGTTCTTCTCTTCCTCCTCCTCCTTCTTCTCTTCCTCCTCTTTCTTCTTCTCTTCCTCCTCTTTTTTCTCCTCTTCCAGATAATATGCAGAGAGAACCTTCACTTCCATCGACTTCAGATCATTCTGATTTGGTCTGAAGTGGCTTTCCATCCTGAGAGCTTCGTCCACTTCTTCATCAATTATCCTCCGATTAGGAACGCTTGAGTTGGGTTGAAATGGCATGGGAAATTCCTTCACTACGGGCACTTTGATAACGAGCGGTTTAGGATCAGCAAGCTCCGCCTGTATGAAGATTTCCCATCGCAGCTTCTCGTTGCAGTAGCATAGGAAATTGTTCAGCGCCTCCATCCTTGAGCACGTCTCTTGATAAGGCACTACTTGCCAATAGTAGTAGGCCTTTATGAACATTTCCTTGCAGAGAAGCCACATCTCAAGTAGCTCATCAGAGATGAATTGCTCGATCTCTCTCGCATCTGGATGATTGTTTCTGCGCACAACCAGTTCGTCTTCAGTACGACTTGTCAACTCTTGCATGACCTTTTTGAACTTTGCATTGCTCTCAATGTTGAATTGTGGCAGCCTCATATTCAACTGCTTGCAAATGAAATCGGGCTCATCTCTAGGATAGCGTCCTGAATCAATCATCTCCTTGAGCGTGACATTGCAAGCATCAATCAATGCCTGAGTTTGGCATGCTTCGGACTCCTCCGGAGTGAATGGTATGTAGGCGCTTCTGGTAATGGCAGATTGGATGAGTCTCACTTCATTGAAGTGTTCCTCAATCCTCTCTTCGACTTTTCTCAATCTCCTTTCTTTTGCTTCCTTCTTCCTCTCAGCTTCAATCCTTTTCTCCTCTCCTCTCTTCCTCCTTCTCTCCGTGCGACCGGCCTTAGCAGCAACTATCCTTTGGCGCTTGGCCACAGGATCCTCTTCTCTCGACTCCGGTGCTGAGCGCTTCACATGAGATTTAGGCGCAGGAGGTGGTGGGGGAGGCATCTGCTCCTTTTGAGAAGGCACAATAGCCTGGCTGGCGGAAGCGGCGCCAACGTTCGTTGAAGCAGGAGCAGCAGCAGCTGTAGCGGGCGCACCTAAAGCGCCTGCCTGTGAGCTTTCAGCCAGTTTCTTTTGAGGGAGTTCAAATTCTTGCTCCAGAGCACGGGCCAAGGCTTCATCCGCCGCAATTTGCAGCTCTCTTTGCTCCTTGGTCAATGGAGCAACTGGGGGATGAGTGGCTATGGAGGAAGCTAGCAGCTTCCCGGCCGTCGGCTTGTGAGGCTCTACAAGCAACTTGTTCTTGCCTTTCTTTCTTGCAAGCTCAGCCCGAGCTTTAGCTTCATCCAACTCTTCCTCCTGGCCTCTACTTCCTTCTCCAATGCCGCTTCCCCCTGCGATCAAGCCACTGGCTTCGATCCTTCTCTCTCCTGCTCCACTTCCTTCTCCTCCATCTGTCCTCAAGATTTCAGTTGGTTTCACAATCATTTCCCCCTTTTTGGCATCATCAAGACTGTCGGGGGTGGTAGTAGTCACCTTTCCGCTGATGGATTGGTGTATTTCATTGACTTTGCTGAGGACGGCATGGAGCATCCTCTCGGCTCGCTCTGCGAAAACATGCTCTTTGGAGAGCACGAGTTCTCCCGTCTTTGCTGATATTTCTTCCAATAGATACTTGCACTGATTTTCCCTCTCCTTTACAGAGATCATCAGGCTTTCCAGAGGCTCCACAGCTCTGAAGCGAGCGTCCAACTCCGCTTCAACATCTTTGGTTATCTTTTTCCTCTCTTCTTGCAAGACGAGGTCAAAGTGGGCTTGAGATGCTTCAAGTTCAGCTTTAGCGGTGGCCATGCTTCTTTCTCTTCTGTTCAGTGTAGCATGGAACATAGTGTCTGTGGAGATCTTGACAGCGAAATCTCCTGCTATTTTCTGAGCTTTTGCGATTTGAATGGCAAGCTCAGCCTGTTTTAGATCAGTTGCTTTGGCACTCCTTCTTCTGCTCTCAAGCTCACCCTTCTCTTCTTCACGCTCATGTTTAAGGATCTGCATCTCCTTCTGCAGCGTGTCAAGATCCTTCTTTGACCTAGTCAACTCGCTCCCGAGCTTGACCAGTTCATTGTCCTTCTTCTCCACTTGCTTCCTCTCCTTCTCCAGCTTCCTCCTCAACTCCTTCTTTTCATCTTCCAATGCCACAAGCTTGGCATTCACCTCCCTCAACCTGCTCCTCTCAGCCTCAAACGACTGCTTGAGCTCTTGAGCACTCTTCTCATTTTCTTCTGCTAGTTTCACCTTCTCCTCTAGCAGTTTCTCCTTCTCAACCAGCAGTTTCTCCTTCTCCTCAACTTTTTCTTCCAACTCAGCCTTCTTTTTGTCAAAATATGCTCTCATATTCTTGACATCTTCTGCCTTTCTCTCCAACTCCTCATTCTTCTTAGTGATCTCACTTTGAAGATTGGCAATCTCCGCATCTTTCCCTTCCACCTCTGCCTCATGCTCCTTCATCAACCGTAGTTCATGCTTGGACGGCACACGCTCCGGAATTGAAGCGTCTGGATATTCTCTTTTCACCTTAGCGTCAAGCAATTCCCAGTAATTGGCCTCATTGATGAATTTGTAAAATCCATCAACTCCGATGAAGTTGAGCATCTCCACCTCCTTCGCTTCAATCATCTCCTCTGTGAAAGCCTTACAAAGATTAAAGATTTTATAATACTCCGTTCCTCTATACGCAATGTATGTGAGGAAGTCGACAGCTTTGGTGAAGAATTCGTCTGTATCTCCACAGAGGGGTAGCGATTACGGATTGTCTCTGCAGTCTGCTCTCTGTCCCATGCATACCGGGTTAGAGCCCTCTTTTCTGCAGATGGAGGCAGAGGTTGAGTTGGTGGGATAATGGCGGGATCAGTGTTGGTTGTTTGGGTGGTTTCAACAGTTTCAGCTGAAGTGGATGGAGAGTTGGGGGTTGAGTCTTGAATGGTTTCGGCTGGGATGGTTTGGGGTAGAGTTTGTTGAGTTGGCTGATTGGCTGGAGTACTGAAGAGTTTGAAGGCATCATCAAGATCTGTGCCTAGGAAGGGTAGGTCAGGGATTTGGAATGAAGTGGTGGATTCCTCTTCGTGTAGTGTGGTGTAGGGAGATTTCTGGAGTTGGGGTTGAGCTGTTGTGGAGGTTTGAGGTTCGGGTGGTCGCTGGGTTTGAGTTTGTACTGGGGGAGTTTGGGCTAGTTGAGGTGTTTGATCTTTTGCTGGTGAGGATTGGGGTTGAAGTTCTTGTGCTGGGGTAGGCTGGGGTTGTTCCTCTTCTGTCTCTTTTTGCTTCTCGAGCGGCTGCACCTCAGCCTCGCTCGTTCCGATAATGGCGGCTACACACCTCACTTTCTGTAGTCGCTTTGACCTCGCTTTCTTTGGAGCAGCTCGCTTCGCTGGTGAAGCGGCTTCCTTTCCCTCTTCCGCCTCGCTACGTCTTTCAGCGACTGGAGCGGCTGGGGGTACTCTGATGTTCACGATTCCCAGATCGATTGGGATCTTCTCCGACTTCCATGTGTCATAGAACAACGTATTCCTCTTGTAATCTGCCGTGCCTGTCCATCTCCGGTTTTCGAACAGTCTTACCAGGGCATAGGAGATCCTGGAAAAGAATTTGAGTCTTCCCTTCCGAAGGATTTTGTCGTTGTTTCCCTTCTCGAACTTAAAATCCTTGGCTACTTCATGGATTTGTTTGATGAACCAGCCGTGCCAGTTGAATTTTGTTCCGGTCAGGCTGTCGACTATGACCGAGGTGGTGAAGATTTTAGTGTCGGAGAGTTGGCTCAGCGAACCAACACCGCACAGCACCGATTTTGTATACAGTTCGCAGATGTAGTTGAACGGAACCAGCAAATCCGATCTGATGTTGCTGAACTTTGGATCATCGAACACTTCGTCTTTCTTGGTGGCGAACCGGGCATACTCGACGTTGACAGATAACTCCAGATCCGTCAAAGTGTTCGGTCCCTCCTTTGGCAGGTTGAATATACCAGCAATGGCACTCAACTCGACCTCCACAGGCTTCTCGTCCCGTGGGTCTATAAATGTTGAGGAGTTCTCTCCCTCCCTCAAGTTTAACAGAATCTCGGCGACAGCTTTTGCCAGAATCTGCTCCGGCTTCGCCGTTACGAACTTCCACAAGCCGGCCGTGGTCACGGCCTTGCGAAAGAATCCTCTTGGATCTACCACCTTTTCGTCGAGATGGGGCTCGACATTGATATTGAAATCAAGTTTGGTCAAAAATTCCTCCATCGGCTGTGATGCTTCCTTCTTTCCCATGGTGATTTTATAAAGGATTTGAGTGTATATTTAAAAATGGGGGGGGAGGGGTTGAGACTCGTGAGTTGCAGAGAAACGCAGATCTTGCACGAGAATGGCAAATTTTGAGAATGATGAAAGGTTCTGCGGATCTCCGTCGTTGCACTTATATAGAACTAGGGTTCGACTGACGTGGCAGGGGCAGTTTGGTAACTTCCCAAAAACTGTTTTTGTATACGGTGGAAAGCAGCGATTGATCTGATGTGTCCGGCGTCATCACAGTAAAAGTGAACCGCCATCTTGACTTGGCACTCCACGTGGCCGTCTGTTATTCGTCTCTCCAATCGGCATCGATCCAACGGCTAAGATTCTGGAACTGTTCAGATTCGACGGCTGGATCGAGGGCGATTTTCCCGCTTCTCTTTGAATTGAATTGCACGCGCCCGTCTTTTTGATGTGTATGCGCCGCTGCATTAAATGCTAAAGTAAAAAGTGAAATTTGCACTCGAGTGCAGACAGCTCATACTCGCTTCGTACCTGCTCGCTACAAGTTTTAGCCGCTTTGGCTTTTACTCGCTTGTGAAGTACTCGCTTGGAGTGACTGTTCTGCACTCGCTTGTGATGGCTTGCTTGAGTGACGTAGCACTCGCTTGGCCATCTGAAGCGACTGGAATAAGAAATGAAATTTCTTTGACTTTATTTAAAATGTTTCTGACTTACATACTTCGAGGATAAACAAGAATGTTTTCCTCTTTGTATTTGTGTCAGATTCATTTATATTTTCCACGTAGTAAATGAAGGTTTCTAGCACGCTTCACATTACTTAGTGTACTTTGAATTGAAACACTTACCAGTCAATCTCACTTCGTAGGAGATTGATACCACTTATTGGAATAACTTGACACAACTTGTTGGTTTCTTCTTCAAGCTTGGTCTTCATGGTATTCGACTCTTCCATCTTCCTCTACGAACTAGAGACTCCTCCAACGATGGAATGGGGGGGAGAATGAATAATGTACACAAGCTTACTACAACCCAGAGGGGAGTCACGTAAGTGTACTTATTCACGATGAATGGGAGATGAATACAAGTCCTTATCTCAGGGTGGAATAGGACAGGATGACAATGAGAATGCTCTGTCAAGACAATCTCGTATTTTACGCAAAGACATGTCACCAGTCATGCAACCTTTTAAAGTAAAAGGTGACCCTTCAAGCTTCCTCCTACATTCTACATAATGAATTTGCAATCGACTCGCTTGACCCAAACTAGGGTTAATTGAAGCTATGCAAGATTCAAAGTGGGGGAGGAATGGATAGACATTCGGCAGCTCAACTCAATGAAGAGTGAGTACGAAATGAACATTTATCCATGATGAAGGAGATGAGACGACTTGCTCCTCTTCGGCGGAAAGATGGGAAGAGGACGCAAGGTCTAGGTGCCAGCCCTGCCTAAGCTTTCACCATTTTTACGTGGGAAGGCCCGATACAAGACCCCACAACCGTTACTAGAAACGGCACTTGCGAGTGTTTATACCCACTGATACGATCCTTGATGACCGATGGTAGACGCACGTGGAAGAAAACAAAACTAACTAACGAATGGAAATCCCAATACGTCAAAGGACTAAACCCTCCTAAGTACTATAGATAAACCGAAGTCTCTATAACCCAAAGAAACGGTCGCCTAGCCACACGGGGACGATGAATGACACACAACGAGGTTTGATTTACTCGCTGATTCGCCGGATAATGAATTCGTCTTGGAATAATCAAGAGGAATTCGAAAAACTCTCAAGAGAGAATAAACTCACAATAATATTAATGATCAAAGCTAACTAATTTTCGTCCACAAAGAGCCCCTTATATAGGGAGGCAAATAAAACCATCTAAACCTAATCTAACTAGGAAATAACTGACCCAAAGTCATTGGTATGGCCCAACCCATTAACCAACATGATAGAAACCCAAAAACAAGTCTTTTAAGACCCAAAAACGTGGTCTGAACCAAAACACACGAAAATAAACATAAAGTCTTCATTCTTCAGCCCGAACGCACTCGATAAAGTTAATGACTCGCGGGCTATCCGGTTCGCCTTCTCCAATGGGCTTCTTCATCAATTCTTGAGCCCAAACTTCTTGGATCAATCCTTGCAAGCCTTCCTTGAACTTCTTAGCTCGAGCTCTCGTCACCGGCCCTTTGGGAACACGAACAGGATCTTGATTTGACGAACCTTGGACTCCATCATTCCCCTCCTCTTGAAGAGGATTTGTCCTCAAATCCAAGTCGTCACCTACATCAAAAGGACTCAAATCAGCCACATTGAATGTAGCACTAACATTATACTCACCGGGTAAGTCCAATTTGTAGGCATTATCATTAATGCGCTCCAACACTTGAAAAGGTCCATCGCCTCAAGGTAGCAACTTCGAACGCCTTTGCAATGGAAACCTCTCCTTGCGCATATGCAGCCATACCCAATCTCCGGGCTCAAACACCACTTGACGCCTCCCCTTGTTGGCTTGCTTGGCGTACTGCTCCGTTCGTCTCTCAATATTCAGCCTTGCCTTCTCATGAATCTGTTTCACAAAATCAGCCTTTTTCTGGCCATCAAGGTTAGTATACTCATGTTCAGGCAATGGAGATAAATCTAAAGGAGTTAAAGGATTAAACCCATAGACAATCTCAAAAGGCGAAAACTTAGTAGCAGAATGAACAGAACGATTATATGCAAACTCAACATGTTGCAAACATTCTTCCCAAGACTTAATGTTCTTCTTAATTATAGCCCTAAGCAATGTAGACAAAGTCCTATTGACTACTTCAGTTTGACCATCAGTTTGTGGATGACAAGTAGTAGAAAACAACAGTTTAGTACCTAACTTACCCCACAAAGTCTTCCAAAAGTAACTCAAGAACTTCGCATCCCTATCCGAAACAATAGTCCTAGGCATTCCATGCAATCTAACAATCTCTCGAAAGAACAAATCAGCAACATGCGATGCATTATCAGATTTATGACATGGAATAAAATGCGCCATCATAGAAAATCTATCAACCACCACAAACACAGAATCACTACCACGCTTAGTCCTAGGCAGCCCTAACACAAAATCCATAGAAATATCCATCCAAGGAGCAGTAGGAATAGGCAATGGCGTGTACAAACCATGGGAACTCACTCTAGACTTAGCCTGTTTACAAGTAACACACCTACCACAAATTCGTTCAACATCTCTCTTCATATGAGGCCAAAAGAAGTGTTCATGCAAAACAGCTAAAGTCTTAGCAACACCGAAATGTCCCATCAAACCCCCACCATGAGATTCAAGCAACAATAATTCACGAAGAGAACACTTAGGAACACACAATCGATTTCTCTTAAACAAATAATCATCATGCCTAAAGTACTCTTCAAAACCAGATTTCTCACATGCTCGATAAATCTCACCAAAATCAGCATCTTCCACATATAAACTCTTCAAGCACTCAAAACCAAGCAACTTAGCATCTAAAGTAGAGATCAAGGCATACCTCCGTGAAAGTGCATCAGCCACTACATTCTCTTTACCTTGCTTGTACTTGATGACGTAAGGAAACGTCTCTATGAACTCCATCCACCTAGCATGCCTCTTGTTCAACTTGTGCTGCCCCTTCAAGTGCTTCAAGGACTCATGATCGGTGTGAATGACGAATTCCTTGGTCCACAAGTAGTGCTGCCACGTTTTCAAGGCTCTCACCAACGTATACAGCTCCTTATCGTACGTTGGATAGCTCAACGTTGCTCCGTTTAGTTTCTCGCTGAAGTACGCCACCGGCCGCCCTTCTTGCATCAGAACTGCACCAATTCCAACACCAGAAGCATCACATTCAATCTAAAAAGATTTAGAAAAGTTAGGAAGAGATAATACCGGGGCGTGTGTCAATTTGTACTTCACAAGCTGAAACGCCTTCTCTTGTTCTTCTCCCCAATTAAACTCCACATTCTTCTTGATGATTGCCGTCAATGGGGCTGCAACACTACTGAAATGAGGCACGAATCTCCTATAAAAGCTAGCAAGTCCGTGGAAACTTCTAACTTCTCCAATGCTCTTTGGACTCGGCCACTCTTGAATAGCTCGTATTTTCTCATCGTCAACCTGTACACCCTGTGCACTAACAACAAATCCAAGAAACACAAGCTTGTCCGTACAAAAGATGCACTTCTTTAGGTTAGCAAACAGCCTCTCCTTCCTAAGTACATCTAAAACAGACCTCAAATGATCAACATGCTCTTCATGACTCTTGCTATACACTAGGATATCATCAAAGTAGACAACTACAAATCTGCCAATAAAAGCTCGTAAAACATGGTTCATAAGACGCATAAATGTACTAGGTGCATTAGTCAAACCGAAAGGCATAACTAGCCACTCATACAAACCAAGCTTAGTTTTAAAAGCAGTTTTCCATTCATCCCCTTCCTTAATCCTAATCTGATGGTATCCACTACGCAAATCAATTTTCGAAAACACACAAGAGCCATGCAGTTCATCAAGCATATCATCTAAACGAGGGATAGGATGTCGATACTTTACCGTGATGTTGTTTATTGCTCGACAATCGCAACACATCCTCATCGTTGAGTCCTTCTTGGGTACGAGTAACACCGGAACTGCACAAGGACTCAAACTCTCCCTCACATGCCCTTTCGCCAACAACTCTCCAATCTGCCTCTCCAACTCCTTCGTCTCCTCGGGATTGGTGCGATAGGCTGGCCTATTTGGAAGTGTTGCTCCAGGCACAAAGTCGATTTGATGTTCTATCCCCCTAATTGGTGGTAAGCCAGCTGGTGTATCCTCGGGAAAGACATCATCAAATTCCTGCAAAACAGAGGAGATAGAAGGGGGTAGAGAATCGAGATCGTTAGTAGATAAAAAGTTCCCCTTGTACAGAAGTACGATCAAAGTCCTCTCCTCCTGCACCGCCAACTTCAGATCACTCGCCTTTGCAAAACACGATTTGTGTACTACACCCTTCTCCTTATCTCCCTTCTCCTTATTCTCCACCTTCTGCTCCTCCAACTTCAACCGCTCAGCCTCCTTTTGCAGCAACACTTGATCCTCATACACTTGTTTGGGAGTAAGAGGAACAAGCGACACCTTCTTCTGCTTGTACTCGAACGAATATTTGTTGGTGAAGCCATCATGTGTCACCCTCCTATCAAACTGCCACGGTCTCCCCAACAAGATGTGACTCGCTTGCATCGGAACTACATCACACAAAACCTCATCCTCATACTTCCCAATGCAAAACGGCACTCTCACTTGCTTATTAACCTTCACCACGCCAGCATCGCTCAACCATTGCAGCCGGTATGGTTTGGGGTGCGGCAAAACTGGAAGCCCTAATTTTTGAACCATGGCCACGCTAGCAACGTTGGTGCAGCTCCCTCCGTCTATAATCACGCTACACAACTGATCCTTCACCTGACATCTCGTGTGAAAGATATTTTCGCGCTGCACCAATTCGTCCACATGATTCTGAACGCTTAATGCTCGTCTGGCCACACAAATGCGTCCTACGGGCGGCTGAATCTCTTCTTCTTCGTCCTCAGACTCCTCCAAACCAGGCATCTCCGGGTCAACTTCATCATCAGTCACGACCTCTCCATCATCTCTCATGATCATCACTCTCCGATTTGGACAGTCACTCATGATATGTCCGAATCCTTGACACTTGAAGCACTTACGATCACGATTACGACCCTCAGTCACTGCTGGTTTGCCTTGGTTGTTGGAGCTCATCGAATCTGATCGTGCCTTCACGAACGGTTTCCTCTCATCTTTCGGCGACTCCTCCTTCTTCCATTGATTCCCTCTTGAAAAGGAACCACTATTTGCAGGCTGAGATTGTTTCTAATTGGACTGATTCTGCTTATTGTAACCATTGTTACCCCTCCTCTTGAGCTGATTCTCTATCTTTACAGCCATGTGCACCATGTCCTCTATCTCGACATAATGTTGCAACTCCACTCCATTCCGAATCTCCCAATTCAGACCAGCCAAGAATCTCGCCATCGTCGCCTCACTGTCCTCCGAAATATTAGCTCGAATCATGGCTACCTCCATCTCCTTGTAGTATTCATCCACGCTCTTAGATCCCTGTCTCAAGCTTTGGAGCTTATTGTGCAGTTCTCTATAGTAGTGAGCTGGTACAAATCGCTTCCTCATGATCCCCTTCATCTCGTTCCAAGTCTGAACCGGAGGCTCCCCATTCCTTCTCCTACTCTTCTCCAATTGATCCCACCAAACGAGAGCGTAATCGGAGAACTCTATCGCTGCCAACTTCACCTTCTTTAGCTCGGAGTAATTGTGACAGTCGAACATGAGGTCAAGCTTCCTCTCCCACTCAATATACGCATCTGGATCGTTCCTCCCTTGGAAGAAAGGTATATTCAGCTTGATGTTGCCCAGATTATTGTCAGGCCTGTTCCTTGGCTCCTCCCATTCCTCTTCTCCTTCGGCATCAAACTCCTCCTCAAACGGCCCATAATCTCGATGGTTATGATAACCTCCTCTGCCACCTCGTCCTCCTCTTCCACCTCGATGATGCTGAAGCTGTTTGGAAACGGACTCTACTTCACCGATTCTATCATAAACTCCTTCCAATTTGGATTCCATAACCTTTCCCAACTCGGATTTCAATGCCTCAAACATGAACTTCATCTTGGGATCCAACGCCTCTTCTCCGGCCATACCTGCAAATTTTTTTATTTTTTTTTTATTTTTTTTTTTCAAAAGAAACAAACGAAAGTTAGTAAAATCAGAATCCTCACTACCTCACAATCACTCGTGTATCCCTCAATACGGTTCACACTCAGCACTCGTGTATCGCTCAATAGTAATGGCTTTTACCCTCTAATAATCTCACCTCTCTTGCCTTTTTCCACTCAATTCTCTCTTAAGAAGCTCCAATTCCCTTAATCTACCACAGAAATCAATATTAACGAATCAAGAGTACTGAAATTAGGAAGGAAGGATGATCGGACTAAGAAAACCCTAAACCGAGACACGAAAAAAGACACGAAAATGTTACCGAAAACTTCGGCGGACGATTTGACCCTTTAAACGACCTTTTTTTGCAAAAATAATGGACCGATTCCGAAGAAGTCGGAACCACCGTATAGATCTTTTCGAGAGCTTTCCGAAAAGGTATTATGGAGCAAAATCGGAGCTCGTATGCAAAAGTTATGGCCGTTTTAGTGCTGGCCGACGAAAAACACGAGAAAAAGACGAAAACACACCGAAACGAATATATAACTGATATCCCAATGAAGAAACACGTAATAACCAACTCAGAAAACACAGTGACACACTAGGGCTTCGAATATATCCTCTTTTTTTTTTTTTTTTTTTTTCGAAACTTTTTTTTTTTTTTTATCGAAACTTTTGCCCCTAATATGTCACGACAACGTGTAGAAGACCCACCTAAGACGTGTTATATAATATAAGGTATGGGATTTATATTCTGAGTATGTTTCCTATTCTTATAAGGAAAGAAATCTTCTACTCCTTTATGACCAAGAAAACAACTTTGACTAGGTATCAAAACGAATCTGAATACTTGACACGAAAGAAAAGCTACAAAGAACGATTTTGACGACTCTATGAACACACAGATACGAAATTTTTTTTTTTTTTTTTTTGACACAGAAACGACTCGAACGAAGAAACAGAACAAGACACGAAAAGAACGACACAAAGACACGAACAGAAATTCAAGACGAGACGAAAGCAACACAAAACACGAAATTCAAGACGAAAAGGATGATAGAACCTGGATGACGTAAGCCTGGCTCTGGTGCCAAATGATACGATCCTTGATGACCGATGGTAGACGCACGCGGAAGAAAACAAAACTAACTAACGAATGGAAATCCCAATACGTCAAAGGACTAAACCCTCCTAAGTACTATAGATAAACCGAAGTCTCTATAACCCAAAGAAACGGTCGCCTAGCCACACGGGGACGATGAATGACACACAACGAGGTTTGATTTACTCGCTGATTCGCCGGATAATGAATTCGTCTTGGAATAATCAAGAGGAATTCGAAAAACTCTCAAGAGAGAATAAACTCACAATAATATTAATGATCAAAACTAACTAATTTTCGTCCACAAAGAGCCCCTTATATAGGGAGGCAAATAAAACCATCTAAACCTAATCTAACTAGGAAATAACTGACCCAAAGTCATTGGTATGGCCCAACCCATTAACCAACATGATAGAAACCCAAAAACAAGTCTTTTAAGACCCAAAAACGTGGTCTGAACCAAAACACACGAAAATAAACATAAAGTCTTCATTCTTCAGCCCGAACGCACTCGATAAAGTTAATGACTCGCGGGCTATCCGGTTCGCCTTCTCCAATGGGCTTCTTCATCAATTCTTGAGCCCAAACTTCTTGGATCAATCCTTGCAAGCCTTCCTTGAACTTCTTAGCTCGAGCTCTCGTCACCGGCCCTTTGGGAACACGAACAGGATCTTGATTTGACGAACCTTGGACTCCATCACCCACTCGCTAGGAATCCTAGGCTAGGTAGTAGCTTTCCTTGCTCGCTTTGGAAGTAGCTTGCTTCCGAGAGCAAACAATAGTTCCCCCTTAACCAATGGCTTAACAATTCCTGTAAGCGGGTAGGGAACGTCTTCCAACACTCCACCTTTCTCCACCTTATTACTCCTTCTTCAAGCGAGTGGAAATTTCGAAGTGACTCGCTTGAGTTGGTGAAGATCCGAAGCAAGTGATGCTTTAAGACAAGCAACCACTCCTTCGTGCATCCTGGAACTAACACTCTTCACCAGGGTCTAGCAACCCTAATTCCATGCATAGCTGATTGAAACGAGACTCAGCTAGAGGCTTGGTGAGGATATCTGCTGGCTGGAGATCAGTATGAATTTTCTCGAGCTTGATATCTTTCTTCTCGACATGATCACGAATGAAGTGATGTCGGATTTCCACGTGCTTGCATCTGGTGTGAAGCACTGGATTCTGTGAGATGCATATAGCACTGTTGTTGTCGCAGAAAATTGGAATTTCATTTGCTTCAACTCTGTAGTCCTTCAACTGCTGACGAAGCCATAGAATTTGAGAACAGCAGCTTCCAGCGGCCATGTACTTAGCTTCAGTCGTTGAAGTAGCTACACTGGTTTGCTTCTTTGAGAACCATGAGATCAGCTTGCTTCCCAAGAACTGACAAGTGCCCGACGTGATTTCCTATCAACACGGCATCCTCCATAGTCAGCGTCTGAATATCCAGTGAGCTCCGGATTATCTTCAGCTGGATATCACAGCCCCATGTTGACAGTGCCCTTGAGATAGCGAAGGATTCGCTTGGCAGCTTCAAGATGGCTGTGCTTGGGATTACTTTGGAAGCGAGCACATACTCCAACTGCAAAAGCTATATCTGGCCTACTTGCAGTGAGATATAGAAGGGATCCGATCAAGGCTCGGTAGTCTGTAGCATCCACAGACTTCCCATCTAGGTCTGGCTCCATCTTCCAGTTGGTGTTCATAGGGATCTTTACAGCTTTAGCATGCTGAACACCGAACTTGGCAAGCATATCTCGAGTATATTTGGCTTGATTGATGAAGATTCCATCATCATGTTGCTTCACTTGAAGACCTAGGAAGCAACTCATCAAACCAATCATGGACATCTCATATTTGGTCTTCATCAATTCTCCAAACTTCTCACTAAGCGACTGGTTTGGTGACCCAAATATGATGTCGTCCATGTAGATCTGGACCCACAACATGTCTTCTCCATGATTGATGGTGAAGAGAGTCCGATCTAACTTCCCTTTGTGGAATCCATTATCCACTAAGAACTGAGATAGGGTATCGTACCATGCTCTAGGTGCCTGCTTCAAACCATACAGGGCCTTCTTCAATCGATACACCTTATCTCCCTGCTCAAAACCCGGTGGCTGCTCCACATACACTTCTTCCGTCAATTCGCAATTGAGAAACGCGCTCTTGACATCCATCTGATAGACTTTGAACTTCTTAGCCACTGCATAGGCAAGAAATAGTCTGATCGCTTCAAGTCGTGCCACTGGAGCGAAGGTCTCATCGAAGTCGATTCCTTCCTCTTGGCAGTAGCCCTTAGCGACGAGTCGTGCCTTGTTTCTCACAATATTGTGGTCCTCGGCCGTCTTGTTCTTGAACACCCACTTGGTGCCAATAACATGCTGGAATTTGGGACGATCCACAAGGTACCATACGTCGTTCCTGGTGAACTGATTCAGCTCTTCTTGCATGGCGATCACCCAATTAGAATCAGCTAGGGCCTCCTCCACGCTTGATGGCTCAATGTTTGAGAGAAAGCAACTGAGCATGGCACTTTCTCCAAACGCTTGACTTCTAGTCACTACGGCCTTGGATGGATCTCCGATGATTTGACTTGGTGAGTGATCCTTGAGCCACGCACGCTTGGATCCACCAGCTTCATCTTCATGGGGGTCGCTTGCTTCTCCATCTGAAGCGACTGGAATGGTTGCTTGATTTGCACTCGCTTCAGGAGTCTTGGGGGCAGCTTCAACTTTTCCTTGGACAATCTGCTCGCTTGAGTCCTTGATTTCTTCATCGTCTTCGAGCACGTCCCAAGTTAGTGAGTTGATGGGTTCCTCGCTTGTCTTTCCTTCCTTTGATTGAACCTGTTCCTGTGGAAGATGTTTCACCAAAAAGTGTTCGCAATAGAACGAAATCCTATCGTAGTACTAGCAAGCAAAACCCAATGTCGAATCTCTAAGGAAAACTTTGCAGGGCAATTAATTATGTAGTAAAATCCTAATCTAGCCTAAATCTAAGAAAGCAAGTAAATAAGATTTTGAGGGGTTTTGTTTTAAATCCTAGGCAAGAAAATAAATCAAAGCAATAAATAAAAGCAAGTAAATAATTAATCTAGAGCACAAGAAATGAATCTAGAATTAAACTAAATAAAACGATTAATCTACCTAGGCAAGAATCGAAAAGAAAGCGATAAAGAAAGCAACGGAGAAAACAATAACTATCCTAGACATGTTTAATTAAATCTGGAAATTTAAAGGAAAATAAATCTAACTTTGAAAGCTTTAAAAACGAGAGAATTGAAACCGTAGGAAAAACGAATCTAAACTTTATACTAGAAATCGAAAGAACGAAATTAAACTAAGGAAATTAAACGAAGCAATTATGAAATCGAATCTAAACTAAAGCAAGTAAACGAAAGCAATTAAAGAACTTACGAAAATTGAGACGAAGAACGAAGAACTTGAATTAAATAAAGCGTCTTGAATTAAATTGCAACTACGAAGAATTCGGATCCGAACAATAAAAAGCTAAAACTAGAGTATTTGAGTGCTGAAAAATAAAGCTAAATAATGCTAAAAGATGGTACAAATTCGTCCCAAGGTACTAGTATATATATTAGGAAGAAAACCTAATTAAATAAGGAAACAACAGCTGGACGCGGACTTCTGGTCGATCGGCCAAATACTGAAGAAATTCTGGCCGGTCGGCCAGATCAGGAACTGTTAAGCCTCGAACATAGTACTTGGCCGATCGTCCAGATGTTGAAGGAATTCTGGCCGATCGGCCAGATCAGGAACTGGTCCCTCGCGATTCTTCCTTCACTTCATGCACTTTTCGTCCCATTTTCTTCCAATTTCTCAGCTTTTGCTCCTACAATACCCAAAGCTCCAAACAAACGAATCATAGCAAAAGACATACGAAAAGACACAAAAACACAATGAAAACGGACACGAAAACATAACGAAAAACCTAACATCTAGACACCAATCAAAATCCCCCACACTTAGACCTTTGCTTGTCCTCAAGCAATATAAACATACAACTTAGACTCGATCCAAACAATTCAAATCATAGAACCTTTAATCACCGGAATCGACAAACTCAAACAAGGTCCCTTTAATCCCAAGTTACGAACAATCATCATCAACGAACTATGCGGCCTATAAATCAATCCAAGTAAGAGGAAAAGCAATGATAACACACAACTCACAATATCTTGATCACCACAACTTAGACGACTAGCCTACTTCCCCTTTTTATTCAACAAATAAACAACTCTCTCTTTTTTTTTCCTTTTTTTTTTTAAACATGTGAACGTTTATGGCACATAATTCACTAGGTTTAATCATCGATGGGTCACATCGAGCCTCCTAGTGCGGTTTCCCGTACCCATTGTCAAGAGGGGTAGAATGTCTACGAACACTTATTCTAATATACACGAGTATCATCTAGGACATAGTTCATTAAATTTAATCATTCGAGGGTCTCTCGAAGCCTTTTCATGTGGTTTCCCATGCTCATTACTCTAGTATTTTCATATGTTACAAGTAAGAGGAGCAGAATCCTATCAACTCTTTATTCACATATAAACACACCACTTTTTTTTTTCTTTTTTTTTTTTAAAGGGGAAAGTAAACTAGCAATCCAAAATTGCGACAATCTAGACTTATCACTCAACCAAAAATCGTAAATCATTTTCCTCAAAACTCAAATCAATTCATGCCCCACAATTCATCGAATCATAATATATCACAACTCAAGATTAAACCAACCTAATTTATGCTCAAATCAATTCCAACAACTAAGAATTCCATCATTGAATCATTCACATCGATCCTAAATCACATGCTTATAAGCTCAAATTCAAGTAAATTCCTAAGCGAGGGAACATGAAGACTCAATCACTAGACTCGATCAAACCAAATAAGACTCGATCAACAAGACATAAAGACATAAAAACAAAAACTGCATGCCAAAAGTTCAAAGACCCCCCCCCCCCCCCCCCCCCCCCCCCCCCCCCACACTTAAAGTCAAGCAATGTCCCCATTGCGAGAAAATAAAAAGGAAAGGGATAGAAAGAACTTATCGCAATATGATGACCAAATACTCAAAATCTCGAGAGACTCCAAGCATCACCTACAAAATAAACACAAAACACAAATACCCAAGCATAAAATTGAACACAATATAGAAAAGCAATAAAAGACTCAAACAACAAGAAAAGGACACACAATTAAGCTATGAATCGAATGGACCTCGGAATCGTGGATCATTCCATCGGGGATCGTACGGAGACCAATAGCGGGGATCATTTGGGTTCGGTGAAGCTGAGGTAGAGCCAATCGAAAAGTCGGTGTACCGCATCAAGTGACTCCCGATGTTCGACACCCTCCTATCCAAGCCCGTCACTTGGGTCGACAAAGAATCGAACTGATCAAACACACCTTGTTGAAAGTGTGTAAAATCAGCTCTAAAGTCGGCCCAATAAGATGGAACCTCGGCCTCCATATTCTGACGAGCCCGGACTCGATCTCTCCTAGTGTAGTAGTGAACTAATCGCTCATTGTCGTCCGGGACATGCTGCTGCTCCGCCTCGTCTCCATCTCCCTCATCCTCATCCTCTTGGGCTCCTTCTTCTTCTTCCTCTCTTTGCTCGGTGATTGGTGTTTAGTTGTTAGGTTTTCGTTGTGTTTTCGTGTTCGTTTTCATTGTGTTTTTGTGTCTTTTAGTGTGTCTTTTGGCTATGATTGGTTGTTTGGAGAGTTGGGTATAGTAGGTGAAAAAGGTGAGGAATTGGAAGAAAACGGGACGAAAAGTGCTTGAAGTGAAGGAAGAATTGCAAGGGACCAGAACCTGATCTGGCCGATCGGCCAGATTTCCTTAAGGATCTGGACGATCGGCCAAATGTCTAGGCTCGGGCTCAGCAGTCCCTGATCTGGCCGACCGGCCAGAATTCTTGCAGCATCTGGACGAGCGGCCAAACACATGCGAAGAGCTTATGCAGTTCCTGATCTGGCCGACCGGCCAGAATTCCTTCAGCATCTGGCCGATCGGCCAGAAGTCCGCGTCCAGCTGTAGTTTCCTTATTTAATTAGGTTTTCTTCCTAATATATATACTAGTGCCTTGGACGAATTTTTTATCATCTCTTATCATCTTTTAGCATATTCTAGCTTTAGTTTCCAGCACTTAAACACTTTTATTAGCTTTCTATTGTTCGGATCCGGATTCGTAGTTCGTTTAATTCAAGACTTCTTTATTTAATTCAAGTTCTTCGTTCTTCGTTTAATTCGCGTAAGTTCTTTATTGTTTTCGTTTAATTGCTTTAATTGCTTTGCTTTAGTTTTAGATTCGTTTTCTTAATTGCTTCGTTTAATTTCCTTAGTTTAATTTCGTTCTTTCGATTTCTAGTTTAAAGTTTAGATTCGTTTTTCTAGTTTCGTTTCTCTAGTTTTTCAAAGCTTTCAAAGTTAGATTAATTTTCTTTAAAATTTCCAAATTTATTTCATCATGTCTAGATTTATTTGCTTTGATTTTAATTGCTTTGATTTATTTTATTGCCTAGGATTTTAAAAACCAAAACCCAAAATCTTCTTTACTTGCTTTCTTAGTTTTAGGCTAGATTAGGTTTTACTACATAATTAATTGTCCTGTTAAGTTTTCCTTGAGATTCGATAATTAGGTTTTACTTGCTAGTGCTACGATAGATTTCGTCTATTGCGAACACTTTTTAGTGAAACAAATTTTGGCGCCGTTGCCGGGGAGAACTTTAGGCAATTTATTGTGTAGTATTTTTATTTGCTTTATTTTCATTTTTATTTGTGTTTTTATCGATTTTCTTGTTTCTCCCACTCGGTGCGTTTAACCCTTTTGTTGAGTGTTGTTTATGCATGGTCGCCGAAGTCTTCAAAGGAATTTAGCGTCCTACTTCGACAACATCCATCAAAGGAAAGCAATTTTAGCCGCGAAGGAGAAGGAGGAGGTCGATTCTCAAGACTTTGGTTTAGTCTTGTTGTTTGCAGAGCCCGAAGTCATGGCAGCTAGAGTCATGGGCGATTTTGCTCGCCCCACATTCACAGCCACCACTTCGGCGATTGTCCTGACGGAAGCGGTCAGGAATCATGAGCTTAAACCTCACCACATGGCGTTGCTCCCATCCTACCTAGGGCTGCCCAACGAGGATGCTTTGACGTTCATCCGAGAGTTTTGCACGGTGGTGCAAACATTCCCACTCTCGGGTCTCACGGAGGACAACTTGAAGATGAAGTGTTTCCCGTACACTCTCAAGGATCGAGCAAAATCATGGTATTTGGCGCTCCCGACCAACTCTCTCGCCACATGGAATGCGGTGTGCGAGAAGTTCATGCTCAAGTACTACCCGAACCGCAAGACTCAAGAGGTGCGATCGAAGATCATGAACTTTTCCCAAGATCACGATGAGCCATTTCACGAAGCATGGGAGAGGTTCCAAGAGCTACTTCAACAATGCCCTCATCATCAAATGGCACCGGAGTTGCTTTGGCAATATTTCTACGACGCCCTCAACCAGACTTGTCAATTCATGGTGGATAGTTCGGCCGGAGGCAACATAGCGGTCAAGACAGCTGACGAGTTGAAGGAAATTTTCAAGATGCTCGCTGCGAGTTCTCAACAAAAATCAGCTAGACCGAGGAAAGTGGAGGCGAGTGCAGTTTCGATGAGCCCCGATTTGAAGAAGCAAATTGCCGACATGTATAGGGATCTTGAGAATTTGAAGATTAAGCAAAGTGCACCGGCCCCGAAGGAGGAAGAGAAGAAGCCGGACCAATGCGAGATTTGTGGAGAGCTTGGTCACATCAAGGAGGTGTGCCACAACATGTGAGAGTTTCCATACGAAGGAGGAGCCGAGGTGTACGCCGCTCAAGGATACCCCCCTCAAGTGCCTCCACCTCAAGGATACCAAGGGGGATACAATGGACGTTTCCAAAATCCAAGGCCGACAAAAGGGCAAGGTAATCCTCCTACCTATCCTAATAGACACCCTCCACCATATAATAGCCCTTATCCTCCACCAAATCCCTACTACTCTCAACCTCCACCATATTATCCACCTCCTCAATACCCTCCAAATCCATATTATCCTCCACCTCCATACTACCCCCCTCAACCTACTCCTACCCCACCACCACCATACCCAAATTCTCGTCCTCAAGGACCTCCACAAAAGCCTCCCATCGATGAGGATCGTCTCCATGCACTTGATGCGAACATTAAGAGGCTCGAGACGGCCATTGGCCAAATTTTCGGTTCCATGCACTTGATGCAACAACCGGGGCGAATTCCAAGTCAAGGGATTCAACCACAACAAGCCAACGAGGTGCAAGCACCATATCCACCCTATGTTCCTCCTTTTCCACCACATCAAGTGTTGGAACGGCTGCTTGAAAGCCGCCCCGACCCCCAGATCTTGGTTCGGTTGTGTTGAGTCGATCGTGCACATAATGTCATACAAAAGCTCGAGTACATACCTTACGATTATGGAAACGAGGAATCCGAGTCGTGTCTGATCGATCTACGGTTCTGATCTTCTAGGATGTGATCCCACACCTTGAAATCCGAGACTTGGTGGACGTCTCGAGATCACTGGAACCTCGATCTCTTCTCCTCAGACTCGGCCGACTCTCTCTCACTCGCCTAGGGTTCTGCGCCAATTCTCGTAGAGAATTCTGGTGGCTAGGTCAGAATGTGTGCTAGGGTTTTGTGTGAGACTTTGAGAGTATATATATATGGTTCATAAATAAGGAGATATGATTCCTTATTTATCTCCAACCATATTAATGCCATATCCCATATTTATTCCTTTCCATAACTTACAAATCTTATTCCTTAACTAATACGCAATTAATTAGGAATTAATCTGTTCCGTTATGCAACTGTATATCCGGAATTAATTCTAACAGATAGAATTTATTCTCATATCAGTAGAAGAATAAATAACTAAATATATACCAAATATATTTAGATATGATATTTATCCCCACAAGATTTAAATAAATAAATCTTATCTTATTAGATTTAATCTTATCCATATACATGGATATAAATCCAATCTATATCATATACTGGGCCTGAGTCCAATTATTGAGCCCATACTCAATAATACTGTTTAGATCGATTCCTGAGGTCTGTTTGGGCCACCCTAGGGATCGGATACCAGACAGAGTTGGGCCTTATCTAATTCGATATTTCCATGTCCACCCCTGAACATGTATCTCATTAGAACTATGACGCACTCCACTATAGTGTCATAGCTGAATCACCGCTCTGTCCCAATTATGTAGATTGGGTAGGTATTTTGTATAGTTCGACCCCCGTGTTTAAGACCTTCCATATCCGTTAACCAATTTAGAGCTATCATGACTGCTCCTAATTGTTAACATCTATTCCTCAGGTAGTACCCGTTCACTCCTCATTATTATACCTGAACTTAATCAGCATGCATGACTTGGTATAATAAACATTGTGAACTCCCTTGAGGGGATATCGTCAGCCTGCACTCACACAGGACACGGCTTATTGATAACACTTATTAGACATACTATGCATCTTCGTGTTACCCAAAGTACGACATGATTAAGATGAACTAACGAGAAGTTCATGTCTTCGTAAATCAAAGTAACATCGAAGAATACATATACGTCTAATAGTTTACCAAGGTTAAGATCGAGCTAGAGCCTGAGATCCATAGCTCTTCACCTATATCACCTATGATATAGGGTCAGTATCAGAAGAGCATCATCTCTATTGATCCTTCAATACGTTCCACCGTACCAGCATAACAAGTGATTAGGACTCATCACTACCATTAAGCTGCAGTCAAGACCGACAGCTCAGCCCAAGCTGTCTCGACTGTGAACTGTTTATATCTCATCATTATCAACGACCTTCGTGATCCTCTCCGAACTCAGATCGACACGTGGTCTAAAACATGAGATAATGGGCTTTATTCTTGCTTATACATATTCTTCCAGATAGGGATTGTTAACAGTGGACCTGTGTCGTAACCACTAAAACAACTGGTTTTGCTTTAGTTATACAACAACCCCAACAATCTCCCACTTATACTAAAGTAAAACCTTTTAGTATACCAACGCGTCTACAGGAAACCATATGACTTCATCCATGTACAATGTTAACAATTGCAATCGTTAACAACCATCATACACTTCTTCTCCCACTTATACTTAAAGATTTTACCCTTTTAGTGTATATTGCCGTGGGAGGCTCACTAAGACATGTCAGCCACGTGCTACAGTATACCTGACATGGTGCACTTAGTGAAGGAACCGTCATCGTACATTCCTCTAGTGTTTCTATTTCCTCCACGATATCGCCTTAGTAATGGTACTCACTATGTTGTTACCGGCATTTCCAAATCTCAGAAAATTTGTTACTGCACTTAGAATTCTCCAGGGGGTGTAAGAATTCTAACAAATTGAGATTACTGCCAATTCACGAAGCTAAGCCCTGAATTATCTAGCTCCCTCTCAGCATTTCACTGCGTGAGAATCTTCAAGAAAATTCCGCTTCTTACGTGAATCCATAGTTTAAGGTCAGTGATGTCGTTTTTCTAGCTACCATTCGATTATCCGTGTCCACAAACATGATGGACTATATCCGTTACCATGCACACAGCACTAACATACATTTGGCTCCTTATGCAACACGCAGGTGTATTGCAAGCTTTGCCACAACAGTAGTCTATGAAGAGTACTTGAATAACGTTATACTATCCGACTGTAGGATATATCTAACATTACTCCTAACCTTCATTCTAAACTGTTCGGATAATCACCACTTATTGTGTCAGATAATATTTTCACACCTTGTTCAAGTGCTAGTAATATTATCACACAATGTACAAGACAACCATTTCAACGTCCTTTGTAGATGAGAGATATACCATTTGTCAACACATTTCATGAACGGACTTATATGTGTTGTTCGACAAATGAATGCTTTAATCATTGAACCACACATTTCAAAGTGTTTGTCCCGAAACATAGAACTGTTGAGAAAATTCTTCCCTTTTCTCAAACTACATCCATGTTCGCTCATGTATGTCCTCAACTATTATGAGCATACAACTTGCAAGTCTTTCGAGTGTTAAACTCATAGACTAATCAATGATAAGCAACCATCTTCATCTAACTTATCCTTTACCAGTCAACTTTGTCTGTTCATTGTCCAAGAAACTAGATTTCTTGATGAACAATTCACAATTTTCGAGACACACCCGAAAATACTCCCACTGTGACAAGGATTCTTAAATAATCTTGTGCAGATCCTTTTGGTTATCTGTCTTGTACTTCCGGCCTTATGATGTTCCAATCCATAATTTCCTTTTATTCTTGGACGTTAATCAAGAATAAATACTTGTCTTTCCTTGAAAAATAACTACTTGTCCAACTAATTGCTAAATCTAACATCAAAATTGCGACACTTCGTGTGCAAACTATCCTTATTTCCGAACAGATTTAACCAATGAAACTTACAATTAGCATTTCCGTGGGAAGGGAAAACGCAATCTTAGCGCGAATGCTAATCAATTCATGATAAATCACAATGAAATCTATGATCAACATAAATGCTAATCACTTCATTTCAAATAAGGAAAGGAAATAGATTTAGACATAGTGACGTAGTATTTTGCTAAGAGACAATTCTGAACAAGAAGTACCACATTTATCATAACATATTTTGGAATATCCTTCAAAATTCACAGTTATTACTCCCACTACGAATGATATATCAAAACAACCAGTATTAAAGAAATAAATCTTTAATACAATGTAAGAAAGTAATCATCCATTAATATGTAAAACATAAGTATCCTGCCAAAACAAGGCAACTAAATGTAGTGTAAAAGTAATAATCCAGAATCTAGTATCCAAAAACTCTAGATAAAACGTAAGATAGAAATCTCCAAGTCTGCTAGACAACTGCATCAACTGAATGTTGCTTGTCGAGCTCAAGAACTTGAAGTCGTCCTACTCGTTCCTTGTAGTCGAACCTACAAAGATTGCAACAAACCACAATTAGTATCCACTAGTTAAATCCGTCCGTGAGGACTAAACTAGTATAATTTGGTTTTTAATGTTACAAGAGTCTGACATACCTCCATCTACCTTTAACTTCTTGTTCCTCCTCTGATAAACCTTTATTATCGGAGGTTTCTCCTTCCTGGCATCACTCACTTCCTCAGTAGGCTGATCAGAGCTCAGCTCATTCACGTCGTGAACGAGACTTACAGACTCGGAATCGCCCACTTCATGAATGGATTGATCAGAGATCAGCTCATTCACATCGTGAACGAGTCCGTCATGATCAAGATCATCAATCCTTAGTGACTGGAGGTACTCATCAATGATGGACTCATTGTCCCGGGCCGTAAAACGTTGATTGACATCAACATTCCTAATAGGACGACCCCAGAACTTCCTCTCCGCCTCATAAGAAGTCCGCAATATATCAATCCTCTCCGCATCTACCACGAGTAACTCCGCAATGAGAGCTATTGGGTCCTCGTGAACGATGTGGGTCGGGACAACCGCTTCTCTGAGGGCCAGGAACCAAGTCGGGAAACATGCAAGTAGAAGCTCGCAAACAGTCTTTCCCGACATAACACCACCATAGAACACGTACATCCGTACAAGGTTTTTAAACCTCATGAGAAATCTCTTTAGGTTAGGGAAATCAGGGGAATCCTCATACCTCAAGAAACCTATCTCTTTCCGTGCCAGGAAACCGAGTAGTCGAAATCGAAAGGAGTCCGGAACACCATCGGAATAAGCTAAACGACAAATCTTCGTGCGAATAGAAACAATAGACATATCTGAAATAAATAACAAGTAAACAACTTATAAGCGCAAATAATTTATGTTATCAATGTTAGAAACCCAATAATAACATTGAACCAACAAACGAGTAGCCCGATACTATTTACAAATAGTCCACTATAGGTGAATGCTATCCATAAAATTATCGACCATGACCGCAGTCTATTTTATTTCTTATCCCATCACACGGACCATAGTGAAACAAAGAAATAATAACCCGTGCCTCAGGACCCTGCTAAATTGAGAAGTGACCTCTATAGGAGGATTCATCATTAAGCAGCTAAGCTACAACCATATTTTAATATTCCGAAAAATTAATTCTATTAAGAGTAACCCACCTGTTAAGGAGGAATTACCTTTATAAAATCATTTTTCCATATTATCAATTTTGAATTTAACCAATGAACCATAATCAGTGTCTCCTATAGGGAGGAAGACTCATTGTCAACGCGAACACTAATTATTTCATTTTAAAATCAAATTATCCTTTTGAAGTCTAAACCAATGAATTCCATAATCAGCATCTCCTATAGGGAGGAAGACTCATCGTCAACGCGAATGCTAATTATTTCATTTTTAAACCAAATATGGAGGTCCTTTAAATCAATTAACAGATAATCGATTAATTATACCGCTTAGTCTTTTTAAGGGTTTGTGTGACAATCGTAGCACATAGACAATTAAGTCCTATCACATGATTTCTAAGCGCAAGTAATAAAACATGCTCGCATTGAAATCATTAAAACCGGCATGCTATGACCCCTATGCATGTTATTTCTATTACGCAAACAATGAAAAGCAACTATAACATGCAAAACATGCTGATCATATTCATCGCGTAATTTAAATCCATCCATAGCATGCATAATAATTAAAACGAATAAATAGGCTGCCGACCGGGAATAGAAAGCCCTATCTATTACATTTAATTAAAATAAAAACCCCGGAACAAGCTCCGGTCTTTAATCTTCGATCTTGGAAGTCTGCCCCGGTCTTCAAGTCCACCTTCCAAAAGTAGTAAGTGCTCGAAATAATTAGGGTGCGGAAAACCCTAATTACCAAAAACGGAAAGCGAGTTAATTTCGAACGAACTAGGGTACGAAAACCCTAGCCGTCGACGATCATGCCTAGGTTTCGGAAAACCCTAGCCGTCGTCAACGTAATGGGCTGATCGTTGCAAAAAAAACGAACAGCCCGGCGTTCAAAATTCGGCCACGCGCCGCCGCCGAGCCGCGCGTGTAGCACACGCGCCGCCGCGGTGCATGCCGGGGACCCCGTTTCGGCTCACGACGAGCCTGACGTGGCTGGGTCCGGGCTGGGTGCATCCGTTGCGACCCAGCCCGAGCCACTGCTCGTCACCATCGCCGAAAACGCCGTCGCCTTCGCCGTGTCCGCTGCATGAAGCAGCGCCGCCGCCGCGAGCCACCGCCGGTGGCTGGCATGCCACCGGACGCTCCCACTGAGCTCGCCGGCGTCCCAGCACCACCGGAGGTGCTGGGTTCGAGCCCGGGCAGCAGTGGCTGAATCCGGCAGCAGCGCGCGCGCAGGGGACAAACCCAGCCGCCGCCGCTGCCGTTGATCGCGCCATAGCCGCCGCCGCCGGTGGTTCCCAGACCACCGGACCTGCTGTCCGCCTTCGTCCACGCCCTCGTCGCCGTCGAGCCATCACCGAGCCGCGGGCTTGAGCCCAGCAGCGCGCGAGCATGAAAGCCCGTTAGGGTTTCGGCCGCCGCTGCTGAAACTCGCCGCCGCAGCCGCTACCGTCCGTCTGGCGCCGCCATGGCTCGTCTCCGACGTCGAGCCGGGCGCTGGACCGTCGGTCAGCCACGGTTCGAGCCTGAGCAGCGCGCGCGAGCCCGAAAAACCCGTTAGGGTTTTCTGCCGCCGCTGCTCTAGCCGTCGCCGCCATCCGCCGCCGGATCAGACGCCGCCGCCGCTCGTCTCCGGCTCGCCTGAACCCTAGGATGAACCCTAGGGTTCAGTCGCCGCGAAAAACGACGAGGAGCAGCCGCTGTCCGCCGCGGCAGATTACGCCGCTGCCGTCGTGCGTCCGACGCGCCGCCGCCTGCGGCCGTCATCCCTCTCGTCTCTTGTTCGTTCCTCGGACCTCGTTCCTCAGCAATTCTCCGATTTACAGCATACAAAATAATACGAAAATCGAAAAATACAAGAAAAACGAATCCTATTCTAATCGGCACCTTATTATCTCGCCGATTCAAAAAAACAAACGAACAACGATAAATCGAAACGAATAAAACAACGCACATAATTCCGGACAGCAGCATGCACACATAATCATAATGACTCGAATGCATGAACATTAAATTCGACTCAACACAGAGCCGATCCAGAAACCTCGGGCTCTGATACCACTTGTTGGAACGGCTGCTTGAAAGCCGCCCCGACCCCCAGATCTTGGTTCGGTTGTGTTGAGTCGATCGTGCACATAATGTCATACAAAAGCTCGAGTACATACCTTACGATTATGGAAACGAGGAATCCGAGTCGTGTCTGATCGATCTACGGTTCTGATCTTCTAGGATGTGATCCCACACCTTGAAATCCGAGACTTGGTGGACGTCTCGAGATCACTGGAACCTCGATCTCTTCTCCTCAGACTCGGCCGACTCTCTCTCACTCGCCTAGGGTTCTGCGCCAATTCTCGTAGAGAATTCTGGTGGCTAGGTCAGAATGTGTGCTAGGGTTTTGTGTGAGACTTTGAGAGTATATATATATGGTTCATAAATAAGGAGATATGATTCCTTATTTATCTCCAACCATATTAATGCCATATCCCATATTTATTCCTTTCCATAACTTACAAATCTTATTCCTTAACTAATACGCAATTAATTAGGAATTAATCTGTTCCGTTATGCAACTGTATATCCGGAATTAATTCTAACAGATAGAATTTATTCTCATATCAGTAGAAGAATAAATAACTAAATATATACCAAATATATTTAGATATGATATTTATCCCCACAAGATTTAAATAAATAAATCTTATCTTATTAGATTTAATCTTATCCATATACATGGATATAAATCCAATCTATATCATATACTGGGCCTGAGTCCAATTATTGAGCCCATACTCAATAATACTGTTTAGATCGATTCCTGAGGTCTGTTTGGGCCACCCTAGGGATCGGATACCAGACAGAGTTGGGCCTTATCTAATTCGATATTTCCATGTCCACCCCTGAACATGTATCTCATTAGAACTATGACGCACTCCACTATAGTGTCATAGCTGAATCACCGCTCTGTCCCAATTATGTAGATTGGGTAGGTATTTTGTATAGTTCGACCCCCGTGTTTAAGACCTTCCATATCCGTTAACCAATTTAGAGCTATCATGACTGCTCCTAATTGTTAACATCTATTCCTCAGGTAGTACCCGTTCACTCCTCATTATTATACCTGAACTTAATCAGCATGCATGACTTGGTATAATAAACATTGTGAACTCCCTTGAGGGGATATCGTCAGCCTGCACTCACACAGGACACGGCTTATTGATAACACTTATTAGACATACTATGCATCTTCGTGTTACCCAAAGTACGACATGATTAAGATGAACTAACGAGAAGTTCATGTCTTCGTAAATCAAAGTAACATCGAAGAATACATATACGTCTAATAGTTTACCAAGGTTAAGATCGAGCTAGAGCCTGAGATCCATAGCTCTTCACCTATATCACCTATGATATAGGGTCAGTATCAGAAGAGCATCATCTCTATTGATCCTTCAATACGTTCCACCGTACCAGCATAACAAGTGATTAGGACTCATCACTACCATTAAGCTGCAGTCAAGACCGACAGCTCAGCCCAAGCTGTCTCGACTGTGAACTGTTTATATCTCATCATTATCAACGACCTTCGTGATCCTCTCCGAACTCAGATCGACACGTGGTCTAAAACATGAGATAATGGGCTTTATTCTTGCTTATACATATTCTTCCAGATAGGGATTGTTAACAGTGGACCTGTGTCGTAACCACTAAAACAACTGGTTTTGCTTTAGTTATACAACAACCCCAACATCAAGCCCAAGCTGTCTCGGTGTTGCGGAGCGGGAGGCACGTGGATAATGGAGTGACAATGCCACCTCAAGGACGCATGGGAGATAGACGGGGCCCGAGCCCCCGTTGGAATGGACCGAAGACGCCGGCGACACCTCCTCATCAACACGTCCGTCCAGCCCCCAATCTGGACGGTCGGCCAGATTTTGGCCGATCGGCCAAAATGCAGGCGTTCGAGCCCCGTCCAGTAGCTGATTTGGCCGGTCGGCCAGATTCTGGCCGCTCGGCCAAAACTTCAAACTCGCGCGAGCACCCAGCAGCCAATCTGGACGATCGGCCAAGTCACCCTGACTCTGGCCGATCGGCCAAATCAGGCGAGCAGCACGCGGAGTCTGAAGAGCCCGTGAAGGAGTCCCCACCTCTACACAAGACTTCCAATCCCTATGTTCCTCCCATTCCTTATCCAAGTCGTGTGAAGAACAAGAAGCGCGATCAACAATTCATGGATTTATACAAGCTTCTTTCAAAGGTGGACGTGAACTTGCCTCTCCTTGATGTTATTCGCAATGTGCCACCGTTCGTGAGGTTCGTCAAAGAGTTGACATCGAGGAAGAAGCCGTTCGATGAGATGGAGACAATTGCGGTATCGGAGGTGGCGACATCCATTATGCAACACCCTCTTCCACCTAAGCAACGAGATCCAGGTTCTTTCGTTATCACTATCTCTTTAGGTAATGGTAAGGAAGCATGTGGTATGTTAGATTTAGGTGCCGGTATTAATCTCATGCCTTATTCCATCTTTAAGCAATTAGAGTTAGGAGAACTTAAACCCACTCGCATGAGCCTTCAATTGGCGGATAGGTCTATTAGGTACCCTAGAGGTATTATTGAGGATATTCTTGTTCGCGTAGGGGGTTTGATAGTCCCCGTTGACTTCGTGGTTTTAGAGATAGGTGAGGTACAAGAGAATGGTATTAAGCACACACTTTTGCTTGGTCGTCCTTTCATGGCTACTACTAATACCTTGATTGATGTGAAGAGTGGTGTGATTAAGATGTTCGTTTTAGGAGAGGATATTTCGTTTTCTGTGCATAAGAGTCGGCCTATGTCATCGGTTAATTTAATTGATAATTGTTCTTTTATCGATAAGGTTGATGCCTTGGCCGAGTGCTCTTTTGTGCAGGATTTTGACACCGAGGAAGTGTGTTGGGGATCCGGAGATCAAATGGAGTGGGAACAAATGGAGAGAGACATCGGGATCAAACTCCCGTTTCCCCCTCAAGACCCCGAGCCCGGCTCGAAGATTCCGGAGCCGTTGGAGTTGAAAGAGCTCCCTTCGCATTTGAAATATGTGTTTTTAGAGTGAGGCAATCAAAAACCCGTGATTATTTCTTCTTCTTTGTCTCTTGCAGAGGAAGGAGCATTGGTGGGCATACTCAAGGAAAACAAGCTCGCTTTTGGATGTAGCTTGGCGGATATTCGAGGAATTAGCCCGGCCACGTGCATGCATCACATCAATCTCGAAAAAGGCGCTCGCCCCAAACGAGATGGACAATGGAGGCTTAACCCAATGCTCATGGAGGTTGTGCACAAGGAGATCTACAAGCTATTGGCGGAGGGGATTATTTATGCCATCGCCGATAGTGAGTGGGTTAGCCCGGTGCACGTCGTTCCAAAGAAGGGAGGAATTACGGTGTCAAAGAACGAGAAGGACGAGTTGGTCGCCTCACGACCGGTTACCGGTTGGAGGATGTGCATCGATTATAGGAAGCTTAATGCTTCCACCAAAAAGGACCACTTTCCTCTCCCTTTTATTGATCAATGCTTGATAAGTTAGCCGGGCAGGAATTTTATTGTTTTCTAGATGGCTTGTCAGGTTACTACCAAATTGCGATAGCTCCAGAGGATCAAGCAAAGACGGCCTTCACAAGCCCTTTCGGGACCTACGCTTATAGGAGGATGCCATTTGGTCTCTGCAACGCACCGGGTACGTTCCAAAGATGCATGATGTCTATTTTTTCAGAATTTATCGGTGAATTTGTAGATATCTTTATGGATGATTTTTCTATTTTTGGGTCGTCTTTCCATGATTGCTTGATGAAAATAGAGAGAGTCCTTAAGAGATGCATTGAGAGTGGTCTTACTTTGAGTTGGGAAAAGAGTCATTTTATGGTTAGAAGTGGAATTGTTCTAGGCCATGTAGTCTCGAGTAAGGGCATAGAGGTCGACAAAGCGAAAGTGGAGGTGATTGAAAAATTGCCACCACCTAGTGATGTCAAAGGTATTAGGAGTTTCCTTGGTCATGCGGGCTTTTATAGACGATTTATTAAGGATTTTTCTAAAATTAGCCAACCTCTTTGTCGATTGCTTGCTCAAGATGTGCCTTTCCACTTTGATGATTCTTGTATGCATGCTTTTCTCACTTTAAAAGAAAAACTCATTTCTGCTCCCGTTGTAGTTGGTCCCGATTGGTCATTGCCTTTTGAAATTATGTGTGACGCTTCGAATAATGTCGTAGGGGCTGTTTTGGGTCAAAGAGTCGATAAGATGCTTCGTGTGATTTACTATGCTAGTTTAACTCTTAATCCTGCTCAAGTGAATTACACCACCACCGAACAAGAGATGCTTGCTGTTGTTTTTGCCTTAGATAAATTTAGATCATACATCATAGGGTCTAAGGTGATTATTTATAGTGATCATGGCGCTCTTAAACATCTTTTGACTAAAGCCCAAGCAAAACCTAGGTTAATTAGATGGGTCTTATTATTGCAAGAATTTGATATTGAAATTCGTGATAGGAAAGGTAGTGACAATCTTGTGGCCGACCATCTCTCTCGTCTCGATTCACCTCCCCCTTATGCTTCTCTTGATGATATTTGTGATTCGTTTCCCTTTGAGAATGTTAATGAAGTGAATGCTACTCCTTGGTTTGCCGATATTGTTAATTACTTGGCCGATAAGGACACTAAACCCGTCCTTAACGCTCAAGAAGGGAAAAGGTTTCTTTGTTTGTGTAGGCAATACTATTGGGAGGATCCTCACTTATTCAAGCTTGGGAAGGACGAGGTGATTCGAAGGTGCGTTCCCGACCACGAGCAAACCGAGGTATTGCGACATTGTCACGAGGAACCGAGTGGAGGCCATTTTGGTGGGCAAAAGACTGCACATAAGGTACTTCAAAGTGGGCTTTATTGGCCCACTCTCTTTAAGGATGCCCAAGCCTTCTACCTTTCTTGTGATCGTTGTCAACGTGTTGGCTCGATTAGTCGACGCAATGAGATGCCCTTGAATCCTATTTTGGTGGTTGAGGTATTTGATGTATGGGGAATTGATTTTATGGGTCCTTTTCCCAAGTCTCATGGATTCGAGTATATTTTGCTAGCCGTCGATTACGTGTCTAAGTGGGTAGAAGCCATACCCACGAAGACATGTGACTCTCACGTTGTCTTGAAGTTTGTGCAGGAAAATATTTTGTGTAGGTTTGGTTTCCCTCGTGTGATCATTAGTGATGGGGGAAAGCATTTTTGCAACAAATTGTTCGCCAAGCTCATGAAGAAGAACGCCATCACTCACAAGGAGGCGACTCCTTATCATCCACAAACCTCGGGACAAGCGGAGACGAGCAATCGAAAAATCAAAGGGATCCTCGAGAAGACGGTGAAACCATCAAGGAAGGATTGGGCCGACAAATTGAACGACGCTCTTTGGGCATATTGCACGGCTTACAAAGGCGTGCTTGGGATGAGTCCCTATAGGCTCGTCTATGGTAAGTCGTGTCATTTGCCCGTTGAGATAGAGTTCAAGGCGTATTGGGCCCTCAAGCGCATCAACTTCAACCTCGACGATGCTCATGATCGGAGGATTTTGCAAATGGAGGAGCTCGACGAGCTAAGGAACGAAGCCTACGACAATGCTAAGATCTACAAGGACAAGGTAAAACGTCTACATGATAGACGCATAGCCTACAAGGAATTCAAACGCGGAATGAAGGTACTTCTCTTTCACTCTCGTCTTCGATTATTTCCGAGTAAGCTTAAGTCTAGGTGGGGAGGTCCATACACGGTGGTACAAGTCTTCCCTCATGGCGCGGTAGAGATCAAGAACGAGGATTCGGGATACATCTTCTCGGTCAACGGGCAACGATTGAAGCCGTACATCGAAGGGACGACACTTCCTCACACGGTGGAGACGATTCTCATCTCCGACCCCCCACTCTCCTCTTGAGTATTTGGTACGTCAAGCTAATGACGATAAACGAGCGCTTGGTGGGAGGCAACCCACGTATAAAAAAAAAAAAAAAAAGATTTAGATTTTGTATTTTTCATTGTCTTTCTTGTTAATATTTGATTTTTCGTGTTAGTTCGAATGTTTTTGCAGGAATTGGCGTTACACACTCAGACTCTCATTTGGCCGATCGGCCAGATTCCTTAGGAATTCTGGACGATCGGCCAGATCGTTGTAACCAAGGCACCACCAGTATCTCATTTGGCCGATCGGCCAGATTCCTTAGGAAATCTGGACGATCGGCTAGAATTGTGGGCCCTTCTCCTTGCCGAGTCAACCATAACTTTTGGCCCATTAATTGTTTATTTGACCTATTTTTTTTTCCCTTACCTCTCTTCTCATATCTCTATTCTATCTTCTCCCTCAGCTCTCAAGACCAGCCGCCGTGAGCCACTACAACCACCGCATGCCGCCTTCGCCGCCGCCGTTCAGCCGTCACCACCGCTGCCTTCGCCAT
Organism: Thymus mandschuricus; assembly: GCA_029379335.1. Classification (NCBI taxonomy): domain Eukaryota; kingdom Viridiplantae; phylum Streptophyta; class Magnoliopsida; order Lamiales; family Lamiaceae; genus Thymus; species Thymus mandschuricus. The sequence continues at coordinate 31,255,311 of CM057072.1, forward strand.
CGCTGCCTGCCACGCCGTCGCTGGTTTTCCCACTCCGACACTCATTCGCACAGCATGCTCAGCCATCACCGGAGCAGCGCCGTCGTAGCTCTCCACTCTCGCCGCCTGTCGCCACCGCCGTCGTTCCAGTCGCCGCCGCGTCACCGCGCTCGGCCAAGTTTCCCGCGACCGGCCAGAAGCTCAGTTGGCCGACCGGCCAGATCGGAGGCTGCCCGATTTTCGTCTTCCTCGATTCGTGCTCCGTTCGTGTGCCATCCTTCGTCAACCTCCTCACATCATCACCATGAATCGTACTCCCTTTGTTGTGAGTCTCGATCGCCACACACCGGGTGACAATGAGCAAGAATATGGCCATCGCCAACGGGTTCCTTTTGAAACCGATAGGTACGCTACTACAAATCTCTACCTCCATTTGAAAGGTCTTGATATACGTCCTCCTAGGCATTACAATATGGATTTTTTGAGGCGTTTGTCTATTTTTCCAACTATTCGCGAATATGCTCTTCGATTAGGATTAATGCAATGTATGTCTAGACAATGGGAGGCGCATGATAGTTTGTGTGTGGAAATGTGCTCTAGTTTTCGATTATCTAGACGTGGTGATGAACTTGTGATGGAATGCACGTTTCGTGGTGTTTTGTGTGAAATCTCTAAGGAGACGATGAAAACGGTGTTTGGTTTTCGTGCCAATCCTAATATCTCTGATTGTGTGCCTGCGGATTTTAATGTTGATGAGGCTTGGATGGAATTGTCGGGTGTTAATAATTTCAGAACTTCGGGTGTGTCTAGTGCCTTTTTACGCGATGATGCTTTGATCATACTCCATCGCTTTATATCTAACATGGTCTCCGGTAAAATGGAGGCTAGTAAGATAACGAGCGTGGAGGTTTATTTGCTGTGGTGTGCTAGGTTCAATCGGAAGGTGTGCTTGGCTCCATTCATATGGACGCAGCTCTCGAACGTGCAGTCGAAGAGAGGCGCCCATCCCACACTTGGATATGTCGCGATGGCTCTAGCTCGTCACTTTGTAGTGGATATCTCAGAGGCCGAAGGGTTGGTGCAGAGTGTGGAGATGTCGTCCGCTGAGTTGATCAATGCCCACTTGATGAGGAGTCCGACCGAGTTTACTCGAGTCGAGGACCGAGCCTCTGTTCGTGCATACCATGCTGACCCGCGTCGTATTCGAAGAGCCGGGCAAGAAGCCGAGCACCAAGAGGAGGAAGACGCTGAGCAACAAGAAGAGGAACAAGAAGAGAAAGAAGAAGGGGAAGAGGAAGACGAGGACGACGGGGACGGAGACGAGGAGGAGCAGCAGCATGTCCCGGACGACAACGAGCGTTTGGTTCACTACTACACTAGGAGAGATCGCGTCCGGGCTCGTCAGAATATGGAGGCCGAAGTCCCGCCCTATTGGGCCGACTTTCGAGCTGATTTTACACACTTTCAACAAGGTGTGTTTGATCGGTTCGATTCTTTGTCGACCCAAGTAACGGGCTTGGATAGGAGGGTGTCGAACATCGAGGGCCATTCGATGCGGTACACCGACTTCTCCATTGGCTCCACCTCCGCTCCACCAAACCCGAATGATCCCCGTTATTGGTCTCCGCACGATCCCCGATGGAATGACCCACGGTTCGGAGGTCCTTACAACTAATCATAGCCATGTTTGTGTCTTTTATTTTTGTTTGAGTCTTTTATTGTTTTCTCTTTATTTTGTTCGATTTTACGCTTTGGTATTTGTGTTTTGTGTTTGTTTTGTAGGTGATACTTGGAGTCTCTCGAGATTTTGGGTATTTGTGTTCGTCATATTGCGATAAGTTCTCTTTATCCCTTTCCTTTTAATTTTCTCGCAATGGGGACATTGCTTGATTTTAAGTGTGGGGGGGGGGGGGGGGGGGGTCTTTGAACTTTTGGCATGTAGTTTCTAATTTTGTTGAGTCTTAGGAGTTAATTGAGTCTAATGAACATGTGATGATAGTATTGTGGATTTGGCCGATGATAGAAAATTTTTGTTGATTTTTGGAAAAAAAAAAAATCATGATCTTTATTATGCATGGAACCTTGGCGAAGCGACGCATTTTATTCATTGAATTTGAAGTATGCTATGATGTCGGGAACTAGTTAGTTTGAACCCATGAGAATTGAGCTATTTGTGCATATTTATGCCTATTCTTTGATTGAGTGATCATGCATGCTTCATTGTTTCTAGAACTTGCCTTGTTTCTCCATCAAGACCTTAATATATTTATGAACTAGGAGATGATCTTAGGCCATCTTTCTTTAGCCACATGATCCCTATACACTAACCTTGTTCATAAACCTTTGTTTACCCCTTTTGAGCCTTTATTAGCCGTTCTTTGTGAAACCGGATGATAGGAGGTTTGGATGATTATGGGTATCCTTAGTTGTAGTTGGTGATATGGAAGGAGATAATTGGAAAATATTTGTTGTGGTGTAGAAGGAGAGAAAGAGAAGAAATTTTAGATGCTTGTTTAAGTGTAGTTAGCTATCCCTATGAGCTTAAAAAAAAAAAGAAAAAAAATAGAGATGAGGAAAAAAATAGAGCCTTTGTTCAAATTAGAAAGAACATTTATTAGTTGAGCTCTAGAAAAAAAAGAAAAAAAAAAGAAAAGAAAAAGAGAAAAAAATAAGCATAAGGGGATAGTTAGCTTTGATTTGTATAGTTGATATTTTAGCATCTTTGAGTTTGTATTTGGTGTGTTGGAGGGTAGAAGATGGAGATAAAAATTCATACTTTGGTTGGAGTTGAAAAAGAGGTTGATGATTTAGAGCATTTTGAGTCACTTAGCCTATATATTCCCTACTGATAGGGACTAATATCAGCCTTTCCTATATAAATAACTCTAAATGTTGAAGAAGATGTACTTCCCTAAACCTTGTAGGGATGAGCACCAGCTTTCCCTATAAGGGATTTCGCCACACTTATTTGGAGTATTCTTCAGATAAGTTAAAGAGAGAGATTGTTCCAAATAAAGAATAGGTTCTGGGCATTGTGAGAACTGGTACCTACCTTAGCTTATGCCAAGGCTCCTGCACAGAAGCTAGTTTGGGCAGAGGCTGCTTTGATTGTGCTAGGCTTCTGCCAGAGTCTAGGGATCTGCCTAAGCATGCGATCGGTGTGATTCTAGCCCTCCTAGTGTGAGGACCACGGCATTAATGACAAGGAGAATACTGTCTCCATAGAAATTCCTTTACTATCCCTTTTCCGCATGAATGTACATCTCCTCACCCCCTCTACGTCTATAAATACTAAATGAACGCACACTTTATTCATCATCACAACATCACTCTCTTACGAACAAACACGCTCCTTAGCGTACTGTTCTATCCAATTCCATATTTTCTCCTGCGAGCTCCTCCGAGCTCAAGGAGCCAGGGCATTCAAAGCCTTCTTCCGGGAAGCTCCAGTTTCCCCTCACCTCCATCCATTCCTCTCGACGCTGGGAAGAATCTCCATCTTAAACCCAGTCCTAAGCTTAAGGTAAAACCCTCATTGCAAAAAGGGAATGAGGCTCGACGGAGCTCCGTTCTCCTTGTTTCCCTCCTTCCTTTTCCTGTTCCATTTCTTCAGTATCTGCTTATATGAGTGTAAAACTCCATGAATCTTGCTAGTTTATGGCTGAATATGCCTTTTATGCCCTACCCATAGCTCGACTATTATCTGTCATCACTACGCGAATCATGCTCTATGCAAAATGCTCATCTATGGCTCTATGCACATATGAATCCCCTGCTCTTTACTGCTTTAACGCTTTACCCATGAATGCTCTTTGCAAAACATGATGAATAATACTCCAAAATTATTGTGGATCTCAAACCCGGATCTATCAACTGGCGCCGTCTGTGGGAAATGAGATGTCGATTTCCCCTGTTTTTATGCAAAATTCCAGCTCATTGTTATAATGTTGTGTGCGATTCCCCTTTATTATGTCCTTATGTGAAGAATATGAGGAAATCTGATGTTGTATTGAGTGGGAATGCTGTGTTTGTTGCTTAATCTGCAAAAACTGCCAATGTGCATACCCCTGCCTGATACTTGCCAAAGCTCTCTGCGATTACGAGCTGTTGAGAGTGGTGTGATTCTAGGATTACGCTTCCTCTGAAACGGAAATTGTGATAAACATGTCGATTGAGGGAAAACTTGTGTTTTGAAAGATTGATTTTCTTTCCTTGAATGTGGTTTTCTCCCCCTGAATGTGAATTGAGAATCGATATCTGTAAGTGCTGTGAAAATCCATGAGGACAGAGGGTTAATCCCCTGTTTATCCTCGGAGTTTTAATTGATTCTGATGATGTGGGCATAAAGTTGTCTCGTTCTTTACTCCGTCGGGGTGATCACCTGGAATGGTGGCTATCTAATAGTGGGAATATGCATTGAACTCAAGATTTATATTATTCCTGGAAAATGTTAGTATGTATGCTCTGAATTTGTTGCGACTGTATTGCTCATAGCACATCAATATGATAGTTGAAAGCAATCTCAAGGCCATATCCCTTTCATGCTATGAATTGTGATAGCTAATCTGTTGTATTTTTGTTGAAAGCTTAAGGTTGTGAGAGATCCGGAGGAAAGCCGGGTTACAGACTGCAGCAATCTCAAAACACATTTGATTCACCTTGTGTACTTGGTGAGCATACAATTCTGTCTATTATCTGCTCAATATGAAACCCATTTATGAGCAGCAAAGGATTGGTGATTGCAGAATAAGCATCACTACTAAAGTTAATTGAATGCCTCTTGAATCGTCATAACGTAAAAATCTATAAAATAACAAAAACATTAAAAGGTGGAGAGCCGAGGATGACAAGGTTACCCCATTCACCCTGATGAAGGGGTCCTGCATCTGGAAGCAGAACCTCCCATAAGCCCCATATAATGGGCAAATCCTTCAGAAGCCCTGTCTAACAGGCAACACTCTCAAAAGCCCTACCTAGTAGGCAATATCCTCGTAAGCCCCATATAATGGGCAGAACCTTTCAAAAAAGCCCTACCTAGTAGGCAACTCTCTCGTAAGCCCCGTATAACGGGCAGAACCCTTTCTCAGAAGCCCGCCCGAACCCTTTCTCAGAAGCCCTACCTAGTAGGCAACTCTCTCGTAAGCCCCGTATAACGGGCAGAACCCTTTCTCAGAAGCCCTACCTAGTAGGCAACTCTCTCGTAAGCCCCATACAATGGGCTGAACCCTCCATAAGCCCTATTTAGTAGGCAATCTTCTCAACAAAAAAAGCCCTGTTTAACAGGCAATACCATCATAAGCCCCATATAATGGGCAGAACACTCTGTAAGCCCTATCTAATAGGCGACTCTCGTGCAAATCCTTATCTAGTGAACACCTCCTTCATAAGCCCCATGCAATGGGCAGAACCTTTCCTAAGCCCTACTCAGTAGGCAACATCCTGGCAAGCTCCGTATAGTGGACGAAACTCCTTATAAACCCCAGCAAGTGGGCAGGGAACCCCCAAGTCGTGTTTTAAAGGCAACATTCTTATGTAGCACTCCCAGAAATCTTACCCATCGCATTCCGGTGGGTAACATCTCACCTAAAATCCCGCCTCATAAGAGGCACCCTTGAAAAACTCTACTTGATAGACAATACTTCCATAAACCTCTAAGGAGGATATTACTCTCATAAGCCCAATCTGATAAATAGTGCTTCTGTAAGCCCTATAAAATGGACCAAGCTCTCGTAAGCTCGGTCTAATAAGTAACGCTCTCGTAAATCCGGCCTAAAGGATATCACCCTCACAATCCTTGGTTGACAGGGAATGTTTTATAAGAAAATCCTACAAAATAGGCACCAAATATAAAAAGGGCCCATATGGTCGAAGCCTCTCGCATTAAGCCTAATAAAATAAGATGCTACACAAATTCTTACAAACCTCTCTTCCTAATCAGATCCCTTCCAAAAAGCTTCATAAAGAAAGCTCAAGGAAAACGAACGCCTTAATAAAGTAGGTCCCGTACAGATGTCATCGACCTCAGTTTCGCTCTGGCAAAGGCCATCCTGGAAAAACCTTATATTAAGTAAATCCCGCTTGTTAAAGCCACTTTGAATGGCTGACAATTATAAAAGGATCTGCTAAATCAGCAGTATGTCATAACGAAATTTCATATGATCAGATGCCTCATGTCAGGAGGAGGAAACTGTATTGAAACTCTTTATAATAATCAGGTTCCCATCTCTAAATTGTTACTTACCTTCGTCATATACTGGCAAGAGTCACCCCCTTCCGAGAATCCTATAACAAATAAGCTATACTTATTAAAGCTATCATAAATAATGCCCAAACGCGGGAAATCTGCCAATAGAAAATTGCATACATCCCAAGCCTCTTTTCAAGAGCCCACGGGATTAATTCTCTGAAACATCTTCAACTCTTTGCAGAATCTTGTAAGGATGATGGTTGATTCAGAAGTTCATTGGGAAAGGACAGATGACAGGGTTTCCAATCCCCCAAAGGAATCAGGACCTAGCAATACGGCGCCAAGAATATCCTTCGGACTGAGGGATAACAAGGCCGTCATACATCAACACAATGACGCCCTTGTAGTAACGGCTAAAATAGAAGGGTACCAAGTGCGGAGAATTTTTATAGACACCGGGACCCCTGTCAATGTGATCCTTATGAGTTGTCTTAATCAAATGCCCCAGAAGAGGCTTCTGAAACCCGCCAGGGTATCCCTCCAAGGCTTCTCGCAGAAGCCTGTCATGACCGTGGGGACGGTGGATCTTGCACTCACTCTGGGAGAAGGGCATGTTAAAACATCAAAAGTGACTACCTTCTGGGTGGTCGATCAAGATTCATCTTATAACGCTATTCTAGGAAGAGCTGCTCTGAACTCTTTCCAAATAATCGTATCCACCCATCACTTGATGATGAAATTCCCTGTGGGGGATCAAGTAGGATGGGTATCAGGGAATCAAATGACCTCAAGAAGCTGCTATGTACAATCTGTTAAAACGGGAGAGGCCAAAAAATGGGCCGTCCCAGAACCTGTAGCCCCTCGACACAGGCCAGAAAGGGAAGAGGGCAAGCTCAAAGAGGCCGACATTGTTAAAGAAGGACAGAGCCTAATGGTCCCCGCAGAGGAACTGATAGAAATAGAATTAATCCCAGATCGGAGGGGATTCACCACAAGAATTGGCACTCAGATGCCTCAAGACATATCAGAACAACTAATAAGGTGTCTGAGGAGGAACGCAGATATCTTTGCTTTCGGGTCATCTGACCTGGTGGGGGTAGATGCAACCGTGGCATTACACTGTCTGAATGTAGATCCCTCGGTGAAGCCAGTGAAACAAAAGTTAAGGCAATTTGGCCCTGAGAAAGATAAAATCATTAGGGAGGAGGTCGCCAAATTATTGGAGGCTAAACACATCAGGGAAATACAATTCCCGGAATGGCTATCCAACGCAGTAATGGTGGCTAAAGGAAACACAGGCACCTGGAGGATGTGTATTGACTTCAGAGACTTAAATAAAGCCTGCCCAAAAGATCATTACCCCCTGCCTAGGATTGATCAATTAGTAGATTCCACGTCAGGTTGTGAATTGCTATCCATGATGGACGCATATCAAGGCTACCATCAAGTAAAAATGAATCCATCAGATGTCCCGAAAGCTGCATTTGGAGTTTGTGCAGGGACATTTGGTTTTCAAAGCATGCCCTTTGGTTTGAAAAATGCGGGGGCTACCTATCAAAGAATGATGGATAAAATCTTCAAAAGCCAAATAGGCAGAAACATGGAAGTATATGTTGATGATATACTAGCCAAAAGCGTGTATGCTCGGAATCACATACAAGATCTGGAAGAAGTGTTTGTTGTAGCCAAATTATACCATCTTAAGCTGAACCCAGCTAAGTGCTCATTCGGCGTGCAAGCTGGAAAGTTCCTAGGATACATGGTTACTCCCAGAGGGATTGAAGTAAATCAAGCCAAAGTACAAGCAGTATTAGATATGACACCTCCTCGAAATATTCGAGAAATCCAAAGTCTCAATGGGTGAATTACGGCGCTCAGTCGTTTCATTTCCCGGTTAGCAGATAAAAGTCTCCCCTTTTTCAAAATATTGAGAAAGGGTAGTAGATTTGAATGGACTAATGAGTGCCAAAAGGCCTTTGAAGAACTAAAAAGGCATCTGGCAGAACTACCGTTGCTCACTAAGCCGCTACCACAGGAATATCTATATCTATATATAGCTGTGGGAGAAGAATCCATCAGCTCGGTACTCCTGAGAGAGGAAAAGTTGGCGCAGAAGCCTATCTACTACACAAGTAAGATGATACAGGGAGCAGAGGCACGGTATCCTAGTATCGAAAAGGCTGCCTTAGCAGTAATGGTAACGGCTAGAAAATTGAGGCCCTACTTTCTATCACACAAAGTGATAGTTAGGACAAATGAGCCATTGAAGCAAGTACTGGGTAAGCCCGATTTGTCGGGAAGACTAGTTAAATGGGCTATAGAGCTAAGTGAGTATGACGTAGATTTCGAGCCGAGAGTGGCTATCAAGGCCCAAGCTCTGGCCGATTTCCTGCAAGAAACCACCAGAGGAGAAGAAGAAGAACTCAAATGGTGGAAAGCCTATGTGGACGGCTCTGTTACTAGAGATGGTGCAGGGGTAGGGATCTTCATCCAGGACCCCAAAAACCACACCTATAAATTTGCTATCAAGTTAAACTATCATGTCTCCAATAACGAGGCAGAATATGAGGCTCTGGTCAGATGCCTAGACTTGCTGCAAACCATGGGCGCCGCCCATGTAATGGTTCATTCAGATTCTCAATTAGTAACTCATCAGGTCCTAGGGACCTGTGAAAAGCGAGAAGAGAGAATGGTGGCATATGCAAAAATTGTGGATGAATTAATGGGGCATTTTGCCAAAGCTGAGGTGATCCAGATCCCTCGGGAAGAAAATATTGAAGCCGACAAATTGGCTCGAATAGCAGCGCGGCAGAAGGAACCTGGACAGATGAAATCGTGCTGTGCAACGCAGATGCCAAGTTAGCCAAGGCCGAAATGCAGGCCATCGAAATAATGGAAGATTGGAGAACTCCAATCGTCCTAGCCTTAAAGGAGCTCCCTGGAGAACCAGAGGCTGTAACTCCAGCCAATGGAAGAAGATTGCCCCGTGCATTTAAAGCTAAATTCTGCCTAATAGGGGATAAACAGTAAAAAAGGGCGTTCACACATCCCTACCTCAAGTGCCTATCAGAGCCTGAGGGAGAATATGCACTGCGAGAAATACATGAAGGCGCAGCAGGAGCACACACTGGGTTTAAAGATTTGGTCAGGAAACTACTCAGGGCCGGGTTCTTCTGGCCTACAATGGAAAAAGACGCTAAAAACCTGGTTAAAAGGTGTGATAGCTGTCAAAGAAATGGGAGGCTCATTCACAAGCCCGATGAAGAACTAGGGGCCATGATGGCACCTTGTCCCTTTGATAAATGGGGAATTGATATAGTGGGGAAATTCCCCACGGCTACGGGAGGAAGAGTATTCTTAATCGTAGCTGTACACTACTTCACCAAATGGGTTGAGGCTGAGGCCGTAGTAAAAATCACGGAACAGGTGATAAAGAAGTTCATATGGAGGAATATATGTTGCCAATATGGAGTCCCAAGGATACTGGTCGCGGACAATGGTGCACAGTTCACGGGATCCATGGTACGAGCTTGGTGCAAAGAAATTGGCATCGAATAAAGGTTTGTAGCTGTGGCTCATCCCCAGGCTAATGGGCAAGTCGAAGTCACAAACAGGACCATCGTAAGTTGCATCAAGGCCAGACTAGAACAAGCTAAAGGAAACTGGGCTGATGAATTAGATTCGGTGTTGTGGGCATATCGCACCAGTCCTAAAACAGCCACAGGAGAAGCTCCATTTAATTTAGTTTATGGGCCAACAGCGGTAACGCCAGTAGAGGCAGAGCTCAAGTCATTAAGGATAATGGCTTATGATGAAAATCAAAATTCATCCTTGATGAGGGAGAACCTAGACATGGTCGAGGAGCTCAGGAGCAAAGCTCTTCAGAAGGCGGAAAGATACAAGCAGCAGGTGCGGGATGCATATAACAAAAAAGTACAGATCAGAAGGTTCTGCAAGGGAGACCTAGTCCTAAAAAGGGCAGATGCCCTCAAGCCCATGGGAAAGCTAGACGCAAATTGGGAAGGACCTTACCTGGTAAGGGAGGTATTAAAAGGAGGAGCCTATGAACTTCAAGATGAAGAGGGAAGGATGCTACCTCGGCCCTGGAATGTTAACAACCTAAAGAAATATTATGCTTAGTATGAAATCATGCGCTAAATGAGTTATGATTCGCTCGATTTCTCATAACTCACCTGGGGGGGAAGTAGGGGGATACCCCCCATATCCCATTATCTTAAAATGCTTTCCATGATTTACTATCTTAAAACGTCAGATCCTATGCGTTAAGCAATTATTAAAGAAAGCATAAAAGGAATAAAGGTAAACTCAAGCCCTTGGGTAAAAGAAAACTAGAGAAAGTTCAAAGACTGGAAGTATGGAGGTAATACCTCAGTAGAGCTTAAAAAAAGAAACCATTCTTAATCAGGGCATAGCATCTGGAGAGGCTTATATCCTACTATTCCAAAATATTACATGCATAAGAAAGCAGAACATCCAATAAACAGCAAGGCATGCAGTCTATTATAGTCACAGCAGAAAAGGCACAAAATGAGCCTCCAAGTCTTGAAGTGTATATCCCAGCAAAAAACATAAAAAAGAAAGTCATTACACAAGCACCAAAATACGATGAAGTTAAGCTAAGGCAGAAGAGCACAAGCTAGACGACGGGGTCGCAGAACCTCGAGGGAAGGAATGGGAATCACTGTAGTTGCTGTCCTCCCCTGTAGTTGAACCTTTTTAAAAAAAAAATAATAATTTAAAAAAAAAAAAAAAAAAAAAAAAAAAAAAAAGAAGAAGAAGAAGAAGAAGAAGAAGAAGAAGAAGAAGAAGAAAAGGGGAGGAGAGAAGCAAGCACATACGTATTAATCAGTTCAAAATCACACCAAGGAAGGTAGAATAAAACCAATATAGTCAAAGGATTATATGGCTTACCTTCGTCTGTCCTTTGTCTTTTATTTCCCCCTTGAGGGATCTGACTAGCTGAGGGTTCAACTACCCCTTGGGCCTCATTTGCCCTTTCTGTCTTCCTAACTTCCTCAATAGAGAGCAGTTCGGCCATCAGAGTAATCATACGACCATTGTGGACAGGGTCATGAATAATGGCATCCCCTGGTAAGAGAAACCCACCTATCAAAGGGGCGAGAATGGCTTCGCACTTTGCTTCCTCCGATAAATGCCCGTCATACATTTCGTATTGAACAAAAAGATTCTTTAGCCGTTGGAGATAGGCTTTCATATTGGGGAAATCCTCGAATTCCAGGAAATCTATTTCCTTCCTAGTTAGAAACCTGAGTAGATGGAATCGGAGAGAGTCGGAGAGGTCCTCTGAATATACCAAGTCGCAGATTTTCCGACGAAGGGAATCGAGCGACATATCTGAGCAGCAAAACATAAATGGCGTAAGCTAGAAACAATCAAAGAACTTGGTAAAAGGGGAAAGAGGGATTTTTCTCCCTTCGCTCTCAACGATAAAAGCGTTAATCGATAAAGAGATTACTTAGCTGGTTCTGGCGGTCCGAAAGAGTGAAAACGGCAATCTTACTGATGAAGAAATTTGCAGAGGGAGTACAAAGGCTTTCTCCTCTTTTCTCTCTGGATGATGTTTAAAAAAAAAAAAAAAAAAAAAAAAAGATGATAGAAAGGAAGGGGAAGAAAGAAACTCTATATCCCTGCGCCCTCGAAAAACCAAACGTCGCACTACTTTCTCATATGACAAGATATGACAAGACTTGAGTGACGTCGGTAAAAAATAAATAATAGTAAAAAGAAGGGAAGAGGAAGCATTATCATCTCCCGCTAAAACATTAAACCAGAAGCTTACCAAATACGCTTCTGGACTTGGGGGGGGAGTAGCTGATAGGGACTAATATCAGCCTTTCCTATATAAATAACTCTAAATGTTGAAGAAGATGTACTTCCCTAAACCTTGTAGGGATGAGCACCAGCTTTCCCTATAAGGGATTTCGCCACACTTATTTGGAGTATTCTTCAGATAAGTTAAAGAGAGAGATTGTTCCAAATAAAGAATAGGTTCTGGGCATTGTGAGAACTGGTACCTACCTTAGCTTATGCCAAGGCTCCTGCACATAAGCTAGTTTGGGCAGAGGCTGCTTTGATTGTGCTAGGCTTCTGCCAGAGTCTAGGGATCTGCCTAAGCATGCGATCGGTGTGATTCTAGCCCTCCTAGTGTGAGGACCACGGCATTAATGACAAGGAGAATACTGTCTCCATAGAAATTCCTTTACTATCCCTTTTCCGCATGAATGTACATCACCTCACCCCCTCTACGTCTATAAATACTAAATGAACGCACACTTTATTCATCATCACAACATCACTCTCTTACGAACAAACACGCTCCTTAGCGTACTGTTCTATCCAATTCCATATTTTTTCCTACGAGCTCCTCCGAGCTCAAGGAGCCAGGGCATTCAAAGCCTTCTTCCGGGAAGCTCCAGTTTCCCCTCACCTCCATCCATTCCTCTCGACGCCGGGAAGAATCTCCATCTTAAACCCAGTCCTAAGCTTAAGGTAAAACCCTCATTGCAAAAAGGGAATGAGGCTTGACGGAGCTCCGTTCTCCTTGTTTCGCTCCTTCCTTTTCCTATTCCATTTCTTCAGTATCTGCTTATATGAGTGTAAAACTCCATGAATCTTGCTAGTTTATGGCTGAATATGCCTTTTATGCCCTACCCATAGCTCGACTATTATCTGTCATCACTACGCGAATCATGCTCTATGCAAAATGCTCATCTATGGCTCTATGCACATATGAATCTCCTGCTCTTTACTGCTTTAACGCTTTACCCATGAATGCTCTTTGCAAAACATGATGAATAATACTCCAAAATTGTTGTGGATCTCAAACCCGGATCTATCACCTACCTTAACCAATGTCCCTACATTACAAGCTTATATAAAAAGACCTTTTTGATCCTAGTTTTTAAGTATTACATTAGGTGGAGATGTTGAGATTGAAGGCAAGCTTATGGTAAACATGTTGCATTGCATTGATGTTGAGTGAACCCTCTTGATGTGCATTATATTACATCTTTTCTTTGAGAGAGTTGAGTGTTCACGTTCATATACAAAATTTCACATGTTGGAGAGTGTTCTTTGATGGATTAGCATACTTTGAATTAGTTGAGTAGATTGTGTTGATTGATGCTAAGGTTGTGTGCATAGTTTTGATCATGATCATGAGAGTTTGTTTTCGAAAAGTTTTGAGGCCTATATAGTTCACAATACTTGAGTCTATTGTTTATTTTGTTTTGCTTGAGGACAAGCAAAGGTCTAAGTGTGGGGGATTTTGATTGGTGTTTAGTTGTTAGGTTTTTTGTTGTGTTTTCGTGTTCTTTTTCATTGTGTTTTTGTGTCTTTTAGTGTGTCTTTTGGCTATGATTGGTTGTTTGGAGAGTTGGGTATTGTAGGTGAAAAAGGTGAGGAATTCGAAGAAAACGGGACGAAAAGTGCTTGAAGTGAAGGAAGAATTGCGAGGGACCAGAACCTGATCTGGCCGATCGGCCAAATTTCCTTAAGGATCTGGACGATCGGCCAAATGTCTATGCTCGGGCTCAGCAGTCCCTGATCTGGCCGACCGGCCAGAATTGTTGCAGCATCTGGACGAGCGGCCAAACACATGCGAAGAGCTTATGCAGTTCCTGATCTGGCCGACCGGCCAGAATTCCTTCAGCATCTGGCCGATCGGCCAGAAGTCCGCGTCCAGCTATAGTTTCCTTATTTAATTAGGTTTTCTTCCTAATATATATACTAGTGCCTTGGACGAATTTTGTATCATCTCTTATCATCTTTTAGCATATTCTAGCTTTAGTTTCCAGCACTTAAACACTTTTATTAGCTTTCTATTGTTCGGATCCGGATTCGTAGTTCGTTTAATTCAAGACTTCTTTATTTAATTCAAGTTCTTCGTTCTTCGTTTAATTCGCGTAAGTTCTTTATTGTTTTCGTTTAATTGCTTTAATTGCTTTGCTTTAGTTTTAGATTCGTTTTCTTAATTGCTTCGTTTAATTTCCTTAGTTTAATTTCGTTCTTTCGATTTCTAGTTTAAAGTTTAGATTCGTTTTTCTAGTTTCGTTTCTCTAGTTTTTCAAAGCTTTCAAAGTTAGATTAATTTTCTTTAAAATTTCCAGATTTATTTCATCATGTCTAGATTTATTTATGCTTCTATCTTTGCTTCCTTTATTGCTTTCTTTTCGATTTTTGCCTAGGTAGATTTATTGCTTTCTTCTAGTTTAATTTTCTAAGTTTATTTAGTTCGATTTACTTCCAGCTTTTAGATTAGATTTATTTGCTTTGATTTTAATTGCTTTGATTTATTTTATTGCCTAGGATTTTAAAAACCAAAACCCAAAATCTTCTTTACTTGCTTTCTTAGTTTTAGGCTAGATTAGGTTTTACTACATAATTAATTGCCCTGTTAAGTTTTCCATGAGATTCGATACTTAGGTTTTACTTGCTAGTGCTACGATAGATTTCGTCTATTGTGAACACTTTTTAGTGAAACACTCGGCATCTTCCTCCTCTCCCCCTTGTTGCCCGGCTCTTCGGATACGATGCGGGTCAGCATGATAAGCACGAACCGAAGCACGGTCCTCGACACGAGTAAACTTGGTCGGACTCCTCATCAAGTGGGCATTGATCAACTCGGTGGGGTAAATCTCCACACTCTGCACCAACCCTTCGGCCTCCGGAATGTCCACTCCAAAATAACGAGCTAGAGCCGTCGCGACATATCCAAGTGTGGGGTGGGCGCCTCTCTTCGATTGCACGTTCGAGAGCTGCGTACATATGAAAGGAGCCAAGCACACCTTCCTATTGAACCTAGCACACCACAACAAATAAACCTCCATGCTCGTTACCTTACTGACCTCCTTTTTACCGGAGATCATGTTAGATATAAAGCGATGGAGTATGATCAAAGCATCATCGCGTAAAAAGGCACTAGACACACCCGAAGTTTTGAAATTATTCACATCCGACAACTCCAACCAACCCTCATCAACATTGAAATCCGAAGGCACACAATCAGAAATATTCGAATTAGCACGAAAACCAAACACCGTTTTCATCGTCTCCTTAGAAATCTCACACAAAACACCACGGAAAGTACATTCCATAACAGGCTCATTACCACGTTGAGATAATCGAAAACTAGAACACATCTCCACACACAAACTATCATGAGCCTCTCATTGCCTAGACATGCATCGCATCAATCCTAAACGAAGAGCATACTCTCTAATAGTATCAAAAATAGGCAAACGCCTTAAGAAATCCATGTCATAATGCCTAGGAGGACGTATAGCAAGCCCATTCAACCGAATGTAAAGGTTCGTAGTAGCGTACCTATCGGTTTCAAAAGGAATATGTTGGCAACGACCATACTCTTGTTCATTGAGGCCCGGTGTGTGGCGATCGAGACTCACAACAAAGGGAGTACGATTCATGGTGATGGTGTGAAGAGGTTGACGAAGAATGGCATGCAAAACGGAGCACGAACGTCAAAGGCGAAAATTGGGCAGCCTCCAATCTGGCCGATCGGCCAAGTTCTCTTGTATTTCTGGCCGGTCGGCCAACTGTCTTTTGGCCGGTCGCAGAAATCTGGCCGAGCGCGGTGACACGACGGCGACTGGAACGACGGCGGCGCGGTGGTGGCTGAAGGTGGAGAGCTACAACGGCGGCGTTGGCGGCTGACGGCGGCGGTGTGGTGGCTAACGGAGGCGGCGTTGGTAGCTAACGGCGGCGGTGTGGCAATGCGACAGCGGCGGGGCTGACGGTGGCGGTTGCGGCGGTGGCGGCGTTGGTGGCTGAGCTGACGGCGGCGGCGTCGGTGTGCTGTGGTGTGGCTGCTCTTGTGTGAGCTGTGGGAGAACTAGAGAAAAGAGAGAAGAGACGAGAGGTGGGGTATGTGAAATAAATACAATACCTAGTCCAAATTCGAATTTGACTAGAATTGAAGTGGGCCCCCAAAAGTTTGGCCTATCGGCCAAAATTCATTAAGGAATCTGGCCGATCGGCCAGATTAGCTACTGGCCAGGACTCATTTAGACAGCTTTAGCCGATCGTCCAGATTTCCTAAGGAAATCTGGCCGATCGGTCAGATCAGGTACTGAGCGTCCGACGCCAATTCCTAAAAACACACAACCTAACACGAAAAATCAAATAATAACAAGAAATAGTACGAAAAATAAAAATCTAATTTTTTTTTTTTTAACGTGGGTTGCCTCCCACCAAGCGCTTGTTTAACGTCATTAGCTTGACGAAGGATACGATCAACCCAAGCCCGTAGCACCGAGCGACGTTTTGATGCTCCTTGCGACACACTCACACTCCCTTCTCGAACAATCTCGAAGATTCAGAACGTGGTCATTATCAACTCTCAACTCCCCCACACTTGGTTCAAACTCCTCTTCCAACATCTTTGAGTTAAACTCTGCAAGGAAAGATGTTTCACAAATGGTGAGGTTAGAAAGAAAAGAGTTATTGATCACTTCCTGTCACGCCCCAATTCCCGAGGGAAGGCACGTGTGCCGGGACGTGGCAAGGGGTTGGAGTTAAGAAGTGGGGATAGAAGGGGAATCATAGCTTAAAGCATTTTAACCATATTATTATCATTTAATTAACTACGGGATCGGGACGTACAGCACGAACTACGGGGTAGGAAAACCATACCGCCCGTACCGGCCGCCATGTCTGAATACCCGTAAAAATAAAGTAAAATATTTAAATACGGGATCGGGACATATACAGCTCAAACTATGGGGTTGGTTAATCCGAACTTCCCATGTTGGCCGCTGTCTGAGTACCCGTAAGAAAAATGTAGAAGTAGGAGAAACGTAGAGATTTTATTTCAGAAATATGAAATTAACTTATCATAATGTACATGAGGGGTGGACTTTATTTTAAAACGTAGTGGAAGCGTTTTATTCTTTTTACACCGCAGCAACAACAACAGCCCTCCCTAGCTCCTGCTGCTCCACCAGATTCCTTTACCTTAATCTGCAAAACATTTGGAAAGGAATTGCAGGGCTGAGTACTAATGCACTCAGTGAAGTTATGCCGAAAACATTCATAATAAAAAGAATATCCATGATAATAAAGCATGCATAGAAGGGTTTAGAAATCATATAACTTCCCTGCACACGAAAACCCATTTTCGTTGATTGCGCGCAAATGCGTATTACCATGTTACCCTTATATTGATCCCGGGACGTACCACTGCCGGATCCCTTTCTGATGGAGCCTATAGTTTGGAGACAATGGAGTATTTCATCCACTAGTTCTCCCCTCGAAGTTAGAACCAATTGGTGATCAACCCAATGATATCTAACCGTGCGCACAGCCCCTCGATTAGTGTGTTAGACCAATCGAAAGACCCGATCGTAAACATAAGAGCCTTAAACATGTAATCACGCATCAAAACATTTTTCATGGATAATCCCACATTTTAGAGCTTACTAACTCAAATAATACTTTGAAAAGAGAAACCCCACCTTTATAACCGAAATACCGAAATAACTTGAATTCTTGACTTCGTAGACTATATAATATCTTTTTGCTAATATACGGGCATTAACTAACTAACTAATGAAGCTATAGTTCTGGGTGTTATCTCCTAAAAATGAGGGACAATCGCCCCCTTTATATAGGAGGAGGATAATAATTAATTAATGAGATATAGGCTTGGTTATTCATCACATAGCTTAGTCGAGTCAACCCTAATGTAATAGGTTGTCCGTGTGGATCAACTGAAAGAGGCATTATACTTGAGTAAGCTATGCATGAAATATACATATGGACTAATTATCTGAAGGACACGTGCCTAATGTTGGCAAGTTAAAAGATGTTTATTTTGCATGCATATTTCCATGCATGCATACGTATATATATGTATGAACTAATAGTATAACTAATGCATGCATAATATATTATTACCTACGTATATATATATATATATATATATATATATATATATATATATATATATATATATATAAGTAATTACGAAATTTATGAAATTATATAGGATCTATTTTAATAATTTGATAAGAAATTAGGGATATTACATTCCTCCCTCCTTATAAAAATTTCGTCCTCGAAATTTCACATACCTGGATATTCTAGGTCAGGATATTGAGCTCTTATATTTTCTTCTAATTCCCACGTGGCTTCTTCGATGCCGTGATGATTCCATAGAACTTTAACTTGCGAAATTTCCTTGTTTCTCAAAATTCTAATCTTACGATCAAGTATGCGTACCGGTTTCTCCTCGTACTGTATAAAGGTCCCGGCTTAGAACTACCTCGTCGTATTTGTTCACGTGTTTCGGATCAAACACATATTTTCGTAGCATAGAAACATGAAAAACATTATGAATACCTTCTAAGTTAGGCGGTAGAGCTAACTTATACGCGACGGGACCTATCCTCTCGAGAATTTCGAATGGCCCGATATACCTAGGACGTAACTTACCTCGCTTCCCGAATCGTATGACTCCCTTCGTAGGAGACACCTTGAGAAATACGTGATCTCCGACCTCGAACTGAAGATCAGTGCGTCTCTTGTCAGCATACGCCTTTTGCCTATCTTGTGCTTCTTTTATCCTTTGTCGAATTAAATTGACGACTTCAACCATGTCCTGGACTAAGTCTGGGCCTAATAATCTTCTTTCACCAACCTCGTCCCAATAGAGCGGCGATCTACACTTACATCCGTATAAAGCTTCGTACGGCGCCATTCCTATAGTTGCTTGATAACTGTTGTTATAAGCAAACTCTACGAGTGGTAGGAATTCTTCCCAGTTGTCCCCTCGGTCTACAACGATAGCTCGGAGCATATCTTCTAACACTTGTATTGTTCTTTCGGATTGTCCGTCAGTTTGAGGATGAAAAGAAGTGCTGAAGTTCAACTGAGTTCCCATCGCTTCCTGCAGGCTCCTCCAGAATTTTGATGTGAATCTTGTATCTCGATCCGACGTAATCGAAACAGGGATCCCGTGTAGTCTCACTATCTCCTTGACATACAGTTGAGCTAACTTGTCTAGTCCTAAAGTCATCTTGACTGGCAGAAAATGGGCTGACTTCGTAAGCCGGTCAACTATAACCCATATAGCTGTATTTCCTGGCGTTGACTTTGGAAAACTCACCACGAAATCCATGTTGATATGTTCCCATTTCCACTCCGGAATAGGCAATGGTTGTAATGCTCCATATGGTCTTTGGTGTAGCGCCTTCACTTGTTGACACGCAAGACATCGTTCTACGAATGGTGCAATATCCTTCTTCAGGGCCTCCCACCAGAATTTTTGACGTAGATCCATATACATCTTCGTACTACTGGGATGAGCAGTGTATGGCGTATCATGAGCTTTGTTTCACTAAAAAGTGTTCGCAATAGAACGAAATCCTATCGTAGCACTAGCAAGTAAAACCAAAGTATCGAATCTCAAGGAAAACTTAACAGGGCAATTAATTATGTAGTAAACCTAAAACTAAGAAAGCAAGTAAAGAATATTTTGGGTTTTTGTTTTAAATCCTAGGCAAATAAAATAAATTAAAGCAATAAATAAAAGCAAGTAAATAACTAATCTAGAACTCAAGAAATAAATCTAAGAATTAAACTAGAAGAAAGCAATTAAATCTACCTAGGCAAAAATTATGAAGAAAGCAATAAAGAAAGCAACGAAGGAATCGAATGCAAAGAAAGAAGCATAAATAAATCTAGACATGATGAATTGAAATCTGGAAATTAAAAGCAAATTAATCTAACTTGAAAACTTTGAAAAACGAAAGAGAATTGAAAGTAAGAAAACGAATCTAGACTTTAAACTTGAAATCGAAAGAACGAAATTAAACTAAGGAATTTAAACGGAGCAATTAAGAAAACGAATCTAAAACTAAAGCAAGCAATTAAAACGAATAAACGAAAGCAATAAAAGAACTTACGAAAATTGAGACGAAGCACGAAGAACTTGAATTAAATAAACGCCTTGAATTAAATTGCAATAAACGAAGAACGAATCCGGATCCGAACAATAGAAAGCTAAACTAAAGTATTTGAATCTGAAAACTAAAGCTAAATAATGATAAAAGATGGTTATAATTCGTGTACAAGGATGGTATATATATACTAGGTAAAAACCTAGATAAATAAGGAAAGGATAGCTGGCCGGAGCGTTGGACGGTCGTCCAACGTACGTTGGACGCTCGTCCAACGTCGCACTCGCTGTGCGCTGCTTTTCTACTCTGGACGCTCGTCCACCGCAGTGAGCGCTCGTCCAGCGTACTCTGGACGGTCGTCCAGAGCCTTGGACGATCGTCCAGCGTCTTGCTCGCTCCAAACTTGATATTTCCTCAATTCTTTGCCTTTTTCGAGCCGTTTCCTTCCGTTTCTTCCACCTAACGATCCTACACGAACCAAACTCCAAACAACCAAATCATAGCAAAATACAAACGAAAAAGACGCAAAACATAACGAAACGGACTCGACAACACTACGAAAATCCTAACATTAACACACCAATCAAACTCCCCCACACTTAGACCTTTGCTTGTCCTCAAGCAAAACAAAACAAACAATAGACTCAAGTATCGTGAACTATATTGGCCTCAAAGCTTTTCAAAAACAACTCTCATATTCATGATCAAAACTATGCACACAACCTTAGCATCAATCAACACAATCTACTCAACTAATTCAATGTATGCTAATCCATCAAAGAACACTCCCAAACATGTGAAATTTTGTATATGAAAGTGAACACTCTACTCTCTCAAAGAAAAGATGTAATATAATGCACATCAAGAAGGTTCACTCAACATCAATGCAATGCAACATGTTTACCATAAGCTTGCCTTTAATCTCAACATCTCCACCTAATGTAATATCTACAAACAAGGATCAAAAAGGTCTTTATATAAGCTAATGTAGGGACATTGGTTAAGGTAGGGAATATATAGGCTAAGTGACTCAAAATGCTCTTAATCATCAACCTCTTTTTCAACTCCAACCAAAGTATGGATTTTAATCTCCATCTTCTACCCTCCAACACACCAATTACAAACTCAAAGATGCTAAACTATACAAATCAAAGCTAACTATCCCCTTATGCTTTTTTTTTTTTTTTTTCTTTTTCTTTTCTTTTTTTTTTTCTAGAGCTCAACTAATACATGTCCTTTCTAATTTGAACAAAGGCTCTATTTTTTTTTATTTTTTTTTTCTTATCTCTTTTTTTTTTTTTTCTAAGCTTATAGGGATAGCTAACTACACTTAAACAAGCATCTAAAATTCCTTTTCTTTCTCTCCTTCTACACCACAACAAATATTTTTCAATTATCTCCTTCCATATTACCAACTACAACTAAGGATACCCATAATCATCCAAACCTCCTATCATCCGGTTTCACAAAGAACGGCTAATAAAGGCTCAAAAGGGGTAAACAAAGGATTATGAACAAGGTTAGTGTATAGGAATCATGTGGCTAAAGAAAGATGGCCTAAGATCATTTCCTAGTTCGTAAATATACTAAGGTCTTGATGGAGAAACAAGGCAAGTTCTAGAAACAACGAAGCAAGCATGATCACTCAATCAAGAATAGGCATAAATATGCACAAAAAGCTCAAATCTCACGGGTTCAAACTATCTAGTTCCCGACATCATAGCATACATCAAATTCATCGAATAAAATGCGTCGCTTCGCCAAGGTTCCATGCATAATAAAGATCATGAATTTTTCCAAAAATCAACGCAATTCTCTATCATTGGCCAAGTCCACAATACTATCATCACATGCTCATTTGACTCAACGACTCAATTAACTCCTAAGACTCAACAAAATTAAAAACTACATGCCAAAAGTTCAAAGATCCCCCCCACACTTAAAATCAAGCAATGTCCCCATTGCGAGAAAATAAAAAGGAAAGGGATAAAGAGAACTTATCGCAATATGACGAACACAAATACTCAAAATCTCGAGAGACTCCAAGTATCACCTACAAAACAAACACAAAACACAAATACCAAAGCGTAAAATCGAACAAAATAAAAAGAAAACAATAAAAGACTCAAACAAAAATAAAAGACACAAACATGCTATGGGTTGAAGAAACCTCGGAAACGTGGATCATTCCATCGGGGATCGTAAGGAGACCACCAACGAGGGTCGTTCGGGTCCGGTGGAGTAGAGGTAGAGGTAGAGGCCACCGAGAAGTCGGTAAAACGAGTCAAGTGACTCTCCATGTGGGACACCCGACTATTCAACCCCGTCACTTGGGTCGACAAATCATCGAACCGATTAAACACATTCTCTTGGAATTGTGTAAAATCGGTCCTAAAGTCGGCCCAATAAGGGGGAACCTCGGCCTCCATATTTTGACGAGCCCGGACGCGATCTCGGCTAGTGTAGTAGTGAATCAAACGCTCGTTGTCATCCGGGACGTGCTGCTCCTCCGCCTCGTCTCCATCCTCTTCCTCGTCCTCGTTGTGCTCCTCATCATCCCCTTGCTCCTCATCATCGTCTCCGTCCTCATATTCCTCCTCCTCATCATCCGACTCTTGACTTGGGAGACCATGGAGACGACGAGCTGCATGATAGGCAATAACAGACGCTCTCTCCCGAACGGGAACGAACTCGGTCGCCCCTCGCATGAGATGAGCGTTGATAAGCTCGTTGAGGGTGATCTCCTTGCTTCGAGTTAAGCCGGTGCTTTGAGAAATATCTACGCGCAAATGGCGTGCCAAACCTGTAGCCACATAACTCAAAGTAGGGTGTGCTCCACTCTTGGTTTGCACATTAGTAAGTTGGGACCGTATAAACGGAGCCATACACACCCAAATATTGTTAGAGGCACAATGGAGCAAATAAATTTCTAACGCATTCACCTTATTATGCTCTTTCTTACCAGTAATCATGCAAGACAGAAAACGATGAAGAATTAATAAAGCATGATCTTTGATAAAAGCACTCGGCACTCCAGAAGCTTTATAATTAGTAACACCCGTTAACGCAAACCAAGCATTAGACACATTGAAATCAGACGGCATGAACTCAGACAAACCATCACCCACATGAAAACCAAATGCTTCATGCATCACTCGCCTAGGAATTTCCCACAACTCACCCCGAAAAGTAGCATACATACAAAGCTCATTCTCCTCATTACGTTCTAACCTAAAGCTAGAACACATTTCAATACATAAACTCTCGTGTCCATCCCAAGCACGTGTAATTAAATTCATAAGTCCTAAACAATCTATGTATCCTCTAAGTGTATCCCACATAGGTAAACAACGAAGAAAATCCATATTGAAGTGCCTAGGAGGTCGAATTTCCTTACCTCGTAGACGGCTATAAAAATTTGTGGTCTCGAATCTCTCCGTCGGGAAGGGAACGTGCTGTTGACGGCCATAAAGCTCCGGAGAAACTCCGGACGGGTGGTAGTCGGGGCGGCGATGCAACGGAATGCGTGCATCGGTGAGAGGGCGGGCTTCTCCGAGCTCTCCACGAACCATGGTAGCGACAGGAACGAAACGGGAATGAGACGGGGAAATTGACGGCGAAAAACGGGCCGGAAACGCAGCTCGCACTGGACGGTCGTCCACTGCACCTTGGACGCTCGTCCAAGGTGAATTTGATGCTGGGCGAGCGCTGGACGTGGGCTCGTCGGCGGTGAGCGACGGCGAGGGCAGGACGACGGCGGCTGTGTGGCGAACGACGACGAGGGCAGGGCGAGGGCAGGGAGACGTGTTGACAGAACGCGGCAGCTGTGCGGCGCGGCTGGTGGCAGCGGCAGTGGCAACGTCGGATTCCGGCGATTGAGGCGAAAGCTTCAAACGACGGCGGTTCTGGGGTGTTCAATCTGCAAACTTAGAGAGGGAGGCGTGAGAAAGAGAAGAGAGGAGAAAAGGGTTAAGTAAAACCTAGTGAAAAATCAGATTCAAAATCGAATTGGGGCCCGTCTTGCGCTGGACGCTCGTCCAATGTACGTTGGACGCCCGTCCAGCGCGGCGTTCGCAGAAAATTGAAGGGCTGAATTACGTCGGACGCTCGTCCAGCGTGCGCTGGACGCTCGTCCAACGCGACCCTCGCTGAAAATTTTTGGCAACTCAAAAATACGCTGGACGGTCGCCCAGCGTGCGCTGGACGCCCGTCCAGAGTGGCCCTCGCGGAATTGTGCTCAAATTCTCCATTTTTCTCCCTCTCGAAGCCTTCCGTGCCATTGCAATCCTTAAGAACCATTCCCTGCACAAACACTTAAAGAAAAACACACGAAAAATAATGAAAATAAAAAGAAAATACATCCTATTCTACAAAAATAAAATAGAGAAAGTGGGTTGCCTCCCACCAAGCGCTTGTTTAACGTCATTAGCTTGACGTACCAAAAACTCAAGAGAGAAGTGGAGGGTCGGAGATGAGAATTGTTTCCACCGTGTGAGGTAATGTTGTCCCTTCGATATATGGCTTCAATCGTTGCCCGTTGACCGAGAAAATGTATCCCGAATCCTCGTTCTTGATTTCCACTGCACCATGAGGGAAAACTTGCACCACCGTGTATGGACCTCCCCACCTAGACTTAAGCTTACCCGGAAATAATCGAAGTCGAGAATGAAAAAGAAGTACCTTCATTCCGGGTTTGAACTCCTTGAAGGCTATGCGTCTATCATGTAGACGTTTCACCTTGTCCTTGTAAATCTTGGCATTGTCGTAGGCTTCGTTCCTTAGCTCGTCGAGCTCCTCCATTTGCAAAATCCTCCGATCATGAGCATCGTCGAGGTCGAAATTGATGCGCTTGATGGCCCAATATGCTTTGAACTCGATTTCAACGGGCAAATGGCACGACTTACCATAGACGAGCCTATAGGGACTCATTCCAAGCACGCCTTTGTAAGCCGTACGATATGCCCAAAGAGCGTCGTTCAACTTGTCGGCCCAATCCTTCCTCGATGGCTTGACCGTCTTCTCTAAAATCCCCTTGATTTGTCGATTGCTCGTCTCCGCTTGTCCCGACGTTTGTGGATGATAAGGAGTCGCCACCTTGTGTGTGATGGCGTTCTTCTTCATGAGCTTGGCGAACAACTTGTTGCAAAAATGTTTTCCCCCATCACTAATGATCACACGAGGGAAACCAAACCTACACAAGATATTTTCCTGCACAAACTTCAAAACAACGTGAGAATCACATGTCTTCGTGGGAATGGCTTCAACCCACTTGGACACATAATCGACCGCAAGTAAAATGTATTCGAAACCATGGGATTTAGGAAAAGGTCCCATAAAGTCGATGCCCCACACATCAAAAATCTCAACCACTAAAATAGGATTAAGGGGCATCTCATTACGGCGACCTATAGAACCTGTGCGTTGGCAACGATCGCATGCAAGGTAGAAGGCTTGAGCATCCTTGAACAAGGTAGGCCAATATAATCCACTTTGTAGCACCTTATGAGCAGTCTTTTGGCCTCCAAAATGTCCTCCACTCGGCTCCTCGTGATAATGTCACAGCACCTCGGTTTGCTCGTGGTCGGGAACGCACCTTCGAATCACCTCGTCCTTCCCAAGCTTGAACAAGTGAGGATCCTCCCAATAGTATTGCCTACACAAACGAAGAAACCTTTTCTCTTCTTGAGCGTTAAGGACGGGTTTAGTGTCCTTATCGGCCAAGTAATTAGCAATATCGGCAAACCAAGGGGTAGCACTCACTTCATTGACATTCTCAAAGGGAAAGGGATCACAAATATCATCAAGAGAAGCATAAGGGGGAGGTGAATCGAGGCGAGAGAGATGGTCGGCCACAAGATTATCACTACCTTTCCTATCACGAATCTCAATATCAAATTCTTGCAATAATAAGACCCATCTAATCAACCTAGGTTTTGCTTGGGCTTTAGTCAAAAGATGTTTAAGAGCACCATGATCACTATAAATAATCACCTTAGACCCTATGATGTAAGATCTAAATTTATCTAAGGCAAAAACAACGGCAAGCATCTCTTGTTCGGTGGTGGTGTAATTCACTTGAGCAGGATTAAGAGTTAAACTAGCATAGTAAATCACACGAAGCATCTTATCGACTCTTTGACCCAAAACAGCCCCTACGGCATTATTAGACGCATCACACATAATTTCAAAAGGCAATGACCAATCGGGACCAACTACAACGGGAGCAGAGATGAGTTTTTCTTTTAAAGTGAGAAAGGCATTCATACAAGACTCATCAAAGTGGAAAGGCACATCTTGAGCAAGCAAACGACAAAGAGGTTGGCTAATTTTAGAAAAATCCTTAATGAATCGTCTATAAAAACCCGCATGACCAAGGAAACTCCTAATACCTTTGACATCACTAGGTGGTGGCAATTTTTCAATCACCTCCACTTTCGCTTTGTCGACCTCTATGCCCTTACTCGAAACTATATGGCCTAAAACAATTCCACTTCTAACCATAAAATGACTCTTTTCCCAACTCAAGGTAAGTCCACTCTCAATGCATCTCTTAAGGACTCTCTCTATTTTCAACAAGCAATCATGGAAAGACGACCCGAAAACAGAAAAATCATCCATAAAAATCTCTACAAAATCACCGATAAATTCCGAAAAAATAGACATCATGCATCTTTGGAACGTACCCGGTGCATTGCAGAGACCAAATGGCATCCTCCTATAAGCGTAGGTCCCGAAAGGGCTTGTGAAGGCTGTCTTTGCTTGATCCTCCGGAGCTATCGCAATTTGGTAGTAACCTGACAAGCCATCTAGAAAACAATAAAATTCTTGCCCGGCTAACTTATCAAGCATTTGATCAATAAAAGGGAGAGGAAAGTGGTCCTTTTTGGTGGAAGCGTTGAGCTTCCGATAATCGATGCACATCCTCCAACCGGTAACCGGGCGCGAGGCGACCAACTCGTCCTTCTCGTTCTTTGACACCGTGATTCCTCCCTTCTTTGGAACGACGTGCACCGGGCTAACCCACTCACTATCAGCGATGGCATAGATAATACCCTCCGCCAATAGCTTGTAGATTTCCTTGCGCACGACCTCCATGAGCATTGGATTGAGCCTCCTTTGTCCATCTCGTTTGGGGCGGGCGCCTTCTTCGAGATTGATGCGATGCATGCACGTGGCCGGGCTAATTCCTCGTATATCCGCCAAGCTCCATCCAAAAGCGAGCTTATTCTCCTTGAGTATGCCCACCAAAGCTCCTTCCTCTGCAAGAGACAAAGAAGAAGAGATGATTACGGGTTTTTGATTTCCTCCCTCTAAAAATATACATTTCAAATGCGATGGCAGCTCTTTCAACTCCAAAGGCTCCGGAATCTTCGAGCCGGGCTCGGGGTCTTGAGGTGGAAACGGTAGCTTGATTCCAATATCCCTCTCCATTCGCTCCCATTCCATTTGATCTCCGGATCCCCAACACACCTCCTCGGTGTCAAAATTCTGCACAAAAGAGCACTCGGCCAAGGCATCAACCTTATCGATGAAAGAACAATTATCAATTAAGTTAACCGATGACATAGGTCGACTCTTGTGCATAGAAAACGAAACATCCTCTCCTAAAACGGACATCTTAATCACACCACTCTTCACATCAATCAAAGTATTAGTAGTAGCCATGAAAGGACGACCTAGCAAAAGTGTGTGCTCAATACCATTTTCTTGTACCTCACCTATCTCTAAGACCACAAAATCAACGGGAACAATCAAACCCCCTACGCGAACAAGAATATCCTCAATAATACCTCTAGGGTACCTAATAGATCTATCCGCCAATTGAAGGCTCATGCGAGTGGGTTTAAGTTCTCCTAACTCTAATTGCTTAAAGATAGAATAAGGCATAAGATTAATACCGGCACCTAAATCTAGCATACCGCATGCTTCCTTACCATTACCTAAGGAGATAGTGATAACGAAAGAACCTGGATCTTGTTGCTTAGGTGGAAGAGGGTGTTGCATAATTGATGTCGCCACCTCCGATACCGCAATCGTCTCCATCTCATCGAACGGCTTCTTCCTCGACGTTAACTCCTTCACGAACCTCACGAACGGTGGCACATTGCGAATGACATCAAGGAGAGGCAAGTTCACGTCCACCTTTGAAAGAAGCTTGTACAAATCCATGAATTGTTGATCCCGCTTCTTGTTCTTTACTCGACTCGGATAAGGAATGGGGGGAACATAAGGATTGGACGTCTTGTGGAGAGGTTGGGACTCTTTCTCAGCTTCCTCGGACTCCGTGTGTGCATTCTGGGCGCTGGACGGTCGTCCAGTGTCGGCTGGACGCTCGTCCAAGGAAGGGCTCGCACTCTGCTCTTGTTCAGCGTTGGACGGTCGTCCAGTGTGCGCTGGACGCTCGTCCAGCGCGGGCTTCGCTGAAAAGTTGTCTGGCGCTCGTCCAGGGGCACGCGTGACGGTGGGCGGCCGTCCAACATTGGACGGTCGTCCAGAAACGCTGGACGGTCGTCCAGCGTGCTGTGCTGCCAGGTTTTTGCTCGATCCCCATCGCGAATTCGGGCTCCACCTATCATTCGAACGGCCTTGAGGCGGCATTGTGACTCCATTATCCACGTGCCTCCCGCTCCGCAACACCGAGACAGCTTGGGCTTGATGCGGTGGAAACGGAGGAACATATGGGGGATATTGCACCTCGTTAGCTTGTTGTGGTTGGATCCCTTGGCTCGGAATCCGCCCCGGTTGTTGCATCAAGTGCATAGATCCCGAAATTTGGCCAATGGCCGTCTCGAGCCGCTTCATGTTTGCATCAAGTGCATGGAAACGATCCTCATCGGCGGGAGGCTTTTGTGGAGGTCCTTGAGGACGAGAGTTCGGATATGGTGGTGGTGGTGTAGGATTAGATTGAGGAGGGTAATATGGAGGTGGTGGATAATATGGATTTGGAGGGTATTGAGGGGGTGGATAATATGGTGGAGGTTGAGGGTAGTAGGGATTTGGTGGAGGAGGATAGGGGTTATTATATGGCGGAGGACGCCTATTCGGATAGGTAGGGGGGTTACCTTGCCCTTGTGTCGGCCTCGGATTTTGGTAGCGTCCATTGTATCCCCCTTGGTATCCTTGATGTGGTACTTGAGGTGGGTATCCTTGAGCGGCGTAGACCTCGGCTCCTCCTTCGTATTGAAACTCCCCCATGTTGTGGCACACCTCCTTGATGTGTCCAAGCTCTCCACAAATCTCGCATTGATCGGGCTTCCTCTCTTCCTCCTTCGGGGCCGGTGCACTTTGCTTAACCTTCAAATTCTCGAGATCCCTATACATGTCGGCAATTTGCTTCTTCAAGTCGGGGCTCATCGAAATTACACTCGCCTCCACTTTCCTCGGTCTAGCTGATTTTTGTTGAGAACTCGCAGCAAGCGTCTCGAATATATCCTTCAACTCTTCAGCCGTCTTGACCGCTATGTTGCCTCCGGCCGAACTATCCACCATGAATTGGCAAGTTTGGTTGAGGGCGTCGTAGAAATATTGCCAAAGCAACTCCGGTGCCATTTGATGATGAGGGCATTGTTGGAGCAGCTCTTGGAACCTCTCCCATGCTTCGTGAAATGGCTCATCGTTGTCTTGGGAGAAATTCATAATCTTTGACCGCACCTCTTGAGTCTTGCGGTTGGGATAGTACTTTAGCATGAACTTCTCGCACACCGCATTCCATGTGGCGAGAGAGTTGGCCGGGAGCGCCAAATACCACGACCTTGCTCGATCCTTGAGGGTGTACGGGAAGCACTTCATCTTCAAGGTGTCCTCCGTGAGTCCCGCGAGTGGGAAAGTTTGCACCACCGTGCAAAACTCTCGGATGAACGTCAATGCATCCTCGTTGGCCAGCCCGTGGTAGGATGGAAGCAACGCCATGTGGTGAGGTTTAAGCTCATGATTCCTGACCGCTTCCGTCAGGACAATCGCCGAAGTGGTGGCCGTGAATGTGGGGCGAGCAAAATCGCCCATGACTCTAGCTGCCATGGCTTCGGGCTCTGCAAACAACAAGACTAAACCAAAGTCTTTAGAATCGATCTCCTCCTTCTCCTTCGCGGTTAAGATCGCTTTCCTTTGATGGATGTTGTCGAAATAGGGCGCTAAATTCCTTTGAAGACTTCGGCGACCATGCATAAACAACACTCAACAAACGGGTTAAACGCACCGAGTGGGAGAAACAAGAAATCGAAATAACACAAATAAAAAAAATAAAGCAAATAAAAATACTACACAATCAAAAGCCTAAAGTTTTCCCCGGCAACGGCGCCAAAATTTGTTTCACTAAAAAGTGTTCGCAATAGAACGAAATCCTATCGTAGCACTAGCAAGTAAAACCAAAGTATCGAATCTCAAGGAAAACTTAACAGGGCAATTAATTATGTAGTAAACCTAAAACTAAGAAAGCAAGTAAAGAATATTTTGGGTTTTTGTTTTAAATCCTAGGCAAATAAAATAAATTAAAGCAATAAATAAAAGCAAGTAAATAACTAATCTAGAACTCAAGAAATAAATCTAAGAATTAAACTAGAAGAAAGCAATTAAATCTACCTAGGCAAAAATTATGAAGAAAGCAATAAAGAAAGCAACGAAGGAATCGAAAGCAAAGAAAGAAGCATAAATAAATCTAGACATGATGAATTGAAATCTGAAAATTAAAAGCAAATTAATCTAACTTGAAAACTTTGAAAAACAAAAGAGAATTGAAAGTAAGAAAACGAATCTAGACTTTAAACTTGAAATCGAAAGAACGAAATTAAACTAAGGAATTTAAATGGAGCAATTAAGAAAACGAATCTAAAACGAAAGCAAGCAATTAAAACGAATAAACGAAAGCAATAAAAGAACTTACGAAAATTGAGACGAAGCACGAAGAACTTGAATTAAATAAACGCCTTGAATTAAATTGCAATAAACGAAGAACGAATCCGGATCCGAACAATAGAAAGCTAAACTAAAGTATTTGAATCTGAAAACTAAAGCTAAATAATGATAAAAGATGGTTATAATTCGTGTACAAGGATGGTATATATATACTAGGTAAAAACCTAGATAAATAAGGAAAGGATAGCTGGCCGGAGCGTTGGACGGTCGTCCAACGTACGTTGGACGCTCGTCCAACGTCGCACTCGCTGTGCGCTGCTTTTCTACTCTGGACGCTCGTCCACCGCAGTGAGCGCTCGTCCAGCGTACTCTGGACGGTCGTCCAGAGCCTTGGACGATCGTCCAGCGTCTTGCTCGCTCCAAACTTGATATTTCCTCAATTCTTTGCCTTTTTCGAGCCGTTTCCTTCCGTTTCTTCCACCTAACGATCCTACACGAACCAAACTCCAAACAACCAAATCATAGCAAAATACAAACGAAAAAGACGCAAAACATAACGAAACGGACTCGACAACACTACGAAAATCCTAACATTAACACACCAATTAAGCTTCACTCATAATTTCGTTCTTCAACTAATCATCTCTTGGAACACACAATCTCCCATTATACGTTAGAGCTCCGTCACCTACATTTGCGAATCCCTCTTTAGCTTCTCCAGTTTCAACCTTCGATCTCATTTTCTCCAAAAATTCATCTTTTCTCTGAGCTTCGATGATTCTTTGTCGTAAATCAGGTTTAGCTATCATCGCTGCTATGCATCCTGATACGGTTTCGGGCGAGCATACGACTTCTAACTCTAGAGCAGTGAACTCTCGAATAAGTATTTCTTGTTCCGTGATCAGACATCCTAATTTCCCTCTATTCTTTCGACTAAGAGCATCTGCTACTACGTTAGATTTTCCAGGGTGATAGCTGATGATGCAGTCGTAATCCTTGACCAACTCCAACCATCTTCTCTGTCTCATGTTCAACTCCTTTTGTTCGAAGAAATACTTGACTCTTGTGGTCAGTGAATATTTCGCACTTAGCTCCATATAGATAGTGCCTCCAGATTTTCAATGCATGAACTACTGCTGCTAGCTCCAAGTCATGAGTCGGGTAGTTCAACTCATGAGGTTTCAACTGTCGTGACGCATACGCAATAACTTTATGGTTCTGCATCAGCACACATCCCAAGCCTTGTTTTGATGCATTAGTAAATACGAGAAAATCTTTGTTGCTCTCCGGAATTGCTAATACAGGGGCAGAGGTCAGTCT
Organism: Thymus mandschuricus; assembly: GCA_029379335.1. Lineage (NCBI taxonomy): Eukaryota > Viridiplantae > Streptophyta > Magnoliopsida > Lamiales > Lamiaceae > Thymus > Thymus mandschuricus. The sequence continues at coordinate 31,287,606 of CM057072.1, forward strand.
CTTCTTCAGTTCTTCAAAGCTTTGTTCGCAGTCCTTGGTCCACGTGTACTTTACTCCCTCTTTTAGTAGTTGCGTCATGGGTTTGGCCAATTTTGAAAATCCTTCAATGAACCTCCTATAATATCCTGCTAGACCCAAGAAACTCCGTATTTCGTTTGCATTTGTTGGAGTTTTCTATCCACTGACTGCCTCGACTTTTGCAGGGTCCACTTTGATACCTTCGGCTGAGACGATATGGCCAAGAAACATAACTTCTTTCAACCAAAATTCGCATTTGCTAAATTTGGCATATAGTTTCTCCTTACGTAATGTTTCTAGTACGCTACGTAAGTGTTCTTCATGTTCACTCTCACCTTTTGAATATATAAGAATATCATCGATGAAGACAATGACAAAACCATCCAGATATTGATGAAAAATCCGATTCATCAAATCCATGAATACCGCTGGGGCGTTAGTGAGACCGAATGGCATGACTGTGAACTCGTAGTGTCCGTACCTGGTTCGAAATGCTGTCTTCGGAACGTCTTCCTTTTTCACTTTAAGTTGATGATACCCTGACCGAAGATCGATCTTTGAAAACACGGATGCTCCCTTCAGTTGATCAAAGAGATCATCTATCCTTGGTAGCAGGTACCTGTTTTTGATGGTTAGTTTATTCAACTCTCTGTAGTCGATGCACATCCTCATACTTCCATCCTTCTTCTTTACAAAAAGAACTGGCGCTCCCCATGGCGACACACTAGGTTGTATGAAACCTCGATCCATTAACTCCTGCAGTTGCACCTTCAACTCATGTAACTCTTTTGGGGCCATCCGGTAGGGTGCTTTGGATACTGGTGTCGCTCCTGGTTCCAGATCAATTGAAAATTCGACCCGTCGATCTGGGGGTAATCCTGGTAGCTCTGTAGGAAAGACATCTTCATACTCTTTAACAACAGGTACTTCACCGATCTCTATTCCCTTCTCCGATTGTTCCTTCAAGGTTACCCAGAAAGCTTGACAGTTTCCCTTTCGTAGAATTGATGTTGCTTCCATTGCTGATATAATTGGTACTCTCTCACCTACTCTTACGCCATGCAAACTAACTATCTCCTCCTTATTCTCGAAATAGACTTCTCTGTCTTGACAGTTAATGGTCGCTCCATTTAATTCTAGCCAATCCATCCCTAGTATCACGTCAAATTCCATAATGGAAATGACGTACAAGTTCGCCACAAAGATTTGTTCACCGATCTTAAGCTCCTGATTTACGCAAGCTTCTTCTGACAACATGGTTCTTCCAGATGGGATACTTATTTGTAAAGGTTGATCTATTCTTCCGGGTATTATATTTAATTTATGACACGCGATTTGCGAAATGAAAGAATGGGATGCTCCCGTATCAAATAAGGCTAGAATAGGTATGTTGTTGAGGTAGATCATACCTGCAAGATTTCCGGGTGCTCTTGCTGCTTGCTCCTGATTTAGAGCGTAGGCTCTGGCTTGCTGAAGTGGCCTGGGCATCGGTCTCTGATTTCCTTGGTTCATTCGTGGAAGTGGAGGTGGCATAGGCTGAAATCTTGCACCTTGGTTCCCGTTGAAAGCTGGACAGTCGCGAGAATAGTGTCCTGGCCTTTTACACCAAAAACGAAGAGTAGTTCCGAGCTTGCATTCCCCAAAATGATATTTCTGACAAGTGCGACAAAGTGGCTTCTCTCTATTCTGCATTGGTTGTTGAGTCTGCTGAAAGTTTCCTCTCCATGGCTGTTTTCCCCTGAAATTTCCGGTATTCCCTTCTTCCCACTTTCTTTTCCCCTTGGCTTGGTCTGGTACATTATTGGGTCCCCTTTCCTTTGGAAGCATGGATTCTATATCCATCGCTCTACTCAGTGTCTGAGCATAAGTAAGTGTTCCTTGACTGGCTAAGGAAACACCTATCTCGTGACGTAAAACCCGCCTAAATTTGTCGGCACGAGCTGTATCTGTATTCACCAAATGTGGAGCGTAGCTTGACAGCTGATTGAACAGTCGGTCATACTCCATGACAGTCATCTTTCCTTGCTTGAGATTCCAAAACTCGTTCTGCTTTTGTTGTCGATAACAACCTGGTATGTATTTTTCATATAATTCACTTTTAAAATCTTCCCAAGTGTACTCCTCCCATTGCTCTTGAGTCATGGTGCGTCGAACGGATTCCCACCAAAAGTCAGCTTCGTCGACAAGCTGGTACGTTGCTAAAGTTAACCGGTTTCGATTTCCACAATCGATATAGTCAAAGATCCTCTCCATCGATCGAATCCATCTTTCGGCATCAGTTGGATCACCGAGCCCGTTGAAGGTAGGTGGATTTTGTCTGCGAAAACACTCATCGATCCTAGCAATAGGTTGGGGCTCTACTCGATCGTTACATTCTGGGTTTGCCTCAAGGTTTCCGTTTCTCCTTTGATCCATTTTTGTAACATAATTTTGGTTAAAAGGGTTTATAGAACAATAATAATTGCCAAGGCATGTTGTGGTTAATCTTAAACAACACACATCTAAATAAATATGCATCATGTATAACATTATCAATACATGCCTTCTCGAAAGCACTTTCTATACATAGACATTATATATATATATATATATATATATATATATATATATATATATATATATATATATATATATATATATATGTTAGTCGAAACATAAAATGTCAGGTTGGCTCGTAAAATGCCCACACCAAAAATCCTGACCCTTCCTACAAAATATATTAGTAGACATATTTATATTCGATGATCGTTCCTGCCTAATAAGAGCTGCCATGATACGAGCCCTGGTCCTCCTCCTCTAAATCAGAATCATCACCAGCATTGTCATTAATATTAATTCTGACTCGAGTTGGTTCCATCGTCCTCATCCTCGGTTTTCGACTAGGCCCACCATTCTCTACATGTGAGGTGGTTGTTGGAACCGTTTCCCGGTGCTCAGGACTCGTTGGTGGCATCTCCGGCTGAACTCTCGCTCTGGACGGGCCCGCCTCGACTTCATTTGTACCTCCTGCATTGTGAAATGAGGGTGGTGCGGATTGAGTAGCATCATTTTGTGGTAGTGCTCCCATCATAATCCATCTAGTGATGGTCATGTGAGCAAACGTCAAAAAGTCAATGATCTCCGCATCAGTGATTGCGTCTCTGACACACATCTCCGACCGGAGATGCTTTGCCCATTCACTCCATTGCGGGGGTAGTTGTCGAATCAACCTACGAACTGCTTCGACCTCGTTTAATCCTCCCTGCACTGCATTGTTGTATAATGCGGCTAAACGTGCGACGAATTCTCCTACCGATTCGTTAGGAATTCTCTCACAATTCCTGAACTGGTAAATATAATCTTCTAGTATATAGCGGTTAATTTGTCTTCTTCGTGGATCCATAGTGATAGGGATTAATATCAGCAGTAATGCCCAAATAACCAGAGTTGATAAGAATATGTACTTTCCTCAACTCTGGAGCTACGGCATACTAGAAGCCACGGTGAATGTAGAAATCTTATCAAGAAGAAATGGAATGAAAAGCTCTGGGTGAGACAAGCTTTACTGTCATTATTATCAAGATTATTTGATAATAATCTTAATAGGAGTCAATGGAGGTTGTTCTGTATATGAAGTATGTCATCAAAGAGATTTCATGAGCATTAAATGCTCAGCATAATCAAGAACCATATTCCCTGTAGAAGCCGTGGGATTTTAGCCATTCCCAGAAGCCCCATAAGATCCGTAAGCATCTGCAAAGCTAAGAGGATCTGATCAGATCCCATAAATGTGCAGCAAAGCTCAAGGTTCTGCATAACATACGATCCGCGTGACTCTACTCACTATAGAGTGAGGACCACCACATTCATGACGAAGGATACTTTGTCTTCGTCGGAATTCCCTTTTCTGTCCTTCCTTCGCACGAATGCTCACTTTTTACCCTCTTTACACCTATAAATACTAAGTGAACGCACAATCACAACAACACATCATTCTCGGCGAACAACACGCTCCTTGGCGTACTGTTCCATTCAATTCCATACTCCCTCCTACGAGCTCCCCTGAGCTCAAGCAGTCAAGGCGTTCAAAGCCTTCCTCCGGGAAGCTCTAGTTTCCCTTCACCTCCATCCTCTTTTCTCGACGCCGGGAAGAATCTCCATCTTAAACCCTGTCCTAAGCCTAAGGTAAAACCCTCATTGCCAAAAGGGAATGAGGCTCGACGGAGCTCCGTTCTCCTTGTTCCCCTCCTTTTTCCTGTTCCATTTCTTCAGTATCTGCTTATATGAGTGTAAAACTCCATGAATCTTGCTAGTTTATGGCTAAACATGCCTTGTATGCCCTATTCATAGCTCGACTATTATTTGTCATCACTACGCGAATCATGCTCTGTGTAAAATACTCATCTATGGTTCAATACGCACATGAATCTCTTGCTCTTTACTGCTTTAACGCTTTACCCATAAATGCTCTTTGCAAAACTCTATAAACAATACTCTAAATTGTTGTGGATCTCAAACCCGGATCTATCAACTGGCGCCGTCTGTGGGAAGCTTCTTGAGTTGAGATGTTGATTTCCCCTGTTTTTATGCAAAATTCCAGCTCGTTGTTGTAATGCTGCTTGCGATTTCCCTTTATTATGTCCTTATGTGGAGAATATGAGGAAATCTGATGTTACATTGATTGGGAATGCCCTGTTTGTGATCTAGCTAGCAGAAACTCTGATGAATATGCTGTTGTTTAACATTTGCTAAGCTCTCCTCGGTTACGAGCTGTTGGGTGTGATACGATTTTAGGATTATGCTCCCTTTGAAATGGAAATGGTAATAAACACTTCGATTGAAAGGAAACTTGTGTTTGAGAGGATGATTCTCTCTCCTTGAATGTGAATTAAGAATTGATATCAGTAAGTACTGTCAAAACCCATGGGTTCAAGGGGCTAATCCCTGTTTATCTTCGAAGCTTTAGTTGATTCTGATGATATGCGCATAAACTTGCCTTTTCATTTGCCCTGTTGTGATGATCATTTAAAATAGCGGCTATCTAGTAGAAGAAATATGTATTGAACGCAAGATTTATACTATTCCTGGAGAATTTTAGTATGTATACCATGAATTTGTGACAGCTATACCACTTGTAATTCATGAATTCAACGATTGGAAGCAATCTCAAGGCCTCATCTCTCTCATGACATGAATTTTGATGGCTAATCTTTTGTTGTTTTGTCAAAAACTTAAGGTTGTGAGGGATCCAGAGAAAAGACGGATCGCAAGCCACAGCAATTCCAAAATACGTTCGCGTCACCTTGTATACTTGGTGAGCATACAATTCTGCCTGTTATATGCTCAATATGAAACCCATTCATAAGATGCAAAGGTCTGGTGATTACGAAATAAGGATCCCCACTAAAGCTAGGCGAATGCTCCTGAATTGCCATGACCCTAAAACCCATGAAGTAATAAAAACATTAAAGAAAACGGAGAGTCAAAAGATGCTAGGGCTACCCCATCCATGTTGATGAAGGGAGCCCGCATCTGGAAGCAGAACCTCCTTTCAGAAGCCCTGTCTAACAGGCAACTCCCTCGTAAGCCCCGAATAACGGGCAGAGCCTTCTCTCAGAAGCCCTGTCTAACAGGCAACTCCCTCGTAAGCCTCGAATAACGGGCAGAACCTCCTCTCAGAAGCCCTGTTTAACAGGCAACCCTCTCGTAAGCCCCGTATAACGGGCAGAACCCTTTCTCATAAGCCCTGTCTAACAGGCAATACTCCCAAAAGCCCTACTACCTAGTAGGCAATACCCTCGTAAGCCCCATGTAATGGGCAGAACCCTCAGAAGCCCTACACAGTAGGCAACATCATCGTAAGCCCCATATAATGGGCAGAACCTGTCACAAGCCCTATTTAATAGGCAATCCTCCTTAAAAAGCCCTGTTTAACAGGCAACATCATCATAAGCCCCATATAATGGGCAGAGCACCTTACAAGCCCTACTTGCTAGGCAACCCTTTCACGAAGCCCTATCTAATAGGCACCTCTTTTGTAAGCCCCATTCAATGGGCAGAATCTTCTACAAAACCCTATCCAATAGATGACTCCTTCGCAAGCCCCTTGCAATGGGCGGAATTTTTCCCAAGCCTTGCTCTAAAGGCGGCATCTTTGCATATCGCTCCTGTAAGTTTTACCCATTGCACTCCAGTGGGTAAAATCCCGCTTATATCTCGCTTTACAAGTGGTACTCTCACAAAATTCTACTCGATAAGCAATACCTTTATAAACCTCCAAGGAGGATATTGCCTTCGTAAGCTTAACTTGATAGTCAGCGCTTCTGCAAGCTTTATAAAATGGACCAAGTTCTCGTGGGCTTGGTTCAATAAGTAATATGCTTAGAAACCCCGCATAAGGGACACCATTCTCACAATCCCTGGTTAACAGGGAATATCTTAACAAGAAAATCCTATAAAATAGGTGTTAGTGATAAAAAGGGGCTATACGGCCGAGGCATATCACATTAAGCTTAATAAAATAAGATGCCACACAAACTTTTAATAACCTCTCCTTCTGATCAGATCCCTCCCAGAGGTCTCGTCAGGAAGGTCTCAAGAAGACAAACAACCTAGCAAAATAAATTTTGTAAAGACAAATGTCACTAACATCAGCTCCATGAAGGCGAAAGCCATTCTTGAAGAACCTCATGCTAAGTAGGCCACGCTTGTTAAAACCGCTTTGAATGGTTAACACTCGCAACAGGATCTGCTAAGCCAGCAGTGGGTCGTAACTAAATCTCATATGATTAAGATGCCTCATCTTAAGAGGAAGGAACTGTGTCAAAACCCTTTGTCATAATCGAATTCCTATCTTTAAATCATTATTTACCTTCATCACATGTTGGCAAGGGTCGCCCCCTTCCAAGAATCCTATAACCAATAAGCTACACTTGTCAAAGCCACTATAAATAATGCTCAAATGCAGAAAGCTTGTTAATAGCTAGTTACATATACTTCAAGTCTCTCTCAAAGAGCATCTGGAATTAATCCTCTACACGTACTTAAGCCTTTGGAGATCCCTGTAAGGATGAATGTTACATCAGATGCCGTTTCCAAGGAAGCCGGTCAAGCCACCGGGAATCCGGAAAACTCTGTGATGGGACACAAAGGAACGGGCACTATGCTGACAGAGGCTAGTGTCAAGATGGAGGCTCAGTTTTCTCCAGCTATGCTTCAGCAAATGAAAGCCCTTATCGAAGGAGTAGTAGAAGGGGCTGTTGAAAAAAGACTCCACAGTTTAGGAGCAAATCCTCAGAACACAGATCCCTTGGGCGAGACCCAGGAGGGGGGAGGAAGTAAGAGTACTCCCGCAATGCATAAGCAGAAGCCTATGCATCAAGGCGTGACTCAAGAGCTAGTCTCAAGGCTGCCCCCGACAGTGGCCGAAGAGGAAGAGGGATTTTCTACTGATTGGGAATCCCCAGACGAGGAAAGTCCTGAAGAGCTTGAAGGAAATCTCAATGAGAACCCTGAAAGTGCATGGGCCAAGAAGTATGCCCAACAGCAAGAGCAAATGAAGCTCTTAGCAAAGGAAGTCAAAAAACTGAAGGAACAAAATCAGGTCGTGGAAAGGGCCTCAAAAGAAATGGAGACAAGCAATAAAGAGCTCCGCAATTCGAAGGAAGGGAAGAATCCAAAACCCTCTTTAAACAATAGGAATGGAGGAGACAAGTCAGAGCTCTTTCCCTTATATATTGACGAGAATAGTCCGTTTTCAGCGGACATTCAAACGGATCCTGTTCCAAGCAGCTTCAAAACAATCTCTTGCGAGTATCAGGGGAAGGGAGACCCTGAAGAACACTTGATGAAGTTCGAAAGCTTATGCCTCCTTCATCAATACTCAGAAGGGGTTAAGTGTAGGGTATTCCTTACAACCCTGTCAGGTGTTGGGGTTGTTGTATAACTAAAGCAAAACCAGTTGTTTTAGTGGTTACGACACAGGTCCACTGTTAACAATCCCTATCTGGAAGAATATGTATAAGCAAGAATAAAGCCCATTATCTCATGTTTTAGACCACGTGTCGATCTGAGTTCGGAGAGGATCACGAAGGTCGTTGATAATGATGAGATATAAACAATTCACAGTCGAGATAGCTTGGGCTGAGCTATCGGTCTTGACTGCAGCTTAATGGTAGTGATGAGTCCTAATCACTAATTATGCTGGTACGGTGGAACGTATTGAAGGATCAACAGAGATGATGCTCTTCTGATACTGACCCTATATCAGAGGTGATATAGGTGAAGAGCTATGGATCTCAGGCTCTAGCTCGATCTTAACCTTGGTAAACTATTAGATGTATATGTATTCTTCGATGTTACTTTGATTTACGAAGACATGAACTTCTCGTTAGTTCATCTTAATCATGTCGTACTTTGGGTAACACGAAGATGCATAGTATGTCTAATAAGTGTTATCAATAAGCCGTGTCCTGTGTGAGTGCAGGCTGACGATATCCCCTCAAGGGAGTTCACAATGTTTATTATACCAAGTCATGCATGCTGATTAAGTTCAGGTATAATAATGAGGAGTGAACGGGTACTACCTGAGGAATAGATGTTAACAATTAGGAGCAGTCATGATAGCTCTAAATTGGTTAACGGATATGGAAGGTCTTAAACACGGGGGTCGAACTATACAAAATACCTACCCAATCTACATAATTGGGACAGAGCGGTGATTCAGCTATGACACTATAGTGGAGTGCGTCATAGTTCTAATGAGATACATGTTCAGGGGTGGACATGGAAATATCGAATTAGATAAGGCCCAACTCTGTCTGGTATCCGATCCCTAGGGTGGCCCAAACAGACCTCAGGAATCGATCTAAACAGTATTATTGAGTATGGGCTCAATAATTGGACTCAGGCCCAGTATATGATATAGATTGGATTTATATCCATGTATATGGATAAGATTAAATCTAATAAGATAAGATTTATTTATTTAAATCTTGTGGGGATAAATATCATATCTAAATATATTTGGTATATATTTAGTTATTTATTCTTCTACTGATATGAGAATAAATTCTATCTGTTAGAATTAATTCCGGATATACAGTTGCATAACGGAACAGATTAATTCCTAATTAATTGCGTATTAGTTAAGGAATAAGATTTGTAAGTTATGGAAAGGAATAAATATGGGATATGGCATTAATATGGTTGGAGATAAATAAGGAATCATATCTCCTTATTTATGAACCATATATATATACTCTCAAAGTCTCACACAAAACCCTAGCACACATTCTGATCTAGACACCAGAATTCTCTACGAGAATTGGCGCAGATCCCTAGGCGAGTGAGAGAGAGTCGGCCGAGTCTGAGGAAAGGAGATCGAGGTTCCGTGATCTTGTGACGTCCACCAAGTCTCAAGATCTGAAGGTGTGGGATCACATCCTAGAAGATCAGAACCGTAGATCGATCAGACACGACTCGGATTCCTCGTTTCCATAATCGTAAGGTATGTACTCGAGCTTTTGTATGACATTATGTGCACGATCGACTCAACACAACCGAACCAAGATCTGGGTCGGGGCGGCTTTCAAGCAGCCGTTCCAACAATTGGTATCAGAGCCAGGTTTCTGGATCGGCTCTGTGTTGAGTCGAATTTAATGTTCATGCATTCGAGTAATCATGATTATGTGTGCATGCTGCTGTCCGGGAATTATGTGCGTTGTTTTATTCGTTTCGATTTATCGTTGTTCGTTTGTTTTGAATCGGCGAGATAATAAGGTGCCGATTAGAATAGGATTCGTTTTTCTTGTATTTTTTCGATTTTCGTATTGTATTATTGCTGTAAATCGGAGAATTGCTGAGGAACGAGGTCCGAGGAACGAACAAGAGACGAAAGACGAACGACGGCCGCAGGCGGCGGCGCGTCGGACGCACGACGGCGGCAGCGTAGTTCGCGGCTGTTTTGGCGCTGCTGCACCTCGTCGTTCACGGCGGCTGAACCCTAGGGTTCATCCTAGGGTTCAGGCGAAGCCGGAACGAGTGGCGGCGGCGGCCGAATCGGCGGCGAACGGCGGCGACGGCTGGTGCAGCGCGGCGGCTGAAAACCCTAGCGGGTTTTCGGGCCTGCCGGCGCTGCTGTAGGCCTGAACCACGGCTGCCCGGTGGTCCAGCGCCCGGCTCGACGTCGGAGACGGAGCCCAGTCAGCGCCGGATGACCAGCAGCGGCGCGGCGACGGCGGTGGACGCGAGTGGGAGCAGCGGCGGCCGAAACCCTAACGGGTTTTGGCCCGCACGCTTCTGGGCTCGAACCACCGCGGACCGGAGGTGGCTCGACGGCGACAGTGGGCGCGGACGGAGGCAGGAGGAGGTCCGGTGGTCGGGGACCACCGGCGACGGCTGCTGTGGCGGGTTCAGATGGCACCGCGGCGGCTAGGGTTTTACCCAGCGCGCGCGCGGCTGCCGGAAGCCCCTACGGCGGCTGAGGCTCGAACCCAGCACCTCCGGTGGTGCTGGGGACGCCGGCGAGCCAGTGGGAGCGACCGGTGGCATTCCAGCCACCGGCGGTGGCTCGCGGCGGCGGCGCTGTTTTGTGCAGCGGCTAACGGCGAAGGCGACGGCGGTTTGGGCGACGGTGACGAGCAGTGGCTCGGGCTGGGCTGCAACGGACGCACCCAGCCCGGACCCAGCCACGTCAGGCTCGTCGTGGAGCCGAAACGGGGTCCCCGGCACGCACCGCGGCGGCGCGTGTGCTACACGCGTGGCTCGGCGGCGGCGCGTGGCCGAATTTCGAACGATGGGCTGCACGTTTTTGCAACGTTCGGCCCATTACGTTGACGACGGCTAGGGTTTTCCGAAACCTAGGCATGATCGTCGACGGCTAGGGTTTTCGTACCCTAGTTCGTTTCGAAATTAAATCGCTTTCCGTTTTAGGTAATTAGGGTTTTCCGCACCCTAATTTTTCGAGCACTTGCTAGTTTTGGAAGGTGGACTTGAAGATCGGGATAGGCTTCCAGAATCGAAGATTAAAGACCGAAGCTTGTTTCGGGGTTTTTATTTTAATTAAATGTAATAGATAGGGCTTTCCATTCCCGGTCGGCAGCCTATTTATTTTCGTTTTAATTATTATGCATGCTATGGATGGATTTAAATTACGCGATGAGTATGATTAGCATGTTTTGCATGTTATAGTTGCTTTTCATTGTTTGCGTAATAGAAATAACATGCATAGGGGTCATAGCATGTCCGTTTTAATGATTTCATTGCGAGCACGTTTTATTACTTGCGCTTAGAAATCATGTGATAGGACTTAATTGTCTATGTGCTACGATTGTCACACAAACCCATAAAAAGACTAAGCGGTATAATTAATCGATTATCTGTTAATTGATTTAAAGGACCTCCATATTTGGTTTAAAAATGAAATAATTAGCATTCGCGTTGACGATGAGTCTTCCTCCCTATAGGAGATGCTGATTATGGAATTCATTGGTTTAGACTTCAAAAGGATAATTTGATTTTAAAATGAAATAATTAGTGTTCGCGTTGACAATGAGTCTTCCTCCCTATAGGAGACACTGATTATGGTTCATTGGTTAAATTCAAAATTGATAATATGGAAAAATGATTTTATAAAGGTAATTCCTCCTTAACAGGTGGGTTACTCTTAATAGAATTAATTTTTCGGAATATTAAAATATGGTTGTAGCTTAGCTGCTTAATGATGAATCCTCCTATAGAGGTCACTTCTCAATTTAGCAGGGTCCTGAGGCACGGGTTATTATTTCTTTGTTTCACTATGGTCCGTGTGATGGGATAAGAAATAAAATAGACTGCGGTCATGGTCGATAATTTTATGGATAGCATTCACCTATAGTGGACTATTTGTAAATAGTATCGGGCTACTCGTTTGTTGGTTCAATGTTATTATTGGGTTTCTAACATTGATAACATAAATTATTTGCGCTTATAAGTTGTTTACTTGTTATTTATTTCAGATATGTCTATTGTTTCTATTCGCACGAAGATTTGTCGTTTAGCTTATTCCGATGGTGTTCCGGACTCCTTTCGATTTCGACTACTCGGTTTCCTGGCACGGAAAGAGATAGGTTTCTTGAGGTATGAGGATTCCCCTGATTTCCCTAACCTAAAGAGATTTCTCATGAGGTTTAAAAACCTTGTACGGATGTACGTGTTCTATGGTGGTGTTATGTCGGGAAAGACTGTTTGCGAGCTTCTACTTGCATGTTTCCCGACTTGGTTCCTGGCCCTCAGAGAAGCGGTTGTCCCGACCCACATCGTTCACGAGGACCCAATAGCTCTCATTGCGGAGTTACTCGTGGTAGATGCGGAGAGGATTGATATATTGCGGACTTCTTATGAGGCGGAGAGGAAGTTCTGGGATCGTCCTATTAGGGATGTCGATGTTAATCGGCATTTTACGGCCCGGGACAATGAGTCCATCATTGATGAGTACCTCCAGTCACTAAGGATTGATGATCTTGATCATGACGGACTCGTTCACGATGTGAATGAGCTGATCTCTGATCAATCCATTGATGAAGTGGGCGATTCCGAGTCTGTAAGTCTCGTTCACGACATGAATGAGCTGAGCTCTGATCAGCCTACTGAGGAAGTGAGTGATGCCAGGAAGGAGAAACCTCCGATAATAAAGGTTTATCAGAGGAGGAACAAGAAGTTAAAGGTAGATGGAGGTATGTCAGACTCTTGTAACATTAAAAACCAAATTATACTAGTTTAGTCCTCACGGACGGATTTAACTAGTGGATACTAATTGTGGTTTGTTGCAATCTTTGTAGGTTCGACTACAAGGAACGAGTAGGACGACTTCAAGTTCTTGAGCTCGACAAGCAACATTCAGTTGATGCAGTTGTCTAGCAGACTTGGAGATTTCTATCTTACGTTTTATCTAGAGTTTTTGGATACTAGATTCTGGATTATTACTTTTACACTACATTTAGTTGCCTTGTTTTGGCAGGATACTTATGTTTTACATATTAATGGATGATTACTTTCTTACATTGTATTAAAGATTTATTTCTTTAATACTGGTTGTTTTGATATATCATTCGTAGTGGGAGTAATAACTGTGAATTTTGAAGGATATTCCAAAATGTGTTATGATAAATGTGGTACTTCTTGTTCAGAATTGTCTCTTAGCAAAATACTACGTCACTATGTCTAAATCTATTTCCTTTCCTTATTTGAAATGAAGTGATTAGCATTTATGTTGATCATAGATTTCATTGTGATTTATCATGAATTGATTAGCATTCGCGCTAAGATTGCGTTTTCCCTTCCCACGGAAATGCTAATTGTAAGTTTCATTGGTTAAATCTGTTCGGAAATAAGGATAGTTTGCACACGAAGTGTCGCAATTTTGATGTTAGATTTAGCAATTAGTTGGACAAGTAGTTATTTTTCAAGGAAAGACAAGTATTTATTCTTGATTAACGTCCAAGAATAAAAGGAAATTATGGATTGGAACATCATAAGGCCGGAAGTACAAGACAGATAACCAAAAGGATCTGCACAAGATTATTTAAGAATCCTTGTCACAGTGGGAGTATTTTCGGGTGTGTCTCGAAAATTGTGAATTGTTCATCAAGAAATCTAGTTTCTTGGACAATGAACAGACCAAGTTGACTGGTAAAGGATAAGTTAGATGAAGATGGTTGCTTATCATTGATTAGTCTATGAGTTTAACACTCGAAAGACTTGCAAGTTGTATGCTCATAATAGTTGAGGACATACATGAGCGAACATGGATGTAGTTTGAGAAAAGGGAAGAATTTTCTCAACAGTTCTATGTTTCGGGACAAACACTTTGAAATGTGTGGTTCAATGATTAAAGCATTCATTTGTCGAACAACACATATAAGTCCGTTCATGAAATGTGTTGACAAATGGTATATCTCTCATCTACAAAGGACGTTGAAATGGTTGTCTTGTACATTGTGTGATAATATTACTAGCACTTGAACAAGGTGTGAAAATATTATCTGACACAATAAGTGGTGATTATCCGAACAGTTTAGAATGAAGGTTAGGAGTAATGTTAGATATATCCTACAGTCGGATAGTATAACGTTATTCAAGTACTCTTCATAGACTACTGTTGTGGCAAAGCTTGCAATACACCTGCGTGTTGCATAAGGAGCCAAATGTATGTTAGTGCTGTGTGCATGGTAACGGATATAGTCCATCATGTTTGTGGACACGGATAATCGAATGGTAGCTAGAAAAACGACATCACTGACCTTAAACTATGGATTCACGTAAGAAGCGGAATTTTCTTGAAGATTCTCACGCAGTGAAATGCTGAGAGGGAGCTAGATAATTCAGGGCTTAGCTTCGTGAATTGGCAGTAATCTCAATTTGTTAGAATTCTTACACCCCCTGGAGAATTCTAAGTGCAGTAACAAATTTCTGAGATTTGGAAATGCCGGTAACAACATAGTGAGTACCTTAAATTAAGGCGATTTCGTGGAGAAAATAGAAACACTAGAGGAATGTACGATGACGGTTCCTTCACTAAGTGCACCATGTCAGGTATACTGTAGCACGTGGCTGACATGTCTTAGTGAGCCTCCCACGGCAATATACACTAAAAGGGTAAAATCTTTAAGTATAAGTGGGAGAAGAAGTGTATGATGGTTGTTAACGATTGCGATTGTTAACATTGTACATGGATGAAGTCATATGGTTTCCTGTAGACGCGTTGGTATACTAAAAGGTTTTACTTTAGTATAAGTGGGAGATTGTTGGGGTTGTTGTATAACTAAAGCAAAACCAGTTGTTTTAGTGGTTACGACACAGGTCCACTGTTAACAATCCCTATCTGGAAGAATATGTATAAGCAAGAATAAAGCCCATTATCTCATGTTTTAGACCACGTGTCGATCTGAGTTCGGAGAGGATCACGAAGGTCGTTGATAATGATGAGATATAAACAATTCACAGTCGAGATAGCTTGGGCTGAGCTATCGGTCTTGACTGCAGCTTAATGGTAGTGATGAGTCCTAATCACTAATTATGCTGGTACGGTGGAACGTATTGAAGGATCAACAGAGATGATGCTCTTCTGATACTGACCCTATATCAGAGGTGATATAGGTGAAGAGCTATGGATCTCAGGCTCTAGCTCGATCTTAACCTTGGTAAACTATTAGATGTATATGTATTCTTCGATGTTACTTTGATTTACGAAGACATGAACTTCTCGTTAGTTCATCTTAATCATGTCGTACTTTGGGTAACACGAAGATGCATAGTATGTCTAATAAGTGTTATCAATAAGCCGTGTCCTGTGTGAGTGCAGGCTGACGATATCCCCTCAAGGGAGTTCACAATGTTTATTATACCAAGTCATGCATGCTGATTAAGTTCAGGTATAATAATGAGGAGTGAACGGGTACTACCTGAGGAATAGATGTTAACAATTAGGAGCAGTCATGATAGCTCTAAATTGGTTAACGGATATGGAAGGTCTTAAACACGGGGGTCGAACTATACAAAATACCTACCCAATCTACATAATTGGGACAGAGCGGTGATTCAGCTATGACACTATAGTGGAGTGCGTCATAGTTCTAATGAGATACATGTTCAGGGGTGGACATGGAAATATCGAATTAGATAAGGCCCAACTCTGTCTGGTATCCGATCCCTAGGGTGGCCCAAACAGACCTCAGGAATCGATCTAAACAGTATTATTGAGTATGGGCTCAATAATTGGACTCAGGCCCAGTATATGATATAGATTGGATTTATATCCATGTATATGGATAAGATTAAATCTAATAAGATAAGATTTATTTATTTAAATCTTGTGGGGATAAATATCATATCTAAATATATTTGGTATATATTTAGTTATTTATTCTTCTACTGATATGAGAATAAATTCTATCTGTTAGAATTAATTCCGGATATACAGTTGCATAACGGAACAGATTAATTCCTAATTAATTGCGTATTAGTTAAGGAATAAGATTTGTAAGTTATGGAAAGGAATAAATATGGGATATGGCATTAATATGGTTGGAGATAAATAAGGAATCATATCTCCTTATTTATGAACCATATATATATACTCTCAAAGTCTCACACAAAACCCTAGCACACATTCTGATCTAGACACCAGAATTCTCTACGAGAATTGGCGCAGATCCCTAGGCGAGTGAGAGAGAGTCGGCCGAGTCTGAGGAAAGGAGATCGAGGTTCCGTGATCTTGTGACGTCCACCAAGTCTCAAGATCTGAAGGTGTGGGATCACATCCTAGAAGATCAGAACCGTAGATCGATCAGACACGACTCGGATTCCTCGTTTCCATAATCGTAAGGTATGTACTCGAGCTTTTGTATGACATTATGTGCACGATCGACTCAACACAACCGAACCAAGATCTGGGTCGGGGCGGCTTTCAAGCAGCCGTTCCAACATCAGGGACTGCTCAACACTGATTCAAACAGTTGCCAAAGGCCTCCATACATTCCTTCATGGACTTAAAAGAGGTTTTTCTACAGCAATTCGTCAGTGCTAAAAGGACTACTCGGAATTCCTTGCATCTGACGACCATAAAACAGGGTGCCAACGAAAGTCTGAGAGACTACATGACACGCTTCAATGAGGCCGTCCTGGAGATTCCAGGAGTAGAGCCGAAATTAAAGGTGCATGCCTGCGTAGACGGCCTGAAGCCTGGACAATTCTTCGCCTCCCTCATCAAGAAAGAGGCTGCTTCTTTTGAAGAATTACTGACGAGAGTCCAAAAGTACATCCATATGGAAGAAGCTTTGAGCAGCAAGAGGGCTGAATTGGCCTTTCAAAAAGAAAAGAAGCCGGAAGAAAGAAAAAGACCGGCTCCAGATGCTAAGAAAACTGATAGGAATGAAAGGTTTCTAAGATCGTTCACCCCATTAATCAAACAACCGGTTGATCTGCTCGAAGTGGTCCTGAGGAAACCTGGAGTTCAGATCCCTGCCGGATATAGGCAGCCGCCAAGGAATCCACCTTCTGAAAGATTCTGTAAATTCCACAATGACTTTGGTCACATGACCAACGATTGTAGGAACCTAAGAATTGCCATTGAAAAGCTAATCCAGGAAGGAGAGCTCTTGGAATATGTCAAAAGGGAAACAGAACAAAACAAGAAGCGCAAGGAAGCTCCTGAAAAAACAACTGATGCCAGCCAAGGGCCAGAACCCAAAGGCATTATTAAAATGATATATGGAGGGCCAACCATGGGAGACTCCAACAGAAGCAGGAAGGCATCTGCTAGAGAATTGCATATGCATGAAAGGCATGGGGTCTGGAAGGTCGAAGCAGGCCTACCTCCACCAGAAATCTCGTTTGGGCCAGAAGATAACCAGAAAGTAATTCATCCGCATGATGATGCATTAGCATCACAGTGGAAATAGAAAGGTACCAGGTCCAAAGGGTCTTTGTAGACATAGGGGCCGCAGTCAATGTTATATTTGAAAGTTGTTTCAACCAAATGAGCCTCCAGAAGCCATTGAATGGAGTAGCTACGGCCCTGCACGGTTTCTCAGGAGACCCAGTGATGTCACTAGGATCAATTGATTTAATGCTCACTCTGGGTGAAGGGCCTACACGAGTGTCAAAACCAGTCACCTTCTTGGTGGTGCGACAGCCATCTTCCTATAACATCATTCTGGGAAGAACTGCTTTAAACCCGTTTCAAGCAGTGGTTTCCACTTACTATCTGATGATGAAATTTCCCGTGGGAAATCAGGTAGGGCAAGTATCGGGAGATCAAGAGGTCTCGCGAAAATGCTATGTCCAATCAGTTCAGGCAGGAGAGGCCAGGAAAAGGCCGATGGCAGAACCTGCCACCGAAGGGGATGAGATGAAACTCGAGGGGAAAAGACTCAAAACCCCAACTCCAGCAAGAGAAGGTCAGAACCTTTCCGCTTCAATGGAGCACTTGTGGATCACTAGCAACAACCCTCCTGAGGAACTGATGATATCCCAGGACCCAGCCAAGCAACTGCTGCAACAGATAAACGAAACTAAAGAGCCTGAAGCTGAAACCACAGGCAGGTGCCACGCCCCAATTGTGAGAGGGCAGTGGGAAGCATTGATAACCCAGGCAAGGACTAAAGTCAAAAGTACAAAGGAAGGGCTGGATCAGGAAGATGTCGAGGAGACAACAGGCAAAGGAAAAGTTAGCACCCTCGAAATATGCAGGGAAAATTGAGAATTATTCTCAAAAAGAAAGTATAATGGGCTGTCACCCCCTATTCGTTTTGAAAAACTCTTATTCCATGATTAACTGATGTATGAAACATTGGATCATACATCTTTATCTTTAAAGTAGCTATATTTCGTATGTGTTTAGCCCTCAAATGAGGTGTAATTCCTTTAGACCCTTACACCTCACTTGGGGGTGAAGTAGGGGATACCCATATACCCATATCCCATTAGTTTAAAATGCTATTTCAAAATGTTGCCATTATTCTACTATTTTGTCCCATCACCCTAAAAATACTGGGAATATCTCTACTTCACCACCTTAGAATACCTCAGCAGGTAGAAACAGGGTAAAAAGTAAAGCCCTTATAAATAACATTCTAAGCTGAATAAGAAATAACAGAAGCATGTTATAAACAGGGCTTCGAAGAAACAGCTGGCCCAAGTCAAAAATAGTAATTGTTTATGCTCCAATAGCACGGTTTCAGGGTCATAAAAAGCACCCCACCACAAACACCCAAAAATAGATTGTTCAACAAACATCTCATTCAAAGCAATGCAATTAAGGCAAAGGATTCGGAAGAGGAGCTAAATCCTCAGAGCTGGATGAGTGAGAGGAAGAAGCCCATTCCTCGATAGCAGCCAAAGCAGAGGAAGTAGAGGGACCACCTTTGGGAGAGGCCGCGGGAACCCGTAAAGCACCTCCTTCATTAGAATCATCTCCTACCTCTTCAGAAATGGGTAGTAAGGAGGCAGATGCCCTACCGGTAGATGGACCTGAAGCCTTCTTTCCTCTTAGATCCTAATGGAGAAGAAAATTCCAAAATAAGCGGATAAATTTTCAAAAATAAAACAGGCAACGAAGAAACAAGAAAATACCTGGTCAAGAACCTTCCGAATAGACCTCATAACCATGGTGTTATGAGGAAAAAGAGGGAATAAAGGCGCCTCCCAAGAAGGGAGATTCTCGATGGTCCTAGCAAGCTGACAAAGAATTTGAGCTGCCTCTATCAACGCAGGCATATACCACGGCTCTGTGGAAGGAAGGGGACGACCCCTCCGGAGGGACTCAGGCTCTGTGTCGAACATTCTTACTATGGCCCCGGCGTTGATAGCAGTAGCCTGCTCTGGAATCACCAACTGCTTACAGCACTCAAGGATAGCGGAAGTTGTCCATGCGGTTAGAGGATCGAACATACGCAGCCAAAAATCATGGGATTGGAGATAGGCCTCAGGCAAACGCTTGATTAAGAAGTCCAGGAAGGCCTGACCGTGAGGAGTCATCAGTAGGTTGGACTTGCAATCTTTGACTCCAGAAGAAACACCCTGGCTCATCCCTTCTCTCCTCCCTTGAGTAAATGAGGAGGTTTGGACCTGTACTAGCTCCTTCTCATAACTGAGTGTCAGTTGCGCTATTTCTGCTACTTGAATGTCCATTAATTGCTCTACCCTCTCGGATGAAGCCTTTAGAGCTCTCTCAAGTTCTCTTATCCGCTCAGAGAGAGAAAGTGTATGCTCCTCTCTGGTTAGCAAGAATCCCCGAAGTTGGTGGATCTCAGCCTGGAGCTGTTCTCTGCTCTTCTCAGATTGAGAAAGATGCTCTCGCAATTGCTCTAAACTTAACTCTTGAACGGAAGGAGAACCTTCCGACACCTTACCCTTCTTCCTAGCCAAGAGCAGAGATGACTCACTTTTCCTCTTAGGAGAAGAGGAATAAGGTACTGGAGAAACAGGAGGGGAAATACCAACATCCCCATCAGTGAAAATAGGGGGAAATGAAGTTGATCGATCAGAAGCTATCAGGTGAGGGAAATAAGGCTTCAATCGAGGCCTACCGATCTCTACCTCCCGAGGATTCTCTGGGGAAGGGTTACAACCCTCAAGGCCCGTAGGTTACTGGGTAGAAGCATTGCCCCTCGATAAGGTAGGAGAGGAGTCGCCAGATCTCGTCTGCTCCATCATTTGCAATAGTTCCTCGCGAGCTTTTTGCCCCACACCCAGTTTGATAGAATCCATAGCTGCAAGGCGGAGATAATCGCCATAAAATAACAATAGATGGAAAGGTGTAAATAATGGAGATAAGTCCAAACTCTATAAATCTTAAATAACTGAGTAATAATTCCGAGGACGAAACATCAACCACATTAGAGTCGCAATCATTTATCACAATCCCGAAAAGCCAAAGCTAGCGATGTCCCCCCAAGACATGAACAGGGGAAGGGGTAAATGTTGCCCTAAAGAAGTTCAAAACAAACTTGTGCAAGAGTACATGGAAGTAAAATAAGGGAATACCTGAACGGAAGGGTAATTATCGAAGTAGTCGCGGAGAACGACTGATGATTCACAATATCGCCCTCTTCTTTCTAGGGTACAACGCAGAGAGAAAGATGCAGAAGTTGAAAAGAAAGAGTGGAGTGGTTTCTTACTTATCGCCCCACGACGTTTCGGAAAAAGGAAGTCCCCTTTTCATCTGAGGATAAAACAAGGTAGTAATAGGGCATATTTTTAAAGTATATTTTAAATAGCCTCGTGTTCTTCCACCTCGAAGGAAGGAATAATGATGAAAAGTGAGGAATAGGTCTAGCTCTATTCTCGGGAAGATAACCGTCGTTTCAGCTTCTCGTGCCATCAGGCATCTGAAAAAAAAAAAAAAAAAAAAAAAAAAAAAAAAAAAAAAAAAAAAAAAAAAAAAAAAAAAAAAAGGAAGAAAGAAGAGAAGAGAAAAAGGAAAGAGGGGCAATGGCTGAAGCAAGATTCATTTTCCCGCCAAAACGCTCGTCAGAAGCCCTCATACCGGTGCTTCTGGACCTGGGGGGGGGGAGTAGCTGGTAGGGATTAATATCAGCAGTAATGCCCAAATAACCAGAGTTGATAAGAATATGTACTTTCCTCAACTCTGGAGCTACGGCATACTAGAAGCCATGGTGAATGTAGAAATCTTATCAAGAAGAAATGGAATGATAAGCTCTGGGTGAGACAAGCTTTACCGTCATTATTATCAAGATTATTTGATAATAATCTTAATAGGAGTCAATGGAGGTTGTTCTCTATATGAAGTATGTCATCAAAGAGATTTCATGAGCATTAAATGCTCAGCATAATCAAGAACCATATTCCCTGTAGAAGCCGTGGGGTTTTAGCCATTCCCAGAAGCCCTATAAGATCCGTAAGCATCTGCAAAGCTAAGAGGATCTGATCAGATCCCATAAATGTGCAGCAAAGCTCAAGGTTCTGCGTAACATACGATCCGCGTGACTCTACTCACTATAGAGTGAGGACCACCACATTCATGACGAAGGATACTTTGTCTTCGTCGGAATTCCCTTTTTTGTCCTTCTTTCGCACGAATGCTCACTTTTTACCCTCTTTACACCTATAAATACTAAGTGAACGCACAATCACAACAACACATCATTCTCGGCGAACAACACGCTCCTTGGCGTACTGTTCCATTCAATTCCATACTCCCTCCTACGAGCTCCCCTGAGCTCAAGCAGTCAAGGCGTTCAAAGCCTTCCTCCGGGAAGCTCTAGTTTCCCTTCACCTCCATCCTCTTTTCTCGACGCCGGGAAGAATCTCCATCTTAAACCCTATCCTAAGCCTAAGGTAAAACCCTCATTGCCAAAAGGGAATGAGGCTCGACGGAGCTCCGTTCTCCTTGTTCCCCTCCTTTTTCCTGTTCCATTTCTTCAGTATCTGCTTATATGAGTGTAAAACTCCATGAATCTTGCTAGTTTATGGCTAAACATGCCTTGTATGCCCTATTCATAGCTCGACTATTATTTTTCATCACTACGTGAATCATGCTCTGTGTAAAATACTCATCTATGGTTCTATACGCACATGAATCTCTTGCTCTTTACTGCTTTAACGCTTTTCCCATAAATGCTCTTTGCAAAACTCTATAAACAATACTCTAAATTGTTGTGGATCTCAAACCCGGATCTATCACATAGTAAGACATGTGACTCAATATATTATACATTTTTCAATAAAAATTTTAACCATTCCTAGTAATCATTTCAATAATAACCATGTATCCTTGATGTATCCTTTGAAATAAAACTTAGCGCCCTTTATCATTTCACATGAGTTATATGGGTTCGATTGTCCCAAACATAACTAAATCATGAATCATAACCATGCATGTACACATAATAATATCATTTACCATTTACCCTTGGAGTTTGGTGTAGCAGCAAGCTTGAGAGTTGTTGTTGTTGTGCTTTCCAATTCTAATTTTAAATCATTCCAAGTTACGATTTCAGAGCGGAGAATTGCTCTGATACCATTATGTCACGCCCCAATTCCCGAGGGAAGGCACGTGTGCCGGGACGTGGCAAGGGGTTGGAGTTAAGAAGCGGGGATAGAAGGGGAATCATAGCTTAAAGCATTTTAACCATATTATTATCATTTAATTAACTACGGGATCGGGACGTACAGCACGAACTACGGGGTAGGAAAACCATACTGCCCGTACCGGCCGCCATGTCTGAATACCCGTAAAAATAAAGTAAAATATTTAAATACGGGATCGGGACATATACAGCTCAAACTATGGGGTTGGTTAATCCGAACTTCCCATGTTGGCCGCTGTCTGAGTACCCGTAAGAAAAATGTAGAAGTAGGAGAAACGTAGAGATTTTATTTCAGAAATATGAAATTAACTTATCATAATGTACATGAGGGGTGGACTTTATTTAAAAACGTAGCGGAAGCGTTTTATTCTTTTTACACCGCAGCAACAACAACAGCCCTCCCTAGCTCCTGCTGCTCCACCAGATTCCTTTACCTTAATCTGCAAAACATTTGGAAAGAAATTGCAGGGCTGAGTACTAATCACTCAGTGAAGTTATGCCGAAAACATTCATAATAAAAAGAATATCCATGATAATAAAGCATGCATAGAAGGGTTTAGAAATCATATAACTTCCCTGCACACGAAAACCCATTTTCGTTGATTGCGCGCAAATGCGTATTACCATGTTACCCTTATATTGATCCAGGGACGTACCACTGCCGGATCCCTTTCTGATGGAGCCTATAGTTCGGAGACAATGGAGTATTTCATCCACTAGTTCTCCCCTCGAAGTTAGAACCAATTGGTGATCAACCCAATGATATCTAACCGTGCGCACAGCCCCTCGATTAGTGTGTTAGACCAATTGAAAGACCCGATCGTAAACATAAGAGCCTTAAACATGTAATCACGCATCAAAACATTTTTCATGGATAATCCCACATTTTAGAGCTTACTAACTCAAATAATACTTTGAAAAGAGAAACCCCACCTTTATAACCGAAATACTAAAATAACTTGAATTCTTGACTTCGTAGACTATATAATATCTTTTTGCTAATATACGGGCATTAACTAACTAACTAATGAAGCTATAGTTCTGGGTGTTATCTCCTAAAAATGAGGGACAATCGCCCCCTTTATATAGGAGGAGGATAATAATTAATTAATGTGATATAGGCTTGGTTATTCATCACATAGCTTAGTCGAGTCAACCCTAATGTAATAGGTTGTCCGCGTGGATCAACTGGAAGAGGCATTATACTTGAGTAAGCTATGCATGAAATATACATATGGACTAATTATCTGAAGGACACGTGCCTAATGTTGGCAAGTTAAAAGATGTTTATTTTGCATGCATATTTCCATGCATGCATACGTATATATATGTATGAACTAATAGTATAACTAATGCATGCATAATATATTATTACCTACGTATATATATCTATATATATATATATATATATTATGAATTATATATATATATATATATATATATATAAAAGTAATTATGAAATTTATGAAATTATATAGGATCTATTTTAATAATTTGATAAGAAATTAGGGATATTACACTTCCTCATTCAATGCATGTGTCGAGCTTTCCTCTTCCACTTCATCAACCTCCTCCAAATTCCGTAGAAATTCTTCGATTATGTCCTCTTCTTCATCCACACAACTAAAGAATTCGTCATCTTCAATGAACTCTTCTTCGTCAATGAATTCTTCATGAGCTGCTACCCTGTTAGAAATCTCACAAACATTTTCCTCAACAAGAGGGTTAGCAAGCTTAACAAAAGAGCATGAATGAAGAGAGGGAGTAAGAACAGAAGTTGAATTTCCAAAAACCGAAAAGGTTACCGATCCTCCTTCTCCGGCCATGCTTATTGTGCCGGTACCTACATCAATCCGGGCTCGAGTAGTGGCCATAAATGGTCGTCCCAACAAGAGTAGATGTCCGGTTGCGCTCTTACCTCCTTTGCCTTCGTGAAGCACAACAAAGTCGGTGACAACTCGTATTCCACCAACGAGGACAGTGACATCTTCCACAACTCCCAAAGGACTGCTCACAGTGCCGTCTGCTAGCTCAATGCGCATGTCGGTAGCTCGAAGTACTCTTCAGTTCATCTTCTCAAAAATAGAGTACGGCATTAAGTTCACCGCAGCTCCTAAATCCATCAATCCCGAAACGGTCTCTCCGCTATCCAAGATAATACTCAAGTCGAAACCTCCCGGATCCCCTCTTTTAGGAAACGAATTGATAGGCTCAAAATCCTTCTTCTCCTTCTTCACGATACTCCGAATAGGTGGGACATAAGGGTTGCGCGTCTTGTGAAGAGGTTGGGCTGCTTTCTCCTCGGGCTCCTCGGACTTCGTGTGCTTTTCTCCGGATTTGGCCGATCGGCCAGAGTCGAGGTGACTTGGCCGATCGTCCAGATTGGACACTGAGATGTCGCGAGCGTTGAAGGGTTTGGCCGACCGGCCAGATCACCTCCTGGACGAGGTTGGCCGAAGGTTTTTGCCGGCGTTCTCGAGTCGTTCCATCGAGGGCTCGGGCCCCGTCTATCTCCCATGGGCCCTTGAGGCGGCAACGGAACTCCATTGCGTTGTAACACCGTGATTGCATGAGCTTGGTGAGGTGGAACGGGAGGAACGTAAGGAGGATATGGGGCGTACACCTCGTGAGCTTGTTGTGGCTGGATCCCTTAGCTCGGAATTCGCCCCGGTTGTTGCATCAAGTGCATAGAACCAGAAATTTGACCAATAGCCATCTCGAGCCTCTTGATAGTAGCATCTTGGGCCTCTCGAGCCAATTTAGCCTCATGTAGAAATGTGGAAAGGCTCTCATCGACGGGAGGCTTTTGAGGAGGTCCTTGGGGACGAGCATTAGGGTGTGGTGGCGGTGGTGTATGAGTGGGTTGAGGTGGGTAGTATGGAGGTGGTGGATAATATGGATTTGGAGGGTATTGTGGATTGGGGGGATATTGAGGAGGTGGATAATATGGTGGTGGTTGGGAGTAGTATGAATTTTGGGGAGGAGGATAGGGGTTATTATATGGTGTAGGGTGCCTATTAGGATAGGTAGGAGGGTTACCTTGCCCTTGTGTCGGCCTCGAATTTTGGAAACGTCCATTGTATCCCCCTTGATATCCATGAGGTGGAGGCACTTGAGGCGGGTATCCTTGAAAGGCATAGACCTCGGCTCCTCCTTCGTATGGAAACTCCCCCATGTTGTGGCACACCTCCTTGATGTGTCCAAGCTCTCCAAAAATCTCGCATTGATCGAGCTTCCTCTCTTCCTCCTTCGGGGCCGGTGCACATTGCTTCATCTTCAAGTTTTTGAGATCCCTTAACATGTCGGCCATTTGCTTCTTCAAATCGGGGCTCATCGAAACAGCACTCGCCTCCACTTTCCTCGGTCTAGCTGATTTTTGTTGAGAACTCGCAGCGAGCGTCTCGAAAATATCCTTCAACTCGTCAGCTGTCTTGACCGCTATGTTGCCTCCGGCCGAACTATCCACCATGAACTGACAAGTTTGGTTGAGGGCGTCGTAGAAATATTGCCAAAGCAACTCCGATGCCATTTGATAATGGGGGCATTGTTGAAGTAGCTCTTGGAACCTCTCCCATGCTTCGTGAAACGGCTCATCGTTGTCTTGGGAGAAATTCATAATCTTCGACCGCACCGCTTGAGTCTTGCGGTTCGGGTAGTACTTGAGCATGAACTTCTCACACACCGCATTCCATGTGGTGAGAGAGTTGGTCGGGAGTGACAAATACCATGACTTTGCCCGATCCTTGAGGGTGTACGGGAAGCACTTCATCTTCAAGTTATCCTCCGTGAGTCCCGAGAGTGGGAAAGTTTGCACCACCGTGCGGACCTCTCGGATGAACGTCAAAGCATCCTCGTTGGGCAGCCCTAGGTAGGATGGGAGCAACGCCATGTGATGAGGTTTAAGCTCATGATTCCTGACCGCTTCCGTCAGGACAATCGCCGAAGTGGTGGCTGTGAATGTGGGGCGAGCAAAATCGCCCATGACGACTCTAGCTGCCATGGCTTCGGGCTCTGCAAATAACAAGACCAAAGTGAAGTCTTGGGAATCAATCTCTTCCTTCTCCTTCGCGGCTAAAATCGCTTTCCTTTGATGGATGTTGTCGAAGTAGGGCGCTAAATTCCTATGAAGACTTCGGCGACCATGCATAAACAACACTCAACAAACGGGTTAAACGCACCGAGTGGGAGAGATAAGAAATCGAAATAAACACAAATAAAAATAAAAATAAATAAAAAATACTACACAATAAATCGCCTAAAGTTTTCCCAGGCAACGGCGCCAAAATTTGTTT
Source organism: Thymus mandschuricus (assembly GCA_029379335.1). NCBI lineage: Eukaryota > Viridiplantae > Streptophyta > Magnoliopsida > Lamiales > Lamiaceae > Thymus > Thymus mandschuricus. The sequence continues at coordinate 31,314,484 of CM057072.1, forward strand.
CACCAAAGAGTGTTCGCAATAGAACGAAATCCTATCGTAGCACTAGCAAGCAAAACCCAATGTCGAATCTCTAAGGAAAACTTTGCAAGGCAATTAATTATGTAGTAAAATCCTAATCTAGCCTAAATCTAAGAAAGCAAGTAAATAAGATTTTGAGGGGTTTTGTTTTAAATCCTAGGCAAGAAAATAAATCAAAGCAATAAATAAAAGCAAGTAAATAATTAATCTAGAGCACAAGAAATGAATCTAGAATTAAACTAAATAAAACGATTAATCTACCTAGGCAAGAATCGAAAAGAAAGCGATAAAGAAAGCAACGAAGAAAACAATAACTATCCTAGACATGTTTAATTAAATCTGGAAATTTAAAGGAAAATAAATCTAACTTTGAAAGCTTTAAAAACGAGAGAATTGAAACCGTAGGAAAAACGAATCTAAACTTTAAACTAGAAATCGAAAGAACGAAATTAAACTAAGGAAATTAAACGAAGCAATTATGAAATCGAATCTAAACTAAAGCAAGTAATTAAAACAAGTAAACAAAAGCAATAAAAGAACTTACGAAAATTGAGACGAAGAACGAAGAACTTGAATTAAATAAAGCGTCTTGAATTAAATTGCAACTACGAAGAATTCGGATCCGAACAATAAAAAGCTAAAACTAGAGTATTTGAGTGCTGAAAAATAAAGCTAAATAATGCTAAAAGATGGTACAAATTCGTCCCAAGGTACTAGTATATATATTAGGAAGAAAACCTAATTAAATAAGGAAACAACAGCTGGACGCGGACTTCTGGCCGATCGGCCAAATGCTGAAGGAATTCTGGCCGGCCGGCCAGATCAGGAACTGTTAAGCCTTGAACATAGTACTTGGCCGATCGTCCATATGTTGAAGGAATTCTGGCCGATCGGCCAGATCAGGAACTGGTCCCTCGCGATTCTTCCTTCACTTCATGCACTTTTCTTCCCATTTTCTTTCAATTTCTCACATTTTGCTCCTACAATACCCAAAGCTCCAAACAAACGAATCATAGAAAAAGACACACGAAAAGACACAAAAACACAATGAAAACGGACACGAAAACATAACGAAAAACCTAACATCTAGACACCAATCAGAAGACTCAGAGAAGATTCATCAAATACGACATGGGGTGATTCCTCCACAATTAGGGTTTTACAATTGAACACCCTGTAGGCTTTGCTTGATGTAGAATATCCTAAGAATATTCCTTCATCAGCTTTGCTTTCAAAGGCTTTCAATTGTGATTTCCCATTATCATGGATGAAGACCCTACAACCAAAGATATGGAAATAAGAGACGTTAGGAATTCTCCCTGTCCATATTTCATATGGTGTTTTGTCGTGTCGTTTATTGAGGAGCGTCCGATTCTGTGTGTAGCATGCTGTATTGGCAGCTTCAGCCCAATACTTCATTGGTAGCTTTGAATCAGCAATCATAGTGCGGACAGCTTCCTTGATGATGCGATTTCTTCTTTCAGCAACTCCATTCTGCTGAGGTGTGCGTGCTGAGGACGTCTGGTGTGCTATACCATGCTCCGTGCAGTATGCTTCAATGGTTGAGTTTAGAAACTCAGTGCCTTTGTCGGAGCGGATGGTGGCAATCGCTTGATTCTTTTCCCCAGCTAGCCGCTTGAGCAGTTGTGGTAGCTTGGCCAGTGTCTCCCTCTTGCTAAAGAGAAATACTACCCAAGTGTAGCGAGAGAAGTCGTCGACTACCACTAGAGTGTATTTTCTTCCATTTACACTAACTGGAGTGACTGGACCAAACAGATCCATATGAAGCAGCTCGAGCACTCGCTTGGATGAAGCTTCTTCAAGACTGACGAAGTGCTTCTTTGTTTGTTTCCCTCGTTGGCATGGTGAGCATGGATAATCTTTGACAAAGACTTCATTTGGTATGCCTTGCACCAAGCCTTTTCGAGCTATACGGTTGATCGTCTTGAAGTTGAGATGATTCAAGCGTCTGTGCCATAGCCATCCTATTTTTGTAGCACTCCTTGCGACTAAGCACATATCCTCCTTTCAGCTTTCCCATTGTGCTATATAGACGTTCCTTTGTCTAATTCCAGTGAGCACAATCTGGGAAGTGAGCTTGTTCTTCACAATGCACTTGTTGGAGATAAACTCCACCTTGTATCCCTTGTCACAGAATTGTGAGATGGATAGCAAGTTGTGCTTCAGTCCTTCCACATAGGAAACTTCTTCAATCTTGATCTTCCCGATCTTCAGTGCTCCGTATCCCTTGGTGCTTCCTCGAGAGTTGTCACCAAAGGTTACTTGTGGACCCTTCTTTTCAATATAATCTTGAAGTAGAGCTCTCATGCCAGTCATGTGTCTCGAACATCCACTGTCCAAGTACCGATCTGTTGACCTTCACTTGGCATGGGGTCCATGGCGCTCACCTGCAATTAGACAAGTTTTGGTACCCAAATCAGTTTGGGTCCTTGCAGGTTAGTCCCTTTTGGTACCCACACTTGCTTCACTTTCTTTTGAATGTTAGCTTGTGTCTTGGGATTCTCGGCCTTCTTAAATTGTAACTTCTGCTTAGAAGCAGCTTCACAAGTGCAGCAGTGTGTGCAAGAGGGGTAGCGGCTCGCTTGAGTCATACATATGCTCTTACCCTTTTGCTTGTATCCTGAAGCGACTCGCTTCGGATTAGCTACAGGCTTAGAGACTGACTTAGGGTTTACTGTCTTTCGAAGCGGCTCGCTTGGTTTCCTCGAAGCGGTCAAATTAGGGTTTTGACCCCGACTCGCTTGAGTAACCTTGGAAGTTTGAAGCGACTTCCTTGGTGCTTCGAACTCTTCCCCCTCAACATGAGTACGGTTGGACCATCTCCAATCCGGCTCACGTGACACATAGACATTACTCCTTTTCTTGAAAGGGAGATCCTTTGTCTCTCGTATCTTGGTCTGAGACTTAGAAGCTTTAACAGGTTTCCCTTTACCCTTGGATTGGTAAGTTTTAGCATTTTGAGTGCTAGGGATTGTTGAACTTTGCTTGCCCTTAGATTCTTCCCTTGAAGATATAGACATCTTCATTGGCTTCTTCTTAGGGTTCTCAGCCACTTTGCCTTTGTCCTTGTTGGTGGTCGCTTTGGAGGCAGTGGGCACATCCAAAGGAACTGATGGTGTTGTGTTAGAAGCACCAACACCAACAAAGACTGTGGGCTTAGAAGGTCCACCCTCATATCCGAGTCCTCCCTTTCTAACAAAAGGTAGAAGCTAGCTCTCTAGTGCCTGCCTTGCATACGGGGCTTTGTTCAAATTGGCCACTAGATTGGATTGGGTTTCAAACCTTCCTTCCAAGCTTTGATGTCTAGCAAAGAGATCCTCGAACTTACTAGTCATAGCCCTTAAGTTAAGTTTGACTTGGTCAAGCTCAGTGGCTAGCTTTCGGTTCTCCTTCTCGCTTTGAGACAAAGCTTGTTTCAACATTTTGTGGTCGCTTGACAGTTTGATGTGTTTGTCAAGCAACTCACTCCATGTCGAGGAATTAACTTCCACTTGATGAGTGTGTGTGAGTGTAATTGAACTAGATGAAGGGTAGAAGAATACCTCCCCAGTATCCTCGTCGGTGAGCGCCATGAGTCCAAGATCCTCTCCCTCACTAGAGTTGGGATCAGTGAATGCATCTGAATCGCTTGAGACATCTTCAGTTGAAGCGACTGGCTGATCACTTGCTACAAGCGCTCGCCTGGGAGTTTCTCTCTTAGCCTTCAGTTCCTCTCTCTCTTTTGCACTCAACTTTGGGCAATCAGATTTGTAATGGCCCATCTTGTGGCAGTGATAGCACTCCACTTCCATCATGTCCCTCGAGATCTGTTTGGACGCCTCTTCTCTCTTTCCTTTGCCTTCACGAGCATCAGTGTTCCTTCCCTTGTACTGCTTGTAGAATCTATTATATTTGCCCACACGTGAGTTCATCTTGTTGAAGTTCTTGGATAAGAACGCAACATGCTCTTCCATTTCTTCTCTTGTCATCTCAGCGAGTGTCTGGTCGCTTGGCCCTTCTGTGGCTTTGAAAGCGACACCTTTCGATGTTGCAGGAGCTTCGTCTTCATCATCAAGACTCATTCTGTTCAGATCGAACTCGTGAGCCTTGAGTTCGGAGAACAGGATCTCCGGCGTGAGTTTTGACAAGTCCTTCGTGGCTAGGTACAGCTCCTTCATAGTTTGCCACTTTCTTGTGAGAGCACGAACGATCTTGAGATTCACCTCCTTGTCTGTGAGTTCCTTCCCAAGTGAGTTGAGAGTAGCAATGATGTTAGTGACTCTCAGCTCGAAGGCGTCTATGGACTCTCCTGACTTCATTATTAGACTTTCAAACTCCCGCATTTGTACGGCGAGCTTGTTTTCCTTGATTTTGTTCGTTCCTTGAGAAATGAGGGCTAGGGTTTCCCACATTTCTTTTGTCGTCGCACACTTCCTGATCCTTGGTAGATAGGCATCCGACACAGTGCTCTGCATCGTGTGGCGTGCGATCTTATCAAGGTTGGCGATCTTGAAGTCGTTAAGATTGTATTCGTCCTTGTCCTTTTCGACATACGTCTGCCTGACGTGAGCAGGACGGCCTTCTGCAGCTGGAACATCCACAGAGATAGCTTTCTTAATCTCGATTGGTCCTTCCTCTATCACTCCCCACATCCGGTCGTGGATGGAGCAGAGGGAGCTCTCGACTCGAAAGCTCCATGTCTCGTATCCTTCGATAGAGAACTGTATGTAGACATAGCAAACTATCAGCAGTAATGCAGTATGCGTGGGTAAGGGTTTTATGCACTTAGGAAAAAGGATCCGGTTCAGTGAGACAACTGAAGCGAGAGGGGACTCGCTTCGGATATGCAAAGCAGAGGCTCGAAAGAACCGCTGCTCTGCTACCACTTGTTGGTCCCGGTTTGTAAGAGGAAAAACACGTAGAGGGGGGGGGGGTGAATACGTGTTTTGAAGTTTTTCAACTTATTTTCCTCAAACTCAGAGTACTAAGTAAAGTGCTCGCTTGAACAACTAAGACCTAGCCGTGAGCTAGATCTACAGTATTCGCAATTCTCTTGACCTAAGCTTTGAGCTTGACCAAGAGTGAGACTTTACTCTAAATGCGGAATTTTGGTGAGCTAAATCTTTCCTAAGTATTTGAAATCTCAGTTTGTGTTTGTTAAATGCTTGTGCAATGAATAATCAAACAGTAAGCAAATAGAGAGATTAGGGTTAGAGATACGACACAGCGATTTATAGTGCTTCGGAGATGAAACTCCTACGTCCACTTGTTGCACTAGGCAACTCGTTCTCTTCACTCAAGAACTTGAAGATTACGGGCTCTTCAAAAGCCTGTGTCAAGATCGAGCTTCACTTGCTTGGATCTGACGAAGACTGGGTGATTACGGGTTCACCACACAAAACCTAGGACTGGACTGGAAGCTTCACTCGCTTCAGTCCGACAACATGGAGATTACGGGTTCTCCTTACAACCTAGCTTCGATCGAGCTTCACTTGATGAAAGTGTAAGCTTGGATCTAGACTCTATGATCGAGGCTTCTACAATCGAGGAAAGTAGAGCCTTGGATCGAACACAACCTAACGACGAACACACAAAACCTAAGACTTTTAGGGTTAGGCTTTTCTGTTTCGACAGAGACACACTATTGAAGAGTTCTTTACAATGAAAAGATGGCTAGAACTCTTCTTCTAAGCTAAGATTTGGAGTAGGCTTAGAATTCTGAGTGTGAAGGTTGCGAAGACGAGTTCTGATGAAACTGGAACTCGGAGAACACATGGAAACAAAGACTCGATGAATGCTTGAAAGCTGGGAGTGTTTGTTTGCAGTAGGCACTCGAATGCTCAAGTAGTGTTCTACTTCTCTTCGTCTTCATCCTTCACTATTTATAGGCGGGGGTTTGGCCGATATCCGTTGCTTGGTAGGTGGCCTTGTCCCTCCTCCTCTCGACAGTACTTGCGCAGGCAGTGCTTTTTCAGGTGCGCCATTTTTGTCACTTTGCCCAAAATGGCTAAGTTAAAAATTTAACAGTAACTGGAGCGAGCCAGTACTGTAGCGGCGCCCTGTCGGCCTGGCAGTCAACTCCGCTGCTCCTCTCCTTGTTCGACACGTGGAGATCTCGCAATTAATGCGACGATCTCCAGTTGACTGGAGTTCAAAATAGGAGCGGGAATCGGGCTGTCGCTTTCTGTTAGGTAGCGGCTCGCTTCGCCTTAGTCTCGTAGCGTCCGCTTCGAATCGAGTCGCTTCACGGTTAACTGTAGCGAGTACTTGGCAAGTGAGTTTCCCAAGTGACTGCTTTAGTAAGTGTTGACCCGCTTTGACTCGCTTTGGCATTTCACTGTAGCGCTCGCTTTGCTTTGCTTCGGCAGACTCGCTTCGAATCTACTGTTGCGCTCGCTTCGCTTCGGTATTCTTCGGCACGCTTCACTTTGGCTGGATAGGCTCGCTTCGATTGAAAAACACACTCAAGCGAGTGGCCTTCACTTGAAATTTCTGTAGTCTAAAAACCTAAGTGACTAAAGCAAAAATGAAGCCATCCTAACAGTATAGGCTTAGAAAATTTTCCAACCTATTTTCTAAATCAAATTGAGTCGCTTGGGAATAGGATACTTGGGGTTTTGGGATCAAATCAAAACAAGTATTTCACTCACTTCAAAGTGTCCCATATGAGTTCCCCCTTAACATGTAATCCTTAACAATCCCCAACAAAGCCTTAGACCAACTCCCGAAGTATATGCAAATCTGTTATCCGGCGCTGGACAGGTTCATCGACGAGATGGCGTACCATGTTCTAGAGGAACAAAGCATTCTCGTCATTCAAGATCTACGAAAATCGATAACACTATTCTTTAAAGAAAAAATTGGTAGATGGTTGATGTATATTTTTTGTAATATGGATTAGGGACCATAGAGGAGTAGTTAAGTTATAAAGTATTAATTATTTACGTGGAAACATCACACTCTTCGTGGACAAACAAAACTAGCAAATGCAAAGCACCACAATTTTTGAAAAAAAAAAATAAAAAAAAAAAGTAAAATCTAATCTTACCTAGTTGAATTGAAGGTTTAATATTAAATAATCATTGGCAGTGGGCGGATTTGTGCGGAACATATGCAAAAGAGGCAGAGTGGTACTACAATGAATATACACCAACACTGGAGGAATATATCGAAGTTTCATGGATTTCAATATCAGCTCATACAATATTATGGTTTGTATTCTTTCTCATCACAGAACCAATTGACAAGGAGGTTGTGGAGAATTTGCGAAGTTATCACAACGTCATTCGTTGCTCTGCGATGATTCTACGCCTTGCCAATGATCTTGGAACTGCACGGGTTAGTAGAAAGAGAGAGTGAGAGAGTTTAGTTCATATAAAAACAAATTGAAATCATTGATCATCGTACTAAGATCTACTACTAATATTGAATTTAAGCATAGTTGCATTAGACTATAAGCATGAACATACTTAAAGCATGCATTTTTTGCTTATTCACACACAACATGATTTATTTGCATATAAACATTTCACGCGTGTTTCCTTAGATATTCTTTTATATTGACTTTGTGTAATTAGTTTGAGATGAGACGAGGCGATGTGTCGAAAGCAGTAGAGTGCTACATGAATGATACGGGTGCTTCGATGGAGGAGGCTTGAGAGCATGTGAGGTTTATGATAAGGGAAACGTGGAAAGATTCAAACGAAGAGCGATTTAAAGACAATGTAGCATTCTCGATCGGAGAACTTTATGAGAAGTGCAGCTGATCTTGGGAGACAAGCACAGTATATGTACCAACATGGAGATGGGCACGGAATTAGTAATCAAAAGATGGAGGAACGTATTCTAAGTTTGATATTTGAACCTATTGTTTAGACATCAGCGACATATACGCGTGAATGTCTATTATTGCAAGAAATAAAGATGGTATGCAATAGAGTGTGAACTGTTTTTGATTATTTTATTTTTCCATAATTTTCAATTAAAAGGGGTTTTTGTCTTTTCACTAGGCAATAGGAAATTTTGATGCTTTTGGAACCCAAAGAAAATGAATTACTAGCATAAATTAAACATGTTGGAAGATCAACTCTTACATTTTTTTTTAATATTTTTCATTCTTAACACTACATCTTAACGAGGTGTCGAAATAAATAAAAATATTGAAGTGGAACGGACGGACAATGATATGGGCGGCAATGCCATACTGCACATACAAACAATTTGATTGCAAACGTATGCTGTAAATCTGTGGTGCGTAACTAAAGGGTAGTATCGTAATAAGGAAAAGATAGAGAGAGAAACAGAAAGGCGGAGGGAGAGAGAGAGCAGAGATGGGGGACGAGAGGGTGAAGAACGAAGCAATGGAGATTATGGGTTTATTTGAGTTGTTGCCTCGCCTCGTCGTCTTCGATCTCGATTATACTCTCTGGCCTTTCTACTGGTACTTTTACCTTGCTTTCTTTCTACCAATCTTATTTTCCATCTACTTAATTTTTCTCTCACAATTTATCGATTGAAAATTTTCTATTCAACTCTTTCTCTTTGAATGAAAAATTATGCTGGCGTTGCGACTTTACCTATTTTGCTCCGTTCACTAACTTCAAGAACCCTTTGAGTTGATAATTCTGAAAGAAAATCCTGTAGTTTTAATGTGAAATAAAATCAGAAAAAAAGAATGTCGAAAATCGATACAGAGTTATTTAGGTTAGAGAATAGGGAGAGAATTAAAAGTTAGCATTTTGATAGATAGTTGTGTGGTTGCTTAAAAGGGAAGATATTTACTTAACAATAGTTCATACTTCGTCCATCTCATTTAAGACGATACATTTCTTGAATATATGTGTGTTTGAAATAACAAAATGTGTAGTCTTAAACGGGACGAGGCTATGTATTACTACTCCAAGTTTTAAATACTACTCCACATAGATTTGTTACATGTCTTTTTTTGTTCCATAAATCTTCCTGTATTCTACAATTTTTGTACTTTGTTATTCTGTTGTTTGAGATCTATGTGCTGAATATCATTATGTTACTGTTCAATTTTCAGCGAATGTCGATCCAAAAGGGATACGCCGAGAATGTATCCTCATGCAAAGGGCATTCTTTATGCTCTCAAGGATAAAGGTGTAAAAATAGCCATTGCCTCAAGATCACCAACTCCTGATATAGCCAATACATTTATTGATAAGTTGGGGATAAAATCGATGTTTGTTGCTCTGGTAAGCATATATCGTAGCATTGGCTCGCTACATTGACAAAACATGTTCTATGTATGATAGCATGCTGAAAGTACAGAGAAAGAGTACAAAACAGTTGGAATAGTATCCTTTGTTGCTATGTGACATAGACGAGATGACATAGTTATTAACAAAACGTACATAACATGCTGTTCGTTTAAATGAATAGCTGGTCCATGCACATCACTTTAGCCATATTCCTACCTTCTTGTTGAAATATTAGAACCTCTCTTAATTTCATCGTATAGTGTTTAAGTCTGTAGGTACTAGGTACGAAGCACTTGATTGTTTCTAGCATTTCATACTTTATGTTTTAGTGATAATTTAGTGCTAGTTATTAAGGTGATATACGAGGGATTTTAACCGGAAGCTAAGATTATCTAGACATAGTAATTTCTTGGCTAGCTGTTAGAACTTGATAGTGGCAAAAGTCTGAGTTCTCTTGACTAGGATGACAATACTTCATGTTTCATTTGCCTAAGTTTTATCATGAAAGATGAAAAATAACACGAAAAAGAAGCCTGTGAGGTAGCATTAACATTAGGGTGAGCAGAAAGAGGACTTATCATAAAAAGGTGATTAGCAATGCTTTTTACCATATATCTGATGTTATGAACAGCTTTCATCTTACCTGATTAAGATGTAACGGATTTCTCTTCGGACAAATTTCAATAGGTTCTCTTAGGCTTCACCAGATTTACTGCTTTTAGTAGAACATCTAGTTAACGAGTCAATCGCCTCAGGTTCATGTATTGTCTGGTATAACTAAACATGTTCCTTAGATATTAAATTTATACTTATCCATTTTTGAAAATGAGCTATTTGAGCATGAGTTTTGAACTTATGAAACATGGCCGATAAAACTTCCGGCCATTGCAACATGATGGTTTAAACTTTTGAGTGAATCTTTATCTGCTGTGTTGAATCGTTTCTAATTTGCAGGAAATATTTTCGAGTTATACCCACAAGACTGATCATTTCCAAAGAATTAAAAGGAGGACCAACATTCCATACACTGAAATGCTCTTCTTTGATGACGAGGATCGCAATATAAATGCAGTAAGTTCCCTTTTCTTCGTATTATTTGCAATCGAGATGAATTCCTGGTTGCTGGAGAACACCTATCCTACTATTTTCTTACTCGATTACTTATATTATGATATTCGTCATGGCTAGGTTTCTAGTATGGGCGTTACAAGTATCTTGGTTGGCAACGGCGTCAACTGTGGTGCCTTGAGAGAGGGGCTGTCAAAGTTCTCGCAAAACCAGTCGGCTTCAGAAAAGAACAAGCAAGGCTCACGAAATCTGTTGAAAAACTCAAGCTCATCAGAAGCAGAGGAGCAGTAAAGTTTTCCCTTCTTTTCGGGAACATACATGAAGATTAATCTCAGATTTGAGGCTGTCAATCGCTTTATACGCCTAAATGAACCTTGATACTGATTTATACGTGTAGTTATTCAATACATTTCAGATTTTTTTCAGATGTAATTCATACTCACTATTATTTATAATGGTCGGAAGATGTGTAAGATACATCTCATATGATCCTCTCTCTCTCTCTAAAAGGGAGTATGCAACTCCAGACAGGTGTAAGTCATCATCAATCATCAGTCATACACGTGTTATATCTACAATGACTATATGTAGGCATATCAAATCAGGCAACCGAGACCGTTGCTCCGGGATAGAGGGGAATTCATTGCTAATCAGTTTTCCAGATTCTCTCTCATCAATAAAGCTACAAAGCTTTTAAATACTTGAACATTCTTCTTCTAAATTGTACAAGTAGGATAGGATCTTTGTTAGGACAAAAAACATTCTTGATCGAGTCAAGAACCAAAGATATACACATCAAGTCACATTCAGCTCTGTTAATGGAGCTCTTTCGTCGAATCTCATTCGAACAGGTTTTCGTGAAGGTGAGAAAAAATTACTGAGGCCATCACCTGAGAAAAGTTTCATGGCATTCTCTTCTTCATGAAGGGGTGATAATTTCCCCAACATACCCATTAATTCAGCATCTTCAGAGCACAGAGAACGGATAAGCTGACACATATTTTCAAGTTGTGGCAGCAAATTCCCCCTCTTGATCCTCTCTTTCGTTCGATCTTCGAGCAAAGCATGTTTATGGGACTCGAGCTCCTCAAGGAGACTGTCGAAGCACCTTGTTTCCTTCTCTAGTTGGCTTGTTAGCTCGTGTATCTCCAGTTTCTTTGTTTCTTCGGGTTGTGAGGCCACTTGCATTGGTTGAAGCAACGATTCATCTTGAAGTTCAACTTTCTCGTGCGATGTATTAATATCTTTCCCCATGTTGGCGAGCACCAAGTTCCTCTCTTGAACCTCTAAGGTTATCAGAGACTCAGCTTCCTTTGAGTCTCCATCCTCTGCAAGAGAAATCGTTGCTCTACCAGAGTTCAGATACTCTTTTAGAAGTTCTTGCATTCCCCGGTCTTTCGCTTTGGAAGAGGATATTTCATCTGCATATGTTAATGCAATATTTGTACATTCTCTTTCAGCCAGCTTTTTCGTTAACAGGGCAATCTCGTTCTGAAGCCTCTTGATGCTGCAATTCCTATCTTCTGCGAGTCGAATGTAGCTATCCTTCTCTTGAATTAGCACTTCAGCAGCATCTGATTTCGCTAAAATTACCGACTTTAACATCGAAAGCTGGTGCTCTAAGTTAAGAATTTTGGCATCTTTATGATTCAAAGTGACAGAAAGGCTGGTCTTCTCTTGCTCGTGTGCTCTCTCATTCTTTTCCAGATTAAATTTCACAACTCCAACCTCAAATTCTGACTTCTGCAACTTGAGCTTCAACGTTTCGATTTCTGAGGTTTTGCTCTGCAGCTCAAACTTTACCCTCTCCGCATCATTTCTTATATCCTCTGCCTGTGTATCTTCTGTTTCATGCAACTGCTGCAAGTGACTTCGGCATCGTTCTGATTCATCGAGCAATGCTTTGTTCCTTCTTAGCTCTTCCTCCAATTTGTGCGTAGCACGAACCTTGGCATCTAAAGCAGCTTGCAACGATGAAATCTCACTAAGAAGCGACGATCTCTCCTTCTGCCACTCCGACTTACTCTCCTCAAAAAGAACCTGAAGCTTATTATGTGCTTCTACAAGGTGTGAGAACTGCTCGTTTCTCCAAATCAACTGATCTTGACTAACAATACTCTCTTCCTCCTGTTTGAATATGCATCCATCTCTCTCGTCGAGATCAATCGCATTCTTCTGTGTTTCCAAGTTCAACTGTAGTTTAATTGACAAGAGCCTCTTGAGACCAGACATTTCCTCAGAAGCTGAAGCAGCCTTCTTCTCTAAATCTTGAATTCTTGCAAATATCGTCCAAAGACGAGACCAGATCCCTTTTGTCACCCTCCGGCTTCAGAAACATCGAAATAATCTGATCTAAAAGCAAGTCCTTTCTTTGAAAACTGGATTGCAGTTCCCCATATAGTTTTCTAAGCTCACATATTTCCTCAGACATGGCAGCTAGTTTATCAAATTTCAAACATTCTTCTTTTTTTCCAGCTAATTTCTCGACACGGGGTTCCAACAAAACATCTGAAAACTCGATTTTCACCTTGCTTTCATCTCCGAGCTTTTCCCCCTCATTTTCCACTTCATCTAGCTGAAAATATATTCCATCCATATCCTTTTCTTCCAAATACTAGTACTAGTTAACGACCTGATGCAAATCAAGTCAGCAGGTTAACTTCTTCGGTTATTAGATTGATTACGACAGAGTCAGGAGAAGGGAGGAGAGCCGCAAGAGCTCTAACTCTATCATTTAGAAGCTGAAGTCCCTAACTAAGAGTAACTCAGATATGCATATGCATAGGCCACTGACTCTGGACATCCAACTACATCATCTAACTTCTTTCAAGTTTCTTTTCCCTCTCTAATTTAGCTAAAACGTTTCATAGATCTACTAATTTCCGTAAACACATCAAACAACAAAACTAAAGCGAAAAATTCCGATCCAAGAACCGACCTCTTCAGCCTCAGCCCGAATACTCGAAAAACAATACTAACTCGACATCTAAGACTTCAGTTTGATGATGATTGATGAGGTACTTCAAAATTCAAACAGAAGTTTTTCATGATTTGAAAGGGACGAAATATAAATTCAAAACTGATGATCAAAATCGCAGATATGCTAAACCTAATCAATCAATCGCCCAATCGATCCCAATCACAATCCCCAGTGTTCGAGAATATCGCAATAGTATAATCACTGAAAATAGTACAGCCATTAAATTACAGAACTCAAGTGTAACAGAAAACAAATTCGAAATTCTCAAAGATTAGAACAGGGGAAAGAATTATGCACCTTCGCCGTTGGTTGATGAATGTGGAATGTCGATAGATGGGTTTGATTTTAGAAGTTATGGAGTATATATACTCGTGTTGAGATTTGAATTTGAAACCATTTTTGAGAGGCAAACGATCATTTTGAAATTGAAAAGGGGCAGCTGTCCAGTTTGGTACACTATTGGAAAAACCAATGTTCTAAAAAACGTTAGGCGCTAGTCGGGCAGTAGCGGGGTGACTAGCGCCTAGGCGCTAGGCGGGAGCCTAAGCGGATTCGAACTATAATGCTTATTTTTACTATTCTTACAATATTATTGTCAAATTTATAATAAATACACATACTATGACAATTGATATGTTAGTTTCATAATTATAAATCCAAAATTATACATAGAGTAGCATAGTTTGCCTAAACATAGATCAATTAACACATATAGACTATTGATTAAGCTACAAGAGCGGCTCGTTGGGTATCGCATAGAGCCTAGGCGGATTACTTGTTAGTCGGGCGGCGAGGTACTGACTAGCGCCTAGGCGCCGCCTAGGCGGACCTTGGCGGCGTCTTTTAGAACACTGGGAAAAACCGAAAAGTAAACATTACGCATATATTTGTTTCGTCTCAGTTCAATTGTCATGTTTCTTTTCAACGTGCGTAAGTATTAATACTCCATTCGTCTATTTTAATTGATTTGTTTCATTTCGATACGAAATTTTAGGTGCAGTTAAAAGTGAAAAGTAAGGGGTCCACGTTGAAAAGTAACAGTTCTTTCCATTTTAGATTACATATCACTTGAAGTGGGACGTCCCGATTAAGATAGGAAGACAAGTGAAGTGGGACGTATGGAGTATTGTATGTCAAGTTGTCAACATTAAAATGTAATATGGATTAATTCTTTTCATTTTACTCCTAATGTCCCACTTAATTAGTCTACTTTAGTTTTGACACATTAATCAAGAAAAATAGATGTAGAGGGATTTTAAAAGATTTTTTTGCATGTTTATTTTATTAGCTTTTTAAGCAAGTGGGCTAATAAATGGGATAACAAAAAAGAAAATGTGAACTAATTAAGTGCGATAGAAGTAGTAGAAAACATGACAATGCATACGCGAACAGCCCAATTTAAAAAGCAGAAATCACGTATAAAGCAGATTTAATTCACATTAATTTAGGCGCCGATTAGTTAACACCTAAAAGCTTCCATATCGAACCAATGAACATCGTTTGAACCTAGTAAAATTAAGCGTTAATCGGACAACTAGGTCTAAGCAAAAGCCTATATGGGTGTTTGTTATCATAAGATAATTTATCACAAATTTCATACAAGACCCAACATTATTTCACTATTTCATTTCTTCTTACAACCTATCAGTTCGCAACTTCAGCCTTGTATCAAATTTCTTCCGTCCCATTTTACTAGTCATATTTTTTTAAGGCATGAGATTTATGCATAAGTATTAAAAAAGAAAAGTTATAAGTGGTTCATATGAAAAAGTAAGGGTTAATTATTTTCATCTTAGAAAACAACATAACTAATGAAGTGGGACGAACCAAAATAGCAAACAAAACTAGTGAAGTGGGACGCGGAGAGTATTATTTTCCCAGACCAAACAATAAGAGGCTCAAACTGAAAACAAATATTGTTGTCACTAGTAGAAAATTGGCTTTAGAGAACACTTGGAACTGCAGTAATAAAATAGTTATTGTTACATTTTATTATAATGACATTTTTTAAGTATCATGTACAGTATCTCAATGTAACAATAGATTGATGTATAACGTAAAATATTTTGTTATGACATTTTTTACAAACAAAGTGTCGTATTAATGTTTCAGAAAAATGCACCATTAACTAGCTATTTTGCATTTAATTTGTAGATTGTTTAACTGACATTTTTTTAAGTATCACATATATCAATGTAGCAACATGTCATTTTTTTAGTATTACGTAGTTTGTACGATTGTTAATTAACCAACCAACTCGGGAAGATCTCCACACCAACATCTCAAAGTATTTGAGATCCAAGCGGGTTCAGCAACAATCTTGTGTTACTGGTGACGTACGTTCTAGATACGGATAGAGATGGGAAGCGATTCAGCTTCGATTCGATTCACCAATACAATAATATGTTAATTTCTTAATGGTTGAATATCATGGGCTTGTGTGTGTTGATTGTCAATTTGAAAGATTGGTCAATGCTTAATTATACATTTTTCTTGATGATTATTTGCCAGTTCTTCAAATTTATTTTTCTGAAATTGCACAAAAGTTGTAGAAGGAATAACTATAGAGGTCGAAGCTAATTGCAACCTTGTAATTATACATATTGTTTCTTCGAACTCAAATCATTCAACCAAGGTAGAAATTAAAATGTACTATTCGAGACGAGAGGGTAGATTAAAGAACAGATTTCAGCTTCAATAAGAAAAATAAATAAAAATAAAACTCCATTAATCATGATTAATTCGTCTCTGATATAAAGCTTACACAGCAAGCACACCAAGTTGCAATTAGAAGTGCAGATTCATAAGATTTAAAAAAAAAGGCGCATTCGTTCTACCTTTGAGGCGAGAGGCAACGCTGTATATAGGGCGGGGTAGATGAGGAGCCTCTCCGTCGGAGTAATGCAGAAGCCGTAGAGCTAGCCTCTCTATGGATGATCGATCTTCGAATCACTAATAAGTAGTCATTCACGTTGTTTCAGTTTAATTCAAAAAACGGTTACATTTTAGAGAAGAGTAGAAACTACAAAGCTCCAGGCCTTAGATTTCATAGAAAAGTGTATCTGAGTGCCAAGATTTTCTTGCCATTCCTCTCTCTATAAAATTATGGCAAGTATTCTCACACTACAAAAACATGCAAAAGATTGTGCTACATTTAGCTTATTTAGCTTAGATTTTATGAATGACATCATCCCTATATACCCCCATTCTATTTCTAGTTTTTAAAACTCTTTTTCAAAAGAGCCCCCTCCTATTTATAGTTTCACTTTTCTATGGTTGAACTGCCGATATTGCAGGACTTCCCCACGATCCTCACACAAAAATGTAGTACTCTGTGCTACTCCTTCTGTCCCACTGATCAAAAAGGGATAACTTTTTCCCGACACCGAAATTAAGATGAGAGTGATAGTGGTAAATAAAGTAGTGTGAATGGGTTTTATGTGAGTATCATGATTTATACATGATCGATCAATCAAACCCTATCCCGCGAGTCCGCGACGAAGTACTAGAGCATAAAATTAAGCTCAATAACACATGGAAAGAAGATGAAAACAATAAATTAATTCTCTTTCCCATTAAAAGCTCATCTTCTTCGAATCAACTGGAAATTAATCTACTACTACTAATTAATAAGCTGATTGGCATAATTAACCTAATAATGATTCAAGTGTATCCTAGGCGAAGTTCCAAATCAAGTTCCTCCTTAGACGGACTGATCAACCCAATCTCCAAATCCAACCCAACAAATCCGGCCTTCTTCGAGTCTAACCGGTCGAGCCCAAGAATCCCCTTTGCCACTTTCACCTTCATAAAATCTGCCGTAATGGGCTTGCAGCTCTGAGCCGGAGCCGAGCATCTCTTCACCTCAGTAGGCAGCGGCGGAGGCATTTTGGAAGTGAAGTGAGGGAATTTTGTGGAGAGAGAGGACACGGGCGGAGAAGATGGAGACGGGAACAAAGTAGGGTTTGAGTGAAAACTAGGGTTAGGTTCAAGATTTAGGTTTAACGGAGCGTTTCCACCCCCGTCTCTGGTCGGAGATTGCCTCAGCCTTGCCCGGTCTCTCCGATGAACGTTCATGTGGCCGCCAAGAGCTTGAGCAGATCGGAACTCCCTCTTGCAGAAGCTGCACACATAACTCCTCGGCGGCCATGAAAACCCTCCTAAGCTAGCGTTGCAGTAATCGCCTCCGAAGTCGAACGACGACGAAACCTTGACCTTGAAATCATGCATCTGCTTCATGTTTCCGCAGACAACAACAGCCTTCTCTTGAGGGGAAGTAGAGTGATATAGAGGGGATGGAGAGAGAAAAGGGGAGGGGCCATAAAATTGAGAGAATGGGAATGGGTGGTGGTAATTAAGTGCGTGTTCTCTAAGTTAGGTCACACTGCATACTAAGTGTAGAACCTCTTCCTGCAAAGGAATGCCATTCTGGGAAATAAATCTACCCCAATCTTCTTTATTTCTCGCCACATTTTTCTGTCAATCTCTACCCCTGGCGTTTGGTGAATATATGTATCTTGTGTTTCGCATGTATAACACTCCTTCCGTCTCATTCATTTAGGGATAAACTCTATTTCCGTCCGTCTTATTGATATAGGGAGATAATTACTTTAAGTGGCAGAATTGTAACCCACTAAAATTCATTCACAATACTTTATCCACCACTATCATTTACTCCCTCCGTCCCGTGGCATTAGTCCCATTTGGATATGGCACAGTAACCAAGACATGCAGAGATAAAGGGGTTTTAAAAGGTGTTTTTGTGTGTTAAATTATTTCCTTTTAAGGAAATGAGACTAATAAATGGGACAGACAAAAAAAGAAAGTGAGACTAATGCCACGGGACAGAGGGAGTACGTCTTAATTAATTCATTTATAGAGAAAAAGTTATCTCCCTATAAATTACTGGAGTAATAGTATTGGAGCCACATTGTTTGTACGTAGTATATATTCTCTCTCTTCTGTTGTGAGTGGATTGGTCCAAACTCTTGAATGATGATAACTATTGAAGCAATATATGTTTCTTAGTAGTATTAGATAGCTAGCTAGGGATATTCACAGCTAGAAATCGGGACTTGTTTGCTTGTTCCAAAATCGGCTGTCATGATTGATTGTCAATTTCATGCACGAAAATTAAAAGAACAAACAAAAGAAAAATGTTCGCATTGGAATATAATGCGAAATAATGCAACTTCTATGTATGCATTGAGAAAGAATTCTTTATCTATTAGAAAGAATTCTAATTCTTCTCCTAATATAACTACGAATTTATATGCATTATCTTGTCTTCATAATCTCAATACTAATTAATTTATTACGATCATTAACGAATCCATTTTATCCACATATGTTCATTAACGCAAATGCACCATTTTAGGGCCTGTTTGGTAGCCTACATTAAGCCTAGATAGGATTATTTATCTGGGTTTATCTGGGCTTATATGCTGTTTGGTAGGAGAGATGATTAATCTTGTGAGCCCTGGATAAAAATGGAGCCCGCTCTTATTTCATTGTTTCACCCCGACAATGGATCGCCCCCTTTCCCCTCCGATAGATTACGCGACTCTTAACAGGGTTCAAGATTGTAGTGATATTTTCCCATCTTACCCTTCTTCGTCCTTCTTTTCTCTCAAATCTCATCGCGTTCGACGGGAAGCCATTTTCCAACACAATATTTTCGTAGCCGTAGAGTTTTTCCCTGTCTTCGCTCAATTGGAGCCGTCATCGCCAAGGTACTTTCAAATCGTTCGAAAGTTTTTAAAATTGAATTCGCTCAACTCTCTTCTGGAAATCGACTGCGATTATGGTGCAGGAATTGCTAGGTTCCGAAGCTGGGTTTGAAGGGCAACTCTCTTTAGATCTATTATATTTTTATTCTCTGCATCATCCCTCAACCGCTTAGCTTGCCCCCCCGGCCTACACTTCTTCCTCTTCTAGCCAGGTGCTTCGTTTTTGTCGTTTTTCGTTTTACTTTCATTTACTGGCAAGGAAGAAATGGATCGTCAATTTCTTCTGCATTTTCTTTTCACCAATGCTCATCTACTAATTGTGCTATAAAATGTGGAGTGGAAAGTGTTGCTGCATGTTTTTTGTGGAGAATTATTTTCGTGTGTGTGGCATAATTATGTATGCGGTGCGGTGTTAGAGTTCATATGGTATAAGGATTTTTTCCTTATTATTTTATCACACGCGTATGGAAGGGATATGCATGAAGATCCGATTCAACTCTAATAAGGATATCTTGGAGATATGCCTTATTTATCTTATTAGGGTTTGCATGAAGTACTATATATATACGAAGAATATCTCGGAGCCGCTGCGCGTGAGTGGAATATCTTGAGAGAGCTTTCATCTTCGTATTCTTCATGGTTTTGAGTACTTCTTTCATTCATCAATTATTGGGGTAGTGTTATTGGTGAGTGAATTGTATTACCTTGAACTATTCTAAGTTCAAGGTTGGGTTAAACTTTTCAATCTTGTGAAAAGTTATTCGGGTAGACTAGTTGAGAGTTTACCAAGGATCCATTTGTGAGGAGTGGAGTCGGATGAGGAGAGAATATTTAGTGTTGCTAACGTTCACGAGTCTTGTATCCCTTATACTCATTATAGTGGATTGCTTTCTTGGAATAGTTTCCCCCAGACGTAGGTGTGTTTATCACCGAACTGGGTTACCAACTTGTGTGTTCACTGGTGTTACATGTTGTGTTACATTTGAACATACTATTGCAGGGGTTATACAATTTCAATTGGCACCAGTGCAGGTCATCGAGGTGCGGTGTTAGATCCTGGGATATTCGTATAACCCGTGGGTATATTGGTGGTTCTTGAGATGAGTACCATCAAAGAAGGTGGCTCTACTGTTAGACCACCACTGTTTGATGGAACAAGTTATGGTTATCAGAAGGTTAGAATGGCGTCCTTCATCAGATCTATTGACGAGGCTGCATGGACAGCAGTGGAGAACGGTTGGAGTGTTCCAAAGGATGAAGACGAGGCAGAGAAACCAAGGACAAAGTGGTCTGAAGAGGAGCTAAAATTATCAGGCATGAATCAGAAGGCCATTAATGCCATCCATGCTGCTGTAAGTGTTGAAATTTTTGCCATTATTTCTACGTGTAAGTCGGCCAAAGAAGCTTGGGATATTCTGGAGATTACTTATGAAGGGAACAAACGTGTGAAGAATCAGAGGATACAACAACTTACTTCATAGTTTGAGGCTTTAAGAATGGACGAGAATGAAACTATCTCAGATTTTTATGCCAAGTTGCTGAGTCTGTCCAATGAATTTTTCTCGTTAGGAGAGAAGCTCACTGAAGCCAAGATCGTGAGAAATATTCTGAGATCTCTTCCAGAAAGGTTTGATTATAAAGTGACAGCCATTGAAGAAGCAAAGGATGTTGATGAGCTTTCACCGAATGAACTCATTGGTTCACTTAGAACTTTTGAGATGGGCATGCGTATTAATCCAAGTGAAAAGAAGAAGTCTGTGGCTTTCAAGGCTTCGTCAACAAATCACGCCGAAGAGGAATTAAATGCTGAAGACATGGCTGAATATATTGCATACATCTCAAAGAAATTTGGGAAAAAGTTCTTCAGGAGAGGAAATATTGATGGAAATTCCAGATTTCGTCGGACTGACAATCAAAGTAATACTCAGAACAGGGGTCCAAATTTTTCAGAGAAGAAGGAAAGTGGAGATAGAGGTCCACAATGTCATGAGTGCGATGGTTATGGTCACATTAAGAGCGAATGTGCAAATCTGTTCAAGTACCAGAAAACCAGTAAGAAGGCATTCCAAGCAACTCACAGTGATGAGGATGTTACTGATACTGAATTTGAAGAAGGACAGGATGTTGGGGTTGTTGTATAACTAAAGCAAAACCAGTTGTTTTAGTGGTTACGACACAGGTCCACTGTTAACAATCCCTATCTGGAAGAATATGTATAAGCAAGAATAAAGCCCATTATCTCATGTTTTAGACCACGTGTCGATCTGAGTTCGGAGAGGATCACGAAGGTCGTTGATAATGATGAGATATAAACAATTCACAGTCGAGATAGCTTGGGCTGAGCTATCGGTCTTGACTGCAGCTTAATGGTAGTGATGAGTCCTAATCACTAATTATGCTGGTACGGTGGAACGTATTGAAGGATCAACAGAGATGATGCTCTTCTGATACTGACCCTATATCAGAGGTGATATAGGTGAAGAGCTATGGATCTCAGGCTCTAGCTCGATCTTAACCTTGGTAAACTATTAGATGTATATGTATTCTTCGATGTTACTTTGATTTACGAAGACATGAACTTCTCGTTAGTTCATCTTAATCATGTCGTACTTTGGGTAACACGAAGATGCATAGTATGTCTAATAAGTGTTATCAATAAGCCGTGTCCTGTGTGAGTGCAGGCTGACGATATCCCCTCAAGGGAGTTCACAATGTTTATTATACCAAGTCATGCATGCTGATTAAGTTCAGGTATAATAATGAGGAGTGAACGGGTACTACCTGAGGAATAGATGTTAACAATTAGGAGCAGTCATGATAGCTCTAAATTGGTTAACGGATATGGAAGGTCTTAAACACGGGGGTCGAACTATACAAAATACCTACCCAATCTACATAATTGGGACAGAGCGGTGATTCAGCTATGACACTTTAGTGGAGTGCGTCATAGTTCTAATGAGATACATGTTCAGGGGTGGACATGGAAATATCGAATTAGATAAGGCCCAACTCTGTCTGGTATCCGATCCCTAGGATGGCCCAAACAGACCTAAGGAATCGATCTAAACAGTATTATTGAGTATGGGCTCAATAATTGGACTCAGGCCCAGTATATGATATATATTGGATTTATATCCATGTATATGGATAAGATTAAATCTAATAAGATAAGATTTATTTATTTAAATCTCGTGGGGATAAATATCATATCTAAATATATTTGGTATATATTTAGTTATTTATTCTTCTACTGATATGAGAATAAATTCTATCTGTTAGAATTAATTCCGGATATACAGTTGCATAACGGAACAGATTAATTCCTAATTAATTGCGTATTAGTTAAGGAATAAGATTTGTAAGTTATGGAAAGGAATAAATATGGGATATGGCATTAATATGGTTGGAGATAAATAAGGAATCATATCTCCTTATTTATGAACCATATATATACTCAAGTCTCTCATCATAAAACCCTAGCACACATTCTGACCTAGCCACCAGAATTCTCTACGAGAATTGGCGCAGAACCCTAGGCGAGTGAGAGAGAGTCGGCCGAGTCTGAGGAAAGGAGATCGAGGTTCCGTGATCTTGTGACGTCCACCAAGTCTCAAGATCTGAAGGTGTGGGATCACATCCTAGAAGATCAGAACCGTAGATCGATCAGACACGACTCGGATTCCTCGTTTCCATAATCGTAAGGTATGTACTCGAGCTTTTGTATGACATTATGTGCACGATCGACTCAACACAACCGAACCAAGATCTGGGTCGGGGCGGCTTTCAAGCAGCCGTTCCAACAATTGGTATCAGAGCCCGAGGTTTTTGGATCGGCTCTGTGTTGAGTCGAATTTAATGTTCATGCATTCGAGTAATCATGATTATGTGTGCATGCTGCTGTCCGGGAATTATGTGCGTTGTTTTATTCGTTTCAATTTATCGTTGTTCGTTTGTTTTGAATCGGCGAGATAATAAGGTGCCGATTAGAATAGGATTCGTTTTTCTTGTATTTTTTCGATTTTCGTATTGTATTATTGCTGTAAATCGGAGAATTGCTGAGGAACGAGGTCCGAGGAACGAACAAGAGACGAAAGACGAACGACGGCCGCAGGCGGCGGCGCGTCGGACGCACGACGGCGGCAGCGTAGTTCGCGGCTGTTTTGGCGCTGCTGCACCTCGTCGTTCACGGCGGCTGAACCCTAGGGTTCATCCTAGGGTTCAGGCGAAGCCGGAACGAGTGGCGGCGGCGGCCGAATCGGCGGCGAACGGCGGCGACGGCTGGTGCAGCGCGGCGGCTGAAAACCCTAGCGGGTTTTCGGGCCTGCCGGCGCTGCTGTAGGCCTGAACCACGGCTGCCCGGTGGTCCAGCGCCCGGCTCGACGTCGGAGACGGAGCCCAGTCAGCGCCGGATGACCAGCAGCGGCGCGGCGACGGCGGTGGACGCGAGTGGGAGCAGCGGCGGCCGAAACCCTAACGGGTTTTGGCCCGCACGCTTCTGGGCTCGAACCACCGCGGACCGGAGGTGGCTCGACGGCGACAGTGGGCGCGGACGGAGGCAGGAGGAGGTCCGGTGGTCGGGGACCACCGGCGACGGCTGCTGTGGCGGGTTCAGATGGCACCGCGGCGGCTAGGGTTTTACCCAGCGCGCGCGCGGCTGCCGGAAGCCCCTACGGCGGCTGAGGCTCGAACCCAGCACCTCCGGTGGTGCTGGGGACGCCGGCGAGCCAGTGGGAGCGACCGGTGGCATGCCAGCCACCGGCGGTGGCTCGCGGCGGCGGCGCTGTTTTGTGCAGCGGCTAACGGCGAAGGCGACGGCGGTTTGGGCGACGGTGACGAGCAGTGGCTCGGGCTGGGCTGCAACGGACGCACCCAGCCCGGACCCAGCCACGTCAGGCTCGTCGTGGAGCCGAAACGGGGTCCCCGGCACGCACCGCGGCGGCGCGTGTGCTACACGCGTGGCTCGGCGGCGGCGCGTGGCCGAATTTCGAACGATGGGCTGCACGTTTTTGCAACGTTCGGCCCATTACGTTGACGACGGCTAGGGTTTTCCGAAACCTAGGCATGATCGTCGACGGCTAGGGTTTTCGTACCCTAGTTCGTTTCGAAATTAAATCGCTTTCCGTTTTAGGTAATTAGGGTTTTCCGCACCCTAATTTTTCGAGCACTTGCTAGTTTTGGAAGGTGGACTTGAAGATCGGGATAGGCTTCCAGAATCGAAGATTAAAGACCGAAGCTTGTTTCGGGGTTTTTATTTTAATTAAATGTAATAGATAGGGCTTTCCATTCCCGGTCGGCAGCCTATTTATTTTCGTTTTAATTATTATGCATGCTATGGATGGATTTAAATTACGCGATGAGTATGATTAGCATGTTTTGCATGTTATAGTTGCTTTTCATTGTTTGCGTAATAGAAA
The DNA here is from genome assembly GCA_029379335.1 of Thymus mandschuricus. Classification (NCBI taxonomy): domain Eukaryota; kingdom Viridiplantae; phylum Streptophyta; class Magnoliopsida; order Lamiales; family Lamiaceae; genus Thymus; species Thymus mandschuricus. Next base: position 31,338,917 of record CM057072.1, read on the forward strand.
TAACATGCATAGGGGTCATAGCATGTCCGTTTTAATGATTTCATTGCGAGCACGTTTTATTACTTGCGCTTAGAAATCATGTGATAGGACTTAATTGTCTATGTGCTACGATTGTCACACAAACCCATAAAAAGACTAAGCGGTATAATTAATCGATTATCTGTTAATTGATTTAAAGGACCTCCATATTTGGTTTAAAAATGAAATAATTAGCATTCGCGTTGACGATGAGTCTTCCTCCCTATAGGAGATGCTGATTATGGAATTCATTGGTTTAGACTTCAAAAGGATAATTTGATTTTAAAATGAAATAATAAGTGTTCGCGTTGACAATGAGTCTTCCTCCCTATAGGAGACACTGATTATGGTTCATTGGTTAAATTCAAAATTGATAATATGGAAAAATGATTTTATAAAGGTAATTCCTCCTTAACAGGTGGGTTACTCTTAATAGAATTAATTTTTCGGAATATTAAAATATGGTTGTAGCTTAGCTGCTTAATGATGAATCCTCCTATAGAGGTCACTTCTCAATTTAGCAGGGTCCTGAGGCACGGGTTATTATTTCTTTGTTTCACTATGGTCCGTGTGATGGGATAAGAAATAAAATAGACTGCGGTCATGGTCGATAATTTTATGGATAGCATTCACCTATAGTGGACTATTTGTAAATAGTATCGGGCTACTCGTTTGTTGGTTCAATGTTATTATTGGGTTTCTAACATTGATAACATAAATTATTTGCGCTTATAAGTTGTTTACTTGTTATTTATTTCAGATATGTCTATTGTTTCTATTCGCACGAAGATTTGTCGTTTAGCTTATTCCGATGGTGTTCCGGACTCCTTTCGATTTCGACTACTCGGTTTCCTGGCACGGAAAGAGATAGGTTTCTTGAGGTATGAGGATTCCCCTGATTTCCCTAACCTAAAGAGATTTCTCATGAGGTTTAAAAACCTTGTACGGATGTACGTGTTCTATGGTGGTGTTATGTCGGGAAAGACTGTTTGCGAGCTTCTACTTGCATGTTTCCCGACTTGGTTCCTGGCCCTCAGAGAAGCGGTTGTCCCGACCCACATCGTTCACGAGGACCCAATAGCTCTCATTGCGGAGTTACTCGTGGTAGATGCGGAGAGGATTGATATATTGCGGACTTCTTATGAGGCGGAGAGGAAGTTCTGGGATCGTCCTATTAGGGATGTCGATGTTAATCGGCATTTTACGGCCCGGGACAATGAGTCCATCATTGATGAGTACCTCCAGTCACTAAGGATTGATGATCTTGATCATGACGGACTCGTTCACGATGTGAATGAGCTGATCTCTGATCAATCCATTGATGAAGTGGGCGATTCCGAGTCTGTAAGTCTCGTTCACGACATGAATGAGCTGAGCTCTGATCAGCCTACTGAGGAAGTGAGTGATGCCAGGAAGGAGAAACCTCCGATAATAAAGGTTTATCAGAGGAGGAACAAGAAGTTAAAGGTAGATGGAGGTATGTCAGACTCTTGTAACATTAAAAACCAAATTATACTAGTTTAGTCCTCACGGACGGATTTAACTAGTGGATACTAATTGTGGTTTGTTGCAATCTTTGTAGGTTCGACTACAAGGAACGAGTAGGACGACTTCAAGTTCTTGAGCTCGACAAGCAACATTCAGTTGATGCAGTTGTCTAGCAGACTTGGAGATTTCTATCTTACGTTTTATCTAGAGTTTTTGGATACTAGATTCTGGATTATTACTTTTACACTACATTTAGTTGCCTTGTTTTGGCAGGATACTTATGTTTTACATATTAATGGATGATTACTTTCTTACATTGTATTAAAGATTTATTTCTTTAATACTGGTTGTTTTGATATATCATTCGTAGTGGGAGTAATAACTGTGAATTTTGAAGGATATTCCAAAATGTGTTATGATAAATGTGGTACTTCTTGTTCAGAATTGTCTCTTAGCAAAATACTACGTCACTATGTCTAAATCTATTTCCTTTCCTTATTTGAAATGAAGTGATTAGCATTTATGTTGATCATAGATTTCATTGTGATTTATCATGAATTGATTAGCATTCGCGCTAAGATTGCGTTTTCCCTTCCCACGGAAATGCTAATTGTAAGTTTCATTGGTTAAATCTGTTCGGAAATAAGGATAGTTTGCACACGAAGTGTCGCAATTTTGATGTTAGATTTAGCAATTAGTTGGACAAGTAGTTATTTTTCAAGGAAAGACAATCATTTATTCTTGATTAACGTCCAAGAATAAAAAGAAATTGTGGATTGGAACATCATAAGGCCGGAAGTACAAGACAGATAACCAAAAGGATCTGCACAAGATTATTTAAGGATCCTTGCCACAGTGGGAGTTTTTTCGAGTGTGTCTCGAAAATGGTAAATTGTTCATCAAGAAATCTAGTTTCTTGGACAATGAACAGACCAAGTTGACTGGTAAAGGATAAGTTAGATGAAGATGGTTGCCTATCATTGATTAGTCTATGAGTTTAACACTCGAAAGACTTAAAAGTTGTATGCTCATATTGGTTGAGGACATACATGAGCGAACATGGATGTGGTTTGAGAAAAGGGAAGAATTTTCTCAACAGTTCTATGCTTCGGGACAAACACATTGATATGTGTAGTTCAATGATTAAAGCATTCATTTGTCGAACAACACATATAAGTCCGTTCATGAAATGTGTTGACAAATGGTATATTTTTCATCTACAAAAGACGTTGAAATGGTTGTCTTGTACATTGTGTGATAGTATGACTAGCACTTGAGAAAGTGTGAAAGTATTGTCTGACACAATAAGTGGTGATTATCCGAACAGTTTAGAATGAAGGTTAGGAGTAATGTTAGATATATCCTACAGTCGGATAGTATAACATTATTCAAGTACTCTTCATAGACTACTGTTGTGGCAAAGCTTGCAATACCCCTGCGTGTTGCATAAGGAGCCAAATGTATGTTAGTGCTGTGTGCATGGTAACGGATATAGTCCATCATGTTTGTGGACACGGATAATCGAATGGTAGCTAGAAAAACGACATCACTGACCTTAAACTATGGATTCACGTAAGAAGCGGAATTTTCTTGAAGATTCTCACGCAGTGAAATGCTGAGAGGGAGCTAGATAATTCAGGGCTTAGCTTCGTGAATTGGCAGTAATCTCAATTTGTTAGAATTCTTACACCCCCTGGAAATGCCGGTAACAACATAGTGAGTACCTTAAATTAAGGCGATTTCGTGGAGAAAATAGAAACACTAGAGGAATGTACGATGACGGTTCCTTCACTAAGTGCACCATGTCAGGTATACTGTAGCACGTGGCTGACATGTCTTAGTGAGCCTCCCACGGCAATATACACTAAAAGGGTAAAATCTTTAAGTATAAGTGGGAGAAGAAGTGTATGATGGTTGTTAACGATTGCGATTGTTAACATTGTACATGGATGAAGTCATATGGTTTCCTGTAGACGCGTTGGTATACTAAAAGGTTTTACTTTAGTATAAGTGGGAGATTGTTGGGGTTGTTGTATAACTAAAGCAAAACCAGTTGTTTTAGTGGTTACGACACAGGTCCACTGTTAACAATCCCTATCTGGAAGAATATGTATAAGCAAGAATAAAGCCCATTATCTCATGTTTTAGACCACGTGTCGATCTGAGTTCGGAGAGGATCACGAAGGTCGTTGATAATGATGAGATATAAACAATTCACAGTCGAGATAGCTTGGGCTGAGCTATCGGTCTTGACTGCAGCTTAATGGTAGTGATGAGTCCTAATCACTAATTATGCTGGTACGGTGGAACGTATTGAAGGATCAACAGAGATGATGCTCTTCTGATACTGACCCTATATCAGAGGTGATATAGGTGAAGAGCTATGGATCTCAGGCTCTAGCTCGATCTTAACCTTGGTAAACTATTAGATGTATATGTATTCTTCGATGTTACTTTGATTTACGAAGACATGAACTTCTCGTTAGTTCATCTTAATCATGTCGTACTTTGGGTAACACGAAGATGCATAGTATGTCTAATAAGTGTTATCAATAAGCCGTGTCCTGTGTGAGTGCAGGCTGACGATATCCCCTCAAGGGAGTTCACAATGTTTATTATACCAAGTCATGCATGCTGATTAAGTTCAGGTATAATAATGAGGAGTGAACGGGTACTACCTGAGGAATAGATGTTAACAATTAGGAGCAGTCATGATAGCTCTAAATTGGTTAACGGATATGGAAGGTCTTAAACACGGGGGTCGAACTATACAAAATACCTACCCAATCTACATAATTGGGACAGAGCGGTGATTCAGCTATGACACTTTAGTGGAGTGCGTCATAGTTCTAATGAGATACATGTTCAGGGGTGGACATGGAAATATCGAATTAGATAAGGCCCAACTCTGTCTGGTATCCGATCCCTAGGATGGCCCAAACAGACCTAAGGAATCGATCTAAACAGTATTATTGAGTATGGGCTCAATAATTGGACTCAGGCCCAGTATATGATATATATTGGATTTATATCCATGTATATGGATAAGATTAAATCTAATAAGATAAGATTTATTTATTTAAATCTCGTGGGGATAAATATCATATCTAAATATATTTGGTATATATTTAGTTATTTATTCTTCTACTGATATGAGAATAAATTCTATCTGTTAGAATTAATTCCGGATATACAGTTGCATAACGGAACAGATTAATTCCTAATTAATTGCGTATTAGTTAAGGAATAAGATTTGTAAGTTATGGAAAGGAATAAATATGGGATATGGCATTAATATGGTTGGAGATAAATAAGGAATCATATCTCCTTATTTATGAACCATATATATACTCAAGTCTCTCATCATAAAACCCTAGCACACATTCTGACCTAGCCACCAGAATTCTCTACGAGAATTGGCGCAGAACCCTAGGCGAGTGAGAGAGAGTCGGCCGAGTCTGAGGAAAGGAGATCGAGGTTCCGTGATCTTGTGACGTCCACCAAGTCTCAAGATCTGAAGGTGTGGGATCACATCCTAGAAGATCAGAACCGTAGATCGATCAGACACGACTCGGATTCCTCGTTTCCATAATCGTAAGGTATGTACTCGAGCTTTTGTATGACATTATGTGCACGATCGACTCAACACAACCGAACCAAGATCTGGGTCGGGGCGGCTTTCAAGCAGCCGTTCCAACACAGGATGCCCCTCATACAGCACACGTTGCTACCATAAATGGCCAAAGGATCACATCTGAGGTTATAGATCAAGATCCATTTAAGGTTGAAGATGTGGAGGAAAATGAAGAAGGTCAGGAGGACTATGCGGAATTGGTAGATGCGCGCAAGAAGGCCCTGATTTTAAATCAGAGTCTTACTGAACAGATTAATGATTTGGAAAGAGAAAGAGATTCTCTGAGATCTGAAGTAGAGTCTCTCCAACAACAGCTCAGAAGCTGTGAGGATGGAAGAAAGAAGACTGATGGAGAGTTGAGTCAGATTCAGAAGTTGATCAGGATGATGAACTCCAGCACCGAAAAACTTGATGGAATTCTCAGACAAGGGAGAAGAGCTGCAGATAAGGAAGGGCTTGGATTCAACAAAAATAGTTACCAACATGTTGAATATCAGTATCAACAGACTGCTCAACGACAAGACTGGAGTAAGACATGAAGAAGAGTTGAGGGATGGAATTAAGTCAGAGAACAATTTAGAGCTCAACAATTCGGAAGACCTGTCAAGTGTGAGGAATGGAGGCCAAAACCATCTGAAGCCTCAGTCAATGTTGAGCAGAAGTCTGGAGAACAAGAAGCTCCAGAGGTGGTACCCGAACAAGAACATCATAAGGTACCTGAACATAACCTTGATTCTGAAGTGTTTATTCCTCTTTGTCATTACTATCGTAGACTTGGTCATATTAGACCAAGGTGTCGTTTTTATCTTGGTGATAAGAGGCAAGAGATAATTAAGTATCAAAATAGAAGAAATCAAGGTTATGGATATCATTGGGCTTATGTGGTTCATACTAGTAACAGCTCAAGAGTGGGAAATTCATGGTACATTGACAGTGGGTGTTCTCAGCACATGACAGGTAACATGAATCTTCTTATTAATGTGCAAAGTTGTTCTAATGAATCTGTTGTTTTTGGAGATGGAGGTAAAGGCAGAATACGAGGAATCGGTACATTGAATGTTCCTGGTATGCCTGTTCTAGATGGAGTTGTCTATGTTGAAGGTTTAAGGGCAAATTTAGTCAGCTGTGTGATGATGGTATGAGTGTAAGTTTTGGTAAAGATAGTTGTGTTATCAACAAAGGATCAGAAAGATTCTTAGAGGCAAAAAGGTCATCTGACAACTGCTACATCTTTACACCAAAAATCACCAGTTTCAGAGTTGCATCAAATATGAGTGAGATATGGCATCAGAAACTTGGTCACACTCATTATAGAAACATTCAGAAGCTTATCCAACTCAATGCTATAGAAGGAATTCCCAAGATCAGATTTGGTGATGTTGATTTCTGTGGTCCTTGTCAACAAGGAAAGCAAACTCAGAAGGTACACAAAAGAGTACTGTGAATTACCACAGATAAGGTTCTTGATCTTATGCATATGGACTTGATGGGGCCAATGCAGGTAGAAAGTCTTGGTGGAAAGAAGTATATCTTGGTATGTGTGGATGATTTCTCTAGATATACATGGGTAGAATTCTTAAGGGAAAAATCTGAGACGTTTGAAGCTTTCAGAATACTGTGCCTCAGATTGGAAGTAGAGAAGTGATAGGGTGCGTTTTTACCCTATTATTTAAGTGTTATATTATCGATTTCTTGTCTTATTTTGATAGTTTAGCTCATGTTTTGTATTGTTTATGTTATTTCGAGTTATATTACGCTTTTGGGTTGTTTTGAGTGTTTTAAGGGCTTTTAAGTCGAGAAAACCCAAGATGAGATGAGAGACGATGGAACCAAGGAAGAGATGATGTATTGATCCCAAGTTCTGTCTTCTCACGTTTTTTTGGAAGAGTTATTCAGGAAAAGTGAATGCATAGCATTGAAGAGGAGTTCGATACGAGCACGTAGGCGTAAACGGAGGTCAATTCGGAGTTCGGATGAGGAAGATATGGCCGAAACAAGAAAGTTGCGCAGAACCCTCTCGACCCTCACGACCACCCTTTCGATCGAGAGAGGTGTCGAGAGGATACCCCTGTTTTCCAGACGGGATTTCTCTTAAAAGGAAATTTTTAATTCCTTATTGGTTTCCTTGTACAATTAGGTATTAGATGTAAACTTTTACCCTATAAATACCTCTAAATTTATCATTGTAAGGAGCCAACATAAGCCTCCACCATACATTAGATTAGTTTTTATTCTTTTCTCTACTTTTATACTTTAGATCTAGATTTATTTTATGTATGAAGACCATTGAAGATTGAAGATTTATTCAAGATTCAAGAGTTTTTCTATCCCTTTCTCTTTTACTTTATGCTTTTAATTATGTTTATTCTTCTTTCTACCTTTCTTTTAATTATGTCTAGCTAATTTCTTTAGTTGATTTTAGGGATTGAATGCCTAATTGAATTTATGTGAGTGTTTTTTGTTTACAATTAGCCTTCTAATCAAGATGCATGTTTCATGGTGCTTATTCTCATGCATGATTACTTGATCACTAATTATGTGTGCATAGTTATGTTTTTATGCCTTAGTAGGATAATTGCATAATAGATCTCATGAATACATGGTATGGTGATTTAATTATCTTAGTCGAGGTTGAATTATCATATGCTCGTATATAGTCGATTTAGGTGTCATAATTGAACCTAATTGATTGTATTATTGATACTTGTTCTATTTTGCACTTGATTTGCTTTCTATAAAACCGAGAGGAGATTAGGATCTTATTAGGTGACGACTTGCATTGCCTTAATCGAAGTGTTAGGTTACTTTTCGTGTATCACGTCTAGATTGGATTAAATTGGTTAATTGTATGCATTGGTTACTTGCATAGATTTGATTAGGTAGGCTTCCCTAGAATCAACTGTTGGAACGGCTGCTTGAAAGCCGCCCCGACCCCCAGATCTTGGTTCGGTTGTGTTGAGTCGATCGTGCACATAATGTCATACAAAAGCTCGAGTACATACCTTACGATTATGGAAACGAGGAATCCGAGTCGTGTCTGATCGATCTACGGTTCTGATCTTCTAGGATGTGATCCCACACCTTGAAATCCGAGACTTGGTGGACGTCTCGAGAACACTGGAACCTCGATCTCTTCTCCTCAGACTCGGCCGACTCTCTCTCACTCGCCTAGGGATCTGCGCCAATTCTCGTAGAGAATTCTGGTGTCTAGATCAGAATGTGTGCTAGGGTTTTGTGTGAGACTTTGAGAGTATATATATATGGTTCATAAATAAGGAGATATGATTCCTTATTTATCTCCAACCATATTAATGCCATATCCCATATTTATTCCTTTCCATAACTTACAAATCTTATTCCTTAACTAATACGCAATTAATTAGGAATTAATCTGTTCCGTTATGCAACTGTATATCCGGAATTAATTCTAACAGATAGAATTTATTCTCATATCAGTAGAAGAATAAATAACTAAATATATACCAAATATATTTAGATATGATATTTATCCCCACAAGATTTAAATAAATAAATCTTATCTTATTAGATTTAATCTTATCCATATACATGGATATAAATCCAATCTATATCATATACTGGGCCTGAGTCCAATTATTGAGCCCATACTCAATAATACTGTTTAGATCGATTCCTGAGGTCTGTTTGGGCCACCCTAGGGATCGGATACCAGACAGAGTTGGGCCTTATCTAATTCGATATTTCCATGTCCACCCCTGAACATGTATCTCATTAGAACTATGACGCACTCCACTATAGTGTCATAGCTGAATCACCGCTCTGTCCCAATTATGTAGATTGGGTAGGTATTTTGTATAGTTCGACCCCCGTGTTTAAGACCTTCCATATCCGTTAACCAATTTAGAGCTATCATGACTGCTCCTAATTGTTAACATCTATTCCTCAGGTAGTACCCGTTCACTCCTCATTATTATACCTGAACTTAATCAGCATGCATGACTTGGTATAATAAACATTGTGAACTCCCTTGAGGGGATATCGTCAGCCTGCACTCACACAGGACACGGCTTATTGATAACACTTATTAGACATACTATGCATCTTCGTGTTACCCAAAGTACGACATGATTAAGATGAACTAACGAGAAGTTCATGTCTTCGTAAATCAAAGTAACATCGAAGAATACATATACGTCTAATAGTTTACCAAGGTTAAGATCGAGCTAGAGCCTGAGATCCATAGCTCTTCACCTATATCACCTATGATATAGGGTCAGTATCAGAAGAGCATCATCTCTATTGATCCTTCAATACGTTCCACCGTACCAGCATAACAAGTGATTAGGACTCATCACTACCATTAAGCTGCAGTCAAGACCGACAGCTCAGCCCAAGCTGTCTCGACTGTGAACTGTTTATATCTCATCATTATCAACGACCTTCGTGATCCTCTCCGAACTCAGATCGACACGTGGTCTAAAACATGAGATAATGGGCTTTATTCTTGCTTATACATATTCTTCCAGATAGGGATTGTTAACAGTGGACCTGTGTCGTAACCACTAAAACAACTGGTTTTGCTTTAGTTATACAACAACCCCAACAATCTCCCACTTATACTAAAGTAAAACCTTTTAGTATACCAACGCGTCTACAGGAAACCATATGACTTCATTCATGTACAATGTTAACAATCGCAATCGTTAACAACCATCATACACTTCTTCTCCCACTTATACTTAAAGATTTTACCCTTTTAGTGTATATTGCCGTGGGAGGCTCACTAAGACATGTCAGCCACGTGCTACAGTATACCTGACATGGTGCACTTAGTGAAGGAACCGTCATCGTACATTCCTCTAGTGTTTCTATTTCCTCCACGATATCGCCTTAGTAATGGTACTCACTATGTTGTTACCGGCATTTCCAAATCTCAGAAAATTTGTTACTGCACTTAGAATTCTCCAGGGGGTGTAAGAATTCTAACAAATTGAGATTACTGCCAATTCACGAAGCTAAGCCCTGAATTATCTAGCTCCCTCTCAGCATTTCACTGCGTGAGAATCTTCAAGAAAATTCCGCTTCTTACGTGAATCCATAGTTTAAGGTCAGTGATGTCGTTTTTCTAGCTACCATTCGATTATCCGTGTCCACAAACATGATGGACTATATCCGTTACCATGCACACAGCACTAACATACATTTGGCTCCTTATGCAACACGCAGGTGTATTGCAAGCTTTGCCACAACAGTAGTCTATGAAGAGTACTTGAATAACGTTATACTATCCGACTGTAGGATATATCTAACATTACTCCTAACCTTCATTCTAAACTGTTCGGATAATCACCACTTATTGTGTCAGATAATATTTTCACACCTTGTTCAAGTGCTAGTAATATTATCACACAATGTACAAGACAACCATTTCAACGTCCTTTGTAGATGAGAGATATACCATTTGTCAACACATTTCATGAACGGACTTATATGTGTTGTTCGACAAATGAATGCTTTAATCATTGAACCACACATTTCAAAGTGTTTGTCCCGAAACATAGAACTGTTGAGAAAATTCTTCCCTTTTCTCAAACTACATCCATGTTCGCTCATGTATGTCCTCAACTATTATGAGCATACAACTTGCAAGTCTTTCGAGTGTTAAACTCATAGACTAATCAATGATAAGCAACCATCTTCATCTAACTTATCCTTTACCAGTCAACTTTGTCTGTTCATTGTCCAAGAAACTAGATTTCTTGATGAACAATTCACAATTTTCGAGACACACCCGAAAATACTCCCACTGTGACAAGGATTCTTAAATAATCTTGTGCAGATCCTTTTGGTTATCTGTCTTGTACTTCCGGCCTTATGATGTTCCAATCCATAATTTCCTTTTATTCTTGGACGTTAATCAAGAATAAATACTTGTCTTTCCTTGAAAAATAACTACTTGTCCAACTAATTGCTAAATCTAACATCAAAATTGCGACACTTCGTGTGCAAACTATCCTTATTTCCGAACAGATTTAACCAATGAAACTTACAATTAGCATTTCCGTGGGAAGGGAAAACGCAATCTTAGCGCGAATGCTAATCAATTCATGATAAATCACAATGAAATCTATGATCAACATAAATGCTAATCACTTCATTTCAAATAAGGAAAGGAAATAGATTTAGACATAGTGACGTAGTATTTTGCTAAGAGACAATTCTGAACAAGAAGTACCACATTTATCATAACACATTTTGGAATATCCTTCAAAATTCACAGTTATTACTCCCACTACGAATGATATATCAAAACAACCAGTATTAAAGAAATAAATCTTTAATACAATGTAAGAAAGTAATCATCCATTAATATGTAAAACATAAGTATCCTGCCAAAACAAGGCAACTAAATGTAGTGTAAAAGTAATAATCCAGAATCTAGTATCCAAAAACTCTAGATAAAACGTAAGATAGAAATCTCCAAGTCTGCTAGACAACTGCATCAACTGAATGTTGCTTGTCGAGCTCAAGAACTTGAAGTCGTCCTACTCGTTCCTTGTAGTCGAACCTACAAAGATTGCAACAAACCACAATTAGTATCCACTAGTTAAATCCGTCCGTGAGGACTAAACTAGTATAATTTGGTTTTTAATGTTACAAGAGTCTGACATACCTCCATCTACCTTTAACTTCTTGTTCCTCCTCTGATAAACCTTTATTATCGGAGGTTTCTCCTTCCTGGCATCACTCACTTCCTCAGTAGGCTGATCAGAGCTCAGCTCATTCATGTCGTGAACGAGACTTACAGACTCGGAATCGCCCACTTCATCAATGGATTGATCAGAGATCAGCTCATTCACATCGTGAACGAGTCCGTCATGATCAAGATCATCAATCCTTAGTGACTGGAGGTACTCATCAATGATGGACTCATTGTCCCGGGCCGTAAAACGTTGATTGACATCAACATTCCTAATAGGACGACCCCAGAACTTCCTCTCCGCCTCATAAGAAGTCCGCAATATATCAATCCTCTCCGCATCTACCACGAGTAACTCCGCAATGAGAGCTATTGGGTCCTCGTGAACGATGTGGGTCGGGACAACCGCTTCTCTGAGGGCCAGGAACCAAGTCGGGAAACATGCAAGTAGAAGCTCGCAAACAGTCTTTCCCGACATAACACCACCATAGAACACGTACATCCGTACAAGGTTTTTAAACCTCATGAGAAATCTCTTTAGGTTAGGGAAATCAGGGGAATCCTCATACCTCAAGAAACCTATCTCTTTCCGTGCCAGGAAACCGAGTAGTCGAAATCGAAAGGAGTCCGGAACACCATCGGAATAAGCTAAACGACAAATCTTCGTGCGAATAGAAACAATAGACATATCTGAAATAAATAACAAGTAAACAACTTATAAGCGCAAATAATTTATGTTATCAATGTTAGAAACCCAATAATAACATTGAACCAACAAACGAGTAGCCCGATACTATTTACAAATAGTCCACTATAGGTGAATGCTATCCATAAAATTATCGACCATGACCGCAGTCTATTTTATTTCTTATCCCATCACACGGACCATAGTGAAACAAAGAAATAATAACCCGTGCCTCAGGACCCTGCTAAATTGAGAAGTGACCTCTATAGGAGGATTCATCATTAAGCAGCTAAGCTACAACCATATTTTAATATTCCGAAAAATTAATTCTATTAAGAGTAACCCACCTGTTAAGGAGGAATTACCTTTATAAAATCATTTTTCCATATTATCAATTTTGAATTTAACCAATGAACCATAATCAGTGTCTCCTATAGGGAGGAAGACTCATTGTCAACGCGAACACTAATTATTTCATTTTAAAATCAAATTATCCTTTTGAAGTCTAAACCAATGAATTCCATAATCAGCATCTCCTATAGGGAGGAAGACTCATCGTCAACGCGAATGCTAATTATTTCATTTTTAAACCAAATATGGAGGTCCTTTAAATCAATTAACAGATAATCGATTAATTATACCGCTTAGTCTTTTTAAGGGTTTGTGTGACAATCGTAGCACATAGACAATTAAGTCCTATCACATGATTTCTAAGCGCAAGTAATAAAACATGCTCGCATTGAAATCATTAAAACCGGCATGCTATGACCCCTATGCATGTTATTTCTATTACGCAAACAATGAAAAGCAACTATAACATGCAAAACATGCTGATCATATTCATCGCGTAATTTAAATCCATCCATAGCATGCATAATAATTAAAACGAATAAATAGGCTGCCGACCGGGAATGGAAAGCCCTATCTATTACATTTAATTAAAATAAAAACCCCGAAACAAGCTTCGGTCTTTAATCTTCGATTCTGGAAGCCTATCCCGATCTTCAAGTCCACCTTCCAAAAGTAGTAAGTGCTCGAAATAATTAGGGTGCGGAAAACCCTAATTACCAAAAACGGAAAGCGAGTTAATTTCGAACGAACTAGGGTACGAAAACCCTAGCCGTCGACGATCATGCCTAGGTTTCGGAAAACCCTAGCCGTCGTCAACGTAATGGGCTGATCGTTGCAAAAAAAAAAACGAACAGCCCGGCGTTCAAAATTCGGCCACGCGCCGCCGCCGAGCCGCGCGTGTAGCACACGCGCCGCCGCGGTGCATGCCGGGGACCCCGTTTCGGCTCACGACGAGCCTGACGTGGCTGGGTCCGGGCTGGGTGCATCCGTTGCGACCCAGCCCGAGCCACTGCTCGTCACCATCGCCGAAAACGCCGTCGCCTTCGCCGTGTCCGCTGCATGAAGCAGCGCCGCCGCCGCGAGCCACCGCCGGTGGCTGGCATGCCACCGGACGCTCCCACTGAGCTCGCCGGCGTCCCAGCACCACCGGAGGTGCTGGGTTCGAGCCCGGGCAGCAGTGGCTGAATCCGGCAGCAGCGCGCGCGCAGGGGACAAACCCAGCCGCCGCCGCTGCCGTTGATCGCGCCATAGCCGCCGCCGCCGGTGGTTCCCAGACCACCGGACCTGCTGTCCGCCTTCGTCCACGCCCTCGTCGCCGTCGAGCCATCACCGAGCCGCGGGCTTGAGCCCAGCAGCGCGCGAGCATGAAAGCCCGTTAGGGTTTCGGCCGCCGCTGCTGAAACTCGCCGCCGCAGCCGCTGCCGCGCCGCTACCGTCCGTCTGGCGCCGCCATGGCTCGTCTCCGACGTCGAGCCGGGCGCTGGACCGTCGGTCAGCCACGGTTCGAGCCTGAGCAGCGCGCGCGAGCCCGAAAAACCCGTTAGGGTTTTCTGCCGCCGCTGCTCTAGCCGTCGCCGCCATCCGCCGCCGGATCAGACGCCGCCGCCGCTCGTCTCCGGCTCGCCTGAACCCTAGGATGAACCCTAGGGTTCAGTCGCCGCGAAAAACGACGAGGAGCAGCCGCTGTCCGCCGCGGCAGATTACGCCGCTGCCGTCGTGCGTCCGACGCGCCGCCGCCTGCGGCCGTCATCCCTCTCGTCTCTTGTTCGTTCCTCGGACCTCGTTCCTCAGCAATTCTCCGATTTACAGCATACAAAATAATACGAAAATCGAAAAATACAAGAAAAACGAATCCTATTCTAATCGGCACCTTATTATCTCGCCGATTCAAAAAAACAAACGAACAACGATAAATCGAAACGAATAAAACAACGCACATAATTCCGGACAGCAGCATGCACACATAATCATAATGACTCGAATGCATGAACATTAAATTCGACTCAACACAGAGCCGATCCAGAAACCTCGGGCTCTGATACCACTTGTTGGAACGGCTGCTTGAAAGCCGCCCCGACCCCCAGATCTTGGTTCGGTTGTGTTGAGTCGATCGTGCACATAATGTCATACAAAAGCTCGAGTACATACCTTACGATTATGGAAACGAGGAATCCGAGTCGTGTCTGATCGATCTACGGTTCTGATCTTCTAGGATGTGATCCCACACCTTGAAATCCGAGACTTGGTGGACGTCTCGAGATCACTGGAACCTCGATCTCTTCTCCTCAGACTCGGCCGACTCTCTCTCACTCGCCTAGGGATCTGCGCCAATTCTCGTAGAGAATTCTGGTGTCTAGATCAGAATGTGTGCTAGGGTTTTGTGTGAGACTTTGAGAGTATATATATATGGTTCATAAATAAGGAGATATGATTCCTTATTTATCTCCAACCATATTAATGCCATATCCCATATTTATTCCTTTCCATAACTTACAAATCTTATTCCTTAACTAATACGCAATTAATTAGGAATTAATCTGTTCCGTTATGCAACTGTATATCCGGAATTAATTCTAACAGATAGAATTTATTCTCATATCAGTAGAAGAATAAATAACTAAATATATACCAAATATATTTAGATATGATATTTATCCCCACAAGATTTAAATAAATAAATCTTATCTTATTAGATTTAATCTTATCCATATACATGGATATAAATCCAATCTATATCATATACTGGGCCTGAGTCCAATTATTGAGCCCATACTCAATAATACTGTTTAGATCGATTCCTGAGGTCTGTTTGGGCCACCCTAGGGATCGGATACCAGACAGAGTTGGGCCTTATCTAATTCGATATTTCCATGTCCACCCCTGAACATGTATCTCATTAGAACTATGACGCACTCCACTATAGTGTCATAGCTGAATCACCGCTCTGTCCCAATTATGTAGATTGGGTAGGTATTTTGTATAGTTCGACCCCCGTGTTTAAGACCTTCCATATCCGTTAACCAATTTAGAGCTATCATGACTGCTCCTAATTGTTAACATCTATTCCTCAGGTAGTACCCGTTCACTCCTCATTATTATACCTGAACTTAATCAGCATGCATGACTTGGTATAATAAACATTGTGAACTCCCTTGAGGGGATATCGTCAGCCTGCACTCACACAGGACACGGCTTATTGATAACACTTATTAGACATACTATGCATCTTCGTGTTACCCAAAGTACGACATGATTAAGATGAACTAACGAGAAGTTCATGTCTTCGTAAATCAAAGTAACATCGAAGAATACATATACGTCTAATAGTTTACCAAGGTTAAGATCGAGCTAGAGCCTGAGATCCATAGCTCTTCACCTATATCACCTATGATATAGGGTCAGTATCAGAAGAGCATCATCTCTATTGATCCTTCAATACGTTCCACCGTACCAGCATAACAAGTGATTAGGACTCATCACTACCATTAAGCTGCAGTCAAGACCGACAGCTCAGCCCAAGCTGTCTCGACTGTGAACTGTTTATATCTCATCATTATCAACGACCTTCGTGATCCTCTCCGAACTCAGATCGACACGTGGTCTAAAACATGAGATAATGGGCTTTATTCTTGCTTATACATATTCTTCCAGATAGGGATTGTTAACAGTGGACCTGTGTCGTAACCACTAAAACAACTGGTTTTGCTTTAGTTATACAACAACCCCAACATCAACCTTGTTTCCTATTTGATTTATTTGTTTCCTTATTTGCTTATTTTGTTTACTTATTTGAGTTATTTATTTTGTTTATTTTCTTTGCATAGGATTTTAGAAAACCACATTCATAATTTCTTTTTGCCTAGACATCAGTTTAATTCTAGAGTAGAGGTATTTATCAATCCCTGTGGATACGATACTCGTACTTATTCTTTACTATACCTATTTTGTGTGGTTAAAAATAGTGCGATCAAATTTTGGCGCCGTTGCCGGGGATTGATTAGATTTCACATATATATTTTGAAATAGGATTAATAGGTGATTTAGGCGTTTATTTTTCTGTTTTTGTGTATTAATCTAACCGTTTCCTTTCTTTGTCGAGGACTAAATTCTTATGGTGGATTCGGTAGCGAAAAAGACTCTCAACAATCGGTTCAAGCCGGTTGTTGATCAATTCCAGAATGGAGGATGGGGGACTGTTGAGGCTACCGATTACAAAATCAAGACTTCCCTCATCAACAAGGTGCAAGCAAATCAATATGGAGGCACACCGATGGAGGATCCTAATGCTCACCTGAAGCAATTTCTCAACATCTGTGCCACCTACAAGGCAAATGGAGTGCATGCAGACTACATCAAGCTCAGTCTCTTCGCGTGGTCTCTCAAGGATGATGCTAGAGAGTGGCTTGAGGATATAGAGAATCGAGCCGAGATAAAGACATGGAGCGAGCTGTGCAAACTGTTCTTAAATAAGTTCTTCCCACCATCAAGGGCTCAGAGGCTTCTAAACGAGATCAACAAATTCCAATAATTTGAAGATGAGTACCTTTACGAAGCATGGGGGAGATTCAGAAAGATGCTTCGTGTATGCCCCAATCATGGTCTGGACAAGGGGGAACAAATCTTCTGCTTCCATCGAGGATTGAACAAGCAATGCAAAAAGGAGCTCGATTATGCATCTAAAGGAGGATTCTTAAATAACGATGTAGAGACAGCTTGGGAGATCATCGAGCTCAACGTCAAAACAAGTTATGAGGAGGCTACCGACAGAAGAGTTGGGAGAAGGAAGGTTGCCGCCATTGGATCCGAAGCTTATGATGATTTGATGGAGAAATACACCAAGACGGCAACGGAGTTGGATGCTTTCAAGAAGACTTATGATCCCAACAATGGACACCATCCGAACATATCCCCTGGCTTCCATGTGGAGAATAGAGTTGTCCAAGAGCCGAAGAAGGAACCTTCATTGGAGGAGTTGATAAAGAATTTCATATCAACGACGACAAATAAAATCGGAGCCTTGGAGTCTAGTGTTTCTAATATCGAGCATGCAGTCACAAATCTGACCAAGCACATGAATATGTTGGATGCTCGAGTTGGTCAAGTAGCCAATGCTCAAGGAGGAGTCCATAAGCCCGACCATCAAGTTCATACTATCGAGCTTCGGAGCGGCACTCGGTACACAAATCCATCATTGGAAGCCGAAGATATTGGAAACGAAAGCCACAAGGATGCGGAGATCGAGGAGTCAAGGAGAAAAGTGACGAATAGAGGACCTCTCGACACCCCTCTCGATCGAGAGGTCTATCGAGAGGTTAATACTGGAGTCCAGAAGTGTCCTCTCGATACCCCTATCGATCGAGAGGACGATCGAGAGCTATACGATGAGGAGATTCAATGTGACCCTCTCGACACCTCTCTCGATCGAGAGGCCTGTCGAGAGGTCACCCAGCAAAAGCAGCAGAAACCTCTCGACACCCCTATCGATCGAGATGGGGGTCGAGAGGTCAAAGATCGAGGTCAGAAGGAACCTCTCGATATCTCTCTCGATCGAGAGGGTGATTGAGAGGGTGTACAACCGTCCCAATTCCCGACTTATGTTCCGAAGGCTCCTTTCCCTCAACGATTGGCCAAGACAAAGCAAGACGAGAAGTATCAACGTTTCTTGGAGATGCTTCAAAAGGTCAACATCAACATCCCACTTCTCGATGCTCTTCGAGACAAGCCCAGCCACATGAAGTTCATCAAGGATACGGTATCGGGAAATAAGAAGTGGGGAAAGTTCGAGACGATCAACCTCACGGAGGAGTGTAGCGCGGTGATTCAAAAGAAGCTCCCATTGAAGCAAAAGGATCCCGGGAGGTTCACACTAGCGTGCAAGATCGGAGATCAAGTGTTCAAGAATGTGTTATGTGATCTTGGTGCTAGCATCAATTTGATGCCCCTCTCTATTTTCAACCGGCTCAAGATTGGAAAGATGAAGCCGACTACTATCTCCCTACTTATGGCGGATCGATCAGTTTCTTATCCAAGGGGGATAGTTGAGGATGTGCTCGTGCAAGTTCAGAATCTTGTGTTCCCGGCGGATTTTGTAGTCTTGGATATGCCCGAGGATGAGAATCAACCATTAATCTTAGGACGGCCATTCCTAGCTACGGGGAGAGCTTTGATCGATATTCAAGATGGAGATTTGACATTTAGAGTCAATGGAGAAGAATTGAAGATTTCCATCTATGAAGCAATGAAGAGGCCCGATGATCATCGAGAAGATGTTTTTGCCGTTCAAGTCTTGAAACCACCTATACCGCAGGCATCGGATGAAGTTTTCGAGGAGATTCTCAAGTGCTTAAATCAGTTGGAAGCCATTCCACCATTGAAGTTAGCTGAATTCAAGATATCAATCGATGGAGCCATGAAGAAACTCGATGATGGGGGAGAGAAGAGCTTTCATTTTGATCCACCTTGATAAGAGGTATCGTCGGGCTAAAGACGTTAAACGTAGCACTTGTTGGGAGGTAACCCAACTCTATCTTTAATTTTCAGTTTTTGTTTTATTTGTTTTTGTTTTTTGTTTTTCTTTGAGTCTTATCTTTTATTAAGCTCTTTATCCAAAAAATTTCGAAGCTTGTAAGTTGTAGGTTTTCTTGACGAGGTTTCGGCTAGAAGAGAAGATCGATAGTAAGCTAGCTTCGGTGAAAGGTATGCTCGTTAACTTAACCACTCCTTCTTCTTAAACTTATTCCTTCATCATGATTCGGAATAAGTTTGGGGGAGGGGGAAGTGTGGCTTTGTTAACTCGTTTACATGGGTTCTTGGATTGTAGCTTAATTTTTGGATATTTTATTAGTAGTTTTTATTTTTGTTGAGTCTTAGGTTTTAAGTTGAGTCAAATAAGCATGTGATGATAGTATTGTGAATTTGGCCGATGATAGTATTTTTATTGATTTTTGGAGAAAAATACATGATCTTTATTATGCTTGGAACCTTGGCGAAGCAACGCATTTTATTTGATGAATTTGAAGTATGCTATGATGTCGGGAACTAGTTAGTTTGAACCCGTGAGATTTGAGCTATTTGTGCATATTTATGCTTATTCTTTGATTGAGTGATCATGCATTCTTCATTGTTTCTAGAACTTGTCTTAGATCTCCATCAAGACCTTAGTATTTTTATGAACTGGGAGATGATATTAGGCCATTCTTTCGTAGCCACATGATTCCTATACACTAACCTTGTTCACAATCCTTTGTTTACCCCTTTTGAGCCTTTATTAGCCGTTCTTTGTAAAACCGGATGATAGGAGGTTTGGATGGTTATGGGTTCCTTAGTATTTGTGGTTGGTGATATGGAAGGAGTTGAATAGAAAATTTTGATGTGGTGTGAAAGGAGAAAATTTTAGATGCTTGTTATAAGTATAGTTAGCTATCCCTATAAGCTTAGAAATAAAAAAATAAAAGAAAAAAATATAGAGCCCTTGTTCATTATTAGAAAGAACATTCATTAGTTGAGCTCTAGGGAAAAAAAAAAAAAAAGAGAAAAGAAAGAAAAAGAATATAGCATGAGGGGATAGTTAGCTTGAGTTGAATTGTTTGCATCTTTGATATGTTGATGTTTTGTAGTTGGTGTTGGATGGTAGAAGATGGAGTAAAAACCCATACTTTGGTTGGAGTTGAAAAGAGGTTGATGATTCAGATTTATTTGAGTCACTTAGCCTATACATTCCCTACCTTAACCAATGTCCCTACATTACAAGCTTTTATAAAGATCTTTTTTATTCTAGTTTGTGAATATCACATTAGGTGGAGATGTTGAGAAAGGGGGCAAGCCTATGGTAAACATGTTGCATTGCATTGATATTGAGTGAACCCTATGATGTGCATTATTATATACATCTTTTCTTTGAGAGAGTTGAGTGTTCACTTATATATATACAATTTCACATGTTTGAGAGTGTTCCTTGATTGATTGACATGATTTGGATTTATTGAATAGGTTGTGTTATTGATGCTAAGGTTGTATGCATAGTTTTGATCATTGTGAGGATGGTTTGTTTTTGAAAAATTTTTAGGCCTATATAGTTCACAATGCTTGAGTCTATTGTTTATTTTGTTTTTGTTATTGTTCGGGACGAACAATGTTTAAGTTTGGGGGATTTTGATAGGGTGCATTTTTACCCTATTATTTAAGTGTTATATTATCAATTTCTTGTCTTATTTTGATAGTTTATCTCATGTTTTGTATTGTTTATGTTATTTCGAGCTAGATTACGCTTTTGGGTTGTTTTGAGTGTTTTTAGGGATTTTGAGTCGAGAAAACCCAAGATGAGATGAGAGACGATGGAACCAAGGAAGAGATGAAGTATTGATCCCAAGTTCTGACTTCTCACGATTTTTTGGAAGAGTTATTCTGGAAAATTGAATGCATAGCATTGAAGAGGAGTTCGATACGAGCACGTAGGCGTAAACGGAAGTCAATTCGGAGTTCGGATGAGGAAGATATGGCCGAAACAAGAAAGTTGCGCAGAACCCTCTCGACCCTTTCGACCACCCTCTCGATCGAGAGAGGTGTCGAGAGGATACCCCTGTTTTCCAGACGGGATTTCTCTTAAAAGGCAATTTTTAATTCCTTATTGGTTTCCTTGTACAATTAGGTATTAGATGTAAACTTTTACCCTATAAATACCTCTAAACTTATCATTGTAAGGAGCCAACATAAGCCTCCACCATACATTAGATTAGTTTTTATTCTTTTCTCTACTTTTATACTTTAGATCTAGATTTATTTTATGTATGAAGACCATTGAAGATTGAAGATTTATTCAAGATTCAAGAGTTTTTCTATCCCTTTCTCTTTTACTTTATGCTTTTAATTATGTTTATTCTTCTTTCTACCTTTCTTTTAATTATGTCTAGCTAATTTCTTTAGTTGATTTTAGGGATTGAATGCCTAATTGAATTTATGTGAGTGTTTTTTGTTTACAATTAGCTTTCTAATCTAGATGCATGTTTCATGGTGCTTATTCTCATGCATGATTACTTGATCACTAATTATGTGTGCATAGTTATGTTTTTATGCCTTAGTAGGATAATTGCATAATAGATCTCATGAATACATGGTATGGTGATTTAATTATCTTAGTCGAGGTTGAATTATCATATGCTCGTATATAGTCGATGTAGGTGTCATTATTGAACCCAATTGATTGTATTATTGATACTTGTTCTATTTTGCACTTGATTTGATTTCTATAAAACCGAGAGGAGATTAGGATCTTATTAGGTGACGACTTGCATTGCCTTAATCAGAGTGTTAGGTTACTTTTCATGTATCACGTCTAGATTGGATTAAATTGGTTAATTGTATGCATTGGTTACTTGCATAGATTTGATTAGGTAGGCTTCCCTAGAATCAACCTTGTTTCCTATTTGATTTATTTGTTTCCTTATTTGCTTATTTTGTTTACTTATTTGTGTTATTTATTTTGTTTATTTTCTTTGCCTAGGATTTTAGAAAGCCACATTCATAATTTCTTTTTGCCTAGACATCAGTTTAATTCTAGAGTAGAGGTACTTTGTGTGATTTCGATATATCAATCCTTGTGGATACGATACTCGTACTTATTCTTTACTACACCTATTTTGTGTGGTTAAAAATAGTACGATCAAGAAGGAGAGTAAACTCAAGGCTATTAGAAGTGATCATGGACGTGAGTTCGAAAATTAAGATTTTATGGAATTCTGCCAGTCCAAAGGAATCAGACATGAATTCTCAGCTCCCATTACTCCTACACAAAATGGGGTTGTAGAAAGGAAAAACAGAACTCTACAGAGTACTGCAAGAACCATGATGAAAGCCAAGGAGATCGCTCTAAGATTATGGGCTGAAGCCTTTGAGACAGCATGCTATATCTGCAATAGAGTGTATCTTATACCGCAGACTGAGTTTACAGCCTATGAGATCTGGAGATGGAGAAAACCAAATGTGAAACATCTTCACATTTTTGTACTCGATGTTTTGTTGTGAATGACAGAGTCCAAAATAAGAAACTTGATGATAAAGGAATAGAGGGAATCTTTGTGGGCTACTCAAGAAACAGTCGGGCTTACCAGGTGTACTTGAAAAATCAAAGCACTGTTATTGAATCCATAAACGTAACATTTGATGATTCAATAGAAGATGAAGTTGTTGCTGAAGAAGATGGTCAGATGATTAGTATTGAAGGAAAATCTCAGAGTTCCAGTGGAGAAACGACCATAAAGGAAGAGGAGGCAACTCAGGGAGATACCCATGAAAGTACATCGGATGGTACGCCAGATGATGTTCTAGCTGAAAGGAAGGTCCATAAGAATCACTTTGCCACAGATGTGATTGGAGATATCAATGATGGGATACAGACCAAAAAGAGAGAGATAGACTTCAAGAAGATGGTGTCTCATATAGCCACTGTGTGCTTTGTTTCAAAGATTGAGCCAAAGAATGTAATTGATGCCTTTCAAGATGAAAACTGGATAGCAGCCATGCAGGAAGAATTGTTGGAATTCAAGCGTTACAAAGTATGGTATCTTACTCCACTTCCCAAAGGTGCAAATGTGATTGGGACCAAATGGATATTTAAGAATAAACTTGACGAGCAAGGGAACATCACTCGCAACAAAGCCACATTGGTTGCTCAAAGATATTCTCAAGAAGAGGGCATTGATTATGGGGAGACCTTTGCCCCAGTGACAAGATTGGAATCTGTGAGATTCTTAATGGGGATGGCTAGCAGTCTGGATTTCAAACTTTACCAAATTGATGTCAAAAGTGCCTTCCTAAATGGAAATTTGGAAGAAGAAGTGTATGTGAAACAACCTAAGGGATTTGAAGATTCAGAGCATCCAGACCATGTGTACAGATTGAATAAAGCCCTGTACGGATTGAAGCAAGCTCCCAGAGCTTGGTACAACACTCTAGCTGAATTCTTGCTCAAAAAAAGATATGTTCGAGGTAGTGCTGACAAGACTCTGTTTGTCAAATAGCAAGGAGGTCACATATTCATTGTTCAGGTATATGTTGATGATTTAGTATTTGGCTCAAGATCAGAATCTCTTGTGAATGAATTTGTCAAATTGATGACATCAGAATTCAAGATGAGTATGTTTGGAGAGCTGAAATTCTTTCTGGGACTTCAAGTCAAGCAGAGTGAAGATGGAATTTTTGTAAGTCATGAGAAGTATGCTGAAAATCTGGTGGAAAAGTTTGGGATGGAAGGCTCCAAGGCAAAGAGGACACCAATGGGTACATCAGTCAAACTAACTCAAGAAGGAGAAGGCAAACAGGTAGAACAGACTGTGTACAGAAGTATGATTGGTAGCCTGCTGTATTTAACAGCCAGTCGACCAGAGATAGCATACAGTGTTGGAGTTTGTTCAAGATTTCAGTCAAACCCTAAAGAGAGCCATCACAAAGTTGTGAAGAATATCATTAAGTATGTCAAAGGCACTTGCAAACTTGGCTTATGGTTTGGAAAGGGGAGTTCATTAAGGTTAACTGGATACAGTGATGCTGATTGGGCTGGCAACCCAAATGACAGGAAGAGTACCACTGGAGGATGTTTTTTCTTGGGAGAAAATCTCATATCTTGGCATAGCAAGAAGCAGAATTGTGTTTCTCTATCTTCAACTGAAGCAGAATATATTGCAGCTGGAAGTGCATGTACTCAGTTGATCTGGATGACCAAGATGCTGCATGACTATGGGATTGATGAGAAGTATGTTCTATTCTGTGACAACATTGGGGCCATCAATCTATCTAAGAATTCAGTCAGTCGCTCAAAAGCCAAACATATCGAGATCAAGCATCATTTCATAAGAGATCTTGTAGAAAGCAAGGTTCTACCTCTTCAACATGTCTCAACTCGAGTGCAAGTGCCAGATATATTCACCAAACCTTTGGATGGAGAAAGGTTTGAATCTCTTAGAAAATCACTCGGGATGTGTATAATCTAATTTAATCAGATTATGTTTATTTGATTTCTTCAGTTGATTGGTTTTTTAAAGTCTATTAAGTAAGTGTTATGTTTGATGTTATTGTTGGAGTTCCTGTCTGACGTGGATTCGTGTCAGTTGCGAAGTGACTATATTTATGCGCGCCCTTTTGTTATTACCGTTGGAGCTTTGGAATTTGAACCGGCACTAGCGTATTTGCAGTGTTCATCCGCTCTTTTTCTCTATTGCGCTAGGGTTTTGTTGTGAATCCAAATTTCTGTCGGAAATTGTTGCACCTTTCTTCTATATTTCTCCGATTTTCTGCCGGAAATTTCTTCTCTGCTGGATCTATGGCTTCTTACAAGTTGTCTGAAGAAATTTAACCTGTTCCCCGAATTCTCTATCTTCCCTGGTACGGTGCCGGCCTGGTTGAGGATAATGCTCCTCCGACTCCTCCCAGAGTCAATGTCTCAAATGAGGTTCTCGAGCCTCTTTTTGACTCTGCTTCCATTCCTGCTTCAACAGAAATCAACCCTAGGGTTTCTGCTTCGGCTTCTTCGATGGATCCTCCTCCACGAAAGAAGAAAATCAAGCAAGTGGCGAGAAAGGAAAAATCTCCTCCCCCGCCGCCCTCCGTTGGCGTCGGTCGAAGAACCCGCTCTCAAGCTCGTGCTTCTCATGGTGCTTCTGCTCCTGTATCGAATCGAAAACGCAAGGCTTCACCATCTCCTGCTGCTCGGGGGAAAAAGAAAAGTGTTGGTGATTCCAAATCTCGTGGCAAGAAGCCTATTATTGATTTGGATTCAGACTTCGAAGAAGAGATGGAGGTTCACAATGATTCAGAGGAGCAACCTCCAAGTCCAATCCTTCCCGGGCATCTTCATCAAAGGGTCCAGCTGATCAAGAAGAGGAAGAATTTGAGTTGCCCTTTTGCCCTACTCCTCAGAGCTTTGATCCAGCTATCAGCCAATTAATGTTTCAATCGCTTTGTCTTGAGTATTCCATGGTTGATGAGCAGATTCGGATGCTGCAGCATAAACAATCTGAGTTTCTTCAGGTTATTCTAGCTGCTGGTGGAATTCCTCCATCTTCTGACGATGGAAAGCAGGCTGATGATGTGGATGATGGCACATCTCAAGGGGAAGACAAGTGATGCTTGGATTTTTTGCATGCAATCAAGGGAGAGTAAGTTTTAAGTTTTTGCTTGAATATTTGATTCGATTGGGTTGTTAAACAATTCTCTCTGGTGGTTGGTTGGACAAACAGATTTGGTTCTGTAATAGTAAATAGGTCGTGGTGATGGTTCTTGACACTGGCATATTTGTTTTTTGTATGCTTGCTTGGTTGGTTCTCTGGCTAATTGATGGGATCCTGTGATGTTCTGCTTGGTGTTCCTGATGTTGTGCTGAATGATTTATTCTCTCTGTGTGTGGGTGAGCTCGGCTAGTACTACATATTAGAGAGTGTTTGAAGCAAGGGGGAGTTTCTTTACACTATGCAATTAAGTATGGTTTTGTGGGTGTACTCCTTGCCTGCTTATTTTTGCATTGGGTGTGTTTGTAGTTTGAAGGAGTTGTGTGTGTTATGATGGTGCGTGTGATTGCATACATAAAATGCCAAGGGGGAGATTGTTGTTGCATGTTTTTTGTGGAGAATTATTTTCGTGTGTGTGGCATAATTATGTATGCGGTGCGGTGTTAGAGTTCATATGGTATAAGGATTTTTTTCCTTATTATTTTATCACACGCGTATGGAAGGGATATGCATGAAGATCCGATTCTACTCTAATAAGGATATCTTGGAGATATGCCTTATTTATCTTATTAGGGTTTGCATGAAGTACTATATATATACGAAGAATATCTCGGAGCCGCTGCGCGTGAGTGGAATATCTTGAGAGAGCTTTCATCTTCGTATTCTTCATGGTTTTGAGTACTTCTTTCATTCATCAATTATTGGGGTAGTGTTATTGGCGAGTGAATTGAATTACCTTGAACTATTCTAAGTTCAAGGTTGGGTTAAACTTTTCAATCTTGTGAAAAGTTATTCGGGTAGACTAGTTGAGAGTTTGCCAAGGATCCATTTGTGAGGAGTAGAGTCGGGTGAGGAGAGAACGTTTAGTGTTTCTAGTGTTCACGAGTCTTGTATCCCTTATACTCATTATAGTGGATTGCTTTCTTGGAATAGTTTCCCCCAGACGTAGGTGTGTTTATCACCGAACTGGGTTACCAACTTGTGTGTTCATTGGTGTTACATGTTGTGTTACGTTTGAACATACTATTGCAGGGGTTATACAATTTCAGAAAGAATTCACTTTGGGCGATTGTGAGTTCTCTCGAGACTGCATTCGCATGATTTGTTTCATTTTTCCTTTCTGCTTCTGTTAATTGTGTTTCAACAATTTGTTTCTCTTAAAAATCATGCAGAATCATACTCTTTATGCAAAGTCATTTATGTTCTCACTGATATTTGAATGTGCTCGGCGAAATTGTGTTGATTACTCAATGGATTAGTAGCTCAAGTTTTGTAAGGTGGTAGAATTATACATTTGGGGCATTTGACAACCAGATATCTGAGAGTCTGATGATTTTTCTGACTTTGATTTTGATGTTGTGTCTTCCATTTCCATATGCTTTTGATTAACCATGTCGAACCTTTCTCTAATCCGATGTATATTCAGATAAGAGAAACCTGTGTCATCAATAATTTGGTCAGGGAAAAGGGATTAAGGTGTCAAGGAAAAGGTAATTGTAGGTTTCTAATCTGCAACTATTGTTTATTAGCCGTGTTAATGAGTTATAATGAACTTATATTATGTGCGCTCTTGTCACTGATTGGTGCAAAAGGGGCATTGATTCCAGTTTTAAGATTATATGTTTGCTTCCTATGTTTTTTCTCCCATGTGGAATTGCGGATGCAATCTAGTGTGTATATTGTTGGATGTCATTCAGTGGAAGGAAGTATAGTATATTTCTAATGTTACAAATGGTGACATATATATCTCTCTCACTATGTTGGTAGTTTCTAATGTCTGTCACTTGTTGCATAATCTTGGACTTGAAAGTGTGGCAGCCTTGAATCAGTATCCTTTTCTTTTCCTTGTTTCACTCTATATCAGTGTTAAGCTTTATCAGCTTGTACTTTTCCCCCCTTGTGCATATAGTAATAGCTTATTCACTGTAAATCGCCCTCTACTTGTTTCTCAAGAGGAAATCGGAAGAATAATACTGCCTAACATCTTAAGAGAATAATGCAGAACGAATATCCTAGAGATTCTTTTCCTTTTGAAGGGTTCGTTGTTACACTCATGGAACTTGAAAGATAGCCATTAGATAGTATTAGTTGTGTAATCTAGTTTGTATCAAAATTTTAATTTTAACTGCGGTACCGTTGAAATTGTACAGGAATTGCTAGATTTCGAGGCTAGGTTTGAAAGGAGCTCGTAGTTCTTGTTCAGATTTGAACCCTAAGATTCGTCGCTGAGCAGAGGTAATTATTCGAAAATAATTTTGGTTTAATTGTAGCTCTTGTTCTCTCCCACAAACGGACTTAAATTGTGAAGTAATTAGGATTGGTAGAAACTTTGTTTCCTCCTACATTGCAATTTTGTTTATATTTGCTTGTAGATATATCTTGCAATATTTACACTTGGTCAATATTTATCTCCGGAATTAATACTTGTTGAAGGTATTAGAATTGGTAGAAACTTCTTGTTTCCTCTTTTGTTGCAACTGAATCTTTGTATCTTTATATACTAGCGTTGAGGAATAACTATTTGAAAAAGGTCTGAATTTACTTGGGAGGAAAGAACTGATTATAATATGGCTAACTAAAATTATTAAAATTTGTTGTCTAATTCATTTTGGCATTATATTCATATCACATGCAACACAGTGCACTTCAATTATAGATGTAGAGGAGAGAGTATGAACGTTCTCACTCCAACTTTACTAGTATAAATCTGCTTATTCACTAGTGTGATGATATATGCTTCTCTTTTATGTATTGACTTAGAACATGGTTAAAAAGCTATGAGCATAATACTCTACTTTATCTAAGTGGAGACAAGTCGTTCTTCAAGATTAGGCTAGATGAGTGCCATGTGCAAGGTCAATTTAGACTGATAATTACTTTTTGTAAGATTGCATATACATGCTTTTTCTTACTTTAATTCTTGTATAATTCATTGTTACCCATTTATGGTTTCTTCATTGCAGTTAATGCCACCTAGAGGTTGTATGCTTCTTCCAAATATATGTGTGCCACTAGTTTTGATGTATGACAAAAAGGAATGGAAGGGAACATTCAACGGAAACTATGCTCGACCCCAGTTCGCGAAATGTTTGTGGAAGTTATTTATTACTGACAACAATTTATACCAAGAAGATGTTTGCATATTCGAAGTCTTCGAATCCACAATGGACCTTGTCAAGCTGCGGGTAATTATACTAAGGAGTACCGATCTCATCCCGGATGAGCTACAAGCAAAGCTCGACGAGGCTCATGCTATGGATAGGAGGGAATTCATGTCGTAGAAGATTATGTTGACAATATATAGAAGTTTATGTTGACAGTGTATTATGTAAATTGTGATGTACTTTGTTGTTTAATTAGATATGCACTATTGTTTATTTTTCAATTACGGAAGATTTGTACAAGATTTGTTTAATTAGGCATATGTTGATTCTCGTATTGTAACTTCTACCTAATGAGTGAAATTATATTGGTATATATTTTCTAGTTGTGCATAAAAAATTGATTTTAGAAACAAAGTTTTTATTTAACCAATATATTCATTCCATTGTCACCATTTTTTATTTAGTAATCAATATATCCATATAAATGAAAGCCAATGAAAGCCAACTACAAAGAAGAAGAAAAAATGAATATGAATTAAAAATTTTAACTTTATCACATTATTGCAATTTGACTAATGAGAAGTAGCATGCGCTATTTAAAGCTATTATTATCGTAGTAGCATGTGATATTATTGTAAATATTAGAATTTTACAGGGATATTTTTGTCTTTACAGCTTTAATCTAGGATTGGTATCTTGTCTACCAAACGCTAGATAAGTTATCTGACATTTTTTATCTCATCTACCAAACATACGTGTAGGATTAATTATCTTACTACTATTCACACTATTAATCTTAAGTTTATTTATCTTTACTTATCTTATCTCATCTACCAAACACCCCCTAAGTATATAAATGCATGTGACTAGATATAATCAATTAATTCTAATTAAATGCTACTGTCCATGAAAATTTAGATTGTAATTTTGAATTGTTTCATTTGACTGTTTGTGGGTGGAAAAGGGTTTCATCCATAATTTGGTTTTAAATTGAATGATTGTGGATTAAGCTGAATCTATTAGGAAAATTATCTAAGTAAGAGGATGTTCTCAAGTTAGTGAATAAGTTAAGATGGGTATTTTATATCTCGGTAAAAGTAAATATTTTTAGAGAAGCGACAAAAATAGTTATATCGGACAAAATTTTCATAAACCAAATGATATGTATACGAGAGGGAGGAAACATGAAATACAATTTACACTAAATCTACCGCATGATCGCTACTAAAAGAACCAAATATTGAAATTATGCATACTTATGGAGTTTTCAATAATTCATATCTCATTGCTTTCTTTTTGTATCCGTTTTTATCTTAAATAAATTTTAAAAAAAATTATTAGTATCTAGAACTAGGGTAGTGTTGATGATGCTAGTTAGAGTACTTCCCATTTCTGCATATGACAGAAAGAGGTCATTTTTAAAAGCATAATTATGAATTTTCTTAAAGCATAATTATAGGCTGCTATATTCTGTAAAGCACTTTTGCATCATAGTAGTCCACATAATTCAATCAATCTATTTCTCTATTCGTCTTTGTCAACAGTGGATGAAAGGAGCTAAGGAGAATAGTGGACTACATAGGAACTATCAAAGCTTTATCATCTATGCATACATAATACTTCATCGGTTACTACGAACTTGAATCGCTTCATTACATATTCAAGAAACTACTTAGGTTTGATCTAAAAACTTCTCACTGCCATTTGTAAAGGCCAGCTCAATCCAACCATAGCTTCACCATAATCCGACATCTGTCCATGCTCAGAATTTTTTTTAAAAATGGGAGTTTTGGTCATGGCTCGACTGACGTCATCTCAAAAGAAAAGAAATGGTGGAGGTAAATTTTTCTCTCCCTCTTTCTTGTTTTCTTGTTTGATAGAAAAAGTGTGATATGTTGATGGATAGTAAACTATGATATCATGATTACTATTCAAGCACACATTCTAATCATGGGGGAGAGGTGTGATAGGAACTCATGGTATAATAGTGTATTTCGACCGGGCCGGAGAATAGTAACGGGCTTTCAACTTTTGAATCATGAATACCAAACATGTGACAAAGGTGTGATATCTTGATCTAACCCATGATATCACCCCTATCAAACATGCACTAAACATATACTAGTACATTTCAGTAGCATAATAGCGTCTTTCAATGATTTTAAA
Source organism: Thymus mandschuricus (assembly GCA_029379335.1). NCBI lineage: Eukaryota > Viridiplantae > Streptophyta > Magnoliopsida > Lamiales > Lamiaceae > Thymus > Thymus mandschuricus. The sequence goes on from CM057072.1 coordinate 31,370,259, forward strand.
TATATATATAGCAAATTGAAAGCAAAAAAACTTCTAATACGTACTCCATTTGTCACTCACAATGTATACGTATTCTTATTTGATACGTCCCCATCAAACGTATGCATTTTCGGTGCGAGTGAACGTATGAACATAATTTTAAAAATAGCAACTTAAAGCTTAAATATCAAGCGCATCTAGTGTAGTGGTATCATAGTACCCTCCCACGGTACTGACCGGGGTTCGATTCCCCGGATGCGCATTACACTTTATTGTTATTTTATTTTTAAGCTTTCACTCTTTTACTCTTGAAATTATAGCATCGTTTATTCATGAAGACAAGACAGGTCTCTCGTATTAAACTGATTAGTTTTACACATACAGTAATGTTCATAAACCTTTTGCAATTGTTGGAATCCTTTTGCAATTGTACGTATTAACATTCGTTTAATCGGTATACCATTTCAACACATGTGTGAAGTTGAAGTGGCCTCGCCGGCAACCATATCGACATTCAGTCACTGGAAGACGAAGGGCGGGTCTCTTTCATTAAACCGATGTGTATCTTGTAAACTTTTTGCAACCGTACGTATTAAGATTCGTATAATTGGTGTTTCAAAAGAACCAATTGAAAGTTACACTCAAGTTATGACTTTCCATATTCATTTTATCATATCATTTTATTGTTCAATTTATATCCATTTTATCAAACAAACTTGCCAAGATAAAATGAACTGACGGAGTACAAGTTTATAATTACCTAAAATACAATTATTTTAGCGGGAAAATGAAAAATATCATATGGCTCATGTGGTAACAACTAACAAGTGATTCCCCCTATTAATTCTATAATATGTATCTCTTTATTTTTTTTTAATATTTTTTTCTAAAAGAAACTCTCTTTCTGGGATCAATTAACGGTTCCTGAAAAACAAATACTCTCTCCTACAGTGTCGAGATTGTTCAGGAATCTATTGAAATGAAAGTTAATCTGAAAATAGCCAAAATAAATAAACAATCACAACCAAAAATTGGTCTCTGAACAAAATAAGACAACCTAATTATGCAGCATAAATCTAAATTCAAATCTTTGCAACTATACAAACAGACAGCAGCAAAAAGGGATTCAATCATTAAATAAAACAATCCTTTTAAGCCTAAACCTGCCTGAGTGTTTAGATTTATTACTTGCACGTATGGCTATGGATGCTGCAAACAGGCTTTTCCAGTAACATGGAGAAGAAAGTTAAGCTTCATCAGGGACCAACAACGATTCAAGTTCTTCTCGACGCCTCTCGAGCTCCTGCACAATTTTTATGTATATTTTACAAAGAGCATCACAGGTATGGAACAAGAGTAAAGCAGTAAATATAATTTCCATAGAGTGGCATTTCAAGAATCTTTAACCATATATTATCCTCAACTGAGCCAATCAGCTAGGTGTAAATGTGATGACTCATGAGGTGTTTAGATCTGATACCGATAATTCCTACTTCATTTTTACTTTCGAATGTCAATATTAAGAGGACCAGAACCATCATCGCAGTACCGGCTACACAACCAAAGGTTTGGAGCAATTTCTACATCAATACTCTACTCAGGAATTAGTACTCAGTAATACACCAAGCGAGTTCCATAGCTAAAAGGAAAAACGAAAGGGAACTGCATCTGATAACCCAACTTTTGCACATTTTGCGGTTCACCTAAGGTGAGCTTCCACTTGTCGCACTGAGAAAAGGATATTTTTTCGGTTTTTTAAAACATTGGCTCAAGTTTCAATCTGGACAAACTGATGGGGCATATATTGATAATCACCGTTATAACTTATTTCCTCATGTTTTAGCCTAATCAACCAACAAGAATAAATACACTATTTCTTACAGCATACTAATATTACCTCAAGATCCTTTATTGCTTGCTCCTTAGTGACTTCTTTTTTCTGGCGAGCACGCTTGACCATGCCAATGCAGAACATACCCTAAAATGACATTTAAAGATCAGATTGCAGATAGAGCTTGATGTCCCTAAAATACATGGTGGAAGTCTGAATCAACAGGCCACATTCTATCTTGAGAGGAAAAGTTCATTATGGCACATCGTGAAACAAATAACAAAACAAAAGCAAGATATAAATATTTACTAAATACCAGAAATGCCTGAACTAATACGTGCAATCTAATCATAAACTTACTGAAATAATGTAGACCACGCCACATGCAAGAAGAATGTAGCTAGCAATGCTCTGAAGTAGAAAAAGCTCTTCATGATCCTTTAGGTACTCAGGGTAAGCTCGGGTCATCACTGCAACACTGGAGAAAATAGATGAGCACTAGGTACAAATGTAACAACCTGAAGCATTTATTGAATGTATGAAGTATGAACACAACTGGAACTGGGGGTTGTCATGGTACCATCAATATCATTGTATTACAGTATCTCCAGTTTAACAAAACAAATTTCTCGCTAGTGATAATCCGATGAGATTATAAGTTACAACTAATCGTATTGTTGAAATCTTTGGTTTAGTCACTCAACAGGAAAAGACAGGGAGACCATAAGTAGAAATCTACAACTTGAAGATAATACAGTTTCATAACTAGTTAAGAGTAAACTAAAACTACACAGGAGAATAGCTAAGTAGCAGTTCAATCAAAATGAGTGGCACATGATATAATATGTAAGAGTTGGACATACAAGATCTGCAGCATTCCCCTGCCTACCCAGTACTCGAAGACCTGCAAACGGTTGGAGACTTTATATACAAGCATATGGATTGAACATAACAGGTAAAAGATAGAGTATTTTCGAAATGTATAATAATAATAATAATAATAATAATAATAATAATAATAATAATAATAATAATAATAATAATAATAATAATAATAATCTTCTGAGACAAAACGTGAGGTGGTCTTACTGAATGTCTCATCAAATCAAATAATTCCATTTTAGAAGTATATGCTCAAAGATATTTGAATATTGGTAATAGGTTACACAACAGCTACAGATACGTGAAGCATAATAATTCTTTTTCCCCGGTATCTGCGAAGACCTCTGCAGACAGTCTAATATTGAACAGTTTTCAGGAAGCGACATGGAAGTTAAGATATACAGCCCTTCCAAATGCCAAGTATAAAACATCAAAAGGAAGCAACTGATGAACACTGTTAAAAAGATTCTCTTTCCAAGCTCGTTTCCTAACTTAACCTTAGGTTCCATGACAGTGAAATAATATGCTAACGACAATAACCGCCAACATCCAAGAAACATATATGTGAGGATAGTATCAGAAGCATAAAAGTATGGTTTTACCAGACCACCAGCTTCATCAGAGCCATCTACAGGTTTTTTCTTTTTCCTCCTTTTGATTTGCTTACTACTATAATATTTAGTGGAGATGAAAATCCTTACTGTTAAATCAAAACTAAGTAAGGGTGGTGCCACCACCACTCACCAAAACGACAAACAATACAAAAGCATGCCTGTAACTACCTGACCGATCTATTGCATCAGCAAAAGATTTGATGCTTCACCGAAAGTTCACCAGGATAAGAACCACAATAGCATACAAACCACATAGTACCAGCACCGTATTCCACCGAGTTTATTACTGTCCCAATATGTTTCAATCAAAGAACAACCTACGACTTCCAAAGCAACACTGGTAATCACTACCTACCAGCTCTCTACATATGTACTTATCCGAACCAGTGCAGCATACAAGAAAGAATTTTTCAAGTAATGATGGGAGCTTCACCTCGGGACTCCTAAAAACGAGGGAGAATCCAATGATGGCTAAATCAATGAGTTTGAGTTAAAACCCCACTAGAATCACAACCCATCTAAGGTTACCAAGTTCTCTTAATTAAAGAGCATTCAGAAAAGAAACTATTCGGTTGACCAAGCACTAATTACGCCTTGTCTTGCAAATGAAATCAAACTCGGAAACAATCATTACATGTAAGCTTATAATTAGATTACGATAATGCAGGTACTATGTAGGTAATAAAATTATGTGAAGAAGCAACAGAGAACATTAACCAACCTAAAACGAAATAAATAATAAGCTCAAACCTCCCAAAGCTGAAAACTTCCCCATTTCAAGTGTGAATAACACTGTATACGTTAAAATTATGGGAAAAGGTGACAGGGAACATTAAATTACAGTGAAGAAAACAACACTAATAAGTTCGATTCTCCATTTCAAGACGTTAACATAAACAAATACCAAAATACACGAACTAAAACGAGAGATAGAGGACGAAACAGAGCGAACCTTGGAGAACTTCATGATGAATTCCCACTCGGTCTCGGCGATCACCACAAAAATGGCAATAACCACCGCGTAACACCGGAATATCCCATCGAATATCTGCATTCAATCAAAACGAAATCAGAATGAAGCAACGAGACAGGGAAAGAGGAGGGAGAGAAGACGAAGACGAAGAGAGTACATCAGATCCGTCCCTGAAAGATCGGACGGCGGAGAGGACGTTGACGGCGATGCAGAGAATGGCGGCGAGAGCAGTGATGACGCTGAAGCAGCGGCAGACTATGAGGAAGGGATCGGGCCTCGTACGGACGGGGACGGCGGGGTCGGGGGACTGGGAGCTCTGCGCCTCCTCCATTTCTCTCAACTCGAGATTAGGAAGGAAGGTGAAAGATGGTGAAGCTGGTTGAGCGTGGTTGGTGGTGGGTTGAGTTCAGGTGGGAGATTCCTGCACCTTCTGCACACGAAAACTGAAACTGAAACTGAAGGCCCCCCATCTCCAATCTGATGCTATGATTGCTTTGGAAAAGGTAAATTATTCTGCCGACTTGCTCTGCTCCAATAAATATCCAAACTTTTTTTTGGGATATTTATTCAGTAATTTCTTCCTCATCTGATAATTTTGGAATCGACGGTTATTTTGTTTACATGAATTGACATTTTTATTGATTAGTACTCCCTCCGTCCTTAAATAAGTGTCCCGAGCCGCCAAAGTGCAATAACCAAGGAATTGTATAAATTTACTATATTAACCCCTAATCATTACATTGAAAATTGAAAAAGTGAAAAAAGTGTAATGATAATAGGGGTAAAATTGGTAGTTTAGCCAAAATTTTACATTGAAATATGTGATAGGACACTTATTATGGGACAAAAATTTTGGCGGCTCGGGACACTTATTTAAGGACGGAGGGAGTACTAATTTTTGATGAAGATTTTTGGTCGGGGTGGGGCGACCCAGAAAATGATCCGACATCACGGTGTGGGTTTAACTGACCCACCCACGTAACGGACAACTTCGTAGTATTATTTTTTAGAATTTTATAAAAGCATCAGCAGCGGGGTACTGGAGTACGGCATATGTTAGACAAAAAGTGTGCTGATTAGGACTGAGTACGGCTTATGCTAAAGTGTAGTGCAGTAAAGTATAGTGTATGCTGTTTATTTTATGTGCTGACTGGACTATGTTGACTGGACATTGTTAGTTATTTGTTAATTATTGTTTCGTTTTAATTTTCTTCTTGTCGTTCGAACACGAGTTTTTTTAATAAATCAAATTGTATTGCACATTTGGAAAATTACAATAAAATTATTTTTAAACATAAAAAAACAATTAAAATGCGAAAAAATGGAATAAAGTGGGCCCTTGCATCGCGGTTATTTGTGTGCCCACATTTCCTCGATCATATCATCTTGCAATTTCTTGTGGGCCCTTGCATCGCGGTTATCCACATCCCTATGTATATCTCTTGCGAACGAGGCATCGACACCTTGTCGTGCTTGCAACTGACCACCACTTGAGCTCGAACTCGCTTCTTCCTCCTCCGACCAGTTTTCTACTTCCGGGCCTTCATCTTCAACTACCATATTATGCATGATGACACATGCGTACAAGACATCTGTTATATTTTCTATGTAGTGCATTCGGGCCGACGCACGAATAATTCATCACCTTGCTTGTAGAACACCGAATGCTCGTTCGATGTCCTTCCTCGCAACCTCTTACTTATGAGCGAAATGTCGTCTCTTGTCATTTGTCGGACACGGCAACGTCTTTACAAAGGTAGGCCACTTGGGATAAATGCAGTCAGCTAGATAATATCTCATTCGGTAGAGGTTGTTGTTAGCCATGAAGCTCACTGTCGGAGCAACACCTTTCAAAACGTCGTTGAACAGAGGGCTTTGGTTAAGGACATTGATATCGTTGTTCGAGCCAGCGACCCCGAAAAATGCATGCCAAATCCACAGGTCGGTGGACGCAACAGCTTCAAGAATTAATGTAGGACAACCCTACTTATAATTGAGATACGCACCTGCCCAAGCCGTTGGACAATTTTTCCAAGCCCAATGCATGCAATCGACACTCCCAAGCATTCCCAGAAAGCCGTGCTTTGCCTCGTGCATGTGGATGAGTCGGGCATAATCCATTTGAGTTGGCCTTCGCAAGTATTCGTCTCCAAAAGCAGCAATAAGGGCACGATAAAATTTCTGCAGAATTTGACGCCCGGTTGAGTTAGCAATCCGCAAGTACTCGTTGAACATATCTGCAGAACCGCCATACGCAAGCTGTCTGAGTGTCATGGTGCACTTTTGTAATGGATGAAGGCCGTCTCGACCGGTAGCATTTGGTCGTTGTTGAAAATAATGATTTATGACCGATACAACATTGACAATCTTCAAGAATAACAATCGCCGCATACGGAATCGGCGACGAAACATGTAATCTGAATAGGTAGTTCGGTCGGAGAAATAATCGTTGTACAACTGCTTGAAACCTCCCTCACGATCACGCTCAATGTTTTTTTTTTTTCGATTTCTTACTACTTTCCTCAACCTCAGCCTCAGCCTCTTTTAATTTATCTATTCCAAATTGGCACAACAAGGTCATGGTTTGGCATGCCAATCTCATTATCTCCTCGTGATTCATTTTGTTGAATACGAGAACTTAAACAACTATTCAAAAAAATTGGAGAAAATATGAAAAAAAAAAAAAAAGTAGGAAGGTGTGTTGAAATAAGTGGATAAAGGGGGTATTTATAGGAGAAATTAAAAAGAGGGGAAAAAAAGGAAAAAATCGGATATTAAAACATAGTTTGATCTGCCACTACTAATATGCTCCAATCATGTGCCGCCAAGTGGCACATGTCACAATTAAAAAAAGAAAAAAAAGAGCATAATCCGAAAAATATAAAAACAGCCAATTAGAGCTTGCCAATTATTTTTTAATTCTTGTTTCCAATTATTTTTAGTACGTAACATTTGAAGAAATTTAAAAAAAAAAAAAAAAAAAAAAAAAAGCTATATACTAGTAGTATAAATTAGTGCGAACAACTCCATAAAATAAAAGTCTTTTTTAGCCACTAATAATAAAAAGGTCTAAATCTAACCACTTTACATATTTTGTGACAATTATACCCTTAATAATAGTATTAATTATCATTGTTAATAAATTAAAAAATAGGAAAAGAAAAGAAAACTTGATAAATTAAAATAAGTGGCCACTCACTCTCTCTCCCTCCCGTTCTCTCCCTCTCCCTCTCCCTCTCCCTTCCTCTCATTTTTAAACTTGAAACTCCACCTTCGCCCTCACACTGCCGCCGACGCTCTCCAAATCTCTTCGTCGTCGGCACCACTCGGATTCCCATCCATCCATCCATCTCTTTCTCTCTCTCTCTCTCTCTCTCTCTCTCTCTCTCTCTCTCTACATATTTTTTCACCGTTCTCCCTCTCTTCCCTCCTCTTGATGCAAAAATGTGCAGGTGTTGCCGCCTCTGCCTCCGACGACTTCCTCCTCCTTCCTCTCTTCGCATTTTCCTCGTTACTGTATCTCACGTCGTCGTCGCCATCTCTCTCTCTCTCTCTCTCTCTCTCTCTCTCTCCTTCTCTTCGCTGAGCTGATGTGGGGTGGCCGCCGGTGAAGTCTTCGATGAGGAAGATGGCTGAGCAGTACCGCCGCGCCGCCAACTACATCACGGTGGAGAACGGCGACGATGACAATTTTGTTACACGACTAAGTTGAGGGTTACACGAAATCAGGACTACTCGTGTTCGTGTGTACGAACGGATATTCACGACAATTTTGTTCGTGTTCGTGTGCACGACCGAGTATTCACGACGATTTTGCTCGTGTTCGTGTGCACGACTGAGTATTCACGACGGTTTTGCTCGTGTTCGTGTGAACGACTCGGGTACTTACGATTGTTTCACTCGTGTTCGTGTGCTCAACAATAATGATACGCTTATTTCGCTTGGGACGGTTGTTCTTCGTCTTCTCCGATTTGCTGGAGAGGATTCTGCTATGAAGCTCGAGCTGACCTTATCCGGTGGTGACAACGGCGGCAATGGTTGCTATGCAGTGTGTGTGAGATAGAGAGAGAGAGGAGGGGGAGGGAGAGAGATCGAGAGAGGGGGGAGGGAGAGAGATCGAGAGAGGAGGGAGAGGGAGAGAAGAGAGCGCAACAGCGCCGACGATGGTGTGCTCGGTGGCAGCAACGGCGGCGGCGGCGACTATAGAAGCGCGGTGGGAGAAGAGGGAGAAGAGAGATAGAGTGCGTGGGGTTGCTGGGTTGGGATAAGGTTTTTTTTTATCCTTTTCTTTTAATTTTATATTTTTTAAGTAGTAAGGGAATAATGGGTAGTTTAGGTCTAAAATAGCTAGATTTAGATCTTTTTATTATTAGTGGCTAAAAAAGACTTTTGTCTTATGAAAATGGTTATTTTTGTCCTTGCCCCTAAAACAAAAAGCAATATAAACAAATTAGCGTATGATATATTTATTTTATTTTGCCTCACATAAATGTATGATATATAGGGCTGCAAACGAGCCGAACCTGATCGAGTATTGGTCTGCTCGGGTTCGGCTCGTTTAGTATTTTACGGGCACGGGTTCGAGTTCGGCTCGAGTTAACAATTTTGAGCTCGAATTCGGCTCGAGTTCGGCTCGTGTTCGTTTCGAATTTGAGCTCGAATTTCGCTCGTGAAAAGCTTGAGTTCGAACTCGTTTAAAAGATATAATATAAGCATTTTTTTTAACATTCCATTTTTTTAACCTATAATTTTTTATACATTAATGCTAAAGCTCGTTTACATGCTCGATTAGAGATTCGATTAAGAGTTCGTGAAACATGCTCGCGAACATGCTCGATTAATATACGAGCCGAACATGTTCGCGAGCAAAACGAGTCGAATACCTTACTGCTCGAGTTCGGCTCGTTAAGTTAACCGAGCTCGAATTCGGGCTCGAGTTCGGCTCGTTTGTTAACGAATTCGAGCTCGAACGAGCTTTTACCGAATCGAACACCGAGTAAGTCCTGAGTAGCTCGGCTCGTTTGCAGCCCTAATGATATATACTACAGTATGCACCTAATTTATATGAAAATTATACTACTATAATTTAAACATTTTGTTGGAGATTTAATAATATAAATCTGAAAATTACAATGAACTTGTCGGGCGTAATACAATCAAGAAAAACGAAAAATGAAATTACACGGAAATGACGAAAATAAAAGAACTCATTAGCCGAGTCGAGGAAAGTCCTCTTTCCGCAAGACGAGATACGCCCCAGTAGTGCTCTCGGTTTGTGGCGTATCGTCCCCAAAGATATAATGGCTACGTCTCGAAGACAACAGCACCGCAAAACCTTGGAGCTCCGACGAACTAGAGGAGGCGAGGACTGAGCTCGAAAAATGGAATGCAGAAAAGAGAAGAGATGCAAAGAGATGCTCGATTTGCTGGTGTGTTCGATAATGCATGTGACACGTCTATTTATAGGCTCGTCACCACGTGGGGAATTAAAGCCGTCATGAAGACGTGAATTACGACGTCATGATGGTTCGTTGGCGGTTATGCACGAGTCATGATTGTTCGTTGGCGGTTACGCACGAGTCATGATTGCTCGTTGACGGTTTCGATCGACCCATTGAGGAGTCGTTGGAGGTTTCGTTTGTAACCTCCCGTCCATCATGATGTAGTGGAGGAGTTACGCATGTAACTCCCGACGGTTACAACCGTTACACATTCAAATGTTGAACATTAGGTTCAACGAATTTGGACGCATTTTTGGCCCAAAATCCCGAACCCCGAAACCCGAGCCGGGACGAGAGAGCCCAAACTCTCTAGTCCGCTTAAGTTCAATTGATACTAAGCTCACTTGTTTATTTACTTTAAACAATTTCATTAATGAAGCTTAATCAATGTGGAACAACTTAAACATTCATTGAATAATGAATTAACTCCACCAACACTACACTTTAATCATTCATATCTCACTCACCAAATATTGATTTCGAGAATATGAATATATCATGTTAATCTACTCTCGAAGACGATTAACAATCTCATATTTAATTTAATAAATGAATTAAATATATTTAAATATTGATTTAAAAAACCAATATGCCAACACATTTTTTTAAAAGATGCATGCATACAAAAAAAAAAAAGAAAAAGTACACATTTCATGTCGGCCATGATTTGGAGTTAGATACTAGCACATAGTCATTAACTCGATTTGCATGGTTTTGCTATTATTTATTCAGAAAATAACACCAAAAATCATAACCCAAACCTACTAGTATTATTCGTATACAATAACAAAATTCGATCTTATTTATATGAACATAAAAAAAGGGTCATTTAGGACGGGACGAGACGAGACGAAACGAAGGGAGTAATTAACTTTAATACTCGATCTTGTTTCCAATTATTTTTAGTATTGTTAGTTATTTTTTAATTCTTGTTTCCATTTTTTTTCTTGTCGTTCGAACACGAGTTTTTTTTAATAAATCAAATTGTATTGCACCTTTGGAAAATTACAATACAATGATTTTAAAACATTTTTAAAAAAAACAACAACAACAACAATAATAATAAAACTAACTTCAAAGAGCTTAGGGGGGGAAACGAAAATTCTACTGCACGTCCTTGGCTATTTTCTTCAGAACTAAGTCCACGACTGTTTCGTCACGTTCTTTCTACAAGGGCGTCATTTGGGACGTATCCGCCATGATTATCTCGTAATACTCCTAAAAGCTCGCCGGGGGCGTTGGAGCTGGGGGCGGGGGCGGGGGCGGGGCTAGCATTTGGTGGAGTATCTCCATAGCAAAGGAACTCGGTTCCCCTACTTACGCCTTTCCTCTCGCCCTTGCTTTAGCCGCCTTCACTCCTTCGGGGCGTTCCCTTCGTGAGGCTATCTTCGGCGAGTGGTCGGAGCCAGTGAATCCTTGACTGGATGGAGTTGAGTAGCTGCCGGTGATGCTAGTTTTGCATCGTTTGATTACATCGGAGGCTGCCATACCGGCGATAAACTTCGAAGTTAAGCGTACTTTTTCCCAAGTCGTGTAATGGCGGAAACTCTGATTATACGTCCCTTGATATTCATTCATAGCAGCCACCAATACCAAAACTAGCATAATCCGGAAAATACAAAAACAGTCAATCATAGCTTTCCACGTGTCACATGTCACAATTAAAAAAAAATTAAAACAAAACAGCATAAAGGAAAATAAAAAATCAGCCAATCATAGCTTGCCATGTGGCATGCTCAGAAAATTTTAAATATCGGTCAAAGTTAACTTTTGACCGGCGAATAGGAGGGCGACACGTGGCGTACGCTGTGTTCGCGTACGCGTATGCGCAGACTTACACGCATGCGTACGCCGTACGCCACGTGGACGCCCGCATCAACGTACACTTTGCGTCCGCCGTGCGCACGCCGACGTGGCGCTGCCACGCGCAGCGCCACGTCGGCGTGCGCACGTTACATCAAGTATGTTGGTGCTGGTGCTCTAATAATCATCCAAACATTCAACCATAAAATTCTAAATTTTATTATAATTATTTTAAATTTAGTAGTATAATTTTGATAAATATTGTAATTCAAATATGCTGAATTTATTTTAAATGATGGTAAGTATTCTTGGTTGCACAGTAGGACATATCCCATATACTTAGATAAGAATATTGCTATCAATTTTTGACATAATACGATACCATAATATGAACATAAATAAAACTAATGGGTTCGTGTCGAAGACCTTAAAATTTCATCTTTAGCTCCACTCCTATCTTTGATCTTTCCTTTCACCTTTTTCCCAATACAATCTTGAAAGTTCTTACTTCCCTTCAACGCAACTTCTGCGGCTAACTCTCATGAATCGCTTGGTTGGATTAGGGAGCAGGATATAAAGCTGGTTAATAAGGTTGCATTATCTTTGATGCGAAAAAAATGAGAGAAAAGAGAAAATAACCCTTATTTTTCACATTTTCTCACATTTTCCATTTTATCTCCTTCATCACTACAATGGAGAGAAAATATTATCACTCCAATTTGGTGTTGTAAATATTTTCTCCAATTTAAGGAGTAAAATTCACCCTCATTGATAAAAGGTGAGAAAAGGTGACGAAAATGGTGGAATTTATAAGGTGATTTCCTCTTTTCTCTCCTTTTCTTTCGCACAAAAAAGAACGCAACCTAAAGCTCTTATTGAAAAGTGATTGTGGCGATTTCTCACTAACAAAGAAAGCGATCAATCGGAGTTGGGGATAGAGGGTTTCTTTCAATGAGTTGGAGAGTAGATTGGTTCGGATGGTGAAGAAATGTGGTTAAATAATGGGCCTGGGAGGATGGGGCCTAGTTTTCGCAATATTTGGAATTTTCTGTAAGTATTTTGCTCATAGTAAAGCTACTACAATTGTTTTGGAGATTAATATGGGACATGTTACCGGCGTGATCTAATCTCATTCGAAGGAAGAATATTAAGTTATAGGACAAATTGAAGCATTCGGCTTGTTGTGAAAAGGTTGAGTTTGTTGCTCATTTTTTCATCAAATATTTTTCGCTGGATTTCATCCATAAATGATGCAATGTTTCAATGGTTGCTCATCATCGGGTGAGAGACCACTTCCTTCAAAATCTTGGTCTCCTTTAAGGATTAAATGGAAAGAAATTTGTCAAACTCTAAATGAAAACCCAAACATTTTCATTCGATGGACACCATTTTGCTTTGATCATATCACATATGTCCGAGTATGTCCCAATATGTGCACTAGGGTATTTGGTGACTCTTCCTCCAAATTGTTCGGCTTGCACTATATAAATAAAGTTGGCTTCAACTCAAAAGCGTCAGCATTAACTCGAGATTTTCATCCTCTCCCTTTTTTCCTATTACTAGTAAATATAACGTGCGTTGTACGTATAATCTCTATTTCAAATTTAATTTAGAATAATAATCAATTGCAACAATTTATATAAACTTTTGTGCAAAAATTGAATCAATTTCTCTTTGTTAATTTAGCGATTTTATAAAATAGTAACCATATTTCATAACTAAAATTATTTTTCCACCTTTTCAAGCTCATTTTTAATTGTTTTGTTTAAAACTCGCTTTAATTTAATTGTTTTCCTAACGCACAATCAAGTTTGAGTTTTGAATTAATTTCCAACAATGACTCTCTTTGCACGACGTAGGATAATAGTTGAATATGCTTTTGATATGAATTTGAACTTAAGTTTGGCATGATAGAGTAGATCTCTAGAAACAAGTAAACTCCAAAAAAAAAATAGAGTTCATTTACCATTCCGATTTACTTTGATGATTTTTTTTTTGGTCAAGTCGTATATATTTTGGACAACCTCTATATCATCGTATGTTATTAGAAGTATTGCATATAGAAATGGAGTAATATTTTTATACCATGTTTTTACAAATCTATATACTATATAAAAACAAAATACGAAGGGTATTTTAGTATTTTCACTTCTATTATTAGGGGCATTTTTGTATTTTGATACAAAGATAATTTTGTTAATTTTATTTCTTATTTTTTTGCTTCTTTTTCCCTGAAATTTAGTAACCGATACGCCGCTTTGTTTAAATCACAATATGTAATATCTTTACCAATATATTGCCCAATCAACGCATCTCCTTCATCGAAACGGTGTGAAACTTTTGGTTCAATATATAGAAGGTGAGATTCACTGCGTAGGCCACACTACGGTATCAACTTTCGCCCCCCGTTGGTCACGTTAGTGGTGCATATTTATGTCGTCTCTCTCTCTCTCTCTCTCTCTCTCTCTCTCTGTGGGAAATACTGTCGACTGGACTAACCGGCCACTGTCGCAGCCGTGAAGGAGGGATCCCGGCACCAACTTCTCATGCATGTTTGCTTACGAAAATTAGTAGATCTAAATATCTATTTGCACGTATATTGCATATTCTTTCTCATGGTTTCTCAATAAGACATGGTATACATATTCGGAAATTTTATTTCGCACTTTTTACTTTTTGAACTTTATTCTGAAGCATATCCTCACTTCTCACTGCAATTTTTATTATTATTTTTTTTTTATTGAAGAAGGCGACGGCTAAAGAATAAAAAGGAGAAGAATTAGTTAGGTCATTTGGGTAGAAGCACTGCATATCAATAAAATATTAAATATGTAATTTTATTGTTAATTTTGCAAAAAATTGATTAGTGAATATATGTTGTTTATGTCAGGGATTCTAACAACAATATTCTGTGTGCGGTACCTAAGTTATAACACAACACAGAGCAATACTCGTAACGCCAGAGATAACAATATCTATGAGGATGATATGAGAGCAGAACGAAAATAATAGATCAAGAACACGAGCAGTTTACGTGGTTCGGCAAGATGCCTACGTCCACGGAGGGTCAATTGAATATGATATACTATACGAGAGAGATTACAAAGTTACAATGGAGAAAACACTCAAAGAAGAAAACCTATCTTCTATTCCCCAAACTCGAAAGTAACTAGAAACGAAAAATCTCTCAGCTTACAAAACCGTAATATCGGCTAAGCTCTCACCCACCAATAATTCGCTCTCACACGAACTAATAACAAATACAAACACCCATATATATAGTGGTTGTATATAATCCTAATCCTTGAGGAACAAGTAATCCTAATTCTTGATGAATAAGGAATCCCAAAAGATATCCTAAATATATCATACCAAGTATATTCTAAAGATATAATAATTCCTCCAAAAATATAATATTCCATATATATCCATATGGAATTTGCGATCAACATCCACGATTCTCCACCTTGAACGCAAATGACAGTAGATCTCCACCGAATTGAGTTTTCCCTCAAACGATGCCCCACCACAGGGCAGTACACAAGTCTCTCATCTAGAGAGCACACTAACCAACTCCAAGCAGTACCTGAACTTCGCAGTTGGTAATGCTTTGGTTAGCATATCCGCAGCATTCTCTTCAGTCGAAATCTTCCGCATCTCCACCTCCTTCTTGTTCACCATATCCCTCACAAAGTGATATTTAACATCAATATGCTTAGACCTTTGATGAAACACTTGATGTTTGGCAAGATGCAATTCACTTTGGCTGTCACAGTTTATAGAAACTGTGCCTTGATCAACTCCAAATTCTCCAATGATCCCTCTAAGCCAAACAGCCTCCTTCACGGCCTCAGTCATCGCCATGTATTCGGCTTTGGTTGTAGACAAAGCTACCATAGACTGAAGAGAAGAACTCCAACTAATAACAGAACCAAACAAGTTAAAAATGTAACCTGATTGGGACTTCCTCGTATCCAGATTTGCTGCAAAATCTGAATCAACATATCCAACTAATGGATCTCCATGCACATTAGATTGACGCTTGTACAAAATGCAAATCTTCGAACTTCCTTTAAGATATCTGAACAACCACTTGAGTCCTTCCATAGACCAAAATCGTTCACCCCTGTGAACTTCTCTGCGTCAAACTTTGTGGTAGACATCGTAGATCCGATTCCCACAGACGACGCCAATTGTTAGGGATTCTAACAACAATATTCTGTGTGCGGTACCCAAGTTATAACACAACACAGAACAATACTCGTAACGCCAGAGATAACAATATCTATGAGGATGATATGAGAGCAGAACGAAAATAATAGATCAAGAACACGAGCAGTTTACGTGGTTCGGCAAGATGCCTACGTCCACGGAGGGTCAACTGAATATGATATACTATACGAGAGAGATTACAAAGTTACAATGGAGAAAACACTCAAAGAAGAAAACCTATCTTCTATTCCCCAAACCCGAAAGTAACTAGAAACGAGAAATCTCTCAGCTCACAAAACCGTAATATCGGCTAAGCTCTCACCCACCAATAATTCGCTCTCACACGAACTAATAACGAATACAAACCCCCATATATATAGTGGTTGTATATAATCCTTGAGGAACTAGTAATCCTAATTCTTGATGAACAAGGAATCCCAAAAGATATCCTAAAAATATTATACCAAGTATATCCTAAAGATATAATAATTCCTCCAAGAATATAATATTCCATATATATCCATATGGAATTTGCGATCAACATCCACAGTTTAAATAATGAAGAAAAATTCAATTTTGGGTTTGTCTCACTTTGATGATTTGATATGCTCTATTCAACCTTAATATAAATATATTGTGTTGTTTCTACATTAATTTCTCTCCTGCTATAAACAACGAATGGATGCAGGTCGAGAGCCTAAGGAGATGTCGTATCATTCGGAATTCGGGATCAAGATGGGTATTTTACCACATTGCTATCTATTGTCCATATGCATGTAGCAGGTTCTCACACTTCTCGGATCTGTGTAAAGAAGAAGAAGAAGAAGAAGAAGAAGAAGAAGAAGAATGTAGAAGGACTTGGAATTTTTTTAATGGAAGAAGGCAACGGCTAAAGAGTAAAAGGGGAAGAATTCGTTAGGTGTTTCATTTGCATTGTGTAGGCCACTAAATTTAGGCTTTAAAAATATTCAGCCATATCAGCAAAATTTATTTAATATATAAAAAAAATAAAAAATTGTTGTTGTTTATTAGAGTTGAAAAAAATTACACACATTTATTTTGCGAAAAAATTATTGATGAGTATAAATGATTGTGTATACAGTTCATGCAGACTATTTATTGTGATTGATTGCTGAAAAAAACAATTGGTTTAAATAATGAAGGAAAGTTCACTTTCGGATATGCTTTATACTCCATTAGACTATCTTTATCCACAACCTTCAACAACCCAACCTAAAATTAAAATACTAATTTCTCTCTCTTCCACCTATACAATCTACAACCCAATCCAATTTCACAACTTTATATACTTTATCAATGACCCAACCCAACTTAAAATATAATTTATTTTATACATTATTTTTTATATTATGATTTATTATATTTAAAATCTATTACATTTTTAAAATTAAAAATTATATACATATATCGATTTAAAAAAAATTCAGCCATTCTAAAAAATTGACAAGTGCCACCTTCTCAACAATGAATTGTGTGCGGATAAATACTTGAAAAACAAAAATGAAAATGAATTACATGAATTGTGTGCCGATAAATACTTGAAAAACAAAAATGAAAATGTGCAAAACAAAAAGGCAAAAGAAATTACACGTGGCAATGGATTATGGGTCAATGTAGGTTGTGGAATAGGGTCATAAAACAACCGGTCTTTCTTTTCCAATTTCTTTTCCAATTTCTTTTTTCACTTTTTCTTTTGTCTGTAGCTCACAACCCCAATTTTTGGTCACCGATAAGAGTAGTCTTAGTATTTTTACATTTTGATTGCTTGATTTCTGTCCTAATGTAAACAACTAATGGATGTGGATTGGTTGAAAGGCGAAGGAGATGTCGTATCATTCGGAATTGGGATCAAGATGGGTGATTTCCCATGCACACTGATACTCCCTCCGTCCCCTAATAAGTGTCTCGAGCCGCCAAAATTTTTGTCCCCAAATAAGTGTCCTATCACATTTTTCAATGTAAAAATTTAGCTAAACTACCAATTTTACCCCTGCAATCATTACACTTTTTTGACTTTTTCAATTTTCTATGTAATGATTAGGGGTTAATATGGTAAAATTATACACTTTTTTGGTTATTGCATTTTGACGGCTCGGGACACTTATTAGGGGACGGAGGGAGTATATGTTAACCACTGTCCATGGATGGTTCTCTTTTTAATAAATGTTTTATATATGTAGACTATTTTTCTATATTAAAATTAATGATGATTTACCGAATTGTGTTTCAAGATCTAAATAACCAGATTTTTATTTTATTTATAATGTTATAAGGTATTTGTACATAATGAAATAGATACTTCATTTATTTAATCTATAAAAGATTATGAAATAATTATATATGAGTCATTGCTAAAATTATTCTACATCCTGACATCATGTATCTTGCATTTTCTTAACTAAAAATTTAAATTACTCCCTCCGTCCTCCATTTACTGACATATTCCGTTTTAGGACGTAGACCCCACAATCACTTTAACACTTTAACACTTTATACATCTACTTTTTATTATTTTAACATTTTAATACTATTAAAAAATTCAAATGGACCCACAATTATTCCACTTTAACACTTTAACACATTAATTTATTATTATACCATCAAAATGCAAAAAAACTTGTGCCCAGAAAACAATGTCACTAAATAGAGGACGGAGAGAGCAGTAACTTTTAATTTTTTACTTGCAGATAAAATTTTATAAAATAAATAAACTTAAATTAAATATTTTTAATAAATCTAACGATCAAGGATCCAAGGTATATTAACACACTGTACACAAATTTAATATTTTATATTCACAAATCACATGTCACGACCCGGCTCCGCTAATCTAGCCAAGCGAGGTCGCGACGCAAGAAAAAGGGAAACGAAATAAAATAAACGAACGATATGTGGTGAAACGATGTGGAAGACGCAACATTAGATTAATTCGAACTCTCCATCATTCGTCGAGAATGAATGGAGGAAAAATACTGTCCATCAAAAGTGGAGTGTTACATGAAGTATGCGGAAGCGTTGTTCATGAAGAAATCATTGTCTATGATGGGGCTGATATATTGCAACAATACACAAAACAGAATCTAATCTAACTACATAAAGATCACAGCGGAAGAACGTGAGATGCATGTATGGAGACATGCACCACCAAGAGGCTTCAACGTTTTCATGCTCGACAAAAGCTCCTTCCGGCAACTTCACTTCATCCTGCTTAACCTGCACATGGGAAATATGTACAGGGCTGAGTACTTTGAAGTACTCAGTGGACACGTGCCAAAACAGTTTAATTGTCAGCCATTTAAGTGAATCATATGGGTTTTCGGAAATGACATATGTTCACAAAAACATTTTAATTTAAAAGAGTGCCTGCAGGCTATTTTTCTGGTGTAATCCGTCATATCTGAACTGATTTTGGTGTACCCGGAAGGAGTGGCCACTCCTCCGGATACCTCGACCGGCCAATACGTAGCTCACGGTCTACATAACTAAGTGCACTAAGTCCATCGAGGAGCAACCCCGATAGACCCGAATTCTTTCTAATAACTGTGGCCGAAGCCCTTCAGATAGACATCATACAAAACGAAACATTTATGGCATGACAATGCTTTTAAAGAAAAGAACTATAGCATAAGGAAACATTTTAGTTTTCTGAAAGCCCACCTCAATTGCTTTCCTGAATATAACCGTGACCCTGAGGTGCTTCTTTAGCCTCGGCTTGCTCCTTCGCCTAACCTCGTTCAAAGAACGTAAAATGAGAAACTAGAAATGAAATCGATAATCTTATCGATCTATGCGAAGGTTGTCTTTTATCATGGTTATGTTCTCTTATACTGATAACGTTATCATGGTTATTCTTTTAATCAAGGGTTTCTCGATTCTAACTTGAAATCGATCACTTAGATCGCTTCCTGTGTCTTATAGTCTTTTCGTCCTCGACAGAAATCGCAGGATATTCAATTAAGCCATTAATGAGGCTTAGTGATTTTACTACACATTATAAGTGGTCTACACTTATAAGATTAACATATCTGGACTTGATTTAATATAAGTGATCTACACTTATAAGATAAATATTACTGGACTAAATTTAATATTAAAGATATAAGTGGTCTACACTTATAAGATAAATATTACTGAACTTAATTTTATGATTAAATCTGAGGTTTATAATTTACTTGAGGCCCCATAGAATTATTAAGGGTTTAAGCCCAATTATTGAAGCTCGGGAATTATTACATCAATCCCGATAAATTATTACGTGTGGCTCTCGTCTTCTAATTTAAATATCGGCCCAACTAGTAAATGGCCCAACGGGTTGGGCTCGATCTATTAAATGACTATTGGCCCATATTTTAATAATTATCGGCCCAAATGGTTGGGCTCGATCCGTTAATAAATCTTCGGCCCATTATGCATTCGTTAATTAATTAATCGGCCTTTTAAGTATTTTATCTCGGCCCATTTAAATAATTAATTCCGATCCATGAATAGTTTCTCAGCCCAACATCTTGCTCGGCCCGACTGAAAAATAGCTCCGGCCCAATCATTAGTTAATCTCGGCCCATCCCGATTATGAGGCTCTGCCCAACAACCAGGCCCACCTTGAATAATTCTCGGCCCAACAGTTGGCCCAGCCCAATCCTATACTCGGCAAAATTCCCTTCTCTTCTTTCTTCTCATTCGCGACTTCTTCCCTCTATCTCGCAAATCCTTCTCGCCGAACTCCCGGCAGATTACCGTCGTCACCGCTATCCGTCTTCTCGCCGGTGTACGTCGACCAGCGGCCTCCTCCTCTGCCGTCGGTCCTTGTCTTCCCCCTGTCCTTCAGTTTCCGATTCAATTCAGAGGGGAATCCCTAATTTCGGAAATAAGGGAAAAATTGGGGAAACCCGTCGGGGCTTCACCTTCTCCGGCGCCGGCCTCGCCTTCGTCACTGCAATGCTCCGGCGCACCCCCTTTTTCCAGTCCACGGCTCCTCCGTCCGCGTCTGCCATCGCGTCCGCCGTCTTGTTCCTGCTGCCGCCGTCATCCTTCGCCGTTGCGTCTCAGCCGCCGCCACTTCACTCTGTTCTTCCTCCCGCCTCGGCTCAGTCTTCCATTGCCGGCGGTGTCACCGCCGGCGTTCCCTCTCTCCCCTTCTCTTCCTTACTTCCTTTTCTGACCTCCCTTTCTTCTCATTTTTGCAGGTGGTTGCAGGCGGTCTCCAGCGCTGCAGGGCATCGTCGATACCGTCGCCAACCGAGGCAGCCTCTGATGGTGCGAGGGTGACGTCGAGGTGTCTCGACTTCATCTCCAATCTGACCTCAGCTTCCTTCCTTACTCCGGCAGCCTTATCGTTTCCGTTGGCAATGTCGTTGAGGTTAAATTCTCACCCTCTCTTCTTTACATTTTATGTGTGATTCGATAGTGAGTTATGCTTGTTGATTAGGGAGCATATAGAGGTTGGTTTATTGGTGTTTTATTGAGGGATTTTTCCAGATTCTTAGCATGCTTGTTGTTTGTAATTGTGTTGGATTGTAAGGGCTCAATGTGTGAATATGTAGTGATCGTTATTAAGGCTTGATTGGGAGGCAATTAGGGCCGATTTTTACCTCGAATGTTTTATGCATGAGTGGAAAACAATTTCCAGATTTTGGTATAGTTATAGTTGGTGTCTTTGGTTGTGTTGAATGCTTAAATTGAGGATTGTTATGCATGCAATGTTTTAGGCCCTTTTTAGGAGGTTCTATGTGGTTTAAACATGCCTTAGAAACTGATTTTTAGCTTTCAAAAATAACATGCATTGATTGTGTGAGGTTGCTATGTTGCTTGGGTTTGGTTCCTTGAGGAATTAAACTAGTTTTAGCATGCTTTAAGTCTTCACACACTAGGGCAGCCTCTAAGTTCATTCTTTGAGCCACTCTAAAGGGGAGTTCTTGCTTATTGTTCATCTAAGTCTTAGGGAGAGTGTTTAGTCACTTACTTGGTTCGAAACAAGGCTGGAAATTGAAGTTCTCGTCTGGTAGGGGCTGCCCTCCCTCGATCTTGCCTTGCATGCCCTCTTTCCCCTTTGTTCTTTCTCCTAGAGATAGTGGGGTTGAGTTCTAGTTAGTGCATGCAAGCTAGGCCCTTGAAGGAAGAAGGATTAGAGGGTTACCTAGAGGAAAACGTGGGGGATTCGGTGCTCGAACGAGCGAATCGGGGCTGGACTCCGGCTACCCTTGACTGGAAATCAGCCTCCCTCTCCTCTTTCTTCCTTACTTGTTCTAGTCTCTCTCTCTCTACTTGCTTTCTTTCTTGTATGAATGATGTGAATGTGAAATTGATTTTGGTGGGTGTTTGTGTGCAGGTAACGGTGATTGAGAGGGAGAGAAATGCTGCTCTTTCTCTTGCAAGGGAGGAGGAATGAGGTGAAGGTGTTTGGCTCTTGCCAAGTGGTGTATGAGGGAGAAGAGGTGGCGACAAAGTGAAGGAGGGTGGCAGCTCTGCCTTCTTCTCTTCCCCATGTAAAAGTAATGATGAGGGGCTTA
Organism: Thymus mandschuricus; assembly: GCA_029379335.1. Taxonomy (NCBI): domain Eukaryota; kingdom Viridiplantae; phylum Streptophyta; class Magnoliopsida; order Lamiales; family Lamiaceae; genus Thymus; species Thymus mandschuricus. The sequence continues at coordinate 31,392,581 of CM057072.1, forward strand.
ATGATCGACTAATCCTCTCCTAATTGTAGTTGTATTCATCTTAATTTGTAATTAGGGGCTGATGGTAGGATTACATATCCAGATTTGTGTGGAGTTGAAGCCGCCGGTTTTTCCTAGGCGGAATCCCTGTTTTCATTCTTTTCTTTTTCTTTTATTTTTATTTTGTTGTAATAATATACATATATATATATATGCATGGATTATTATTGTGGGCTTAGAGCCATTAATCTTGGGCCCCTTATATATATTGTTGTTGGGTATTAAATCTGAAATGGGCTCTCTCTCTTGGCTAATAAATTCGAACAATTCGAGTAATTACTCGTGAAGTGGGCTTCGATGATTAACTGGGCCTCGATAATTAACTGGGCCTTGTAACTGCTAAGTGGGCCTTGGACTTATCAAATGGGTTCTGAATTCGAGTGGGCCTTGAATTCGGGTGGGCTCGAAATCAAATGGGCCTTGGCCCAAAAATTAAATACTGAATTTTCTTTTACCGAATCGTTTAATCGGCCTGCCTTATTTAGTTCGATTCTTGTTTCGGGAAAAACTAACATTACTAAATATAACACTACTAGTAGTACTAAAAATTTTATTTTACTCGAAATATTAATAATAATAACACTCTAAATTTTAAAACAACGCCGAAGTTTTTATTTTATCACTAAATAAAACTGCGGCCGTTACATCACAATAATATACTCCCTCCGGCTCAAGATTCGTGACACGTTTCTTTTCAGCATTTTTGGCAAGCGTTTTCGAGCGTCTTGATGATGAGTTTCAAAATATCTCTTTAAGGAATTTTTTCTTTTACGGGATACCTTGATACTTGTAGTATCCCGTAAAAGAAAATTTTCCTTAAAAAAATATTTTGAAACTCATCACCAAGACGCTCGAAAACGCTTGTCACAAATGCTGAAAAGAAACGTGTCACGAATCTTGAGCCGGAGGGAGTATTTACCTTTATCTAAGTAAATAGCTTTTATATTTGAATCCATAAAATTCAAATTGACTCTTGACGAAAATATGTGATTTATATATTTCCAACAATACAAAATTAATTTATGTATTATTCATTTTTTTTTTCAAATTTCAAATATAAAAACTTCATAAACAAAGCATAAACAAAGCATGCTATTCAGGATATGATAACTACTTAAGTGTAGATAAATTAAAAGTTCTCAATCATCTATCTCATAAATACTAAACAAACATTCAAAATTATTAAATTACTTTTTGGAAAATCATTGAATTAATTATCTAAATTTGAATTTAAAAATTGATATGTAAATAAAACTTTCAAACATTATTTTAATTCAATTTACAAGGCTTATTATTTATTTATCGTAAATTAATTAAATGTATTTACCGCGCATCGCGCGAGTAAGTATTCTAGTTTGGTATTAAAAAAAAAAAAACACTCTAATATTGCATGATATTTCTCAATAGGTAGACAAAAGAAATTTGGATATTTCATATTTTACGTTATCCATTTTTTACCAAATAAATAAAATAAGTATACCACTCCCTAAACAATTATTTGAATTATTATGGTATTAAGTAAACATGATATAAAAACCTTGGATCCCTCTATTTATTATAAATTTATTCTACATTACATAATACCACTCCGGACCACGCATATTGACTCATTTGCTTTTTGCACGGGAACTAAGACGAAAATGTTTAGTGTATAAAGTGTATTTTGTAGGGAAATGTAATGTGGTTTATGTATTTAGACATATTTTAGAAACAGAGCATCATAGATGCATAAAAACATGTTCTTGTCTGATCTTAAATGAAAGATCGTATCAAGACCTTTAATTTGATATAAAAATCATAAAAATCCGATAACAAACGAGCAAGTTATAATAATTTAAACTTTCAAAATTTAAATTATATTGAACTACGTGCAGAAAAATGAGTGGATGAGATTTAAGTATGGAATGTTAAGTGTAATAAGGGGTTTACTAATTGTACTTATTATACTCTAATTATTTCTAAAAAAGGAAATGAGTCAATATGTGTGGGACGTACCAAAAAGGAATATGAGTCAAGAAGCCTGGACCGGAGTGGTATGTATTTAGCTCTCTAAATAGATAGAGATTTCATTATTTTATTATGAGGACTACTCGATATAACGATGTACTTCTTCAGAGTAAAATCTTAAAGAATGTATGTCTTATTTTGGACATCAATCAAACTAAAAAGGCGTAAAGAAAAGTGAAGTGCATTTCTCTCTAGTATTCTTTTTTTTTTTTAGTTTCAAAGAAAAAATTATTTGACTTATCACAATTTGAGAGTTTAAGTTCTACAACAAAGTGAAAGTTTGAGAGCTTAATCTCCAACTCTAATGCTAGAAAGATATACAATCTTCCAACAATCACCACAACACTAAATACAATCCTAACATTCACTCAAGATTGTGTTTTTGAATTAATTTCCAACAATTAATGATTATCTCTTTGCATGAATAGAATGATATTTAAATATACTTTTGATATGAATTTGAACCTCGGTTTGGAATGATGTAGTTGATATCTAAAAATAAGAACAATCGAAGAATAATCTGAAGATTTGGTGTCCTTGCATATTTAGCTTGGGAACGGGAGGATACAAGAGCTTGAATATGATGAATTTGAACAAATTGATTTATTTGACTTTGAACACTGTTAACCTTCATTGAGTGTTGAACTCTATCTATTTATAGGGTAGACTCATAAAGTTATGTGTTGTAGAGATAGTGATTTTAATATTTACTTTGGAGTGTGATTTATATCTACAAATGTGATTTTCATTTTTAATTGATTACATATACTCTTTTAAAGAAATTTTAGTATATTTGTTAACAATAGTAAGGTTGAGTTTGTCTATGATACAGTTAGATCTGTAGGTTGTACTTATCACTTTAATATGTCTTGTTTTCGAAAGTGTCAAATGGTGTATAGAATTGAGAATTTTTATTGATTGAGCACAAACGATAATTACAACAATAATTCAATTTGATAGCTTTAAGTCAGAACGGTGTAGATCTATTGACATGTGATAAGTCTTGTTCGAATATTATTAGGTCTTCTTATCGAATAGATCACTACAGGAAATTCAACTTTTAACTACACATAATGATGTGTGAGTAATTAACCTTACATAATCGCTAATGTGCAATTAAATCCATTTAATATATTTCCACCGGGTTTTACATTTAATATATTTCCACCGGGTCTTATGAATCCTTTTTTTTTGTGCAATAGATTATCATTGTCTATTTTTTTTTTTTTTTTTTTTTGAAACAATTAACAGGAAATTTAATGGCCGCACCTCATTGTCGAATTTCTTTTTTTTTCTTTGTTTCAAATTTAGAATTCTTATGCAGATTATCTCCTGTACTTAATATTTTTTTTTCCCTTATGCCATGTTTTTATTTGGTTTTGCAGGTAGCTTACAAGGTTGCAAAATTATTGTCAATGCTACGAAAAAGTTCTGGTAAAATTATATAAATTTGCAGGCATTAATTCACTGCTATCTTTCTTTAGCAGGAAATTAATCTTGTGAAATAGTATGATGGTATGCAAGGAGAGCCTGGTCAGCAAACAAAATGGTTGAATGCAAGTTTACACATTGAAAGTCATGTTGATTGAGGATGGGGCGATTTTCCTCTACCAAACGAACGAAAATAAATAAATATACAACGACAGACGCGAGAACTATGCTCGTCGTTCATGCCACGAAGAATTCGATAAGATAAATTGACAGTCGCAGGCTTTCCCCGTCGATCACGTCAGCAGAAACGAAATGAATAAAATACGGCAGAAAGGAAAAGTAAAAGACGGCAAAATAAAATAGGGTTTCTGTATTATATTTCTTGTTGATGAAAATAAGATACAATCCTCCTATTTATACTAAATCTATTTATACTAAATAACTAGGGTTGATTCGACCTACGATTCGGGAAAGAATCAACAAGAAAACCCGAAAAGAACGACCCAAATAATTAAAACGGGCTAAGCCCAACGACAAATATTTAAAACAAAATACTCGTATCAACTCCCCCACCCTTGAGAATCACCTTGTCCTCAAGATGGAGATTCAATAAATCCTTGTATACTTCCTCGAGCGAGTAGAGGCCGAAAATAACCAAACGTCGGGAAACTTCAAAAAATACATCTTCCCCTTCCCGACTCTCCTCATCAACCACTGGTTTATCCTCATTCCTTTCAAAGCAATTGTCAAGCGGTGGCGCCATGGTGGACGCCGATGACACGGGCGGCTTGATGGTGGTTGACTGCACCGCCTTCATAGATTGCATCATTGATGGCGTATCCAACTCTCTCCCAATTTTAGCACCAATCAAATTCTCAAGAGAAGCCCCGTTCCGAAACCTCTCAATGAAAGCACCAATTGATAGAGGATGGGGCGATTTTCCTCTACTAAACGAACGAAAATAAATAAATATACAACAGCAGACACGAGAACTTTGCTCGTCGTTCACGCCACGAAGAATACGATAAGATAAATTGACAGTCGCAGGCTTTCCCCGTCGATTACGTCAGCAGAAACGAAAGGAATAAAATACGGCAGAAAGGAAATTAAAGTAAAAGACGGCAAAATAAAATAGGGTTTCTGTATTATATTTCTTGTTGATGAAAATAAGATACAATCCTCCTATTTATACTAAATAACTAGGGTTGATTCGACCTACGATTCGGGAAAGAATCAACAAGAAAACCCGAAAAAAACGACCCAAATAATTAAAACGAGCTAAGCCCAACGACAAATATTTAAAACAAAATACTCGTATCACATGTTTTGACTCATTGTCTTTAATATTGTTTTGTTTAACAGTTAGCTAATTGATCGTTATTCATCATATTTGTGACGAGTCTTACAAGACAAGAGAATCCACCATTCCTTGGGCAAACCTCTTGAGAGACATATTTAGACATTCAAAGTTTGTAATGAGTCTACTCTAATATTCACTCAATGATCATGAGATGTAAATTTTCTAGATCAATGTATTGTAATATTTGATTGTATTGTAGGTTTTACCAAAAAACAAGTTGGTACTAATATTATGAATAATCATTTTTTGTGTATCAGCATATTAATTGTTACCTACATATTAAATTGTAACATTGATATGTATATCATTATTCTGGACACGTAATTTATATTTTAATTACACTTGAGTTTATTAAATCCAAAAATTGTAGTAATAATTTTCCCAATTACAAATAAAAGTTTCTACACATAACCTATTTTTTTAGCCACACATATAAAATTGCCACATGTAAATTTTGATTGCCATGTCATCATATGTGTAATTTCCACCTCATCATTTTATTATACCAAAAATATATATATCCACACATAATAATCACCTTTAGAGACATATTTCATATGTAGGCAAAACTAGAACATTTATTCACACACACATATATATATGTGTGGCCAAAAACCATTCTCCACAGAAATATAGCCACACTTGTTGACACTTATAACACGTGTGACGAAAACTCTTTACTTGCACATAATCATGTTATTAACCACACATCCATGTGTAGGTGAGAATTGAATTTCTTGTAGCGCGATGTTGTTGCTAATTGTGTTGAGTTAAGTAGTTGATTCTTCCATTAGTGGAGTGATTCTAATAATTATTATTTCAGGAAAGTCAAGTGAATCAGGAACACTTGTGATCTAGAGCATGCAAATTTATACTTCCCTTGTCCCTTTCAAGTTGAGTCATTTTTGCAATTTTCGGCACGCTACGCTTCTAGATGATGAATTTTAAAATTGATATTAAAAAAAAATCTTTTACGTGATACAATAAGTGTTGTAATATCCTGTAAAAAAAATTCTTCAAAAATCCATTTTAAAGCTCATCATCTAGAAGCGTGGAAAAACGTGTCAGAAATCGCAAAAAGAAATGTCTCAACTTGAAAGGGTTAGAGGGAGTAATAAAGTACACCCTTTAACATTTTGGAGTTACACTCTAATATACAAAATGCATTCCTTAACATTTTTAGTTAAGTGATGAACGACATATATTCAGACGAATTATTCATGGTGGTTTTGAAATCCAACCAAACATATTAAATCATAAAACATGAATAATTTCTAAAAATTAATCCCTTAGACAAATGTCTCAACACAAATAATAAAAAGAAAATGTCTAAATTTCTAGTTACCAGAAAAATATTTTACTACTCTCTATTTTCTATACTTAGTAAATATTCTTAATAGAAATTTCACATAAAGTAATCTGAAATATATAAAAAGAATTATATAGCAAATAAATAACAATACAAAACAAAAATAAATAGTTTAAACTAAAATCTAACAACATGGGTTAACTAGAAATGTGAAGACTACATATGGAGGATTCGAACCTACGGCTTTGGTCACATGCATTAGCCTCACATCGATAAGAGAATATATATGCTAAACAAAAAATATCGATAGTTTATGCATCTTCACACCCAACACATTAAATCAATTTTTAAGTTCTTACTAATCTACAAATTAACAAAAAATGAGATATTCACCACACTTATAATAATAATAATAATAATAATAATAATAATAATAATAATAATAATAATAATAATAATAATAAAATCAACCCTGAAAAAGCCATGCACTAACATATGTCATAAAGAATCGCAAATTTTCTTATTCCATTATTTTATGATTATTTTTTATGATAAGAACATGTTATTAAATTAGGTAAATTAATTTACTTAAATAAGGTGATCACCCTTAATTTAAAAAATTTGTAAGGACATACTACCTCCATCTCATGAAAGTAGTCCACTTTTGAATTGGCACAAGAACCAATAAAGAACAATAAAGAAGAAAATATGTGGTTGTAATTAATTCTGAGGAGAGGGGGTTAATTATAGCCAAATATTCTTTACCATTTTTAGAAAGTGGACTAATATATAAGACGGACCAAAGAAGAAAGGTGGACTACTTTAGTGAGATGGAGGTAGTAATAGGCAATGCATATTTTGTAAAACAAGGCTCTTTTTATATAAGTATAGATATAGGTTGGAACATTTGGTTTAAGATTGGAGGTTGCACTTTATTAATTCTCCTCTCTTGCTATTCTTGCATCAACCTCATTTCTTCTATTTCCCTTCTTTTGGCTTCCATATTGTTGAGATTTTTCTCTCCCCTACCTAGTCTCCTAGCTCTATTGTCTCTCTTGTATTGTTTTTTGACCTCGAACAAAATCAAAAGTTCGATGGCTCTTGTTTAGGACCTTGTTAGCATGTACTTAAGAGCATAATAAAAGGGGGGAAATGTTGGAATTAGTATCTCAATATGGAAATACTATCAAAATACACTCTAACAATCCCCAACAAGGGAGTACTTATCGTTTATAGTTCTCAAATGGAATCCAAAGAGATTGTTATTTGAAAATATTCAAGTTGTGCAATATGAACAAACATCTCTTCAATATTCTAAGTTTCGTCATAAAGTGATTTTGTTTGTGTTCTGCATTGACTAATTATGCAAGTTTCAAAGTATTAAGCTAATGATCTCAACAATATCAATGATAAAATAAATGATTTCAACAATATTTCATATACTAAGATTCAAGGTATAATTAGCGATTCCCAATAGATCTTGATGTTCTAATCTCTACTAGCAAGAATTACTAATATTTGACTCAATTGAGTTACGTTGTCTAATTGAAGCGTACTAAGCATTTAATTGTAAAATAATTAAAAATTAAGAGTATTTTGACATAATTAATGAATTGGAAAAAATAAATGATTCAGTGTTGTTACAACCATAAATAATGGGAACACTAGCATAATAAAAATTGTATGCAATACCAACTAATATCAACTATTATTTTAAAATATAAAATCTAAAAGAATTAAGTTAGTCCCTATTAAATGCAATGTTTTGAAACCCGGACCGGATACCGAACCGGTCATTGAATCGGGTCACCGGGTCATCGGGTCGACCGGTTGACCCGTTCCTAAAAAACCGGATGACCCATATATATAATATATATTATATTGTTTTATATTTTAGATATTTGTTGAACTTTTAAAATACATATATGAGGTAGTTCAGTTGGTTACTATGTTGGACTAACAAGTTAGGGGTCACAAGTTCGAATCCTGATGAACGCCAAAAAATAATTTTTTTTTAAAGTGAACCGTGACCGGGTCTGACCGGTTCACTCCGGGTCTTGACCGGGTCTACCGGTTCACTCCGGGTCAATTGAAATGTACGTAAATTGAAGACCCGGACCGGACCAGGGACCGGTTCACCGGTTTTCCGGTCGGACCGGCCGGTCCCGGTCGGGTTTAACAACATTGATTAAATGGCGCTTATTAGCCAGGTTCACTAGTAGTAAATCAAAAGAAAATCGGTGCAAACACCACACAATCTTCAATTAATAAATAATGCTACATGTCATCTTTTTATGGAGGGGAAACTTTACACTTTACACCCCTCCTAGCATGGAATTCACCCAAAACATGTGTATGAAAAATGTCCACTTTTATTTTTTATTATATTTTTGCACAGATTCTTATACTTTTGTCGGCTGAGAAAGGTTCTTTTGGTGCAGACATTTTTTCTTTTTCCTTTTGTATTTTCTCATAATTTTTTCTTGGAAGAAAATTAAAAATAACCATTTCACAATGCCAGTGTATAAAATACCCATTTTTGAAGACATGAGGTATAAAATAACCATTTGAATTTAATAATGGGTGAGACCTTCACTTTTTGCAAGATTCTCTTTATTGGGTGATGCTATTCGACCATAATGTGGCCGGCCATAATTTAACTTTTTAAATTTTTTTAAGTATTAAATAATTTATATTTTTTTGCCAAACTTTTTTGTATCATAAAAAACTCAAAAAGTGATGCTCCGTATTTTTTACGTATTTTTTAAAATTAACCCTTTAATTATTTGATATTTTTTACTATTTTAAAGATTATTTTACCTTTTTATCTAGAAAAAAAAGAGAAAAATATGTATTTTTTGTGGAAAAATTATTTTTAAATTAAAATATAAAAGTAATAAACTATAGTTATCATTTAGCATTTTTTAAATTACATATATTATAAAAAATGTCGTTGTGTGGCCGGCCACATTATGGCCAAATAGCTTTATTGCTCTTTATTTTCTTAAAAAAGACCGAATATGATTTTATTTTATTTTTTTTTAAATGAAAGGTTCTATCTCACCTCATCCCCACTACCCTATGGGGTGGGTCGGGATGTCGTTACGCCGAAATACCGAACATACCGCGCCAAAAAAAACTCGGAAATACCGAAAGAGACGGTATACCGATTTTTTGGTACGGTATCATACCGTACCGATAAGTTTCGGTACGGCAACAGTATCCAAAATTGCGATACCGCGGTATACCGCAAAATACCGTATCGCGGTATATACCGAATTTACGGTTATACCAAACATTCGGCATATACCGAATGTTCGGTAGATGCCAAATAAATGGTATGCACGGTATATACCGTAGATATTGAATGTTCACATACGAATTTATGGTATACATTGTATTTTATGGTATATACCGAATAATACCGTAATTTGCTATACAATTAAAGAGTTTTATATAACAGTATTCTTTATATTTTATTACTTAGAAAATTATATGCACACGAGTTCATACAAGATAATGTCTCGACTCTTGAATGTATTACTACAAGAAGTTTATAATATAGAAGATAAAATATACTACTAGCTTATAATCATAGTTAATGACTACGATTTATAATGAATAATGAATACACTAACATACATAATATGTTAATTTTTACGTATTAAAACTTTAAAAGTATGATTGTATGAAAGTGTATGAAGATTGAATAACATTTTAACTACGTAACAAATTTAATCAACACTTGCATTATTAGTTTATAGATTTTTAATTATTCATTGACATTATTGTATGGAAAATAATTAAATAGAAACATTTGGAATAACATAATGTTTGATAATTGTATGATTTTTGGTATACCGTACCATACCTGTCACACCCCACCCCGCTTAGAAGGGAAAACAGGCGAGGTTGCGACGAAAAGGATACGAAAAGGAAATAAATGACGTCTTGTGGTAAAACATCGCGGAAGCATCTCATAGGATAACATTTAAATCTCCACCAGTCGTCGAGAATGGTTGGATAAGAGTACTGATAAGCAGCGGAATCGTTTACATAACCATGGAGAAGCGGAAACGTTGTTCAATGTTAAGTACTGACTCGCAAGGTAAAGAGTTGCAACATTACAAAAACAAGGACAAGTGTCGCAGCGTTACACAAAAGAGAGTTCGAATAAACAACTGATAATACACAGCGGAAAAACGTAGGATGCATGTATGGAGACATGCACCACCAAGAGACTTCGACTCTTTTCTTGTCCGACAAAAGCCATTCCCCGACTGCTTCACTCCATCTGTTCAACCTGCACACGGGAAATATGTACAGGGCTGAGTACTTTAAAGTACTCAGTGAACACGTTGCCGAAACATTTTAATTGTCAGCCATTCGAGTGATTCATAGGTTTTACGGAAAAGACTATGATCACTAAAATTTTTTCGTAAAATAGCGCTTGCAAGCTTTGGTTTTTCTGGGTGTAATCCGTCGTATCTGAACTTGTTCTGGTGTATCCGGTAGGAGTGGCCACTCCCCCGGATACCTTGACCGGCCAATATGTAGCTCACGGTCTTCTAATCTGAGTGCACTAAGTCCATCGAGGAGCGACCCTGATAGACCTGAATTCTTTCTGTTAATTCTGTGGCCGAAGCCTTCTGTGGCCGAAGCCTTTCAGATAGACATCATCATACAAAACAAAACATTTATGGTCTGACAATTCTTTAAGAAAAGAATTACGCATAAAGAAACATTTTAGTTTTCTGAAAGCCCACCTCAATAGCTTGCCTGGATTCTCTTAAGATCGTGAGTGCTGCTTTAACTTCGGCCGGTTCCTTCGCCTAACCTCGTTCAAGGAACGAAAAGTAAGAATCTTGAAAAGAAATCGATAATCATATCGATCTATGCGAAGGTGGTCTTCTATTGAGGTCATGATTTCTTATTAACTCTTTCTAGTTTAGCATTCTGGAATCGATCACTTCGATCGGTACTTGTATCTTGTAATTCTCTCATCCTCGATGGAAATCGTAGGATATCTGATCTGATTATTTTATGAAGCTTCGTGACTTACTCTTACATGATATGAGTGTTTCGCACTTAAAATGCTGTTATCTTGATCGATCGTTTGATCATTAAATCTTGTTAGTTCGGTTGAATCATTAGGGTCTTAGTCCGATTATTCGAGCTTGAAGATTACTTTATAAACTCTGAAAGGTAATCTCTTATTCTCGGCCCATTATAACTTACAAGTCCGGCCCAATTGGTTGGCCCGGCTTAGTAATTAATCAATCGGCCAAATGGTTGGCCCGATCTGTTAAAATGTGTCATTAATCCGTTATTCTATTTAATCGGCCCAAACGGTTGGGCTCGATCCATTAACGGCTATGGCCCATGTTCTTAATAATTATCGGCCGAAATGGTTGGGCTCGTTTCTCCAATTTAAATCTTCGGCCCGTTATGAAAAATATTCGTTTATTAAATTTGGCCCGTTCTTATTTGTGTGTATCGGCCCAAATGGTTGGGCTCGTCTCTTTTATTTAAGTCTTCGGCCCGGCTCGCGGCCCGGCCCAAGTTATTTTTATGAGAGATCTCTCCTGTTCGTAATCTTCTTCACAGCTCTCCCCCATTCTTCTCCTTCGCGACATCTCCCCCCCTTCTCTTCTCTTCTGCCCTCTCGGCAGTACGTCGCCGTGCGACCTCTGCTCTCATCGGCGGCTGCTATTCGGTGGCTCCCCATCGCCGCCGTTAATTGCCCTTCTCCGTTCTTGGATTCTCGATGTCTCGAGGGGTGGAGGTGCCCTAATCGAGTTCGGATTTGGGGGTACTCCTCTCCGGTGGCTTTTTCGATGAATTGGCTGCCGGTTCTGTCCCTTCTTCGCCGTGGTGAGACGGCTCTGGCGTGGGCTCCTTCCGTTCTCGAGTTATCCACCTCCGGTGGTCCGGGTTCCGTTGATGCGTCCTGTTGCCGGAAGCAACTCCCACTGCGACTCCATTGGATCGGCTGCCCGGTTGAAATCGAGGCTTTGCCCTCTCCAATTGGAGGGGCATTCCCTCCTTGACTTCGCCGCCGTTCGGCGTCGCTATCGTTGCCGTTTGGCTGCTGTCGCCGTTGCTATCTCTCTCTCTTCTGTCCTCTGTTCTTCTCCGGCCTGCTCATCTCTTCTGACTTCCTCCCTTGCAGGTGAATGGCTCCGCTTGGTGGCATCTCCTTCGGTGGCGGCTCCTCCCCTGTTCTGCCGTGGCTCCTTGTGAGTCCTTGCCTGGCCCTGGGCACTCCCCAGCTACCATACCCCTCAATTGAGGAGATAAGTCTCCTCCCTCTCGGTTCTAGCTACTGTTGGATTGTGTTCTTGTTGTTGGGGTTTGGAAATAGCTTGTGTGTTATGTGGATTATATCTATATTGTTGTTGGTTATTGTTGGGTTGGAATCTCCAATTTGTGGAGTCATTGTTGGGTTCGGTTTTGTTGTTAAACTGAGAGTTCTTGTGGGGTTTCTATGCCTTATGATTATACATCTTGGTCATGATCCCACACTTATATGAAGGCAAGATTGCTAGCTTTAAAGCCATTCCTATCTTAGGCCATATTTCATGCTTGCATGCTTGATTTTAGGTGAAATCTCTAAGCCTTTTGAACATGCATTCGGTTTTCTCTACTTGGGCAGTTTCTAAGCCATGAGTTGTGGTCTTTTGTTGGGGAAAAACATGTTTGTTGGCTTGGTCCCTAGAGAAATATGGAGGGGAATACTTACTTGTGTGATGGTGTTTGGAAATGGTAGTTCTTGGCTTGGTTTGAGGCTGCCTCCTCGGTTCCTTCTCCTAGCTGCTGCCCTCTCGGTTTCCTTCTTCTAGGGCCGTGAGTTGGTGACCTATGGAGGGGAAGATGAGTCCTATTTCATCCCAATATCATTGTCTAACCAACAAGGGTTTAATGTGAGGCCTTACTTGTGTTCTTGGGCTGGGAATGCTTGCTAGTCTTGGTCTCCTTCTCCTCCTTCCCTTGTACTTGTCCCTATGGCTGTATGGTTTCTTGTTAGCCCTTGCATGGCTGAAAAATCAAAGGGAAAGGGGAGGTGGGGGTCTTACCGTGGCTTGGCTTGTAGAGGCAGCTGGAAATCTATGGCCTCTCCTCCTCTTTTTGGCCCTTGCTCGCTGTTCTCTCCCTCGGTCTCTAGCTCTCTTGCTGCTGCTCTCTTTCACTCTCTCGGTTCCTAACTCTCTCTCTCTAGTTTGAATGTTGTTGTTGTTGTGTGAGTGATGAATGGTAACTTGTTAATGTGTTTTTGTTGGATGTAGGTTGGGCCTTAATCATTATGGAAAAAGAGAGAGATGAAATGTGATTGGGTGCTTGTTCCCTCTTGGCAGATTTTGGTGTAAGAAAAGAAGGGAGAGAGAGGGTTGCCGGCTGCATGCTCGTTATTTCCCCATGCAAACTTGTGAGCAATGATGATTGGGTTAATCCCTTCCCTAATCCCACTTAAGGGGTGTTTATCCTCTAATTATTGGGTTAGGGATTTATTTGAGCTCTAACTATGTAATAAAGATGTAATCTTCATTAGTGTATAGTATTTTAATAACATGTAACCTTATTTATTTACATGTCTCGTTTTAAGTTCGGAGTATTATTCATGTTCTCGGGCCTTCGTTCTTGTTGATAAATAATTCGTGTATTGGGCCTTAAATCTTATCATGGGCCTCGGCCCCTTTCTTCAATAATAATAAGTGTTCATTTATTTTATCGGGCCACCTTAATTAATTATACTTCTTCGGGATATGGCTATTATTAATGCGTTATTGCTTTTCGAAATTCTCTTATAATCTCTTTGTTTCTCTAATAATAACAATAACAACATAAATCTAAATCATTAAATAAAAGTTGAGGTTTTATTACTCACTAATAAAAACGCGACTATTACATCCTACACCCCTTACGAAAATTTCGTCCCGAAATTTACTCACCATCTACAAACAACTCGGGGTGTTTCTCCTTCATTCTGGTTTCTAGTTCCCACGTGGCCTCTTCCTGTCCATGGTGCCTCCATAGCACCTTCACTAAGGGGATCTGTTTGTTCCTAAGTTGTTGGATTCTTCGGTCTACTATAGCCTCGGGTCTCGTTTCGTAGCTTAAGTCGGGCTCTATAATGGTTTCCGCTTGACGTAGCACATGTTTAGGGTCAAACACGTACTTCCTTAGCTGGGACACATGGAATACGTCATGAACACCTCCTAGATTTGGTGGTAAGGCCAATCTGTATGCTACAGGACCTATTCTTTCTAGCACTTCGTAGGGTCCAATGAAACGGGGCTTTAGCTTTCCCTTGATGCCAAACCTAGTCAATCCCTTGGTCGGGGAAACTTTTAGGAAAACCTTGTCTCCTATCTCAAACTGCAGTTCGGTCCTTCGGTTGTCGGCGTACGACTTTTGTCTACTTTGGGCTTCCCTCATCCTATCTCGGATCTTTCGAACGATGCCAATCATCTCGTCGATTGCCTCGGGCCCTAAACTCTTCCTTTCCCCTACTTCTTCCCAATATAGAGAAGATCTACATTTTCTTCCGTACAGTGCCTCATACGAGGCCATGCCTATAGTCGATTGATAACTATTGTTATATGCAAACTCAGCTAAGGTAAAAGGTTCTCCCATTCTCCACCCCTATCGAGTATTATTGCTCTTAGCATGTCTTCAAGAATCTGTATGGTTCTCTCAGACTGTCCATCAGTCTGGGGATGGTATGCAGTGCTGAAATTCAATCGGGTACCTAGTTCTCTCTGTAGGCTCATCCAAAACTTAGAAGTGAACTTTGCATCTCTATCTGATGTGATCGATAGTGGTACTCCATGGAGACGTACAATATCTCGGACGTACAGCTAGTTTTTCACCCCCCAAGCACTAGCTCTTTTGGGCTTTGGCTCCCACTAAATCTACGGTCCGTCAAAACCTGTATTGATGACCATGCTTAACATGCTCCTTGAGGAGCTCATAGGTGGTCCAGTGGTCTGGCATTTTCATTTCTGAATTGACTATTGACTGTTCCGCTCTTTTCCTCTGCCATTTCACTATAGCCCATTGATCTACAGCGGATAAAGACTCTTCGACTAAGACATTGCCTTTCTATTTCATTTGTTGACTGTTCACATTTCACTGGCCAGATTCGAGACTCTCTTCCCTTCGCCCCATCATGCGAGATAGAGGAGGCTGGCTTGCGGTTGAAAAAACACACACGCCGAGGGTAGCACACATCTTATGAAGCGACGGTCAGGTCTCTGTCTCACTCAGTAGGCACACTGCTTCAGAAAGAAGGTACGTACGTCGACTCTATCGTTCGAGTAAGCATAAGCAGCTCGAGCCTCTTTCGTTGACCTGTACGATTCAGAGGGAGGCGATTCTAGTTGATGGAGTCTAATTTGCTGCAGTGGCCTTTCTTTCTACTCAAGATTACTTTGCATGTCGGATAATAAATATACTAATTGGGATGCAAGCCTATAATTGGTTTAAAATCACTTCATGGTATTGATTCAATCTGGGACATTGTTAATACATCTAATAAATATAGTTATAGATGTGACTTAGGAATGGTGGGGATTAAGGGTATGGGTCGTACCTGGAAGATGCTGCCACATCCAAGCAAAACACATCTACCAAGTCAGCAATGTAGGCTAGAAGTACCACATATTTCTCCGCAGCATACAATGCAACACACGCTCACAGGATTGGCTATTATGCTTGCTGACTGGTGATCATTACGAACTTTTTCACGAAGCGCTTCGATGTTATATAGATGGAATGGCTTCACACCAGTGCGTCGATTCCGTAAGTCATCTTGTCACTAGTGGGTCACTCACTACCTTAAAGACATTAAGAGAAGAGTGACTCCTCGGTTAATAAAGAACAAGGAACTAGCTCAGAAAGATACGAAAAAGGAGGGCAAGAACGAGAAAATAGACGCTTTTAAGCCCTTCTAAGTTAATCTCTTCAGAAACTCACACTCTTATGAAGCAAGGGAATTAGACTGTTCGAGTGCTTCTGTCTTCGCCTTTGAGAAAGGGAACTCATCCATTGAGAAACTCTTCCTTTCTCAAGGCACTTATCTTGTTAATGGATTTCTAGTTGCTATCTACCGAGAGCAGGGAAGAAAGAGTCCGGTTTCAGAGGCTTGATCGACTGTGTAATCATGGATCATCAAGAAATCCCTAAATGCTTCTTTATACTGTCGCCACGGAAAAGGTTCAGGTAGGGTCTTAGATTCTCAAGTTTTATATAGTCTTTATTAAAATCCATCTCCACCTATGTTGTGTCCTTTCTCCCAAAGCATTCCGGCATCTGTTATTCTTGGTCTCGCCCTGTGAAGCAAAGTCGGACATAGAATTGATAGGGAACCGTAGCCAAGTGGCTAAGGCATGAGTCTGCAAAACTTCTATTCGTCGGTTCGAATCCGACCGGTTCCTACAGCGCCATTCTATCAATCATTTTATTACATGGTTAGTGGATAGAACAGGGACCCCCGGATTCAAAAAAGTCTCGTGAAAAAGGCGCCTCTTTCTGAGGAGAAATGCCATAACATAAGAAGAAGGGGAGAAATCTATGTCTCTTTTGCAGCACCTCTCGGACTCTGTTTTCTTGCCATTGCCTCTGAGGCCCCCTTAGCGGGGTCTCTTACACGGGAACCGAATACGGATAGCTCGCATCAACAATAGAAGTGCTCACGCCCAACCAAGATGAATCTTCCTCCCTCCCTATTGAGAAGAAAGGGGATCCCTTAGCGAGCAGCGTACCGGACAGGAGTGATTCTATTGAATCCCGAGATGCGGGCAGAGTCAAGGCAGTTCAAGAGTTCTTTGTCCTTTACAGATTATTAGGTAGAAGATAAAAAGGTTGTCTTCAAAGCTTCGGTTCAAGATGAGATCTGTTGGTTCAGGATAAACTGAATCCGTATATAAATCTTTATCATGTGTCAACTCAGTGTATCAGTGTAGTTGTCTTGGTAAAGACAATCCGAGCATGGCCGGGAATGCCCTTTATTCTTATTCCTACCTTAGCGACATGCGATGGTGATAAGGGTAACACACATAAGGTCTCACCTCTGTTTACCTTGGTTCCCTTAGCTCCTGCACCACATCCGCTTGTTATTATTAAGTCATCATTGGGAATCATCAACCATCCTAAGCCGTGGTATTTAGACCTCCAGGGGCTCGATCTGCAAAAGCAGCCTCTTGAGTAGCATCAGAGTCCTGGTGGATATGGTTCGCAATTTCGGGCAGTCGTTGAAGCGAAGGCATTACAAAACCAGGTTGATTTTGTGAGTGTAGGTTGAGCAATTCGGAGATTTTGGACTGGATCTCCACTTAACGAAAGTGCTTAGCTCGTTTGCCATCAACTGCTGTTTCCTATCTAGCAACAACAAAAGGATAAAAGAATCTATTGACTACCGGTTGAACTGACCATCTAGCTACTGGTGAGCCGTCAACAACATCAGTAACTCGTAGCTCTATCCTTGGCTGCAGGATCGGATCCCGTCTTCCATCAGCAACTGCTCCGGCACCGTCTTCTCTTATTCCTGAAAAGAGCTAAGCCCATAAGTCTTCTTTTCTGAATAAATCAGGTAAGAGCAATAGTTTTAACTATGCCTTTTGGCTTTCGCCCTAAGGCTTCAGTTACTAACTAGGTTGGATTGATTAGCCTACTAAGACTTCCTAACTAGATTGGTTAGGTTTAATAGAGGAGCTCGCCTAACAAAGACCAAGAATCATCATAAGAGAAGCAATGAAGAATCGATAGTGAAATAGAATTGTAAGGTGGCACTCCAAGAACAGAGCGGCCCTGGCAAAAAAGGAGCTTTCTTATGGCGATAGATGAATTGTGGCGAACTACCAATTGATGCGGAAACATCCGTACGTGATGGTTCATAAATGAAGCTAAGACGGAACTCCCCCTTCTGTCTGATCAAGAGAAGCCAATCCCTATTCTGTTTATGAACGAAAGGAATCTCTAAACCGAAACAAAGATGACAGCGTCCCATTCGGAAAGCATTCCCATGGAATATGAATGAAATCACCATTTACTTCTATTAAAGAATCGAATATGAACCAACTCTTGCTAGTCTTTCTCGCACGACCTATTGATGAAGCTATTTTTTTGAGGGGACAAAGTCTAGTTTCTGCATACCAACTCTTAAGGAACGAAACGAGAGCAGGTGCTTGAGCAAGTGGTAAGGAAGGACTTCGCTATAGGCTTTGACACATTAGGAGCAATTGGGGAACGGATTTCTCATTAGGAGAGCTATAGCCGTAAGCCTATGATATTCCATTATCTTGCACTCGATATACCCTGTCTCAGGATCTGACATCTGTGGACTTTTACCCATAGTAGATCTTTCAAGGTGCAGTTATGATCTCCTCTTGCTACAAAGATAGAATGTATAAAGAGTATCCGCCCTTACCCCCATCTTCGGAATAAGTCAATTGCTCGGAGGAAATGGCCCACCACTTAATGCTTTCCATGTGGGAAAACAAAGGCACTGAAAATCTCCACCTTGGCGGAGAAGGCTTTCAGACTGGTTGACCGTCCACACGCTAAGAACCAGGATGGTGGTGATGTAGCCACGTACGTGTACATGAATAGAGGAGCCTTTCATGGCATGGCAATGGCATAAGAAGGATCGAAAGATTGATCCGGCCGGGAGAATCCTGCAAACAAACCTCCACCGATAAGACTGATGACCGACACAACAATGGTCAATACCAGAGTAGAGGGTCAAGTCTTTTCCATCAACATAAGGTGAAGCCTTTGTTTGAAGTCTCGCATACAGTTAGAAAGAGTCTCGCTTTCAGCGCCTCGACTCAAGGTCAAATTTTGTCTTGCATGAAAGAAGGATCCGGTTAGTGATCCAAGATCATGTCAAGGCTCTTGTGCGTCGCCGGCTCCCACTTCGCTTTGTGATTATTGGGGTGCCACACTAGCTTCCGACTGCGGGTTGAGTCCGGGTGGGGCTGGCAGGACTTAACTAAATCAGGCGGTCCTTACCATCCGGCGTAGAGTATCACTGTACGGAAGCTAGCTGAAAGTACCCGATGGCCGATGGGGCCAGGGTATGAGTTTGGCCACTCGTTTCTCTTCTTTCTTATCAGATTAGATGCAGCCATGCTTAAATTAACTTTATCTTTGTTTTCCGGGTCAGGCCTTCCCCAGATCGGTCCAATGATGCTCTTCTAGCTTGACCTACACGACAAGGGAAAGATAAAAGGCGAGGTGGACGTAGATCCTCTTTCGTGTGCAACACTTAATAGTGTAAAACCGCTCCTCTAACTTGAATGGCTTTTATTTTAGCTCCTATGACAGCAAGAGCCGGAACTCTTCCCTCTTTTCATCGAAGGTGCTGGCTACTCAAAAAAGAGCATATCATATAGAAAGCCCTTGCTCGGGCACAGCCAGACTTTGACTTTGATATAGGAATCCCATACCACTCAAGGGTGTCGAGGTACTGTTCAGCCACGCGTTGGTCGGCGATGACAACAGCGTATTTAGTGAACATTACTCCAAGGTATACTTTATCCGCTGCAATCCAAATCATCATGTGATGATTGAGAGCGAAGAGAGGCCAAGAAGACAGATATCCTAATGGTTGCCCTGTGCCGAAGTCAACTAGAGAACCAGGGGATTGAACCCAGTTAACTAGGAAGGGATGGCCTGTAAGAAGATTGCCAACCTCATCTCAAGATCGAGGTGAGACCGAACCAAAGATCCTAACCCTCAGAGGAGGAAGTAACTCGAGCGATAGGGCCGTAGTTGGAAAAGTATATATGAATCCAAGAGCCTAAGAGAGATAATGCAAATATCAAGGATATATTGCAAATATATACAAGCGGAAGCCCGTGCTTCTTTCTCAAAGCCAAAGCATAAAAACAAAAGATGCAGAACCAGATCCTCACTCAGGAATAGACACTTTCAAGGCCCTCAATCAAAGGTAAGCAGAAATGCTTTCCCGGTTTGGTTTTATTTATCGGAGTTTTCCAACCCCGATATGTGACCCGTAACTCCTCTAGTTTTCCTCCCAAGAGCAGTCCATGCCTGAAAGAATAGTCTTGATTGGCCTGTCCAGCTTGCTTCTTCTATCGGAAGAGCGTCTTGGACTTCAAGCATCAAACGGAATACTCAAAAAAGTAATAAGAGAGTAGACATATAAACAGGTAAACCCGGCCCAAGAAGAATGTACCGAAAGATCATACATATGAGACTGAAAGCTTCGTCTACCCTTTCTCTCTCTTGTGAAAATTTCTGTTCTGTATTGATAGACCTGTGTGACACTAGCCAATCAATTCATTCAATCGACGAACTGGTCGGGATGATAATGATAACCAGATATTTTTATGTTCTTGAAGCTCAATCACTAAGGCAGGCTGCTTTCCGAGTCTTATTTCCACCGTGGGTTGAATCCTTAGCTCAACTAGCTAATAAGCCTTTAGAAAAGGGGCTTTTTCCTTATTTCACTAGTAGTCAAAGGTCCAGTCTGCTTTGCTGCATCTTCTATAATTCCGGTACATCACATCAAGAACAAAGCGTGGAAATACTGTCCGTCTAATAAAATATATTCCCTCCAAAGAAAATGACTCTTTCTTCCGCCGTAGCTCAGTCGCTAGTACGGAGACTGCACCGCAAGGGGTTTTTTAATTAGGATTTGGCGGAAAAAAGAGATCTATTTGACCGAGGAGATATGCACTAGGAAGCCAACTTTCCAACCTTGAATGCAACATAGCGAAAGAACTCCTTCGTAAGGGCAAGATAGCCCAACCTCTAAAGAAAAGAGGCCACTAGCTAGGGTGATCCCTTACAAAAAGTACGTTTCTCTATTCTAGACATTTATCGGATCAGGGGAAGAATTCGACTAATTGCTAGGGTTCGAAATGTGATCAAAGATCTGTGCTCTTGGGAAGCACCAGAAGTGAAATATCCTCTACCAGTGGAATCCCGTGTTCAATGCCTTGGGGTTTTTCTTTGCTTTGCTGAGAGATTGTCCTGGGGCTGAGGAGTGTGAATCTTTTTTAGCCAAGAGCTTGACCGGGTGAACCAGCATATAGTGCAAAGCGCCTTTTCGGAAAAGTCCAGTTCAAGACAAAGAAAGGGAAAAGCCCAATTCCTGTATCCAAAACGCATGACCCCGATCCGACCTCTTATTCAAAAGCCAAGGATCACGGTGTGAAGAAGAGGAAGACAGGTCATTGGAAGAGAGCAGAGGTACGAGAGGAAAGGAAGACTCTTACCATCGATTCCATTCTTCTTTGTCACTGAGGTCCAAACAGGCCAGAAAGGAAAATAAGATGACGATGATGGTCTGCCTAACTTGAATTCAGCTATGGATTCCAATAAACGTGTTACCAGACCATCCTTCTCTTCGGAGAGAGTCCCTCTTTCCGGAGTTCCGAATTCCCGGTTTGATAGACCTATAGACGGGGACTTCAGGAAAGAAAGCCACAGTTCCTTTAGCAGAAGGTCCTCATGGAGATGAAATAGCAATCGTTACAGATAGAGTTTGATATGCTTTAATAGCAATTGGCAGCCTGGAGTGCGCTCTTTTGAGCTTTCGGCCGATCGAAAGATAAATCCCAGCAGCATTAGCTAGTTATATGCAAATAACAGCTGAGGTTCGGTGTGGCGGTAATAAACAGTCTATTTATCATCACTACAGGCCATATGGCCAGATCGACGTTGTCAGAATAATAGTGTTCAGGGCCTGCCCAGGGGAGTGAAACTTCGACTTCAAGCAGTAACCCTCTCAGATCTTTAGAGAAATATCTGTTTAGACAACAATTCTCTAACTCGTTAGCCTCAGAAACTAGCTACGAATCGATTAGCAGCCCATTAAATGAATAAAGAAATAGGACGTTGCGTGCGGGGCATCACTTCACTACCGTAGGGTGACATAGAGCTCCTCTAGTCGGCATAGAAAGCAAAGCCGTAGGAAGATTAATATAATATTTTACTTTACTATTGATGATCAGAACTCGGAAGACTCTTCGAGAAGGGTTAATTCGATTTGCCCATAGGGATCCTCTGTTTCAACATTCGACGGATCTAAATCAGTATGTTCCCGCAGGGGCAACTTCAATCGATATGGACACCTAAGGAGATGTAGCTGTCTACTGTCTAAAGAAAAAGAGTTCGTTCTTTCGAAACGACTCTAATAGCCATTTGGCAGTGAAGTGGTCCATCCAAGTGGGACACAAACGTACTATAATAGGAGTTCATTCAATATGTGCACTGAAGCGGTTACTGAGCAGCTAGTAGCTAACTCAATTTGTGGTTTTAAAGGTTTCAAAGGAGTAAATAGAAGAGAGCTAACTCAACAAGCGTGAAGTGGCAGGCGGATTGCTGATTTACGAGTGAATTGCAGCTAAGCGAACCATAGCTCCTCTCGCTTCTTCGATCGATCAATAAATCTCGTAAGAGAAGAAATCGTGAAAGGTTGCATTTCATATAGCTGATAAACGATGAAACTGAATTTGCCTTCTGAGATTCTCTTACTAATAGAATACTAATAGAGTGAAATCTTTCTTTCGGGAAAGGCTTCCTTCCTTGATAACGTGGTACGTACCAGGGACCTCACGTATACCTCTTAACCAAGGTATGACTTGGGAACCAACCTGAAAATCAACTCTAAACAGCAAGAAAGCCGTTGCTTGTTGTAGCACGAGACTGAATTGAATTAGCAATATTCTACTCGGAGAAAGGTTATGCAGGTGGGTGTTCATTTGCAGTTGCTGGTCGGAGCCGTTAGGCGAAAGCGAAACTCACTTCTACTTTACAGTCCTTGGGAACACAGAAAGAAAGACAAGGAGTTCAGTCTACGAAGCTCTGTCCTCTCTTCTTAACTTGACAGGGAATCTGCCTCAGCTTCCCGGAAGAAAGAAAGATGGACTTTTGTGAACTACTAGATAGACCCCGGCGTGTGTGCTAGCTCGGCTAACTTGTTACCAGCTCATCAAGGAAAGTTGCCCTCTTCTGGGCGGCTGCGGCAAAAGAACTCTGAAGAAAGGATGCTATTTGTTGTAAAAGAGTGTGCTTTCTCGTAAAAAGTGTTCAAAAGTAGCTGTTTTCTTCCTTTGCTTTCGAGCTTGAGTTTTAGTTAGAAAGCTCCTAAGAGACTAGGAAATACTGGGCTCTAACTGGACAAGCTCTCCTCGACTAAACGATAAAACGGGCTGGTACAACGCTTGCTCTCTTCAATCACGGGACTTTGCTAAGAACAGGTAACTGAAAAACCCCCTCCTATTGGTTTACGTGGAAGAAGTAATGAAAGGGAAGACGAAGTCTATGACGAGGTCCCTTTTCTTTGTCTCTTGTCTCTGAAGTCTAGTCCCCTTAGCTCGTACCTTTAGCAACAACAAAACAAGCTTGATCAGACTGTCCAGCTTCCTCAAGCCTGGCCTTCCTGGCGTTTGCCTTGTCCTTTCTTTATCAGTAGATTCCGGGTAATCTCCTCCCCTTCGCTCCTCCTGAGTTTAGGAGTTTCCTTTGTTCTTGTTCTTCTTTGTTCTCGATAGGGAATACACGGATATACTAGTCTAGGAGTACGCTTTTCTTAGTGTGGACATGCTTTTATGATTGCTTTCCTTATCAGAACTTTCCGGTAGTGAACTCAACTCTCCTTTAGCTGCGGGTTGGATTGGAACGAGACGAAGCAACAGCACACTGAACCCCAAGTTCGAGGGCTATGAAAGAAAGACTGTCGAGTCGAAGGGTAAGGCTTTCGAAAGTCAGGTTATGGAATAGAAATTTTTGAGGCAATTGTAGTTCATGGGCTTTCCATTGCGATTGATACGACTAATCGCTACTCCATTTGATTATCGAAAACTAATACAGATTTAGAAAGTGTTGCGGGTTTTGGCTCTTCAATCAGGAAGGTCGGAAGAGACCCGGACAAAGCAGACTCTTCAGAAAGCTGAACAGTCAGATCAAGCAATTCGGATCCAAACACCTTCCAAGAACCAGAGGAGACAGAAGGGCATTCCATCTGCCGGGTCTTTTGTAGAACGACTCATCCACGATTTAGCTTCAGAAAAGGCAAACGGGGGGAATGGCCCCAGTCCCACAAAGGAAGAAGTGGATTGCCTTAACCGCTGGTTACAACTCGCTGTAAATTCTTTTCAAGGACAATGGACCATATAAGTTCGAGATCGAGCATTTGATTCGGGCTTAATTCCCACCTTTCATCGAATTCAAGAATTCTTGATTCACGAACTGACCATAAGTGGTCGGAATAGGGATGAAATGAGCACACTTCGTCAATCGGTCTACTATCACCCAAACGGTTGTGTTCCCTCTTCTGGTTCGGGACAATCCCATCACGAAATCCATGGTGATATGTTCCCATTTCCACTGCGGAATTTCCAATGGTTGGAGCTTCCCATGGGGCCGTTGGTGTAATGCCTTCACCTGTTGACATGTCAAACAGCGCTCGACGAACGAGGCTATGTCTCTCTTCATTCCTTCCCACCAGAATTTCTCCTTTAAATCCTGGTACATTTTGGTACCTCCGGGATGTGCGGTGTACGGGGTGTCGTGAGCTTCACTCAAAATTTCGTCTCTTAGCTTGCCGTCACGCGGAATGCATAATCTTCCTTGGAAGGTAAGTGCGTTGTCAGCTTCCTCCCGATATCTTTCTACTCCATTTGTCCTTACCTTTAGGCGGATCTTCTCTAGCGCCTCGTCCTTCCTTTGCTTGTGAATGATTCTGCCCCTCAGGTCGGGCTCAATGGTGATAGTGGCAATGATTCCGTCTATCGTGGTTGGCGGGGACACTACTTCAAGTCTTAGTCTTCTAAACTCTCGAATAAGTGCTTCTTCGGAAGTGAGAAGGTAAGCTAACTCTGGTCTGGTCTTTCGGCTTAGGGCGTCGACCACAACATTCGCTTTTCATGGATGGTAGTTTATGCTACAGTCATAGTCCTTAACCAATTCAAGCCATCGTCGTTGCCTCATGTTGAGGTCCTTCTGTTTGAAGAAATACTTTAGGCTCTTATGGTCAGTGAAGATTTCACATCTCACTCCGTAGAGATGATATCTCCAAATCTTCAACGCATGTACTACTGCTGCTAACTCCAAATCATGGGTTGGGTAGTTCAGTTCATGGGGTCGGAGTTGTCGTGAAGCATACACGATCACTCTTCCATCTTGCATTAATACACATCTGAGTCCACTCTTGGAAGCATCTGTGTAAACCGTGTAGCTCTTGTTGGGTTTTGGGACTGCTAAAATCGGGGCTGTGGTTAACTTCTCCTTGAGTATCTGGAAACTTGTCTCACACTCTGCGGTCCAAACGAACTTGATCCCTTTCCTCAGCAACTGGGTCATCGGTCTGGCTATCTTGGATAATCCCTCAATGAACCTTCGATAATAACCAGCTAACCCCAAGAAACTTCGGACTTCATTCGGGGTCGTTGGGGACTTCCAGTTCTGTACAGCTTCAACCTTGGCAGGGTCTACCTTGATTCCTTCTGAAGATACGATATGCCCTAGGAAGATCACTTCTCTGAGCCAAAATTCACACTTGCTAAACTTTGCGTAAAGTCTTTCCTTCCTAAGGGTCCCTAAAATCGTCCTCAAATGTTCCCTGTGCTCTTCCTTGTTTCTTGAGTAAATGAGTACGTCGTCTATGAAGACTAGGACAAACTTATCAAGGTATGGGTGAAACACACGGTTCATTAAGTCCATAAACACTGTCGGTGCGTTGGTGAGTCCGAACGGAACAACTACAAACTCGTAATGGCCGTATCGGGTTCGAAAGGCAGTCCTGGGTATATCACTAGGTCGAATCTTTAATTGATGGTACCCTGATTTCAAGTCTATTTTCGAGAAGACTCTAGCTCCCTTAAGCTGGTCAAATAGGTCATCTATCCTAGGCAAAGGATACTTATTCTTAAGGGTCAGCTTGTTCAACTCTCGGTAGTCAATGCACATCCTCATCGATCCGTCCTTTTTCCTTACGAAGAGGACTGGTGCTCCCCATGGTGATGCACTAGGTCTGATGAAGCCTAGCTCTAAGAGTTCTTGCAGTTGGATCTTCAATTCTTCCAATTCCTTCGGAGCCATGCGGTACGGTGCTTTGGACACTGGAGCTGCCCCAGGCTCAAGTTCTATGGTAAATTCTATCTCTCGGTCAGGTGGTAATCCTGGCAGTGTGTCTGGAAACACATCGGGAAATTCCTTTACAATCTCTACATCCTCAATCCTCCTTTCTTCTTTGGTTTCTCCGTACAGGTGAACTAGGTATGACGGGTACCCTTTCTTGACCAAGGTGGCGGCTTGAAAGGTCGAGATGATGGCCTTCCTTTGGTTCATGGAAATGCCGTAAAAGTTCATGGGTTCCTCACCAGGTGGTTGAAACGAAATTCGCCTCTCATTACACAAGATAGTGGCATGATGTTGAGTTAACCAGTCCATTCCTAAAATCACATCTACGTCCTTCATAGTCATAACACTTAGGTTATTTGCCGTGAGTTTGAGTGATCCTAGTTCGAGTTCTAGGTTAGGGCAACAATGAGTAAGAACTTTTGTTCCTCCTATCGGAGAGGTGATGCCTAAATCAACTCTTAATGGTTTGGCTTCTAGGTTCAGTTCTTCTACACATGCTTGAGATATAAATGAATGCGAAGCACCCGTATCGAACAGAATTATCACGGGTATTCCATGGAGTTGGCCCATACCTGCTAGGTTTCCGGGGTTCTTCTCGGGTTGTTTCTGTCTGAGTGCATACGCCCTCACATTCTGCTGTGCCTGTAAATGTTGCTGGAACTGCTGTCGTTGGGGAGGCAAGGGAGCTGGTCGCGGAGGCTGCGGGGGTTGCGATTGTGCTTGAATAGCACGTAACTGCGGTTTGTTCCCAAAGGTTTGGGGTCCGGTGCCTGCCCTTGGATTTCTTTGCGGGCAATCCCTAGAATAGTGGCCCTTCTGACCACAGACGTAGCACGCGTCGGTCCCAAACTTACAGACACCTCCGTGTCTTCGGTTGCATTTCGTACATACAGGGGCTTGGGGAGGACGGTTGATGGCTTGGGCCTGATTCGGAGCTGGTCCGGGGTTTGGGAAACGTTGAGGTCCTTGCCACGGTTTCTTGTCGCGTGGCCCGCTCGGGTTGCCTTCCCATTTGCGTTTTCCTTTATCGGCCGGAGGCTGGTAGTTGGATTGGGCCGGAGGGTTCGGCGGTGTTGTCCTTTCAACTGGCATTGCCGCTTCGACGTCTAACGCACGGCCTAGTGCGTCATGGTAAGAGAGTGCTCATAGGCTTGCTAAGGTCATCCTAATCTCGGGCCTCAGACCGGCTCGAAACTTTTCTGACATCTTCTCGTCAGTGTCTACTTGATCGGGCGCGTACCGGGACATGTCGCAAAATGCTCGGTCATATTCAGTTACCGTCATTCTACCCTGCTTGAGATTATAGAACTCCAGCTCCTTCTTCTTTCGATAGCTCTTCGGAATGTACTTCTCATACAGCCTAGTCTTAAATTCCTCCCATGTAAGTCCTTCTCGTTGCTCGGGAGTTAACACCTTCAGTCGGGCTTCCCACCAGAAGTCGGCCGAACCTATCAGTTGAAACGTTACGCAGGTTATGCGTTCCCTATCAGTGCATCCTAGGAAGTTAAATATACGCTCTAGGGAGCGTATCCATGCCTCGGCTTCGGACGGTTCTCCCATCCCGTTGAAAGTAGGTGGGTTTTGACGTAGGAAGAGTTCTTCAACCGTTCGCTGTGGTGGGGGTGGTGGTGGAGATGGCGGCGGTGGAGGTGAAGGTGGTGGTACTTGGTTATTCCTAGCTCCACCTGGAGGTCTTCCTCTCCTTGGCGGCATTCTGATTCACGATAAGATACGAATCACATTTCGTTAGGTTTTACAGGGGTTGCTCGCATAGGGAAGATCATATGTCATTTTCGGTTTATCATGCTTTGTTGGTTTTCATGCGGTATTGCTTCATCATAATATAAGGCAGTAAATAGATTCCTCATTTAGTGACATGAATAACACAAGTAGGGGAAAATCGCCTCATGGAGGTCTTCAATGTCATAGCGAAATTCAAAGGTATGCATGTCAATATTGTTCTACGGTCTACCTAACATCTTGTGGTCCCGTTCTACCATAACAAAACAAATGTTCGAATCAGAAATTAGTTTTAACACAAAACAAGTCAGGACGGACTACATAACTCCGTTACTGACACTACTACGACTACCCTATCCCTCTAGAGAACTCTCGGTACTCAGGCACGACTCAGCGTTGGAGTGGTCAGCAGGTGCTCCTTCTAGGTCCTCGTCTGAGTCGGGGTCAACCTCTAGGTCTACTGGTAGTCCCTCCTCCTCAGGGTCCTCATCCTCGAGCTCTGGCTCAGGAGCTGGTTGTGGCTCGAGCTCAGGGGCGTTCACCCAATCCTCTACTCTCTGAGCGAAGTCCTCTAGGCGTCGCTCAACTGCAGCCATTGCTCGGCTGTTCTCTTCGATCTTTCGTCTCGTCCCGGTCATCCACCTCTCGTGGTCAGTGAGAATGCGACTGATGTCGCTGCTACTGCTGCTGGGTCCTGTCCCGGCGGGCCAGTCACGGTGAGCTACGGGGCGTGGGGCGGAAGTAGGAGGCTGTTGTAGCTCTGCCACGATACGACGTAGTTCCTCCGTGGAAGTCCCTGGGACGGGAGGACAAGAAGTCGAGGGGCGGGGTGCCTCCCTCTCTGGACTAACGTCCACCCTCGGGGCCTTGCCCCGGTCGGCGGTCGAGGGACCTCCCTCACCCGGAACAGTGGGAGGGGCGCTGGGAGCTCGTCGGTAACGTGCCACTGAGGTGCCGGTCTCAAAGTCCTCGCGGTCTCGGCGACCTAGGACAGACGGGGGCGGTGCCGAAACTCCTGTCACTGCCGGTGCTCCACTCGGCTGAGGCTGAACTGAAGGTGAGAAGTAGGGCTCAGCCTCGGGGGTAAGACGTAACGGAAATTGGTAGGGTCCGTCTGGTGGCCGGCGGTACACGGTGTACTGGTGCTGGAGAGCTGACAAGAACCCTCTGAAGTCGGCTACCACGTCGTAGTACGGGTGGTAGTAGGTAGTGAAGCTCTGAACAAGGGTCCACGCCCAACACTGCCAGTCTCGAGGCAAGTGCCGGTCAGTCTCACCACACCGTCATAGTTGGAAACCCCAGCGTGCTGGTGCACTTCCTCCCATAGCCCTCCGAAGTGCGCTAGGTACTCGCCTATATCATGTTCTACCCTCCGTCTGTAGTTCAGGTAAGAGTCAAGGAGAATCGCTGCAACGTCAGGGTAGGGATAATCGTGAGAATTTGGACAATTATTGGAGCTTGGATAATTTTGGGAGTCTGGATAATGGAAATCCATAATAGTTTGAGAGTGAGAGAAATCATTTGGATCATTTGAAGCCATAATTTACAAGGATTGTAAAAGCTCCAACCAAAAACACCAAATAATAAAAAGAAAAGATGAGAAAAGAGAAGATTTTTTTTTTTTTTTGATTGAAAGTATAACAATATTGGTGTCCATTTATAGAGAATTGAAAATCATAAATTTTGATATAATTTTAAATTTATTTTAATAAATATTTATACATAATTTTAGATTAATAAGATGAAATTACATCATCCAATAAAAAAAAAATGACACATGTCATCTTCCTATTGGCTCACCTAAATGGATGGCTAGGTTGGTGGAAGGCATTTCACATTTTAGATCGCCAACCCAAGATAATTTTTTTTTTTTTTTTTTTTTTTTTTTTTTTTTTTTTTTTTAATTATGTCTTTTGTCCTATATGGACAATCTAATGTATAGATCATGGATGGGGATAGTCTAAGTCCCCATCAATACACGAACTCTATTGATAACCACATATTTAGCATGCTTTAGAGTGCGTCTCGATGCGTGTTTTGGTTCGGATTTGTGCTTAAATGAATAGAAATGATAGGTTTTTACCATTTATGCCTTTCTATATGCTTTGCGTTTTTCCCTCGGTTTCCGTGCTGATTTCAGGTGCTGTGGAAATTTTCTGGGCAAGTTTGACTTATCCTATGTCGAAGAGGGTTGAAAGAGGAAGCCGTAGCACTTTGCGGATTAATTTTCCGATGTCGGACGAGAGAGAACGAACCAAAACCGTGAGAGCGCGCAAACTGGAAATGTGGGCGGAAATTGCACGGGTCAACCGAAAATGAAATAGTCAACTCCTCAATTAACTTTTCAGAAATTACAGATTTTACCCCACCTTCTCAACTTAAGTTTCTAGTATTTGCAATTTGACCCCAATATGTGGGAAAACTATAAATAGCTAGTTATTTTCCTTATTTGTCATCTAATTCCACTTGTATTTGACTTGAGCAACTTCTCTTAGAACCCTAGCTATTTTCCCTCTTTCTTCTTTAGTATTTTCAAATATTGTTGAAGATTATGCTTGGAGATTGAAGATATTGTTGAAGATTTCTTCTCTATTTTCTTCTTTTGTCATTTTCATTATGCTTTTACTTGTTGTTGATGGTTTGATGCTTAGATACATGCTAGGCTAGATCCATTGAGGCTTCAAATGATGGATGGTGTGAATTAGGCTAGGATTTAATGGCTTTTGATGTGGATCTACCTTTCCTTTGAGTTGCCCTTGGATTTGATTGGATTTAATTGCATGAATGATTGACAACCATTAGTGCATACAAGGTGTTTGGTGGAATGCATAGGAAGCTTCCATTCATAGCACTTGGCATGAATCCTTGCTCATACTATCTAGTATTGATTTGCATTGCTCCTAGAAAGAATTATGTGAATTGATGTTAGATTAGTAGGCATTGTGCTTTTAGGAGTTGGTAATATGTTTAGAATGGTAAGCATGTTATTCAATCCACTAGTTATCAAGTCTTAGGAGGATGAGATAGCTTGATTTATGTAATAATGCCACTCAAAGGAATTAAAATGGTTTGATACATCACTTGCCTAGTCCTTAGCCTAATCACACCGGAAATCATTTGAATCCTTGCTTGCTTTTATCGAATTTCTATTACTTGCTCTTTTATTTGTTATTTACATTGCTTGCCTTCATATTTTGCTTGTTATTTCATTTACTCATTACTTGCCTAGTTATAAAACACCAAACTCATGACTATGTGCTTAGATAGTATGATAGAGACTACGTGAACTACTTGATTGTCTATCGATACATTCACTCCTTGTGGTTCGACTCGGACTACTAGCTAGTTCGGTATTATTGATAGGCTACAAATTAGCTTAGTCAATTTTTGGCGCCGTTGCCGGGGAGTGAATAGATTGATGATCAATAGATTGTTTAGTTTCTTGTTGCTAATTTGAGCTTGTTTTTTTTTATAGATAGGATGATATTTTGCTTGTTCATTCAAGCATTCTATTGGACTATTTTTGATTTCTTTATTGGTGTGCTTGATAGGTACACACTTCATAGATCCAAGGTTAAACATGTGGAATCTTTTGATTTGGATTATGAGAAGAGAGAAAGAACTTCCAAAGAGCAAGATGTGGAAATCAATCGGGAAGTGGAAGTTCTTAGGAAATTGGAGGTTATGGAAGCAAGAATGGATGAGCAAAGGAGGAGAACTCAAGAGGTTCAATTACCTCCTATAATTGAGATATTCCAACCTCCAAAGGCTAGTTATCAAGGAAGAGAATGGGGCACGGTTGATGCACCTAGCTTTGAGCTCAAACCGGGTTTGATTCGTTTGGTTCAAGCAAATCAATTTGGAGGAGAAGTCACCGAGGACCCAAATGATCATCTATACTCATTCCTTGAAATTTGTGATACCCTCAAGCTCGAAGGAGAGCCAAATGACACAATCCGGATGAGACTCTTCGGATTTTCACTTCGTGATCGGGCTAGAGAGTGGTTCAAAGGTCTTAATGGAAAGTCAATCAAAACATGGGAAGACCTATGCAAAGCCTTTCTCTCAAGATACTTTCCACCTTCCAAGGTACAACGCCTAATCTCAGAGATTTATCAATTTGCCCAACATGAGGATGAGACGATATTCGATGCTTGGGAGAGATTCCGTGAGCTTTTAAGGAAATGCCCTCCACATGGCCTAGATGAGAGTCGACAAATCTTCTTCTTCTATGGTGGTTTGAGTTCACAAACAAGAACTATTGTAGATGCTACCTCCGGAGGTTGCTTGCTAAACCGAGATGTGAAGGAAGCCATGAGGATTGTTGAAGATATGGTTTCCAATTCTTTTCAATGGCCTATGGAAAGGGTGAATTCAAAGAAAGCTACCTCCATGTTGGATGATAAATATGAAGACCTTGCTTTCCAAATTACCAACCTCAAGAAGGAGCATGAAGAGTTTAGAAAGGCGATGATGGAAGTACGAGCTTGGCAAAGACCTAAGAATGGAGGAATTCTTGGCCAAGAAGAGGCGATTCACATCAACCAACAACCTCTCTCGGCTACTCAACAACTTTTAGAAGATGATCCACTCCAATCTTGGAGTTATGAGGCTCCATTGATGTCTCCACTTTCCATGCCTATTCATGAGCCTCAAGAGGAAATAAAGCCCTATTTGCCATATTCAATGAAGGATGAAGGTATCTCTCTTGCTCGTTTTTCCCAAACTTTTATGAAGAATGATGATGTGAGTGAGTTGAATGATGGTATCATGAATGATATATCATTTCCTCTTGAGTTTGGATATGAGAATCATGCTAAGTTTGGGGGTGAGAAGAGAGATGATCGTGTAGAGAGTATCCCTCATGAGGAAGTTGTAGAGAAAAGCATTGATAGGTTGGAAGTGTTTAAGAAGTTGGATATCAATGCTCATTTGGTTGATTTGTTGAGTAGTATGCCAAATCATGAGAAGTTCTTGGGGGATGTAGACAAGAGAAAGGTTAAAATGGATGATGATATGACCATTGAGCTATCGGAGGGATGTAGTGCTAGACTACGAAGAGAATTCCCCAATAAGAAAAGCGATCTTGGAGATTTGACAATTCCTTGTGAAATTGGTGATCAAGTGCTAGAGAAGGTCTTGTGTGACATGGGTTCAAGAGTGAACGTGATGCCTCTTCCTATCTTTGAACGTTTGAAG
Source organism: Thymus mandschuricus (assembly GCA_029379335.1). Taxonomy (NCBI): domain Eukaryota; kingdom Viridiplantae; phylum Streptophyta; class Magnoliopsida; order Lamiales; family Lamiaceae; genus Thymus; species Thymus mandschuricus. The sequence continues at coordinate 31,425,781 of CM057072.1, forward strand.
ATTGGAACCCTTATGCCCACCATGACTATACTTAAATTGGCGGATCGCTCTATCATAATTCCATGGGGAAAGGTCGACAATGTGCTTATCAAGGTTGGAAAGTTCATCTTTCCGGTGGACTTCTTCGTTCTCGACATTGATGAGGAGCATAACATTCCTTTGATACTTGGTATGCCTTTCTTGTCCACAAGCCGAGCTATATTGGATGTTTGTGATGGAAGTCTCACTTTCCGAGTTGATGAAGATGAGATGACATTCTATGAACCGGAAGTTGAGAATGGATTGAAAATTCCAACCAAGGATGAGGGCCTTGAGCTTGAGGACTCACCTCATTCAATGTTTGTTGATGCATTCCCATATCGAGGAGGAGGTTTCAAAAACCTAGGAGGCGTGAAGTTCCAAGAAAAGAGTGTCGATCCTTCACGTGAGAGGTTTACAAGTTTTGGAGGTCAAGAGAGGACCTCGTTTGATGTCCCTTGATTCTTCTTTTTAGGTATCGTCGAGCTAGCGACGTTAAAAAAGCGCTCGTTAGGAGGCACCCTAACACGTATCCTTTTTCTTTAGTTCGTTTATTTTCGTTTATTCTTTGTTATTTCATTTCGTTTTATTTTTATTTTCTATTTTCTAAGTACTATTAGATATATAGATTTAAATAGGTGAGTGTTTAATTTTGTTAAAAAATTTTGAAAAAAATAGAGGGAATTTTTGTTTTTGATTTTATTTTGAATTTAGTTCATAGTATAATATAAGAATACTAATAAAAAAAAAAAAAAAAAAAATTAAAATTCATGTGAACAGTGTTGTCTTCTTCGCAAGGTTGCAGGCGAGAGATGGAGCAGCTCCAGCGGCAACCACAGCAGCTGGGCGGCGGGTAGGTTCCGGCGGGAACCGAGTCGCCGGCGTCGTTCCTCCCTTGCATGTACAGCAGCGAGCAGCTTCGAGCAGCGGCGAGCTGGAGCGGCGAGCTGCAGGTCGCCGTTCACCTACTGCTTCGGAATGGCGACCTGGAGCGGCGAGCTGCAGGTCGCCGTTCACCTACTGCATCGGAATGGCGACCTGGAGTGGCGAACTGCAGGTCGCCGTAAATTTCTGGTCCGAAATGTGGCGAGCAGCAGGCGGCGGCGTCGCGTCGAGGAGCAGACGACGAGCAGCGACGCGTCGAGGAGCAGCAGACGACGAGTACGAGCTGCAGCAGCCTGTTCACGATTTCCGACGAGCTGAGGTCGCGCCTCCGGCGACGTGTAGGTCGCGTTTCCGGCGACGTGTGGGGCTGTTTCTTCCCGGTGCGGCGAGAGCAGCAGGCCGACGGCGATGAACGACGACGAGAAGACCGGACCGGGAATCGAGCAGCAGCTTTCAGCAGTTTCCGGCACGCCTCCGGCGAGTGCCCCTTGTTCCGGCGAAGGCGGCTGCTTCATCTCGGGCCCAGATCTAGGTCTGGGCCGGGTCTGCTGGGCCGGGCCGATTCCTTCGGGCCGGGCCGAATATTTGCCAATTAAAAAAAAAAATTGAAAAATTTTTTTAAAAAATTCTGAAAAAATTCTAAAAATTCTGAAAACATTTTAAAAAAAAATATTTTGCAAATTTTAATTGAATTTACAATTTTTAATTGAATAATTTCTCCTCTCTCACCCTCTTTTCTTCTAATTTTTGTGCAAATTTTGTGAGGTTTCTAATTTCCTTGTGATTTTGTTGCTCGTAGTAAATTGTGAAGAAAATTTGTGGGGTGACGATAAGGGGATACCATGCAAAGGAGACGACGGGGGATTCGCCATTGAATGAGTAATTACAATTGTGGGGTCCGTCTTGGGGCTCATCACACGGACACGGGAATCATTCCCCGTCTCATCCCTTACCTATTAGCTTGGACGTTTGTGAGTAGTAACTTAAATATCTTATGTATATTCGTCCCTCCAACCTTATTTTTGATTTTTTTTTTTTTTTCAAAAATAAGTTTGGGGGAGGGGGATGGGATAAGATATTCAAGTTACTTTTTCATATTTCTTCAAGTTATTTTTATCGCATTTCTTTCTTTGTTTGCTTTAAATTTTTTATGTTTTGTTTGGAGTGAATTGGTGGTGGAATTTTTGTGTATTGAAGGATGAGTTGTTTTGGTGTGTGCAATTGATTAAAGTGGTGTTTCCATGCTTTAAAATTTTCAAATTTTGTTTTAAAAGCATCACTTGAGTTGTAGTGCTTCTTGTTCACATGTCTAGATATTGTGGTTATCACTCCTTTGCTTTCAAGAGAGATGCCGATGATGATTTGAGCGAAAAATGATATCATATTTTTGGAATTTCTCATGTGTGTATTGAGCTTGAAATGATTGCATGACATGATTAACTAGGAATGATTGATCTTAGGCACATGAACTCTAAACAAAAGCTTGTGAGATTTGAGCCAAAACGTTGCATTAAGAACGTTACTTTTTCTTTCTTGTGAGTTTGCCATGTAGTGCATTGTTATCTTCTAGAACTTGCCTTCAATCTCGATCAAGGTTGCTATATGTGCCACGAGAACTTAGAAATGATTTTAGGCCCTCACTTGTTAGCTTCATTATTCCCTAAACACTAACCAAACGAAACGTTAACTTTGTGGTCCCCCTTGAGCCATTGAAGCCTTTGTTGCTAAACCGGATGAAAGGGGGTGAAGGTTGGTTATGGGAATCCATTGAGAGGTTGTGAAGTAGTGAGGAAACTGGGTTCGAGTAGTTTGATTGAAGAGGTCGTTTTGAGATGAATATACTCCTATGAGCTCTAGTGAAAAAAAGAAAAAAAAATGAAAGAGATGAGAATGAAATTCTCATGAAAAAAAAAAGAAAGTGGAAAAAAAAAGTGTTGAAAAAGATGAGAAAAGGAAAACAAAAGAAAAAAAAAAAAAGTTTGAATAAAGATAGTTGTGAATGAGAGCATAAAGGAGTTATTCATGAATGTTTGAGAAGCTTCAATCAAGCTTGTGTATTAAAGAGTGCAAAGAGGTGAAATGGTGAAGGTAGAAGGTGGAGAAATTCACACTTAGAGTGGAAAAGAGAAGGTGGAAGTACTTGAGAGATTTCATAGTCACTTAGCCTAAAAATCCCTACCTAAACCAATGTCCCCACATTACAAGCCTAAATAAAAGACCTAATTGATCTTTGTTCGAGTGCACAACCAAGCGATGAAGATCTTGAGATTTAGGGCAAGCTTATGGTAAGAGCAATGCATGCATGAGTTCGATGAGTGTAAACATTTCTACCATACACTTGAGAGAAAGAGTGATACACTTACACTTTGAGAGGTTTGTAATTTCATTATGCTTGAGTGATTGATTTCTTGGTTGAGAGTGTTGTGTGGTTGTGGATTGTTTGATGCACCTTGGAAATTCCATGTTTGAAAATGTTTTATTGAGTGAGCTTTGAGGCATCGATGATCTTGACTTGCATACCCATATGTGCTTATGTTCTTTGATTGTTCGTTCCATTGTCGGGACGAGCAATGGCTTAAGTTTGGGGGAGTTTGATAACCACATATTTAGCATGCTTTAGAGTGCGTCTCGATGCGTGTTTTGGTTCGGATTTGTGCTTAAATGAATAGAAATGATAGGTTTTTACCATTTATGCCTTTCTATATGCTTTGCGTTTTTCCCTCGGTTTCCGTGCTGATTTCAGGTGCTGTGGAAATTTTCTGGGCAAGTTTGACTTATCCTATGTCGAAGAGGGTTGAAAGAGGAAGCCGTAGCACTTTGCGGATTAATTTTCCGATGTCGGACGAGAGAGAACGAACCAAAACCGTGAGAGCGCGCAAACTGGAAATGTGGGCGGAAATTGCACGGGTCAACCGAAAATGAAATAGTCAACTCCTCAATTAACTTTTCAGAAATTACAGATTTTACCCCACCTTCTCAACTTAAGTTTCTAGTATTTGCAATTTGACCCCAATATGTGGGAAAACTATAAATAGCTAGTTATTTTCCTTATTTGTCATCTAATTCCACTTGTATTTGACTTGAGCAACTTCTCTTAGAACCCTAGCTATTTTCCCTCTTTCTTCTTTAGTATTTTCAAATATTGTTGAAGATTATGCTTGGAGATTGAAGATATTGTTGAAGATTTCTTCTCTATTTTCTTCTTTTGTCATTTTCATTATGCTTTTACTTGTTGTTGATGGTTTGATGCTTAGATACATGCTAGGCTAGATCCATTGAGGCTTCAAATGATGGATGGTGTGAATTAGGCTAGGATTTAATGGCTTTTGATGTGGATCTACCTTTCCTTTGAGTTGCCCTTGGATTTGATTGGATTTAATTGCATGAATGATTGACAACCATTAGTGCATACAAGGTGTTTGGTGGAATGCATAGGAAGCTTCCATTCATAGCACTTGGCATGAATCCTTGCTCATACTATCTAGTATTGATTTGCATTGCTCCTAGAAAGAATTATGTGAATTGATGTTAGATTAGTAGGCATTGTGCTTTTAGGAGTTGGTAATATGTTTAGAATGGTAAGCATGTTATTCAATCCACTAGTTATCAAGTCTTAGGAGGATGAGATAGCTTGATTTATGTAATAATGCCACTCAAAGGAATTAAAATGGTTTGATACATCACTTGCCTAGTCCTTAGCCTAATCACACCGGAAATCATTTGAATCCTTGCTTGCTTTTATCGAATTTCTATTACTTGCTCTTTTATTTGTTATTTACATTGCTTGCCTTCATATTTTGCTTGTTATTTCATTTACTCATTACTTGCCTAGTTATAAAACACCAAACTCATGACTATGTGCTTAGATAGTATGATAGAGACTACGTGAACTACTTGATTGTCTATCGATACATTCACTCCTTGTGGTTCGACTCGGACTACTAGCTAGTTCGGTATTATTGATAGGCTACAAATTAGCTTAGTCATCTATCACCACCGCTTGAAAAATTTTCTTCCACCACAGTTTCTTTAATTAGTAAAATTGTTTTAACTATTTAGTATAACCCAATAAAAATTTACAAAATTAGAGATTTTATTATTTTTCACATCTTAAACTTTAAAACATCAAAACCATTTGAGTAATGTTAAAACCGCCCGAGAAATTTTTCAAACCGCTCGAGCCTCTGGAGCGATTTTAATTATTGTCGAACAGTTTGAAAAAAATTACCATTTAAATAACATATAAAACTTTAAAACATCAAAATCATTCGAGTAATGTTGTTGTTTTTAAACTATTGTTTTTACTTTTACTAACCTATGCATTACGTGTTTGAAATTCATTACTATTTCAATTTATATAACTGGTGATAATACTTGCAGGCAACTATTACTGTTTATATAACAAAAAAATATTTTTTTTGCAGAAAATAATTGATACAGTACCCTTCTCAATTATTCGTTCAATTATTCAGCAAATTTCAAAAACTCTAAGATCTAATATTTTATTAAAAGACATGAAAATTATTCCAAAATTCTCACAATATTGAAAATAGAGTGAGGAGGAAGAAGTGAGCAGGAACTCAACTTTATATTAAGATAATCATTCTATGTTATCAAATAAAATTCAAGTTTAAATGTTATGCATCCTCACTTCAAAAATAACTTCCTTAATCCCTCCCACTTTCCGTTTTCCATTCCCCCTCAAATTAATGTAATTGTGTCCAGTTGTATTTTATGAAAGAGCTTATTAGATTTTTTCAAAATTATAATTGTTGTTATTTTTTTTTGAGCTTATTATATTGTAGATTATTGTGTTTTACATCATAAATGATAGATTCGATGTATTTATTTTTATAGAGGGGGAACTTTACATCCCTCCTTGCATGGAATTCACCAAAAACATGTGTATGAAAATGCCTACTTTTATTTTTTATTATATTTTTGCACAAATTCTTATACTTTTGTCGGCTGGAAAATGCTCTTTTGGTGCAGACATTTTATCTTTTTCCTTTTGTATTTCTCATAATTTTTTCTTGGAAGAAAATTAAAAATAACCATTTCACAATGCCTATGTATAAAATACTCATTTTTGAAGACATGGGGTATAAAATAACAATTTGAATTTATTAATGGGCGAGACCTTCACTTTTTTGCAAGATTCTCTTTATTTTCCAAAAAATGACCGAATTTGATTTTTTTTTTTTTTTTTTTTTAATGAAAGGTTCTATCTTACCTTATCCCCACTACCCCATCAATACACATTATCTACCACTACAGCTCAAAATATTTTCTCCAACCACAACTTCTTTAATTAGTAAAATTGTTTAACTATGTAGTATAACCCAATAAAATTTTACCAAATTAGGGATTTTATTATTTTTTCACATCTTAAACTTTAAAACATCAAAACCGCTCGTGTAATGTTAAAACCGCCCGAGAATTTTTTCAAACTGCTCGAGCCTCTAGAGCGATTTTAATAATTTGTCTTGCGGTTTGAGAAAATTTATTATTTAAATAAAATATAAAACTTTAAAATATCAAAACCGCTCGAGTAATGTTACTATTTCTATTAAAAAATATTTAGAAAAAGGCTTTAGATATATTCATTTTGGTATGATTCAAGTAGCAATCAAACCTTTAGTTCATATAGGAGTAGATGCTCCTGTCTACATTACTTTAAGAGACAATAGATTAAAAAGATATAAAACGTACAATTGAAATAAAATCTGAAAACAATCTTGAGAGATTCACTTCAATACAATGGAGAAAACTGAAGGCTATAAAAGTTTTAGAGTACAAGGATTATGAAAGTTTAGAGTACAAAGGTTTTTGGTAAATGTAGAAAGGTTTCAAGAAAATAACTTGCTCGTCTGTTTTCCGATGCCCTTTCAAATGAAATATTTCCCGTTTTATAGAAGGAGAGATCTTCAATAATTTGATTTTTCAATCGTGAATCTCCTGTAGTCTTTACGACTTTGAGAAAATTGATGGAAATTGTGATGTCGGTATGTATCTTTTTGAAATTGGTGGAGGACTAATGGTAGTGATTGTCATTATCTTAATGATGACACCTAAATGGAGGAGTAGATCGGTTGAAGGCTTAGATCGGCAATCTATTTGGGATTTCCTTCTTTTTTTTTTTTTTTTTTTTTTTTTTTTTTTTTTTTTTTAATTCTGCATTTTGTCTCTTATGCACGATCAACTTGATAGATCACCGATGGCGGTAGTCTAAGACTATCCCCATCCACAACCCAACCCAGTCCAATCTACAAATAAAATATTATTTTCTCTCTCTTCCACCTATACAATCTACAATCTAACCCAATTTCACAATCTACACCTTTTATCAATGATCCAACCTAATCAAATATAATTTATTTTACACATTATTTTTGGATATTATAACTAACTTTATTATATTTAAAAATTAAAAACTTATATGCATTATATATTATGCTAATTTTTTTATTTATACTTTTAAAAGCTTCAAATCAAATAATAAAATTAAAATTACCAGATGCATAATACCATATAGAACACAAAAAGTAAATTATATACATTTTCTTGAAATACAGAATTACAATTCTTTTAGAAATACAAAATCAAAATTACTAAACGCAAATGACATAGTTAACTATTCCTGCCGAATTTTTGACATATATGCTCAATTAAATCGCCTTAAAGAGCTTCATGTCTTTCACTGTTTCGAAGTTGTGCCCTATTAGTCATATAAGAAGACAAACTTGCAATTCTTGCGGTCGAGTATTGAAAAGGCTGATCATCTTCTTCTCATTAAGTTGTTTCCATCGATCTTTCATTTGATTCACGTTTCTCACCCATATTTCCTCTTGGTTTTCTGCTTGTGCAACATCATAACGATTTTCTATCTTACCCCACAACAGAGGTCTCTTTCGATTTTTCCCCTTGATTGCATTTCCACTGATGAAGATCCATGCTGACATTAGTGCTTTATCCTCGGCCACACACCAAGGTTTTTTTTCCACCACTTTTTCTGATGGTTGAACTTCAGCAATTTCATCTAGAGAAAACTCAGTGTTTTGATAATATTGAGAGTTTTGCTCGCTCTGCAAATTTTGATAGTTTGGTAACTCAACAGAAGGCTGAGAGTAGTGATAATCGTGAGAATTTGGACAATTATTGGAGCTTGGATAATTTTGGGAGTCTGGATAATTATGGAAATCCATAAAAGTTTGAGAGTGAGAGAAATCATTTGGATCATATGAAGCCATAATTTACAAGGATTGTAAAAGCTCCAAACAAAAACACCAAATAATAAAAAGAAAAGATGAGAAAAGAGAAGATTTTTTTTTTTTTTTTTTTTTGATTGAAAGTATAACAATATTGGTGTCCATTTATAGAGTTGAAAATCATAAATTTTGATATAATTTTTAATTTATTTTAATAAATATTTATCCATAATTTTAGATTGATAAGATGAAATTACATCATCCAATAAAAAAAAATGACACATGTCATCTTCCTATTGGCTCACCTAAATGGATGGCTAGGTTGGTGGAAGGCATTTCACATTTTAGATCGTCAACCCCAGATGAATTTTCCTTTTTTTTTAATTTTTAATTATGTCTTTTGTCCTATATGGACAATCTAATGTATAGATCATGAATGGGGATAGTCTAAGTCCCCATCAATACACATTCTCTATCACCACCGCTCGAAAAATTTTCTTCCACCACAGTTTCTTTAATTAGTAAAATTGTTTTAATTATGTAATATAACCCAATAAAAATTTACAAAATTAGAGATTTTATTATTTTTCACATCTTAAACTTTAAAACATCAAAACCATTTGAGTAATGTTAAAACCGCCCGAGAAAATTTTCAAACCGCTCGAGCCTCTGGATCGATTTTAATTATTGTCGAACAGTTTGAAAAAAATTACCATTTAAATAACATATAAAACTTTAAAACATCAAAATCATTCGAGTAATGTTGTTATTTTTAAACTTTTGTTTTTACTTTTACTAACCAATGCATTACGTGTTTGAAATTCATTACTATTACAATTTATATAACTGGTGATAATACTTGCAGGCAACTATTACTGTTTATATAACAAAAAATATTTTTTTTTTTGCTGGAAATAATTGATACAGTACCCTTCTCAATTATTCGTTCAATTATTCAGCAAATTTCAAAAACTCTAAGATCTAATATTTTATTAAAAGACATGAAAATTATTCTAAAATTCTCACAATATTGAAAATAGAGTGAGGAGGAAGAAGTGAGCAGGAACTCAACTTTATATTAAGATAATCATTCTATGTTATCAAATAAAATTCAAGTTTCACTGTTATGCATCATCACTTAAAAAATAACTTACTTAATCCCTCCCACTTTCCGTTTTCCATTCCCCCTAAAATTAATGTAATTGTGTCCAGTTGTATTTTATGAAAGAGCTTATTAGTTTTTTCAAAATTATAGTTGTTGTTATTTTTTTTTAAGCTTATTATATTGTAGATTATTGTGTTTTACATCATAAATGATAGATTCCATGTGGTTATTTTTATGGAGGGGGAACTTTACATCCCTCCTAGCATAGAATTCACCAAAAACATGTGTATGAAATTGCCTACTTTTATTTTGTATTATATTTTTGCACAAATTCTTATACTTTTGTCGGCTGGAAAATGCTCTTTTGGTGCAGACATTTTATCTTTTTCCTTTTGTATTTCTCATAATTTTTTCTTGGATATAAATTAAAAATAACCATTTCACAATGCCTATGTATAAAATACTCATTTTTGAAGATATGGGGTATAAAATAACAATTTGAATTTATTAATGGGCGAGACCTTCACTTTTTTGCAAGATTCTCTTTATTTTCCAAAAAATGACCGAATTTGAATTTTTTTTTTTTTTTAAATGAAAGGTTCTATCTTACCTTATCCCCACTACCTCATCAATACACATTATCTACCACTACAGCTCAAAATATTTTCTCCAACCACAACCTCTTTAATTAGTAAAATTGTTTAACTATGCAGTATAACCCAATAAAATTTTACCAAATTAGGGATTTTATTATTTTTTCACACCTTAAACTTTAAAACACATCAAAACCGCTCGTGTAATGTTAAAACCGCCCGAGATTTTTTTCAAACAGCTCAAGCCTCTAGAGCGATTTTAATTATTGTCGAGCGGTTTGAGAAAATTTACTATTTAAATAAAATATAAAACTTTAAAATATCAAAACCGCTCGAGTAATGTTACTATTTCTATTAAAAAAATATTTAGAAAAAGGCTTTTGATGTATTCATTTTGGTATGATTCAAGTAGCAATCAAACATTTAGTTCATAAAGGAGTAGATGCTCCTGTCTACATTGCTTTAAGAGACAATAGATTAAAAAGATATAAAACTTACAATTGAAATAAAATCTGAAAACAATTTTGAGAGATTCACTTGAATACAATGGAGAAAACTGAAGGCTATGAAAGCTTTAGAGTACAAGGGTTATGAAAGTTTAGAGTACAAAGGTTTTTGGTAAAGGTAGAAAGTTTTTAAGAAAATAACTTGCTCGTCTATTTTCCGATGCCCTTTCAAATGAAATATTTCCCGTTTTATAGAAGGAGAGATCTTCAATAATTTGATTTTTCAATCGTGAATCTCCTGTAGTCTTTACGACTTTGAGAAAATTGATAGAAATTGTGATGTAGGTATGTATATTTTTGAAATTGGTGGAGGACAAATGATAGTGATTGTCATTATCTTAATGATGACTGCTTTGGTGGAAGACAACTGAAATCTTTCTATTAGGCCACCTAAATGGAGGAGTAGATCGGTTGAAGGCTTAGATCGGCAATCTGTTTGGGATTTTTTTTTTTTTTTTTTTTTTTTTTTTTTTTTTTTTTTTTTTTTTAATTCTGCATTTTGTCTCTTATGCACGATCTACTTGATAGATCACCGATGGCGGTAGTCTAAGACTATCTCCATCCACAACCCAACCCAGCCCAATCTACAAATAAAATATTATTTTCTCTCTCTTCCACCTATACAATCTACAATCCAACCCAATTTCACAATCTACATCTTTTATCAATGATCCAACCAAATCAAATATAATTTATTTTACACGTTATTTTTGGATATTATAACTAACTTTATTATATTTAAAAATTAAAAACTTATATGCCATATATATTATGCTAATTTTTTTATTTATACTTTTAAAAGCTTCAAATCAAATAATAAAATTAAAATTACAAGATGCATAATACCATATAGAACACAAAAAGTAGACTATATATATTTTCTTGAAATACAGAATTACAATTCTTTTAGAAATACAAAATCAAAATTACTAAACGCAAATGACATAGTTAACTATTCCTGCCGAATTATTGACATATATGCTCAATTAAATCGCCTTGAAGAGCTTCATGACTTTCTCTGTTTCGAAGTTGTGCCCTATTAGTCATATAAGAAGACAAACTTGCAATTCTTGCGGTCGAGTATTGAAAAGGCTGATCATCTTCTTCTCATTAAGTTGTTTCCATCGACCTTTCATTTGATTGCATATCCACTGATGAAGATCCATGCTGGCATTAGTGCTTTATCATCGGCCACACACCAAGGTTTTTTTTCCACCACTTTTTCTGACGGTTGCACTTCAGCAATTTCATCTAGAGAAAACTCAGTGTTTTGATAATATTGAGAGTTTTGCTCGTTCTGCAAATTTTGATAGTTTGGTTACTCAACAGAAGGCTGAGAGTAGGGATAATCTTGAGAATTTGGACAATTATTGGAGCTTGGATAATTTTGGGAGTCTGGATAATTATGGAAATCCATAAAAGTTTGAGAGTGAGAGAAATCATTTGGATCATTTGAAGCCATAATTTACAAGGATTGTAAAAGCTCCAAACAAAAACACCAAATAATAAAAAGAAAAGATGAGAAAAGAGAAGATTTTTTTTTTTTTTTGATTGAAAGTATAACAATATTGGTGTCCATTTATAGAGAATTGAAAATCATAAATTTCGATATAATTTTTAATTTATTTTAATTAATATTTATCCATAATTTTAGATTGATAAGATGAAATTACATTATCCAATAAAAAAAATGACACGTGTCATCTTCCTATTGGCTCACCTAAACGGATGGCTAGGTTGGTGGAAGGCATTTCACATTTTAGATCGTCAACCCAAGATGAATTTTTTTTTTTTTTTTTTTTTTAATTATGTCTTTTGTCCTATATGGACAATCTAATGTATAGATCATGGATGGGGATGGTAAATTCGATGCCGAAGACGTCTTCAATGAAGACGCCCAGATCAACCGCCACATGTCAAAGGAGAATAGATTACAAGGTTTGATTGTTGTAGCCAATAAATTGCTTTGCAGTTTCCGATGTACAACGCATGGGCCACAATCAGACCTTTCCCTCATTTCCTTTAATTAATTGTACCAAACGTTAATTCCTCTCAATTTTTATCGATAATCGTTTTATACATGCTGAGAATTAATCAAACATTTTTTTTAATATAGTACTCCCTCCGTCCCCTAATAAGTGTCCCGAGCCGCCAAAATTTTTGTCCTCAAATAAGTGTCCTATCACATTTTTCAATGTAAAAATTTAGCTAAACTACCAATTTTACCCCTGTTATCATTACACTTTTTTTACCTTTTCAATTTTCTATGTAATGATTAGGGGTTAATATGGTAAAATTATACATTTTCTTGGTTATTGCATTTTGACGGCTCGGGACACTTATTAGGGGACGGAGGGAGTACTAAAAACAATTTTATATAATAAGGTACTCTCGTTTTAATTTGTATCATTTTCCAAAATATTGTCATAAGTAGTACTCCCTCCGTCCCACTTAATTAGTTCCATTGGAATATTATATACCTCACATATGAATATTCAATGAAACTAATTAAGTGGGACGGAGGGAGTAACTAGTTAAGTATTTGACTTAAAAACAATGGTATACTTTAGGCCTGAACTTATTAATTACTCTCCATGTCTCATTTCATTAGTTTTATTTGTCATTTTCAATCGTCTTATTTATTAGTCATATATTTTTAAGCGATAAATAATATTTGACTACAGCTCTCTCTCTCCGTCTCCCTATAATTGATTATTACCACTCTGTCACAGCCCGGTTTAGAGTGAAGATGACTAGACCGTAAAGGCTGCAACTTAGGGAAAAGTGAACCGAACAAAATAATATTCTCGACAACTTCTCTTTACTCAATCGATCAGAAACCAAATGAACCCTGATAACGAGACAATAGTATTTGTGTACCAAGAGATCTAGAAAATTCAATTAATTTGTACTCAAGAATATTCAAGGGTTCGAGAATCCAAGTCAAGGATGAACAATGTTTGAAAACAACTTTTCAGCAATGACAAAAGTCGTCTAGGAATAACAACATTTAAACATTTGAAACATTAGATAACTTCCAATGAAATAAAGCTATCTCAGAATTCCTGTGAAGATAATAATTTACATATCAACTTCGAGCTCATAAGAAAATCAACAATAACATCAAAAGTGTTGCAGCGGAATGGATCGTCAAAATGGACTACATGTATGAAGACATATAATCCTAGAACTCGAACTACTAACATTGTCATTTACACAAGAAGACACTTCCAAAATGACAACAAAAGCTCTCTTGTGCACACTCTCATCTTCATCCCAGCATATCATATCGATAACCTGCACATTTTAGAAAACAATATGCAGGGCTGAGTACTAAGGTACCCCGTGGGCTATGCCGAAAGTTATAAAAACGATAATTATCCATGCATTCATCACGGTATCGCACAAGGGTTTTATGGAAACGACTTATGCATACTAAACATCTTTTACAACCATTCTGCACTACCCATATCTGTGATCCTCATGCCGTGGAAGTTGGCCACCTTCCACGGACATATTTATTTGCATAAATCGGCCCACCTTCGAAGCACACAATTCACGACTTTAGTGTACACTACCCTGTATAGCAACCTTTGTCTAAAATAGGGCCGATCGTCCTTAATTGACAAACTATCACAGATAAGAACGTACATAAAACCATAACAATTTATGCATGAATAACTCAGTTGACATTTTCATTTTAAATATGCTTAATTATAGTAAAATTATACTTTTCGCAAATAATAATGCCCACCTGATTTCGGCTAGCCTTTCACTTACTACTCCATTTCCTTAGTTCTTTCCAAGCCGTGAACTACCTTTCATTCCTTCATCGAAAAAAGAGTATAACTATAAACAATAAGAAACTGAGAATTTATTGAAAATAACTTTATGTACTTAGCTTATACTTTTATCTTATTCTTTAAACTTCTCCCGATAATCTTAACCTTAATCTTTGTAAGAGTTCACTGAATAAGGAAAAATTTTAACTCATCTTCTCCTTCTTTCACTTTGACTAAAGGGATATAACATTATAAACTTCACGTATAACATTCACACGAACGTATATCATTTATATACACCTATGTGCATATATGTGATTATCTTTTATCATGTTCATTCAACTCTTGATTATGAATCCCAAGACTTAAGAATAACTCCTATAGCTACAATCCAACTGATCTATATGCTCGTCTCTTATACTTGATCATACGATCATAAAATCAGAAGAAGCATAACACAAGGATAGAAATCTAGGGACATGCTTTACAAAAATATCAACTTAGAGTTCCTAGACTGGAGTGCTTCATGAGGTATGGATCAAGTATCCTCACTATATGAGCAAAAGATGATACTTTAATTTGCGAGGCTCTAGCAAAATAATTGTTCTGGAACGAATACATCTAGGATTGAGGAATGGCTTGAAGTTATGGAAATCTAACATCTCAAGCTATAACGTTTTAAAATTCCATATTTTTCTCTTAAAGGAGTTAAAAACCATAGGCTTTTGAAAACATATCTGAATTCTGGAAAGCAGAGATCACACAGACTCAGGGGTCTAACTTTGAACAGCCATAAATCCTTCATTACTTGATGAATTTAAATGATTCAAGATGTTTTGGAAAGCCCAGACTACATAGAGTAACTTTCATTCAATTTACATTCAGGAATTAGCAAGATAAGGGGTTCAAAACCGAACATAAAAACTAGTACAGAAGCTGTCTCGGCAGATTTTGAAATCTGGACACATAATCTTTGAAAAATCATGATAAATTCATACGAATTCCGTTTTGGATGAATAAAATGTTCACGGAAAGCTAAGAGAGGATACTTTAACATGGAGAATTCTTTAAACTCAGACTATAAAGGGTTTATTCACAGAAAAGGCCGTAAGTGAGCTGAATTTTCAGAAGACAAGGAGAATGGTTTTCTTTGAGAACATTGATCGAACACTTCATCATATCGACTCTAGATGATCATACCATACACGTCTTAACCAAGAATAACTAGGAAAACACACAACCAACTACTGTACTTGATCGAACTTGGAAGCAATCAAAGGGTTATCGAATAATTCATACATAAATCGACATCGAAACTCTAAATTCTATCAGAAACCTCCCTTTTAGAACACGAAGCCAATCTCTAAGGATTTCTCCTCCAAACTACTCTTTGCCATTTGTAATCATACAAGCATATAACCAACTAAATTCTTCAACCAAGAATCTGAATTTTAAAAGCTTTAATTATATTCTTAATAGTTCTTATTTCAAACATTTTGAAGACGAATGAATCCTTACAATTAAATCCTACAGCTACACCTTAACAGCTACCTTAATAGCTGAACGACTCCAAAATTTAAGAGAGGCAAGGTTTTATAAACATCCATTAAAACTCAATTCGAACCCTTTCTTCCTGTAATCGAGTTCGAACGGTACGATAAAATTTAGAATTAATCCCTGTAATAAGCTCTTCAGTTAATCGACCTAATTGACATTAACAGATTATAGGTTCTAAAATTAAATTCTCAATACCATTCCTAGAGTGTGAGAGAATCCAAGATATGCTAAATCACCACAACTTTCCCCCTTCGTTTTCCAGAATTCGAACCCATGGAAGATTGATTTAGAGTAATTTACCTTGATTAGGGAATCCTCTGCAGACTACAAGAACTTTCGATGCTTGGTTTAACCCTTGCTTACACCTTCCTTTTCTTCCATAAGCTTTAAAAGCGAGAGTACAAGAACAAGAGCAATTTGGTGTGTTGTGGTTTTTCGCGTGAAGAAGAAAAGAAGGAAAGGGAGAAGAAAGGAAAGGCGGAGGCGGTGGCAGTAGCTGAAGAGAAAAGAAAATGACGTGTGGCTTGGTGACTAAGAGAGAAAAGAAGAAAAAAGAATTTAAAATTCCTCCTATTAATTTCCAATCTCTATTCTTTTAGTTGCTAACATAATATATATATATATAGATATATATTTTTATTATTTCTTTTCTCTCATCTAATTTATGATGCAACTATTTTGATCTACCATTTCTTTTCTTTCTTTTCTATGATTCTTCTTCTTTATTTATTATTATTATCTCCAACATTCATTAACTACACTAAATAAAATACGGGGTATTACAACCACATATCCATAATTCCTCGATTTTTATGCTCAAACCAAATTAGACTAGTAACAAGAGTCAAAGGTAGTGTAAGACTTTCTTCTAGAAAAAAATTCTAAGAAAATATTGACATATATGTATTGGTGATATATTATGTGTGACTAATTGGAGTGTACAAGAGTAGAGCTACTGCGTGAGCTATTCGAAACTCACCTCAAAAAAAACTTGTTTGAAACCCATTCAATTAAAAAAAAAAAAAAGAAAAAAAAAAGAGCCTAGCTCGAGCTTAAAATATTTAGCGAGCCGAGCTTGAACTTACATATGTTCGTTTCTTCGTAAGACCCTACAAGTATTATACATATACACATAAATATACGCTCAAGTATTATATATATATACTCAAATTTTGTTAGAATAAGGAACTCGGGCTAATCGAATTCAAAAAAAAATCTCAAATACTTGCCAAGTCGGACTTGACTTTGAATCTTTTTCGGCAAGCCAATCTCGAACATGTCGATATTTGGCTCGACTCATGTATACCTCTAGTGACAACTTATAGTAGTAGTATTTTTTGTAAATTTATGAAAAGCTCACGTTAAAAGATGAAAATTTGAAATTACTGTATTGAATCCATATATCTCAAATGTTCAACTCCACTTTTCGAGTAGTCGGCCATAAATATTCACAAACATGTTCACGAGCCTGAATATCAAACATGTTTGTACGCTTTCGAGCTTGAACTGAACATATGTAAGTTCAAGCTCGACTCGCTAAAAATATTAACCTCGGCCTTGAAGCTCGACTTCGGCTTGTTTTTTTATAACGAACCAGTTTCAAACGGGCTTTTTATGAGGCGAATTTCGAACAACTCACGGAGTAATCATGTTCATATAAACTTTAATATTCACATAACATTTCACCAGTACATGAATGTATATGTCAATCTTTTGTTAGAAGAAAATCTAATACTACCTCCATCCTACTTATAAACTACATTTGATTTGAGCACAAAAATTAAGAAAGAGAAGTATATGTGAGTATAATTAATTTTGAGAGGGAGAGTAATTTTAACCAAGTATTTAATGTCATTTAAGAAAATGTGGATAATAAGTGGGGTGGACGAAAATGACAAATATATAGATAATAAGTGGGATGGTAGTAATTAATAAGTTTATTAGTTTTAAAATCAAATATAAAACCAATTACCTTTTACGGTAATATTTGGAAAAATGATTAAAAGCATCTTATTATGTACTTATAATTGTTTCTTTAAATACTACCTTATGTTATTTTATGTAAATATTTGATTAATTGTCGGGATGCATAAAAAGATTAACAATAAAAATAGAGAGAAATTAAGATTTGGCATAATCAATGAGGAATGGGTCGGATTTGCGGCGCACACGTTGTACATTGGAAACTGCAAAATTATTTATACGCTACAACACTCAATCCCTGAAATCTATTCCTCTTTGACACGTGGACAATGGATCAAGGCGTCTTCATTGAAGACGTCTTTAGCATCGCCCTTGCCGGATGGGGATAGTCTAAGTCCCCATCAATACACATTCTCTATCACCACCGCTCGAAAAATTTTCTTCCACCACAGTTCTTTAATTAGTAAAATTATTTTAACTATGTAGTATAACCCAATAAAAATTTACAAAATTAGAGATTTTATTATTTTTCACATCTTAAACTTTAAAACATCAAAATCATTTGAGTAATGTTATGTCGTGGACCAGAGTAGTGTGAAAGAGAAGAGTGGAGATACTGATAATGAGGGGGAAGAGAAGAGAGGTCGATTGGAAGGGATGAAGCCGTCGGTGGATTTGGGGAAGTCAAAAGAGTCAAAAGGGAAGGAAATTGGGTTAAGTGGCTGAATGGGCTTTGAGGAATTGAGGAATTGGGCCGTGAGGGTTGGGCCGGTTTATTCTATGGTTTAATATTTGTGTAGTTAATTAAGTGTTAGCCTTATTTACATTTCAGTATCTTTTGCTCCAAGTTAGTGCTTAGTATAAAGTGTAGAAACGGGAAAATTATGAAGTAATGAAAAAAGTATTATTTTCTGCTATCTTCCTCTCTTTTCTATCTCTCTTCTCCCTCCTTACTTCCATATCTGTTACAATCCATATTTTTACACATTAATCTGTAGTCGGGGCACTACAATTGGTATATACGAGCCAGGTTTTCATCATGGCCGTTGCTGCTCAATCGGATGGGATGGTGACGCGCTTCAAGGATCTGCAAGATGCGCAAAAGAGGTTAGATCAGCTTGTTACAGCCGAATCCATGAAGAGGAATGCTTCAGAACAGAAAATCACTGTGAAATTCGAAGGTATGGATAAGAAATTCGACCATCTTACTAATACTTTAGCTGAGATACAGTTGCAGCTGTTGAATTTGGGTAAGGATGATGGATTTGGTGAGAATTCTGTGTTGGGTAGCTATGGTAAATCGGGCTTTGGATTTAATGGGAACAAGGGTGGATTTGTTGCTAATCATGTTCACAGTCCTTTGCCTAGGCTTGATTTTCCTAGGTTTGATGGATCTAACCCTAGATCATGGATTTTGAAGTGTAATAAATATTTCAAACTAATGCCTAGTGTACCTGATGATCAAAAGGTGCATCTAGCTTCGATGCACTTTGAAGGGAAGGCTATGACCTGGTTTCAGCATTTAAACATGGGAAATGTTGATATCACTTGGGATCAGTTCCTAGATGTTGTGTCAGCTAGGTTTGCAGACTTGAAGATCCCTAACATTGTTGTTGAATTCAACAAGCTCAAACAAACCGGTTCCTATGATGATTATGTGGAGCAGTTTAATGAGTTAAGATCATGCTTGATACTCAATGACAAAAGCAGGTACACTGAGGAATATTTCATGGGTAGCTTCCTTAGTGGGTTGAGTGAGGAACTGAGGTCATTTATCACCATGTTTGAGCCACAAACACTGGAACAAACCATAGAGTTGGGCAAGAAACAAATCACTACACTAGATGCTCTGGCCAAGAGGATGAAGCCACAAACTAAAACATTCCCTCAAAATGGTTATCAAGCAAGGAGGAGTGAAGGTGGACAGCAGATTGTACCTGCCAAGCCTGTTCATACCAGCACATTGAAGCCACCTACCAAGTTACTCACTGCTGCAGAGATGGCTGCAAGAAGAGATAAGGGATTATGCTATAACTGTGATGAACCATATGCATTTGGACACAGGTGCAAGAACAAAATCAATTATCTAATTATGACAGAAGAGGAAGAATTACAACTGATGGAAGAGGAAGATCAGTTTGATCTGAGGAATGAGGAGGGCAATATGATTCAAACTGTGACAGAGGTGCAGATCTCTCTTGATGCTATGAAAGGGGAGTGTGGTTCCAAAACCATGAGGGTTATTGGTGAAGTTGGTGACCACATGTTAAATATACTGCTGGACAGTGGCAGTACTTTAAGCTTCTTACAAGAGGAAACTGCCAAAAGGCTGGGATGTATCACTACCAGTGACACACCCATTGTTGTGAGGGTGGCCAATGGGCAAAAGTTGGTGAGTACTATGAGGGCTGCTGACTTCAAGTGGAAGGTACAAGGCCATGAATTCTAGTATTCACCCAGGCTGCTAAGGAATGAGGGATATGATATGATCCTAGGTGGTGATTGGCTAACAGATTGTTCTCCTATTGAGTTGGATTACTCAAAAATGAAGTTTGTTGTTACCCACAATGGGGAAAGGGTAGGCCTAAATGCTATTACCACTGGCGTTGACTGTAAGATGATCACTGGACCATTACTTTCCAGTTTGATGCATGAAGAAATGAAGGACATTGAGGAAATTTTCTTGCTGAAAGCTGAAGAACCTGAAGAGAGCTTACCTCAGAATCTGGTACCATTGTTGGATTCCTATGCTGATGTTTTTGCAGAACCTGAAAATCTGCCCCCATTCAGAGGAGTTGAGCATCACATTACTCTCAAAGCTGGCAGTATTCCCAAACACCAATTCCCCTACAGAACATCACACTCTCATAAGGATGAGATAGAGAAAATAGTGCAAGAATTGTTAAAAGCAGGATTCATTCAGCACAGTAGGAGTCCTTTTGCTTCTCCAGTTATATTGGTGAAGAAAAAAGACAATTCCTGGAGGATGTGTGTAGACTACAGATATTTAAACTTACTTACTGTCAAACATGACTACCCTATTCCCTTGATTGATGAATTACTAGATGAGTTGAGTGGGGCCAAATACTTCTCCAAGATTGATCTTAGGTCTGGTTACTTCCAGATTCTAATGAGGCCAGAGGACAGGTATCTGACAGCTTTTAGCACCCACCATGGGCATTTTGAATTCTTAGTAATGCCCTTTGGGTTGTGCAATGCCCCTGCAACCTTTCAGTCTCTGATGAACCAAGTGTTTCAACACTGTTTGAGGAAGTTTGTCCTAGTATTTTTTGATGATATACTAGTCTACAGCAGGACACAAGCAGAGCATGAGACACATTTACAGGTGGTGTTGGAGCTACTCAGGCAACACACCCTATTTGCTAAGAGGAGCAAGTGTAGCTTTGGTTAGAGGAAGGTGGAGTACCTTGGCCATGTTATTACAGCAGAAGGAGTAGCCAGAGATTTTGATAAGATTGCATGTATGAGGGATTGGCCCACACCTAAGAATGTAAAGCAGCTAAGGGGGTTCTTAGGCCTCACTGGTTATTACAGGAAGTTCATCAAAGATTATGGGGTGATAAGTAAGCCACTCACTATGTTATTGAGGAAGGACAGTTTTGCTTGGGGTAAGGAAGCTGAAGATGCCTTCCACAACCTAAAACGGGCCATGATTTCTGCACCAGTGTTGGCTCTACCTGATTTTACTCAGCCCTTTGTGGTGGAAACTGATGCTAGTGGAAAGGGGTTAGGAGCTGTATTGATGCAAAAAGGAAGACCTATTGCATACTTGAGTAAAGCTCTCAGTGACAGGAAAGCTCTTTCCATCTATGAAAGAGAGTTTCTGGCTGTAATCATGGCTATACAGAAATGGAAGGGGTATTTGCAGGGCCACAAGTTCATAATTAAAACAGATCAGCAAGCCCTAAGGCATTTACTGGAACAGAAAATTATGACTCCTATGCAACAAAAGTGGATCACTAAGTTACTGGGGTTGCAATATGAGATACAGTACAAGTCTGGTACTGAGAATACAGCTGCTGACACACTCTCAAGGAATCCAACCTTTGAGGGAAGTTGTTTTGCTATATTAGTTGCTACTCCTACCTGGGTAACTAAGGTAATCTCAAGCTATTCTGCAGATCCATTTGTGTCTAAAATCCTGGCAGCCAAGGCGATAGATAAGTCCACTTATGAGGATTTCTCAGTTGTAGATGGGGTGCTGAGGTATAAGGGCAGAGTAGTGGTGGGGAATGATCAGGCACTAAGGGAATCCATACTAAGGGAGGTGCATGATACTTCTTTTGGAGGACACTCTGGGATGCAAGGAACCTATATGCGGCTTAGAGGGTCTTTCTATTGGCCAGGGATGAAGACAGCAGTTATGCAAATGGTACAGAGATGTTATGTATGCCAGAGACATAAACCTAGTTCTGGGAATGTACCTGGGTTACTGCAGCCTTTGCCCATTCCACACACTGCCTGGACTCACATCTCCATGGATTTCATTGAGGGGCTCCCAAAATCTGCAGGAAAGGATGTTATATTAGTTGTTATTGACATATTAACAAAGTATGGGCATTTTATTGCTCTCTCTCATCCTTTTACAGCTGAGGGAGTGGCTAAGGCATTCCTTGATACTGTCTATAAACTACATGGTCCACCCATCAGCATCATTTATGATAGAGATAAGGTTTTCACTAGCAACTTTTGGAAGGAGTTGTTTAGGTTGATGGGTACTCAATTGGCCTTATCTTCAGCCTATCATCCACAAACAGATGGCCAGCCTGAGAGGCTAAATCGGTGCTTAGAGAACTATCTGAGGTGCATGGTCAGTTCTACAACTAAGCAGTGGGGAAAGTGGTTATCTTTGGCAGAATACTGGTATAACACCAACTACCATACAAGTTTGAAGCTTACCCCGTTTCAAGCTCTGTATGGTTTCCCACCTCCTCACCATTCACTCAGCTCTTACTTAGACACTCACATAGAAGAGGAAGCTGATTTGTTTGGAAATAGACAATTTTTTATGCAAAATTTGAGGGATACTCTACTGCAAGCACATAACCGTATGAAGATGTTTGCTGATAAAAAGAGAGAGGGGAGGGAATTCCAGGTTGGTGATTTGGTTTACCTAAAGCTACAACCTTTTCGGCAAAATTCGGTTTCTCTTCGGAAAAACCTCAAGCTCTCAGCTCGTTACTATGGTCCTTACAAGATTCTGGCTAGGTTGGGTACTGTGGCTTATAAATTGGCCTTACCCGAGGGAGCTAGGGTTCATCCAGTTTTCCATGTTTCCTTACTAAAAAAGTGCATTGGTAAGAAACACGTACCAATTTCTGAATTGCCAGAAGTTGATGGTGATGGGTACTTCAAAATTGAGCCGATTGTTGTCTTGGATTCTCGCTGCATCACTCGGAAGGGGAAGGAAGTTAACCAGGTTCTGGTGCAGTGGCTTAATGAAGGTCCGCATGCCGCTACTTGGGAGGATCTCGTGTATATGAAGGGCAAGTTTCTGTCTTTTGATCCTTGGGGACAAGGATCGACTGTTCCGGGGGGTATTGTAGTGGACCAGAGTAGTGTGAAAGAGAAGAGTGGAGATACTGATAATGAGGGGGAAGAAAAGGGAGGTCGATTTGAAGGGATGAAGCCGTCGGTGGATTTGGGGAAGTCAAAAGAGTCAAAAGGGAAGGAAATTGGGTTAAGTGGCTGAATGGGCTTTGAGGAATTGAGGAATTGGGCCGTGAGGGTTGGGCCGGTCTATTCTATGGTTTAATATTTGTGTAGTTAATTAAGTGTTAGCCTTATTTACATTTCAGTATCTTTTGCTCCAAGTTAGTGCTTAGTATAAAGTGTAGAAACGGGAAAATTATGAAGTAATGAAAAAAGTATTATTTTCTGCTATCTTCCTCTCTTTTCTATCTCTCTTCTCCCTCCTTACTTCCATATCTGTTATAATCCATATTTTTACACATTAATCTGTAGTCGGGGCACTACATGTTAAAACCGCCCGAGAAAATTTTCAAACCGCTCGAGCCTCTGGAGCGATTTTAATTATTGTCGAACAGTTTGAAAAAAATATGTGTTTTAAATTCATTACTTTTACAATTTATATAACTGGTGATATTACTTGCAGGCAACTATTACTGTTTATATAACAAAAATTTTTTTTTTTTTTGCTGGAAATAATTGATACAGTACCCTTCTCAATTATTCGTTCAATTATTCAGCAAATTTCAAAAACTCTAAGATCTAATATTTTATTAAAAGACATGAAAATTATTCCAAAATTCTCACAATATTGAAAATAGAGTGAGGAGGGAGAAGAGAGGAGGAACTCAACTTTATATTAAGATAATCATTCTATGTTATCAAATAAAATTCAAGTTTAACTGTTATGCATCCTCACTTCAAAAATAACTTCCTTAATCCCTCCCACTTTCCGTTTTCCATTCCCCCTCAAATTAATGTAATTGTGTCCAGTTGTATTTTATGAAAGAGCTTATTAGTTTTTTCAAAATTATAATTGTTGTTATTTTTTTTGAGCTTATTATATTGTAGATTATTGTGTTTTACATCATAAATGATAGATTCGATGTGGTTATTTTTATGGAGGGGGAACTTTACATCCCTCCTAGCATGGAATTCACCAAAAACATGTGTATGAAAATGCCTACTTTTATTTTTTATTATATTTTTGCACAAATTCTTATACTTTTGTCGGCTGGAAAATGCTCTTTTGGTGCAGACATTTTATCTTTTTCCTTTTGTATTTCTCATAATTTTTTCTTGGAAAAAAATTAAAAATAACCATTTCACAATGCCTATGTATAAAATACTCATTTTTTAAGACATGGGGTATAAAATAACAATTTGAATTTATTAATGGGCAAGACCTTTACTTTTTTGCAAGATTCTCTTTATTTTCCAAAAAATGACCGAATTTGATTTTTTTTTTTTAAATGAAAGGTTCTATCTTACCTTATCCCCACTACCCCATCAATACACATTATCTACCACTACAGCTCAAAATATTTTCTCCAACCACAACTTCTTTAATTAGTAAAATTGTTTAACTATGTAGTATAGCCCAATAAAATTTTACCAAATTAGGGATATTATTTTTTTTTCACATCTTAAACTTTAAAACATCAAAACCGCTTGTGTAATGTTAAAACCGCCCGAGAATTTTTTCAAACTGCTCGAGCCTCTAGAGCGATTTTAATTATTGTCGAGCGGTTAGAGAAAATTTACCATTTAAATAAAATATAAAACTTTAAAATATCAAAACCGCTCAGTAATGTTACTATTTTCAAAACTTTTGTTTTTTCTTTTACTAACAAATGTATTACGTGTTTGAAATTTATTACTATTACAATTTATATGATTGGTGATAATACTTGCAGACAACTATTACTGTTTATAGAGCAATAAATAATTTTTTTTTGCAGGAAATAGTTGATACAGTACCCTTCTCAATTATTTGTTCAATTATTCAGTAAATTTCAAAAACTCTGAGATCTAATATTTTATAAAAGACATGAAAACTATTCAAAAACTCTCACAATATTGAAAATAGAGTGAGAAGGAAAAAGTGAAGAGGAACTCAACTTTATATTAAGGTAATCATTCTATTTTATCAAAAATAAAATAAAATCAAGTTTAACTGTTATGCATCCTCACTTCAAAAATAACTTCATCAATCTCTCCCACTTTCCGTTTTCCATTTCCCCTCAAATTAATGTAATTGTGTGCAATTGTATTTTATGAAAGAACTTATTAATTTTTCAAAATTATAGTTGTTGTTATTTTCTTTGAGGTTATTATATTGTAAATTATTGTGTTTTACATCATAAATAATAAACTTGATGTGGTTATTGTAAAACAAATTAAGAAGATATAATTTGTTACAAGTATATAGTCATATGAATATTTATTGATTGATCGCTAATTTAATTTATAATTTATTTATGATTATATAACAATGTGAGGAAATATAGGAAAATAGTTACTTTGATATTGTAAACTAAAATAATAGTCACCACATAAAGTACACAAATATTAGCCACTTTTTAGGTTAATTGTCTTATTTACCCTTAAATTTTCTAATTGTCTTCTCCCTATTCTTTTTTCCGCTTCTTCTCTTCTTTTCTTTTTCTTTTCTTTTCTTTTCCTTTCCTTCCCCCCCCCCCCCCTCTTGTTTTTTTTTTTTTTTTTTTTTTTTTTTTTTTTTTTTTTTTTTTTTTTTCTTTTTTCTTTTTCTTGTTTATTTTCCTTTCTTTTTTTTTTTCCCCCTTTTATTCTATAACTTTATTTCAAAATAAACAAATACACGAGTCATGTGTTTGTGTATTCATATATTGATTAGATTTTATTTCAAAATACATGAATATATAAGTTATGTATTCATGTATTGATCAAATGTTTATATATTCATGTATTGGTCATATTTGATTTCATAATTCATGAAAACAAGAGTCATGTATTCGTGTTAGCAAAACACATATTCAGGTCCCTGTACTTTTATTTTTTATTTCGACAGGTCCCTCTACAATTTTTTGTTTTAATAGATCCTTATACTTTCATTTTCAAATTTTATTAGATCCTTAGTTAACGGTCGTAAAAAATCAGTTAAGTTTCCCGTTACTCAAATTCCACATCACAATTAATTTTTGAAATGAATTTGATGATTTTCCACATCATATCCTTACTCATATGCAAACTTAAAAGAGGTTTCCATTTCTCCGAATTAGCCCTAATTATCAAATCTGAAGTTCCTCGCCGTTCGTCCTTCATCGTCGCCATACCTCAGGTGTCAAGTCATCTCTCACACTCTCCCTCCGTCTATCTCTCTTGTGCTTGCATTATCCCTCATTTATATTTTTCTAATCTAGATTCTTTTCACAATTCAATGCAAGAGTGAAGGGAAATGGAAGTAATTATGAATAAGTATAAATACTGAAGAATCATAGAATCCCCTTTCTTATCGGAATCTTGACTCAAAAACACAATCAAGCTAAATGGCACCATAAATAAGCTTCTTACCATAATTAATCTTCCAACCGCAGCCGGATCACAAAAGTGAGCTTCAATTTTCTCTTATGCGATTTTGATTTGATTCTTGTTGTTTGATGGAATTGATGTTTCCTTTTAAGTTTGCATATGAGTAGGATATTATGTGGAAAATTATTAATATCATTTTGAAAATAAGTGATGACGTGGAATTTGAGTAACAGAAAACTTAACTGATAATTTACAACCGTTAAATAAGAATCTAATAAATTTAAAAGTGGAAGTATAAGGATCTATTAAAACAAAAAATTGTAGAGGGACCCGACGAAATAATAAATAAAAGTATAGGGACCTGCGTATGTGTTTTGTCATTCGTGTATTAATGTATTGGTCAGATTTTATTTCATAATACATGAATGCATGAGTCATGTATTCGAATACACAAGTCATTTAATGTTAATCATGTATTGGTGTTAACATTACTGCATAATACAAGAACAATCGAGTCTTGTATTTATGTATAAGGGTAATTTGGTAAGAGTGTCTAGTTTTTGTATTTTTATTATGAGTGACTAATATTTGTGTTTACTATATCAAAATGACTACTTTATGGGTTGCCCCTAACAATATTTTCTCTTTATTAGTAAAACTTACACTCATGCACTGTGTAGGGAAGGGGCATATTAGTATTAAATAAAAAGAAAATGTTGCAAAATAAATTAAAGTGAAAAACATAAATAAAATTAAAACCGGCGATTTAACAATTTATCGGGAGCTTTTTAGCTATGTTGGGTGCTTTAAACAATTTCTGGGGTGTTTTTGAGGTTTATCAGTTATATTTAATATACAATATATGGGTGAGGTTATTCTGAAAACCACCCTTATAGTGATAACTAAAACCCAATATTATCCATAGATTAATTATTATAGACGACTAAGATTAATTTATTTGTGAAAGATGTAAATTACAATAATTCAACTGATATACGGTTGCCTTTTACTTGAAGGATAGAAAAGTCATAAAAAAAAATCTTACCTTCTATCAGTGATGTCAAACGAGCCAACCTTATCGGTTTGTGAGCTATTCGGTTCGGGTTAATCAGGCTTTTTTTTTTCTTCCGAACTAATATATTTCGGCCCTACCCCTAACCCTCTCGGTTTCGGGCTAGCCCACCAGGCCATCAAGTTTATAAAAAATAAAATTGACATCGTATAAATATAAAAATAATTATTAGTTTAGCACAAATTAAAAAATTTATTAAATTTGTGAATTTAGGCCATTTTTGTATTTTGTAAAAGGTCAGGTTATAAGTATAAAAATGAATAAAGTTCAGACCATATTTATATTTTTTAAAGATTGGACCATAAAATAATAACAGTTACAAAGATCGGGCCATAAGTGATAATTAACCCAATAACGAGTAAAAATAGGTAATACCAGCTCGGCAGCACGTGAAGTTATCAGCTGAAACCCCATTACCGAATCTTGGATTATTAACCAATAATGGGAATCTCTACACTATTCAAATCCCCACTTCCGTTCCGTTTCGTCCCTCTCCGCACTGATTCTGAAACAAGAAGAAGAAGAACCGAAAATGGACAATTCCACGAAAGCTGCTGAAAACTGTGAAATCGAAACCGTAAAAGACGCTTCCATCGGCGGCTTCGATTCCTTGCACCGCCTCCTCCACTCTTCCCTTCCTCCCCACCTCTTTCAGGTCAGATGCCGGTTTCTCGCGATTTTTGAGTTGAATTGTGGCGATTAACTGTTCGATCGAAATTTACATGAACTTTTTCGTGATGCTGTTTGCTTTGATAGGAAGTTAGCCGATTACTGATTGGGCTCAACTGTGGAAGAGCGCTTGATTCTGTTGCCCTTCCCGATTCTGCCAAATCTCTTTCTGTGAAGCATGATTTTGATCTTCAGGTATTTTTGTTCATGTGTGTATCCTCAAATTTTTTGGTGAAAATTTTCATTCATTTTGTTTTTATCTGCATCCTTCAACCTTAAAATACATAATCTGTTTCCTGAAGTGATCGTGTGTGTTAAGCATATATAATCAAGGATATTGGATGGTCTTTGAATTAGTCATCTTTGAATACAAGGATCGGCGTCTTTCACTAGATTGGATACCAAAAACTCACATGCTATTTATTAGTTTTAAGATGGTATTGTTTTTGATAGAATCCCGACTCATCTAAAAGCTCGAACTCGAACTTGTAGAGAGGGGTGAAATATATTGATTCGTATTATAATTCCCAATAGTTTTCCTTATAAATTTTGTAACATGTGTGTGGAATTTTTACTGCATGTTTGCACCAAAGATTTGATTTTCTTCGGATTGTTTAGTGTGATGGAGACTTTGAGTCCTTGCATTTGCGTCACTATATTATGCAGGGATTTTCGTTTCGAGCGGATAAGGAATCATTGAGAAAACCCCTCAGTGTGAGGGTGGGTCTGATTCAGAATTCCATAGCTCTTCCCACTACAGAACCGTTATCAGATCAAAGAAACGGCATCTTTAAAAAATTAACACCAATCATTGAAGCTGCAGGCGCTTCTGGAGTCAACATATTATGTTTGCAGGTAGTCTTTGATAAAGATTAATGAACAAATTTGTTAACTGTAGATTATTAAGTACTGATTCCTCACTGCAGGAGGCATGGACGATGCCATTTGCATTTTGCACTCGCGAGAAGAGATGGTGCGAGTTTGCAGAGCCAGTAGATGGAGAATCGACAAGATTTCTTCAGGAGTTTGCTCAGAGGTACAATATGGTTATAGTGAGTCCTATCCTTGAAAGGGATGTGAACCATGGGGATACAATCTGGAATACTGCTGTAATAATTGGAAATCATGGCAACATCATTGGAAAGCACAGGAAGGTAAACTGCGTCATAACTCTTCTTGTTTCTGTTTTTGAGTTGGAAACTGCGTCAAGATTTGGTTGGAATATTTTTGCAAACATGAGTGTGTGATTGAATGTAATCATTGTAGAATCATATACCTAGAGTTGGAGACTTCAATGAAAGCACCTACTATATGGAAGGAAATACTGGGCATCCCGTGTTTGAGACTGCTTATGGAAAGATTGCTGTCAATATATGTTATGGAAGACATCATCCTTTGAACTGGTTAGCTTTCGGCTTAAATGGTGCTGAGATTGTTTTTAATCCATCAGCTACTGTTGGTGAACTAAGTGAACCAATGTGGCCAATTGAGGTACCCTTTCATCTTTCCAGTTTTGTGTTTGAGTTTCTTTTGTTTTATAGTTGCTTCTGTTGCGATTCTTATGTATTCACTGCTCGAATGTTTACTATCTTTTATATTCTTGTTTCTTTTCATGTTACTAGTCTTGTTTTAAAGTTTGGCATAAGCTACTATTGAAATTGGGTAAATTACGATATTGGACCTGAATTATTTTGCTAGTTATTGACAAAAATGGACCGGTAAATATTACTCGGTTCAAATCTAAAATTG
Source organism: Thymus mandschuricus (assembly GCA_029379335.1). Lineage (NCBI taxonomy): Eukaryota > Viridiplantae > Streptophyta > Magnoliopsida > Lamiales > Lamiaceae > Thymus > Thymus mandschuricus. The sequence goes on from CM057072.1 coordinate 31,455,851, forward strand.
GCTCAGTGTTCATGCTGGAGTCAGTGTTGAGGTGGTAGTTGGAAAGCTGATTGTGTTTTTCTTGAGAATAAAGAAAATGGCACGGAAAAAGCAAGTCGACCTCTATGCAAAATAATGTCATTTCTACCAAAAATTAAATGGAGAAGTAATTACTCGTGGAATACATTTTTACCATCAGTTTATGAAGAATGGGAAAAACGAAAAACTACAGGAACCTAAATACGCTATTCTGAATTCGCCTGAACGTGGCACAACCTCACCAATGCATAGAGTTTGGATATAGTTTTTCCATGTCAATATCTTTAATTGATGAGACGAACTCAATCAGCTTTCTGGCTGCCGACACAACACTCCAGCATTAGAACATTGAGTCCGTTGTAGACTTGAACGAAGTATATTATCATGTCCGTTTTTGTGAATATCAAGCATAGTTCTTTTTGTCCAACATTGCAATTTTGCCCCATCGAAAGCTCTAACATTTACATCATAATTGATTTTGTTTCAAATGAATTTTGCAGGCCCGTAATGCAGCTATAGCAAACAGTTACTTCGTATGTGCAATCAATCGAGTTGGGACCGAACACTTCCCGAATCCATTCACTTCAGGGGATGGGAAGCCACAACATGCAGATTTTGGACATTTCTACGGTTCCAGCTACATTTCAGCACCCGATTCCTCCTGTACTCCAGCTCTATCTCGTTTCAAAGACGGCTTGTTAATATCAGACATGGATCTCAACCTTTGCAGGCAACTAAAGGACAAGTGGGGATTTCGCATGACTGCTAGGTACGAGACTTATGCAGACTTGCTTTCGAGTTATGTGAAGCCCGATTTCGAACCCCAAGTTATTTCTGATCCATTGTTGAATAAGAAAACCTGCTGAAGAGATGTGAAGGAAACTGGGAAATAGGTTGCTGGATTTAGAGTGTGATTTCGGTGTGGAGATTGCAAGCTTCTGGAAAATGGTTGTGTTTTGAGTTTTGTGAATAGTTTTCGTTTTTACTGAATATTTTTATTGATGTTTTTAATATTTGTGGGGACTCTGGCAAAGATCTTCATGAATAAATGTTGTGTTGTATTTCAAATTGATCGTCCCTTGTTTATCGTTTTTCTTTGAAATTTAAGTTTCTTTGGAGTTCGAAAATGCACCATAAAATTCGTTATACATATTTTTAAAGCAATTAACATGAATTTAAAGGCCTAGCCATGAGGGATTCGATCTCGAGACATTTCATTCCGAAACTTAATCCCCTATCGTTAGGTTAACACATGCATAACCTTATAGTCGGTGCCACTTGATATAATGTGGTTTTAAAGTTATTTTCCACAACAATTACCGGTAGTCTATCATTCCACTTCCAACTGTTGTAATTTGACTTAGAGGGTGTTCTTCTTTAGTATTTGATTGATAAGGAAGTTGTGAAAAATGAAAATATGATAAATTTTTAATGACAAAATGTGGTAGTCTTTTCTTTTATTCCATGCGATTTGATTTAGAGGGTGTTCCTTTTGATTGATAAGGAAATTGTGAAGTATAAGAAAAATATGAAATTTAATGACAAAATGTAATAGTCATGTTGTATAAGTTATACAAAATTTCATATTCTCTAAAGTGGGAAAATGACCTAATATTCTCTATGCTATCCATCTTAGAGAATAGTGAAAACGAGAGTGTGTATATATAGACCTAGTGGTAGGGGTTAAGTTTATACTTTATAGATAAAATGTTTTGAGTTTGAGTTTTTCGTGCATAACTTTTAAATTTTATGTTAATTGTTTTAAAAAAAAAAAAATGAGAAAAAGGTGCATAAATAAAGGATATTATTAAATCGGCGGATTTGGATCGAATCTTTCCCAATACAGATTTAATCCTCTTAACTCTTTTTATTAGTACACCCTCTCCGTCCCATCTCATTAGTATAATCTATCACTTTTTGTATGTCCATTAATTAATTTCATTTCTTTTTAAAATGACAAAGATTGCTATATTACAATTAACTCTATCTTATAGTCTCATATACTGTCCTTTATTAAGTCCTATACCCAAACCAAATAAAATAATCTATAATATATTAAAACAAAACGAAAATTCGGTTCTTTTTGCCGTCAAATTTAGGATAAATTGGTCATTTACATTGGAAGAAGTTATTTTCAAATTTTAGTATTTCTACCAAACTACCGAAAATTTTGCTCAATTACTATGTTTGCGTAACTTCTACCCTTTATTTTATTTCCTTTTCTTTTGTTGAAATATTTTAATTTCATTTTCCATTTTATATTTTATTCTCATTTTATCTTTCTTCTAACAAAAGTTGTATAGTTTGGCTAATTAAATATATTCGATATACATATAAAATTGAAGATAATATAAAGAACTTTAAAATATAATATATAATGTGGGAGAAGTAGATCTACGATTTAAAAAAACTGTGATAGTTTAATGTTTAAAATTTTATTACAGTATTTATTTTTTCTTTTATCTCTCAGACACATCTTATTTTTCGTTCTTTACTTTTTTAGTTAGTTTTAATGTAACTGTCACAATATATTTTACTACATTTTTATTCTTTCATTTCCATTATTTATTTATCTAATAAAAATACAGGTGAAATCTTTGGTATGAAATTTAATTTTTGTAATAAGTTGATGTTAGAATTGATATAGGATCACATTTTATGTAAGTAGATTGGATATTAAATTGATAAAAATATTAAAATTTATTTTGCTGAATTTTAAAGATATAAATAAAACAGTGGACATGAAGACTAACCCTACTTTTAGTAGATGATCACAAAAGAAGTAAGACCATATTTTTCGGTGGATAGAATATAAAGTTCAGAGTATTGTATCCGCGCATCATGCGGGTGAGCGTAGAGAAAAAAGTAATACAATTTATTCAAAACGAGTAATAACAATTAACATGACTTGGATTTCGTTTAATAGGAAATTAGAAATTAGATAGTGACACTCACACAATTAAAAAAACAATATCCCTAAGCAATGCTACATCATGAATATTTTTAATGCGCTTATGGATGAATTAGTAAAAGATATAAATATAATATACTAGTGTAATCTATCTTAAAAAAATAAATAAATAAACCCCGGTCAATTAAATAAGGTAGTGTTTCTGCATTATCACCACTATAAATAATAGTAATAGAAAAAATGAGTAAATACAAAATTGGACACACAACATAACAAAAGGGGAAAAAATCTGAAGGAAATCGGAGGACCTCTAAATAAGTTGGCGAAATAGGCAGTGGGGCCTACTTGCTGGCACAGAAATACTCTCCTCCTCCTCGTATATCAAATTATCAATCATCCTTATCCTTCCTTCTTCCTCCCCTTTCCTTTCCATGGCGTCGCTCTCTCTCCTCCTTGCTCCACACCATTAACAAAACCCACCTCCTTCAATTCCTTCTATTTCTTTCTACACTATTCCCTCCATACGTTATTCTATCCCTTTTTTTTTTTTTTTTTTATCGATAGTTTTTCAGTGCCGTGCGAAGCTGTTCGACAATGGCGTCGATGTGTCCGCCGGCGTTCCCGTCGCCGCGCACTTGTCGTAATCCTCATAATTTCAGCTCTTTTGATTCGAGATTCAGCTCCTCAAAGTTCGGTAAAGGATTGCAATTGGGAGTTTCTCTGTCTAGGGTTCCTGATTACGCTACCTGTTGCCGTTGTCAGAATGGAGGAGGTGGCGGCGGTGATACCTCCGATTCCGGCGCCGATGACGCTTGGCGGTGGGACTTCGGTATTCAGGAGACTTTTAGGAATGCGATTAAGAGTTTTGATGGTTTTTTGAGTTCGTTGAGAGATCAGAAGGCGGATGGAACTGTGGTGGTGGCGGAGAAGTGGGAAGACGGAGATGAGGGAGGAGAGTGGGATTGGGAGAGGTGGAGGAAACATTTCATTGATGTTGATGAGCAGGAGCGCATTGTATCGATTTTGAAGGTTTACTTTCTTTTTTCCTCCTTCCTTTTCATGCTAATTGGTTCTGTTAAATTCTGCGAAAATAAGCTGCTGGAAGCTTTTATATAGTTGAGTCTTGATTTTTGTTGATGCACGATGCGTATTTCTTAAGGAGGACAGATATGATGAATATTTTATGGGCATAATTCGTTCGACCATTTGAACATTCAAGTCAAGATATATGGCACTAATTCACCATGGAGGCTCTGATTGCCTCCCTTATAAGATATCTGGATGTTGCATGTGCGATTTCTTTGATTAGTGTATAACGCACTCCACCTTTTCTCTTCATTATGGGATGAGCGGAGGTCTTCTGCTAACATTGTTATCTTAATTCCTTACAGTCTCAGTTAGCTAATGCAATTAAGAAAGAGGATTATGAAGAGGCTGCTAGGATAAAGGTGGCAATTGCAGCTGCTGCTAGGAGTGACACTGTTGGCAGGGTGATGTCCCGTCTAGAGGTTGTTTTCTCGCATTTCTTTGTCTACATTATCTGTTTATGTCCATTTCTTTTCCATCTTTTATTTTGGGTCGATTATTACTCTTGCATGCTATGTCTTTCTAGTTAAGTATATGACTTTTAACTGTTTGGTATCTTTCAATCAATTGCAGAAATCTGTGGAGGAAGAACGATATGGAGATGCAGCTCTTATACGTGATTGTGCAGGGGCAGGATTGGTGAGTTGGCCTCATATTTAGAGTACGATGCAAGTGCACATTGATACTTTAATTTGCAATTAAACATTGCAGACTATTTCTTGAAGCAATTATTTTAGCATTGTATATTTGTAGTTGTTTACATGCTCAGTTCAATGTGGAAGTCCAATTAAAACCACCCCTAGGTCCAAATGTGCAAAATTGAAATAAGAATCTTTTATAGCTATGATTTAAGTTTTGATTTAAACCCGGTCTGGTAAGTTGGAATAATTTTTGCAAGTTCGTACTGCTACTCTTATTTTTATGTGTAGTCTGTGATTGCACTGCCTTCTTGACATTTTGCTACCAACGGCATACTAGAAAGAACACAAGCAACTTTGTGTGTCCTTTTGATATGCTTTTTTTCGATATATTGTGTTCTGGATTAATTTTCCTGTCATTCTATGGTTATTTGATTTTTTGGACCCATAATTCAGGTTGGATGGTGGGCTGGAACTTCAGTGGATGCCAGTGATCCTTATGGTCGCATTATCCATATAAGTGCTGAGTATGGAAGATACATTGCTAGAAGTTACAGTCCTAGGTAAAACTACTTTTAGCTGTTCAGAGGTTTTGCTTCAGTTATTTTTTGGGTTTTGCCTATAACTATATAGCACCATCCATTCCTCATTTACAATCCTCAAGAATGGTCTTTTGTAATAAAAAAATTTGGCACAAAATGTTGGTCAGCTATAAAATTGAAGAATCCCTTAATATCCTTGTATGAATTCTCTTGTGTACATGTTCAGCGTTCTTGGGGTTGGGTGTATAGGGTTCTAATAATCTAGTGTGCTGTTTGATCTATTCTCATGTTCTTACCTGTGCTATTCATCTCTATAGTGCATGCCTTATCTTCCGTATGAACTTTAAAGATGTGAAGTCCCGTGCTTAATGAAAAAATGCACAATTTGGAGTTGCATAGAATACTTGTGTGATTCAAATTACAAAGTTAAAAATTCTTTTACTTAGCTCACTCTAATAGAGTTGGCATTTGGAAAATGGGGGAAAAATATTTGGTAATCAAGTGAGAGTTAAAAGGAAACAGCTTGGCATTGTTTTTCTAGTACAATTCCTGCTGGTTCCCTTTTTGCTGCAAAACATGTATCTAGACTCTAGACTATGTGCGGTTTGTTCATTTATCTCCTTATTTCCCTTTCTTTTGTTCATTTTCTGTTTATGTTTGGGGATCTGGATCTTTCCTTTAAAGTTGTACTGCTCTCTTTAGGATGAAGTTCATCACTTATTCCTGTGTTTCCATATAAACTTCCTGGCAGGCAGTTGGCAACTGCCTCGATCGGTGCCCCTGTATTTGAGGTATACCTAAGAGACAATCAAAGAGGTGATTATAAGCAGCAGGTATCTCCTCTTGCCCCAAACCTCAGTTTTCTGTATGTGCTTTATGACCATTATGGTGTTAAGTATGTTAGTTTATTCGTGCAATCTGTGAATGCAAATGAATATTACTCTTGGACTGCTTATGCCGTGGTGTAACTTTGATTTGGTGAATGCATAGTTATTCTTTCGAATTCTACTTCTGTGGAAACATTGATGGATGTGGGGTCTCTGGATAATTCATCATTTGCTATTTTTGGTTCTTTATCTGTAGGAATTGTATAATGCAGGACATTTCTGCTGACTCTGTTCTTTTGCATTTACTAAGAAAGGCAGCATTTGCTTTGAGAAGACCTGCTTGAATTGTATACCTGAGATTATCATGCTGTATGCAACATGCACGCACATGCCCTGAAAATGAAAAATATATCTATTACTTGATTTGTAGGCTGTATACCTAAAGCGCAAAGGAGTACCCGAGGATGTTTATGTGCCATCCTTTAATTCATCAGTCGGTTCCAGAAGCCTAGACTCGCGTGATGCTAGAGATAACAAAGGTAAGCTATTTGAAAGAAGCTCTGAAGAAACAGAGGATGGCGAAGATAGGGATGATGATATTGTTTTTGATAGTATCCTGCGTGACATGATTCCTGGTGTGAAAGTCAAGGTTGTGAAAGTAACAGCACCGGAGAAGGTAGACAGGGATATAATATCTAAGGTGATTGAACAGATAATAGATGAAGAGGAGGAAGAAAAGGACTACGATATAGAAAGTGTAGATACTGATAACGAGATTAAAAGCGAAAATGATGATGACCAGAGTGACACTGATCTGGATTCCGGTAGAGAAATAGCCGAGGAAGATGAGCACCAACAAATCGCACTTCAGGTTGTTGTCGGTGATGGGTTCCTCCAGAAATTGTCTCGTGGCACTCATTCTAGAGACTTGCTTCGTGTACCAGCAAGGCTAGAGAAAAAGGGTAGGATGACATTTACGTTTACAATCGTGGAAGATGCCAATGATAAAAAATCTGGTGGTGATGAACAATCCGCAAAAAACAAAAGAGCTAAGCTTCCAGGTCAACGTAGCATCGACAATCTTATGCTTGATTTTGTTAAGTCCATTGGCAAAGGGAAGATTCCTATGAAGGTGGTTTAAGTTCCATAATTGGGCAGATGTGTTTCTAATTTCAAGTTGGGTTTGTATCATAGTTTGTTCCTGACATAATTTCATCAAACGTGCAGGTTCTACAAGATGTAGGTGAACTAATAAATTTAACACTCAATCAAGCTCGCAACAGTCAGCCACTTTCTGGGTCCACTAAGTTTAGTCGCATTGATGTTTCCTCATCTTCAGATCCATTAAATGGTGATTATTTTGCCGTTTAACTTAATGGTCATTTATTGCAAATGTGCTGTTGTTTTACCTCACTGCTCCTTGCAGTTGCAGTAGCTTTATGAAAATATATCTGTTTGTCAGGTTTATATATTGGTGCACATGGGCTCTACACCTCAGAAGTCATCCATATGAGGCGTAGATTTGGCCAGTGGAATGAGGATGAGAGCAAAAAGAAACCTTCAAAAATTCAGTTTTATGAGTACGTTGAAGCTGTTAAACTTACCGGAGATGCATATGTTCCAGCTGGCCAGGTAGTTTATTCGTTTGCTTACTTTTTTTTCTTTAGATTACAACTACTTTTTGTAGAACATGCATGTTATTGTTGAATCAGTTAGGTGATCGAGTGGGGTCCTGTCCTGAACGGTAAGCTACTGGTCAGTTTGTCTGCATGGTTTATGGGGCCTGGTGTATTATTATACTCTATGCTGTGCAATATTCAGCATATCACATAGCATGAAGTTCTGCAACCAGATCTGGAGTTTTACTCTTTCTGTGAAGCTCTATAATATGCGATCAGCATACTTGTACATTTTTTAGCTTGAAGCATGTTATGAATAGCTGGACTGTATAACAGCTGGTGACTATGGTTCTTACTTTTTAGGATATCAGCTTAACAAGTAGTAGCCCTTTAGTACCAGATAGCTTACACTCTGTAAACAAGGCATATCTTCTCTTGCATGCAGGTCGCATTTCGTGCAAAAGTAGGAAAGAAGTATCAGCTTCCTCATAAGGGGATTATCCCTGAAGAATTTGGGGTGGTATGTTGTAAAACTGTTTGTATTCATTTTAATTTCTATGATTTTTGTTCCTAATCTTAGTTAAATCAACTTGCAGGTTGCTCGATACAGAGGTCAGGGAAGATTGGCTGAGCCTGGATTTCAGAATCCTCGATGGGTTGATGGTGAACTTGTTATATTGGATGGAAAGGTTATAATTTTTCTAGTTAACTTGCAGCTCTTTTGACTCTAGATATGATTCCTTTTGATGGTTTCCAAATGGCTTGGTTACTGATCCCTATCCTTATTATGCAATTCGTGCAGTATATCAAAGGAGGCCCTGTTGTTGGTTTTGTTTACTGGGCTCCTGAATATCACTTCTTGGTTTTCTTTAATCGGCTCCGGCTGCTGGATTGAGTACCCACCGCGCATCAGATCTAGACGTTATTATGTTAATTTGTTCCTGGGTAAGTTGTATTTGTGTTGTGTTTGTTCCCTTCGTTGTGATTAAAATTGCTTAAAACATGGGTCTCCAAGTAGGCATGCATTAATCTAGAAGGCACTCTATTACGTAATAGCTGTTTGATTTGGTAAAGGTCCTAATTTCACGTCTATGGTCTATTCAGGCAACAGTAACGACATTTTGCTGTTTGCTCGGATGCAGTATTCGGGTTCGAAATTAGGATGTGGGAGGAAGGAAATACTAATGTCTGGTATCCAGTCCAGATTCGTTTTTACTGAAACCAGAACAGACCTTGATTTTTGTTGCATGCTAAACAAGTATCGAGAACATCACCTGCAGAGACGGTGTTTTGTGTACTTGTGCAGTTAATGTGCTGATCGTGGCCCGAGTCTTCTCTCATTATGCTTCTGGGAGAAGCTGAACCATATCAGTAGTCTGGCCCAAATCCCGTGTAGCCGACTCCTTCCTCTGCAGCAATATTGAAACTAACCATGGAATTTTGAGTTGTAATATTTGCTGGAGAGTTTTTTTATTCTAAGCCCTATCCTGCTATCTTTCTCTCCATAATGTAAATATCACTCAGCTCCATTATGTGTATATTTAGCTTCTGTATCTATTGCATTTTTTTTCTAGAAGCTCGTCGCTTCACATACGGTAGCTTCAATATTCGTAATCTGCATCGTTTCCATGCAAACATAGCAGTTTATTTCCTTATTTCTTTTTTCATGCGTTCATTATTTGATGGACTGCAGAGGTCTCAAGTGCAGTTTACATGGAATTAATACGAGAAGTAACGGAACTTCATTGATGATTAAACGTGAGTTCTTTTGCGATCTTGGCGCCTCTGCTCTTGGCCATGTAGAGCCCCATATGATGCGTCAGCTCCTGCCGTTTTGTGATTTATGCGAGTGATTCGAATTAGCAATTGATATTTCTATAAGAAAAGGAAGTGTAGGGGTATAGTATTATGGAGTGTGTGAAGTGGGAAGATACCTGGGGGTGAGCTTGTAGCTCTTTGGAGTTTGCTGCAAGTGAGGCTGGGAAATCGAAAGTTGCGCATGCTCCGGAGTAGAGGACGACGTCGTTTAGAGGGTGGAGGAGACCGTGGTTTTTAGCCGATATTGTGGAGCAGACGAAGTCGAGAACACATATGTCCGTGCAGACGCCCACCACCACCAACTGCAACAACGGTACGGCCATTTCATTTAGGAGTTCATCACATCACAATTTATCAAATACTGAATTGTTATCGGTACACGGATGAGATCCCTTGTAGCATTTGATGTAACATCTCCTATTGTACCGAATGTCACGTGTCAAAAATATTTTCAGAATCGGCATTTTTGTTTATGGAGTTTCTTGATCATTGCTGGTTTTGAAAATGTTCGTAATGTGATAATCATTGATCGGTGCAACATGAGATGTCACACAGAAATGAAATAGAGAAATCTCATCCGCGTGAATTGAGCTAGATATTTTGGCTTATGAAACATGTCTAAGTAATTTTTTATTATCACGTGAGCCGTAGACATATAAAGTGTGCTCGGAAGTCGGAACATAGATATGGAGTATATAATTAGAAAGAAGACTCACTAGTTGTATCTTGTTCTTCTTGACCCAATCCACAAAGGGGGTGTTTGGTATGCAAGATTAGATTAGATTAATCTCACACTTGCATGTTTGGTATGTAAGATAAAACCTAAGATATGCCCAAGATTTAGTCATAGATAATTGCCACATAGGATTAATCTTGCCACCTAGAATTAATCTTGCCATTTTTTGTCTTGGCTCAACCCCTAAGATTAAAATAATCTTGAATGATTGAATCTTGGGCAATTCAATACTTATCTTATATTTAATCTAGTCTTACATACCAAACAAGCCCAAAGAAGTTAGAACCATCGTACTCTATGGAGCCCACAAACCCATCGTAGCAGTCTTTGCGCCTAATCGTCACGTTACCCTCTTCTTCAATCCATCTTAGAGCTACACATTTAACATCAAGTAGAAAATATACTACTATATGATACTTTTTTCTAAATACATGCGAGGTATAAAATAATAAAACGTATCATTTGAAATGGGATCGAAGAAATACTACATATCAAAGACAGATATTAGTGCAGAAACAGGGTAAACGAGCCCGACCAGGTACGAGGTTTGACTCGTCGGAACCGGCGATGCAGTGGGGAGGGTAAGGATGCTCAAGTTTGCCGGGCTGGTGGGAGTCGACGAAAGCAAGCACCGGCCATTTCCTCTCACTGAACACCCTCGCAACCTTCACCGATTCCTCGATCATCTGAGTAATCTGCACGTTCGATTCCCTTGGAGCCTGAACAACCATCAACAACGTAACCACACCTCTAGTTAGTTATCTAAGAGAGAGAGAGAGAGAGAGGTATTTTAGTTCTCTCACAAGGCTGCCGGCTCCGACGGTGCAGAAGCCATTGATGATGTCTACAAGAACTAAGCCAGGGTTGGAGGTCTCAGATATCAACACCGATTCCTCCTCTACTGGGATTTGATTTTTCAGAAACTCCATTAAAATTTGTGTTTCAAGGGTTCAATCAATCATGCAATCAGTGCAGCATATATACATATGAATAGTTGGTCAAGATTGTTGAAATTTGGATGCGAGTATGTGGTGAAGAACATTACGTGCCAAAAGCTACTTTAGCTAAATATATATCTATCTATTCATCATACTTATCCAACACGATTGTATTTTCTCAGCTAGTTTGGCGCCTAGTGAGAATGGATAGTAGTGCATGATCGATCCATTATATAGCCGCCGCCGCCGCCGCGATTGATGCACTCATGCATTAATTCAAGATGATTCGAACATCGATCGGATATTAATTCATTTGAGTTTTGTTAATGCATGTGTTTGTGTTGATCTAGTAGTGGGTGTTTTAAGTATCGGTGGGGTCAAATGTTCCGTATTCGAGTTCTTCGTAGTGCAACCTTTAAATTTCTATTATTAAAAAGTAAATAGAAATTGAGCTTTGTCGCATAACTCATGCATTCAAAAATGATTCAAACTTACTTTTTTTTTTTTACATACTTTTAACATATAACAGGTTCGCTATTCGTATTAGTCGTTTCAGTCTCTAAAAGGTTGAGGTCATACTCATTTTTCATCTTTTAAACCTCCTCTAAATATTGCCCATCTAGTCATTATGGTTTATTTTCATCTTGTATAGCAATCATGTTGTGATGGATTGGAATTTTTATGTTTCTTTTTTCTTTTTAATTAGGTCAAGTTTCTGCCTTATTCCAAATAAAATAAACACATCACGCTCAATGATAAATACCTTCAAAAATAATATCAACTCATAAGTCTATTTCAATTAATAGCCCTTTGCTACTCGGATGAGATCCTCTATTACATTTGATGAGATATTTCCTATTTCATTATTACATGTTTGATATATGTTAAAAATATTTCCAAAATTGACATTTTTGTATATTTATTGCTTGTTAATATTTTTAACACGTGTCAAACATTTGACGGTGCAATATGAAATGTCACAACGAAATAATATATTAAGTCCATAAATTATTACTTATCAATATAATAAATGCCATAATATTTTATTAATTGTTTGGAAATGGTTAAGATTTATTGTTAAAGGTAACCATTTGGAATCAACGATAACGAGTTCAAATTTTGATTCGATTCCAAAACCCTTCTTCTAGATTTAATTCTCATTCCTCTCTTTGATGTATAGTACATATAGATTTTTCGAGAGCTTATATATTAGGAAGTTCTTTTTTAGTAGCTATATGATCACGTTTTATGGACGCTGAAAGTTCAAGAATGAAGAAGACGCTTTGAAAGAGGAGTTCAGCAAAGCGACTCATCCCGCTTTGAAATCCAAAGAGAGAGGTAGACTTCCCAAGTTAAACTTCCAAATCAAAGCGTCCTAGCTTTGATCACGCCACTGTTCAACAGTGACCAGTCTACTATCTCAAAGCATAAAAGAGACATCCCAATTACCATTCAATTTGAACTTCAAGTTTGAATCGAGTCAACTATGAGTACTACGCCAAAGGGTAAATCATTAAATAGCATATGCCATGTGGCGCGCACTCACTGGATGAACAAAAGTTGACCATCATCGATAGGAAGCTTATAGCAGGTAAAAGCCGTATTGCCGGAGCGTGAGAGACACAATCACCTTTCTCTCTAACAGAAGGATGATCATCTCCACTATATAGGTTCATGCAGAAACAAGAACACATAACACTTCTCTCAAATTCTGAAACGCACAAAAGCAAGATCTCGCAATTTCTCTAGCAAATATTCTCGAGTTCTTCATAGAAGTGTTCCTCAAGTTAGCATCACCAATTTGAGTGTTTATGAAACCTCAACTCCTCTAAGATCTAGGCTCTTACTCATATTTCTAGCCTAGTTTTGAAGAATCCTAATCATTTACGTGTTTTTCCATTGTAAATGATTCTTCAAATTAGAGTTCTCATACCAAACCCTTCTAACCCAAAGTCTTTGTCGAGTGAAGATTAGAGAGTGTTCAGTTCCTGTTTGTATTGTAAGATCTAGACTTATACCGTTCTCGATTTTGGAAGGTTAGGTCAAGTGTTTGGGCCAAAAGGAGCCCGTCGTAATCCCTCTTCTTGTTGTTGAGGCTGTAGTCAGGCAACTCGGGAGTCCGTTGTAATCCCTCGAGGATTAAAGTTCAAATTTGTTACTAGACTTTAATCACTTTCCTTTGGAAGTATAAAACAAGGAATTTCTATTGAAAGAAATTCGTTCCGGCGTGGAACAAGTGGACGTAGGAGATTGTTACTCCGAACCACTTTAAATCGTTGTGTAGTATCTCTCTATTGCTTCGCTTCAATTTATTTACTGTTTTATTGCTTATTTTTGCATACTACATCATGCACTTAATGACTTAAAAAAGCAAGATAATTTCAACGAGTCTAAGTTCACCATGTTCCGCTAGAGTGGCCTCGCTTAGATCGAAAGGAGTCGCTTTTAAGCAAATTCTAAAGAAGTTGAAAAGGGAGTTAAATACTTCCACACACGTATTCTCTCCCTCTACGTATATTCTTCTCGTTTTCGGGACCAACATAACTGAACAAAAACAAGCTATTACAACAATTATAATCATGTGATTCTCAAAAAAATTATGTTGTAATCTAGCTTAATTAGTCTCAATTTTTATGTAATCAGAATCAGAATATATCCTCCCGTTTGGTGGTTTAAACCGAAGTTAAACTTTGAATGCGTGATTCAATGTTTAGACTAGAATAATGTATGATGAATCGGTTTTGTTTTTCTATATACTTATAATTTCGACAAAAATATTGATAAATCAATCTGAAAATATCTATTACTCTACGTAGAATAAAAATTAAAATAACTTATGCAATTATCGGAATCTACATATTATAAAGAGTGTATCAAAATTTCTTAAATTCTAAATTGAATGCACCCTTTAATCTTATTTGTATTCAACACCAATTACCAAAATTGGGCGACGATATGATATATTTTTTCTGATTCCTTTTATACACTACTAGAAAAAAGACTTTTTACTACACTACATACACTACGGTTTTTTTTAAAAACCGTAGTGTATACCTTTTCTCTACGGTTTTTATCCAAAACCGTAGTGTATACTCCTTAGTATTTACTACAGTTCAGCTAAAAACCGTAGTGTATGAGCGCCTCTTTCATACACTACGGTTTTAGGCGCTATACACTACGGTTTAAAACCGTAGTGTATGAGAGAGACGCTCATACACTACGGTTTTATACACTACGGTTTAAAACCGTAGTGTATGAGCGCATATTAAAAAATAGGGAAAAAAAAATGACACCATCAGGATTTGAACCCTCTCCCACCCCTCTCTCTTTCTCCTCCATTCGTCCGGCTCTCTCTTGTCTCCCCTCTCACTCGCGACTCTTCTACCTCTCTTCTCTCTCTCTAGCGACTGCGACTACAGTCGCCGGTGCCTTCCCTGGTTTCTCAGCTGGTGGCCGACATTGAGTCCCGATGGCACTCCTTCTCGTTCGCTCGTTATTCTCGGCTATTTCCCCAATTTGGATTGGGGATGAACCCTAATATCTTAAATTGAGCAGATTGCCCTTCGGGTTCCGGCGACTCCCTTGCCCATTGTTCCCTAGCACTTATGCCCCTGGCCATCGCGCGCCGGTGTGGCGCTGTCAGGCGTCTCTGGTTTCCAGATCGTGGTTCCTCCTCCGCGCACGCCTGCTAAACCGCCGAGGTTCCGCCGCCGGCGCGACTCTCGCAGCGGCGCTCCTTCCTCTCTCTCTCTCTGTCCGAAAATTAACATCCCGTAGTCTTTTGAACTAGGATACATCCTCCCTCTCTTTCTAAATTCTAACTCTCTTATTCTTCTCACCACCCTCTCTGACCCTTAGATTAGACAATTCCTATTGCTAACGATTCTCTTAATAGGTTGTAGCGGGGCGACCCCCGATGGTGGCGCTGCAGCGGCTCCGCCAAGAGCCGCCTCCGCTGTGGCTCAATTTTCCAGCACCTGCGTGCTTCGCGCGGCACATGAAGTGAAGACAACGAGTGCGTATGTGCGAGAGTTTTTTCGAGCAAGGTAATTGCATCCTTTTCTTTTCTGTGTAATTGCATCCATAGAAGAAGCACTGCAAGCTAAGGTTGTTATTAGAAGCATTACAAGGAACTAACATAGTAATTAACTTTTTTGTGCTCTCAGTTGTCTAACTTCTTCTTGTTGAAATTGTTGTTTTGGCCAGAGAGTTCAGATATTTTCTGCTTTATGCGTCCTCCCATATTTATATTGAATTCTTGATTTCTATGTATAGGCTAAAAAAACTGCACATATGAAAGCAGAAACGAAGGAACGAACTCAGAAGGTAAAATAAATATAACAATTATGGAAACGAGATCCTGACAATAATCAGTGCTTAAGTTCAACTCCTGTGGGGTAGAACCTAATTTGTTATTAGTTAATAATTACACCAATGAGTATAAAAATGAAGGGAGTGTGTGTTTTTAATTTATAGCCTTCTTGTTGTTGGTCACTTTTATCCTTCTTAGTTCTTTGTTTGTTGCAGGTGTATTTGCCACTCTTATCCTTGTTATTTCATCGTTTGTTGCAGGTGTATGGTGTTCTAGATGTGCAACGAGTTGCTGGGAACTTCCATATCTCAGTCCATGGACTGAACATTTTTGTTGCACAGATGGTCAGCTCCTGCATTTTCTTATATGTGTTATTTATCTTCTCCTGCTGACTGATGACACTTTTGGTTTTGACAGTCGAGTTCTACGACTGTTATAGTATATATATCAGATGGTAGCTGCAGTTGGAGTTCCTAGCATAAGAACTTTTGACAAAATTAGGTTATATCTAAAAATATGCTGACCCCCTTCTTTTTCTCTCGTAACATTCTCTCCCTTCGTTTCCTTTTTCCTACATTTTTAGTTATATCCTTCCCTTTGACTCACTTTCTAATAATCTTTTGATGTCCGATATGCAGTGGTTATAACTGTTTCTTTCTTTTTAATACAGAAATACTGACTCTTTCTGCACTTAATTAAAGTGGTTAATTTTTAAAACCATTGTCATCTAGGAAAGATACTCAGGGATACCTAAATAATATTGAGATCTAACATCATTGCATATGGAACTTGGACTGTCTAATCTGATCATGTGCTGAGCTATGTCTTTGTGGTGGTTTGTTCAGATCTGAGTATCAGCTGCCAATCAGTCTATGGTGGAAAACTTAAGTGCATATTGCTATCTCTATAGTTCTTATCTGAATCTACTAAAAGCACCGATTAATAGCAGTTTATCAGAGCCACCCTTTCTAAGTTTTATAATTTCTTATCGTAGTGTCCAATTTATTTAGGTCTATGCTAGGTTTACTAGAGCAGACCAAACTCCACTTTTTAGCTTTTAATATTTTGATCAGGTTTTCCCTGGACTAAAAGGTAAGAGATGGTTGTTTCACATCCAGTGCTTCTTTTCATGCAAGCTGATATTTGTTGGTTTGATTTTAACGGTATTGATTGCTACCTTTCTGAACCTTCTGATATAATCATATTATATATATGGAATCTTTCCTGCAGATTTTTGATGGTTCATCTCATGTAAATGTGAGTCATATAATTCATGACTTGTCCTTTGGGCCCAAATATCCTGGAATAGAGAACCCACTTGATGGCACATCCAGGATTTTGCGTGGAGCCAGCGGAACATTCAAGTATTACATAAAGGTTGATTTCTGCTAATTCTAATGAAACTTAAGTCATTTATATTTTGACAGGAAACAAAAGAATCAATTAGAAATAGAAGCAAGCATCTGTACTCAATGGAGATGTGACCTGTGCATTCACATCATCAACATAATCTTATCCTATAGTATAAACCTTGAGTCGTGAAATTTTGAAAACTTATCTGGTAATAATGTCTTTATTGAATGGAACAATGGTTTAGTAGATGGGTTCATATATTGCAGAAGAATAAAATGACTCGGCAAGTTGGCAACTTGACGACGGTAGATAACTATCTATATGGCAAGGAACAACTGTTAGCTTAGCTTGATAACTAATATGATAAATTCTTGCAGGCAGCAGACACTAGAGGCGACAATATTGATCCAGAATTTTGTCCGGACAATCAAAATCCGGGTAGATCACTGTATCCTGCTCAGGTATGGCATGGATGACTTTATTGTGGTCTGAGAATCAGCATGCTACTTGTAGGCTGACATCTTGATGAATTCCGATAGTTTGTTTTAGTGTTCGTTTTGCTTTCATTATTATGTTATAGTCATCAGAGCATTGAGTTGCCCAATCATGAATCTTGAGTTTATTTTAGTTGTAAGATTGATGACCAATTGTTTAGTATGGATGTGCTGCTGTTGTTCTGATATCCATGAAGCAATAGTTATATTTAGCTCATTGTTTTGGTTATATTTGTCATGATCATCAACGTTGAGTTGACGTAATCTTGAAGGTTGAGTTTATTTGAATACTGTTGAGTATGTTAGCTTGTGGTTTTGCTCGATTGTCTACTTTTTCATCAACAGATCAGGCTTGATCATCTTGAAAGTTGAAATGATTATGTGAGTATTGTTTGTCAGCTGAAATACTCGATCAATTTATTCTGATAGTTTCAAGGTGGTTGTACTTTTATTATGTTAGGTTCATCAAGTATGATTGTTTAGTATGAAAGTAGCTACTTGTAGGGTGACATTCTTGATAAAATCTGAGAGATTTAAGGTGGTTCGTTTGCAAATACGTGCAGGTTCGAGTAAAGTGGTGGTGGAAACATGATGAACCTCTAACATTGGAGGTCAGCAAGGGAATACTGAAAGAGCTGAGAGTTAAGAAGAAGAGGTTTCGCATTGAGCTGAATCCCTCTGAGGTGAATCTTCTGCTGCTACTGCTATATATCATTACACTCAATCTTCTGCTGCCTGCTCATTTATATATTTGTTTGCATATTTATAGGTGTTAGACATAGTTGATGCCTTCCACAGAAACCAGAATTCGAGAAAGGCTATAGTTCGTAAAATAGAAGAATGTGAAGCACGACTGCTTAACAGATTCTCTGCTTGGAAGAAACACAGCCCCTGATTCTCTGCTTGGAAGAAATGTTTGGAGATCAATTGCTGGAGATCAATTGTCTAAAGAGGATTGTAAAGAGGATTGCATAGATGTATATTCAAATTAAATTGAAAATTTCAACAATGTATTTGAGTTTTGGATTAAAATTTATATTTGAATAAAATAAAATTTTTTATATTCTAATTGCATATTTTATTAGAAATTTAGATTTTGCTATATATAAATTTAAATATTAAATTGCAAATTAGATAAATAAAAATTTGTTTTCTCTACAGTTTTAACTTTTCTCTACGGTTTTAAACTGTAGTCTATGTGAAAAAGTTTTCTCTACATAACCTTTCTCTACAGTTTGGGACGCTCATACACTACGGTTTAAAACCGTAGAGAATAGTCAGAATACACTACGGTTTAAAACCGTAGTGTATACCTTTAAACCGTAGAGAATAGTCAGAATACACTACGGTTTAAAACCGTAGTGTATACTCTGCACCTTTTACTACACCACCTACAACTACAGTTTTGAACGCTCATACACTACGGTTTTAAACCGTAGTGTATGAGCTTTTTTCTAGTAGTGATAGTTGTTTTAGGCTTTTAGCGTATTAGGAAATAAAGTCGATACTTTAATTTAACCTCAACTAAAGCTATGTTTAATTAACCTCATATTGAAAGAAACTTTGTTCTTTAACCTTTAAACTTTACTACTACTTTAGTCAACCTCAATTAACGTTTTTCCCACATCCGAAATTGAATTAAATGCATTTATAGTGAAAGAAAAACTAAACATGTATCAAGTTCGAGTTCTCCATAATACGGCCTTCAAAGTTCATTTAAAGAAGAAAAAAAAAAAAAAAGTAAAAGGATTCTACATACTTTGTGCATGTATGACATAATCATAGAGATTAAATTTTGTGACTAAAAGACGTCTTCTGTGGTGCCATCGTCTCCATAACTAAAAATAAACAAATGCCTATGATTGTAAGATTGATGTCACCTTTCAATTTTTCATTGATCCCTTAATAAGTGTTCCAAAAGCGTCAAAATTAACTATAAAGAAAATTACTTTCTCTGGCTCACGATTTCTGAGACGTTTCAATAGTAGTTTTTCTTTCAAGTATTTTCGAGCGTCGTGATGGTGAGGTTTAAAATATCTTTTTAAAGATATTTTTATTTTACGTGATACTACAAGTGTTCTAGTATCACGTAAAATAAAAATTTCTTTAAAAAGATATTTTAAACCTCACCATCACGACGCTCGAAAATGCTTGAAAGAAAAGCTGAAAAAAAAAAAACGTCTCAGAAATCCTGAGCCAGAGGAAGTAGAATTTTTACTATCTCATTGACCCTAATCTTTTACCTTTTTCAATTCTAATTTTCTTTTTTGTCAAACGAGACCTAGAGTTATTACAGAAAATTGGACTTGTGGCCTGTCACATCAGAGCATCTCCAGCAGCACATTCCCAATTTTGGAATCTTGCTGACATCATCAAAGACACATCAGCATATTACCCTTCTCTTATTTTACACCCAACAATACATCTCTAAATCAGGATTTTGCTGACATCATTCCATACCTCATTTTCCACCTATTTTGTATTTATTTAACATTATTCGAATTGTATCTAATTATTTATATTTTTAACTAAATATGGAGTATAAATTAATTTGATAGAATTTATTTTAATTTAATAAAAAAAACAAAAAAACAAAAATTAAAAAAGAAAAGATAAAAAAATAAAAGGGTGATGCTATTCGGCCATAATGTGGCCGGCCATAATTTAACTTTTTTAATTTTTTTAAGTATCAAATAATTTATATTTTTTTGCCAAACTTTTTTATATCATAAAAAACTCAAAAAGTGATGCTCCGTATTTTTTACGTATTTTTTAAAATTAACCCTTTAATTATTGATATTTTTTACTGTTTTAAAGAATTTTTTACCTTTTTATCTAGAAAAAAAGAGAAAAATATGTATTTTTTGTGGAAAAAAATATTTTTAAATTAAAATATAAAAGTAATAAACTATAGTTATCATTTACCATTTTTAAAATTACGTATATTATGAAAAATGTCGTTGTGTGGCCGGCCACATTATGGCCAAATAGCTTTATTGAAAATAAAAAAAGATACAATTGAATGAAAAAGGGAAAAAAAAAAAAATAATTATACAAAACATCGGCTCAACAAAGAACAAAGGAAAGATCAAAATAAAAAAATTAAAAAAAATTGTGGAAAATGGGGATGCATCCCCACTTAAATTCACCATTAGAGATGCTCTCATTGACCCTAAAAATTGAAAATTGAAGACAGGGTAAAATTAGAAATTTAACTCAAAACGTGTAATAAAATAGGGACATATATTATTATTGGAGGCACATATTAAAGGGAAAAAAAAAACGTTTGAAGTTTACAAATGTAATTAAAGTTAGTCTTGCAATAAACCTTCATAAATAAATAAATTAAATAATGAGGTCCGAAAAGTTTTTCCTTTTCTTTCTCGAAAAAGAAAATAATAATAGGGTTAATCGCATTCTCATCAAGAACAAGAATGGCGCCCAAGAGAGGAGAGAGAGAGCCATTCAGACCATATCTTTTTCTTCTCGGAAAACCATGACTAAAATAGTAAAAGATGGAAATATTGCAAAAAAAATAAAACTTCAAAACGGAACCCCTTTTCCTTCTTGAACTGAAATCCCAAGATTTTCGCTCTCTGCGCGATTCTATGCGTATATATGTGTATGTATGTATATACGTACTGTCTGTGTAGACTGTAGAGAGAGAATGCGCTAAATTCAAACTGTAGTAGTTGTTGTAAAGTTCAAATCTGCTTCCGACGATGCACGAACCCAGTTCCATTAGGCGCCCTATCAAGCCGCCACAGCCGCCGCTCTTCATCCCGCCCGGCCACGTCGCCCTCCGCCTCCTCTGCCACGCCTCCCGCATCGGCGGCCTCATCGGAAAATCCGGCTTCATCATCAAGCAACTCCAGCAAGCGACCAACTCTAGAATCCGGGTCGAGGACTCGGTCCCTTTAAGCGACAACCGGGTCATCAGCGTTCTGGGGTCGGCGGCCATCGCCAAGAAAATTAAGCTTTGTGCCGAGGCGGCGACCGGCGGCGATGGTGAGGATGAGTGGTTTGATGTTTCGGTGGCGCAGGAAGGGTTGGTGAGGGTGTTCGAGAGGGTGGTGGAGGTGGCGGCGGAGGGCGACGCCGGGGCGGGGATTGGCGGAGTGGTGTCGTGTAGGCTGGTTGTTAGCAAGTTTCACGGCGGCGCAGTTATAGGGAAAGGTGGGAAGGTGGTGGAGAAGATCAGGAAAGATACAGGCTGCAGAATCAAGGTTTTGCCGGTTGAAAGGAATTTCTCTAGTTCGTCTTCTTCCATGGATGAAATCGTGGAGGTGAGAAATTGAACTGTCTCTGTTATTTTATATTGATCAAGATTTTTAGTATTTCATGTATGTTTGAAGCCTTTGTTCCTTTTAGGGTGAGGCATTTGCTGCATTTACCTCTTGATGTTTCGATCGTTCTTTACTCTTGATGAATGAAGATTGAGGGTCCATGTGTTTATCAACTGTGTTATGATTGAATTTAGTTGTTCAATTTAGGTATTGAATTTTGTTGAATATTTGTAGATGTTTGGGAGGTAAAGAACTGAAGGCAATGAACTAGAGTATGATTAGGGAGGGAAGAAATAATGATTCTTTGGAGGAATTCTAGATGAATCTGTATTACTGGAGTGTGTTATCCTTGTCTATGAGTGTATAGCTCGACCAGTTTGGTGGGCTTTGTTTGTCGATTTTCTTTACAAGCGCAATCGCTTTGGTAGATGAAGAGATACTCATGACAAGATTATGTTGCCTCTTTTAAACGATATATTTTTGTGTTCGCCTTTGGATGCCTAACAAAATGGCTGTGGTGTGATTTCAACATGCAGATGTCCCTTCTCTATGATTATTTGTGGTTTCTTTTGTCTAAAATATTGCGCATTTTTGCGTTGTATTTGAGGGCATTGGATAGATTTTAAAACCAACATGCATTGGGCTTGAGCTTCAGAAAGCCACACTGCAGCAGAGATTGCATTCCCTTCATGTATTCTTGAAACTATACCAACTATAAATATATCAAAAATTTAGCTTTTTTAAGGATATTTAATTGGATTCAACTTTACAAACTCACTTTTTCAATATGCATTGGTTATAATATTGACTATCAAATGCTATAAATTTTAAGAACTATCTCACCTAAGGGCACCAACATTCTAGATACTATTATATTAATTCTTAGGTCCTGCTAAGATGGTGAGATTGAGTTCCATTACTAAGAGGTCTTTTTTTAATTCACCTTAGACTTTAGTCTACTTGTAGCTTCTTCTATCAGTGTTTGTTATAGGACGTAACTAATGGCCTTCATGAGCTCAAGAGTTTGATGCTTTGGTCATGCTAAAATGATGAAGGTCTTTTGGGTCGTAGTAGTTATTAGTATAATCGTCCTGTAGCTTCTTCCATTAGCGATTGTTAAAATATGTAACTTGTGGTTTTGATAAATTCCAAACTTTGATGTCATGGTAATTGGTAATTTACAACCAAGCATTCTCCCCCTAGTGAAAAAAGTTGTTATGTATAATAAGATAAATGTTGTGGCTAAAGGCCGTTCGTGTGGATATTCTTGCAGATTGAAGGTCTTGGTTTGGCTGTAAAGAAAGCACTGGTCGCTGTCACTAGTCGCCTTCAAGAGTTTCCACCACCTGAGGGAACAGTAACACATCCTCCTCCTAGGCTTCTTGAATCAGGGTCCTTTCCAGTTAAAACTGTTGATCTACCCCAACAGCGCACTCCAATTCTGCAACCTACCCCGTCGAACAATATAAATCATGAGAAGGTTTCCTACATGAATTCTACAGGACAGCAACAAGAAGTGTTTTTTAAGATACTCTGCCCCAACGATCAAGTTGGTAGTATTATTGGCAAGGGAGGATCTATTATTAAAGGTATACAGAATGAAACTGGAGCATCTGTAATTATTGGGTCAAATGTAGCAGACTGTGACGAACGATTGATTACACTCACTGCAATGGAGGTAAAGCTTGTTTCCAGTCTATCATACTTATCAGATGTCCATACGCATCAGTTGATATATTTCTTTGTGTGTATTATTCGTAGAGTGTAGACTCCGAGTACTCCCCTGCACAGAGAGCAACTATTGTTGTCTTTACTAGGTTTTTGGTAGATCGAAATGAATCAACTTTATCAGCTCGAGTTGTATTGGCATCCAACCAAGTTGGTTGTCTATTGGGAAAAGGAGGTGCAATAATTTCAGAAATGAGAAAGGCGACTTGTACTAGCCTAAGGATCATTGGAGGCGACCAAGTTCCAAAGTGCGCCTCTGAAAATGAAGAAGTGTTACAGGTAATACAGCTGTGATAGATCTAGATTGGAAATACACTCGGAAAACTTAAAAAGCTCAAACCTCCTTTGTCATTTGGAGATTTTTTTACAAGCTGTTAACAAGAAATCCTGCTTGGTTTATGCATTGACACAATCTGTAACATCAATCTGTTATTTTGACCCTATACCAACTCTGGCACATTTTTATAGCATGAATATGTAGTAGCTCCATATCTTCCAGAATCTTAGGGATGCTCTGTCAACGGCTCTTTATGTAATAACCACCCCGGATTAGCCAATTAGTAAAGGCAGATACCTTTCGAGTGGTTGACTATTGCAGATTTTAGCATGCAAAGTTCTGTTAGGAACTAGCATGAACTACTGTATTGTGTCTGATTCTTCAATCATATTGCGTTTGAACCATACTTCTTTCCCTTAAAGTTGATATTAGATCCCGTACCAGAGACTGCTATATGTGTGCTCATGTTCTTGTTATTCTTCGCGCAGATTACAGGAGAGTTTGCTAATGTACAAGATGCTTTGTATAAGGTGACTGGTAGACTTCGTGATAATATGTTTGCCACGAGAATGTTAACTGCAATCAGGAATAATAATTCTTCAAGGACTGAGAATGGTGCCTTTGGCATAGTAAGAAATCGCCCTGGTTTTGGGCTGCATCAAACTTTAGCTGACTCAGACTCAACCAATGGGCACAAGTCCTTAACCCAGAGCATGGATCATCTTTCAATTTCCCATACCAATGATCGATATGTGCCACCAAATTCATTTACATCAATGGTATGGTGTGATCATCAATACTTCATCTTCCTCTGTCTATCTTTTGTGTTTCTTGATACTTTATGCTGACGTGGATTACTCCAATTGAAGACTGTGTCAGGAGTAAACAACGGTAATATGATGGCTACTGGTGGAAAATTAGCTTCAATTAACAATGGTGTTCAAAGTGGCAGGTTAGTACAATTCACAACTCTGCAAGACCTCATGACCTCCCTCTCTTTGTCGATACAAGTATGTTTTATTATGCCTGGGCGTGTATTATCAAATATTTTTTCATTGGTTCTACGTCGTACTTTCTTTATGTTGTCTTTAGACTTTATGTATATGTAAGTAATATTCTATTAGCTTTTGTGCATTTGAAAATATGATTTTGTGGGCCAATGACATATTGCCTCAACTTTTCTCTCTTATATGCACAAACAGTGGAAGCAGATCGGCAAGTATTGTAAACAATATGACTGTAGAGATTGTTGTCACTGATGCTGTTAACGATGGCGATTTTGCTCGGTTGCGACAGGTAATGGAAATACCTCAAAACTTATTGCAACTTGCACACTTAGATGTCAAAGTGCACCTTTTTACAGAAACTACGCCACAAAAAAATCGGGAATTATGGCTGCCATCCTAAAAACTCTTCAGATTACTCGAGTGTCATTTCACTTTATTCTTTTTACTGATTCCTTGTTATCGTTCTCAATGATGGAGCTGTCCTCCTGGTTAGCTGGTTCGACATTTAACTTCTGCTCAACATGCTTTTCTTGAACCAGATATCCAGAGCGAAGGTGATAGTGCAGGAACCTCGTCCTGGAACGACACAGAGAACAGTGGTTATATCTGGGACGCCACATGAAACACAAGCAGCACAGAGCCTCCTCCAAGCATTCATACTGTCTGGATCATAACACAGGTTCTGGAAGATTCTTCGTTTTGTTTTGCATATTACTGTTGCATCTTCTTGCAGAGTAGCGTCTGTACAAACATCGGCTCGTTGTATAGCTATAACCCATTTAGGTTCTTTTTTGGCATGACTGATCAAGTAAAGAGTGAAAGGTCGGTCTTTTGTTGCTTAGCTACAAGTCATTTAGGTTCTTTTTGGCATGGCTGATCAAGTAAAGAATGAAATAACCGTCATTTTTTCTCGGCCTCGTATCTCTTTACGGCACTCGGAATCCCTACAATTCCTCTAATATCAAACAAACACATTGATACAATAAAGCCATCAATTCAATTCAGTGTTTGCAAAAATTCTTCACGTTTTTCCATTCCTTACATGCATATACGGTATGGTACAATTATTCAAGAAACTCATATTGCCAGGAAAGAACCTAAGTTGTTCATCGTTTCTTCAAACCCAATGCATCAATCGAAATACATCAAACAAAACACAGTAGGGTCTTATGTAAACATCCATTTTACATCACGGAACATACAATATTTCACAAAACGGGGAAAGGACGATTGGCGTAGCAGGTCTCTTCAGCTACTTGGCAACTGCATTGCTCGGTGTGGCTTCCGGTTTGAGCTTGATCTCAACGTTGTCGTGGACTCCCTGCAACAGCAGCTCACCGTCGTATGTCAGAATCTTCCTCTTTTTCGCTGCACGTAGAGTTCCGACTAAGGCTTCGAAGATGTTGGCACACCTATCATCATTGAACATGACACCGAATGTAACCTGCTCAATCAAGAAAAGGATGCCTTGAGTCAAGAAACTCACAAGATAACTTAGCACTGCACTGTGTGAATTGATCAAATACATTATTCATCACGCATCTCCAACACTAACACACCGATTTTGAATATACCTATATCTCTAGTTTCCAACTCTAATTTAAAAAGAAAATGTAGCTCTCAAACTTATTAAATGACAAAGGGAACATGGCTAATGGATAACTGAGAGCAACTGACAAAACGCTTCCTCTTGAATCAAGAGGTTCTAGCATAGAGTTTGAGTCACCACATAGTAACGATAATCCCCTAAATCAAGAGGATTAGAGTTCGAGCTGCCTCGTAGTAACGACCAACATAAGAGGCTTTCCACTTTCCCTTGAATCAAGAGGTCTAGAGTTTGTTCTGTCACTACAGTGTGAATTGAGCAAATACATTATTCATTATGCATCTCCAACGCTAACACACCGATTTTGAATATATAAATCTCTCGTTTCTGACTCTAATTAAAGGAAAATGTAGCTCTCAAACTGATTAAATGACAAAAGAATATGGCTAAGATAACTTAGCGTAACTGATAAGACGCTTCCCCTTGAATCAATAGGTCTTTAGTTCGAACAGCCACATAAGACATAAGACGTTCCTTGAATCGAGAGGTCTAGAGTTCGAGCCACCAATTAGCAATGACTTAAGGTTTGGGCTGAACAGGCAAAACCGTAATTAAACATCAATTGCTGAGAAAATGGCATAATATCGATGAAGCATATGACTATCATCTAATTTGAGTTTTCTTTTTCATTTTTTTCTATTTTTTCACTAAAATGAAATTCACAGCACACAATTTCAGCTTATAAGGGTTTAATATATCAATAAATCATCGCCGCCGATTACATTAGCAAATAGAAGCAGAAAATGGAAGATATCGTGAAAAGGAACGATGAATGAATCGACGATAAATGATAAAAAGGGAGACCGTGTAGGAGCCGTCGGATTGAGGTTTGCCGAGACGCTTGATCTCCTCTTTCAGTCGCTCCACTTCTTCGTCCACGTTCATCCTTCCCGGTTTCTGTAATTCAGATCAGATCTCTCTCTCTCCTCTCTCTCTCCAGATTTACATTTTACAATTGAAATGGGAAACTCTTTTATACTCCCTACTTTGGATTCGCTACCCTTTTTCCTTTCGCACAAAGTGATATTTTCTTCTTAATACTAATAGGAAATTGAAATGATTTTGTCATAATGATCAAATTTGTGGTAATTTATAATGCTGTTATCTATATATATATTCAAATCAATTTGAAAATGACAATTTTGTAATTTTTTTCAATTTGAAGGCTTTAAATAACTAACCATTATGCTTCAAAATAATTAACCAACTACTACTATTACCCATTTCTAACAATAATGCACGATTTTAAATATTAAAAAAATAGATTTAATTTAATACTAATTAAAAGAATAAATTTATTTCTCTTAATGTGAGACACTAATTTTAGTATGACAACTCATTAAAATTTTAGATAATTTATCAAAATTTATAAAAAAATATTTATTTTAATTTGTTTTATTCAAAATTCAAAAGTTAAACAACAAATTGGTATTTGATATTTTTATGTGATTTGTGAACTTTACAATGTCACTATAGATTTTTAAATGTTACAATAAAAATTAATGAAAATACAAAAAAGGAAAAATAAAATTTATTTGATTTTAGCGATACCCATGAGAGGTGACAAACATATTGTTTCTTTTAGTGTATATATATATATATATATATATATATATATATATATATATATATATATGCTATTTTACTAATACTCTGTATGTCCTCCAAAACTATTTATTGCACATGTTTTAAAATAATGTAAGGACTTACTATATTAGTTACTGATAGTAAATATTGAGTCTCGCCACTTTAATTTAATGTGATAGATAAATATGTGATGTTAAAAAATAGGTATTGTGGTAATGGATATATGTCCAAAAATAGAAAGTAAATAATTTCGAGAAATAGCCTAAAACGAAATTATATAAAGAGTTTTTAGGAATATGGGGAGTATGTTCAAATTATCTTTTGGGAGTATTATGTGCTTAGGGTTCTTGCTAATTTGGTTTTCAATTTAAAATTTTGATATCAATTGAACCGATTCGATTTGATTTTTGCTTAACCAAACTCTAAACCGTGCATCGCACGGGTGCAAAATCTAGTCTTTATTAATGTTACTAGAACGATCACCCGCGGCAAATTTAATAATATAATCCAAAAATAATGTACTTTTAAAATTAATGTAACGAAATATTTTGGTTAGGAAATCACGGCAATCATTTAGAGGGAAAATATCAGAATCTTAAAGCATGAGGTATTTTAAGATTTCGCAGATAATTTCAACCAAGTGCTTGATCGACAGCCAATCGAAAGCGAAAATTAGAACGATTTATCATAAGACAAGGGATATGGAGGTATTTTTCTTGTACTTTGGTTTCATATATCTATCGAAATTGAAAGAAACTTACCTGTATGTGAGAACTGTATATCTGCTTAACTATATATATTGAGTTGAAGGCGCAGAAACGATTTTCATTTTCATATTGACTAATTTAAGAAAATCTGAAGGGCAACAAAGAGATCAAATTTACGAGGAGATATTTTGCGGTTCAAGAATTTTATGCCCTCCAATTGATCCAAATTCCTTACTAATATTAATACATATTCTTTTATTCATGTTCAAAATTGTCTTTGTATTCTACTACCTCCATCTCAACTAAGTAGTCCCACTTCATTTTGGAACAAGAACCAAGAAAATTGGATAAGGGGGCTGTTAGGAGCTTTAATCAGAATAATTAAGAAAATTTTTACTGTTTAAATAATACTGTAGCGGAGTTTACTGTTCAATTTTTACTGTACATTCGAATTAAAAAATTAAAAAAAAAAAATTATTGAACACGTTTTAGAGCCAAAAAAACAGATATTTTGGCATTCAAAAACTCAAACTTCCCCCCAAATACCTAAATCTACTCTATAAGTAAGGCATACTACACTTCCAACTTCATAAATCAAACACAAAATTCTTCAGTTTGCTCCAGTTTTCCAGAGGAAGCCATGGGCAAGAATGCAGACCTCTCAGATCTCCAGAGAACCCAGGTAATGCAGCGCTTGTTGGGGAGCATCATCCGTGGGAAGCTCCCCCGTGGGAAGATTTCAGAGACTGCAAGGCTGTTCAATGTTTGCAGGAAGACTGTGGGAAGAATCTGGCGAACTGCATTGGCACAAAAAGAAGCAGGTGAGGTGATTTCTGTTCCAAGAAAGAGCATAGGAAGAATCAGACCATTGAAGCACACAATAGATTATGCAAGGATTCAGCAGATAGATAAGAGGAATAGGACTTCAATATCAACACTTTCAAATGCTCTTGGCCCAGATATTTCAAGAGCCATTGTGGGAAGATGGGCTAAGCTACTGCTCAGAGTTCATACAAATGCCATTAAGCCTCTTCTTACAGCTGACAACATGCTAACAAGGTTATCATTTTGTCTACAAGCCATACATTATGATTTCACAGTCAACAAATGCAAATTCAAGCCAATGGAGAACACCATTCACATCGACGAAAAATGGTTCTACTTAACAAGGAAAAGCTTCAGATACTACCTCACACCAATGGAAGCAGATCCATTGAGGGTCACACAGTCAAAGAATTTCATACCAAAGGTTATGTTTCTGTGTGCAGTTTCAAGACCAGTTTTTGATGAAGATGGGACTGTTAAGTTTGATGGAAAGATTGGAATCTGGCCATTTGTTGGAGAAAAAACAGCACAAAGAAACAGCAAGAAAAGACCTAGAGGCACTAAAGAGATTGTACCAATACAGTCCATCACAAGACAAGTGATTAAAGATTGCCTAATCAAACAGGTAACTTCAGTTTATGTTTTAGTGAGCACAAATTTTTCATTTACAAATCTGTTTCAGTTTTTGTATTCCAATTAATACATGCATTGTTGGTGATTGTATATCTTAGGTTATTCCAGCCATAAAACAGAAATGGCCAGCTTTCTTAAGCAAAAACATCAAGATTCAACAAGATAATTGTAGGACACACATCAATAATGGAGATTTAGATTTTCAAGATGCAGCAAATTCAGATGGCTTTCAAATGAAGCTGGTGCAACAACCAGCTAACTCTCCTGATTGCAATGCAAATGACCTAGGTTTTTTCACAGCAATTCAAAGCCTACAACAGAGGATGCGATGCAAAAATGCAGATGACATTATAGCAGCAGTAAAGGAGAGTTTCAACCAGCTGGACTCAATGACACTGAATAAGGTATTCCTTTCACTACAATGTGTTTTGACTGAAATCATGAAATTGAATGGGAAGAATGATTACAAACAACCACACATGAAGAAGGATTCTTTGTTGAGGCAAGGTCTGCTGCCTCAAAATCTAGAAGTGCCTGATTATTTGGTCAGAGAATGTGTTGATCATCTGATCAGAGAAGAAAACACAGCTGAGATTGAGATCCTAATGGAAGAATTGGGCATTTCAGTGCCACAGGTGGGAGAAGGAGTACTAGATTTGAATATGTAGTAGAAGAAGGCAGTTTTAACCAAGAAACAGTTTTTATGTGCAGTTTTTGGAAGAAAACAGGTTTTGTGATCAATTTTTTGGTTTAAAAATCATGTTAATTGTAAGTAAAAGAATCTGATCTACCATTTTGATCATTTTTTGTAAAGGGTAGAAAGCATGTACAACTACTTAATGTAATGCACTGCAGATTTTGTTTCAAGGCAGATTTTAATGGTGTTAATGAAACAGAAGCAGTTTTTAATGGTGTTAATGAAACAGAAGCAGATTTTGTAATGAAACCAAGCAATGCATTTAATTACCTCTGTAAAAAGAGACAGACAACATACAACAAGAAGAGGCAGGCAACCATTATTAGCATTTGCTTCTCATCATTCAATTTTATTGCTTCAAAAAGCACATTTTAATTGTAAGATTCAGAGTTTATAATGCATTGATTTCTCATCAAGATGAGACAGACAACATACACAAAGAAGAGGCAGACAACATACAACAAGAAGAGGCAGGCAACCATTCAATGCATTGATTTCTCATCATTGCAGTTTTTTACTTAAAGCCAAATTCCCACAGTTCACTTTGCCATTCAATTCATACGATGTCAATAAAATAAGAAACCAACTGGTTAGCAGAACACATTCAACCCATGTATTCATCATATCCACAGTAGTGGACAACAAAATCACCAAACTGAGCATTCCTTCCAAGAGACAGAACATGCAAGGCAAAAAAAAAAAAAA
This sequence comes from Thymus mandschuricus, assembly GCA_029379335.1. Taxonomy (NCBI): domain Eukaryota; kingdom Viridiplantae; phylum Streptophyta; class Magnoliopsida; order Lamiales; family Lamiaceae; genus Thymus; species Thymus mandschuricus. Next base: position 31,487,201 of record CM057072.1, read on the forward strand.
AGATTAGCAATGGATCAAGAAAGACTCTTTCATCCAAGAAGGCAAAAAAAAAAAAAAAAAAAAAAGAGAAATTAAATTTAAGACAGAAAAGAGGTCACCCGATTTCAGTGTAACTGGGCCTCTCGATATCAAGTGATTTGCGGCAAATATCATAGATAGCTTCATTGTCAAGAAGCACAGCAACATCAGTGTGCTCAAGGAGAGAATGGGTGGACAGCACACAATTGTAGGGCTCAACAACAGCAGTAGAAACCAGTGCGCACCTCATCAATCACAGTGCAAGAGATTAGGGAGGATAATATCACGTAATACCAAATTATCAGAAACGTATATTAGTATGAAAAGTAGTACTAATAACATATCAACATAAAACACTGGCCGAATATCCATTTCAAACAGAGGAGATATGGATCAAGAAAGACTCTTTCATCCAAGAAGCCAAAAAAAAAAAAAAAAAAACAGAAATTAAATCTAAGACAGATAAGAGGTCACCCGAGTTCAGTCCCCCTAGTTCGATTCCTTCTTCGTGTGCATCACCTCCGACGGCGCCTCCTCGGAGCTCCATGCGGCAACAGCTCCGGACCCGTGGTTCATCCAGCTTGGCAGGGTACGGTAAGCCCAACGGGGGAGGCGGCGAAATATCTTCGGATCACAGCCATTGATAACCCTAGGTCGGGAATACGCCGCCGGAGAAGGTGAGTCCGTCGGGGGCAGGATTTTGACCGTGGGGGTAGGCGGCGCCGTCTCTGATTTTGCCGCCTCTCCTTCGAATTCTTCATCAAGATCCAGCTTTGCCCCCCTAGCCCCGCCCTTTAAACGGTGACAACGACGACGGACAGATCTAGGGTTTTTCTGTTTACGGGAAGGCGCCCGTTTCACAGAAAACCCTAAACTTACGGGGCTGAAGGAAGGTGGAGGCGGGGAGAAATTAGGGTTAAAGGAGCCCAGATCTGGCTGCGACGGCTCAGATCCGGTGAGAGGTTGCTTGCGTTCTGCCTCCCTCTCAAATCTAGGGGTATATGGGTTTACAGGAAGAGGGAAGTGATTCATGGTGTTTGCTGTGGGAAGGTTGTGCGTCGGAGTGAGATGGCGGACGGAAAAGAGGTGAGGCCGTCGGGGAGATGGTGGTTCGATTTCTGCAGAGAGTCGGAGGTAGAGAGAGAGAGGGAGGAGAGAAATGTGTGAAGAAAATCGATGGGGTTGGCGTATAATGAGAAGGGAATTAGGGTTAGGTGTGTTTTGGGTTGGGCTGGGATTAATTTGGGCTGCATTTAATTTGGGCTTAATTGTGGGTCATTAACTGAGAAGTGATGGGCTGAATGACACTAATTTATTTCCTTAAAAGGAAACGGGACTAATAAACGAGACGGACTAAAGAGGAAAGCGGGACTAATTATATGAGATGGAGGTAGTATTAGTTAGGAAATTTCTTGTGTTTTTTCGTCATGACTAATCATCAAAATCCATGCTTATGGCTTTACTTTCCATGCTTAATGTCCCATAATTTCACTCTTATATACTGTTTAACACATAGTTATAGAGTAGATCTTTTGTGGTTTTTCATCATAACTTATCATCAATTTCATGCTTATGGCTTTACACTTCCATGCTTAATGTCCCATGATCTCACTCGCGCGTCGTTTAATATGGAGTTATAGAGTAGATCTTTGTGGTTTTTCATCGTAACTAATCATCAAAGTCCATGCTTATGGCTGTATATTTCCATGCTTAATTAATGTCCCATAATTTCACTCTTATATAGTACTATATAATACAAATTATATATAGTTTGAATGATCATGCTATAGTGAAAATGAGAATTGTGTACATGCATGGTTACCTAGCTATAAGCATTAATTTAAAGGTTATAGCATATACCAATGTGGTTTCATAAATAGCATAATATACTCCCAGTATCAAGAATCGAAAAAGCATGATATTTTAAACCTTAAGGATGATGTCTATTTGTATCTTAAGATAGATCATGTTCATACTTATAGTATTTGAATTTCAGCCTTACGACATTTTGAATTGTCTTTCATATAGAAATAGATTATTGTGAAAGTACAAAAAAAAAAAAAAAAAAAAAATTCAAATAAAAATTAAGGTTTATATTGAAATAAATATGCTTACAAGCTATGATAAGCATGATAATGCTTTAAGCATAAAATTATACATAAAACTATAAATTACTTCCTCTGTCCCATCGCTTGATATCATTTATCGAATAGATGTCTTATATTTAGTGGGATAAAGGGAGTATAAGATTATATTTTTTTTTTCAATATTTATACTTAGTTTTTGATGCTTAAAACTAAGCACATATGCATGCATATAATTAACCAAACAACGTTCAATACATACAATTAAATATGATTCTTTTAATTTTTTTAATTAATTTTGACGCTTAAAACCAAGCGCATACATGCTTATTACTTGATCAAAAAACAACGCTTAATACATATAAGTTTCGTGTGACAACATGCCTCACATATTATACATATATTAGACCTTGTCGGAAATTTAAACCATGTCGGATACAACTAAATCTTGTGAGAAAGACTTCATGTATAAAAAAATATTTAATCAAACATAGTATTCAATCACATTTAACGAATTTTGGAGGATGAAAAATAAAAAGAATAATTCCGATATTATCAGATATAAATGACTGATAGAATCCCTTAATTTTAGGGATGTGAGAGAATAACAATTATTAAGAAATGTTAATTTGACAAGTTTACCCCAAAATTAATTAACTCAACGCAGTTTTCATTAGTTAGTCAACATTTTCGGCATTCATCAACAACCACAGATCTGAAAAGATGGATGTACAGGATTTATTCTCATTTTTCACGTGAGAACTTGTTTCTTTCTATATGATACATCATATATATATATATATATATATATATATATATATATATAGGGAGTGGTTCATGTGCAAATAAATCCTTGCATGCTAAAATGCGAAAGATGCTTAAAATTTTACAAAATCATGCTTAAATCAGTATATATTTATGCTTACAACACCATTATGCTTTTTAATGTACAAATTCATGCTTAAACCTAGTCATGCTTATGATACTTTATAATCATGCTTAAATCAATTACAACCACAGATCAAATCAAGATCAATGGTCCAGATCTATTCTTATTTCTCACACCAGGACTTATTTCTATTATATATATATATATATATATATATATATATATATATATATATATATATATATATATATATATATATATAAAAGAATAAAAGGGTGAACTTTAAATATACCCAGAAATATAAGAAGTAGTACTTCTATACCCGCCATTTAAAAAGTATAACTTCTATATCCATTTTGCTTTGAAAAGTCATTACTGCCCTTTATACAATGAATCTCTCTTTGTTTTTGTATATTTCCACTCCAGCCATGCAAAACATTATCAGGCCCATCACTCTTCCGTAAAATTAAAATTTTTTGTAAAACCAACTTCATACCTTTTGACCGAGTTGTTGCCGGGTCCTATCCGTCTGAGTTTTACGGCAAACGCATTCCAACCACGCGGAGCACCGGATGGTTCCAGCCACGGATTCCTTCAACAGCAAACAGCACAGCCCTCGTTCGTTTCCTACCCGGGGCGTAGAGTATTTTGTTGGTATACAATAATTAAAATTTGGCGACAGGTGATGAGCAGAAAGCCCAAATTTTTATTAGGGAATTATAAACTATTTATTACATAAGATTATCTCCTTTTGGGAGGAGACAAACTTGCTTAGCTACCTATGGTAGCGGAAATAGAAACACTCATGCACTAAAAAACTGAAAAACTATTACAAAGTTTATTTATGAAGAAGGTAAAGAAAAGATTGATGATCTTTCTTCTGCTCCTTCCTTCTCTTTAAATAGATGCAAGATTGTATCTTCTCAATCCTGCATTATTGCCTCGGATCTTGCTGGCATATCCTTTCCCACCGAAAGGTGTATTATTGGTGGGGGTCTGCCTTTGTTCACCGGTCATTATCTCCACCGAAAGTGTTGATAATGCGTCTTGATAGATGGAGTCTGGGTCCTCCATTTTTGAATTCCACCAAAATTTTTGGTGAAATGTCTCTATCTTGCAGCCCACCCTTGTCGTCTTCTTTTTGGGTGGGGTTCCTCTTGTGCAGAGTCACATGACTCTATTATTTCTTGTTGGGAAAACTTTTCCCCGGGGCCCAATAATTGGCGAAAATGAGATTCTCATCCCATTTTTACTAATTATTTGATGGAATAATACTTCAAACAAAGAAATTATAGTCCATAACAATTTTGGGGCTGCAAATAGACCAAGATAAGGGGTATAATGGGCAAATGGGTATTAAAACTATGTTTTTTAAATAGTGGGTATAAAACTACTACATTTTATATTTTTGGGTATTTCTAATAATTAACACAGAATAAAACCTGAACTTATTCATACGTAATGTCTATATATAAATATTTACAACACTCCCCCTTTGACATTACGTTACGTTGTTTATGACTTGTTAAAAATTCCTCTGTAAAAACCTTATGGGGAAAAATCCGGTAGAGAAAACGAGTACATAAGATACATTTATACACATGTTGCATTAGTTGTCTCATTAAGAACCTTAACTAAAAAAATCCAATGAGAAAAAACCTAGTAATGGGAAAAGAGAAACTATTTAACTTTCACGACATAATTTTAAAGATTATATATTTCGGTCACGAACCTTCTTCAAAATTTATTCTCCAATAAAATATGTCGCTTCCTCTCAAGACAACAATCTCCTATATTATCTATTTCTCGTGTATAGATTTACGAGGATGTTTAGTAAATAATCTACAACATTATTACTTAACTAGTTTACTGCCCGTCGAAAATCGACGGGTGCAAATTATTTTTAACATTTAAATATTTTATCTGTAAAAATTATTTTAAAATATTTTATACTATGATTATCGATTTTTATGTACTTACAAACAATAAAAAGAATTTAAGAATATTAAATATGAAGAATCAATTCAATGCAGATTCATATAATATTTAAATCTTTGACGTTTAAAAAAGACTTATAAATCATATTGGTGCCGAAAACGACAAAGCCAAGTATCTCGTGAAATATAAAATATATATTTAAAAGTAATACAAAAATACTTATAAATGAAACAACATGAAAATTATATAGGAAGTTCGGATCAAAATAATATGCTCGGCTCCTCTTCTACAAAGCATTCATCGTTATTCTTATATAATGCAGTCATCGTCAATCTTGCATCTTACCAGTATTTTTCCTGAAAACAGATTTATTTATATCACACGGTCTCCAAGTTTTGTTATCATCATCTATATGTCAATGCAAAGTATATTCGATGGGTCAATATTTCATAGGAGCATGATGATGCACTCCTCTTGTCAAAAAGAGTTTGTAATAAAAAGAAAACGACAGTTATATCAAAATAAGTCAAGCCACCCGTTGTTTATTTTAATAATTGTTTATTGTAATAAAAACAAAATGTTAATATAAAGTTTCCCTTTACTCGTGTTTAAAATGTAATATTTTGATGATAGGTGCATTTGTATCTCGTCGAAATTTGATACGAATCACTTTATAATGTTATTTAAAAAAATTTATAAATGAAATTATTAAAATATGTCAAGTCGCCCGTTGTTTATTGTAATCAAATATAAAAGAAAAATATTAAAATAAGTCAAGTCGTCCGTTGTTTATTTTAATAAAACAAAAACGTCAAAGTGAGTCTCAAATAGTTATATTCGTTTTATCATGTCCCCGTTAATTGTGGTAATAAAAAACTATGTTTATAAGTAGGGATGTCAATGGGTCGGGTACCTGCCCATTAAGCACTTCCCAAACCCAACCCGTTGAGATTTCGTATACTCATACCCGTTCCAAATCCGTTTAAAAATTCAATTTAATACCCTTATACGGCCCAAAACCATCAAGTAATACCCGTTTATTACCCGTTAAACACAAATAAAATTAATAATACTATTTTTTTATAAAAAAATTATAATTTAAACGTGTGTATCTCAATAAACGCTAATGAACGATATACTAAATGTAAAAGAAATACTATCAAATTAAACGTTAACAAATAACAAAACTAATGATATATGTTTTTATTTTATCAAGTAGATTTTTTTGAGATATATCCTTGCAACTTTGTATATATTAATAAAAACCTTAAAATTGCTAATAGTAATCATTTTTTTAAATATAAATATAGTTTTTATATACTTGTGAAATATAGTATATATTTACCACATATATAAATGGGTTAGAGTAGTGGGTATCCAGATGTGTATATCTATACCCGACCCAAACCCGTTCTGCGTATCTACCTTATTACCCAAATTCGTTCCAAACCCAATTTATAATAGTACTCAAACTCGTCCCAATTAGATTTGGGCAAGGTGGGTACCCACGAAAACCCGACCCATTGACATCCCTATTTATAAGAGTAATATTTCAATAATAGATATAAGTAAATTCGACATGAATAATTAATTATTTGGTGCTATTTTTAAGCAAACATAAAAGGAAAATATTAAAATAATTCAAGTTGCCCGCTGTTTATTCTAATAAAATAATAATGTCGAACAAACATAGAAAATATTAAAATAAGGTGTCATCATTTCAAGGAGCGAGTTAATTGTAATAATAAAAAGTAATAAGTTAAGTAATCCGTTGTTTAATTTTATAAAAGAAAACGTCAAATAAGTTCTCAAATGGTTATATAGCAAGTTTACCTGTCACAAAATTCAACCTAAATAAATTTATATTGTTTTATCTATTTATTTACAGTGATTCTATTATTTTTTCTATTATATGGAATTGTAATTGTTATTGTTATTTTATTATAAAAAAATAAATAATATATTAAAATCTGTTTTTTTATTAGAATAATATATTAAAATTTATTAATGTATGAATAGAATAATATTAAAGATAACATAATAATATTATTATAGATTTTAATAATAATTATAGAATAATTAGATAATATTTTTTATTATAAATAAAATGAATTTTAGATAAATAACATGATTTTAAACTACATTATAAAAATATAAAAAGAATAATTATTTTATAATACGTGATTGTTGATATAAATACAATACATTATTTGATTTTTTATTATTTTATGTAATTAATCTATATAAATTACATGGGATATACATAAACGATTTACAATATTATATATACATGATTTACGCAAAAAAATATATATAAAAATAGAATTTTTAGATAAATAGGAACGGAGAGCATAGGGAGCGCCACGTAGGCACGTGAATTAACGTGGGGCTCCGAATCCGCTTTGCTATTATATATAAAAGGATATACATTTGTAACAATAGTTCTTCTAAAATTCATGTATGTAACATACCATTATGATATAAGTCGAATTATGACGGGATTATACATATCATTAAACAGTTACTCTTATCATATTCTTTTTTATTATCATAATTAAAATTATTAATTAATAATATATAGTTATGTAGTTTATATTAAAATTTTACGTAAAATCAAAATAAATTGAATTTTGTTATAAATATATTTATTTATATATTAGTGGACATTACTTGTTGGATAAGATTAGGGTTTTCTCCTCTGTACTTATATATATCCATTATCTTTGTAACTGAGACAAACGTATATTGGAACCGCCGCCTTTTCTGCTTTCCTCATATTTTCTCTTCTTCGTGTTTTCTTCTCTTTTCTCCTTTGGTTGTTCCCTCGATCTTTACTTTACAACACGTTATCAGCACGAGTCTCTACCAACTGAGCAAATCCTGAAATTGGGGTACGCAACATCGCGATTGAATAATTGAGGTATGTAACATCGCGATTGAATAATTGGATTTGTCGAATTGTTTTGGATGCATTCGAAATTTGCTATTTGAGCATAAATGGATTTTATAATTCAAGATCAATTGAGAATAATCGGTTGCCTAGTACTTCGTAGATTTTTATGCTTGATTAGGCCAGTTTCTCTTATATGAAACCAATATATGCTCCGTGTATTTGTGAAATTAGGATTAGTGTGGCTCTCGACTCTCGAGAGAAATCAATATATGCTCCGTGTATTTGTATGAGCATGAATTTGTTGGGTATTAATGCTTTACGCGAATAAGTATCGATATATTAATTATTCACGTTTTATATAATACTCAACCTTCTCCCTCGTATATTCGCTTGCGTGCCGTTTATATAATTAGGATGTGATTTAGCATTGAGCATATACATCGTATTGTTTACATGAAAATTTGGCATCTCGTATCTTCTATGAACTATTTATTATGTCTGACAATTTATTTGTATGAGATTTAAAGTCTTGTGCTTAATCTTAGTACATTAGTTTATGCCCTTTAAATGTATCATGATATACTTTATGGCTAGTAAGCGGAGATTAGTCGGTTCGCATTATAAGGCTATTTTTATCTCATGACTTTAGATTATATTCTACTCATGATATTGTAATTAAGGAGATGACATTGTAACAAAAAGCTCACATAGTTCTCCCTTAAGTATATAATTATTAGATTGTGTATTCTTGAAGTAATACATAGTTAAATAAAATGTATACATGGTTTTTGATTATCTTCACCTTCATTAGAAGTTAATTGCGGTCAAGTGATGCCTGAAGCACACTATTACTTATTGAAATACTCAAGGGAATGGTGATAAAAAATTTCTAATATAGTTGAAGGGGAGTGAGCTAATTAATCAGGTCATGAATATATTTATTCTCCTATAACATATGATCCTGAAGATTATGAATCATATTGATTAGTTTCTATAACATATGATCCTGAAGATTATGAATCATATTGATTAATTTCTATAACACATAATCCTGAAAGATTATGAGTTATATTGATTAGTTTGACTGCAGCAAACGTATGATATGTAAAAGTAGAGCATCAAAATAATATTTTGGAGAATATTAATTTTGTAACTCTTTCTAAAAAGAGGGGAGAACTGCAAGAATTCAAATAACAATATCCCTATTGTCATCTCTAGAAGAGCTACATTCCCTATTGGAGAGCACATTAATTTTCCTTCACGGGATAGTAATCTAATGATAATCATGTTGCGAATAATTTAATATTTCAAAATACCCAAATCATTTTCAATTATCTATAGCATGAGTATTTGGGTTCCCCCACATATAGTTAGTGCGTGATAATATAAATCATCATTTCCCCATCTGCTATCTCTTCTGTAGCCACCAAAACGTACCTACAAAGGCTCTAAGAACAGTTTTTGTGTATACTCCGTCGAAATTTAATTATCGAATAGAGACAAATATTGGGGATCATCTTTGAAATTGTATAATCCCTACTTTGGTAGGTAGATGTAACTCAACACGTAACACAGACAGTAACACAGTTGAGAACACAAGTTGGTAACCAAGTTCGGTGATAAACGCACCTACGTCTGGGGGAAGCTATTCCAAGAAACAATTCACTATGATGAGTATAAGGGATACAAGACTCGTGAACGTCAGCCACACTGAACGTTCTCTCCTCACCCGACTCTACTCCTCACCAATGAATCCTCGGTAAACTCTCACTAGTCTACCCAAACACTTTTCACAGAATTGAAAAGATGAAACCCGTCCTTGAACGTGGAACGTTCAAAGAATTACAATCACTCACCAATAAACTAACTACCCCAACTATTGATGAATGAAAAGAAAAACTTAACTCTCGAACACGAAGAAGACGAGCTCTCAATAATGTATCAAGACGCGCAGCGGCACCAATGAGATCTTCGTGCTTATATACTTCTCGCGCATAACCCTAAGAAATGATTAAGGCATATCTTGAAAAGATATCCTTAATAGGGTAAACATAATCTTCATGCAAATCTTCTCATTTATGCGAGAATATAATATAAGGAACAAATCCTTGCGCCACAAGGATTCCATACCAACGAGAATTCCTCCGCATACATAAAAACATGCCATATAAAATACTCCATGCAATCCATGCAGCAACAATCTCCCCCTTGGCATTTTATGTATGCAATCACACACAACTCACACAACTTCTCCAAGATACAAAGCACCCAATGCAAAATCAAGTAGGCAAGGAGCGCACCCACATAACCATACCCGAATGCATAGTGCAGAAAAAAACTCCCCCTTGCTTCAAGAACTCTCATATATGTAGTACTAGCCGAGCTCACCCGAACTAGAATACACACATATAGAGAGTATATAACTCCATAACACCACTTAGAACACCACATATAACACCAGCTGATCAAAATATGCTTCACCAGAAAAACAAGCATCATTAGCAGCAAATGCCTATTTACTATTACAGTCCAAGAACTGAATATTCATATCCACTCCATCAGCAATAACTAGAAAACCAACAAACTGTCCAGCCAACCAACAACCAGAATAGTGTAATAACAACCATATCGAATCATCAGAGCAAAAAACAAAAAATACCAACCTATACTCCCCCTTGAATGCAGACATGAAATGCCAAGCTAAGGCAGTTCTGCATCAATCTCCTCATCTACGGCCTCATCATCATCTGCACCAACCGCAACACCAACATCAGGAGCATGAGCACCAGCAGCTCCCCCTTGCGGTGAACCACCAGCCAGGATGAGCAAGTCCTCAATTTCCTTCTTCTTCTTAAGCAGCAGCCGAATCTGCTCACAAGTGGATTCATATTCCAAGGATATTGCTTGGAACATGAGCTTGGAAATCACAGGTTCATAATGGGGAGGAGCAGGGCCGAAGGGCAGCTGAATATCATCAATATTCTCCTCATGAGGCATCGAGGAAGATGATGCCTTCTCTGTTTTCATGCTGAAAGGAGGAGACTCAGCTTCAACACCAGTCTGAGCCTTAGTGAATCTCATGAAAGGAGCAGCTGGAGCCTTTGCACCATCAGGAATTTCAAACTCCACGAATTTGCAAATGTAGGCATACAAGAATCGAGGGAAGCAGATAGCTTTATTTGCAGAAACCACCTTCTCAGCATGCTCTACAAGAGCATCAAACACCAACCTTCCAAAGGACACAGGAAGTCCTTGACCAACCTTGTACAGCAGCGTTGCCAGAGAGAGATTAACATATGTCTTGTGGGTCGTAGGCACCCAATTTCTGTTGGCAATGTAGTACAATGCTTTGTACTTAGGGGACATGGCAGAGGCCCTCAGTTTCTTAGCCTTAACAGGCCACTTAGCACCCTTTTTGTCCAGCAAAATAGCAGCAATTAGATTGGCATCAATGGGCTCTAAACATTCCCTCACCACTTCACCACATACGAATGCATCAATCAAGGAAGGAGAGAAGTTAAAGAATTTTCCCCGAACGAATCCACGATGATAATCAGGAGACTTAATGTCAAACATTGACAAACTCAGATTGGAGTAGAACTCCATGATAACATCCTTCACCCAACAAAAACCTTCATCTAAGGTAGTCAACAGCTTGGCATAAAAAATGCAATCAAACACCCCTGCCCTACGCAGATCAAACTCCCTTGCAGGCTTATCCACTATGATAATTTTTTCAGATTTAATCTCCCAAAACTTTGCATAGAAGGCATCACGAAAAATCGGCATAAATTTATATCCAGCAGGCAGAGAAGGAGCTTCTGTACCTTTCGAAGAAGAGGGAGGAACAACATCTTCTTCATCGGAATCACTGGGAACGGGAACCTCGGCATCAGATTCCGAGTCCAAATCAATCACTGGCTTCTTGCCTTTCCCCTTGACAGACCTCTTCTTGCCCTGAACAGACGCAGGAGAAGAAGCTTTTCTCTTCCGATTCGAGGCTGAACCAGAAACACTGAGAGGCACACGAGCTTGAGACCTCGTCCGACGAGCGACGCCAACAGGGGGCGGCGGAGGAGGAGGGGACTTGTTCTTCCGCGCAACCTGCTTAATTTTTCTTCTTCCGCTGAGGGGGCTCCACCGAAGAAGCAGAGACAGAAACCTAGGGGAGGGTTCTGACGGCGGCGGAGGAGGAATGAAATCATCACCGAATAATGGATGAAGGGGCTCCTGGGTGACCTCGTCCCTGGGCGGAGATGGAGGAACGGAATCACGGCGAGGAGATGAGGGAGCAACCTCCTCGACTAACCCGACGCCGTACCACGGCAACAGAGGGGTTCTGGGCGCAGGCTGGGCAGCCGCAAACAGCAACTCAAGATCAATACCCTCTGAAAGCGCGAAAGAAACCATGGTTGCAGCACAAACACCAGAAGAACGGCGGAGAGATGGAGAGAAAAATGGGCGAAACACAGCGACTTACGGCGGAGGAGAGCGCAATCAGAAAAGCCCTAGCCCAATTCGAAAAGACTGAGATAATGAACACTGCAGCAAGCCAGCGACGGTTCAAATTCCAAAGCATCAACAGTAATAGCAAAAGGGCGCGCAGAAAAATAGCCCTCTTTCAACTGACAAAAATTCCACGTCAGACAAGTACCCAAAAGATAACACCAAACATAACACCACCCATCACACCAAGAAATCAAGTAATATATGAAATCAAATAAACATAATCTGAGCAGCTCAGATTATACACATCCCAAGTGACTTTCGAAGAGCCTCAAACCTTTCTCCATCTAAAGGTTTGGTAAAAATATCCGCCACTTGCACTCGAGTAGAAACATGCTGGAGAGATAAAGTCTTGTTTTCAACAAGATCTCTAATAAAGTGATGTCTGATCTCTATGTGTTTGGCCTTTGAGTGACTGACTGGATTTTTGGAAAGATTGATAGCTCCAATATTGTCACAGAACAAGACATACTCTTTCTCATCAATCCCATAATCATACAGCATCTTGGTCATCCAGATCAACTGAGTGCATGCACTCCCAGCTGCTATATATTCAGCTTCCGTAGAGGATAGAGAGACACAATTATGTTTCTTGCTATGCCACGAGATTAGATTATCTCCCAAGTAAAAGCATCCTCCAGTAGTACTCTTCCGATCATTTGGATTTCCAGCCCAATCTGCATCACTGTATCCAGTAAGCTTCAGAGAACTTCCCTTTCCAAACCATATGCCAATCTTGCATGTTCCTTTCACATATTTTATAATGTTCTTCACAGCCTTGTGGTGACTTTCTTTAGGATTTGATTGAAATCGCGAGCAGACCCCAACACTGTAAGCAATATCTGGTCGACTGGCTGTTAGATACAGTAGACTACCAATCATACTTCTGTACACTGTTTGTTCCACCGGTTTGCCTTCTCCTTCTTGAGTCAGCTTGACTGATGTACCCATTGGTGTCCTCTTCGCCTTAGAATTCTCCATACCAAACTTTTTTACCAGATTTTCAGCATACTTCTCCTGACTCACAAAGATTCCATCTTCACATTGCTTGACTTGAAGCCCCAAAAAGAACTTTAGTTCTCCAAACATACTCATCTTGAATTCAGAAGTCATCAATTTCACAAATTCATTCACCAGAGTCTCTGATTTGGAACCGAAGACAAGATCATCAACATACACTTGAACAATAAATATGTAACCTCCTCGATGCTTTACAAACAATGTCTTGTCAGCACTACCACGAACATATCCCTTCTTCAGGAGAATGCAAACGTGTTGTACCAAGCTCTGGGAGCTTGCTTCAATCCGTATAGAGCCTTGTTCAACCTGTACACATACTCTGGGTGCTCGGGGTCTTCAAAACCCTTCGGTTGCTTAACATATACCTCCTCTTCTAAATTTCCATTCAGAAAGGCACTTTTGACGTCCATCTGGTATAGCTTGAAATCCAAGCTGCTAGCCATACCCATCAAAAATCTCACAGACTCCAATCTGGTAACTGGAGCAAAAGTCTCCCCGTAGTCAATGCCTTCTTCCTGTGAGTATCCTTGAGCAACCAATCTGGCCTTGTTACGAGTGATGTTCCCTTGCTCATCTGTCTTATTCTTGAATATCCACTTCGTCCCAATCACATTAGCACATTTGGGAAGAGAAGTTAGATACCATACATTGCAACGCTGAAATTCCAAGAGTTCTTCTTGCATGGCAGCTATCCAGTTTTCATCCTGGAATGCATCATTGACGTTCTTGGGCTCAATTTTTGAGACAAAACACACGGTTGCTATGTGGGAAACCAACTTCTTGAAGTCTATCTCTCTCTTCCTGGTTTGCATCCCATCATTAATATGTCCAATCACATCTGAAGCTGAGTGATTCTTATGGACTCTTGTTTCGGCAATGTCTGAGGTACCAGTTGGAGTACCATCTTGAGTACCCTCCAGAGTCATCTCCTCCACTTTGACATCCTTCTCCTTACTAGGACTCTGAGAACTCTCTGCAATACTGGTAATCAGGACCTCTTCTTCAGTACTTACATCGCCTTCCACTGAGTCATCAAAAGTAACATTAATTGACTCAATAACAGTGCTTTGATTTTTCAGGTACACCAATAACCAACCGTTTTTGACTTTTGAAAATCAGGTCGATCTAAAGGTCGATTGTCAAGGTCGATCTTTATCAGAGACAGGTTGATCTATCAAGCTCGTTTGGGAACAAGCTTGATTTATCAAACTGTGCTTATGCGGAAGTTGGTGGAGGTTGATTAACTCTTTGAAAAATCTTAGATAGCAGGTTGATGCGTGATATGCAGGTTGATGCTTGTCAGTTTGATAATGAAATGAAGGGCAATAAATAAAGAGAGAGAGAGAGAGAGAGACACAACGATATAGCGTGGTTGGGAGAAACCCTCCTACGTCCACGTCAGGTCGACTCGACCTGAGAATCCCTTTACCTTTGGATTCAACCTCTCTCTTATTTATACTAACTGAGTATCAGTTCTAGATACAATCTAACCTGAATATATCTAGACACGAGTTTTGGGTCGTGACCCTTACAACCTTTCGTACTAAGAAGTACAAACAACCTTTCACTTTTACAGAGCTTGACTAACTCTATAATGGCGAAAACACAAACAAACTTTCTAACTTCGAACGGGTCGGAGAAGAAGTTGTTGAATCAACGACAAGCAGCAGTGAACGCTTCGTCGTTGTGGTGTTTATCGGATTCGGAAACCTCTCTTCGTCAAGTGTTTGGGAAACTAATGGGATTTCGAACACTTGAATGGATATGAACTTGAGAGAGGTTTTGGGCAGAGATTTGACGTTGATAGCTTGAGTTTCCCGTGCTTGAATCCGATAATGGCTGAAGTATTTATAGGCAGTTTTGAAAAACTAGCCGTTGGAGTCAGGCTGACGTGGCACTAGCCGTTGGAAGCTGACTCACTTCTAGCCGTTGGGAAAGTTCGTCCTTGCTGGCACACCACGTGGCAAGGATCAGGTCGTGAAGCTCCATGAAGGCGGAGCATCGACCTTGATATGATAATCCAGCACTTGAAATCTTCTAAGGCAATGCAGGCTGGAAGCTTGATAAGGAAGGTCGATAGACAGGCTGATGATCCAGCTCGATCCAAATGAGGCAGGCCGTATAAACGACCTTTCTCTTACAGGGTGGATCGAACTTGATTCTAGACTTTATAGAGCATCGACCTGCACTAACAGATAGCAGGTCGATCTATCGGCCTTAACCCTAAACAAGTAAAATATGCCTAAGTGTGGTTTCGATAAACATCATCAAAATCAAACTGCAAAGGGGTTCCCAACAATTTCCCCCTTTTTGATGATGTCGAAACCAAACACTTTACAAATAATTCCTTAGATTTTAAAACAATGAAAGATCGATTAACCATTAAGGTTGATAAGGAATTATATGAAAGGCAGATAATAAAGCAATGTAAATAAAGCAGTAAAGGTAGATGCCTGGACAAAGAGATATTGTCGTCAGGTCGAAAGATGATTTTTGCTTCATTCAGCTTGATAGCGTACTTTACATTTGGAGATTACAAACTGTGCTACGAACTTAAATGAATACAGAAAATATACAAAATCATCTAACTACATCTGCTGCAGCTTGGCACGGGCTGCAATGCGCTCTTCCTGGATCTGCTCCCTCGACTTCGCGTTCATGCTTGCGTAAATTCCATCCCTGATACGACGAAAGTCAGGATCGGAATTTGACACATTGACGTTCAGGCCGATGGCGGTCTGTGCGATGTATTGGTCAATTCGGGAGTAATCCAAGTACCCCGAATTACCAAGAAGCAAGGGCGTAAAATATTGCTTTGCTGGAGCCCTTAACATCGCATCGGCCTCTGCAGCCTTCTTCCGAAGCTCACCAACAAAATCTTGGTGCGGGAATTTAAGCATGTAGGCTGCATAGGCATCGTCATCGTCTTCCGGAAGGGAGGGGTCATGGATCTAGTAGTGGAGGAGGATGAAGCAGCTGTTGAGCTCCCGCAGCAGGGCGTTCTGCCTTTCGTCGAGCCACTCGACGGCCTGCTGCTGGATTCCAGCTTCCAAATGAGAGCAGAGGCGGACTGGCTGATCCAATCCAACTCCTTCTTCCTCCTTGCTTCAGCAGCCCGGCGTTCGGCCTTGAAACGCCGCTGCTCTTCTGGATTTGCGGCCAGCTCCGGCGTCGCTCCGGCCAGAGTCATAGCAGATATTAGCTCAGCCTCGGCAGCCAATCGAGCTTTGGCGGCGGCGGCCTCGGCAGTAGCAGCAGCGGCCATGGGATCGGCCTGGAAGGCGACGGCCTTGGAGGAGGCGGCCTGGGAGGCAGGCTTCTTTTGAGGAGGCGGAGGAGGAGGAGGGGGAGCCACAGAAGTTGAAGGAATTTTGGATTTGGGGGTCTTCTTCTTCCTGGCGGCGGCGGCGGCTCTTTCTTCTTCCCCCTTTTCGACATCATCAGAAAGGGCTCTGATGAGGAAAAGAAGTGTCGCGTCCTCCTCCTGCAGCTTGGTCACGGCATCCCTCAACTCCTGTTGACCATTGAGAAGGGAGGAGAGAGTGCCGTGAATGGCGTTGATTTGCATGTTGGAGGTCGATGCCGAGTTAGTGATTGAAGAAGTCAGGTTGGTGACTCGCTCATCGACCTTGGCCAGGTCTTCCAACACTTCCCCGATCTGGTCGCGAGATGCCATGTTTAGTTCCTCGAGCTGGCCCGGCAGGAGCTTGTCAGTATATTCCTTCAATAGCTTCACGGCAAAGTCCGTGACACGCTCCCTGGCAGCTTCATCGGCCTGGATCTTGGCATCTTTCACAATATCGACCCGGGCCTCTGCTACGGCCTGCTTGATTTGCTCGGGAAGGTTGATGATGATGGACTCGAGCTTGGCAGAAATGGTATCGATCACGACCTCCACATCAACCTTTGAAATTTTGGGAGACAGAGCAGCAGCATCAAGAAGCTGATCACCACCCTCATTCCTGGGTGGCGATTGCTCCGGAGTTTGAATCACTTCAAACTCGTCTCCAACATCAGCAGCGGAGTTGTAGAGGGCGCGGGAGAGAGTGTAGAGAGGGCGAAGGTCGATACCCAGAACCTTGGCCTCGACCTTCATGCGGCGCAGTACTAGAGATTGGAAATTGGAAGCCGCATCCTCCACACTGTAGAAGCCGAACTCCGCTTCCAGCGCCAACTCCTCGACCTTCAGGTCGTCGAGGGTAACGACCTGTAGGCTGTAGTAAGGCCTCGAATACATAATAGTAACTCGACTTACAAACCAGATAGAACTGGAGGCGAGTAGCGAGGTCGAGGGACTTAGGGAGTTGAGCTATCCCCGGCATCAGGTCGATCACCTTCAGCCTAGCCTCGGCCTTCATGGAGGCCACCTGGGAATGAGCAGCAGACATCGGCTGCTCTGAAAATGGCTGGATCGGCAGCACGACGTCTTCCTCCACGGGCACATGCCGAAGGGGGGAAGACTGGGAATCTTCCGCAGTGAGATCCTGGATCTCTACAGATCCAGCTCGTTGGACCGGGGGGGACCTCACAGGTGAGGGAACAACGACCTGTGGAGAAGATACAGGGCGTTGCTTCGAGGCGGACGGCTCGGCGGCGGAACGGATTGGAGATGGAGTCCGTTCGGCTGAATGAGAGGGCGATGGAGAGGGTGATGGCTCCCTGTGAGGTGCAGATTCCTCGAACTGCACGGGGAGAATCCTGTGAAGCGGCCTGGGCGGATCTCCGGAGGCCGACTGCGTCCTCCGTGGAGGAGTCTTCTTCACAGGTTGAGACTTCTTGACAGGGCGAGAGGGAACCAGGTTGACATCGGCCTTCCTCTTCTTTTGAGTGGGTCTAGCTGGAATCCTCCAACCGACCTTGGATTCGCCGGTCTTGGCGAGGTGCGCCCTGACATTGTCTGGGGAGTTATAGAAAATCTGCGGCGCCACCCCTATCGCCATCTCCAGTTGGTGGAGATCTTTTGGAATGAACAGAGGGGGGAAGGCTGGCTCATTGGACCATTTCCTATTTTTGAAGTAGGAAATGATAATGCAGGTGGCCTTCGTCCCAAGGCGAATCGGCCTTTTCTCGTTGTGAAGCTGCACCTTCACCACGGCCTCTCCCTCTGTCTCGCAGACGATCTGCCTGGCTTCTTCCCAGAGCAGGGAGACCATTAACTTGGCCCAACTAATGGGCAGGTCGAGGATCACGGCCGCCATTAATTGAAATTTCAATGGGGTGACCTGGTCGTGATTCCCGATGTGCCCTAAGAAGCACTTCTGCACGAAGTCCATCAAGAGGCGGTATTTGGGTCGGAGCTCGTTCCTCTTGAAGGATATCGGCACGTACTGCCTTTGCTCAATCAGCACGCGGTCTGCAACCTGCTGCAGTTGATCTCGAGATATTTCAGAGAGCTGCATCGTCCCTCCTTCCCCAATACCAAAAGCAGCCTTCACGGCATCAAGAATGTTGATGGTGATCATGGCCTTCTGGGTTCCGAGGGAGACGGTGTGGGTAGACACGGAATCGCCTTCATTCCAATTGTAGAAGAAAGCACCCACAAGCTTGGGAAGACTCTTCGCCGGCCGGGTGGAGATAATCTGATGGAAGGGAAAGCACGTCTCCACCAGGGCGAACATGGAATCATGATCGTGAAAATCGAAGTTTTCGCGCACCATGTAGGGCTCGAATTTGATGCGAGCCGTCAAGTAGTCCTCAATTTCCGACCACTGCATTTCCTTTCGACCGGAAGTTGATTGTTCAGTCATTGTTGTTTTTCCTGCGATTTTTCGAGAAAGATTAGAAAAACAATGAAGAACTTGACAGAAAATCAAAACTTAATCGGTGAAAAGAACACAAACCACGGCTTGTGATTTGATACAGAGAGTGAGAAAGTAGAAAACAAAGAACACGACGGCGGCAGATTTTGCAGAGAATGGAGAATTAGGTTTTTCGAAGAAGATGATGAGAGTAAGTAAAGGTTTTGAGAGAAAACTGCATGCCATATATAGATATATCGAACGGTTGTGATTGTTCGAATTTGAAAAGGTTAAAGTTACAGCTTTAACTCTCATCCACACGATTGAGCGCGCGTGGAATGTGAAGCGGTTCACATCCGCGCGTGAGTTGAAATAGAACGTGCGAATAACTGCACTTTTTCAGAGTGACAGCAGGGAATTAAATGCAATCTCGGTCAATGTGTCAATATTTGACACTTGACTGGATGTTTTACAAAAATGGTAATCATTACTCCCCTTTTCCTTATTTTCTGCAAATTAACAGACCCTTAAATAATGTAAAGCATTGAGAAATAAATATCAGTAATAAATGAAGAGTTCAATGCGTATTAAAGAAGTCATAAGACAAAAGGGTGATACTGCCCTTTTGATTTCTTCCTTTGATTCCCCCTTCATTAATGTGGGGTTGCATTCAGGTTGATATCGGTCTGATGATATCGGCCTTGTGGCAAAGAATGGTCTGTCGAAATGATCGGCCTGGGGGAAGACATCGGCCTGGCGAAATAAACGCCCTGGTCATGTGATATCGCCCTGGCGAGATGAAACGGCCTGGACTTATAATATCGGCCTTTGTTCCCCCTCAAATGATGGATAATTTTGGCAGTGTTCCCCCTCAATTTGAGGAACACAGGTTGATATGTTGAATGGTCGACGGCCTTTTGAGAGAGAAACGGCCTGTTGATAGACACGGCCTGTTGATAGAGAAACGACCTGTTGATAGACACGGCCTGTTCATTTGGAAACAACATGCCAGCTTGTGAACATCCTGTTAGAGTAACGGCCCGTTGAGTCACGATCAGCCTGTTTAGTCACGAACGGCCTGTTCCCCCTTAATATCTGCCTGTCTAATTAGAGACGTCCTGTTGGGATGAAACCGGCCTGCGTAGACTATGAATGGCCTGCTTGTTGGTCCCGATTGTTGGTCCCGAACAAGCTTTTGAAAAAGGTGACACTGTTTAGAAGATATTGGCCTGTAGGCTTACGATCGTCCTGATGACTCAACATTCAATAACCCTAGCTTTCCACATAGCATTTTGAATCTTTCTTCGGCTAGGGGTTTTGTTAGGGTATCAGCTCGTTGAATGTCAGTGTGTATCTTCTCAATAACCACATTCTTCTTTTCCACGTGATCACGAATAAAATGATGTCGAATATCCACGGGCTTGCATCTTGAATGGAGAACAGGATTTTGAGTAATGGCGATAGCACTCGAGCTGTCGCAGAATATAGGCACTTCACTGACTTCAACTTCATAATCTTTGAGTTGTTGTTTGATCCACAAGATTTGTGCACAACAACTTCCTGCGGCCATGTACTCGGCCTCTGTGGTGGAGGTGGCTACTGAAGTTTGTTTCTTTGAAAACCACGAAATCAGCTTGTTTCCGAGAAAGTGACAAGTACCCGAGGTAGATTTCCTATCGAGCTTGCACCCTGCATGATCAGAATCTGAATAACCTGTAAGCTGCAAATTATCATCACAAGGATACCAAAGACCTAAATTTGTGGTTCCTTTGATGTAACGAAGAATTTTCTTTGCTGCTTCCAAATGGGATTCCTTCGGATTAGCTTGAAATCTAGCACACACTCCAACTGCAAAAGTGATATCAGGTCGACTCGTAGTTAAATAAAGTAATGAACCAATAATACCCCTGTACTGTGTTATGTTGGCAGGTTTTCCTTCGGGATCTGGGTCGATCTTCCCACCAGAGAGCATAGGTATTTTGACAGGCTTGCTGTCTTTGACACCAAACTTGTCGACCAGCTCGTGTGCGTATTTTGTTTGGCTAATGAAGATTCATTCATCGGACTGCTTGACCTGCAACCCTAGAAAGAAATTCATTTCCCCCATCATAGACATTTTATATTTTTCTGTCATGAGGTTACCAAATTTTTCGCATAAATGGGAGATTTAGATCCAAAAATAATATCATCAACATAAATTTGTACTAAAAGGATATGTTCATTCACTTTGATAGTGAATAGCGTTTTGTCGACCGAACCACGCTTGAATCCAGATTCAATGAGAAAGGATGATAGCGTCTCATACCAAGCTCAAGGAGCTTGCTTAAGTCCGTATACGGCCTTATGAAGTTTGTAGACTTTGCTTGAATCACCCTCCTCGAATCCTGGGGGCTGTTCCACATAGACTTCCTCTTCGAAAATGCCATTGAGGAACGCGCTTTTAACATCCATCTGGTAGACTTTGAATCGTTGATGAGCGGCATAAGCTAGAAACAGCCTTATAGCTTCTAATCTTGCAACGGGGGCAAACGTCTCATCATAGTCGATTCCTTCTTGTTGACAGTAACCCTTGGCTACCAATCGGGCTTTATTTCTGACAACTTCTCCAGATTCATCTCTCTTGTTCTTGTAAACCCATTTGACTCCAATGATGCCCTGATGATAAGGACGATCAACTAGAGACCATACTTCATTTCTCTTGAATTCATTGAGTTCTTCTTGGATGGCTTGAATCCAGTCAGCATCACGAAGAGCTTCAATTGCATCTTTGGGCTCAATTCGAGAGAGATAGCAGCTTAGTAGCGTGCTTTCACCAATCGTCCTTCTTGTTCGCACTCCTTGGTTTGGGTTCCCAACAATGAGTTCTTTTGGATGAGCATCGATCCAACGTCTGCGTCGAGCTCTTTCTTCATTTGAAATGATTGGGTCGGGCTCATTAATGGGTTCGTCAAACTCCGGATGAGTTGAAGGTTGATCAGTGGGCACATGCTGTTGCTCGGGCTGTTGATCAGGCTGTTGTTCGGCCTGAATGTTGAGCTGCTCCATTGTGCTATCGAGCTGCTCAATTTGGGATGTAAGGTCTTGAACAGCATCAGTCTGGGGGACTGAGGGAGGGGGATCAGCCTGGTTAAGTCCGGCTGATGTATTACAGCTCGAAGTATCATTTGCATCACTTCCCCCTTGCTGTGTGACCTTTGGATCAGATTGATCCTCTTCCTCTTCCTCCAAGTCATTTGGAGTCCATACCAGCAGGTCGTCAATGGGGGAGTTAGACGGCCTGTTAGCAGCGTACTGATCTGTACCTGTACTTAACTCTCTGTACAGACAAGTAGATTCATCAAACACAACATGAGGTGTTACCTCCACAACTAGGGTTTTCTTATTAAAGACTCTATAAGCTTTGCTAACCTCCGAGTATCCTAAAAATACTCCTGGATCGGCCTTGCTATCAAAAGTCTTTAATTGAGATTTCCCATTGTTATGAATGTAACACAAGCACCCAAAAGCTTTAAAATACTTTAACCTGGGGAGCTTGTTGTTCCACAACTCGTATGGAGTCTTTCCATGTCGGGTAGTGATGATCGACCTGTTTTGGGTATAGCAGGCTGTGTTAACGGCCTCTGCCCAAAACTTCTTTGGAAGGTTGGTTTCATCCAACATGGTACGAGCTGCTTCCTTCAGCGACCTGTTACGGCGTTCCACTACGCCATTTTGTTGAGGTGTGCGTGCAGCTGAAGTTTGATGATGAATTCCACTCTTTGTGCAATATTCTTCGATCATCGCATTGATAAATTCGATGCCTCGATCAGATCGAATGGAGATAATGGATTTCTCCTTTTGATTGCACAGTTTGCTCAGCAGCGCAGGTAGCTTCTCCAAAGTCTCCTTCTTTTTGTACATGAAAATAACCCACGTAAATCTAGAATAATCATCTATAATAACGAGAGCGTATTTTCTACCGTTTATACTCAAGGGAGTGACTGGACCAAAGAGGTCGAGATGGAGAAGCTCAAGAATTCGATTTGAAGCTTGTGCCGTCACGCTTGGAAAGGATGATCTTGTTTGCTTTCCAGCTTGACAGGCTTTGCAGACGTGATCACGATCGAAGACTTGATCTGGCAGATCGTTCACCAGCTTGTTGCGTGCGAGCTTGTTGATGGCCTTGAAGTTCAAGTGACTCAACCTCTTGTGCCATAGCCAGCTTGTCTCGGAATCAGCCTTTGTGACCAGGCAGGTTTCTATCCAATCTGTCCATTGAACAATATAGAGTCTATCCTGCAAAATTCCGGTAAGAAGTGTTTCTCCTTCCTCATTTTTCACGAGACATTTGTTAGCAGTGAATTCTACTCGTTTACCATTCGAGCAGAATTGCGACACAGAGAATAAGTTATGATTAAGACCTTCAACATACGAGACGTTAGAAATAGTTGTTTTACCAACTTTTAGATCACCCTGGCCTCTTGTAAGTCCCTTAGAATTTCCTCCAAAGGTTACAAGTGGCCCGTCTCGTTCTTGATAATTTGATAGTAGCGTTTTGTCACACATCATGTGCTTTGAGCATCCACTATCAATGATCCATACAGCTCCACGAGCTGCTTGGCTCCTTCTTTGAGCCTTCCCAACCTGCAATTAGTTAAACTTAGCAACCCATTTGAGATTGAGTGCTACATCGGTTGCGGGAACGGCCTTTGGAACCCAGATCTGTTTCGTCGGTCTGCTTCTATCCGAGGCTGAGGACGAGGCAGTGGCGATCTTGGGCTTGGGAGCCTTGGGTTTCTTTGAGCGAGGGCGACGAGGTTGATTGGAGTGTTCTTCATAAAACCCAGGTTGATACTGCCAGTCTTGAAAATTTGACTTTGAGGATAGTGGCAGTAGCACCCTTGATAATCCGGGTAGAAGAACTGAGGATGATACGGCCTTTGATAGATTTGGCCTCCGTATCGCCCTTGATGAACAGCCTGTTTTTGATAGGTGGGGGCAGGTCGACGATGCTGAGCGGGTCGACTCTCTTTCTTTTGAGGAACATGTTGTTCCCTCTTGTGCTGCTTTAAGAGAATGGCTTGGGGCTGTCGAACTGGGTTCTTCAGCTTGACCATTTTATCTGGAAGAGCTTGATGAGCTTTCCGTACACTCTTTGATTTTGACTGCGCCTTCACGAACGTGATCTCACAGTCTTTATCTTTGCTTTCTTTGGATTTTCCATGGAATCCAATACCAGAGTGATCGTGCGGATTGCGTTGCATGGATTGGACTTCTTCCAGCTTCTTTCCGCTTTTCTTCAACTGACTCAAAGTGAGTTGAAGTTTTTCTTCCTTTTTCACTAGGAGCTCGTGTCGAACAATGATACGAGTCAACCTCGGCATGAACGGGAGGATGGAGCCGAGATGGACGTAAGTGATGAGGCAAGTGATGAGGAGCAGCAACTGTTTGAAAAGTTGGAAGAAGAAGAGGACAGCGAGGTCCGAAGTGGGGGAGAAAGGCCCAAACGCGTGTCTAAACGGCCCGCTAAGTTCGATGATTTTGTTACATAATCGGGCTCGGCCCGATTATCTATTTATCGAGTCTTTTATTTTGTGTAAATCTTTTTGGGTTTTCTTATTGGTTCTTTCCCGAATCGTACGAGTCGAACCAATCAGGGTCCTAGATTATATATAGTGGGATTAGGGTTTATTATTGATCATGAATGAGAAGAACCCTATTATTTTTCCCGCAATTTACTTCCCGCAATTCCTTTTTCTTTTCTTCTTGCGCATCGCCGACGTGATCGACGGGGAGAGCCCGCGACTGTCGTTTATCTTCTTCGGGTGTTCGGAGCGTTCGACCGTGATACGAGCAGGAGGCTCATATCAAACAACCAAGTCAGCCAACTTTGATGTAAGGCTGTGAATTTCGGCATCTTTGGTCTTGAGAGACTCGTCCTTCTCGAGCGCCCTGGTATCGAACTCCTTAACCCGTAAAGTCAATTCATCAACCTTTGCCTTTAGGGCTTCGATCTCCCTTTCATTTTCTTCATCGTAGGGAGAGAATCTTTCTTCTAATGCCAGCTTGTATTTTTCGTTTTTATCCATTAGCTCAGCATTATCTTCAACGACCTCTTTGAGTGTTTCCACGAGGTCGGCATAGTCATCGAGCTGTTTCTTGATTTCTTCCCAAGACACAGCCTCGGATAGGTCTTCATCACCCTCTTCTGCACAATCATCGTCAGAAAAAGAAAGTGAAATGGGTTGAAGATCTACCTTTGAAGATTCCTCGTTTTGTTGGTGCTCTCCAACGAAACATTCTTCATCATCACTTTCGTCGAAAGCGATGTAACCTTCGTCATCACTTGACGAACTGTCAGAGAGGTGAGCTTCCTTTGTTTCTTCGGTGATCATGGCAGCTCGTTGATCCTTAAGCTTCTTATCGTGCTTTGCACGGAGCTCGTCTCTCTCTGCCTTGGTAAGATCCGGGCAGTCGGTCTTGTAGTGACATGGCCTGCCACAATTAAAGCAACCACCCTCGGGTGTGTTAGAAGAATTGAGGGTTGAGGGTTTACCTTCTCCCTTTTTGTCAGGGCGGTCGTGATTGCGGTTTGAGAAGTTTCGCTTGTTATCACGATACAACTTTTTGTATTTGACAACCTTCCCTAGGAGCTTCTCATTTCTCCTAGCAGCTAGAGCATAGTCGAGAGTCATCTTCTCGAACTTCTTGACGATGGATTCGTCAATCGGACTTGGGGGTAGCAGCAGAGGCTGAGTTGGCATTGAAAGCCACCTCCTTGTTCTTTTCATCAGCCTTCTTGCTGGTGGAAGGCTGTGTTGATCCATGGATGCGGATCATCTCATAATCATTTCCGACAAGAATGTCGAAAAGGTCTTCAGTGGTGAGTGAGTTGAAATCCGATCGGGCTGGATGCATGGCAGCGTATACGTGCCAATTTGCAGGAAGGGCACGTATCACTTTAAGATTCTTCTCGCGCTGCGTATATTTGTACGGGTTGATTGCAGCGACTTCGAGAATAATCTCGGTGAAGCGAATTTTCACCGCTTCTATGGTTTCACCCGAAACCATCTTGAAGTCATCGAACTTGCTGCATGCCATAGACAGCTTGTTCTCCTTCATTTCCTCTGAGCCAAGGCTGATGGACCGGAGGGTGTCCCACATTTCTTTGGCGATTTCAAGATTTCGGATCTTGGCCAGGTAGACGCCCTTCACGGTGCTGGAGATGAGTCCCTTCGCGTAATCATCGAGGCTGGCCTCCTTCCTTTCCTCGGTTGTGTAGTCGTGAGGATTTTTGAGGACTTTCTCGTATGTAGCCTCCCCGGGGGCTGTTCCATCCACAATAATCTTCGCTGCATAAATGGGGGAGGGGCCATTTTCGATAATATCCCACATAAGGACGTGATGTGCCTTGAGACACATCTTGATTCGGAAGCTCCAGTCTTCATAGCCTTGAATGGAGAAGTCTTCACATACCCTGAGAAGAGAAGCCTGTTGGGGTTGTTGTATACCTAAAGCAAAACCAGTTGTTTTAGTGGTTACGACACCGGTCCACTGTTAACAATCCCTATCTGGAAGAATATGTTTAAGCAAGAATAAAGCCCATTATCTCATGTTTTAGACCACGTGTCGATCTGAGTTCGGAGAGGATCACGAAGGTCGTTGATAATGATGAGATATAAACAGTTCACAGTCGAGATAGCTTGGGCTGAGCTGTCGGTCTAGACTGCAGCTTAATGGTAGTGATGAGTCCTAATCACTAATTATGCTGGTACGGTGGAACGTACTGAGGATCAATAGAGATGATGCTCTTCTGATACTGACCCTATATCATAGGTGATATAGGTGAGGAGCTATGGATCTCAGGCTCTAGCTCGATCTTAACCTTGGTAAACTATTAGATGTATATGTATTCTTCGATGTTACTTTGATTTACGAAGATACGAACTTCTCGTTAGTTCATCTTAATCATGTCGTACTTTGGGTAACACGAAGATGCATAGTATGTCTAATAAGTGTTATCAACAAGCCGTGTCCTGTGTGAGTGCAGGCTGACGATATCCCCTCAAGGGAGTTCACAATGTTTATTATACCAAGTCATGCATGCTGATTAAGTTCAGGTATAATAATGAGGAGTGAACGGGTACTACCTGAGGAATAGATGTTAACAATTAGGAGCAGTCATGATAGCTCTAAATTGGTTAACGGATATGGAAGGTCTTAAACACGGGGGTCGAACTATACAAAATACCTACCCAATCTACATAATTGGGACAGAGCGGTGATTCAGCTATAACACTTTAGTGGAGTGCGTTATAGTTCTAATGAGATACATGTTCAGGGGTGGACATGGAAATATCGAATTAGATAAGGCCCAACTCTGTCTGGTATCCGATCCCTAGGGTGGCCCAAACAGACCTCAGGAATCGATCTAAACAGTATTATTGAGTATGGGCTCAATAATTGGACTCAGGCCCAGTATATGATATATATTGGATTTATATCCATGTATATGGATAAGATTAAATCTAATAAGATAAGATTTATTTATTTAAATCTCGTGGGGATAAATATCATATCTAAATATATTTGGTATATATTTAGTTATTTATTCTTCTACTGATATGAGAATAAATTCTATCTGTTAGAATTAATTCCGGATATACAGTTGCATAACGGAACAGATTAATTCCTAATTAATTGCGTATTAGTTAAGGAATAAGATTTGTAAGTTATGGAAAGGAATAAATATGGGATATGGCATTAATATGGTTGGAGATAAATAAGGAATCATATCTCCTTATTTATGAACCATATATATACTCAAGTCTCTCATCATAAAACCCTAGTTGTCATAATCTGACCTAGCCGTCTACACACCAGAATTCTCTCTACGAGAATTGGCGTGAAACCCTGTGAGAGAGAGTGCCGCCTGGTTCTGAGTGTGGAGGAGATCGAGGTTCCAGTGATCCGAGACGTCCACCAAGTCTCGGATTTCAAGGTGTGGGATCACATCCTAGAAGGTCAGAACCGTAGATCGATCAGACGCGACTCGGATTCCTCGTTTCCATAATCGTAAGGTATGTACTCGAGCTTTTGTATGACATTATGTGCACGATCGACTCAACACAACCGAACCAAGATCTGGGTCGGGGCGGCTTTCAAGCAGCCGTTCCAACAAGTGGTATCAGAGCCCGAGGTTTTTGGATCGGCTCTGTGTTGAGTCGAATTTAATGTTCATGCATTCGAGTAATCATGATTATGTGTGCATGCTGCTGTCCGGGAATTATGTGCGTTGTTTTATTCGTTTCGATTTATCGTTGTTCGTTTGTTTTGAATCGGCGAGATAATAAGGTGCCGATTAGAATAGGATTCGTTTTTCTTGTATTTTTTCGATTTTCGTATTGTATAAGTGTTGTAAATCGGAGAATTGCTGAGGAACGAGGTCCGAGGAACGAACAAGAGACGAAAGACGAACGACGGCCGCAGGCGGCGGCGCGTCGGACGCACGACGGCGGCAGCGTAGTTCGCGGCTGTTTTGGCGCTGCTGCACCTCGTCGTTCACGGCGGCTGAACCCTAGGGTTCATCCTAGGGTTCAGGCGAAGCCGGAACGAGTGGCGGCGGCGGCCGAATCGGCGGCGAACGGCGGCGACGGCTGGTGCAGCGCGGCGGCTGAAAACCCTAGCGGGTTTTCGGGCCTGCCGGCGCTGCTGTAGGCCTGAACCACGGCTGCCCGGTGGTCCAGCGCCCGGCTCGACGTCGGAGACGGAGCCCAGTCAGCGCCGGATGACCAGCAGCGGCGCGGCGACGGCGGTGGACGCGAGTGGGAGCAGCGGCGGCCGAAACCCTAACGGGTTTTGGCCCGCACGCTTCTGGGCTCGAACCACCGCGGACCGGAGGTGGCTCGACGGCGACAGTGGGCGCGGACGGAGGCAGGAGGAGGTCCGGTGGTCGGGGACCACCGGCGACGGCTGCTGTGGCGGGTTCAGATGGCACCGCGGCGGCTAGGGTTTTACCCAGCGCGCGCGCGGCTGCCGGAAGCCCCTACGGCGGCTGAGGCTCGAACCCAGCACCTCCGGTGGTGCTGGGGACGCCGGCGAGCCAGTGGGAGCGACCGGTGGCATGCCAGCCACCGGCGGTGGCTCGCGGCGGCGGCGCTGTTTTGTGCAGCGGCTAACGGCGAAGGCGACGGCGGTTTGGGCGACGGTGACGAGCAGTGGCTCGGGCTGGGCTGCAACGGACGCACCCAGCCCGGACCCAGCCACGTCAGGCTCGTCGTGGAGCCGAAACGGGGTCCCCGGCACGCACCGCGGCGGCGCGTGTGCTACACGCGTGGCTCGGCGGCGGCGCGTGGCCGAATTTCGAACGATGGGCTGCACGTTTTTGCAACGTTCGGCCCATTACGTTGACGACGGCTAGGGTTTTCCGAAACCTAGGCATGATCGTCGACGGCTAGGGTTTTCGTACCCTAGTTCGTTTCGAAATTAAATCGCTTTCCGTTTTAGGTAATTAGGGTTTTCCGCACCCTAATTTTTCGAGCACTTGCTAGTTTTGGAAGGTGGACTTGAAGATCGGGATTGGCTTCCAAATTGAAGATTAAAGACCGGAGCTTGTTCCGGGAATTTTATTTTAATTAAATGTAATAGATAGGGCTTTCTATTCCCGGTCGGCAGCCTGTTTATTTATTTAATTATTATGCATGCTATGGATGGATTTAAATTGCGCGATGAAGATGATTAGCATGTTTTGCATGTTATAGTTGCTTTTCATTGTTTGCGTAATAGAAATAACATGCATAGGGGTCATAGCATGTCGGTTTTAATGATTTCATTGCGAGCATGTTTTATTACTTGCGCTTAGAAATCATGTGATAGGACTTAATTGTCTATGTGCTACGTATTGTCACACAAACCCATAAAAAGACTAAGCGGTATAAGTAATCGATTATTGGTTAATTGATTTAAAGGACCTCCATATTTGGTTTAAAAATGAAATAATTAGCATTCGCGTTGACGATGAGTCTTCCTCCCTATAGGAGATGCTGGTTATGGATTTCATTGGTTTAGACTTCAATAAGATAATTTGATTTAAAATGAAATAATTAGTGTTCGCGTTGACAATGAGTCTTCCTCCCTATAGGAGACACTGATTATGGTTCATTGGTTAAATTCAAAATTGATAATATGGAAAAATGATTTTATAAAGGTAATTCCTCCTTAACAGGTGGGTTACTCTTAATAGAATTAATTTTTCGGAATATTAAAATATGGTTGTAGCTTAGCTGCTTATTGATGAATCCTCCTATAGAGGTCACTTCTCGAATTAGCAGGGTCCTGAGGCACGGGTTATTATTTCTTTGTTTCACTATGGTCCGTGTGATGGGATAAGAAATAAAATAGACTGCGGTCATGGTCGATAATTTTATGGATAGCATTCACCTATAGTGGACTATTTGTAAATAGTATCGGGCTACTCGTTTGTTGGTTCAATGTTATTATTGGGTTTATAACATTGATAACATAAATTATTTGCGCTTATAAGTTGTTTACTTGTTATTTATTTCAGATATGTCTATTGATTCTATTAGCACGAAGATTTGTCGTTTAGCTTATTCCGATGGTGTTCCGGACTCCTTTCGATTTCGAATACTCGGTTTCCTGGCACGGAAAGAGATAGATTTCTTGAGGTACGAGGATTTCCTTGATTTCCCTAACCTAAAGAGATTTCTCATGAGGTTTAAAAAACCTTGTACGGATGTACGTGTTCTATGGTGGTGTTATGTCGGGAAAGACTGTTTGCGAGCTTCTACTTGCATGTTTCCCGACTTGGTTCCTGGCCCTCAGAGAAGCAGTCGTCCCGACCCACATCGTTCACGAGGACCCAATGGCTCTCATTGCGGAGTTACTCGTGGTAGATGCGGAGAGGATTGATATATTGCGGACTTCTTATGAGGCGGAGAGGAAGTTCTGGGATCGTCCTATTAGGAATGTTGATGTCAATCAACGTTTTACGGCCCGGGACAATGAGTCCATCATTGATGAGTACCTCCAGTCACTAAGGATTGATGATCTTGATCATGACGGACTCGTTCACGATGTGAATGAGCTGATCTCTGATCAATCCATTGATGAAGTGGGCGATTCCGAGTCTGTAAGTCTCGTTCACGACATGAATGAGCTGAGCTCTGATCAGCCTACTGAGGAAGTGAGTGATGCCAGGAAGGAGAAACCTCCGATAATAAAGGTTTATCAGAGGAGGAACAAGAAGTTAAAGGTAGATGGAGGTATGTCAGACTCTTGTAACATTAAAAACCAAATTATACTAGTTTAGTCCTCACGGACGGATTTAACTAGTGGATACTAATTGTGGTTTGTTGCAATCTTTGTAGGTTCGACTACAAGGAACGAGTAGGACGACTTCAAGTTCTTGAGCTCGACAAGCAACATTCAGTTGATGCAGTTGTCTAGCAGACTTGGAGATTTCTATCTTACGTTTTATCTAGAGTTTTTGGATACTAGATTCTGGATTATTACTTTTACACTACATTTAGTTGCCTTGTTTTGGCAGGATACTTATGTTTTACATATTAATGGATGATTACTTTCTTACATTGTATTAAAGATTTATTTCTTTAATACTGGTTGTTTTGATATATCATTCGTAGTGGGAGTAATAACTGTGAATTTTGAAGGATATTCCAAAATGTGTTATGATAAATGTGGTACTTCTTGTTCAGAATTGTCTCTTAGCAAAATACTACGTCACTATGTCTAAATCTATTTCCTTTCCTTATTTGAAATGAAGTGATTAGCATTTATGTTGATCATAGATTTCATTGTGATTTATCATGAATTGATTAGCATTCGCGCTAAGATTGCGTTTTCCCTTCCCACGGAAATGCTAATTGTAAGTTTCATTGGTTAAATCTGTTCGGAAATAAGGATAGTTTGCACACGAAGTGTCGCAATTTTGATGTTAGATTTAGCAATTAGTTGGACAAGTAGTTATTTTTCAAGGAAAGACAATCATTTATTCTTGATTAACGTCCAAGAATAAAAATAAATTGTGGATTGGAACATTATAAGGCCGGACGTACAAGACTGATAACCAAAAGGATCTGCACAAGATTATTTTAGGATCCTTGTCACAGTGGGAGCTTTTTCGAGTGTGTCTCGAAAATGGTAAATTGTTCATCAAGAAATCTAGTTTCTTGGATAATGAACAAACCAAGTTGACTAGTAAAGGATAAGTTAGATGAAGATGGTTGCATATCATTGATAAGTCTATGAGTTTAACACTCGAAAGACTTGCACGTTGTATGCTCATAATAGGTGAGGACATACATGAGCGAACATGGATGTAGTTTGAGAAAAGGGGAAGAATTTTCTCAACAGTTCTATGCTTCGGGACAAACACATTGATATGTGTAGTTCAATGATTAAAGCATTCATTTGTCGAACAACACATATAAGTCCGTTCATGAAATGTGTTGACAAATGGTATATCTCTCATCTACAAAGGACGTTGAAATGGTTGTCTTGTACATTGTGTGATAATATTACTAGCACTTGAACAAGGTGTGAAAATATTATCTGACACAATAAGTGGTGATTATCCGAACAGTTTAGAATGAAGGTTAGGAGTAATGTTAGATATATCCTACAGTCGGATAGTATAACGTTATTCAAGTACTCTTCATAGACTACTGTTGTGGCAAAGCTTGCAATACACCTGCGTGTTGCATAAGGAGCCAAATGTATGTTAGTGCTGTGTGCATGGTAACGGATATAGTCCATCATGTTTGTGGACACGGATAATCGAATGGTAGCTAGAAAAACGACATCACTGACCTTAAACTATGGATTCACGTAAGAAGCGGAATTTTCTTGAAGATTCTCACGCAGTGAAATGCTGAGAGGGAGCTAGATAATTCAGGGCTTAGCTTCGTGAATTGGCAGTAATCTCAATTTGTTAGAATTCTTACACCCCCTGGAGAATTCTAAGTGCAGTAACAAATTTTCTGAGATTTGGAAATGCCGGTAACAACATAGTGAGTACCATTACTAAGGCGATATCGTGGAGGAAATAGAAACACTAGAGGAATGTACGATGACGGTTCCTTCACTAAGTGCACCATGTCAGGTATACTGTAGCACGTGGCTGACATGTCTTAGTGAGCCTCCCACGGCAATATACACTAAAAGGGTAAAATCTTTAAGTATAAGTGGGAGAAGAAGTGTATGATGGTTGTTAACGATTGCGATTGTTAACATAGTTCATGGATGAAGTCATATGGTTGTTAACGATTGCGATTGTTAACATAGTTCATGGATGAAGTCATATGGTTTCCTGTAGACGCGTTGGTATACTAAAAGGTTTTACTTTAGTATAAGTGGGAGATTGTTGGGGTTGTTGTATACCTAAAGCAAAACCAGTTGTTTTAGTGGTTACGACACCGGTCCACTGTTAACAATCCCTATCTGGAAGAATATGTTTAAGCAAGAATAAAGCCCATTATCTCATGTTTTAGACCACGTGTCGATCTGAGTTCGGAGAGGATCACGAAGGTCGTTGATAATGATGAGATATAAACAGTTCACAGTCGAGATAGCTTGGGCTGAGCTGTCGGTCTAGACTGCAGCTTAATGGTAGTGATGAGTCCTAATCACTAATTATGCTGGTACGGTGGAACGTACTGAGGATCAATAGAGATGATGCTCTTCTGATACTGACCCTATATCATAGGTGATATAGGTGAGGAGCTATGGATCTCAGGCTCTAGCTCGATCTTAACCTTGGTAAACTATTAGATGTATATGTATTCTTCGATGTTACTTTGATTTACGAAGATACGAACTTCTCGTTAGTTCATCTTAATCATGTCGTACTTTGGGTAACACGAAGATGCATAGTATGTCTAATAAGTGTTATCAACAAGCCGTGTCCTGTGTGAGTGCAGGCTGACGATATCCCCTCAAGGGAGTTCACAATGTTTATTATACCAAGTCATGCATGCTGATTAAGTTCAGGTATAATAATGAGGAGTGAACGGGTACTACCTGAGGAATAGATGTTAACAATTAGGAGCAGTCATGATAGCTCTAAATTGGTTAACGGATATGGAAGGTCTTAAACACGGGGGTCGAACTATACAAAATACCTACCCAATCTACATAATTGGGACAGAGCGGTGATTCAGCTATAACACTTTAGTGGAGTGCGTTATAGTTCTAATGAGATACATGTTCAGGGGTGGACATGGAAATATCGAATTAGATAAGGCCCAACTCTGTCTGGTATCCGATCCCTAGGGTGGCCCAAACAGACCTCAGGAATCGATCTAAACAGTATTATTGAGTATGGGCTCAATAATTGGACTCAGGCCCAGTATATGATATATATTGGATTTATATCCATGTATATGGATAAGATTAAATCTAATAAGATAAGATTTATTTATTTAAATCTCGTGGGGATAAATATCATATCTAAATATATTTGGTATATATTTAGTTATTTATTCTTCTACTGATATGAGAATAAATTCTATCTGTTAGAATTAATTCCGGATATACAGTTGCATAACGGAACAGATTAATTCCTAATTAATTGCGTATTAGTTAAGGAATAAGATTTGTAAGTTATGGAAAGGAATAAATATGGGATATGGCATTAATATGGTTGGAGATAAATAAGGAATCATATCTCCTTATTTATGAACCATATATATACTCAAGTCTCTCATCATAAAACCCTAGTTGTCATAATCTGACCTAGCCGTCTACACACCAGAATTCTCTCTACGAGAATTGGCGTGAAACCCTGTGAGAGAGAGTGCCGCCTGGTTCTGAGTGTGGAGGAGATCGAGGTTCCAGTGATCCGAGACGTCCACCAAGTCTCGGATTTCAAGGTGTGGGATCACATCCTAGAAGGTCAGAACCGTAGATCGATCAGACGCGACTCGGATTCCTCGTTTCCATAATCGTAAGGTATGTACTCGAGCTTTTGTATGACATTATGTGCACGATCGACTCAACACAACCGAACCAAGATCTGGGTCGGGGCGGCTTTCAAGCAGCCGTTCCAACAAAGCCTCCATAGCAAATAATATGATATGAATGAATGAAAAAGATTTTTCTAAAGGATCGGTTCAAAATGACCAAAAGTTTGATGAAGAACTTTTAGTATGCAAAGCAGCGGTCAAAAGAACCACTGCTCTGATACCACTTGTTGGTCTCGGGAAAGAGTAATTGGTGTATGGGGGGGGGGGGGGGGGGGGGGGGGGGGAATACACCAATAACCAACCGTTTTTGACTTTTGAAAATCAGGTCGATCTAAAGGTCGATTGTCAAGGTCGATCTTTATCAGAGACAGGTTGATCTATCAAGCTCGTTTGGGAACAAGCTTGATTTATCAAACTGTGCTTATGCGGAAGTTGGTGGAGGTTGATTAACTCTTTGAAAAATCTTAGATAGCAGGTTGATGCGTGATATGCAGGTTGATGCTTGTCAGTTTGATAATGAAATGAAGGGCAATAAATAAAGAGAGAGAGAGAGAGAGAGACACAGCGATATAGCGTGGTTCGGAGAAACCCTCCTACGTCCACGTCAGGTCGACTCGACCTGAGAATCCCTTTACCTTTGGATTCAACCTCTCTCTTATTTATACTGACTGAGTATCAGTTCTAGATACAATCTAACCTGAATATATCTAGACACGAGTTTTGGGTCGTGACCCTTACAACCTTTCGTACTAAGAAGTACAAACAACCTTTCACTTTTACAAAGCTTGACTAACTCTATAATGGCGAAAACACAAACAAACTTTCTAACTTCGAACGGGTCGGAGAAGAAGTTGTTGAATCAACGACAAGCAGCAGTGAACGCTTCGTCGTTGTGGTGTTTATCGGATTCGAAAACCTCTCTTCGTCAAGTGTTTGGGAAACTAATGGGATTTCGAACACTTGAATGGATATGAACTTGAGAGAGGTTTTGGGCAGAGATTTGACGTTGATAGCTTGAGTTTCCCGTGCTTGAATCCGATAATGGCTGAAGTATTTATAGGCAGTTTTGAAAAACTAGCCGTTGGAGTCAGGCTGACGTGGCACTAGCCGTTGGAAGCTGACTCACTTCTAGCCGTTGGGAAAGTTCGTCCTTGCTGGCACACCACGTGGCAAGGATCAGGTCGTGAAGCTCCATGAAGGCGGAGCATCGACCTTGATATGATAATCCAGCACTTGAAATCTTCTAAGGCAATGCAGGCTGGAAGCTTGATAAGGAAGGTCGATAGACAGGCTGATGATCCAGCTCGATCCAAATGAGGCAGGCCGTATAAACGACCTTTCTCTTACAGGGTGGATCGAACTTGATTCTAGACTTTATAGAGCATCGACCTGCACTAACAGATAGCAGGTCGATCTATCGGCCTTAACCCTAAACAAGTAAAATATGCCTAAGTGTGGTTTCGATAAACATCATCAAAATCAAACTGCAAAGGGGTTCCCAACAACTATATTGCAAATGTAGCAAGCTGTATCAAATGCTTCAGCCCAGAGTCTAAGTGCAATCTCCTTAGCCTTCATCATAGTTCTGGCTGAGCTCTGCAGGGTCCTGTTTTTCCTTTCAACCACACCATTCTGTGTAGGTGTGATAGGAGCTGAGAATTCGTGTCTTATCCCTTTGGATTGGCAGAACTCCATGAACTCTTGATTCTCAAACTCACGCCCATGATCACTTCTGATGGCCTTGAGTTTGCTCTCCTTTTCTACTTCCAATCTTAGACACAAAACTCTGAACGCCTCGAAAGTGTCTGATTTCTCTCTTAAGAATTCAACCCATGTGTATCTTGAAAAGTCATCCACGCAAACAAGAATGTATTTCTTTCCTCCTAGACTTTCAACTTGCATGGGTCCCATCAAGTCCATGTGCATGAGATCAAGGACTTTGGCTGTAGTGATTCGGAGTACTCTCTTGTGTACCTCCTGAGTCTGTTTCCCTTGTTGACACGGTCCACAAAAATCTACATCTCCAAATCTGATCTTGGGAATTCCTTCAATGGCATTCAGTTGAATAAGCCTCTGAATATTCCTGTAGTGCGTGTGCCCAAGTTTCTGATGCCAAATTTCACTCATTTTAGACGCAACCCTGTAGCTTGTGATCTTTGGAGTAAAGGTGTAGCAATTGTCATCTGATCTGTTTGCCTCCAGAAACTTATCTGTTCCTTTGTTGATAATGCAGCTAATTTTCCCAAAACTCACGCTCATCCCGTCATCACACAACTGGCTGATACTGACTAGATTTGCTCTCAAGCCTTCAACATAGAGAACCCCTTCCAGAACTGGCATCCCAGGTACATTCAGTGTACCAATTCCTCGAATTCTTCCTTTTCCACCATCACCAAACACAACCGACTCATTAGAGCAACTTTGCACATTAACAAGTAGATTCATGTTACCTGTCATGTGCTGCGAGCATCCACTGTCAATATACCAAGAGTTTCCCACTCTGGAGCTATTACTGGTGTGAACAACATAAGCCCTATAGCCCTGGCCTTGATTCCTTCTATTCTGATATTTGAGCATCTCCTGCCTCTTATCACCAAGGTAGAACTGACATCTTGGTCTAATATGGCCAAGTCTATGACAGTAATGACAGAGAGGAATGAAAACTTCAGAATCCGGATTATGCTCGGGTACCTTGTGGAGTTCTTGTTTGGGTACCTCCTCTGTAGCTCCTTGTTCTCCAGGCTTCTGTTCAGCAACAACTGAAGTTTCGGTTAGTTTAGGCCTCCATTCCTCACGCCTAACCGATTTTCCACTAGATTGAGTTCCAACAAAATTATTGGATTGTCTCCATCCTTCGACTCCTCTCTCTGTCTTGTTCCAGTCTTGTCTTTGAGCTCTTTGTTGATATTGGTATCCAACTTGTTGATAGTTATTTCGGTTGAATCCAAGACCCTCCTTATCTGCAGCTCTCTTTCCAAGTCTGAGAATTTCATCAAGCTTCTCGGTACTGGAATTCATCATCCTTATCAACTTCTGAATATGATCCAATTCTTCATCAGTCTCCTTTCTTCCGTCCTCGCAGCTTTTGAGCTTTTCTTGAAGGGATTCAACCTCGGATCTTAAAGCGTTTCTTTCCCTTTCAAGATTCTTGACCTGCTCCGTAAGGCTCTGGTTCAAGATCAGTGCCTTCTTACACGCATCCATCAACTCATCATAGTCCTCCTGATCATCTTCTTCTTCCTCCACGTCTTTAACTTTGAATGGATCTTGATCATCAACAATAGACACGAGCCTTGGACCATTTACTGTAGCAACATGTGCAGTATGAGATGTATCCTGTCCTTCCTCAAACTCAGTGTCAGTGACCTCATCATCACTGTGTGTGGCTTGGAATGCCTTCTTGCTAACTTTCTGATACTTGAAGTTATTGGCACATTCGCTCTTGATGTGACCAAAACCATCACATTCATGGCACTGCGGTCCCCTGTCTCCATTTTCTTTCTTCTCTGAAGTGTTCGGTCCTCTGTGCTGAGTACCGCTTTGATTCTCGGTCCGACGAAATCTGGAGTTCCCTTCTCCATTTCCTCTCTTGAAAAATTTCTTCCCAAACCTCTTTGAGATATACGCGATGCACTCAGCCATATCTTCGACAGTTAATTCCTCTTCAGATTGGCTCGTAGATGAAGCCTTGAAAGCCACAAACTTCTTCTTTTCACTAGGATTCACTCGCATGCCCATCTCGAATGTCCTCAAGGAACCAATAAGTTCATTTGGTGATAGCTCATCAACATCCTTTGCTTCCTCGATAGCTGCAACCTTGTAATCAAATCTCTCAGGAAGAGATCTCAGGATTTTCCTCACAATTTTGGCTTCTGTGAGCTTTTCTCCCAATGAGAAGAATTCATTTGAAAGACTCAGCAATTTGGCATAAAAATCTGAAATGCTCTCACTCTCGTCCATTCTGAAAGACTCAAATTGTGAAGTAAGTTGTTGAAGCCTCTGATTCTTCACCCGTTTATTTTCCTCATAGGTGATCTCCAAGATATCCCATGCTTCCTTGGCAGATTTGCACGTGGAGATAATGGCGAAGACTTCAACACTCACACATGTGTGAATCGCGTTGATAGCTTTCTGATTTATGTCGGACAGCTTTAGCTCCTCTTCCAACCATTTTGTTCTAGGTTTCTCTGAGCCATCTTCATCTTTTGGAGCACTCCAACCATTTTCCACTGCAGTCCATGCAGCCTCGTCAATGGATCTGATAAACGAAGCCATTCTGATCTTCCAATACCCATAACTTGTGCCATCAAACAACGGTGGTCTGACCGTAGAACCACCCTCCTTGATAGTACTCATCGCAAGCACCACCAATGAACCAACGGATTATACAGATATCCCAGGATCTAACACCGCACCTCGATGACCTGCTCTGGTGCCAATTGAAATTGTATAATCCCTACTTTGGTAGGTAGATGTAACTCAACACGTAACACAGACAGTAACACAGTTGAGAACACAAGTGGTAACCAAGTTCGGTGATAAACGCACCTACGTCTGGGGGAAGCTATTCCAAGAAACAATTCACTATGATGAGTATAAGGGATACAAGACTCGTGAACGTCAGCCACACTGAACGTTCTCTCCTCACCCGACTCTACTCCTCACCAATGAATCCTCGGTAAACTCTCACTAGTCTACCCAAACACTTTTCACAGAATTGAAAAGATGAAACCCGTCCTTGAACGTGGAACGTTCAAAGAATTACAATCACTCACCAATAAACTAACTACCCCAACTATTGATGAATGAAAAGAAAAACTTAACTCTCGAACACGAAGAAGACGAGCTCTCAATAATGTATCAAGACGCGCAGCGGCACCAATGAGATCTTCGTGCTTATATACTTCTCGCGCATAACCCTAAGAAATAATTAAGGCATATCTTGAAAAGATATCCTTAATAGAGTAAACATAATCTTCATGCAAATCTTCTCATTTATGCGAGAATATAATATAAGGAACAAATCCTTGCGCCACAAGGATTCCATACCAACGAGAATTCCTCCGCATACATAAAAACATGCCATATAAAATACTCCATGCAATCCATGCAGCAACAATCTTTATTAATTGGTACGTTATTATAATCCAACTAATCAATTCACGACATTAGGGGGAGATATGAATGAAAGAATGCCGCTAAATTCTTGTTGGATTGAATATTAATTCAAACGCACTACATAAAATGAACTAAAAGAGTTCAAATTAAATATTAACTGCCAATGGAGTAAATAAATTCTATATACTTGCAGTATATATGCACCATAGTAAAATGAAGTTCTTTGTGAACTTAACAAATTATTTGATGCTCTTAAACGCCTGAAGAGTAAACATTTTACTGGTGCTAAAGAGTAAATCCGTGGTAATTATAATAAAACGAAATATACATGTTATCACTCGATAGAACCTCCTGAAGACGATCGTCTGCAGACGAGAATCTCAGTTACTCGATATAACCTCCCGAAGAGGATCGTCCTGCAGACGAGTTTGCACGTGCATTAATTAATCATAACACTGGGATTACGGAACATCCAGATTAAAATTTATTATTGGGAAATGGTGAATAATCTGGTTTATTTAAAGTTATATATATTGTCATGGATGACAATTCAGGAGAAACATATGATTGAAGTATCATAAGTGTCGACACTTTCACCTCAATCATTACCGGTATATATTTCATATGATGATCTAGATCTAGAACAAATTTGATATTATAGTGCTAGAGGCACTTGAAGAAATATAGTATTATAGTGCCAGAAGCACTTGAGGTTGAGGTGGAGCTTAACTCCCTAAATAGACGATGACTCTTATTCTCCTCAGTAATATCTTCTATAGTGATGTTGTCCCCGCAAGACACAAATGGTTATTTTTAATGAGGAGATAAATTGATGAGGTGGTGAAAAGCAAA
The DNA here is from genome assembly GCA_029379335.1 of Thymus mandschuricus. Classification (NCBI taxonomy): domain Eukaryota; kingdom Viridiplantae; phylum Streptophyta; class Magnoliopsida; order Lamiales; family Lamiaceae; genus Thymus; species Thymus mandschuricus. Next base: position 31,528,240 of record CM057072.1, read on the forward strand.
GCGAGTGGCTCGAGGGCTTTTAGCAGAGACCCTCAATATAGTTTTATTCTCCTGTTATACATGTTCCGTTATTCAATATATCTAGCAGTAATTATAGATATCCTAATGATTTATCATCATGACCGCAATTGTATGTGTTATAAGGCGGATATCTATGTATATGTAAATCAAGTCCCTGTTGGACTTAAAATTTCCTATCTAAGGGAAAATAAAATTGCAACATGAATTACATGAAATTTATCCTTATGGAGTAAGGATATGTTAAAATGATCTTACGTGTTTATTCAAAAAGTATTTGAATAATTGTAGTAATGTTGTTGACTATATTGATGTATTATATTGGTACACGCATAGAATTTGAGAGATTTAACTCATGCCTAATGAATAATGACGGAGTTATTAGAATTGGAGACTTGAATAAGTCTATATATTAACTCGGCAAGAAGTCTGAGTATCTTTCTAAAGAAATATTATATGTAGTACTAGTCTAAATATTATATCGATCGAAAGTTCGAAATCTCCCTGAAGGAGTACTATACCAGTCTATTAGCTTTATAATAATTATTCAAACTAGTTTACGACCCGTCGAAAATCGACGGGTGCTAATTATTTTTACCATTTAGATATTTTATCAGTGAAATTTATTTTAAAATATTTCGTACTACAATCCTCCATTTCTATGTACTTACAAACAATAAGAGGAAGTTAAGAATAATAAATGTGAAGAACCAATTCAATGCAATTTCATATTATATTTAAATCTTCAACGTTTAAAGTATTATAAAACAACTTGGTGATTTCAAACCGCCTGTTAATTGTTATTGTAAAAGAATATGTTAATAAGAATTATATACTCGATTATAAGTGCATTGTATCTCATCAAAATTCGACATGAATAATTCGTAGTGTTATTTTTAAGCAACCGGAAAGAGTTACATTGAGAGGATTAAGTTAAGTCGCACGTTGTTTATTCTAATAAAAAGAAAATGTCAAAGAGGGAATACTTGATTTATCCTGTCATGTCTAAATTCGATGTTGATTATTTCATATTGTTATTTTTAATTTTAAAAAAATCAATTCATTATATTAAAATAAGTCAAGTTGCCCATTGTTTATTCTAATAAAAAGAAAATGTCAATGAGGGTATAATCGATTTTATTTTGTCACGTCAAAATTAAATGTTCATTTCATGTTGTTGTTTTTTTAATTAAAATATATTCTAATTCATTATAATAAAATAAGTCAAGTCGCTCGTTGTTTATTTGAAATATATGTTGCTCACGCAAAACTACGATAATTTAGAAAATCCGAGAAGAATTCAAACAAATTCACTTAGGATTGATACATAGAATATATTGTTCGTGTTTAACTTATGAAAATATTAATTCGTCTATGATCTATCTATTCACAATATTAATAGTTTCGAAACACTAAATATTTCAACTTTGTGTATGTTAGAAACAATATATCAAGTACTTCTTACAATGAGTGAACTGTCAAGTCGCCCGTTGTTTATTTGAAATATACATATGTTTAGGCAAGCTGACCATTTGGTTTGGAGGTGAAGAGCCTTACCAACTGAGCTACCCTTAGTTGTCCTTGTTTTAAAACAAACTTTAAAAAAAAAAAATATATCTATATATATATATATATATATATATATATATATATATATATATATATATATATATATATATAGGGGTTGGTTCTCATGGAAACCATTCACTTTATGAGAACTAGGAACTAATAAAAGCCTTTGATCCTTTTGAATTGTATGGTGTAGATTTAACCGATTACATTTATAAAACTGAATTTCTAATTATCAATATGGAAAGAAGGGATAATATAGTCATTTTCTATGCACATATATACAACCCGGCCTATATTCACGGCGGCTTATTTGCAACCCCTTCCAAAAAAAAGTATATTAGCAAATAATCCTATTCTCTTCTATCTTTGCCGGATTTTTTCTATTTTCTCTTTCCATTTTTTTAAATTTTATTCCTTATTGTACGTATAACAATGATTTTCTATTGTTTTAATATTGCTTCTACCTTATATGATATTAATGCTTTTAATAGTTTTAAATAATGCTTTTGGTATATATTATTTTACAACTCTTATCTAACCTAACACATAAACATTAAAAAGCATCAAGAATCTTATAATTAAGAAAAATGCAAAAATCTATAATTAACGTTTTGAATGTTTTAAGCAAATTAAGCATGAAGACTATTATAAATAAGCAAAAATTGAAAACTTATTGAACACTAAAGCCATACATTAGATCATTGCTTATTTATATTTTATGAAGTGCTTGAATTATTTCGTAAGAATGCTTATATATGTTATCACGATGTTTTCTGGTCACTATATGCATCATGTTTCATTAATTAACTAAAATGTAATAATAAACATTATTCGGAAGTTTCTATAAACTCTATGTGGAATTATTAATAAACCCTATTTTAGGATTTTGAGAGAATGGAAAAAACATGTGGGAAATATTAATTGAGCAAAAAAAAAAAAACTATTATAAATAATTAATAAATTAAGCAATCCAACAAAACATATTAAGCATAGGTTTACTCTTTGATGTAAAATTAAACCATGAAATTATCAAATATAGGATCAGCAAAATCAGTGCTTAAATAGTTATGAAATAATGCTTCAAATTATCAAACATAAACAAATCTAATAGTTGCAATAAATTACATTTTATAATATGCACAAATAATCAAAAGCTTATGCTTGAAATATTTTATAAGGTTGATTAGAGAATATCAAAGATGAATACAAAAATTGAATGAGAAATAATGAATGATACACATTTTTCAAGAATATAAATACATTTTAATAAAATAATTTAAGAATTTCCAAAGATGAACAACTTTTATTTTTTATGTTAATGTTATGCATCGTAAATAATGATTTCATGCTTTTTATGTATTATATTGTGCTAATGTGATTATTAGATTAAAAATTGATGGGAGAAAATGGCAGTTAAACTAATGAGAGAGAAAGAGATGAACAAAAACGAAATGAAAAAAAAAAAAAAAAAAACATAATCTTCAAACGTGTGAGAAGATGAATACAAATTGATTGCATTAAATACCGTGAATATAGGGATTAGGCGGATATAATTTTTAGGATTTGTCAAAAATAACCCCACAGGCGTGGAAAAAACGGCTAAAAAGCAATTTAATCCCTTATTTGTAGCCTTTAGATCCATAAATATGGATGGATCAGATTAGTTCCTAGTTCTCACAAAAAGAAGGGTTCTCATATGATCCAATCCATATATATATATATATATATATATATATATATATATATATATATATAGAGGATGGATCATATGAGAACCTTTCATTTCGTGAGAACTAGGAACCAATCTCATCCATTAATTTAACTAGATCTATGGTGATGATTTTAAGTTGAAAGTCAATTAAATTCGGCAGTTTCAATAGATAGGAGGGTAGAAAAGTAATATTAATTATTTTTTCCTTAAATAGCGGGATTAGTTGTTAATTTATGATAATTTAAAATTTTTCCCTTCTCTCTCTCTTCTTCATAACCGCTAATCGCCGATCTCCAATCTCTTCTCACGTGAATTGATTTTATTGATTTTATCAACAATTCTTTTCATTATCCTTTCATAAACTAAAACAATTTCTTTTAATATTTATCATATGTAATATAAGCGCAACCATTTTGTTCCACATATTTTAAGCAATTGCAATGACTTAAAAAACAACATTTAATTATCTAACTTGGGTAGACGCAATGCTTATTAATCCTTAGTGCTTATTAATTTTTTATAGTGATTAAAAGGTCGCATTAAGTTTATTTACTTATGAAGCATACATTTATTATAAATTAAGCATGAGTTGTATAAGTGTTTGTAAGGTTATAGATAATATTTTCTTAATAGTTTTTAGCTTTTTATAATTTATTTGATGCTTAATTATGATTCATATTTGTCTTACTATTTTTTAGGGTTTAGGATTATAGGGTTTAGGGTTTATGGTTTTGGGTGTAGGATATATCATTGCTTATATAAATATTTTCTTATGCTTATTACTTATAACAACAATGTTATATGTAAAAATGATAGGAAAAGAAACCGGTTAGTGTTGTTTTGATTATATAACATGACAGTTATTAGATAAAAAGTCACATTAAATTTATGTGCTTATGAAGCCTATATTTATTGTTAATTAAGCATGAGTGATATCAGTGCTTGTAAGGTTATTATTTAATGATTTCTTAATTGTTTTTAGTTTTTTATAATTTGTTTGATGCTTTCTATTTGTCTTACTATTTTAAGCAATTAAGCATGGCATAAATGATAGAGAAAATATACCCACTTGTCTATCTAGCTTAAGAGAAAATAATACTTGTTCAAAACTTTAAAAAACTTAAAATCTATCTAAGTTTCACTTGAGTGGACAAAAATACCCCCCTAACAACTATTTCACTTTTTAGACATTTCAAATCACTTGTCATTCTTCTTTCTTCCCTCTTCTTTCACCAAAAATACAGTCGGACCTTTCATCTTCTACACTTCTTCCCTCTTCTTTCTTCCATCTTCTTTCATCTTCTCCACTTCTCGTCGGCCGGCGCACGGCGATGTCACCTGCTGTCAACGTCGACCATCTTCCGGCTACATTTTTGAACGAACTCCTGTTTTGGACTGCTACATTTTAACGAACTCCTGTTTTGAACGAACTCCTGTTTTCGACCATCTTCCGGCTACATTTTAACGAACTCCTGTATTGAACTGCTGTCAACGTCGACCATCTTCCGGCGACGTCCCTGTTTTGAACGAACTCCTTTATCCGGCCGACAACGATGTAAGGGAGTTGAAATGGGTTGAGGGTTTATATGTGGTGTATATCTTTTATTTTTTTTCTTTCTCTGTCGAAGCCATCCCTTTTCCGGCGAGTTCATGTTGCAGTTCATCTTCCCGAACTGCTGCTTGTATTATGCACATTTTTTCAGCTTCTGATTAGTTTTTATGATTTTTGATTTTATGTTTTACAGTTTGTAATTTTCTTGTTCTTCTGCAACTTTTCCTTTAGTTATGTGAGAATGATGAATGGGTTTTGTTATCCCCTGCAAATCTTCCTTTTTTTGTTTTGTTCTTTCTGCAACTGTTTTTTTTTTTTTGTTTTTGTTTTTTGTTTTTGTTGTGTCGTAGGAATCTAACTGTACGGATCAGAATAATAATTCAATAACATTAAATTTGTAATACGAATAGATTCTAACCAGTTTAGTAAGTTTATATTATCTCTAACTTTTATAGTGTACATTAAAAGCTGAAAAACTCTTTATAGCATTCGGTGGACAGTTATAATTCATATATTTATTACTGATTTTCTTAAATTAGGTAGAACTGTTATTACATTGCACATTCATTGGGTTAGAAATGTATGTATTCAGTATGTACTATCCGCCCCCTTTTTGTAGTTATAGTTAGAATTCATCATTTTCTTATTTAATTACCATATCTTGCAGCTGATATTTTTAAAACATATCTAATATGTAATCTGTGGATAGTTAGAATTCATATATTTTTGACTAACTATCTCAAATTTTTTAGGACGGTTATTACATTGCACATTCAATTGGTTAGAAATGTATGTATTCAGTATGTACTATCCGCCCCCTTTTTGTAGTCATAGTTAGAATTCATCATTTTATTATTTAATTACCATATCTTGCAGCTGATATTTTTAAAACATATCCAATATGTAATATGTGGATAGTTAGAATTCATATATTTTTGACTAACTATCTCAAATTTTTTAGGACGGTTATTACATTGCACATTCAATTGGTTAGAAATGTATGTATTCAGTATGTACTATCCCTTCCTTTTTATAGTGACAATTAGAATTCAGTAATTTCTTACATAAATAACATACATTTCAGTTGTTCAGTAGTTTCTAACTCTAATATTTGTTCACGATCTTATCATTTTATGCAGCAAAATGATCACTCCTTTAATCATTGTTCATGGCGGTGTGTGGTGTAATGGTATATATACTGGGGGAACAAAAGATTATATACCAATTCCTACTAATGGATTTAGTTACGAAGATTTAGTAGAGAAGCTTGGAGATCGTTTGGATAAGGACACTAGTAGATTCTCTTTTCGAATCTTAGCTTTAGTTGAAGTGGATGAAGGTGAGACCATCAAGATGAAAGTTACCAACAACTTTGAATGGGCTACATTGATGGACATGACAAAATATCCCACTCTCTATGTTAATGCTGTCCCCTTACCTTGCTCGAGAGAAATAGTTGTTGTACCTCAGGCATCCTTGCCTAATTGCAACTTCCCACTCTCTACTACGGGGACCAACAACAGATTGGATCATATATTTAATGCAGCTCAACATAGTTCGAAAGACCTCGACGAGTCTCCTATTTGTGCAGAACCCATTACTACAGGTCAAATTGAATTTGGATCCATCTTCATGACTAAAGAATCGATGATATGTGCTGTGCATGCTTACCATTTGAAAAACTTTGTCCAGTTCCGTACTGCTGTATCAAATAAAGATAGATTCCATATACAATGCAAGTTCGAATTAACTTGTGTGTTCTGCCTCAAGAGCAAAGCAGTTGGTTCGTCTTGGAGAATCTACAAACTCGTAGAGCATTCTTGCGTGTCAGATTTGAGAATGGCTTCGGAGCCGACTCCGACTTCGAAAGCGGTTGCTGAGTATGTTCTCCCTTCCATGGGCGAGGATGGATTTGTTGTTAGGCCACGCGACATACAGGGTCAGTTTCTAAGAGAATTTGGCGTAAGATTGAAATACCCAACTGCCTTAGCAGGAAGGAATAGAGCTCTGAAAGCTATGTATGGAGATCATTACAAGTCATTCCAGGTTAGTATTATGTACAAAAGCATAATTTTTAATACGTATTTGATTAGAATTACAGAGATTCTTACCGTATCTGTCATTAGTAAAGTTAGATTACAGTGTATCACCACTATTCATATGCAATATAACTATATGATTCTAACTCAATGGTCAGAATATATTAAATTCACACTATACATTTTCCTGATTGACAATTTTTTTTTATTATTTTTTCTTCAGATGGTTGCTAATTATTTGCACATGCTCCAAGAAACAAATCCTGGTTCTGTTGTCGACTTACAGACGGATGAGGAAAATACTTTTCAGTACTGTTTTTTTGCATTAGATGCAGCTATAAGAGGATTTCGGTTTTGTCGCCCGGTTCTAGTAATTGACGCAACTCATTTGAAGGGAACGTATAGGGGTGTTATGTTCTGTGCTTCTACTAAGGATGGTAATAATCAAATTGTGCCTTTGGCATTTGGCATAGGCGACAAAGAGAATGACATGTCATGGACTTGGTTCTTGACTCATGTACGGGAAAGTTTCGGAATTCCAGATAATCTGTTGATTGTATCAGACCAGCATATCAGCATCCGTAATGCTGTCAATTTTGTATTCCCAGGTATGTATCTATAGCAAAGGTTAGAAATTACACAATTCTTACGTTCCAGTATATAATACACAATTCAATTCTAACAGAATGTTATCCATACGTAGGCACTGCTCACGGTTTGTGTACATACCACATCCAGGGAAACCTCCGAAACTTTGGGGATAGTATTATCGAGATATTTCAACTTGCTGCGAATGCGTACAAGGAAGCTGATTTCAATGAGCACATGAAAAACCTCGAAATATCAGCTCCCGGTGCTTACTCCAAGCTGATGGGAATTGATCCGAAGAAATGGGCCAGGTGCAAATGTCCTGTTAGACGTTATGCGGAAGGCACGTCGAATGCTGTTGAGTCATTAAACTCGAGGTTGAGATGGGGGAGGAAATTGCCAATAACGTCCTTACTGGAGTATGCACAAAATCTGATGCAATCATGGTTTTACCAGCGCCGCACCAAATCCGATAAGTGCGATAGAGAGTTTGCAGATTATGCCGAAGCAAGAATGTCAAATGTTATAGCCAAAGCAAACTCATTGAAGGTGCAGCCCATATCTAATGTCATATTCAACATTACACATGTTACGGCAAATAATATTGTTGATTTAAGTAAGAGGGAATGTACTTGTAAAGTATTTCAAATGGATCTTTTCCCATGTTCACACGCAGCAGCAGCAATCAGGTATGTCTTCTCTTGTGAAGGTTAGAATCTAGAACATTTCTTACCTTCGTATATACATTTAATGGTAATAAATTGGTTTTTTTTCGTAGGTTTCGTAATGAAAACCCCATGTCATATGTACATTCATGCTATTCTACTCAAACATGGAGATCTACTTATTCATCCTTGATCATGCCTGTGCCTGCCCTATGTGATTGGCATACTCCTGATGACATTGCGAATCGGAGGGTCGAGACTCCAACAAATCCTAAGCAAGCTGGTAGGCCAAAGACCATCCGTATACCATCTGGAGCCCCTCCAAGTCAAAAAACCAGCAAGTCATGTACTAGATGCAAACAAGTGGGACATTATGCCAATGTGTGCAATGTACTTATAGACCTCCCTGCTGTAGATGTTGAGGGCTGCACCAATCAAATCAAGAAACGATGTCGTCAACCTAAGAAATGCGGAATTTGCGGTGTTCAAGGACATACACGACAATCGTGTAAAGACCCGCGTAGGTTTGAATGACTTCAAAGGATGGTTTTGTTTCCCTTTTTTGGTTGGTACGATTGCTTAGTACCATTTTGGTCCTCCTCTGACATTTTAACTTGTCAATTTTTCTTGGCCAGAACATTATTTTTTTGGGCGAAATGTATTCTTATTGAATGTACCAATTTCAACAAGTTCATTTTCACCTGTTAGAAATATAAATTTTCTAACGTTACAATCACATAATAAAGGTTAGAATATCCTTAATTTTAACGTTTGCTATGTGGTCCCAACAAGTTCATTTCACCTGTTAGAAATACCAATTTTTTTAACGTTACAATCGCATAATAAAGGTTAGAATATCTTTATGAGTTAACGTTTGCAATGCGATTCCAACAAGGTCAGTTCACCTGTTAGAAATAATTATTATCTAACTTTACAAACGCACAATAAAGGTTAGAATGGCTTTAATTCTAACCTTGGTTATGCGATTCAAACAGTTTGACGTCTAATCTATTCCGTGACTTTCCAAGAAGGTTTAGTCAACTCGTTAGAAATACCAATTTTAGGTTAGAATATACTATATTCTAACCCACTGAGTGCCAAATCCAGCAGGTTTAGTCCACCTGTTAGAAAGTCCAATTTTCTAACGTTAAAATATCCTAATAAATGTTAGAATTTCTTTAATTCTAACCGTTTCTATGTGGTCAAAACAAGTTCATTTCACCTGTTAGAAATACCAATTTTCTAACGTTACAATCGCATAATAAAGGTTAGAATATCTTTATGAGTTAACGTTTGTTTGTATGTGGTCCCAACAAGTTCATTTCACCTGTTAGAAATACAAATTTTCTAACGTTACAATCGCATAATAAAGGTTAGAATATCTTTATGAGTTAACGTTTGTTTGTATGTGGTCCCAACAAGTTCATTTCACCTGTTAGAAATACAAATTTTCTAACGTTACAATCGCATAATAAAGGTTAGAATATCTTTATGAGTTAACGTTTGCTATGCGATTCCAACAAGGTCAGTTCACCTGTTAGAAAGTCTTATTTTCTAACGTTACAATATCCTAATAAATGTTAGAATTTCTTTAATTCTAACCGTTTCTATGTTTTCCCAACAAGTTCATTTCACCTGTTAGAAATACCAATTTTCTAACGTTACAATCGCATAATAAAGGTTAGAATATCTTTATGAGTTTACGTTTGCTATGCGATTCCAACAAGGTCAGTTCAACTGTTAGAAATAATTATTATATAACTTTACAAACGCACAATAAAGGTTAGAATGTCTTTAATTCTAACCTTGGTTATGCGATTCCAACAGTTTGACGTCTATCTGTTAGAAATACAATTTTTATTACCTTTTTAACTCATATCGAAGGTTAGAATTTAGTTTCTTCTAACCTATTCCGTGCCTTTCCAAGAAGGTTTAGTCAACTCGTTAGAAATACCAATTTTTGGTTAGAATATAATATATTCTAACCCACTGAGTGGCAAATCCAGCAGGTTTAGCCCACCTGTTAGAAAGTCCAATTTTCTAACGTTACAATATCCTAATAAATGTTAGAATTTATTTAATTCTAACCGTTTCTATGTGGTCCCAACAAGTTCATTTCACATGTTAGAAATACCAATTTTCTAACGTTACAATCGCATGTAGTGGTTTAGGGTTTAGGGTTTAGGGTTTAGGGTTTAGGGTTTAGGGTTTAGGGTTTAGGGTTCAGGGTTTAGGGTTTAGGGTTCAGGGTTTAGGGGTTTAGGGTTTAGGGTTTAGGGTTCAGGGTTTAGGGTTTAGGGTTTAGGGTTCAGGGTTTAGGGTTTAGGGTTCAGGGTTTAGGGTTTAGGGTTTAGGGTTTAGGGTTTAGGGTTTAGGGTTTAGGGTTCAGGGTTTAGGGTTCAGGGTTTAGGGTTTAGGGTTCAGGGTTTAGGGGTTTAGGGTTTAGGGTTTAGGGTTCAGGGTTTAGGGTTCAGGGTTTAGGGTTTAGGGTTCAGGGTTTTAGGGGTTTAGGGTTTAGGGTTTAGGGTTCAGGGTTCAGGGTTTAGGGTTTAGGGTTTAGGGTTTAGGGTTTAGGGTTCAGGGTTTAGGGTTCAGGGTTTAGAATATCTTTATGAGTTAACGTTTGTTTCTATGTGGTCCCAACAAGTTCATTTCACCTGTTAGAAATACAATTTTTCTAACGTTACAATCGCATAATAAAGGTTAGAATATCTTTATGAGTTAACGTTTGATATGCGATTCCAACAAGGTCAGTTCACCTGTTAGAAAGTCCTATTTTCTAACGTTACAATATCCTAATAAATGTTAGAATTTCTTTAATTTCTTTAATTTCTCTAACCAGTGCGTGGCAAACCCAGCAGGGTCAGTCCACCTGTTAGAAAGTCAAGTTTTCCAACGTTAAAATATTCTAATAAATGTTAGATTTTGTTTCATTCTAACCGTTGCTATGTGATTCCAACAAGTTCATTTCACCTGTTAGAAATACCAATTTTCTAACTTTATAATCGCATAATAAAGGTTAGAATATCCGTAATTCTAACATTCGTTTTGGAATTCCAACAGGTCGTCTAAATCTGTAAGGAATACTAACTTTAATACGTTATAATCTCATATCAAAGGTTAGTATTGTGTACATTCTTAACCTATTACGCGACAATTTGCATCATAACTACTGTTACAAGGATTGCACGGACTTAGAAATTTTTCGCCAAACCTTGCACGGCGTCGATCCACACAATCGACCAGCCCTCTCTCCCTTCCCAACTCTCGTGTTTAGATTAGGAGTAAGTGTATTTGCCTTAGCCAAATCAACGTATGCACAGCGGAAATGAAAGCACACACACAAGTTTACGAGCACCACGCTCAACCTTCGCATTAACTCAAAACACAAAGGAAATCCCAAGGCAAGCACACAATCAACGTGCTGCTCAATGGAGCTCTCAAGCTATATCAAAACGTGTTGGACAAACCCCCAACACTAGGAAGAAAATCGGGGCGCACATCGAAAACCGTCGCGCCGGGTGGCGCCCATCCAGCGTGCCAACACAACGGGGCAGTTGTTGGCACAACTGCCCACGTTCCAAGCATAACCGCCCCACGAACTGCTTCGAACTGCCGCCCACACACGAACTGCTCACAGCACGTGTTTGCCTTGCCGAATGTCTTCAACAAGGCTCGAACCCGGGACCTTGCGTTGGGGATAACCGCCGTTACCCGCCAATCCTTCCCGCCAAGCTCCCTGAGCGCGAGCTCGCGCATATGCCTCGCGCGCTGGCCCCGTCGGGTGCTACGGCACTTGGTGCCCTCGCGCCCGTCGGGTAGCACGCTTGGCCGGGTGATGCCCTCTTCCCGCAGGCAACACCCGTGTCGCCCGGCGTCCAGCGCCAAGCTTTCCCGACCCGATGCCCCTCATCATCGGGTGGACATTTTCCCACGCCACATTTCCAGCCAAGGCACGACACACGCACCCCGACGCCAATTCTCCCTAAACATGCCCGTGGCTCGGCACGTTATAGGGACCAGCTCATTACGGTCGTAACAAACCACCCCCACCGGAGCTAGACGACGCCCTCGTCGTCTTCCCAGCGGAGCCCTCCTTTGAAGACCAATACACAGCAATTTCCTTCTCAAACTGCCACAACTCGACTGCCTTCTCCCAAGTCGCATCTGCCTCCGTTTCTCCAGCCCATTGAACCAAGTAATCAGTCCTCATGTTCTTCTTACTTTGGCCCAACGTTCGGTGATCCAAAACCTTCGTCACACCCTTGGCAAACTGCTTCCTTATCACGGGAGGGGCACGCAACTTCTGTGCCCTCAGCAAATCCAGCTCGTCCTCAAAGAATTTTTTCAAATAAGAGACGTGAAAAGTGGGATGTACCTTCAACCGATCCGGCAACTGCAATCGATAGGCAACCCGTCCAACCTTCTGCACGATCTCAAATGGACCATCGTATTTCGGAACCAGCCCACGATGAACGGACTTGGAAGTAATCTTCTTCCAAATTTGAGGAGTCAGCTTCAACAAAACCTTCTCCCCAACAGCATACTCGACATCACGGCGCCCACGATTCGCACTCTTGGACATCCGGCGTTGAGCCTTCTCAAGACTCTCCCGCGCATCGTCAAGCATCTCTTGTTTTTCCCTCGCAAAGCGATAGGCAGCCGGGCACTTGCCACCCGACTTTTGAACAGCAATCTCATGCGGAGCTAGAGGCTGCTGCCCATACACGATCTCGAACGGACTCCTTCCCGTAGCCGACGATCGATGTAAGTTGTAACAGAATTGGGCCATGTCCATCAATCCCACCCAATTCCTTTGACTGGCCGTCACGTAATGCCTCAAATATTCCTCAAGTAGTTGGTTCATCCGCTCCGTCTGCCCGTCGGTTTGCGGATGATTAGCCGTTGAGAACTTCAGCTCAGTCCCCATCATGTTGAATAACGACGTCCAGAACCGGCCCGTAAATCTGGAGTCACGATCACTAATGATATCCTCCGGGATACCAAAATATTTCACCACATACTTGAGAAACAACTCGGCAGCGATCTCGGCGGGGCAAGCATGGGGGCACGCTATGAAGATAGCATATTTCGAGAACCTGTCCACCACAACAAAAATAGAGGCCATGCCATCCACCTTAGGAAAACCCGAAATGAAGTCCATGGACACCGACTGAAAAGGCTTGTCGGGAATCGGGAGTGGCTGCAGCAGCCCGGCCTCCTTCTTCCGCTCAAGTTTATCAACCTGACACACGAGACAAGTCTTCACATAAGCATCAATATCCTCCTCCATTTTCGGCCAAACGTACCTCCGGGACAGAAGGGCGAGCATTCGATCCCCGCCGGGATGTCCTGCCCAAATCGGATCATGCGTCTCACGCATCAACTCCCTCCTTAACGCTCCCGTCGGCACATAAGCCCGCTGACCTCGAGCAAATAACAGTCCGTCCTCTAGCCAATACTTCCGCGTCTCCCCACTCTTTACTTGCTCCACCAACTTCATGTAAGTAGTATCCGATTTGGCCACTTCTCGGATCCTATCCAAGAAATCCGTTTCCACCACGGTCAAGGCAGCAACGAATTCCTCCACAACTTTCCGGCTCAAGGCATCAGCCACATCATTATGCCTTCCCGGTCTATGCACCCATTCGAAGTCGAACTCGCCCAAATACTCTTGCCAACGAGCCTGCTTGGGAGTGAGCTTCTTCTGGGTTTTGAAGTACGTGTTGGCAACATTATCGGTGACAACGGTGAATTTTGTCCCCAACAAATAATGCCTCCACACTTCAAGGCAGTGCACCACCGCCGTCATCTCCTTTTCGTGCGTACTGTAACGCACCTCGGCCTCCTTCAACTTTCTGCTCTCATAAGCCAAAGGATGGCCATCTTGGACCAACACACCGCCAATGGCACGGTCCGAAGCATCAACCTGCACCTCGAAAGGTTGATCAAACATGGGCAGTCTCAAAACCGGCTCGGTGGACAAGAGTTCCTTCACACGAACGAAGGCTGCCTCACAACTATCCGACCATTCCCACTTAACGTCTTTCTTCAACAGATCCGTGAGAGGATTCACAATCGAAGAATAGCCTTTGATAAACCGTCGATAATAGTTGGCCAGCCCAAGGAAAGAACGTAACTCCGCCACCTTCGTCGGGGCGGACCAATCCATCACGGCCTGCACCTTTTTCCTATCCATCCGAATCAATCCATGCCCAAGGAAAGTGATCTCTTCCCGACAGAATTCGCACTTCTCCTTCTTAGCATACAGCTTGTGTTCCCGCAATTTAACAAACACAGCCCTCAAGTGATCCACATGATCACACAAGGATTCAGAATACACCACGATATCGTCAAGATATACCACCACAAAACGATCCAAAAACTCGTACAGCACATCATTCATCAAATTGCAAAATGTGGCTGGTGCATTCGTCAACCCAAACGGCATTACTAGAAACTCGAAAGATCCATACCTCGTCACGCAAGTCGTCTTGCCCTCATCTCCCGGCGCAATACGGACTTGCCAGTAACCCGATCTCAAGTCAATCTTGGTGTAATACCTCGCCTTCGTCAGCTTGTCGAACAAGTCCATCGCATTCGGAATCGGGTACTTGTTCTTCACCGTTACTTTGTTCAAAGCCCGGTAGTCCACACAGAATCGCAACGAACCGTCCTGCTTCCTTTGGAACAGAACCGGAGAGCCATATGGAGCTTTCGATGGCTGCACCAGTCCCGCCCTAAGGAGCTCGTCAAGCTGCTTGCGCAACTCAACCAACTCGGATGGGGGCATCCGATACGGGGCCTGCGAAGGCGCCCGCGACCCCGGGATCAGCTCGATCCGGTGGTCAGTGGCTCGCCGCGGAGGCAGCTGCCTCGGAAGCTCGGGCGGCATCACATCCTCAAATTCCGCCAACAAGTCCGACACAGCATCCGGCACCTCATACGAGACTCCCGGTTTGATCTCGACTAACGCAGCAAGGTAGGAAACGTCTCCACGCTTGATCCCATCCTTGAACTGCATAGCCGAAATCATACCCGTTCGTCCCTTCACCGCCGTCAATTCTTCAGCAGGGATGCACGACACAAAAGAGGGGCAACTCTCATCATAGATCATCAACCCTCTCAAGTGCGGCATCACAGCAACCTTTGCCGCAACAAGGAACTCATTACCGAGGATAATATCAAAATCATCCAACGGAACCGCCATCAGTGAACACGATCCCTTCCACACGCCGACTTGCATATCAACGATCGACACGCCGGTAATGGGTTTTGCCTCAGAATTAACAGCCTTGATACGACTCGTGTGGGGAGTCGTAGTCAAGCCAAGTTTCTGCACCTCACGCACAGCAACGAAATTGTGGGTGGCACCGCTGTCCACCATGGCCATAACCATCTTGCCATTAATCACGGCCTTCACGTACATCAGGCCGGGATTAGTCCGTTCTTCCCCTTGTATTGCTGAGAGCAATTGAAGAGGATTCACACGCGGACCGGATTGCTCCTCCGCCTCAGCAGCAGCTTGCAACGCACTAAGCTTTGCACGCTGTGGACAATCCTTCATACGGTGGTCGCCGTTGCAAATAAAACACCCTCGCTTCTTGTCACCACCGGCTTGGTGAGACTCTTTCGAATTATTTGCACGGTCCCCATCGCCTTTCTTCTTCCAGTTCTTGGACCCGCCCTTCTTTTCCTTATCCTTCTCCTTCCCCTTCCCGGTATCTTTCTTTTTCTGACCCGTGGTCGAATCCCCCACCGCTTTGTAATCAACAAGGGACTCAGCCGTGGAAAGGGCCGTGGCAAGGTCCTGAACACGCTGCCTCTTCAACTCGGTTTGAGCCCAAGGCTGCAACCTGGAGATGAAGTTGAACAGCTTATCCCCCTCGGACATGTCCTCGATCTCGAGCATCAAGGACGTGAAAGCCTTCACGTACTCCCTCACAGAGCCAACGTGCTTCAGCTTTCGCAAAGCATCCCTCGCAACCCACGAAGTGTTACGAGGCAGAAATTGTTCCTTCAATTCCTTAGAAAACTCATCCCACGAAGATATCGGAGCACGGTTGCATCTAGCGTCTTCCGTCCGCCGGGACCGCCACCAAAGCTTGGCGTCCCCCGATAGATACATGCCCGCAATCGACACCTTCTCACGGTCTGGAATGTACGTGGCTTTGAAGTATTCCTCGATATCCCACAAGAAATTCTCCAACACCTTGGAGCAACGGTCGCCTTCGAAGTGCTTCGGTTCAGGAACCCTACACTTCGAGCCGACAACCGCCTCTCCCGGTACAGACGCCACAGCGCGCTTGAGAATGAAAATCTCACGCATAATCTCATCAGCCCGCACTTCGAAGGCCTCCGTGACATCCGAAACACTCTCTTCGCATGTCACCAATCGTTCCTCACTAAAAGGAGCGATCTGATCCACCGCATGGCGAATCTGATCCAACGCCTCCTCCATCGCGCGGAGACGCTGGTGAATCGGGACCCGTTGTGACGATTCCGCCTCTGGAGCCGCCCCAACCAACATCTCGAGCTCTGCGACCCTTCCCTCAAGGATCTGAAAATCTCTTTGTTGAACCATCGTTCAAGCAACAATCGGTCAGAACCAGCGAACCTGGCTCTGATACCAATTGTTACAAGGATTGCACGGACTTAGAAATTTTTCGCCAAACCTTGCACGGCGTCGATCCACACAATCGACCAGCCCTCTCTCCCTTCCCAACTCTCGTGTTTAGATTAGGAGTAAGTGTATTTGCCTTAGCCAAATCAACGTATGCACAGCGGAAATGAAAGCACACACACAAGTTTACGAGCACCACGCTCAACCTTCGCATTAACTCAAAACACAAAGGAAATCCCAAGGCAAGCACACAATCAACGTGCTGCTCAATGGAGCTCTCAAGCTATATCAAAACGTGTTGGACAAACCCCCAACACTAGGAAGAAAATCAGGGCGCACATCAAAAACCGTCGCGCCGGGTGGCGCCCATCCAGCGTGCCAACACAACGGGGCAGTTGTTGGCACAACTGCCCACGTTCCAAGCATAACCGCCCCACGAACTGCTTCGAACTGCCGCCCACACACGAACTGCTCACAGCACGTGTTTGCCTTGCCGAATGTCTTCAACAAGGCTCGAACCCGGGACCTTGCGTTGGGGATAACCGCCGTTACCCGCCAATCCTTCCCACCAAGCTCCCTGAGCGCGCGCTCGCGCATATGCCTCGCGCGCTGGCCCCGTCGGGTGCTACGGCACTTGGTGCCCTCGCGCCCGTCGGGTAGTACGCTTGGCCGGGTGATGCCCTCTTCCCGCAGGCAACACCCGTGTCGCCCGGCGTCCAGCGCCAAGCTTTCCCGACCCGATGCCCCTCATCATCGGGTGGACATTTTCCCACGCCACATTTCCAGCCAAGGCACGACACACGCACCCCGACGCCAATTCTCCCTAAACATGCCCGTGGCTCGGCACGTTATAGGGACCAGCTCATTACGGTCGTAACAACTACTATATACATGTACTAAATCAGATGGTTATCATTGTTTTACAAAAGCTTTACAAAATACAAAAAAACCAGTGATGCATAGACACTTTACATACATTACCACATTTACAAAAAATGGAGATGCGTTCCCTGGATTGGTTACAGAGACGCGTCAATGTTTGTTATCCCCCCCAAAAAAAAGTTTTTAACTTACCAACACATGATTCTAAAACAGCCTCGTTGCATCACCATACAATCCTTCCACCAGCTGCTGCAAAGCCACTGGTTCGGTGCTGTTGTTGAAGATTGCTTGTGCAATATGGTGTCTGTATGCCTTCATTTCATCATTGTTCCTGAGCAGGTGTGGTGACTCTGGCCCCCTTGCTAGCATTTTTTCCACATACCTAAGGCAGTATAGGGCAGAATCTGATTTGTTCTTCTTTGCACGCCATATATCACTTTCTGGGGCTGTGTACATCAAAAAGTATAAGAATAGTGTAGATTCTAACCCCTCTCATATTAATTCAACTTGTTAGAAACATTCAAAAATATACTATCCCCATGCTTTTGTGCCTAACATGATTTACTAAAAGATAAGATCAAGGTTATATAGTAATAAAATTATTGAGAATTTAATATATTTCTAACTATTTTCTACGTTATTAATATATGATTGGTTGGAATTTAAAATATTCTAACTAACAAAGAATTAAATTATTTACCTGTCGGAGGAGCTATTACAATTTCCCACTGGCCGTATTGCGGGATTCTTATATTACGCTTCTGAAAACCTCCGATCTCCTTCATGATTTGAGGCACGAGGCGTGACATCGCTATGAAATGGTTTAGCCTCTTCCTAACGTCCTCATCCTTGAATTCTGAAGACCGAGGATCGTGGATCACCAACTGTTGATTGCCGAAGTTTATTTCAACAGTGGCCCATTCCTCGTCAAAGTAGCACACAGCTATTACCTAATTTTGGATAACATACTAAGTATTCAGTTTCTGCTAAAAATAATGAACACTGTATAGTTAGAAATGATTACATTCTAACTATCTTACCTTCTCAAAATCAGTCCATTCTCTTACGTGATCACCCCAGGGTGGGTAAGTACCGTCTGCAAAAGCAACTAATTTTTCCATGTCTTCGGCAGGTATAACCTCTTCCTCGCTGGGGTCAAATGAATCATGATCAAACCCCCCCTTTGCCAGTTTCTTACCTTTATGCATTTCCTCAAACACACGTTCCTGTTGGAACGGCTGCTTGAAAGCCGCCCCGACCCCCAGATCTTGGTTCGGTTGTGTTGAGTCGATCGTGCACATAATGTCATACAAAAGCTCGAGTACATACCTTACGATTATGGAAACGAGGAATCCGAGTCGTGTCTGATCGATCTACGGTTCTGATCTTCTAGGATGTGATCCCACACCTTGAAATCCGAGACTTGGTGGACGTCTCGAGATCACTGGAACCTCGATCTCTTCTCCTCAGACTCGGCCGACTCTCTCTCACTCGCCTAGGGTTCTGCGCCAATTCTCGTAGAGAATTCTGGTGTCTAGATCAGAATGTGTGCTAGGGTTTTGTGTGAGACTTTTAGAGTATATATATATGGTTCATAAATAAGGAGATATGATTCCTTATTTATCTCCAACCATATTAATGCCATATCCCATATTTATTCCTTTCCATAACTTACAAATCTTATTCCTTAACTAATACGCAATTAATTAGGAATTAATCTGTTCCGTTATGCAACTGTATATCCGGAATTAATTCTAACAGATAGAATTTATTCTCATATCAGTAGAAGAATAAATAACTAAATATATACCAAATATATTTAGATATGATATTTATCCCCACAAGATTTAAATAAATAAATCTTATCTTATTAGATTTAATCTTATCCATATACATGGATATAAATCCAATCTATATCATATACTGGGCCTGAGTCCAATTATTGAGCCCATACTCAATAATACTGTTTAGATCGATTCCTGAGGTCTGTTTGGGCCACCCTAGGGATCGGATACCAGACAGAGTTGGGCCTTATCTAATTCGATATTTCCATGTCCACCCCTGAACATGTATCTCATTAGAACTATGACGCACTCCACTATAGTGTCATAGCTGAATCACCGCTCTGTCCCAATTATGTAGATTGGGTAGGTATTTTGTATAGTTCGACCCCCGTGTTTAAGACCTTCCATATCCGTTAACCAATTTAGAGCTATCATGACTGCTCCTAATTGTTAACATCTATTCCTCAGGTAGTACCCGTTCACTCCTCATTATTATACCTGAACTTAATCAGCATGCATGACTTGGTATAATAAACATTGTGAACTCCCTTGAGGGGATATCGTCAGCCTGCACTCACACAGGACACGGCTTATTGATAACACTTATTAGACATACTATGCATCTTCGTGTTACCCAAAGTACGACATGATTAAGATGAACTAACGAGAAGTTCATGTCTTCGTAAATCAAAGTAACATCGAAGAATACATATACATCTAATAGTTTACCAAGGTTAAGATCGAGCTAGAGCCTGAGATCCATAGCTCTTCACCTATATCACCTCTGATATAGGGTCAGTATCAGAAGAGCATCATCTCTGTTGATCCTTCAATACGTTCCACCGTACCAGCATAATTAGTGATTAGGACTCATCACTACCATTAAGCTGCAGTCAAGACCGATAGCTCAGCCCAAGCTATCTCGACTGTGAATTGTTTATATCTCATCATTATCAACGACCTTCGTGATCCTCTCCGAACTCAGATCGACACGTGGTCTAAAACATGAGATAATGGGCTTTTTCTTGCTTATACATATTCTTCCAGATAGGGATTGTTAACAGTGGACCTGTGTCGTAACCACTAAAACAACTGGTTTTGCTTTAGTTATACAACAACCCCAACAATCTCCCACTTATACTAAAGTAAAACCTTTTAGTATACCAACGCGTCTACAGGAAACCATATGACTTCATCCATGTACAATGTTAACAATCGCAATCGTTAACAACCATCATACACTTCTTCTCCCACTTATACTTAAAGATTTTACCCTTTTAGTGTATATTGCCGTGGGAGGCTCACTAAGACATGTCAGCCACGTGCTACAGTATACCTGACATGGTGCACTTAGTGAAGGAACCGTCATCGTACATTCCTCTAGTGTTTCTATTTCCTCCACGATATCGCCTTAGTAATGGTACTCACTATGTTGTTACCGGCATTTCCAAATCTCAGAAAATTTGTTACTGCACTTAGAATTCTCCAGGGGGTGTAAGAATTCTAACAAATTGAGATTACTGCCAATTCACGAAGCTAAGCCCTGAATTATCTAGCTCCCTCTCAGCATTTCACTGCGTGAGAATCTTCAAGAAAATTCCGCTTCTTACGTGAATCCATAGTTTAAGGTCAGTGATGTCGTTTTTCTAGCTACCATTCGATTATCCGTGTCCACAAACATGATGGACTATATCCGTTACCATGCACACAGCACTAACATACATTTGGCTCCTTATGCAACACGCAGGTGTATTGCAAGCTTTGCCACAACAGTAGTCTATGAAGAGTACTTGAATAACGTTATACTATCCGACTGTAGGATATATCTAACATTACTCCTAACCTTCATTCTAAACTGTTCGGATAATCACCACTTATTGTGTCAGATAATATTTTCACACCTTGTTCAAGTGCTAGTAATATTATCACACAATGTACAAGACAACCATTTCAACGTCCTTTGTAGATGAGAGATATACCATTTGTCAACACATTTCATGAACGGACTTATATGTGTTGTTCGACAAATGAATGCTTTAATCATTGAACCACACATTTCAAAGTGTTTGTCCCGAAACATAGAACTGTTGAGAAAATTCTTCCCTTTTCTCAAACTACATCCATGTTCGCTCATGTATGTCCTCAACTATTATGAGCATACAACTTGCAAGTCTTTCGAGTGTTAAACTCATAGACTAATCAATGATAAGCAACCATCTTCATCTAACTTATCCTTTACCAGTCAACTTGGTCTGTTCATTGTCCAAGAAACTAGATTTCTTGATGAACAATTCACAATTTTCGAGACACACCCGAAAATACTCCCACTGTGACAAGGATTCTTAAATAATCTTGTGCAGATCCTTTTGGTTATCTGTCTTGTACTTCCGGCCTTATGATGTTCCAATCCATAATTTCCTTTTATTCTTGGACGTTAATCAAGAATAAATACTTGTCTTTCCTTGAAAAATAACTACTTGTCCAACTAATTGCTAAATCTAACATCAAAATTGCGACACTTCGTGTGCAAACTATCCTTATTTCCGAACAGATTTAACCAATGAAACTTACAATTAGCATTTCCGTGGGAAGGGAAAACGCAATCTTAGCGCGAATGCTAATCAATTCATGATAAATCACAATGAAATCTATGATCAACATAAATGCTAATCACTTCATTTCAAATAAGGAAAGGAAATAGATTTAGACATAGTGACGTAGTATTTTGCTAAGAGACAATTCTGAACAAGAAGTACCACATTTATCATAACACATTTTGGAATATCCTTCAAAATTCACAGTTATTACTCCCACTACGAATGATATATCAAAACAACCAGTATTAAAGAAATAAATCTTTAATACAATGTAAGAAAGTAATCATCCATTAATATGTAAAACATAAGTATCCTGCCAAAACAAGGCAACTAAATGTAGTGTAAAAGTAATAATCCAGAATCTAGTATCCAAAAACTCTAGATAAAACGTAAGATAGAAATCTCCAAGTCTGCTAGACAACTGCATCAACTGAATGTTGCTTGTCGAGCTCAAGAACTTGAAGTCGTCCTACTCGTTCCTTGTAGTCGAACCTCCATCTACCTTTAACTTCTTGTTCCTCCTCTGATAAACCTTTATTATCGGAGGTTTCTCCTTCCTGGCATCACTCACTTCCTCAGTAGGCTGATCAGAGCTCAGCTCATTCATGTCGTGAACGAGACTTACAGACTCGGAATCGCCCACTTCATCAATGGATTGATCAGAGATCAGCTCATTCACATCGTGAACGAGTCCGTCATGATCAAGATCATCAATCCTTAGTGACTGGAGGTACTCATCAATGATGGACTCATTGTCCCGGGCCGTAAAATGCCGATTAACATCGACATCCCTAATAGGACGATCCCAGAACTTCCTCTCCGCCTCATAAGAAGTCCGCAATATATCAATCCTCTCCGCATCTACCACGAGTAACTCCGCAATGAGAGCTATTGGGTCCTCGTGAACGATGTGGGTCGGGACAACCGCTTCTCTGAGGGCCAGGAACCAAGTCGGGAAACATGCAAGTAGAAGCTCGCAAACAGTCTTTCCCGACATAACACCACCATAGAACACGTACATCCGTACAAGGTTTTTAAACCTCATGAGAAATCTCTTTAGGTTAGGGAAATCAGGGGAATCCTCATACCTCAAGAAACCTATCTCTTTCCGTGCCAGGAAACCGAGTAGTCGAAATCGAAAGGAGTCCGGAACACCATCGGAATAAGCTAAACGACAAATCTTCGTGCGAATAGAAACAATAGACATATCTGAAATAAATAACAAGTAAACAACTTATAAGCGCAAATAATTTATGTTATCAATGTTAGAAACCCAATAATAACATTGAACCAACAAACGAGTAGCCCGATACTATTTACAAATAGTCCACTATAGGTGAATGCTATCCATAAAATTATCGACCATGACCGCAGTCTATTTTATTTCTTATCCCATCACACGGACCATAGTGAAACAAAGAAATAATAACCCGTGCCTCAGGACCCTGCTAAATTGAGAAGTGACCTCTATAGGAGGATTCATCATTAAGCAGCTAAGCTACAACCATATTTTAATATTCCGAAAAATTAATTCTATTAAGAGTAACCCACCTGTTAAGGAGGAATTACCTTTATAAAATCATTTTTCCATATTATCAATTTTGAATTTAACCAATGAACCATAATCAGTGTCTCCTATAGGGAGGAAGACTCATTGTCAACGCGAACACTAATTATTTCATTTTAAAATCAAATTATCCTTTTGAAGTCTAAACCAATGAATTCCATAATCAGCATCTCCTATAGGGAGGAAGACTCATCGTCAACGCGAATGCTAATTATTTCATTTTTAAACCAAATATGGAGGTCCTTTAAATCAATTAACAGATAATCGATTAATTATACCGCTTAGTCTTTTTATGGGTTTGTGTGACAATCGTAGCACATAGACAATTAAGTCCTATCACATGATTTCTAAGCGCAAGTAATAAAACGTGCTCGCAATGAAATCATTAAAACGGACATGCTATGACCCCTATGCATGTTATTTCTATTACGCAAACAATGAAAAGCAACTATAACATGCAAAACATGCTAATCATACTCATCGCGTAATTTAAATCCATCCATAGCATGCATAATAATTAAAACGAAAATAAATAGGCTGCCGACCGGGAATGGAAAGCCCTATCTATTACATTTAATTAAAATAAAAACCCCGAAACAAGCTTCGGTCTTTAATCTTCGATTCTGGAAGCCTATCCCGATCTTCAAGTCCACCTTCCAAAACTAGCAAGTGCTCGAAAAATTAGGGTGCGGAAAACCCTAATTACCTAAAACGGAAAGCGATTTAATTTCGAAACGAACTAGGGTACGAAAACCCTAGCCGTCGACGATCATGCCTAGGTTTCGGAAAACCCTAGCCGTCGTCAACGTAATGGGCCGAACGTTGCAAAAACGTGCAGCCCATCGTTCGAAATTCGGCCACGCGCCGCCGCCGAGCCACGCGTGTAGCACACGCGCCGCCGCGGTGCGTGCCGGGGACCCCGTTTCGGCTCCACGACGAGCCTGACGTGGCTGGGTCCGGGCTGGGTGCGTCCGTTGCAGCCCAGCCCGAGCCACTGCTCGTCACCGTCGCCCAAACCGCCGTCGCCTTCGCCGTTAGCCGCTGCACAAAACAGCGCCGCCGCCGCGAGCCACCGCCGGTGGCTGGCATGCCACCGGTCGCTCCCACTGGCTCGCCGGCGTCCCCAGCACCACCGGAGGTGCTGGGTTCGAGCCTCAGCCGCCGTAGGGGCTTCCGGCAGCCGCGCGCGCGCTGGGTAAAACCCTAGCCGCCGCGGTGCCATCTGAACCCGCCACAGCAGCCGTCGCCGGTGGTCCCCGACCACCGGACCTCCTCCTGCCTCCGTCCGCGCCCACTGTCGCCGTCGAGCCACCTCCGGTCCGCGGTGGTTCGAGCCCAGAAGCGTGCGGGCCAAAACCCGTTAGGGTTTCGGCCGCCGCTGCTCCCACTCGCGTCCACCGCCGTCGCCGCGCCGCTGCTGGTCATCCGGCGCTGACTGGGCTCCGTCTCCGACGTCGAGCCGGGCGCTGGACCACGGGGCAGCCGTGGTTCAGGCCTACAGCAGCGCCGGCAGGCCCGAAAACCCGCTAGGGTTTTCAGCCGCCGCGCTGCACCAGCCGTCGCCGCCGTTCGCCGCCGATTCGGCCGCCGCCGCCACTCGTTCCGGCTTCGCCTGAACCCTAGGATGAACCCTAGGGTTCAGCCGCCGTGAACGACGAGGTGCAGCAGCGCCAAAACAGCCGCGAACTACGCTGCCGCCGTCGTGCGTCCGACGCGCCGCCGCCTGCGGCCGTCGTTCGTCTTTCGTCTCTTGTTCGTTCCTCGGACCTCGTTCCTCAGCAATTCTCCGATTTACAGCAATAATACAATACGAAAATCGAAAAAATACAAGAAAAACGAATCCTATTCTAATCGGCACCTTATTATCTCGCCGATTCAAAACAAACGAACAACGATAAATCGAAACGAATAAAACAACGCACATAATTCCCGGACAGCAGCATGCACACATAATCATGATTACTCGAATGCATGAACATTAAATTCGACTCAACACAGAGCCGATCCAAAAACCTCGGGCTCTGATACCAATTGTTGGAACGGCTGCTTGAAAGCCGCCCCGACCCCCAGATCTTGGTTCGGTTGTGTTGAGTCGATCGTGCACATAATGTCATACAAAAGCTCGAGTACATACCTTACGATTATGGAAACGAGGAATCCGAGTCGTGTCTGATCGATCTACGGTTCTGATCTTCTAGGATGTGATCCCACACCTTGAAATCCGAGACTTGGTGGACGTCTCGAGATCACTGGAACCTCGATCTCTTCTCCTCAGACTCGGCCGACTCTCTCTCACTCGCCTAGGGTTCTGCGCCAATTCTCGTAGAGAATTCTGGTGTCTAGATCAGAATGTGTGCTAGGGTTTTGTGTGAGACTTTTAGAGTATATATATATGGTTCATAAATAAGGAGATATGATTCCTTATTTATCTCCAACCATATTAATGCCATATCCCATATTTATTCCTTTCCATAACTTACAAATCTTATTCCTTAACTAATACGCAATTAATTAGGAATTAATCTGTTCCGTTATGCAACTGTATATCCGGAATTAATTCTAACAGATAGAATTTATTCTCATATCAGTAGAAGAATAAATAACTAAATATATACCAAATATATTTAGATATGATATTTATCCCCACAAGATTTAAATAAATAAATCTTATCTTATTAGATTTAATCTTATCCATATACATGGATATAAATCCAATCTATATCATATACTGGGCCTGAGTCCAATTATTGAGCCCATACTCAATAATACTGTTTAGATCGATTCCTGAGGTCTGTTTGGGCCACCCTAGGGATCGGATACCAGACAGAGTTGGGCCTTATCTAATTCGATATTTCCATGTCCACCCCTGAACATGTATCTCATTAGAACTATGACGCACTCCACTATAGTGTCATAGCTGAATCACCGCTCTGTCCCAATTATGTAGATTGGGTAGGTATTTTGTATAGTTCGACCCCCGTGTTTAAGACCTTCCATATCCGTTAACCAATTTAGAGCTATCATGACTGCTCCTAATTGTTAACATCTATTCCTCAGGTAGTACCCGTTCACTCCTCATTATTATACCTGAACTTAATCAGCATGCATGACTTGGTATAATAAACATTGTGAACTCCCTTGAGGGGATATCGTCAGCCTGCACTCACACAGGACACGGCTTATTGATAACACTTATTAGACATACTATGCATCTTCGTGTTACCCAAAGTACGACATGATTAAGATGAACTAACGAGAAGTTCATGTCTTCGTAAATCAAAGTAACATCGAAGAATACATATACATCTAATAGTTTACCAAGGTTAAGATCGAGCTAGAGCCTGAGATCCATAGCTCTTCACCTATATCACCTCTGATATAGGGTCAGTATCAGAAGAGCATCATCTCTGTTGATCCTTCAATACGTTCCACCGTACCAGCATAATTAGTGATTAGGACTCATCACTACCATTAAGCTGCAGTCAAGACCGATAGCTCAGCCCAAGCTATCTCGACTGTGAATTGTTTATATCTCATCATTATCAACGACCTTCGTGATCCTCTCCGAACTCAGATCGACACGTGGTCTAAAACATGAGATAATGGGCTTTATTCTTGCTTATACATATTCTTCCAGATAGGGATTGTTAACAGTGGACCTGTGTCGTAACCACTAAAACAACTGGTTTTGCTTTAGTTATACAACAACCCCAACAGTTCCACCTCACACTAAAACAATCAAAATAAGAAACAACAATCAGGATTTGATTCTAGTCCAAAAAATTAAAGTAAGGGCGTTAGAATTTAAATTATTTAATGAGTTACCATGAAAAAACAACAAGTAATCCCCACGTTGCGGTCGAGATGTGTGAATCCAGCTACCACCGGATTTGAAACTAGCACTCCCAGGTAACAATTTACATGGTCTTCCATTAGGTTATTCTTCTCTTGTTTAATGGCACGGAAGAATTCCTTGCCCATGTCAAGGGGCAATCCTACGTTGCGTCTGTTACAACCAATTTGAAATTAAGTAATTCCTGTTTGTGAAATGTTTAGATGAGAAATGATTCTAATTTTAAAATTTCGCAGACTTACGTTGCTTTCCCTTTTTTCATAAACGCCTTGAACTCATCCGGCTTTGGCCGTTTGTCTTCCCTCAAGAACGGGCTGCGGACGGCTCTTGATGGATAGATTTTCCGCAATGGTCGTACCGGATCGTGTGCCCTTTGGACATCATCCAAAGGTCCAATTCTAGTCAGGATTGGTAGGGTATCAAAGACCCGGTTGATCTGAGTGTCCGAGAAGCTGTCATCCAATTCTCCAAAGCCCTTTTTTCGGAGTATTAAAATGTTATTTTAATAATTAGAATCATTTTCTAAGAAATTTATAAATTATAACGTAGTTGGTAAGATTTAAGGAATATTCTAACACATTCGGTTAGATTTAATCAATTTCCTTAGTAGTCTGTTAGATTAAAGTAAATTCTATCATATTAAGTAAGATTTATGGTATGTTTTAACAAATTAAAAAAAAAAAAATTAACTATCAGTGTTACATGAGAGTTAAATTTTTATGACTTCCATAAGATTGTCCTCTAGTTTTTTTCAATTTTTTTGTGAATTTTAAAGCTCTATTCCGAGAATAGAGCTTTTATGCAATGTTTGTGTTGCCCATCACCGGTGCGAACGGTTAGAAGTAAGACTTCGCACCATTGGCGCACCATAACCAAGAGGATGGGATTTAAAGGTAATACTTTTTTACATTACGATTGTAAAAAAGCATTACCTTTTTTAATGACAAGGTACGAAGTACTATCGTTCTAACCGTCGATCATCGGGATTTTTAAAACAAGCAACAGAAACATTACAATATTTTTGTCCATTCTAAAACATTACAATGCAATGAAATATGGAAATACTTAGTCCAAATTCAGACAAGCAATAAAACAAATACGAAAATTGGAAATTGTTTCAACTGATGCAATGAAAACCAAATTAATTTTTTTTTTATACCTGCCCACCATCTCCCAGGTTTGCTGTTGGGGTAGCTGTTGGTGCTTCTGCTGGTGCTGCCGTGGTCCCCCCTGCTGCTGGTGCTTGTGTTGTTGCTGTCTGTGCAACCGCTGCTGCTGATGCTGCTGGTATCTCAGTGGATGCTGCTGCTATTCCAGTGGATGCTGCTGCTGCAGATGTTTCTGAGGCTCCTGTTGCGGCCTGAACAGCGGATTTCACACTCACCGGTACCAACCCCTCATCCTGCGATGCATTGAAATTCACACCCAAGGAGAACAGGGAATTGCCGGGGGATTCCAATGCGCCCGTTGGAATAGTTGTG
Organism: Thymus mandschuricus; assembly: GCA_029379335.1. Lineage (NCBI taxonomy): Eukaryota > Viridiplantae > Streptophyta > Magnoliopsida > Lamiales > Lamiaceae > Thymus > Thymus mandschuricus. The sequence continues at coordinate 31,557,172 of CM057072.1, forward strand.
TTTTCCTCAACGGCAACAACTTTCGTTGTTGCTGGAGTACTAATCACAGCTGTTTCAGATACTTGAGATTGTTCAAGGGGCGTAGAGGGCACCGTATTTTGAGTGTCTGCCATTGGATCCAAACTTCCAAGCGCGTCACGGACGTCGCTACCACAGTTGTAAGCGTTGTCCGTCGTGGATCTCTCCAGCAGTAGATTCGTTACCTTTTCAGCCACGGCATCCAGCAGATTCTTATGGTTCTCAGCCAGCATTGCTTTGAGTGTATTCTGGTGGTAATCTTCCAACACGGCCTTCATGGCGGCCTCCATTGCGGCCTGGTTCTTGGTGACAGTAGCTTCAGCAGCGGCAGCAATAAGGACACTTGAGCTTGTGGCTATTTGTGGCCCAGATGCTTCTGCCACCGCTTCTTCATCATCATCCTCTTCTGCCTTCCTCTTTCCTTTCATGCTATCAGTTGGATCGTACTGGAAAGCGAATGGATGCGGGGTTGGATCCAACTCCAGTGACTTCCAGAAGGGGGAAACCTTCTCGTCAGTACGCGGCTTCAGCATCCGCAACACTCTCTGTGACAAGTAAGAAACAATGTTGAACATGTTAGAATTCCAAATTTTCTAATGCCAGAATAGTGCAATAATTAGAATCAATTACAATTCTAACGATATCAGAAAGACAACATATATTTTTTCCTAGCAGGCGTTGTAAGGAAATAAATTCTAACCTTCTTGATCTGTTTGTCAGTTGGCCATACCCTTGAGGTTGTATAAGAATACTCCATGAACCTCGGGATTTCGTGTTCATCCTTTTTCAAACCAATGGCCTCTCCGAAAGCGGGTATGGCCTCGAATATCCAAGCCTACGTATATCATACCAAAATACTGTTTAATAACAAATATATGGCAAAATATTTATTGCAAAAAAAATGCAAAGACGAGTGTTTACTTACAGAAAAAGCAACAGTGTTGCCCTTGAAGTTGATTTTCAACATCCCTTCTTGCTTTGTTTTGGTAGTGATTCCCTTGATTGTATCCAGCAGAATTTGGAATGAAATGCTCCCCCACGGGAAGTTTTCCCACTCGTCTTCGTTCTCCAATAGCACCCACATCCAGGTTGGTATTTTCTTCTTGCATCCATCAACTCCGAAAACAAACCCTAAGCACAACAACAGCTTACAAATCTTTACCCAGTCATCAGGCGTGGCCTTCACCGACTTCCCATCAACCATGAACTTCTTTGCATTGGCCGCTGTTCGGAGTTTTGACAACGTCGTGTCTGGATTCTCACCGAACAGCCTTGAGAATGTTGAATTGGGGGGGGATGTCGTGTACTGTGTAAGGGTTGAAGTTGGCCGGGCCAAACTTCAACCCACTGACTAGGGCATATTCTTCCCTTGAGAACCTCACGACCCGCCGGCCAATTTTGAAGTAAAGGGCTGTGTCGTCAATGGCGGGGTCTGGGATGACTTGATGGCAGAGCACATAGTGTAGCATGTTACCATTTCTTGTAGCGTTGTTATCCAGCCTTGTAAACTCACCCATTGCAGAGTATCTGACTTTGTCGGCTACTTGGTGTTTGAGGCCTTTAAGCAGATCATTGACTTCACCACACAGTCCTTCATACCCGCCCGGTATGATTTTCTTTTTGGCTTGCTTGAGTTGTCCTAGCCTCACGAATTTCCATTCAACCTGCAAGTAAAGGGTCAGAATTGTATAAATTAGGATCAATATTTTAATATATTGGTTAGAATTTAACAATATTTCACAAAAGAACAACTAAACATAACTGACAAGTAAGAATACTAACAGTTCTAACTGAATAATCAAACAATTTATGAATTCTAATGAATATGCTAATTTTCTAACCAGATGATGTAGAGCATAATACACATATTTCACCTTTGCTTTATAAAATAAAAACATGAATAATGGATTCTAACTAACAAATGCCAACAAACAAAAAAAAAAAATCCCAAAAAAAAAAAAAAAAAAAACCAGTTCTGTTAATAACAACATCAACAATGGATTCTAACTATCCCATATTTCAAATTTGATTTCTAACCCATAATTCACAGTTGATTTATAAAATAACAAACATCAAAAATGGGTTCTAACTAACAAATGCCAACGAAAAAGGGATTCATTCATCCAAACTTAACATACATATCAAGTTTCAAAAAAAATGCAATCCAAAACGAATATGCTAATTTTCTAACCAGATGATGTAGAGCATAATACACATATTTCACATTTGCTTTATAAAATAAAAACATGAATAATGGATTCTAACTAACAAATGCCAACAAAAAAAAAAAATCCCAAAAAAAAAAAAAAAACCAGTTCTGTTAATAACAACATCAACAATGGATTCTAACTACCCCATATTTCAAATTTGATTTCTAACCCATAATTCACAGTTGATTTATAAAATAACAAACATCAAAAATGGGTTCTAACTAACAAATGCCAACGAAAAAGGGATTCATTCATCCAAACTTAACATACATATCAAGTTTCAAAAAAAATGCAATCCAAAACGAATATGCTAATTTTCTAACCAAATGATGTAGAGCATAATACACATATTTCACCTTTGCTTTATAAAATAAAAAGATGAATAATGGATTCTAACTAACAAATGCCAACAAACAAAAAAAAAAATTCCCAAAAAAAAAAAAAAACCAGTTCTGTTAATAACAACATCAACAATGGATTCTAACTAACCCATATTTCAATTTTGATTTCTAACCCATAATTCACATTTGATTTCTAAAATAACAAACAACAACAATCGGTTCTAACTAACAAATGCCAACGAAAAAGGGATTCATTCATCCAAACTTAACATACATATCTAGTTTCAAAAAAATGCAATCCCAAAAACCAAGAGAAATTAAGTAAAGCATATCGGATTTTTTGCAACCAATCCAACTACCTCATTGCAAACCCAAACAAGAAATTAACAAATCATTTTTAATTGAATCACAAAATCAGATCTGTGTTCAGTAATGAAAATTACATATTAAAAATCCAAAATACATGAGAAACACTTTTTTTACCTCTTCTGTGGTGAATGGATAACCGGAGGGCCTATCATCTCTCTGTTTGTCGGCATCAGTTTTGCTGCCGGAGTCTTCGCCGGTTTCCGGAGGAATTTCCTGTACGTCGTCCTCTTGCTCGCGATTTTTCTGCCTCGTTGCCTTCTTCTTCTTTCCCCTATTCGTCGGGCTCGTCGGGTTTGACGGGCTTTCCTCGATTTCAGATGATTCCGCGTCGGGCTTCCTCTTCCGTTTGGAGCTACGCGTTCCAGTCGCCATTATCGCCGGCGGAACTTACAGAGGGAGAGAGTTTTGGGAGAGGAAGGGTTTTGGCAGAGGAAGTGTTGGGAATCGGGTTTGTGCAGACTGCAGAGGAGGTGGAGTGTAAATTGTTAAAGTGAATAGTGGCTGCGATTTTAAAGCGGGAGTGGGAGGGAGGTTAATTGAATACAGGCTGATTGAATTTATGACCAGGGGTAAAATAGTCCACTCACATGTAAATTAGACACATTTTGTGTTTTCTTAAGTTTCGAACAACAATTGGTTTCTACTAAGCTACTTAGACACCATATTTTTTGCCTCTAAATGATATCAAACTATGCTTATAATGGTCATGATTCATGCTTAAAATATGTACGAAAATTGTTCGATAAAATGTTTTAATAGTAAATTCCGGCATTGCTTATAAGTGTATTTATATATGCTTAAACTAAATATCTAGTATGCTTAAACGGATCAATACAAGCAATAATTAATTTAAAAACATTATATATAAGCATATAATCTTCTCATCTCAAATCATGATCAATTACTAAGATTTAATCGGATACTTGTACGTTAAAACATCCAAACCATGGAGCTTCTGCTCATAGAGGAAACAAGAACTCATAAAATTGGACTCATAATAGGTGGAAGCTTGAGCACCGCCGCAAAGTCGCCACCGCTTCCAGCAAGAGTAAGAACACCTGCACACCCATCATTGGCCTCCAAAATATCGGCCTTGAAACACTCCCCCACGTGAGAATCACACACTAGTTGATATGGAAGAGGAAGAATTATAAGCACATATTTACTTTGAATTGGAATCGACGGCGATCGCTAGTTGAATCGGAATCGGCGACGATTCTTCCTTTGATAGATGCACATATATCCTATAATTAAGGGAAGTGGATATTTATTGATTTTTTATTGACTATACTACCCTTTTAAATAATGAAAATTGATTTCAATCAATTTGATAGTTATTGTAGGAATTAATATTGACCATAGTCTCTCATAATCTAAGGGACTAGATTGGTTCCTAGTTCTCATGAAGTGAATGGTTCTCATGAGAACCAGCCCCTATATATATATATATATATATATATATATATATATATATATATATATATAATAGATTTTATCATGCCACGTCAAAATTCAATGTGGATCATTTCATGTTATTATTTTTTAATTAAAATATTTCAATTCATCATATTAAAATAAGTCAAGTTGTCCGTTGTTTCTTTGAAATATATGTTGTTCAGACGAAGCTATGAGAATTTAAAAAAAAAAATAACCTACACGTAAAATTGATATATAGAATATATTGTTGGAGCTTAACTTGTGAAAATATAAATCATCTATCTATTCACAATATTAATAAATTTGGAATGAATTGTTAAGCCGCCCATTGTTTATTTGAAATATACATATGTTGTTTAGGCAAGCTGACCATTTGGTTTGGAGGTGAATGACCTTACCAACTGAGCTACCCTTAGTTTGTCCTTATTTTAAAACAAACTTAAAATAAAAGAGAATATAATAGATTTTATCATATCACGTCAAAATTCGATGTGGATCATTTCATGTTATTGTTTTTTAATTAAAATATTTCTATTCGTTATACTACCTCCATCTCATATAAGTAGTCCCATTTGTCATTTTGGTCCGTCTCATCTATTAGTCCCATTTCCTAAAATGGTAAAAAATACTTGGCTAAAATTAACTCTCTCTCTTCAGAATCAATTCCAGCCACACATTTCCTCCTTTATTGGCTCTTGTGCCCATTCTAAATGGGACTACTTATATGAGATGGAGGAAGTATTAAAATAAGTTAAGCCGCCTTTTGTTTCTTTAAAATATATGTTGTTCAGACAAAGCTATGAGAATTTAGAAAAATAATCTACACATAGAATTGATACATAGAATATATTGTTCGAGCTTAATTTGTGAAAAATATTAATCATCTATCTATTCACAATATTAATAAATTTGGAATGAACTGTCAAGCCGCCTGTTGATCTTTTAAAATATACATACTCCCTCCGTCCACCATTTACTGACACAATTACTATATTGGGACGTCCACCATTTACTGACACTTTCCGTTTTAGGACGTAGACCCCACAATCACTTTAACACTTTAGCACTTTATCCATCTACTTTTTATTACTTTAACATTTTAATACTATTAAAAAATCAAATGAGCCCACAATTATTCCACTTTAACACTTTAACACAATAATTTATTACTACACCATCAAAATGCAAAAAAAAAACTGTGCCCAAGAAAGTGTGTCACTAAGTCATGGACGGAGGGAGTATGTTGTTTAGGTAAGCTGACCATTTGGTTTGGAGGTGAAGGGCATTACCAACTGAGCTACCCTTAGTTGTCCTTATTTTAAAACAAACTTAAAATAAATCAATAAAAAAAAATATAATAGATTTTATCATATCACGTCACAATTCGATGTGGCCCGTTGTTTATTTGAAATATACATATGTTTAGGCAAGCTGGCCATTTGGTTTGGAGGTAAAGTGCCTTACCAACTGAGTTACTCTTAGTTGTCCTTGCTTTAAAACAAACTTAAAATAAAAAAGAATATAATAGATTTTATCATGCCACGTCAAAATTCGATGTGGATCATTTCATGCTATTGTTTTTTAATTAAAATATTTCAATTTGTTATATTAAAATAAGTCAAGTCGTCCATTGTTTCTTTAAAATATATGTTGTTCAGACGAAGCTATGAGAATTTAGAAAAATAATCTACACGTAGAATTGATATATAGAATATATTGTTCGAGCTTAACTTGTGAAAATATTAATCATTTATCTATTCACAATATTAATAAATTTGGAATGAACTGTTAAGCCGCCTGTTGTTTATTTGAAATATACATATGTTGTTTAAGCAAGCTGACCATTTGGTTTGGAGGTGAAGGGCATTACCAACTGAGCTACCCTTAGTTGTCCTTATTTTAAAACAAACTTAAAATAAAAAAGAATATAATAGATTTTATCATATCACGTCAAAATTCGGTGTGGATCATTTCATGTTATTGTTTTTTAATTAAATATGTCACCTTTGTCGATATTAGATACAATTTATCAAATACTTATGTCAATGAGTGAACTTTTTTCTCAAATAGTCTTTATTCATTAGAAATTTGATTGATGTGCCGTTGTTGCTCGTAGTAATTGAAAAATGGACAATTAGAAACTATATCCAAATAAATATTAAAAATAGAATCCAAATGAAAATAGAGGAATATTGCGTTAAAGATGGAGTATCGAGTTTGATTATGTATTTAAGCCTCGTGATAAATTTATAATATATCTCTGATACATTTATTTGAATTTTGCCTACCAAATTGGATCCCTTTTAATCAATAATTAATAACTATAAATTAATAAACATAAAAATAAAAATAAAATAAAATATTATATTGATTTTATAGTTAATTATTTTTTAATACATATATTTTATAAGATATTATGTATTAAACATATATTTAGTTGATAGAGCCACTCAAGCTCGTACGTAAAATTATATTTCATTATACTAATATATATCATAAATCATCTAATAAAAATATAAAAAGTAAAATATTGTGATATATCTTAATATAATAAATCTAACTTGTAGATATATTTTTTTTTTTAAAAAAGAAGAAGAAGAACTGGTTTCGAAATTGATACAATAAAATTTTAAAATATTAGTATTTTATTATTAATACAAACAATATAATAATAATATATATATTATAATAATAATAAAATATATATATATATATATATAATATAATATATAAAGATTATTTATTAGATTATACATAAATTAATTTATTTTTTTATAATTGATACCCAACAGCTAACGCATGTATATTTTACTAATTTATATATTAAAGCATGTATATATATGTTCTATTAATATTTTATAAAAATTGTTTAAATAGTATATATATCTTAGATTAGTATTTTATTATAAACAAATTGAATTTTGAGGCAAAAATAAATCTACCCACTTTCAACTTAAAAAACAAAATTTAGCTTTGGATCTTAAAAACATAAAAATATACTCAATCTTTCAAATTTTGTACCATAATGCCCTTGCTTTTCTTTTTTTTTAACGAAAATGCCATTGCTTTATGCTTTTTACTTTTTGCTTTTTACTTTTTGCTTTTTGCTTTTGAGTTTGACCACCAACTCTCTCTCTCTCTTTCCGGTAATTTTGGTGTTACAAATCGTACTGTGTTCCATACAAATAAGTACGAAACGTATTTCTTACTGTGTACTTAAGTACGCAGTAAACTATTCTTCCTTTCGTACTGTGTACTTAAGTACGCAGTAATATTTTCTTCCTTTCGTACTGTGTACTTTAGTATATCATGTAAATTGAACAAAAACTTACACAAGACTAGTAATCTTTTTTTGTGTTTCGTACTGTGTAATTAAGTACGCAGTAAGCTTTTCTTCCTTTCGTACTGTGTACTTAAGTACGCAGTAAGATTTCTTCCTTTCGTACTGTGTACTTTAGTATATCATGTAAATTGAACAAAAACTTACACAAGACTAGTAATCTTTTTTTGTGTTTCGTACTGTGTACTTAAGTACACAGTAAGCTTTTCTTTCTTTCGTACTGTGTACTTAAGTACGCAGTAAGATTTTCTTCCTTTCGTACGGTGTACTTTAGTATATCATGTAAATTGAATAAAAACTTACACAAGACTAGTAATATTTTTTTGTGTTTCGTACTGTGTACTTAAGTACACAGTAAGCTTTTCTTCCTTTCGTACTGTGTACTTAAGTACGCAGTAAGATTTTCTTCCTTTCGTACTGTGTACTTTAGTATATCATGTAAATTGAACAAAAAACTTGCACAAGACTAGTAATCTTTTTTTGTGTTTCTTACTGTGTACTTAAGTACACAGTAAGCTTTTCTTCCTTTCGTACTGTGTACTTTAGTATATCATATAAATTGAATAAAAACTTACACAAGACTAGTAATCTTTTTTTATATTTCGTACTGTGTACTTAAGTACACAGTAAGCTTTCCTTCCTTTCGTACTGTGTACTTAAGTACACAACATTGTCTAATCTTTTTTTTATATTTCGTAATGTGCTACGTAACACCTAATTCTGCACGAGCATTTCAAAGTCAAATGACAGCCTCATTGTGCACATAATTTTCACCAATCAAGTAAACTAAGATTTCATCAGTTGCGTTCATGTTCTTCCTTACCAAGTAATCGTAAATGTACAAATCCAACCTGCAAAAAAACAAAAGAAAATTCAAACTAAACAATGATTTATGGCTTCTTGTGGAACCACCGCCATTTCTTGTTACTCTCGAGAAAGAAAAAAAACAAAAGAAAATTATAACTAAACAATTATCCTAATTCCTACAGCTGCAAAAACAAAAGAAAAAATTCAAAAGAAAATGACAGCCGCAAAAGAAAAAAAACAACAGCTGTTGCAAAAGAAAAAAAAAACAAAAGAAAAAAAACAAAACAAAAGAAAATTCAAACTAAACAATTATCCTAATTCCTACAGCTGCAAAAACAAAAGAAAAAATTCAAAAGAAAATGACAGCTGCAAAAGAAAAAAAACAACAACTGCTGCCGCGGAAGATGAGCGTCTCCTCCCTCGAGAACTTGAGCCTCTCGGCCTCCTCCCTCGATACCTGGTAGGCGTTGGCCACGAGGTCCACCGGCAGCCCCCTGATGGCGGAGGTGCGCCCGCTCAGGGTGTTGATGTAGGCGTTGTCGTTGGTGTTGAACGACACCCACTCGAACCCTTCCTCTCCGGCCTGCTTCGCCACCGCGAAGTTCTGCGGCACCACCACCGCCTGCCCCTCCCTCAGCTGCCCGTCGAACACTGGCTGGAATCTTGAGCGGCGGAGGCAGCGGCGCCATGGGGTAGAGAGAGAGAGAAGAGAGAGAGAGAGAGAGAAGAGAGAGTGAAGAAACTATGAAGGGAGATGGTGCGTATAAGGTGAGAAAAAAAGAGAAAAAGTAAATAGTACTCCGAACCTAAAAAGCAAGGGCGTTTTTGTCTACCGAACCAAAAATCGGGTATATTTTGTATGTTTTTAACTTCCGAAGCAAAATTTAGTTTTAACACTTAGAAGTGGGTATAGGAGTATATATTCTCTTGAATTTTTAGATAAATAGGAATGGAGAGCATAGGAAGCGCCACGTAGGCACGTGAATTAACGTGGGCTTCGAATCCGCTTTGCTATTATATATAAAAGGATTAATTTTTTTTTTTATGGATCATATCCAATTAATATCTCAATCTATGTTTTATCACTCGAAGTAAATAAGATAACAAATAAATTATGAATCTGAAGTTAATCATGTTAAGTACTTAGATGTACTAACTTATCAGGCCTGATATTGTATATTAAATACTTGCAAGTAATATTTTGAGATTCTCGTAGAATGAGATATATTGAATGATGTTGAACACTATATTGGTTATCTTAAAAGGTATACAAAACATTTGTTCATTGTTACTCCCGGAATGAGATCTATTTATATGGTGTTCATCATATTCATTGTTATCTTCAAGGTTCACTAAACCTTGATATATATTACGTATTGAGATATTAATTGAGATAGATGTTGGTTGATTTTGGATGCTTGTTTCTTATTTTAATTGATTCCCACAACGTATTTTTGAGACTAGTATATTATTAAAATCCCCAATATCCTATATGAGGATGTATATAATGTTGTTATTGTGTTGCATACATAAGTTCTAGAAGAACTATCGCTATAAATGTATAGGTGATAATCCTGTAGATTATTCACTAAATCTCCTCATATATCTATACATGAGAAATAGATGATGTGGAAGATTGTTGTCTTGAGGGGGGGGAACAAATTTCAAATTATTTTGAAGAATAGGTCTTGAAGATCGAAATATATAATCCTAAATATTACACCCTGAAGGCTATTTTGTTGTACTCTTTTCCCATTGGGTTTTCTTAGTTAAGGTTTTGAATGAGGCAACAATTATACTATGCATATTTATATATGCCATGTACTCTTTTCCTCGACTGCTTTTCTCCCCCAGGGTTTTTCAGCGAGGTTTTTAACGAGGCATGAAGATCGCGGCGTAATGTCCAAGGGGGAGTGTTATAAATATATTTATTTAGGACATATATTGGAACCACCGCTTTTTTGCTTTCCTCCTATTTTCTCTTCTTCGTGTTTTCTTCTCTTTTCTCTTTTGGTTGTTCCCCTCGATCTTTACTTTACAACAAATTTGAACGGGCCTGGAGCCTAGACTAGTTAGCGAAAATATCGAGCACAGATAGAACTTCCCATAGGGATATGGGCCTAAGGTCTGAGGTGGGACCCACAAGGCAAATCTCACTAAATCTTTATATTTTTGCAACATTCTCTATTACGTAACTAATGATTTATTCTTTTTAATTTATTTTTATTTTTTTTAAATGAAAAAAGGAAAAGGAAAGAAGAAATGAATATTTACCGTTTCAATCTTTCGTATTTTCACTTTTTCTTAGATTGTCATTTTTTCCCTTTCATTTGTATTATAATGGAAAGAAAATATTATCTTTTAAATATGGTGTTATAAATATTTTCTTCAACTTAAGAAGTAAGATTTAATTATTGATAAAAGGGAATAAAAGGTGACGAAAACATTGAGATTGAACACTATTTCTTTTTTCCCATTTTCTTTAGTATAAAAACAAGCGACCCCCGTAAGGTATTAAAATAAAAAGAATAAAGTAAAACACAATCGAGAATTTATAATCAAATATTTGTATTACAATAAAACCTCTATAAATTAATAACCTTGATACTATGGAATTTTATTAATTTAGAGAGATATTAATATATCGATAAATTAATATTTTATTAATTAAAAGAGAGACTTTTTAAATTAAGCAAATTTAGGACCTATGTATTGAAAATAAATAAATAAATTCATATATGTTCATTGATTATATCATTTATCAACAAATTCCCTAAAACTAATTAAATATAATTATATATATTATCAATTCATTGTATACAATCAACTATTATATTTATTGACGCATGTATAAAGTCATTAAAATTACTTGGATATACATGTTTTCATTAGTTCGTTGCACTTAAATAACTATTATAATCAATTAAATATATGCACGCATGATGAGTGAAATATATATATAAATCTCAATATATAAATAAAATAATTCATAACACTCAATCATGTGTTCTCATCTAAAAGGCATTTCAAAATCATCTATGAATGATCAAACGCGTACAAATTATGTGAGTGTAAGAGAGATCACCTTATGTGCACTCAAAAAATTTTACAAGAGTAAGTTGATGAAAATTATCATTTGAAAGTTAATTAAGGTACAAAGACCATAATATTTAAAATTTAAGAAAAGTAACGGTATGTTCATATGTTAGCAAATTACCATAATATTTATAATTGCAATGTCTATTAATTAGTAATATTTATAAAGAGATTTTCTGAAAAGTTATTTTATTTTTATTTTATTTTTATTTTTTTTTTTATCGGGCAAATGTTATATGTTAGATTAGATGTTAGTACGTCAAGCTCTCAAACACTCCAAGAAAATCTCCAAGCCACCTTATATTTCCCTAATTCCCTCCCACCAGGGATCGAACCCGGGTCACTCCTTCAAGGGAGGAGCCCGGTGGCCAGGTGCGCTAAGACACCTGGTTATTTTATTATTTTATTATCTTATCGAATTTGATGATTTTTTACAATGGCCCGAGTCGGGACCGGAAGATTTTATTATTTTAAAGAAGTTATTAATTTATAGAGTAGAGGTTTTACTGTACATTTGTATAATCTCGAATAAATACACATATCGAATAAATAAATAAATAAAAAATGAAAAAGGGAGGGGAGTAAGAGTAACGCAGGCAGGAAGGAAGCGTAAAAATACATGAGTTGACTGAGGCAGGGCAAATCTTGTAGAGAGCTTCTTCTTCCATGTACGGACCACCACCCATGAACGACACCACCACCACCACCGCCACTTCTCATCTCGATGAGGACGATGACGACGACAACGACAACGAAGACGACGTCGTTCCCTGCGACTCCCACCCCTCCCCTTCTCAGATCAGATACGACCCCACCCCCATCGCCCTCTATGCCCCCTCCGATGTCCCGCCCCAGGCCGCCCCTCCCTCCTCCGACGCCGCCGCCGACCAGCTCACCCTCTCCTTTCAGGGCGAAGTTTACGTTTTCGACTCTGTTTCCCCTGAAAAGGTTCTCTCTCTTTTTTTTTTTTTAACTAATTGCCTCGATTGCAATTTTGTTATTGTGTAATTGATTTTATTTGTTGAATTGCATCGATTATTTACTGTGAATTGTTACTTTTTGTCGCTAAATTCGTATAATTGTGATTTGAAGCGAGTGCCGGTGGCGATGGTTATGTAGCGTTCTGAATAGTGTTTGCTTGATTCTTTAATTAATTTATTTATCCTTGCTCTGCAATTGATTGAGGTTTGGGAAACTTCTTGAGTTTGATTGCGATTTTGAACCTGAATTTCTGTGTGTGTTTTTAATTCCTTGAAGGCCTTATGATGGAGTACTAGAACTGTCTTCTACAAGGACTGTAATTGTGTGTTTTTTAATGTATGTTTCAGGTTCAAGCAGTTTTGCTATTGCTGGGTGGGTATGAAGTGCCCACTGGTATTCCTACTCCGGGGATGACACCTCCGAACAACAGGGTATGAGAAAGCTGGTCTAGTGTTCAAGAACTCGAACTTATGAACTTTTTATCTGATGTTTTACTCGTTTGCTCTTTGCGTGTACTTTAACAGAACTTGGCTGATTATCCTGGAAGGTCGAGTCAGCCTCAAAGAGCTGCCTCTTTAAACAGATTTAGAGAGAAGAGGAAAGAACGATGTTTTGAAAAGAAGATCCGTTATACTGTTCGCAAAGAAGTTGCCCTCAGGTTGATTCTTCAACAAGTTTGAACTATTTTCCTGTTGGATCATTCTCATTGTTGATTATACGTGTCATACTTTTCTAAGAACAATCTGGAATATCGAATTGCAGCTTTTTATTGTAACTGCAGTAAATGGGCATGTCTAGAAATTCGTAGGGATCTGGTCAATTCGATATATGTATACATGCTTCACTTTGGTCCTTCAAGTTTAATAGGAGAAGCGAATAACCTTCTCTTGTTTTTATTTGTTACTTCTGTATGAGCTCATTGTCGCATTATATGGTTGTAAACAGTGGTTAATGCACGGATCCAGTTAAGCTGCTGCTGCTCTGTTATCTTAAGTCTTAACACTTTGTATTATAGATTAAATTTTAAGTTTGTATCAAGGTTGAATTATGGTTCTGAAATGGTGAACACATGTGCCTGAATGTGTTTTGTTTTACATGTTCATATCTCCATAGTCATATCTGTTGTGTATGCATGTTTGGAGAGACTTCTTTATGTGTTCTGTAGCTGCATTGTCATATCCGATGTTTGAATGTGCATGTTAAATGTTTGTTAAAATTTTCATACTTTGGAACAACTCCAAGTCTCCACCGATTTATTCATATGTTCCCATCAAAATCTCATCTTTATTTCATTCATATGCCATCTTACAGGATGCAGCGTAAGAAAGGTCAGTTTACATCATCGAAATCAGCACTTGATGAACCCGGATCATCTTCTGCAGATTGGAATGGAAATTCGGGTGCGGAAGAGCAGGAAACCTCGTGAGTGCCTTTATATTGAATGTCTTTAGGTTTTCTTTTCTTTTCATTTTGGCTGGTCAATTTTGACAGCTTTTCTGCTTCATGGTCATCATTATTGGAAATTTAATGATTGAATTAAGCTGCCTTTAAGTTGAAGAGGTTACTTTTTCAGTTGTTTACTTGTACGACTTTCGTTTAAAATCTTCTCTTTCGTTTAAAACCTTCTCTTGCTTGATGTCAACAGATGTAGGCATTGTGGGATCAGCTCAAAGTCCACCCCTATGATGCGACGTGGACCAAACGGACCAAGAACCCTGTGTAACGCATGTGGCCTCAAGTGGGCCAACAAGGTAATTATGTGTAATTTTGTTGAATGTAGATTTTTCATTTCTGGCAAAAAGGTCTATGAGCTATACTCATGTTTTTTCGTTTTCTTGTTTATATTAAGTTTTATGGAATAACAAAGAACCTGTGTGTCTGCATACACAGCTTCACTTAAATGATTATTTTCTACTATTATGAAATCATTATGCATTTTTTAGCCATCTTTTGTATAATCCTATCGGGGACTTAGCCATCTTGCTTTCTTAATATCTACACGTCTTATAAATTATTTGGACTAAACGAAGAAGTCTGCAAAGCAATTGTTGTTCAGCAAAATTTTCAAATTTCCTAATTGTTCAAAGAATTTTTCGTATTATTAGTAGTTTGGCTTTTTAAAATTTAACAAACATCTGTCCTTGAGAAAAAAAGTTCCCCCTCGCTATAATGGAATCATCGTCTTAAGTGTTGGGTGTACACTTGATACAGTGGTTCTTTCAGTATTAGGATGAATACTGGATAACAATTGTAGCAACTTTTGATTGTAGATTTACTAGTAGACTTTCATATGTTGCAGGGTGTACTAAGGGTCCTGACAAAAGCTCCCGTTAGCATGCAGCAGCTTCCTATGAAGGTTTGTTAGCGGCTCCGATACTTAGGAAAGTTTAGGCCTGGGTTTACATTAAATTGAAGCTGCTTATACCTTGATTTTGTTCTTTTTCCCTCTACAGCTTAATGGAGAAACAAACAGGGAAGATACTGCCGTAGCTCCTGCCAATGGTATCACATCTTCCAGTGGCGACAATTGACCCCCATATACAGTGAGCATTCACGCGAAACAACGAAAGTCCTCGTTCCATTGTGATTGATATATGGGTGGTGGTAACGCTGTAAGATATTTTTCAACTCGATCTGGGGTTTTTGCATATGCATTCTGCTCTAGTGCTGAAGTGGATGTGCAACCGGGAATGCCCTTAATTGTTGCCCATTTGACATTCGATTGTTCTCTGTGCATGAGGAACGGACGTTGCATAAGCCTTGCTCCTCCATTCTTTTCTTTTTTCTCCGCTTTTTTCTTTTAAGATATCGAACTAGAGATGTAAATATTCGTTGCATAAAAAAAAAAACTTGGAACACATGCAGAATTCCGTTGTTTGTTATGAAATGAGTATGAACGTAGGAGCCATTGTTCGACGGTCCGATAGGTTAGTCATCCAGAAATCGCCCTGATGGTAATGTATCGTTTTCAATAATAATAGTAACAATGATAGATAAATAAATAAACTATGGTGTTGAACATAAATTGGCGCGAAAAGATGAAACTGAAAATAACAATATAAACCGTCAACTCAATTGCATTACAAATCAGGACTCTCCGTACAAAAATGTAGAAATAAATTCCCAGTGAAGAAGACTATCAACTTCAACTCGTAGGAATTAACCTTGAATCCAATCTAATTGGTCTTGGAGGCCTGAGAAAGGAAGATGAAGACAGCAGCCATGAAAAGCGGGAAGACGAGAAGCATCGGGATCGAGGGGGGCTGTAGGAAGCCCGGCCCCACCCCCAGCGGCAGAAACACCAGCACCACTACCATCAACAGCAGCGCCGCCACCGAGCCGGCCCCCCATCCGTATTCTGCCTCCTCTCCCTGCATTTTCTCTAATAATACGTATACTATACTAGATTTAATACTGTATATTTCAAATTCGATACTTGCGCAATTGGATGGAAATTGATGGGATCGCTGTATGAATTTATACGTTGCATGGTGCCTTCTACGTGCCAGTTTTCATGGGGTCGCAGCGTTTGTATTTTAATCTCTCTATATATTTTTTTGTTTTTATATTTCTTTTAATTGTGTTATTGTATTTTCGAGACTTGAAAAGACGCATTATAGATAATGCCTAATCATCGTTTTCAAATTTTTCCAAAAAAAAAAAAAAAAAACGAAAAAAAACCTGATTAAATACGAAAGGTTGGGATTATTATTTTACGACGCGTAGTATTATCGTTACTACTTTTGCACGAAACTGCTAATTCATTGAACGAAAAAAGAGAGCCAAAGCAAAGGGTGCATAGGAAATTCTACAATTTTTCATGAATAATGAAATTATCAATGGAGGAGAGGAAAAAACTTCCAATCGGCAGTTAAGCTTAGTTGAGATGCACTGAAATTTAATTTGATCAATCTAATTTCACAACAAATCAATTACACAAAGATAACGTCCAGTTTCTTTTGATAATATTTTTGTACTACCTTCGTCCCATAATTTTGGGCACAAGAAATAAGGGAATGCGTAATCTTTTCTCAGATATGTATAATACAATACTCATACTATAAGTAGTTGAGAAAAGATTACGCATTCCCTTACTTCTTGTGCCCAAAATTATGAGACGAAGGTAGTACAAAAAAATTATCAAAAGAAACAGGACGTATCTTTGGGACGGAGGGAGTATTAGAGTTCGAATATACGTGCATATGTGAAAACCCTTTCAAAATACTCTCCCGCCCCACTTCATTAGTCATATATGCTTTCCTTACTCGTCCGTCCCATTTATTAATCATCTTACCTAAAGTATAGGAAACACAAGCATATCTTTTAAAATTCATTTATCTAATGGGATGGAGGGAGTAGTTATTAGAGTTCATTTTATAGTTGCAGTACACAATTGTTTACTACATGTTTTCAAGAATTTGATTTCTTGAACAATCTTGACGGTAAAACATGAGTTTCCTCTCATTAGTATCAAATACAATCCTCTGATTAGTTTGTTGGTGTGCTCCAACAATTGTTCATCCTTGTAGGCATCATTGCAAGGCAAAAGTACTCTACATATCTATAAACCTTAAATCTCTTCATCACTTCAAACCCCCCTTCCCCCCTAATCACCATGTCTGCCTTTGATCCTTCAAAGTGGAATGTGATCTCCGGAAGGTTCTTAAACCCTTCCGGTTTCCCTCGTACGTAGCAAAGATCCAAACCGAAAGCGCTCCCCCTTGACTTGTTCGAGTTTTTGTCTTTGGAGAAGTAGTCCTCTAGTCCTTGTCTCAGTTTGAGATATGCAGGTTCGATGATATGTGAGTATGGAGTTCCGGTGTCGATTGTGCACCCACCATTTCTGCCATCGAAGAAGCTGCTGCTGATGTTTAGCCTTTTCTTGTTGATGCTAATTCCTTTTAGTCCCACATAGTAACTAGCTACTCCTACAACTCTCAACTTCGTGTTGCTTGCTTCGTCTCGTCTCCCTAAAGTGTCGTCTTCCAATGTTAGATATGCTTTAGGCCTTCCTTTGGTGAACATGTTGAAGATAGGGAGGCAGTATGAGAATCTCCCTCTGCTTTCTTTGATTTGAGTTGGGAATGAGAAATCTCCCCATCCTAATCCCATCACACCGGCTATTCTGTTGTTCTTGTACTTACCATACTCCATAGTGTTCACAAGCCCACATCCGAAAACATAGCCAAGAACGCGTGAAATGTCTCCGTTCTTGGAGTTGAGATGAAGAGTTTCTTTGGCTATGATTCCGGATGCGTTGGAGCCATCTCCGCAGAATAACTTGAAGGTTGAAGGGTTGTTGTTTTTGTCCTTGACTAGGTGAAAAGATGTGGATGCATTCTTGGGGAAAGGCGCGGGTTTTTGCTTGAAACATTTTGTACAACCTTCGCACTGCATCCATGTGAAGGGGCTCGCGGTGTCCATTTTAAGATAGTATTCTTTGAAGGGTGGTTTGGAGTTGAATGTACCTATACCGATCTTTACAATGTAGAATTAAGGCCTTGGAAATTGACGAGGGGTCTTCGAATGGTGGCGTTGGTGAAGTTCTTTTCCATCCCGTTCTTGAACAAGTAATTTGCACAATGAGTCGATAGGGATGCTAGTCTTCGCATTCGTTCTTTGTATGAGATGTTGGTGTGGAAAAGCGACGATTCTTGAAAGTTGGGGTGGATCATCTCAAGTCTCAACCCGGAGACGATGTTGTTTAGAAGTATATTGGCCTAACAATTTGGGATTAAATTTTGGAGTCAAAGGTCCTGAGTTCGATTCCGTAAGGGAAAAAAAAAATAAAAAAAATTGCATGGTAATAACAAAAGTATATCAGATTTCTAGTGGCAAACCAGTTCAGCTGTACAAATATGTGCCTGCTTATTTTTGTCACAGAATTTAGAAACTTATATGAAAAGGGTTAAAGAATTTAACAAACTATATATCCTATGCCGTTTCGACGGAGATATGGTCAACCTGGTTAGTCCTCCTAATATATATTCCTAAAGAATGCTTTCATCTGCAAAATTGTCAGGCCTCGTGATCGAATTCTTCCTGAAACGTAACTGGAAACCTATGTATCGATGGTTGGATAGCCAGCACCGGAACTATGTCCACCACCACCATAGTAAGTATCCGGGTATTGTGTCGGGTGCTGCTCCCCAGATTTGCGCGATCTTGAGTGTTTGGGAGCAGGGCTGTATGATTCCGTTGAACCGCTAATTGTGTTGTACAATGAGGACCTTTGGAGCCCATTCGTCCTCGGTAGACCAGTAGGATCGTTATTCAAGGCATAGCCTCTCTCAACACTCTCAGCTTCAAGTGGCAGTTCGCCGATTGTCTGCATAATCGAATTCAGTTTAGCCAAACACGAGGTAAAGATTCTTAGAAGTTGCATCCAATCTAGAGAGTGGCAGTTTCAGGTATAATTCCTTTCACTGCCACGGTATTCGGCGATTACTTCTCAGAAGGGAATTGGAATTGGCACTCGAAAATATAAATTACTAACCCGGAAGGCTTGCTCTAGGACCTTGAGTGTATCGCGGGTACGCTTTCTCTTCGTGGCAACCTCATCTGGCTCCCGCAGTAACTCTTCAAGCAAGTTGTCTCTGCTCGCATAAAAACAAACCTCGAGCATTACAAATTGTGAACTTACAAGGAAATAAGAGTGGCCAAGACCCAGAGAATGAATGAATTCAGATGGATTATTCAATGGATAATAGAATGAATTTAGAATGGATGCTTCTAGAGCTTGTGTATTTACATATCTTCTTTCATTCGCAACAAAGAGGTCCACACAGTACACTCCATGATTATATTTCTCACATTACTATAGACTGATTATAAAGGTCGTC
The DNA here is from genome assembly GCA_029379335.1 of Thymus mandschuricus. NCBI lineage: Eukaryota > Viridiplantae > Streptophyta > Magnoliopsida > Lamiales > Lamiaceae > Thymus > Thymus mandschuricus. The sequence continues at coordinate 31,576,613 of CM057072.1, forward strand.
GGGGCCTGGAACATACCTGTACAATCTTTTTATGAATTCATTATGAAGCTCTCGCTTTGAGCGGTTAACCTGAGAAATATGAGCGTTAGAAAAATATAGATGATCACTAATCTATAAGTCATGACTCGCAAGTACAAATAACGTAACACTCCGAGATATTATGAAGTAAGAACAGAATGCATGTGCAATCCCATGCAGAATATCCCCACTTGATACGAAAAACTCCTAAAAGGCATAAGAATATAATGAAATGAGCAAAACAAACGAGTAAATGACCACTACCAAAACGAAGTAAGCTTTCCCCCCCCTACGTACGGGCCTTCATTCAATAATCTCTCTCAAAAACTATGGACTAAAACAAAGGAGAAAACCAAACCCAAATGAAAAGCAATTACCAGAAAATGCATAATTGCTTTTGGTACATAATCCTGGGTGCTCTTCCGTACGATATTATAATACGACCGCATTAACAACTTTGTAGCAGTAATCTCAATGGCCTCTTGCTCGGAATGGGATTCTAACGGCCTCAACACACTAGGGGGCTTTCACAAGAAGAAAACTTTTTTTAAAAGTTGAACCAGAAAAATATATTAAGAATTCAATATTGCTGAAAGGAATACTTCAGCAGTATACCTCCCTCAAATGGATCGTCGACGTGCTCTGCTCTACGCTTTGAACAGCTTCATCAAAAGGTTTGCTGGTGGAGGTCCCTTTAGCTGGTGTACGGTTGCCATTTCCACCAAAAATTGACATCCCCCAGCTCGAGCCAGAATTATTTACTAAGTAATCATTCATAGATACATCATTAGGATGTCACAAAAAATAGCTAAAATAATCAAATAGATATTTTCTGCTTAAGCTAAAACTAAAAGGTATCTCAAGCTAAAACACCAGAAACTTGGGTCTAGTAATGAAATTTGGATCAAGATATCTTTCTGATTAATATTAAATTGTTAACATGGAATTTACTCGCTTAAAATACATTTTCATCAGTAGTGAAGAAGTATCTTTTATACCTAGTGCTTTATCCTTCGTGTTCCACCCTGCACAACAAATGAAAGGTCGACGCCCCATCATGTTTTTTTTACTTCGTGCAATCACAATCAGATTAAGAAGGGATAATAGTATCAAGGCATCTAACTCTTTGCTAATGCATGAAAGATTCCTTCTAAATATAAATATCTGATTCTATTAGGTGTGAAGTGATAAAGATTCATGAGCGAATTGTTCGGGGTACCCATTAAAAATATATAATTCCGATCAGAGAAAGAAAGAAAGTACAAGAAAATAAATAACATGTATTACCAGACTGAGCCGTTCTCTCGACATCTGCAGCAAGTCCAACACCCTTTTTCCATGTGGAAAACAAAAAAGGAAAGTTATTGATTGAATAGCAAAAACCAAATTTCAGGGGTTCTAGGTTCCATCAAACTACTTACTTGCTCTGGAACAATTCCATTCACTTGTCGAGCATGCATACCCCGGGACGTGAAATTTCTTTCCAGGAAAGATACTTTTTCGGATTCTCCTAAATCCTAAATTACAGCCAAAAATTAAAGAATGAAACTTCTTGTGAATGGACGAGCACATACGTTTCTGGAAACAAAAAGCACAGTGCACTCACCTTGTTCTTTACATGGGGCACTATAATCCTGGATGACTTGATCTGCTGTGATGCAATCTCCACAGCTTTAGTTCCACCGATAAAATCTGGATTCGAAGTGTTTATGAAGTCCATCTACAGCACAGTAGATTCAGCAATATATAATGTTAAGGTTTTAATGAAAAGTAAGGAAATGACCAAATATAACATTAAGTGATCTATAAGCTTAATAGGTAAAGCCGTAAAAGCTAGGTTACGATCTTGAATAACAGCGTATTAATGCAAAACAATTTTCTTAAATCCTTCTCTGTTAATTTAATATGTTCTTCCCACTTAGTTGAGCTCTACTTGGTGGTCGTGAAGGGGGTACAAAACAGAAAATCAAATTAAAATAAAATACATTAGTCTTTCCAGAGTGCATTCATAGTAAAAAAACTCTCCCACTAAATTTCTGTCCTAAATCTGATTTTAAAAAATGAATGCCTTGAACTCTTTATGATCTGGGACCAATCATCCCCAAAATCAGCCAGTTCCCATACTACCTATGAGGCTCTGATGTCCTATGTCAAATGATTAATAATTTAAGAAAATCAAAAGTGAGAGACCGTGTTCTTTTTGGCAAATTCCTATTCGTAGAAAGACTCAGGTAAAAACATTAGAGAGACCATACTGCAGAAACGGACTACAAGAGGTTCATTTTTTTGTTCTCTTCGAGATGCAGTGTAAAAATGCCACTCATTCTTATGCTAGAGAAGGATGGAGGATGTACAGGTAATGGGCAGGATAGACATAAAATAGTAATACAAAAGGCTATCATATCACAATATGGCCAAGAAACTTATACGTGTACATCATCAGTGAATTCAACCAAAAAATATCTCAGCTTATTTTGATCCGAACTACAGAAAGACCTAAAACAAACACCATGACAGAATTACCTGTGTTTCAATATGACTTTCTACCATTGCCTCTGTTGGCCGAAGACTTTCTAGCAAAAAATCTCTGATGACATCATTCATGCATTCACGTAGGATCGGAAACTGTTGGAGCCCATTAACCATACAGCGATGGCTCATCTAAGAAGGAAAAACCAAGTTAAGATCGACGTAGAAAGAAGACTGCAGCAAATATCTTGAGCCATGTATAGAGCCGATACTGCACCTTGATTAGTTCATCGTAGATAAATCTGGTACACTGGAGACTAGGATCCAATAAACGCGCTATTTGCCTTCTAACAAGAACTTCAAAAGGACCCTACATGTTCAGATAATTTTGGGAGCTACTTATTAGTTGGAAAATAACAAAAGTGGGAACAGACAGGATTTCTGATATCCTCAAAGGATCCAAGATAGAAAAAAAAACGAAACAATAACATTAGCACAAAGACCTACTTCCGGCATACATAGTGCAGATCTGGTACCGGTTGCATTTTGAAGGAGAATACGGATGTCGTCATCAGTTAAATCCTCACAAGGGTCTATATCCTGCACAACATAGAATGGAGTATGGCATCTTAACAGATTTTCTTTAAATGAATTGATTTCATCAAAATTATTTGGAATTTCAAAATTAACAGAACTCCTCTTGCAGAATGAAGTCTAAAGTGACTTATATATATAGGTTATTAGGAGAATAGAAGATAGCCACGCCATACTACAGAGTAATAGAAGTACATAAAATAAACACACCACGTCTTTGATATTCATCGTTTTCCATGTTTACTATAATTAGATTTTTCTTTTAAAAAGGCCTCCGTATCGGCATACGCCGCATGAAAATCTGCTACCATTATTTGCATCATGCCAATAAAGAATAAGTTAACAAAGTAATGGACTGCACTAGTCCACTTCTGCAAGCTCAAGTTTCAAACTAAACTACAATCGAATTTTCCAAGACTTCAGAGCATGTCCATATAGCATTCAGGTCAAGAGGACAAACCTCCAAGCATTTCACAAAAATATTTTGGAATATATAATGTATTCTTGCTCCACCAGAAAGCTCAGATGTTGCCATTTCTCCATTCTTGCCTTCTATCATTGAAGAGAATGCTGCTCCAGACAAACAAAAAAATAATTATAAAAAAAAACAAAAACAAAGAAGAAGTTGGGGGGGGGGAATAATTCAACAAATTATCCCAGATCATCCACCCTTTTCCAACAGAATGAGTATTATGTTCTGGTAGTAACAGATAATACCCATTTCAGGTGTTAGTATTTACAGAGGAATATAATTGAGCACTCAAGGAGTTTTTATGCCTAAAATTGAGTTAAAGCGATCACAAAATTTATGAACAACACATTATATGTTGCTAGTAGTCCAATCTTAATCACAGAAACAAAATAGTCATCAGAATTTGTGATAGCCAAATACGAGATGCACAGGGGAGTAATGGTGATGAACAAATACAATTGAGCCTTAGGTTGTAAACAACAAATCACCATCATTGCTTGAATTATTTTACAGCCTCTGTGCGAGTCTGTGACATTGTATAAAATTGAGCTTCACACATAAAATTGAGCTTCCCACCACGTACAGATGAGCAGACATACATTCTAGAATCTCACAGATACATTATGCACAGACAAAAAGAGAAAAACAGACCTTCTGAATATTTGGAAAGAATGTTAAGTACTAGTGCACCTTTGCCCGCCTGTTCACCATGAAAGGGTAAAGGATTGGCAATTGAGATAGTTTCTTAATAGTCCAAACTGAATACAAACAATCAGATTGCCAACTTCTCAAATAATATTTTAACTAGAAGTAAATAGCCACTGAATACAAGATTCAGCCACTATTTGCAATTCCTACAATGCCATGAGCAAGAAGAAAGGAATGCTGATATAGCTCAATAGGGATTACTTTTGTAAACTTCAATGTGCTGATTCTGAGAGAAATCGAAATAGCTCTAAAGACTCACAACAGCTTCAAAGAATAGCCAATGGGATTAAATACCTTCGACTCAGAAACTTCTCCATAGCTAGCATACTCTTTTGCAACAGAGACCAGGGCAGCACTAATGCGTGACTTCAAACACGGAAGAACAGTCTTTATGTGTTGTACCAAAATCTGTTATGAAAGTAGGGAGGTTACTTAATGAAGCAGACAGTACGAAATATCCTCTATACATACTTAGGCTCATTTCATATGCAATATAGAATAAGTCTCGGTATGTTTGACAAGGTTGTCTTTTACATATAAAGCAATACTATATCTGCTTGAATGTATCAAAAAAATGACACCAATTATATACTTACTTAATCTATTGTTCGATTGGATGTATCAAAACTCTCCATTAATTACAATTCCTATAATGTCCTTTTAGTTTAAGAGCACAAAGGCAGAATAGGGGTAGCATAGTCCAATAACAAGTTAGTATTGTTGTAATAATCTTTTGAAATGTGTATAGCACCCAACACATATGATATAAGATTACACGCATGTGAGTTAGAGATACAGGGTTATTTCTTTATTTAGGGATTTAAATTTTGAAACAAATAAGATATTAGGATATCTACTGGGAATTCCCCTTTGTATCACATGTAGCAAACGAGCCCTTATAATAGTTTCGAAGATGTTCAGGATTACATTTTCAAAGGGCCGGTTTTGAATATTCATAGAGGAATTCTGGTATTTCAATTTGTCCATCAGTTGTCCACTACACTGTCAAGCGTATTACTTTGTCTTGTTTATTATGCTCAAGAAAGCTAACCAAAGCAGCTATATAGATAACTCGGCATCATTACAAAAAATAAATTTTGACATGGAAAAGGGGGGCAACCAATCATGTCAGACATACCCTAATTGAAGACTCTAAGAGAGCTAGTTATGCTTAGAATGTTAATAATGACAATATCTGCTGCATATGTTCTCAAGCAGCATTACCTGGTTTAACTTCTTAGCCAACTGTGGGACACCACAACGGTCAGCAATATCATTGTATACCTATAGAAAGGAGGTTAACAATTTGACACGTAAACTACTTCTGAGAAGAGCAACAAACCAATTAGTTAATAAGAATATTCAACGGCATACTGGACGAGTGCGAAAGAACTTTTCTTCTGCAACAAGTGCATCTTTGATGCTTCGGTTCAGCAGAATATCCTGTTAAACACAATATATACATGTACTTGAGCATCTAAATACTATATAAATAAACATACTACGAGTAATACATATAATAAATAAATTAAATAATTTTCAAAAACATCTCAGTGATACTATCAGCTTAAAACAAATAAGATACAGAAGGAGAAGTTCCAAAGCTATAACAGTCAAAATATCTAAGAGCTTAACAAATAGCGTAAATTTTTATAGCAAACAACTCCAGCTTTGCTCCAAGTAGATTAATTTTAAGGTGCAAATATGAAGCATAACATTGTCAATGTGAAAATGAAAATTTACCTCTTGACAGCGATTTACAACACCTACATAACCAAGGCGAAGGGGAATCACTTTCCCAAGCAAAAAGTTCCGTGCATCAGTACCTCTATCCATGATATCCAACTGAACGCCAAAGAAAAAGGAGCCATGTTAAACAAAGTGCAAACAGTTTCTGGAGTACACAATTTTATAGCCTAAAGCGTTTACCTTCGTTATAACACCAATTGTCCTATGACCTGAAAATAGAGATTTTTAGACATTAATTCAAGAATCCAAAAAGTTCAAAACCTGCAGGTGTAAGAAACTAAATTTACAAAATAGTTTTTCAGATTAATGAGACCAAAGTGGAACTGACCATCAGGATCAACACATTGTGCCATCTGAAGAGCATCTGAGTTAGCAAGATCAGAATTTGCTGGTGTCACAGCCAGAATCAGGCAACTTTCACGTTTGATTACTGTCATTATCATATTTCTAATACGAGTTTCAATGTCAGATGGCTGATCACCAACAGGAACTTTTGTGAGACCGGGTAGATCCACAAGAGTGATGTCAAGAACATTTGGGGAGTAAATCTTTAAGCTTATTGGTTTATCGGAAACACCTTTATTTCCTCCTGCTTCTCTCTCTGTTGCAACCTAAGATTGCAAGATCATCTAGTATTAAGAGGCAGCCGAACTCTTGAAGCACATAGAAGTGCAAGAAAAGGAATATGACACTTAAGGATACGAAAACAATGAAGGCATCAAGAATTTGAAATATACATCTAAAGGTGAACCGAACAAAGAATCACTCTAGCACACAAAGTCGATATCATTCTGTGAGAGAAGTTAAAACTATGTACAGCAATTGGGTAGCCAATGACTGTTCAAGAAGGGTTATTTCCAAAGAGTCAGAATCTTCAGAAATCGTATTCAGAAGCCAGATAAGCGGTTACCACTACCAGAAACAAATAAGAAAGACACTTTTCAGGTTCAAGAAAATTATTATCGAGTATAAAGGCATTACGCATGGATAAATTCAAGAAAATCATAAACGGGTACACTTTAGAACAATACATCGTAACTCAGAAATGCAGTACATGAAACGAAATGTTATTTTCCACGCAAATGACTAACCTCTATCTCCCTCCGGATTCCACCAAAATCAAAGAACTTCCTCCCCGGCAAATGCAAGAACTCTCCCCATTCCTCCTCCGCTCCATCACCCTTCCTCTGTCTATGGCGCAGCTGCAGCGTGAGAGGGCGGCGGGTACAGATGTCACTTCCCCGCGGTAGAAAATCACGCCCTACGAGCGCCTCCAACACACTCGATTTGCCGCTGCTCTGGCTGCCGACCACCGCCACCTGCGGCAAGTCGATCGTAGACTGGCTTCCCAATTGCGCAAAGATATCCTGCAGTTTGTTCACTATGGGTATCACAGAGCTCCCGAACGGCGGCGCCGCCGATTTCTCCTCCGCCATGAAATCGATCAGTTGAGGATCGAAGCAACGCAATGCAGTCCGCAGTTGGGGTAATTGAATGAAACCCTAGTCAGAAAACTGAATGAGCGAAATGCGCGGTGGGAGATGAGAGCAGAGAGTCTGAATTCGCGTGAGTTTTAGAGAGAGAGTGAGAGAGAAACTTGCGCGAGGATTCTCCTCTTCTCGTATTGCCCAAGGAAACGCAGCAGCAATTTTCAAAGCTAAACCAGTTCTGTTATTTTTATTTATCCAAAATTCGAAATTAATTGATTTGTTGCGCTCGCTTCTTTTGGTCAATACCTTAGTGTGGGCCCTATAGGAAAAGATGGTTGGCTTAGCCTGGCTCCAAAATCTATCGGGCCAAAGCCTAACCTAGCTAGGTTAGTATAGAATCGAGCTTGCCCAATTTTTTGTTTTTTTAGAGCAATTTTAGTCGGTCCAAAATTCCAATAAGGACGGCGGCCCATGTCAGTTTAGGTAGTTTTGCTTGTGTTGGAGCCGGTAGCTCACTACCTATCGTATTTTTTAGCCATCAATGTACACTTGTATGTGAGCCTAGTGTATGCAAAGACTTAGTCCCTAAAGGAGAGGTTATGCAGAAAAAGTTTTCTTTTCAAGCACCATTTCTACATTATTGAGTCCATCTTTACGTGGTTGACAGCTTCCAAGGTGAATAGTGCCTTTTACGTATCGAAGTATGAGTGAATGGATAAATCCGAGTTATGAGTGAATGTTAATCCAAGGTGAATAGTGCCTTTTACGTATCGAAGGATACGTTTAACAGCTTCAAAATGATCGTCGGTAGGGGAGTGGAGGAATTGACTTACGTGGTTGACAGCGTAGGAAAGATCCGGCCGAGTAATAGTAAGATATTGAAGTGCACCTACCAACGAGCGATATAGAGAAGGGTCCTTAAAACAAGAACCGTGTTTCTGAAGCGAAGAACCAGCAACTAATGGAGTGGCAACTGGTTTGCAGTCGAGAAGTTGAGCACGAGATAAGATGTCGTGTGCGTACTTGGCCTGGCCGATAAACAGACCATTTGGTCGAGGAGTAATCTCGAGACCAAGAAAGTAGGCTAGAGGACCTAAATCCTTGAGAGCAAATTCCCGACTTGCTCGAGAAATAAATTGACGAAGAAGAGTAGGGCTATTTCCAGTTAGGATAATATCATCGACATAGAGAAGAAGATATATAATTGCAGAGCCCTTGTGAAAGAAAAAGAGGGAAGTATCACACTTACTTTGATGAAATCCAAGGCCGTAGAGAAAGGTGCTGAACCTTTGAAACCATGCGAGAGGGGCCTGACGAAGGCCGTACAATGCCTTTTTGAGTCGACAAACGTGCAAAGGACGTTGAGGGTCGACAAAATCGGGAGGTTGCGCCATGTAGACAAGCTTTGTGAGCACACCATTTAGAAATGCATTCTTGATGTCAAGCTGATGGAGAGGCCATCGAAAATGCACTGAGAGGGTAAGAATGACTCGGACAGTCGCCGCTTTGACAACTGGGCTAAAGGTGTGATGAAAATCCATTCCCGGTACTTGAGTGAATCCTTGTGCTACCAAGCGAGCTTTGTAGCGATCAATTGATCCATCGGACTTGTACTTAGTTCGGAACACCCATTTAGAGCCAACAATATTTGTGTTTGGTGGAGGTAAAACAAGCTCCCAAGTTGGATTCGCATGCAAGGCAGCCATTTCTTCCTTCATGGCAGAAAGCCAATGTGAATGTTTGTTTTAAAGCAGAATGAAATCCTCTAGGTTCTGTAGAAGATTTGGACGCTATCAAGGCTGATAAAAGCGGTGTTGTGGCAAGATGCACCGGATAACGTGGTTTGAAAATGCCAGCTTTAGCTCGAGTCACCATATGATGAGTGGGAGCAGTTGAAGCGGCCGACGGCGCTGGAGATATTGGTGGCGGTTCGGGCGTGTTTGCTGCCAAAGGTGGAGAATGCGGGAGAGACGTTGGCGTTGGCGTTGGAGGTATCGGATCCGAAACACATTTAGTGCAAGACGGATTTGATGGCGATGGCAACGAAGATGTTACTGAAGACGCTTTCGGCGACTCAAAGAAGGAAGTGATATCGAGCTGATTACACGGAGTGGCCGAACCTGATGCAGCAAGAGGAAAATAGAGCTCATCAAACTGAGCATTTCGTGTGATATATGTGCGGGAAGCGTTAGGATCGTAACACCGAAAACCCTTGTGCATAGAGCTATAACCCAAGAAGATGCAAGGAGCACTGCGGTGAGCAAGCTTGTTTGAAGAATAGTCGCGCAAATATGGAAAGACCCGACAGCCGAAGGGCTTAAAATTCGGGTAGTGAGGAGCAGTGCCAAATAAGAGCTCAAAGGGCGATTTATCATCAAGAACGGAGGACGGCAGCCGGTTTATAATGTAGGTGGCTGTTGCAAAAGCATCGAACCAGAACGTTGACGGAACATGAGCTTGAAAGAGCATAGAAAGACCTGTTTCCGTAATATGGCGATGTTTTCGTTCTGCACGGTCATTCTGTTGGGGGGTGTAAGGGCAGGAGATGCGGTGATGAATGCCACAGGACTCCAAAAACATTCGAAGACGATGGTTTATGAATTCAGAGCCTCCATCACTCTGGAATTGCTTTATGCTGCCTGAAAACTGATTACAAACGAATGCGTGGAATTTAACGAATACATCATAGAATTCAGATTTTGTACGTAAGGGATAAATCCACGTAAATCGAGAAAAGTCATCAATGAAAGCAGCGTAATAACGGAAACCATCGTGAGTAGTGACAGGAGCCGGACCCCATAAATCGCAATGGATTAAATCCAAAACAGAATTTGCACGTTTATCATTCAAAAGAAAACTTAGACGTTTGCTCTTGGCAAGTTGGCAAGGCGAACAAAGTCTAGGAGTAGGTAACAGAGAAGTCACTGATAAATGTCCTAGCTTTTGTAATAAAGAAATAACAGTAAACGGGACATTCCCCAGTCTAAGATGCCAAAGATCAAAGCTAGCCTTAGAACGATTCGATGTAACCGCAACAAGTAAGGCAGGAGTTCCTCGATCCAACACATAAAGACCCCGATCAAGATGACCCTGAGCGATCGTTTGCTTTGTTGCCCGATTCTGAATAACAAACATACGATCAAAGAAAACCACATTAACAGGATAATCATTAGTTAATTTGCTAATGGATAGCAAATTCTTGGTGATGTGGGGTACGACAAGAACATCAAGAAGCTGCACACCGCCCGTAAGAGAAGTAGAACCAGTGTGAGAAATAGAAAGAGAATTGCCATTACCCACAATCACATTACCATTTCTGGAGTAGGTGTAATGGCCACAATTTTTATTAGTGAGGAATAAAAACTTTCGGCATTATTTTAATAATATTATTAGTATTATTATTAGTACAACAATTTTAAGTACTACTATTAGTAGTGTTATATTTGGTAATATTAATATTGACCAAACTAGAGTCGAATTATTTTAGAAAGGCCCGATAAAACGAACCGATTAATTTTATTCAAGGGCAGAGGCCCACTTAGTAATCGAGGCCCACTTCACGATTAATTGTTCGATTTTTATTAGGCCCAAAAGAGGGAGCCCATATTTGTTTGAAAAATATCCAATGAAAAAAAAAACCAAAAAAAAAAAAAAAAAAAAAGAGAAAAGAAAAGGATTGAAGCGGCAGAACACAAAATGTACGTCTCCCCCTTCTCCATGCAACTGGATTTAAATCCCATTTTCAGACTCTTAATCAAGATTAAGAGACCACTTACCCCCTGTAATTACAATTAAGAGCAGATTAACACACCATTAGTTTCCCCTCATCATTACAATGCATCGGAAAAATAAGGCTAATGGCACTAGCCGCCCAACCTCTTCCTCTTTGTCTCTAATTTCCCTCTTCCAACACTCCACCATCTGCAAAACCTCTTGGGAAGAATCCACACCACTCAATCACACTCCTCCCTACCTAGTGCACGCCCAAAATCTCCACAAGTAGCAGCTGCAACCTGCAAAACTCACCATTCAAACACTAGTAGAGCACAAAACACTTGCAAACACTCATTCATTCATACACACAATAGAGAAGAGCAAGTGGAGAGAGAGATTAGAACAAGTGAGGAAGCAAGAAGGGAGGGAGGCCGATTTTCAGTCAAGGGCAGCAGTTTCCAGCCCTTTCGAAGCACCAAAACACCTCGATTTACTAGGTAAAGTCTAAAGTCCCTTGCTATTCGATCTAGAACTCATGTAGTTCAACTAAAGATCCCGCCCATCATCTCTAGGAGGAAGAACGAGGGACAGGGGAGGCGAACGAGGCAAGATCGAGAGGGGGCAGCCTTGTTCGAGGACATAGGATTCAACTTTGGTTCCATCACCTCAAGTAAGAGTCCTCTCCTTTTGTTAGAAGTAACTATCCAAACTCGTAATGCATAGGAACTAACTCTAAGCCTTTAGATATCGAGCTACTATCGGAAGGAAGAAGGAACGAAGGGAAAGGGAGCAACGAAGAGCAGCGGACAGCCCCTTTTCGAGCTCGGAAATCCGACCTTATGACCTCGACATAACAAGTAAGACTCCCTACATCCTCCTCTAAACAATAGGAAGCCCCAAGCATGCTCCCTCCCCATTAGAGATCCGAAACCAACACTATGAAACCATTCTAAAGCTATCAACAACCCTCGAAGCACGATAGATGTAGCCAAGACATAAAAACCGAAGCATGAATAGTAAAGAACACCCGATTAAGCCAAGCACGAATACTTAGAGCATCCGATTAACATTTACATGTGTATAGAAGCTTGAAATCAGATTTATAAACCTTTGTTAACCTCTAAGATTTCAGTTTTAACAAGCATAATACATTGGTCTAAAACGAACCTCACTCGAACGAAACAACCCGATATGGAATACTAATTTCATCCATGTGTAAATCTGAAAATCCCTTAACAATCACCAACAACATATCCATATTCACTGCCTAATCTAGCCACAAATCCTTAACGAACCAAACATAAAACAAGAAAGGAAAGACGAGAGATGTACCTCGTCGGCATTACCGACGGTGGTGTAAGCTGTCAAAAGAGAAGAGAAGGCCACGGGAAGGGTGGAGTAGACGTCGGGAGCATCACAACGTCACCACCGGAGGATGCCACGGAAGTCGACGGCCTCGACGAAGCCACTGCAGCGCCGGAATCGCCGGGATCACCTGCAAGTTAAGAGAAAGAGGAAGAGGTCAGAGAGAGAGGGAACGAAGGGAGAAGGAAAGGAGACACCGGTGGCATCGCCGCCGGCGTCGAAGAGAGATCGGAGAAGGAGCAAAGGCAGAGGTGGCAACGGCTGATGGCAGCGTGCCCTAGCCACGAGGGCTAGGGCAAGGGTTGACTGGAGCCAGCAAGACACGGCCGGGCGAGAGGGGCGTCGCCGCCGACAGACGGCGCGGCGGCGACAGAGGAATCGAGGCAGTGATGGCGGCGGCGACCGGTGCGATGCAGCAGAAACCACAGCAACGGACGACGGCGACGGCGGAATGCCGCCGGCAACGGGAGCCCGCCGAGCCCCTCAATTTTTCCCAAATTGGGCAAAAATCGGAACCCTCCCCGTCCGAATCGAATCCAATTGAGAGGGAGGGGCACCGACGCACGACGGCGGAGAATGGAGGACGACGGCGACGGAGTACTGCCGTGAGAGAGAAAGAGAGCTGCCGAGAGAGAGGAAGAAAGAGAAGAGAGAAAGAGATCGCGATTTGGGGGTGTTTGCCAGTCAAGACCGGGCCGGGTTCGGGTCGGTCTGGTTGGACTGGACCCGGGCCGGGTTGAGAGTTGGGTGGATTTGCCAGTTGGGCCGAGATTAATTAAGTGATGGACCGAAATTATTATGCACTTGGGCCAGAATTAATTTCTAGTTGGGCCGAAGAAGGTCGTTGGGCCGGATTTATTTTTCAGTTGGGTCGAAGCTCAAGTTCAGTTGGGCTGAAGCTCCAAAGTCATTGGGCCAGGCTATTTATTAGTTGGGCCGAGAATTATTATTCAAGATGGGCCGAAGTTAAAGAACAAATGGGCTGGATTTATTCAACAGTTGGGCCAATAAATATTTCGTTGGGCCAGTATTTCAAGCAAATGACGAGGGCCACACGTGACAACTTTCCGAGCTCGATTTAATAATTTTCCGAGCCTAAATAATTGGGCTTAAACCCCTAATAATTATGTTGGGCCTCGAATAATTATTAACATTAGATTTAATAATAAAATTTAGCCCAGTAACATGTATCTTATAAGTGTAGATCACTTATAACCTTCAATAAAATTGAGCCCAGTAGTACGTACCCTATAAGTGTAGACCACTTATATCACGTAATAAAATCACGAAGCCTCATTAATGGCTAAATCAAGCATCCTGCGATTTTTGTCGAGGATGAAAAGACTATAAGACACAAGAATCGATCGAAGTGATCGATTTCAAATGAGAATCGAGAAACTCTCGATTAAAAGAATACTCAGGATATCGCTATCAATAAAAGAGAATATAACCTCGATAAAAGACAACCTTCGCATAGATCGATAAGATTATCGATTTCATTTCAAGTTTCTCATTTTACGTTCTTTGAACGAGGTTAGGCGAAGGAAAAGGCCGAGACTAAGGCGGCGCTCAGAGTTATTAAATTATTCCAGGAAAGCTATCGAGGTGGGCTTTCAGAAAACTAAAATGTTTCCTTATGCTTTAATTCTTTTCTTAAAGAATTGTCAGACCATAAAATGTTTTGTTTTGTATGAGGTCTATCTGGGAAAGGCTTATGCCTCAGTTTAAAGGCTTATGCCTCAGTTTATCAGAACGATTCGGGCTCATCGAGGTCAAGACCTCGGTGAGTTAGTGCATTCAGGTTACCGTTAGCTAACGCAAGTTGGCGCGGTCAGGTATCCGGGAGGGTGGCCAACCTCTCCGGATGCACCCATAGCTCAGATATGACGGACTACACCAGAGAACTTAGCCTGCGCAGGCACTCTTTTATAAAGAAAATGTTTTTGTGAACATATGTCTTTTCCGAAAACCCCTATGATTCACTTGAATGGCTGACAATTAAAATGTTTTGGCACGTGTCCACTGAGTACTTTAAAGTACTCAACCCTGTACATATTTCCCATGTGCAGGTTGAACAGGATGAAGTGAAGTTGCCGGAAGGAGCTTTTGTCGAGCATGGAAAGTGTTGAAGCCTCTTGGTGGTGCATGTCTCCATACATGCATCTCACGTTCTTCCGCTGTGATTTTTATGTAGTCAGACTGGATTCTATTTTGTGTATCGTTGCAACTCATCTCCATTTTGTGTATCGTTGCAACGTTTCAGCTCCATTATAGACATTGCTTTCTTTTCTTGAACAACGCTTCCGCTCATTTCATGTAAAGCGCTTCCGTTGATGAACAGTACCTTCCTCCATTCATTCTCGACGAATGATAGAGAGTTTGAATGTATCTCAATGCTATGTTGTCACATCATTCCACCTCATGTCGTCCGCTTATTTTATTTCGTTTTCCCTTTTCTTGAGTCGCGACCTCGCTTGGCTAGTTAAGCGCAGTGGGGTCGTGACAGTAGGGCTGGACCGTTTCAAGAGATGATGGGTCGGAGGTGATGTGTGCAGACGCGCCGGAGTCGACAAACCAATCTGAAACGTTAGGGCCAGAAATGTTGCAAGAAGAAGTGAATGCTTCAGCAAGATTCACCGGAGAAGAGGCTGAACGAACAAGATAGAGAGGGCATTTATTTGCATAATGTTCGCCAAGACAGATTTGGCAGCGCGGCTTTCGAGGTTGCCCACCGTTTTGGCCTCCGCGACCACCGGAACGTCCACCTCGGCCACCATTCTGAGATCGACCTCTTTGAGCAGACGGAGAAGAATGATCCGTCCGAGGTTGGAATTGCTGTGAGTACGATGCAGAATGTTGGTCCCGGTTTGTTATAGGAAAAATACGTAGGGGGGGGGGGGGGGGTGAATACGTATTTTGAAGTTTTTCAACTTCTTTTCCTTAACTCAGAGTATGAAGTAAAGTGCTCGCTAGAAATACTAAGACCTAGCCGAGAGCTAGATCTAAAGTAATCACAATTCTCTTGACCTGAGCTTAGAGCTTGATCAAGAGTGAGACTTTACTCTTAGTGCGGAATTTGGTGAGCTAAATCTTTCCTAAGTAATTAAAGTTCCAAGTTATGTTTGTTTAGATGCAAGTGCAATGTATAATCAAACAACAAAGAAATAAAGAGTTTTAGGGTTAGAGAGATACGGCACAGAGATTTATAGTGGTTCGGAGATGAAACTCCTACGTCCACTTTGTTGCACAAGGCAACTGTTCTCTTCACTCAAGAACTTGAAGATTACGGGCTCTTCAAAAGCCTGGTCGAGATCGAGCTTCACTCGCTTGGATCTGACGACAGACGCAGTGATTACGGGTTCACTACAAAGACCTAAACTAGACTAGAAGCTTCACTTGCTTCAGTCCGACGACAGGGAGATTGCGGGCTCTCCTTACAGCCTAGCTTCGATCAAGCTTTACACGAACGATGTAAGTGCAAGCTTGGATCTAGACTCTATGATCGAGGCTTCTACAATCGATGAAAGTAGGGCCTTGGATCGAAACAACCTAACGACGAACACAAAAACCTAACGAACAGAACTTCGGGTTAGGGTTTTTGGTTTACGACGAACACACTATGAAGAGCTCTTTACAATAAGTGTAAAGTAGGCTAGAGCTCTTCTTCCAAGCTAAGATATGGAATGGGCTTAGAATTCTAGGTGTGAAGGTTGCGAAGACGAGTTCCGATGAGGCTGGAACTCGGAGAACACTTGGAAACAAAGACTCGAAGATTGCTTAGAAAGCTGGGAGTGTTTGTTTGCAGTAGGCGCTCGAATGCTCAAGTAGTGTTCTACTTCTCTTCGTCTTCATCCTTCACTATTTATAGGCGGAGGGTTGGCCGAGATCCGTTGCTTGGTAGGTGGCCTTCTCCCTCCTCCTCTCGACAGTCCTTGCACAGGCTGACTGCTTTTCAGACGCGCAGTTTTGGCTTTTTGCCGAAAGTGGCTAAGTTCCAAACTTAACAGTAACTGGAGCGAGCCAGTACTGTTGTGGCGCCTTTGTCGGCCTGGTAGTCAACTCCTCTGCTCCACTCCGCATTCGACACGTGGAGATCTCGCAATTAATGCAACGATCTCAAGTTAACTGGAGTTCAAAATCGGAGCGGGAATTGTGCTGTCGCTATCTGGTAGGTAGTGGCTTGCTTCGCTTTGAAGTTGTAGCGTCCGCTTGAATTGAGTCACTTCAGAGTCATTTTGTAGTGAGTCGCTTGGGAGGAAAAGTTCCCGAGTGACTGCTTTAGAAAATGTTGACCCTCGTTGACTCGCTTTGGCTTTACACTGTAGCGCTCGCTTCGCTTCGCTTTGGTGGACTCGCTTTGATTCCACTGTAGCGCTCGCTTCGCTTCGCTATTCTTCGGCACGCTTCACTTCGGCTCGGTAGACTCGCTTTGATTTGAAAACGCACTCAAGCGAGTGGCCTTCACTTGAATTTTCTGCAGTCTAAAACCTAAGCAAAATAAAGCCATCCTAACAGTATAGGCTTAGAAAAATTTGTAACCTATTATTAGATAAAAAATGGGTCGCTTGAGAATAGGACACTTGGGGGTTTTGGGATCAAATCAAAACAATAAGAATGTCCCCTATAGGTTCCCCCTTAACATGTTTGTCCTTAACAATTCCCAACACAGAATGATCCATCCGAGGCTGAAATTTCTGTGAGTGCAATGCAGAAGCAGTGAAGGCGACTTGAGACGAAGAGTCTGAGGAATCCATCGCCTTCGTCATAAGATCGAATTGGATGGCTTGGTGAAGCAAGACCGAGAACGCAGGAACATGTTGCATTGGCATCCGAGTATCGGCAAAGTTTGCCAAAGTCGGACCAAGACCACGAAGGAACCAGTGGCTCTTGTCAGACTCATCAATGGGTTTGCCGACTGCAGAGAGTTGATCGCAAAGACTCTTGAAGCACGAACCGTAGTCTTTGACGGAGAGAGAACCGCGACGGAGAGAGAGAAGCTCCTCTCGGAGTTGATTAATGCGAGATGTTGAGGAATGAGAGAACGCCGCCGCAAGCGTTGTCCACACGTCGCGAGATGTTGAACATTCAACCACCTCTGCCATAGCCTCCTCCGAGAGGGTTGAGAGAAGAACCCCCAGGTGGCGTTGGTCAGTGGTGAGCCATTTGGTATAGTCGGGGTTGGGAGAAATTTCGTCAGATGCAGACTGGACTGTAGGCGAGGGCGCTGATTCGTCGCCGTTGACAAATCCGAGAAGACTGAAACTCGTAAGCATAGGAAGAACTTGCCTCTTCCAGAGAAGATAGTTGCCGGAATTGAGTTTGATAGTCACCATGTGAATCATGGTGGCGATAGGAAGAGGATCGGAGGAGGAGGAGACAACGGCCATCGAGAAATTTAGGGTTGCAGAAGGGTATTGGGTGAGAAGGATGATACCATGAAAGAATAAGAAGATGAAGATAATTTTGCCGCATAAATTTGCTCTCGTATATTGCCACATTATATAGATACAAAGTACATCAGTAGATCCACAATTTTAGGATCAAATCAATCTACACATGAAAATATGGAAGGATATATTCTATTCTCTATAGAATACATACTACTAAGACGGCTAGGGTTCCGTAGTATCTATTTCGTTAATACACCCAAGCCCCCTTCCACTCAAACACGAGATGAGATCTACGTCGTAAAATAAATTGTGCACAAATATTATGAATGTAAAAAGTTCTATTACCTTGTAGATTTCAGAGTGCTATGCTAGAATAATACTTATTCAAACATATATAGTTCCTTTCGCTTTTGGAACAATGGCCAATAAAAACATAGATAAACTGATTTTAAAACGTTTTTTTATATTAATTTTCATTTTAAAAAATGATACTAACAAATAGTGCTGCCCAACCGAACCGGAACCGCCGGTTAAAACCGGGAACCGGAACCGAAACTGTCGGTTTAAAAACCGACGGTTCCGGTTCAGAACCGGTGGAATCGGCCAATTTATTATTTTAAAATATTTTTTTAATAATTCGAATTTTAATTATTCAAATATATATATATATATATATATATATATATATATATATATATATATTCAATAAATGTGGAAATTAACTATATCCAATTATATAAATGTTAGTTTCACAACAACTTCTATTATTTTTGCAATGTGGGAGGAGTTCTCTACGTTTATAGAGTGTAATCTCCTCCCAACTCTAGTATTTTTTCGATGTGGGACAACTACCTTCTTCTTCTTTGACAAATACATCTTCTTCTATAAGCACATCTCACACCTTTACTTGTCCCACATCGGAAAAATACTAGAGTTGGGAGGAGATAACACTCTATAATAGAGAACTCCTCCCACATTGAAAAAATAATAGAAGTGGATGTGAAACTAACATCTATATAATTGAATGTTGTTTCTACCTTTATTGAATACTATGTTTAAAGTAAATTATAAAATTAATAAAAAAAATAAAAAAATGGCCGGTTCCACCGGTTCCAAACCGGAACCGAACCGTAACCGTAACCGGAACTGCCGGTTAGGAACCGGATATGGAACCGTTAGATAGCCGGTTCAATTCCGGTTCCAAGGGTGTGGAACCGGGAACCGCGGTTCGGTTCCGGTTCGGGTTCGAACCGGAACCGGAACCGTGGCCACCACTACTAACAAATGAGACATTACGGAAAAGGACATGTGGACCAAGAGAATAAAAGAGAGGGAGTATTTCTAATTACTTAATATTGTAATTATAATATTTCTAGACTAACTTGAACTAGCACTTTCACTCTTAACGTTTTAACCACTAAAAATAAAGGCCGAATATTAAGATCAGTGTTCTAAAAGTCGCCGCCTAGGCCTAGACGCTAGTCAGCACCTCGCCGCCCGACTAATATGTAATCCGCCTAAGCTCTAAGTGATACCCCAACAAACCGATTTTGAAGGTTAAGCAATAGTCTATATATTAACTAATCGACGTTTAGACGAACAATGCTACTATATCCATGAATTTTTATTTATAATTATGAAATTAGCCTATCAGTTGTCCTACTATTTATATTTATTATAAATTTGACAATAATATTGCAAGAATAGTAAAAATAAGCATTGCAGTTCTAATCCGCGCAGGACCCGCCTAACAGCGTAGGCGCTAGCCACCCCTTCACTGTCCGACTAACACCTAACGATTTTTAGAAATTGAATTAAGATACGATTAATTCGAGAATTGAGAGTGGAATATTCCCCCGCACAAACTCCCCACCGTCTCAAAAACCGATTGATAGTAAGGTTATGACTAATGAGGACCATTCTGATATTGACACGTGTAATGTATTGATAGACTCGATGCAGAGGATCTGCCCCCTACAACTGCCCCATGTATATATGGATGAAGGGTTTTGTGCGGGGCCATCGAAAACTCTCCTCCTAGGCTCCAATTTTCTGTCGATTCTCTCTTCTGTAGATTTTCATCCAACCAACAACACAGAAGCAGAATGGCTCGCCGCAGCTCCGGTGGTAAGTTTTCGCCGTTTTTCTGGGTTTCATTTTCATATTGGTTGTGGGTAATTTTTTCGATCTGTAATGGAATTTTTTGGAGCTAGATTTGGTGGGATGTTCTGTTGATTTATGGTATTGTTGTCTCTTCTCCTAGAGCTGAAACTGTACTGTTTATGTTTAGGGTTTCCGTTTTCTGCGATTTTGATTTAGTGGCTAGGGTTTTTCGAATTTATATGATTTCTAGGGAATGGTTTCTGCGATTTATCTACATTATTGTTGTTCTTCTATTGCTGCTATTCGCATTTTCCGTGTTGACGTTACTGTGTTTCGAAGCTTTTAATTGATTAAGCTGTCATTTTCCTTGAAATGCTGCGATTTCTTCAGATATAGATCTTCAGTCCGATATGTTGGAAGCTGTTACACCTCTGATTTGTTGTTGTTTTTTTGGGGATAGAGATTTGTTGGTGGAACTTTTCGTGAGAGTTTTGTTTTTTCCGGTGTTTTTTTGTTTATTTGGTTGGTCTAACTTTTTTATTTAAGGATAGATTTGCTATAAAAGATAGATATTCATTGTCTAATTTGATGACTGAATTCTTGATTTCTGATTCTTTCATGGTGGAATGCTGTTGTTCAAATCCCTTATTTTGCCAGGATTTCCCTAATATTAAGTTTCTCATTACTTGCTGGATTTATTTTACAGGAAGATCTCGCCCGGCTCCCCGCCCAGCTCCAGCACGCAGCCCACCTCCACAAAAAGGTTCTTTTCTGCCCCGTTAATTTAGCTCCTGATTCTTAATTTCATAATTATCTTTTCATTGTGTTTCTCTACCCTTTCATGTAATCATGCCTTGAATCACTCTCTGACCTTACATATGTCTGTATCTAATGCTTTCCTGTTATGGCTTTGTGTAGTGAACAATGCTCCCCCTCCAGCTACAGTCCAAGGTAGCTCTGGTGGATCCATGTTTGGAGGCATTGGTGCAACCATCGCTCAAGGTATGTGGATTCTTGATGGAATAATAACTTTTGTTACTATGCCTGAATGTGATGCTTTGGATGCATTTTGTTTCATAGTCTCACTGATTTGCACCGTGTATTATTCACCGATAGGGATGGCATTTGGTACTGGTAGTGCTGTTGCACACAGGGCTGTTGATTCAATCATGGGTCCAAGAACAATTCAACACGAGACAGTTGGAGAATCTGCTGCAGCTCCAGCAGCTGCTGCACCCAGCTTGGGTGGAGCTGAGGCCTGCGGTCCTCATAACAAGGCGTTCCAAGATGTAAGTACAAGTCTTGTTCATTTTCTCTTGTGCAAATCCCCAATCAATATTTAGATGAGAGCAAGTCATTGTTTCTTTTTAGGTCATAAATATGTTAATCTTGAAGGTTTTGTTAGGATTGAAGGAAGTCATATCACAATATAGCTCATGCATGTTTATCGATATATCATGTGATAGTCACATAACTTATTTTCTCGATTAGGTTCTTACATCATATTCTTTAATCGTATGATCAAGTTCAAGTATGCTCTTATAACATTGGATTGGCTCATTTTTGAATCTCTTCATCTCTTGTAACAGATCATCATGTAATCATGTTTTATTAATCCTTGTGCCCTCAAACTCTTGCATCGCCTTCGTATACAATGCATTTTCCCCCCTACTGCTTCTAAATTTGAATGATTATTATGCAGTGCTTGAACAGCTACGGAAGTGACATAACCAAGTGCCAGTTCTATATGGATATGCTAGCTGAATGCCGCAGAAACTCAGGCTCAATGATGTAGATGCTGTGCCTTGCATTCATTGCTTCGGAGCAGCACTCATTTGAAACTATCTATTATTTTGTGAAAATGATACTGAGGGATTCATATCATTTCTTCGGAGAAACACACATTTGAAACTACTATTTTGGGAAATACTTACTGCGTATTCCTATCATTGCTTTGCTCTTAAAACTTGTCACCATTTCAAATGGTGTTCATCGGAAATAAAGACAAAAGTTTTGAACATTTTGCTCAAGATGGTTGGCTTTTGTTCTTGCACTTGCACATGATATATTTAGCATTAACGTACCTCAAATATTTGTAACATTTGTGTATGTTAAGCTCGGTGTGTGCGCTCTAATTTTCAAATAAATGTGATAGATGCTAACATTTCTGCTGCTTTTTACAAATTCAAAGGGAAATGAAAAGCAAGAAATATTAGGATATGTTTTATGCGTATCAACTTGATCTAGTGACAATTCAAGGATTTGAAATTCGGGATGTGAAATACTCCCTCCCCTATTATTAGTCTCACTTGGTATTTCGCATGAATTAAGGAAGGAGGACATATGTGGTTGTAATTTATGCTGGGGAGATAGAGTTAATTGTGGTTAAGTATTCTTTGTCATTTTAAGAAATGAAGTGAGACAGACGAAAATGACGATAAGACTAATAACAAGGGACAAAAGGAGTACGGAGTATTTGTTATTCTTGGATCTGTGTGAGAAATAATTATTCAATCAATCATTTAAAATTGGCAAAACACATCTATAGGCCCCTGTACTTTTATTTTTTATTTCGTTGGGTCCCTCTACAATTTTTTGTTTTAATAGATCCTTGTACTTTCAATTTTGAAATTTATTAGATCCTTAGCTAACGGTCATAGAAAAGTCGTTAACTTTTCCGTTAGTCAAATTCAATGTCATTATTTATTTTAAGAATAATTTTTATGATTTCCACGTAATATCATAGTCATATGCAAACATAAACTAGAAAAATTAATCACTAAAAAATACAAAAATTGCAGCAACCATCTCATTAGTGGAGCATACTTAGCCATGAAATTTGTAGAATCGTTAGGAAGGGAGCAGCAGCAGCAAAGGCAGTGAGGTCGGCGCTATGCTGGACTTCCCCAATGCTGCCTTAATCGGCCGCCTCCACCCCTCTGATCTGACGTCGCTCACCGCCCTCACTGACGTTTGCTTCAGCGGCAATTTCTTCGACGAAAACCTCTTCCTCCTCTGCCGCTGATTATTGCATCTTTGAATCGATTGACCTCTTCGTCAACAACTTCTTGGAGGCGATAATGGCGAATTCGCTGCTGAATAGTTGCAGTAAGCTCTCTTATTTGAATCTCTCTCATAACTGAATCCCTAGCGCCAGCCTCAAATTGAGGCCTTCTCTTTCTAAACTCGACATTTTTGCAAATAAGTTTCGGATTTTGGCTGGGAAAATCTGAACCTGCTGAATTTCTCGAGCAATAAATTGGCTGGGAAAATCGTTAACCCCTCTCTCCTCCTGCAAACCCCTCGAGGTTTTGGACCTCTCGAACAATTATTTGGAGGGGGACGGCAATCTTCGCAGCTTAAATACTCTGCTTCATTGAAATTTCTTCATCTCTCACGGATTAACTTCACCGGAAATCTCCAGAATTTGGGTTTTGGTTATGTTCGAAATTTAACCGTGCTCGATCTCTCTCACAACAGTTTCTCTGCTACTGGATTTCCTCTGAGCTTATCTTATTGTCCAAACTCTGGATTTGAGTCACAATATAATCAAGATGAAGATTCATGGGGATTTGCTTTCGAAAATGATGAACTTGAAGCATATGTTTCTGGCATACAATGAGTTCTCCGGCGAGATTCCGGCGGAGTTGGGGAAACTATGTGGGTCGTTAATGGAGCTTGATCTTTCTCTGGCGAGTAATTACTTTGCCAGAGAAAGATCTTCTTTTTCATTTAGTGATTACTTTTTTTTTTTATGATTGCACATGAGTAAGATATGATGTGGAAAATTATTCTTAAAATAAATAATGACATGGAATTTGACTAACGGAAAAGTTAACGACTTTTTTATGACCGTTAGCTAAGGATTTAATAAATATCAAAATTGAAAGTATAAGGATCTATTAAAACAAAAAATTGTAGAGGGACCCAACGAAACAAAAAATAAAAGTACAGGGACCTACAGATGTATTTTGCCTTTAAAATTTGATAAAACTTTGCAATTTCTTTTTGAAATAAGTTCTTAATAATCTCTCGAAGTTTCAGGCTCCAATTGCAATTGAACAAAAAAAAAAAAAAAAAAAAAAAAAAAACCTAATTTGGTGAGATAAAACACTCATGTCATTCCATTAAAGAATCACAAAAAAAACTTATAAACTACTTTTATGATATTCTAGTATTATTCCTAATTATTTATAAATAAAATATCATTTATGTAACACTAGCAAAAATGTAACAAAAAGTATGGGGTACGTATATTGTTCTCCCTATGCCCCGTAGCGAAGTCGTCAATACTTCTTCTTCTTCTTCTTCTTCTTTTTTTTTTTTCAAAAATAAAAATAAAAATGATTTTATTAGAGGATGGAAACTCAAGGGTATAAGAAATACCAAACTCAGAGGAGATTACACAATAGATCGAATGAAAGAATGAAAATTAGAGTTTCAGTCTGCGAAATTCACATTCAAGGCTACCGCACCTCTAGCCGCACACCAACTCCAAAAGCGGCATTTGATCTCTTCATCCATTCTGGTGAAGTCCAAACAATCAAACAAAGTCCACCAAGCCATTTCCGAGCCTTGCCGCCCCCAAACAAACAAGCAAACTGCTCAAAATGGACTTGGATGGAGCTGGGAGGCGCCCAACAAGCACCAGCCCAATTCACCATATTTCCCCATAACTGGGACACTTGGCAACAAGAGAGGAAAAAATGCTCGGCAGATTCAGAGGAGATGCGACAGCAGCTACAAAGGAGCTCGTTCGGAACGAGATGAAAGCATTTGTTTAAATTGCTTTTTCTGTGGAGACGATCAAGAACTAGTCTCCAAGCTCGTACCTACTCATCACACATCATTTTGGTACTTACCAATTCGTTATATTGAAACTTTCTATGAGAGTGGAACTATAACTTCTTCTTCTTATTCTTTTTTTTTTTTAATTAAAAATTTCTAACTTCATTATATTTTGAATTTTCTTAAATCTAACTTAACCAACAACTATCTAATTTCCAAGAAAAACACAGATTGTGCATATACTAATAAATTATAGGCAAAACACATCTTCGGGTCCCTATATTTTTTTTATTTTTTATTTAATTTTTTTTTTTTATCAAGTCGCTCTACTAAATTTTATTTAAATAGGTCCTTGTACTTTTATTTAAAAAATTTATCAGGTCCTTATTTAACGGTTCCAAACAACCGTTAAGTTTTCCGTTATTTGAATTCCACGTCATCATTTATTTATATAATATTTTCCACATCATATCCTATTAATATCCTATTCATATGTGGACATAAAAAAACAAAAACAATATCAAACGTTATTCATATTTCCAAACGCACAAAAGAGTTACAAGATCGAACGGTTGTCCCGTTTATAAATAAAAAATAAAAAATAAAAAATAAAAAAACGAAAAAACGAAGAAAAATGAAAAAAGAAAAGAAAAGAAATGCAACAGCCAATAAATTGTATGGACACGTGAGCTTCTCACTTTTCTTACAACAAATTAATGGTTGTTGCATTTCTTTTCTTTTCTTTTCTTTTTTCATTTTTCTTTTTCTTCTTTTTTTTTTTTTTTTTTTTTTTTCAAAAACGGGACAACAGTTCGATCTTGAAACACTTTTGTGCGTTTGGAAATATGAATAGCGTTTGATTTGTATTTTTTTATGTCCTCATATGAATAGGATATAATGTGAAAATATTATATAAATAAATAATGATGTGAAATTTAAATAACGAAAAACTTAACGGATTGTTTGGAACCGTTAAATAAGGACATGATAAATTTTTTAAATATAAGTATAAGGACCTGTTAAAATAATATTTAGTAGAGGAACTGTAGAAATGAAGATTTGAAGCATGTGTAATATGAGCTGCAACACGTTGATGAAGGAGAAGAAGTTCAGTATTTGTTTTGTTCCATTTTGTAGTGTTTAGGGTTTGTTAGTTTTCTTCCAGTTATAATTAAACATGTGTACATTTGGTTAAGTCGGTGCCACGCTGGACATCCAGCTGTATTAGTAGTGGCGGATTAAGTCCTAGCCGTAGGATTGAGAGCAGATCAACGGAGGAGATTAGTATCGCGTTTTCTTAACTAAAACACGATTCTTTCATTTCTTTTCTATAAATAAGCAGGTACACTGTACAAGTTGACGTACTGTTTTGAATCTACATTGAAGAATTCTACTTTAATTTATGTGTTGTTACTTGCTCTTAGCTCGAGCTTAGTTTTACGTTAATGGTAGAGAGAGAGAAACCCTAGGTTTCTACATGGTATCACGAGCAACAGGTTAAAGGTAGTGAAACGAGATTTGCAGGAGACGATGACAAAGGATAATAGGAAGGAAGGAAGCTTTCAGCAGGGAGAAGGATCTTCCTCTGTTGGTGACAAATCGGAAGGGAAGAAGCCGATGTTTGGTACATACAGATCTATGGGAACTCCACCGACGGTACAGAGTAACGCGAGAGTAGCTGATGTAGCTGGAATTGGAGTAGGAGTTGTGGAAAGGAATTACAATGACGGTGGAGGATCTGGAGTACGTGAGCCGCCGGTGGATAGAAACGGTTACTATATGTTTACACTAAAGGAGGTAGAAGAGATTTTATAACTTCAACCTTCTGACCATCCAGGTATGACTCTCGTAACCACACCATTAACTGGAACGAATTTTTTGCACTGAAGTCGTTCAATTAGAAGAGCACTAGGTGCTAGGAGTAAATTGGAATTGCTGGATGGTTTTCTATCAAAACCAAGCATGACTTGTACTTACTATAAAGCCTGGGTTAGAACTGATTACATGATCTCCTGCTGGATTATAAATTCCATATCAAAGGGACTTGTGAGTGTCTTTTCGCATATAAACAATACTAAGAGGTTATGGGAAGCATTAAACCAGAGGTTTGGAAGGAGAAATGGTCCAAATGTGTATAAAATTCAGAAGGAAATTGTAAATCTTAGACAGGGAAATCAATTTGTAATGATGTATTTTAATGAATTGGTTATGTTATGGGATAAGTTGGATATGGTATTACCATCTCTTGGTTGTGTGTGTGAGGCAAGATTGAGGATGAATAAAAGGGAACAAGAGATAAGATTGATGCAGTTTCTAGTTGGTTTACATGATGGTTATGACCAAGCAAGGAGTCAGATTTTGTTAATGAATCCATTACCTAGTGTGGATGAGACATACTCAATGATAACACAAGTTGAAGATCAGAAAGGAATCATAGATGAGAATGGAGGAATAGACATCAGAGTAGCCATGCAAATAGGAAAGGCAATTAAATACAGAAATGCAGGGAATACTGATTTTAAAAGAAGAGTGAGCAAAGAGGAAAGACAGAGGATGAAATGTAGTCATTGTAATGGGATAGGCCATGAAGTGACTGAGTGTTTTCAGACTGAATGGGTATCCAGAATGGTACAAGAAGCTAAAGAAAGGACAGAACAAACCCAGAGTTAACTGTGTAGAAAATGAAGATGACACAGGTTCTGAAAATGGAAGATCACTTAATGGTGAAATGAGTCAGGATCTAGGAAAAATGATTCAGAATGAGTTAGCCAAGTGCTTTGATAGAACCTGATTACCGCTGTTTATACGAACCTTATGAATAGAACCTGATTAGAACTCACTGTCTCGTGTAGATGGCCAGACCCAGACCTACCCCAGACGTCGCAGCGATTCTTCTTGATTCGTACTTAAACTACAGGCGGAGGGTAGAACATGATATAGGTGAGTACCTAGCCCATTTCGGAGGGCTTTGGGATGAGGTGCATCAGTACTCTGGAGTTACTCACTATGACGGCATGGTGAGAGCGACTGTGCACTTACCTCGTGACTGGCAGTGTTGGGCGTGGACCCTCATCCAGAGCTATACTACTTACTACTACCCGTACTACGACTTGGTAGCCGACTTTAGGGGAAGCCCTTCTTTCGATCCTCAGTTCAGTCCCAGCCGGGTGAAGTACCGGCAGCGACAGAGGTTTCCGCACCTCGCACTTCAGTCTTAGGTCGTCGAGGCCGTGAGGACTTTGAGGCTGGTACCCCAGTGGCCCATTACCGACGTGCTCCCAGTGCCCCTACCGTTCCCACTATACATACAGATGAGGGAGGCCCCTCGACAGTTGACCGGGGCAAGGCCCCGATAGTTGTTAGTCCCGAGAGATAGGCACCTCGACCCTCTTCACCTCGTCCACCTGGCCCAGGGACTTCTACGGAGGAGCTACACCGTACTGTGGCGGAGTTGCAGCAGCTTACCACTCCCGCCTCACTTCCAGTAGCCCACCGAGACTGGCCCACCGGGACAGGACCTAGCAGCAGTAGCAGCAGTGTCAGTCGCATACTTTCCGACCACGAGAAGTGGATGACGGAGACGAGGCAGAGAATCGAGGAGAACAGCCGAGCGATGGCCGCAGTATAGCACCGCTTGGAGGATTTCGCCCATCGAGTGGAGGAGTGGGTGAATGCCCCCGAGCTGGAGCCGCAGCCTGCCCCAGAGCTAGAAGAGGAGGAGGACCCCGAGGAGGAGGAAGGACTACCCGTGGACCTAGATGTTGACCCAGACTCTGACGAGGACTTAGGAGGAGCCCCTGACGCCGATTCTGACCCCGAGTCGTGTCTGACTACCGAGAGTTCCCTAGAGGCTTAGAGTAGTTGTAGTAGCGTCAGTAATGGAGCTATGTCGACCGTCCTGACTTGTTTTGTAGTAGAATTGACCGACTTTTAATTATGAACTTTTATTTTGGTATGGTAGGACGGGACCACAAAGTGTTAGGTGGACCGTAAAACAAATTGGTATGACTTTCCCTTTTGATTTAAACATGGCACTAAAGACCTCCATGAGGCGATTTTCCCTATCCACGCTATTCATGATATTTAAATGAGGAATCGTTTACTGCTTTATATAACATGACAAGTCAACACAGCATGAAAAGCCCGTAAAGTACGACATGCTAAGTAGGAAGTAAAGTATGACGTATGATATCTTTTATGTAAATGACCCTCACGAAAATTTGACAAGTTACAATTCTTATAATATCGTTAATCAGAATGCCGCCCAGAATGGGAAGACCTCGAGGTGGAGCTAGAAACGATCAAGTACCACCACCTCCACCGCCACCTTCACCACCACCACCACCGCCTTCACCACCGCCCCCACCCCCACGAAGAGTCGAAGAACTCTTCCTACGACAAAACCCACCTGTCTTTAATGGGATGGGAGACCCATCCAAAGCTGAAATCTGGATACGCGCCTTAGAGCGTATATTTAATTTTCTAGGATGTACTGATCGAGAACGCTTAACCTGCGTGGCATTTCAATTGGCTGGTTCGGCCGATTTCTGGTGGGAAGCCAGGTAGAAGATTATGACTCCAGAGCAACGAGCAGGTCTTACATGGGAGGAGTTTAAGGCTAGGTTATACGAAAAGTACATTCCTAAAAGCTATCGAAAGAAGAAAGAGTTAGACTTTTATAACCTCAAGCAGGGTAGGATGACGGTGACTGAATACGATCGAGCATTCTGCGATATGTCCCGATATGCGCCAGAACAAGTTGATACCGACGAGAAGATGTCGGAGAAGTTTCGAGCCGGTCTGAGGCCCGAGATCAGAATGACTTTAGCAAGTTTAAGTGCTCTCACTTATCCTGACGCGCTAAGCCGTGCCTTAGATGTAGAAGCAGCAATGCCGGCTGATAAACCGACCTCCGCAAACCCTTCGACTCAACCAAGCTACCAACCCCCGACTGACAAGGGAAAACACAAGTGGGAAGGAAACCCGAGTGGCCAGCGCGACAAGAAACCATGGCAAGGACCCCAACGACCGCCAAACCCTGGACCTATTCCGACTTAGACCGAGGTCATTAACCGTCCCCTGCAAAGTCTAATATACGTGAAATTTACCTTGTTTTTATAACCAAAAAGAGTCGATTTTGTGTCTCGGTTGTGTAGTATTGTCTATAGTTTATATGGTTTTCATTATATTGGACAATATTATGCTTGGGGTGTTTTTCTATGTTTTTAGGTATATTGTGATGATAAAACCCCGAGACGAGACAAGGTGTGAAGATCGAAGATCGAAGTTCAAGATTTGAGTTCGAGAGAAGGCCTCTCGATACCTCTCTCAATCGAGAGGCCTATCGAGAGGTACGTTCTGCCGCAGCTATCGATCAAGAGCATATTTCACCACCTCTCGATACCTCTCTCGATCGAGAGGTCTGTTGAGAGGTGGGGTGTCGAGAGGGTTCCAGCCGGGATTTTCTCCTTCATTAATTAGACTCCTTTTTGGTTTAGGTTTCCTTATGTAAATTTCTCCTATATATACTCATAGTCTAGCATTGTAAACCCTAACATCTTATCATCCTTCATACTTTTCTAGCACTTTTATATTTTCTTTTAGAGTTTTTATATTTTCTTTTAGAGTTTTTATTCTTGTATTCAACATTGGAGCTCTTCAAGTTTATGCAAGATTCAAGATTCGACGTTCTTCGTTTGTGTTCAAGTTTTTCTTACTTCTACTCTTTAATTATGTTCTTTCAATCTTTTGTGTTTATGTTTGCTTTAATTATGTCTAGCTAAATTCCTTAGTTGATTTTAGGGATTGAATGCCTAATTGAATGTATGTAAGTGTTTTTGTTTACAATTAGTCTTCCAATCTAGATGCATGTTTTCATGGTGCTTATTCTCATGCATGATTACTTGATCACTAATTGTCTATGCATAGTTATGTTTATATGCCTTGATAGGATATTGCATAATAGATCTCATGAATACATGGTATGATAATTTGATTTGTCTTAATTGAGTTTGAATTATCATATGTTTGCATATAATTGATTTGGGTGTCATAATTGAACCTAGTTGATTATATCAATGATACTTGTTCTATTTTGCGTTTAATATTGATATCTATGCGTCCGAAAGGATATTAGGATCATATTAGGTGACGACTTGCATTGCTTTCATCGGGGTGTAGGTTATTTTTCATGTATCACATTTAGATTGGATTAAATTGGTTAATTGTATTCATTAATTGCTTGCATATATTTGATTAGGTAGGCTTCCCTAAAATCAACACTTTTCCTTAATTGTTTACTTACCTTATTTGTTTAATTGCTTGAGTGCTAAGTTGTTTTATTTGACTAGTTATTTTCCTTGTTTATTTATTTCCTTATTTGATTAGTTGAGTTTTTATTATTTGCCTCGTCTATAAATACCACAAAACCTAAATTCCCAAAAGCCTAAACATCACGTTAGTTCTTTAGTAGAGGTATTGTGTGCGTTTTCGACTTGTCAATCTCTGTGGATATGATACTCGCTTATTTTATACTATACCTGTTTTGTGTGGTAGAAAATAGTGCGATCAAAGTCCCCAATGCACAAAGAGTAACCGCGGACACGGAGGTGTCTGTAGGTTTGGAAGTGATGTATGCTACGTTTGTAGTCAGAAGGGCCATTTTGCTAGGAATTGCCCACAGAGAAAGCCGAGAACCGGCATGGGATCCCAACCCTCCGGAAACAGTCAGCAGTTGCGTGCTATTCAGGCACAACCACGGCTTCCACAGTTTCAGCAACCAACCCCTTTGCCTTCCCAACGTCAACAATTTCAACAACACCTGCAGGAGCAGCAGAATCTTAGGGCGTACGCGCTCAAACAAAAGCAACCTGAGAAGAGCCCGGGAAATCTAGCAGGTATGGGCCAACTCCTTGGAATACCTGTGATAATTTTGTTTGATACGGGCGCTTCGCATTCTTTTATATCTCAAGCATGTATAGAAGAGCTGAACTTAGAAGAAAAACCATTGAAAATTGACTTAGGTATCACATCACCGATAGGAGGAACTAAGGTTCTTATGCACTGTTGCCCTAACCTAGAACTTGAACTAGGACCACTCAGACTTCCAGCGAACAACTTAAGTGTCATGGTCATGAAAGACGTAGATGTGATCTTAGGGATGGATTGGTTAACCCACCACCATGCTACTATCTTATGCAATGAAAGGCGAATCTCATTCCAACCCCCTGGAAGGGAACCAACGGACTTCTACGGAATATCCATGAACCAAAGGAAAGCAATCATCTCAGCATTTCAAGCCGCCACCCTAGTTAAGAAAGGATACCCGGCGTACCTAGTACACTTGTACGGGGAGACCAAGGAAGAAAGAAGGATTGATGACGTGGAAATCGTAAGAGAATTTCCCGATGTGTTTCCCGACACATTACCTGGACTACCACCTGACCGTGAGATAGAATTTACCATTGAACTAGAACCTGGAGCAGCTCCGGTGTCCAAAGCACCGTACCGTATGGCCCCGAAGGAGTTAGAAGAGCTTAAGATTCAATTACAAGAACTCTTAGAGTTAGGATTCATTCGACCTAGTGTGTCACCATGGGGAGCACCCGTTCTGTTTGTAAGGAAAAAGGATGGATCCATGAGAATGTGCATCGACTACCGAGAGTTGAACAAGCTGACCCTCAAGAATAAGTACCCCTTACCCAGGATCGATGATCTATTCGATCAACTCAGAGGAGCTAGTGTCTTTTCAAAGATAGATTTGAAATCAGGATATCATCAGTTGAAAATTCGACCTAGCGATATACCTAAGACTGCTTTTCGAACCCGATATGGCCACTACGAGTTCATAGTTGTACCATTTGGGCTCACCAATGCACCGGCAGTATTCATGGACCTCATGAACCGTGTGTTTCACCCTTACCTCGATAAGTTTGTTTTAGTCTTCATAGACGACGTACTAATTTATTCAAGGAGCAAGGAAGAACACGGAGAACACTTGAGAACCATTCTAGGAACCCTCAGAAAGGAAAGGCTTTACGCCAAGTTTAGCAAATGCGAGTTTTGGCTTAGGGAGGTGATCTTTCTAGGACATATCGTGTCATCAGAAGGAATTAAAGTAGACCCCGCCAAGGTAGAAGCGGTGCAAAACTGGAGATCCCCGACGACTCCGAATGAGGTTTGAAGTTTCTTAGGATTGACTGGTTACTACCGAAGATTCATCGAAGGATTCTCTAAGATAGCAAGACCGATGGCACAACTTCTACAAAAAGGGATAAAGTTTGCTTGGACCGCAGAATGTGAGGAGAGTTTCCAAACACTTAAGGAGAAGCTAACCACGACACCAATTTTAGCAGTTCCAAAGCCTGACAAGAACTACACGGTTTATACGGATGCTTCAAAAAACGGACTCGGATGTGTATTGATGCAAGACGGACGAGTAATAGCGTACGCATCGCGACAACTTCGCCCTCACGAGTTGAATTACCCGACCCACGACTTGGAGCTAGCCGCAGTAGTGCATGCGTTAAAGATTTGGAGGCATCATCTCTACGGAGTATGATGCGAAATTTTCACTGACCATAAGAGCCTTAAGTACTTCTTTGAACAGAAGGACCTCAACATGAGACAACGGCGATGGCTCGAATTGGTTAAGGATTACGACTGTAGCATTAATTACCATCTAGGCAAAGCTAACGTTGTGGCTGACGCCTTGAGCCGAAAGATTCGACTTGAATTAGCCTGCCTCCTTACGTCCGAAGAGACTCTCATACGAGAGTTCACCAACCTAAGACTTGAGGTAGTACCCCCACCAAAGACGATTGAAGGAATCGTAGCCACGATTACCATAGAGCCCGACTTGAGAAGCAGGATCGTTCATGAGCAAAGAAAAGATGAAGTGTTAGAGAAGATTCGATTAAGCGTAAGGACAAATGGGAAAGAAGGTTATCGGGAGGAAGCTGACAACGCACTTACTTACAAGGGAAGGTTATGCATCCCGCGTAACAACGAGCTCCGGAACGAAATCTTGAGCGAAGCCCACGACACCCCGTATACCGCACATCCCGGAGGTACCAAGATGTACCAAGATTTGAAAGAGAGATTCTGGTGGGAAGGTATGAAAAGAGACATAACTACTTTCGTCGAACGCTGCTTGACGTGTCAACAAGTGAAGGCATTACACCAACGGCCCCATGGAAAACTACAACCTTTGGAAGTTCCACAGTGGAAGTGGGAGCATATCACCATGGACTTTGTGGTGGGTTTATCTCGAACTAGAAGAGGAAATACGACCATTTGGGTAATAGTGGACCGACTAACGAAGTGTGCCCATTTTATTCCTATCCCTACCACCTATGGTTCGGAGAAGCTAGCACAGTTGTACGTTCGAGAAATTGTACGATTGCATGGAGTACCACTATCGATTACATCAGATCGTGACCCGAAGTTCATCTCGAAGTTTTGGATGAGTTTGCAAAGAGAGTTGGGCACTCGATTGAACTTTAGTACCGCATATCATCCTCAGATTGATGGACAGTCCGAGAGGACCATACAGATCCTTGAAGACATGTTAAGGGCAGTAATACTTGATAGAGGTGGAGAATGGGAGAACATATTACCGTTAGCCGAGTTTGCTTACAACAATAGCTACCAATCGACAATAGGGATGGCCCCATACGAGGCATTGTATGGTAGGAAATGTAGATCTCCACTTTACTGGGATGAAGTAGGAGAAAGAAAGAGCTTAGGCCCCGAAGCTATTGATGAAATGGTTGAGATCGTACGTAGGATTCGAGATAGGATGCGAGAGGCTCAAAGCAGACAGAAGTTGTATGCCGACAACCGAAGAACCGAACTGCATTTTGAAGTAGGAGATAAGGTTTTCCTAAAGATTTCCCCTACCAAGGGATTGACTAGGTTCGGCATCAAAGGCAAGCTAAGGCCCCGTTTCATCGGACCTTATGAAGTGCTAGAAAAGATAGGCTCTGTAGCATACAGGCTGGCTTTACCACCAAAGCTAGGAGGCATTCACAACGTATTCCACGTGTCACAACTAAGGAAATATGTGTTTGATCCTAAGCATGTACTCCGACAGGAGGAGGTAGTCGTAGAACCCGACTTAAGCTATGAAACGAAACCCGAGGCTATAGTGGATTGAAGAATCCAACAACTTAGGAATAAGCAAATCCCTCTAGTAAAGGTACTATGGAAACACATGGACAGGAAGAAGCCACATGGGAGCTAGAGGCCAAGATGAAAGAAAAGCACCCCGAATTGTTTGTAGAAGGTAAGTATATTTCGGGACGAAATTTTTCGTAAGGGGTGTAGGATGTAATAGTCGCAGTTTTTCTTAGTGAGTAATAAAAACTCCGACATTTATTTTAAGTATTAAGGGTATCATTATTACGAATTAGGATAATAAAAATTCGAGAACTATGAATAACAGTAAAGATTGTCGAATAAGAAAATCAAGCATTAAGAAAGGCCCAATATAACGAAACGAATAATTATTATTAATCAAGGGGCCGAAGGCCCACCCAAGAAACAAAGGCCCACTCGAGAAACGAAGGCCCATTTAAAGAATGGGGCCCATTTAAGGAATTCGGCCCATTACACGATTTAATTCATGAATTGTCGTGGCCCAATACGAAATCCCATGTGTTGTACTACTGTTATTAATAAAGGAAAGAGGCCCAATACCATGATATTAATACAAGTATAACAATTACATATGATGATACAAAATACATACTAGTTACAACAATGTACAAAGAAAGAAGAGAAAATAAATGAATAAATACAAGGAGGATTCGGCATACATAGCCCCTCCAACGTCTCTCTATCTATGATTATTAGGGAGCTCAGAATAGTCCTTAATCCAAGAATTAGAGGCTTAAACAACCCCATGAACAAGATTAAGGTAGGAAACCAATATCATCATCGCCCCGTCTTGACATCGGGCTAGTACCGAGAATATGTGCACCCCAATCATCTCTCTTTCCTCCAAGGCGGAAACCGGCCAAACCCTACACCAAACACATATAAAAAGCAAGTTAGCTTCCTTTACACACACACAATCACATCCATAAACTTAGAGCACAAGAAAGAGAGTTAGAGAGTGAAACCGAGAAGGAGGAGGAAAGCATAGGAGTTTCCAGCACCTTGAGCATCAAGGGAGCTCAAGGTAAGATCCCTTCCCCCTCATTTCATTCAAGATTCACACATGCAAGGGCTAACGTAGAGCTTATACCACCATAGAAGCAAGCACAAGGAAGGGGGAAGAGAAGAACCGAAGTTAGTAAAGATTTCCAGCAGCTATATCTCAAGTAAGAACCTCTCTATTCCTTGTAAATTGATGAGGAATGAATATAGGACTCATAGGTGTTAAACCCCCATTTTTAGGTCACCAACAACCAACCTTGAGAGGAGAAAATCGAGAAGGCAGCAACCAAGGAAAGGAACCAAGAAGGCAGTCCCCAACAAGACCAAGAACACCAAATTGCAAACCCATATTCAAGCAAGTAAGTGAAGCCCTCCATATTTCTCTAGGAACTAGGATAAATCGAGCATGCATACACTCTAGAATGACTCAAATGAATGCTAGAGGCTGCCCCCAATTGTAAGAACCCATTGCATGTTTATTTAGGACCAAGATCACCATCAAATCCGAACATGCAAGCATGAAAACTGACCTAGGAAGTATACCGAATCACATAGGCCCAAGATAGTGGATTTTTGCCCTCATTCAAGCATGAGATTTCACTCAAAGTGTGTTTAAATCATAAGGCATAAGAAACCTCCAATTTATCTGTAACGACCCGCATTTTCATAACTCTACAATAGTAGTTTAATTCGTAAATCAAATAAATAGTTTGAAGATTAATGACTAAAAAAATTCTATTCTCGACGAAGTAGAATGTTCGTAAGAAAGACTTGTTTAATTAGTCGATTTTAATTAGAAGAATGACCCCTATAATTAATCGATTAAAGAATATGATTACTTTAAATGATTAATTCGTTAGGTAGTAATTTCAATTAGAAATCAAATAGTAATTTGATTAATCATTTATTAAGTAATTATATCGTTTGATTTACAATAGTATCGATTTTACATTTCACATTGATTTGTATGATTCAAAATCGATCAAGAGTAAAAGTTGTGTTACAACAAATTAATTTATATTATGGGCCCAGCCCATCGGTTCATGATCGAACCGTTAGATAACAATCGAACCAAACATTCGATTAATGCATTAATGAATCAAAAACAATAAATTAATAAACCACATGTCAATAAGAATAATATCTTGAATAATTAAATAATTATACACTAAAAACAACAAATAATTAAGAGAATACATGTATGTATTTGTTGCTTGTATCAAAAGAAAGACAAAAAATAGATAAGCAGAAAAGGTGGCAGAGAAGGAGAAGGGACAGCAGCAACAGATGAAGATATTCTTTCCAGCTTCATTCTTCACCCCTACACCTTCTTGAACTACAAGAAAAACAAAGATGCAGCAGCAGAGAAGGGGCAGAGAAGTGACAGCAGCAGCAGGACAAAATCCTTCCAAAATTCCAGCTTCATTCTTCCCCCTTACACCATTCTTGAACCCCAAGAAAATATCAACTTGCCACCTGCTAACTGCAAAGCAAACATAATAGGATTAGATAAGGAAATCAGAATAAAGGAGACCCTATGTTTTACAACTAACTAGCCCTGCAGAAATCAAAAGGAGGATTTGCAGGAAAAGGATGGGGGAAAGCTCCAACCCTTACCATCACTCGATATTGCTACAATCCTCACAATATCAGCCCTATAAATACCCCCACACTCAACTATTTTCAGTTCTTTTTCTACCACTCTCAACTCACCATAAAACACTAGAAGCAGCAGATCAAGAAGAAGAAGGAAGGAGTGTGGTGAGCTAGCAACAACAGCACTTCTAACACTAAGTAAGTAACCTAAAACCCCCAAGTAAAATCAAGCATGATTTAAACTTCAACCCATAAACAATAATACGAAAATTCAGTTTTCATTCTTTGAACAAACATGCTAAAACTGGATGTTTACTTATGAACATAATGGTGGAAACCAAGCATGAGTTCAAGCATAATACGAAGCATGAAACGAATTCAACTATAATGATATAATCTTTAGACTATAACTCATAATACGAATTAAACACCTAGTGGCTACAACATATGTGTGTCGTCAGTTAACAAGAATGGATCAACAACCATAAATCACAACAAATTTGTAGTAACAACATAAACCAAAATCTGAAAAATATCTGAGCTGTATGTATATGTTGCTCTCAAGAAAGACAAGGAATGCTCATTCACATAAATCACCACAACTTTTCGTATCTCCAAAACTGAAATCTGTAAGTTTTCCTAAGCTATAGACATATATATTGCTCTTAAGCAAAACATTCACTAGTCAAATGAAATAAATCCCCTGCTGCCACTAATTAATCCTATATGCAAGAAAATCCTAAACTAAATAAATTAAACAAAAGGGGCAGTGAGCTTAGCTTAAGCTACGGACTGACCACCTCCGGTCGGAACCCTCCGATTCCGATGACGAAGCTATCGTCGAGGGTAGTAGTCAAAACTGCACAATAATAATCGAACAAATACAAATTAGATGGCATTGAAAATGGGCAGAAAATATATAAGAGAGAGGGGGAAGGGGATTTTGGAGAAGAGGAAATCGGACCTTTACCTTCGGCCGGCAGCGAGGCTCCCTCCGACAGCAACGGCGATTCCAGCGGCGGTGGACGGAGATCCCTTCGCCAGCAGTGGCTGCTGGCGGAGCTTCCAGGCGCGACGGCGAGGACAGCAGCGACGCCGCCTCTGTCCTTTCCTCCAGCGTGCACGTCGAGCAGGTACGGCCGAGCCACCGGCAAAGGAGAAGCCGGCGACGTCCGGCAGAGAGAGAGAGAGCATCCGCGAGAGAGAGAGGGTGCGGGTTTCTGTCTGATTAATGACAGAGAGAGAGAAAGGGGAAGAAAGAGGGGCTGCCGTCGACAAAGAGGTCGCCGGCGCCGGCAGTCCTCGACGCCGGCGGTGGAGTCGCGGCCAGAGAGGTTCCGAGAGAGGGGAGGGAAATTAGGGCTAAATCGATCAAGAGGGAGAGAGGCGTAAATGAAGAAATGTTAGGGTTTTCAGTATATATATGAATACGAACCGGGTCGGGTTCGGTGTTGGGTCGGGTCTCGGGCCAAAACCCGCAGGTCCGAACCAGACCAGTAAATTGGGCCGAGTTCAGTGTTTTGGGCCAAGTCCATAAATTGGGCCGAGAATTATTATTACTGGCCCGATTCAATTCAATTAAATTATGGGCTTACTTGTCCTGATTTAATTAATCAAACGTTCGATTAATTTTCAAAGAATTATATTCTCGTAAAATACTCACGAGATTAATTAATTAATTAATATAATGTACATGTGAATGATTTCGAGAATTAAATCACATAAAATGATTAATTATTATAAATCGACTCAGTTCGGAAAATAACCTTAATAATCGAAGCCGATTAAATTTAAGGCACGAACCTATGATAAAGAAGGCTAACCTTAGCCAATAATTTATTTAGGATCGATAATTAGATAATTATCGATAAAAACCCGCGGAAAGGATTTAATTAATAATAATGATTTAGTTAATTATTATTTCCTTAGAGAAATTCTCTATTATGGATTTATAATTAGTTATTCATTAATGTCGATGAATAGGCGCGGAACGTCGTGGGGAGTAGCCTTCTATCGCTGAAGACCGACCCTATTCACGCTTCGAAAGGTGGGCTTTCATTCAAATAAAATAATAACTTGATAAAATCTAAGTTAGTTATTTTTAAGCTTGTCATGCCATAAATGATTTGATTTTGTATGATACCTATCTGTGCAATTACTTAATCGAATTCGGGTCCTAGTGAGATAGCTATCTTACTTCGACTAGTGTACACAATGTGACCGTGTGTCATCTTCGGGTTGGCCGGTCTAGGTATCGTGAGAGTGGCCACTCTCTCGATACCATAGGAACAGATATGGTAGATTACTAAAGAACTTAGCCCTGCAGGCATCTTTTAGATCACAAGACTTTTGTAAGTATAGGATCTTTTCCGAAAAACTCCTATGTCTTACTCATAATGGCTTGACAATTATATATGTATGTTTTGGCATGTGTCCACTGAGTACGTTGTACTCAGCCCTGCATATATTTCTAAATGTGCAGGTTGAACGAGGTGAATTGGGGAGCCGGCTTAAGCTTTTGTCGTATTTGAAGCCTACTTATGTAATAGCTAGTTCAAGACTCTCGGTAATGCATGTCTTCATACATGCATTCCTATAAGACTTCCGTTGTGTAACTTTCTACACTTTATTCCCAAAATAAGACTGAATCATGTAATCGTATTCGAATCTATGTTCTCCTATTTTCCTTGAAGGCCTAGTGCCATATGACATTCGATGAATTATGTCTAAATTAATCCTTCAATTTTGCGTTATTGTTTCACCCCACTTTCTATCCCGCTTCTTTAACCCCGTCCCTAGTCATGATTTCCCGGCTTAACTATCCTTAGTAAAGTCCGGTCGTGACATTATCACCAATTCAACCATGAACCGAACCCCAACAATTCCCCCGAACTGGAGAATTTCCAACAACAACAACCAACAATAACAACTAGCAACAACACCCAACATAGCCAACAATATAGCATAATAACACACTGCCCAGATCACCGAATCAATCAACAACGAATCCATCGAAGAAAGTAAGCATAACCAAGAGCCAGAGAGAGAAGGAAGACACTTATCAGTAGCCAACAGTAGCAGCAGGAGACTGCCGGAGTGAAGAACACTGCCGGAAGGGTGTCGGCAGAAAATAGGGGAGTACCCCGGCAGCATCAAACGTCACCAGTACGACGCCACCGTACATGCAGAGAAGAGGAAGGGAAGATTAGTGAAGAGGGGAATGAAGGAGAAAAGGACAGAGAAGGGGAGGGCGGATGATGGCAGCAACGACGGCGACGAACGACGCCTAAGCCGAGAAGGCATGTTTCCAAGCAACAAGGGCGAGGATTCGATTTAGGCCTAATGGCCAGCCGACGGAGCCACCGTGGGAGTTGCCCCGGCAGCAGTAGAGGACCAACGGAGCTCAAGCCACTGGAGGAGGAGCAATCGAGAACGGAGGAGAGCCGCGCCGACGCCATCTCACCACAGCGACGGAGGACGACGAAGGAGCCACACTCAACGGCTATTCATCGGAGAATCGCACCGAAGAGCATTACCCCCAATTTCCCGAAGCCAATTAGGACATTCCCTAATTGGGAGAAAACGGAGACTAGAGGGTTGAGGACAGTAATCGACGGCAAGGGAGGCCGCCGGTGAGTAATCACCGACGGAGGCAAGGGATCACCGGCGACAGACTACCGGGAGGAGAGGAGTAGTGCCGCGAGGAAGAAGGAGGAGAAACAGGGGCCGTGAGAGAAGAACCAGAAGAAGAGGGGAGTAGGGTAATATATTTAAAGACTCGGACCGGGTTACGGGCCGGACTTCGGTTCGGGCTGGACACGGGCCGATTAACAGAATAATTATATAACGGGTCAACTACTAATTAAAATATGACGAGCCGATAAAATGTGCGATTGGGCCGAATAATTTATTAACGGGTCAATATTATACTTAACGAATCGGGCCAACCGATTGGGCCGAATAATTTATTAACGGGCCAATATTATACTTAACGAATCGGGCCAACCGATTGGGCCGAATAATTTATTAACGGGCCAATATTATATTTAACGAATCGGGCCAACCGATTGGGCCGAATAATTTATTAACGGGCCAATATTATATTTAACGAATCGGGCCAACCAATTGGGCCGATTAATTATTTAACAGACCTATAATGATTAAAGATAACGATCTTATAAGTATAGACCACATATAATTCAAAGTGAAACCACGAAGCCACATTACTGGCCAAAATCAAGCATCCTCCGATTTCCATCGGAAATAAAGAATTAAAAGACAACGATTAATCAAGTAAACGATTACAGATTACGTTAATCAGGAAATCTCTAAGTAAGAGATCATAACCTCGATAGGACATGAACCTTCGCATAGATCGATAATTATCGATTTTATACAAGATTCTCATGTTACGTTCTTTGAACGAGGTTAGGCGAAGGGAAGGGCCGAGATTAAGGCGGTGCCCAGGATTGCTAAG
This sequence comes from Thymus mandschuricus, assembly GCA_029379335.1. NCBI lineage: Eukaryota > Viridiplantae > Streptophyta > Magnoliopsida > Lamiales > Lamiaceae > Thymus > Thymus mandschuricus. Next base: position 31,618,646 of record CM057072.1, read on the forward strand.
TGGATCAGGAGCAGCTATCGAGGTGGGCTTTCATACAATGAAAATGTTTTCTTATGCTTAAAATTCTTTTATCAAAAGAATTGTCATGCCATGAAAGTCTTGTTTTGTATGATGTCTATCTGAGAATGGGCTTCGGCCAAATGTTAATCAGGACGAATTCAGGCCTATCGGGGTCGCTCCTCGATGGGATAAGTGCACTGGATAACCGTGAGCCGACGAAAGCCGGCCGGTTAGGTATTCGGGAGGGTGGCCAACCTCTCCGAGTACACATACAAGGATCAGATATGACGGATTACACCACGAAAAATAGCTTGAAAGCGTTTGTTTTATGAAAATGTTTTAGTGAACATAGGACTTTTCCGTAAAACCCCTATGATTCACCTGTATGGCAGGCAATAAATGTTTTGGCATGTGTCCACTGAGTACTTTGTACTCAGCCCTGTACATATTTCCCGTGTGCAGGTAGAACAGGATGAATTGGAGCAGTCGGGAAGGCTTTTGTCGAGCATGGAAAATAGTCGAAGCCTCTTGTTGGTGCATGTCTCCATACATGCATCTCACGTCCTTCCGCTGTGTATTTTTCAGTTATAGAACAATGTCCACTTTTGAGTATCGTTGCAACCTTCTTCTGCCTTTGTGTGTCGTTGCAATGTAATGACATTTCCAGACTATGTATCTTTCTTTCGAATAACGCTTCCGCTATCGTTATGTCATGAATTTGCTTCCGCTAGTGATTAAATGTGTCTTTTGCTTCATCTCGTCAAATGATGAAATCTCCAACGTAATGAAATGTAACGCTTCCGCTTTGTCACACCACAAGTGTTGTTTACCTTCTTTTATTTCCCTTTCATTTTACGTTGCGACCTCGCCTGACCAACTTAAGCGGGGTGGGTCGTGACATTTAGAGCGAGATGGACAGAGGCGACGCGGCAGAATCGGTTCAGTGCTACATGAAGGAATCCGGAGCTTCGGTGGAAGAGGCTAGAGAGCGTGTGAAAATGATGATCTGGGAAACATGGAAAGAGATGAACCAAGAAAGAGTTAAAGATTCTCAATTTTCACAAAATTTTATAGCTAATGCAGTTGATCTAGCTAGAATGGCTCAATACATGTACCAGCTTGGAGATGGCCATGGAATTCAGAATAATCGAATCAAGGACCGTATGTCAAGGTTCATGTTTGAGCCTATTATTTAGGAGTTGAACATGCATAGATTGTGTGTATTAATTTTAAGTTTGTTGTTTGGAATTAATGTTTAGAAGTTGGGCAAATTAATTTGTAGTTGATTTTTCACAATTTTCAGCAATAAGAATGAAATCATGAACAATCAAACTATATATCCATCATGGATTGACTCTTATTCACCGTGGACATTTTTAATATGTTCACGAATGATGTGACATTATTAATGAACAAAATATTTAAATATACACTCTAACTTATCTAAGAAGAGTAAACTTTTATTACTTCACATCAACAGTTGACACATTAAAAATGTCGATCCACGGTGGGTAGATGCGCGTTTTTTATGTATAATTTGGACCATCTTTGAATCTTTTGTTTGTTTTGGCTCGACCACTAATTTAAGTAGCGTGACTTTGCACGTGAAATTTGAAAATTTTAATAGATTAATTGTAATAAGTTTATTTTTGTATTTCATTTATTTTACTCCCTTCGTCCCACTTCACTAGTTATGTTGAGTATTATATACATCACATATGAATATCCAATAGGACTAGTGAACTGAGACGGATAAAGTATTTGGGTAGCTATATGTACTCTATATACTTTTCGGGAGATCTTTATTGCATTTTGGTATGACATTTTTTATTCCACCGTTAAATATTAGACTTGTGTCACAACTATTTTTAAAACCAACATTTTTATTTGTGGAAATCTTTATTTATTGTTAGTGTTTTAGAATGATAGTACAATAGCAAATATTATACCCGAAAATAATAAATAATCTCATTCACTATTTTTATAATCGCATCACCTATTGTTGGGAGTAGTATTTTCTTCTCGTGCAACCTTTGATAAATATACATACAACCTAACCTCAAATTGAGCGTAATAGATTATTTCCAAAGGTGCTATTTGGTAAGCCTTAGAAACCCTTATAAGCATCCATATATGGGCTTAATAAATTGTTTGGTAGCCATGTGAGTTAACTTGGGGGTTTGGTACTTATATTCAGCCCGTATCTCTTTTACTGTTCACTTCAATAAATGTCTAATTACTAGGAGTGTTCGCGGTTTGATTTGGTGATGGGTTGACGTTAAAACCAAACCAAATCTTAAAATGCATTTTTTTCATTTTATAGAACCAAACCAAACCATTTCACTATGAAAACCGAACCAAACCAAACCATATTATAACGGTTCGGTACGGTTTGGTTTATGGTTTGCAATCGTAGGGAAAATTTTAATATTCATTAACTAATATTATAGTATCAATATTGTTCTCTAACATAAAATTGTGATAAAATAAAATAACATTGCACTTATGTTTGATTGAAGCTTAGTAACCATATGATGTATATTACTTGGTATATAAATTACCTTCGTTGATGAAATCAAATTATTCAATACTAGTTCATCGTCTCTCTTCTTCAAATTTAAAATATGTATTCTGTATAATTCGCCGTCATTCTTTAAATAAACTGAAGAAGAGAATTCCCAAAGTTGTTATATTTAGGTTTTAGGTTTAAAAAAGTAATAAAAACTTAGATTTAGAAAAATAAAATAAAATAGAGATCACTATTATATTTGGCCAAGTACTTGAATCTTTTGTAGCAAAATTAATTAAATAATTAATTAATTATTATTTATTATTATTATTATTATTATTATTATTATTATTATTATTATTATTATTATTATTATTATTATTATTATTATTATTATTACGGTTTGGTTTGGGTAATTTATTTTCAAAAACCAAACCTAAACCAAAAACCATATTAAAAAAAAAAAATTAAACCCAACCCATATTTTTCAAACCATAAACCAAACCAAGCTGCACAAATACGGTTTGATCCAGTTTGATTTACGGTTTAAACCAAACTGTGAACAACTATCCCGCCAATTATACTGGATACATATTTGGGATGTGAACGGTAACACTTATAAAGAACAAAATACATAGTTGGCATGTGCATGTGTTAGCCTAACAGTAGGGGGCTAAAATTAATGTATCGGACCTGAAAGGTCTCGAGTTCGAGTCCCCCGTGATGCGACCTTTAAAATTTCTATTGCAAAGCTTCAAAGAAAAAGAAAATTACATATCCCTCCCCCCCCCCCCCCCCCCCCCCCCGCGTGTTCTTGAAGGATTGTTGCTGGAGGGATTTTGATTGAGGGTTATTTGGTAAAAACCTTCTACTTTCATGATTTTTTAGCTATCATACCAAACACATTTATAAAATAGTTGCTTCAATATTCTAGCCTACCAAATATTAATTTAAAATATGGCATTTTGCTTCTATATTCTTTATTGATTTTTATAATTTATATTGATCCTGATAGACGTCTGATTCCACAGTTCAATGTGCTTTGTTGTCTCCACTCACACGCTCTTTGAGAAAATTTCTAGGAAGTCACCCATTTACAATTGAGAAACTTGTCATAGATGAAGCACACTTAACTTTAGAGTTTTTATGGGTAGACTTCTAAAGAAGAAAATGCACCTTCTAGAAGGAGTAGCACAAATCTAATCCTTTAAGCTGTCCTCGAATATGCAGTCTCATTCTTGCATACTCTTGGAGCCCCCCTCATTCCGGCATGTCTCGGTGCCATTCATGTGCCCCTTCACTTTGAAGCTTTTACATGATCCACTCTTTATCCATATTTATGTGCATAGGCAATCACTCCATACTTCTGCCCAGGTATCACAATGTTAGGGCTTGACAGATTTGTCCATTATTTCCGAAAAGCCAAGCAGTTCCTGCATAAAGTTTATCATTTAAGTTAGGTTTCGTTTGATTGGTAGAAAGTATGGCCAAATTAGGGAGTGTTTGATTAGGTTTATAAATTGGCCAAAACAGGTTATAATTAAGTTATTTAATTGTTTATAAATGCTAAAAATGTGTTTGGTAAAATAATGTTGAGCACTATTTTTGTTTGAAATTTCCTCCTAAGAGTTTGAACTATTCTTACACTATTGTTGTGTAGTACTCTCTATGTCCCACTGATAAATGAATCTTTTTCCTTTTCGGGATGTCCCACTAATATAGGGACCTTTCCCAAAATAGAAAATCATAACTCAATAAAATTCTTACACATCATTTCAACTCACTATCTTTAACTTTAACCCACTATCATCACTCTTGTCTTAATACCTGCGCCGAAAAAAAATGTCCTTATCCCAGTGGGACGGAGGGAGTAGTATGTCACTACTTTTAATGTTTTACTATTCATTGCACTATAAATTATTTTTATCATTATCCTTTATTTTAAATATGATTAGCAGAAATCATTCAATAAATAAAATTAGCAATCGTCTTTTTCCTTTGTTTATTTTTTCGTTCTTCTTGTTTATTTTTTATTTACTATATTAAATATTGCACATATATAATATATGTGATAATGTTGGATTATTGTTTTGCGCCCATACTGTGAGATTGATTTCGATTTCACATGTCATAACTAAATTAATTTATAACATTAAAAAAAAAAAAGTTATATAAAAAACATCAGGATTTTTTTATTTATTTTTAACATCTACTTATTGTATTTCGCCATCTTAATTTAATGGCTTTAATTTTTCTTTCATCTATATTGATTTAGATAATTATTAGCCATATTATTACGAACTGTGTAAATTATTGGAGACAAGTTACTATGAATGCACTATTTTTGTGCTAATATTGCACTAAAATTGGGAAGATAGTTGGAGATGCTCTAAATATTAATCAATGATGATTTAGTAAACACCCCTTTGCAGAGGAATGATCCCCTATCCACCATGAACATTTTTAATATGCATATCATGACATGTCGTACAATTAATGGAAAAAAAAAATATAAATATATATTCTAACCTACCTAAAAAGTAAATCATATCCCTACCACATCAGTGGTGAACACAATAAAAGTGCTCACGGTGGGCATTTCTTCCCCTCTGCATATCTACTAATATGTCCTTATTGTTACATCAACTACGACGTTGCTGAAACAATTTTTAAGTTCTTTATACATCCTTCACTATTTGTCCTCTCACTTCCTCGGTTAACTTATAAAATTTGCAATTTCGTTATTAATATATAAGATAAGATTGTAGAAATAAAACAACTACGAAACTTGAACAAAATAATGTTGAAATGAACAAACAAAAATGGTGTTTATGGAGATGTTCATCATAAGATGAACTAATAAATCGTTTCTCTACATATATCTAACCATTTGGAATAAAATATACTAAATGATGTGGTTGCCTAGACTCTACTCCAAAACTTGTGCATGTAAATCGTGGTTATCGACTTAGACGTTGTAATTGTTGGTAAGATATCTTTGTCTCTTTTTACTCACTTGAAGTCTGAAGACGTACGTAGATTTCTTCTTCAGATTAAATAACTTTGTGACTAATGAGTGATCCTAACACGTCATTAACATCGTTATCGTTTTGGACTGACTCTAATACATCATATTAGATTTCGGTCAGCCATATTCACCCCTTAAAAGATTGTGTAAGAGGGTACTGAATATGTAATCATTCAATCTATATGTTTGAGTACGACATGAACATACGGTACAATCATATTCATTTATTTACTTCATAATATTCTTGCATGTGCCATGTACACAAGATTTGAATTTGATTTGATTTCGATTTCAAAATTTATAAATATAATAATTTCAATATATAATTAAAGTTATTAGAATATAAAATAATATTAAGGTGAGCGAACGACTATCGTTCTTACGATCATTAATGTCAATCAATCCAGTTAAGTTTATCCATATTAACATTGAAATAGAGAGGCCCCTATTATGCATGCTTCCCTTTCTAAACTAATTAATGAGAAACGTAAACTTCCATTTAGCAGTGTAATTTGATTCTTTCTCCATGATTACTTTCATTCCATGCAACGCTACAACAATTTTTTTAAACACCTTCGTCTCGTCATTTCATCTATAAATTAGCAGTAGGAATTAATAATTAGCAGTAGGAATTAATATTACCGATTTATCAACGCTAGCTGTTGTTTGTCGGACCGAGCTACAAGTAGCCTCAAAATATTTTTCAGAGCTACAAGCTAGTAATATTATGCTCCATGCGTTCGCGGGATTTAGATTTTATATATTACTTTACCTCGTTCCATTACAATCGTCTTATTTGTTTATCGCATGAGATTTTAGACACAATGTGAAAAGTGAAAAGTAAGGGTTAATTTTTTCTATTTTTAAAATATAACGATTCATGTAGGACGACTGGATTAGAAAAATAGGATGATTTAAATGAGACGAATAGAGTACTAAGTCAGAGGAACATAATCTTTAGACTCTTTTCTTTTTTGGTAACGGGCCCAACCTTTAATACTTTATATTTTATCACCTACAAATGTGATTAAAAATATTATATGAGCCTATGACTATTTTACTTAAACATTTTACCCACTTTAATATAATAATATATTATTAAAATATTATATACACTTCACCAAGCACATTCACACGTAGCAGTGTGTTGGCACTTATAATTAATTTGATATCACTCACATTCAATATGCATATGTCCAACATTTTAAGAATCGAGTGTAGCATCGACTTTACCAGAGCACCACCCACTAACCATTGGCACAATCTTTTTCGTATATAAAAATTAATGCTTGAGAACAAAATGCTTCGTATTCGAATCTTCCATAGCTAGTTCTTAATTTTTGTGTTGGTTATTTTCAAAAAAAAGGAAAATACCATTTGCTCCTCCTACTTGATTAGCTCCAGGTTGCGGGGCCTACAAGATTAGCAACCACTCACTCACCATTTATGCAACAAACCTATAAATCAGCTACACAAGCTTTGAGCATTCAAATAATGTTATTTTCACTTATATATACACATATATAGTAGCAACTAACTTCACCAAACTCAAAAAAACAATATGTCTACCATTACGCTTGGTATGCCTATTCCCATCAAACCCATAAAATTTTCTCATAAGAAATATCAAAAACTGCGCCTACCTTCTCCCCTTTCAAGCACGCTGCAGTCTTCCTCCCTCGGACTCGCTGCTACTCGTACCGTTCCTTATACCGATGAAGCCAGCTCCACCCGGCGATCGGGAAATTACAAGCCTACCATTTGGAGTTTCGACCGCATTCAGTCGCTCAATAGTGTATACAAGGTACTTGAGAATGAGTGTGTGTTGTCGTTCCAATGTTTTTTTTTTTCTTTTTCTAGACGAACACAAGCACACAATGTGTTTATTTTATAGATACTCCATCTATTCCATGTTAGTTGGCCTAATTCTTCTTTGAGGCATGATTATTTCCATATATTTTAAAGGGATAACTGTTGCAAAAAAATAAAAACAGATCACAGCCCGGTCTCGACAATTTAGGGGACCCTAGGCTGAATAAGGAGAAAAAAGGCATTATATATATATATATATATATATATATATATATATATATATATATATATATATATATATATATACTCCTTCTGTACCACTAAGAAAGGGACATTTTTCTTGAGCACGGGAATTAAGACGGGTGATGATAGTGTGTTAAAGTGAAAGATAATGGGTTAAAGTGATATGTCTGAATTTTATTGGATTAAAATTTTCTATTTTGGAAAAAGTCCCTATACTAATGGGACGTCCCGAAAAAGAAAAAAGTCTCTTTATCAGTGGACAGAGGGAGTATATTCTTTCCGTCCCACCAAAAAGGAAACATTTTCCATTTTTTGCGGTCCGACCTAAGATGACATGTTTATCTACTCAATTCTACACTTAATTTTTGCATGTAACTCAATCTAATTTGAATTACAATATTTTAAACTATCATAACTTTCTTATTTATTCTCCAAATTTTACGATTTTTATGTCAAATTAAAAGTATTCATGTTATCATTCATTTAAGATACATCATTGATATATTTTCATGGATCTATAAGGACATATTTTAAAAAATATAAAATCCCTACTTTAATTAATAAACACTCTCTAAATTCTAAGCACTCCCTCCTTAAACTTCATGCCCAGAAAAAAATGTTTCATTTTCGATGAGACGGAGGCATCGGCTAAAATAATGGGATACACCCAAATGTAAAATAACCCAAATAAAATGGGACATATGGAGTATTGTGGAGTGATTACTTTACACGCACGTATTTTACAGGGAGACAAATACACGACAAGGGCTTCTGAGCTTGTTGTGCAAGTGAAGAAGTTAATGGAGCAAGAATCGAACTGGTTTCGACAGCTGGAGTTGATCGATGATCTTCAGAGGTTGGGGCTATCCTATCATTTCAGGGATGAAATTCGTCAAATCTTGAGTTCAGTTTATTTAGATGGGAAATATAGCGGGAAGTTCGAAACAGAGAAAATGGATCTTTACACAACGGCTCTTTCCTTCAGACTCCTTAGACAACATGGCTTTAAAGTTTCTCAAGGTGCTTATGTCACTTATTACCAATATATCCTTATTTCTTTTCCCTGAATCAAAATACAAAACATGTTAAATTCTAATTAAAACCCTATTTATGGCAGATATGTTTGATTGTTTCAAGAATGAGGAGGGAGACTTTGATGCAAAGCTAGGCGTAGATACAAAGGGATTGCTTGAGTTATACGAAGCTTCATTCCTTTTGACACACGGTGAAGATACTCTGGAGCAGGCGAGGATATTCTCGACAGATAGTCTGCAACATAAGCTTGATGATGGTGGAATAACGGATGAATATATGTCAATTTTGGTGCAACATTCGCTAGGGTTACCTCTTCACTGGAGTGTTCAAAGGCCTAACGCGAGATGGTTCATAGATGCTTGTACGAAGAGATCGGATATTAATCTTGTTCTTCTTGAACTTGCTAAATTGGACTTCAATATTGTTCAAGCAACACACCAAGAAGAACTTAAACATGTCTCAAGGTGACTATTGCTATTGCTACTACTACGTACGCATGTTTAGTAATTAAATATTCCATTTGTCCCATTGTTCAAGCCTTCAAGGTATGAGTACGATTTCGGTCTTTCCCATTTATAAAAATTTCCTAAAATCAAAATATTTAGTCTATTCAATGCATGATTTATATATATCTATTTTTTTCATGATTATTTGGATAAAGCGAAAAATAAATAAATAATTTAGCAAACTTAGTAATTCAATAAAAAATATATTCAACTTTAAAAATATATTTATAACTAAAATTTAACTATAAATTATTGTATTAACTAATTCATATAACTCACAACTAATCAAGTCTTTCTTAATTTCCGTGCAAAGAAATTTTATTCTGTAAAAAAATTGAGACGAATGTTGTATTATTTTTGCATATCACAAATATTTTTATGTGTGTGTATATATAGATGGTGGGAGGAATCAAAGCTGGCAGAAAAATTACCATTTGCAAGAGATAGAGTGGTGGAGAACTACATATGGAATGTGGGGTTGTTGTTTGAGCCTCAATATGGATATCCAAGAATTATGACAACCAAACTATTCATTTTAATCACAGTAATTGATGATATATTTGATGTCTATGGCACCTTGGAAGAAACCCAACTTTTCAATGACATCATTCAAAGGTTGGGCCCACCAAATATATACAATTAAGCATTTTATATACTATACTAGGAACCGTAAATCAATAGGTCAGATCGGTTCCTAATTGATTTACTTATAATGCCTCAGATGGGATACCGAAGCCTTAGACCAACTCCCTGAGTATATGCAAATATGTTATCTGGCGCTCGACAACTTCATCGACGAGATGGCGTACCATGTTCTAAAGGAACAAGGCATTCTCATCATTCAAGATCTAAGGAAATCGGTAACACTACTTACTACTCCCTCTGTGTACACGATTTAATGAAAAAGTAGTAGATGGTGTCGTGATTTTTTAAAACATGGATTGAGCCCCCCTAAAAATAGTTATAAGGAGAAAAGAGAGGCTTAAAATATAGATGAGATCGTAGTGTAAACTAAAATTGAAACACCATACTATTTATGGACGAACCAAAATAGCGAAAACATCACGCTCTTTGTGAACGAAAGAAAAAACCTCAAATCACTAAACTATGTTTACCATAATTAAATTGAAAGTTTAATAATATTTGGCAGTGGACGGATTTGTGCGGAGCATATGCAAAAGAGGCCGAGTGGTACTATACTGGGTATACACCAACACTGGAGGAATATATCGAAGTTTCATGGATTTCGATATCAGCTCATACAATATTATCCTGTGTATTCTTTCTCATCACAAATCCAATCGAGAAGGAGGCCGCCGAGAAGTTGCGTCTTTATCACAATGTCATTCGTTGCTCTGCCATGGTTCTACGCCTCGCCGATGATCTTGGAACCTCACAGGTTAGTATTCCCTCCTTCCCCGACTAACATGACACATGACACATTTCCTCGAATACATGTAAAATATATACTCACTCATATAGGGATAACTTTTTCTGGCACGAAAATTAAGACGAGAGTGATAGTAGTAGATAAAATTGTGTGCATGGATTTTAATGGGTTAAAGTTTTGCCACTTTAGGTAATATCCCTATATCAGTGGGACGAACGGAAATGGACTTATCCCTATATCAATGGGACGGATGAAATATATATTTATGGGCCTTCGTTTTCTTAATTTTTATTTTTCTACTAAATTTGTTTAATTAGTTTGAAATGAGGCGAGGCGAACTTATCCCTATATCAATTGGATGGGTGAAGTATATATTTATGGGCCTTCGTTTTCTTAATTTTTATTTTTATACTAAATTTGTTTAATTAGTTTGAGATGAGGCGAGGCGATGTGCCGAAAGCAGTAGAGTGCTACATGAATGATACAGGTGCTTCGATGGAGGAGGCTCAGGAGCACGTGAGGTTTATGATAAGAGAAACATGGAAAGATTCGAACGAAGAATGGTTTAAAGAACGTCTAGCGTTTTCGGAGAATTTTATGAGAAGCGCAGCCGATCTTGGGAGACAGGCGCAGTACATGTACCAACATGGAGATGGGCACGGAATCAGCAATCAAGAGATGGAGGAACGTATTTTAGGTTTGATATTTGAACTTGTTGTTTAGGTAGCCGTGAGTTACACGAACATCTACCACATCTTTTAATGCATTCGTGCAAGAAATAAAAATAGTTCAACAAAATAATTTAACGATGTGAAAGATGAGTGTAAAATCATGATTAATGAACATTGCATTTTTTCATGGGTGTGATCTGTCTTTTATTATTTTCATATTTTTGTAATTCTCATTACGAAATTTAATCGAACATTTAACCAAAAGATATCTATGTCATCTTTTTTTTTAATTTTATATATTAAATATATACTCCCTCCGTCCCATTTAATTGTCCACAAGGAAAATGACACAATAACCAAGATTGTAAGAGATAGTGAGGTTTAGGGGTGGGAATTCGGGTTCGGGTTTTCGGGTCGGGACTAAAATACCCGAACCCGATCGGGTTTTCGGGTACCCGAAACCCGAAAGTTCGGGTTCGGGGTCGGGGTCGGGTTTACTATTTTGAAAAAATTCGGGAACCCGAAGTTCGGGTACCCGAAAAACCCGAAAATATTAATATATTAATTAAATAAGTATTTATTAATTATACATATATTTGATTATTCATTTTCGAAAAGAAAGAAAGAATTTTAGAAATGCTAAATATATGTTCCATTTTTTTCCTTATCGAAAAAGAAGTAGTATTCATATTGATTAAATTAATATTCCAAAATTGTTGTACTTTATGTTAACTAATTGATCGTCTAATCATCTTAAATTCTTAATATTTGTAAGAATTGGATTTTATCATGTGATGTACATTAAAATTTTAAGGTGATACTAATTTAAATAATCCTAGTGTGTATTTTAGTTCATTTAAAGAAGGTGGATAATAGATATAATTACACACTAATTAATTAACTTTTAAATAAAATAAAATTTTAAAATAATTTCGGGTTTTTCGGGTACCCGAAAACCCGTTTGGATAACCCGTTCAGGTTTTCAGGTACCCGAATAGAAGTTCGGGTTCGGGTTCGGGGTTAAGAATTTGTGATTTTCGGGTTCGGGTACCCGCCCCGCCCCGAATTCCCAGCCCTAGTGAGGTTAATATTATATTGGTTATGAAAGTAAAACTTTTTCACTTTAAGTAAGTAGACAATTAAATGGGACATCCCAATTAAAATACATGGACAATTAACATGTGACAAAGAGAGTATTAAATTTCATTAAGGGTATACAAGTCATTACACATTAAAATGGCTAGAATTAGACCTATTTTTTTTTCTTTATTAGTAGTTAGAAACGACTTTTATCTATACCTATATTAAAAAGAGTCTTATGTTACAAAATAGTAGATTGTCAATTTTACCCTCTATGTAAATTATTTTTAAGAAATATTTTTATTGATTAATTATTTACTTTACCTAATCAATATATATATATATATATATATATATATATATATATATATATATATATATATATACACGAATTTGATATGCTAAGCGACCCTCAGTAAGCGACTTGTGAGCGACGTTTTCTATTTCTACCTATATATCATTCCACGTCATTTAATATATTTTCTCTCTTTAGTTTGACTTTTTTCTCTCTCTAGTAATAGTAATGACTGCTTATCTAATAGTATATTATATTTACACGTAATATTCTTCCAACCCATTTATTAAGAATTGTTTTCATTGATTTAAATTAAAATTTAATAATTCCAGTTAGGATTTAATAATTTTAACTAGGGTTTAATTCCGTTATGGATCTTCGTCCCACGTGGCATCGCGTGTGATTTTTACGAATATTTTCTAATATTATCATTGATTTGGCTTATTAAAGATTAAAATCATTATAATTAGGATTTTCGTCCCATATCGAATTTTTAAAAGAACTTAGCAACAAAATTCCTATATAAATAGATCATGTTCTCCATCAAAATCCATATTTTATTTGAGAAACTACATTACTAATGTAGAAATCTCAAAAATGAAAATCACCTAATTTTTGTGGTAATTCACTTAACACTATTCACGTTGACATTATATCGCACAACATGCTAACGGGAAAATTACAAACTTTTACGTTTAAGATTTCATCAACAAAAATCTCATATAGAAGGAGAAACGCTCTCATACCCATCGTGTGGACACTCTTAATGTGTTCGTTGCTAATAAAAAATTTATAATAAATTTTATATTATTATAAAATTGATTTTTATAATAAGTTTTGAATTCTCTATTAGTGGTCATTTTGAGTTTGGTTATTAGTGTATGTCAAAATTTTCTAATTTTGTATCAGGTATACCAGTTTGGAGACAAAGGATCTCATCTCTTTATTTTTGTGGTAATTTTTGTCAAAATATATCGCAAAACTTTTATTCATTCAATTTTATTTAAATAAACTATTATATTTGTCAACGTAACATATAATCTATACGATTATATCTACGTACGTGTGTATAATAAATTTTAAAAAGCTTTTAAAATTAATTTTATATCGGAAAAAACAAAATTCATACAATTATATAAATAACGGAAGGTAAGACGTTCTATTCTTCAATTATATCGAACAACGGGCATATTCACATTATTCATGTTAACATTATATCGAGCAACGAACATGCCTGCATTAATTATTATTCATGTTAACATTATATCGAAAAAATTAGTTTTATTTCGGGGAAAAAAATCATACAATTATATAAATAACGACATGTTTGCAGAATCCATGCTAACATTATATCAAATAACGGGCATATTTGAACTATTCATGTTGACATTATATCGCACAACATGCTAACGGGAAAATTACAAACTTTTACGTATAAGATTTCATCAGCAAAAATCTCATATAGAAGGAGAAACACTCACCTACCCATCATGTGGACACTCTTAATGTGTCTGTTGCTAATGTGGCAAGTGTAGGGTTTACTATTTCTTGATAGGTTAGTGTATATATATTTAGATCTTTTACACAATAATAATACATCACGTCTTTTATGGGCACATTAAGAATGACAGGGTGGGTAAGGGATTATTTATTCATATAGAAGATATCATATATTCGATATTATTTGTTTTCAAACAATTTTTCCTTTAGAATTCAATTTTTTTAATAGTGTTAAATTTTTCTACGCAGGGTTTATTGTTTTTTTAGTAGGATTAGTTTTTTTTTTTTTAAGGCATATATTCATTATAATTTTCTTTAAGTATGTCATTGTCACACTTTTGTATACTAGTAGTAAAGATCACGTGTGTTGCACGTATAATCTTGTTATATATATAATATTTTATTTAATATTTATTATTACATGTATTAATATACTTGGTGATAACGGAAAAAAATCTTTATAAGTTGAAATTTATTAATTAGTTATCATGAACTTTAATAAAATGTTAGAAAATAAGTGTAAAAATATACTCCTCCTTTTTCTTCATAAATGACTCATTTTATTATTTTATACTTCACATACATGAATATAAAATAACTCACTAAGAAAGAGACAAAAGTAATACTACACTATAAGAAAATAAGAAAATATATACATAGCCATTAAGTAATACACGTGTTATATCTTGTAGGAGTATATGATTTTCGTAACTATACGATATTTTGATGATGAGCTTCATCAAAATCGAATCACCTCTTCATATGCATATATTATCTTAACTGTGAATTGTACATTAGTTTTGTTAAATTAATTGAATTCATCGAAGTAATTCAATCATTTGAGTTTTTCCTTGTAAAAAAGTCTGATTCATTATGTACTTGTAAATAAAACACCAAAATTTCTAAAATTCTTTAAACTCAATTGAGTTAAAAGTTGTTCAAAGAAAATAGTTCAAAGTTTTTCCATCATCTAAAGTACTACTTGAACCTAGTTTTTTTTTTTTCCCTAATACAAATTTAATACTCCTCCCGTCTACCATTTTTGGACACTAATACTATATTCGGACATCCACCATTTCTTGAACATTTCTATTTTGGGAAGTAGGTCACACAATACACTTATCACTTTAACATTTTAATACTATTAAAATATTAGATGAATCCATAATTATTCCATTTTAACACTTACACACATTAATTTTTCAACATGACATCAAAACACATTAAACTACATGCCCAAAATATTTGTTCAAGAAATGGTGGACGGACGGAGGTAGTACGTATTAAATTTTAAAAATAGCATCATTGAGGTCATTAATTAAAGTTTGAGACGTTTATGATGTATGTCTTAGGTAATAACTTTATTACCATTAGGTTAACACACATACACAAACATAGTTGTCAAGTTTACTTAACATTTCATTCACTCCATAGTTTTTTGTAAAGACAAACTGAATCAACAAAGAATATTTCTCTAAAAAATTTAATAATTTTCTTGACCTAATGATCATCTTAGAAGCGAGCTTACTTGCCATCATCCAAGAAAAAATAAATTAATTTCCATGAAAAATCTTAGTTCAACCTCATTCCGAACAATGTTTCTCTATCAAATATAGTTCATGATGTCCATGCCTCCATGCCTCTTAAGATTCCACCACAATCTAAACCCGTACACTAATACTTAGGAGTATTAATAACATTTCAATATCGACCATGATCACCCTTAATATGTGTTCCGTTGATGTGACAAGTCACATTCTCAATTTGTATAGTTTTGGTATGTAGATACCTAATTTTATATGGCATTGTCACATTAATCCTGGACATGTTATTTTACCATTCCTCTAAATCTATATAGATTCACATCATCTACAATAGTTTAGTATCTTACCTATATGTGTGATACGTAATCCAATCAACTTTTATGTCTTAGATATAGTGTTAGAAAATAAATTACAGATTGATAATTTGAAGGCACAAGCTTATTATTTAGATCGCTAGAGAACGATAATTATCAAGGTCATACATCAAAAAAATGAAAAGAAAAGAAAAGAAAAAGCAATCAAGAAGAGTAAACAATCAACAAAAGATTAAATACTACTCGTATTATGAGAATCGAATCTTACAAAGACAAAAATAAAAACTCTTTATAATATCTCTCCCTCTCGTTTAGATATAGTTCACTTTAATTAAATTGAGTCTATTATACATAACAAAGTATCATGACAAATCAAATACACAATTTTATGTGATAAATTTTTATTTATAATTCTTCCTAATTATTAGATTCACAAATTACCGTCACGTGCAACTATTATTTTAAGATAAATTTTGGAATTCAAATGTGTGATAAAATATTTAACATAAACTTTCATAATAATATTTTTTATAAATATTTTATCTCCTCAAGGGTCAAGGCTGCAAGTGAGAAACCACAGCAATCCAAGCAGAAGAG
The DNA here is from genome assembly GCA_029379335.1 of Thymus mandschuricus. Lineage (NCBI taxonomy): Eukaryota > Viridiplantae > Streptophyta > Magnoliopsida > Lamiales > Lamiaceae > Thymus > Thymus mandschuricus. The sequence continues at coordinate 31,635,170 of CM057072.1, forward strand.
ATTTAAATACAATAGCGTCACCGCTCAACAAGGCGGCCAACGATGGGTGAACGTAATATATACCTTATGGCATTATATTATTAAATTATATTAATGATTAAGGTTATTGTTTTTTTACTTAATTATCCTTGATTTTAAATTAACTTAAAGGACATTATAGGCAATACATTATTTTGTAACATAAGTCTCTTTTTAGTATAGGTATAGATTATTTTATAGTAGTAGACGAGAAAATGACTCAAATTGTCACTCACACAGTCACACATTTATATTTTGCTAGCAAATACAGCGACACACTATTCCTTTCGTCTCGTTTAAAACTACGCGTTTTTATTATATTGTCCATTTGATGTTTGAAGGACAATAGCCTTAACAATGCACGAGATTATTTTCAGTATTTTAAGCTAATACTTTTGCATACATATAATTGTATTAGAGAGGGGTAATAAGAAGTTGAAAAAACTATACAAATTTATTTTTAAATAATGCATTTAGTGTTGAGTTTAATTGATGTAAGTAGAAAATAAATACTAGCTACATTGTACTTTGCACACACACATAAAAAATCATAAATAAATAAAAAATTATTTCCTAAAAAATTCGTAACAACAGTAAATAATTAGAGAAATTAAAATTAATTATTACAAAAATAGGTAGAAAATAAAACTCATTTGCTCCAACGATTTACTACTGCAGTAATTACTTCTTCTACCGAGTGTAATCATACCATCATTAGTTGAAGTAGAGCTAGCTTTCCATTTTCTGCAGAAAAATCTATATCTTCACAAAATTAAATAGTAAAAAGAGCAAAAGCATTTACATATAAATCTAATATATTGGTTTAAACTTCAAATCCTTGAATATGTAAAAGCAAGATATGAATATATAAAGGGAAAGTATATAGTCAATGAATCTATCGACAATGTCTAGTACAATAATAAACGACAACAGTGCATGTGTAGTATAAAATCAACATGCAAATTGACAGGTGTAATTACACTTTTCTAACCACGCCGTTTTGCTTCATTTTGTTAATGTTCTATAAATTTCAACCTCTTAATTATTATACTTCATTCAACCACGTACAAAAACAAGCACGTCGACACAACTCATTCACCCTAGGACAAAACACAAGAATGGAGAAAATCGCAATTCCAACAGCAGCCGCTCTAACCCTAAAGAGAATAACTCTTGGTAGATATAACGAGTTTTTTCTCCATTTATGTTGAAAGGGGTTGAGCGTGTGAGTGTGTGATGTAATTATAGTATTTCATGAGGTGCTAGATTCATAGAATGTGAACAAAATGAATTGACGAACAAAATATGTGGTCATGAAAAGAGTGTTACGCATGTCAATCTGCGTGTTAGATTCGAGGGTTGAGCCCCTTTTGACACTTATCATCATTTCGCATCTTCTAAATTTAGGGTGTCAATGTTATAAAGGAAAACACGCGGCAAAAGATAAATTATGCGTGTCACTTGGCATGTAGAGTTTTAGAAACGCTTGTTGAGTTGAAACTTTTAGAAAAATACATGTGGCTAATGATAGATTACACGTGTCAATTTGCATGTAGAATTTGATGGAGTAAATATAAACTCTTTTGACACCTATTGCTTTTGATCCCCCTTCTCTCTCTCCACAATTAGTTACCAAATAGTATAATCCATATGTTTCATTTTAGTCGGTTTGCTTTATTAGGCGTTTCTATATTTTATATCTTATATATATATTCAAAAAACGTCTACAATTCAAAGGAACGGATGAAATACCTTACACTTATTCAGTTCATCACTTAAAAATTAGACGGAGACAGTAATTTATTTACGAGGATTGTTGGACTGACAATATTATGGGCATAAGTTCCAGGCCCGCCCACAGTATGTAAAAACCAGGCTCAGACCCTTAAAATTATATGCCTAATAACATTGCCAAAATATGATACAAGGAAAGTGTTACGATGCATAACGTTGGGCTAGTGGAATTAAATGGACAGAGAATAGCCCAAGAGATCAAGCATATTGCAAAGCCCAAGTTGGAGCAAAAGGGAGACAGGCCCATTCGAGAGAGGAAGCTTCCAGATAGGTTTAAGGATTATGTGTTAGGTGAAGTGAATCCACGTGGCAATGACTCAAGATAGTGGTCCTCAATTTCTGTTAGGGAAGTGTCGATGGCTAGGGTAGAGAGAGAAACCGGCAGAGTTTTGTACTCAAAGAAAGTATGAATGAAATAATTGTTATCTTCTTTATTCTTTCCCTGCTCTTCTTCTTCTTCATTTGTTCTTCTCTTTTCTGGAGTTAAGGCACACTCGAAGTTGCCTCTTTAGCCATTAAAGGCGTATCATAGGTGTTTTCATTGCCTTGTTCTCATGCCTGATTCGGATATTCTCGCTGCCATTAAGGCTCTTCGTTCTGATCTTGAAAGCCAGCTCTCGGCTACAAACGCCACTCTTAAAGGATTTATGGGTTCTGTCGAGACTCGTCTTAACCAACTCCAGATCACACCCCAACACCCTAACCCGTTACAGGAGCCCCAATCTTTGATTCGATCCATGAAATGGATGTCCCGTGTTTCGAAGGGACCGATCCCACTGGGTGGATTTTTCGCATCGAAGAATTCTTCGCTTTCCACAACACTCCGGAGGCGACTCGCTTGAAGATCGTCGCCTTCCACATGGAGGGGAAGGTTGCTGCTTGGTTTCAATGGATGAAGGCTAACCACCTCTTGTCCACTTGGCCGGTGTTCCTCCACAGCGTGAGACACCGATTTGGGGGCTCACTCTATGATGACCCTCAAGGCGCCCTTTCAAAGCTCACCCAGACCTCCTCTGTTGCCGAATTTCAATCAAAATTTGAGGATCTTATGAATAAGGTGGAAGGTATTTCTGAATCACTGCTCGTTAGTTTCTTCATCACCGGTTTGAAGCCGGATATCCGTCGCGAACTCTCATTTTCCAAACCAAGCTCCCTCATGGAGGCTTTTGCATTGGCTCGTGCGTACGAGGCCCGATTAGAGGAAGCTCGTGTTGAATCACACTGGCCAGTTCGTGAACCTATTAAGGCGACGCCTATCTCGGTGGTGCCTCCGTCTTCACCTCCTCCGGTATCGAGCTCTATCGGCGAGAGTCGGTCGTCTCTTCCGCTGCTGCCCACACCTACGGCGTCGCCACCTCTCCCAATTAAAAAGTTATCACTACAAGAATTGCGTGAAAAGAGGGAGAAGGGGATTTGCTACAATTGCGATCATAAATGGTCTCCCGGGAACAAGTGTCGGAGCAGATTCTTTGCTCTGTTCGGATCCGATGATGGTGAGGTACCTCCGGCTGATTCCTTCCCACCAGAGATCTTCCTTGGGACGACACGATTCGCGGTGATATCCCCAGCCTTCATACCCTTTCCGGTGCTTCTTTCCCCAACTCATTGTTACTCGGCGGATACATCCTTAACCACGATCTTCGTACATTGATTGATAGCGGCAGCACTCACAACTTTCTTCATCCATCAGTCTCGCAACTGCTGAAATTGCCATCTCAAATGATTTCTCCATTCGTGTTATGGTGAGAAACGGGACTATCTAATTTGTCAAAGTTTGTGTTCAAATGTTTCGTTGTCTATTCAAGACCACAAGTTTGTGTTGGATTTCCACTTGCTCAACTTTGAAGGCCCATCTGTGATCCTTGGCTTCCAATGGCTGCAACAACTTGGCCGAGTAGTTCATGATTATGCAAAGCTATCCATGGATTTCGTGTGGGAAGGTCAGACCATCCAACTCAAGGGAAATGCAACCCCGACGGCGCAGCTTCACTCTTTCAACCACCTACAAGTCCTTAATGCTAATCAGCATATTGTTAGCTGCAAGTGGCCCTCACATGAGCTCTCTGTACACTCTTTGGATGAATTGGATGTGAAAGCTAAGGAGGGAAATCTGGAGGAATTTAGTGGTGTGTTTGTGGATACTCACCTTGAGGACAAGGTGAATTTCGAAGGGGAAGGGAATGTTACGATGCATAACGTTGGGTCGGTAGAATTAAATGGACAGAGAATAGCCCAAGAGATCAAGCATATTGCAAAGCCCAAGTTGCAGCAAAAGGGAGACAGGCCCATTCAAGAGAGGAAGCTTCCTGATAGGTTTAAGGATTATGTGTTAGGTGAAGTGAATCCACGTGGCAATGCCTCAAGATAGTGGTCCTCAATTTCTGTTAGGGAAGTGTCGATGGCTAGGTTAGAGAGAGAAACCCACTGCTATTTAGTAGAGTTTTGTACTCAAAGAAAGTATGAATGAAATAGTTGTTATCTTCTTTATTCTTCCCCTGCTCTTCTTCTTCTTCATCTGTTCTTCTCTTTTCTGGAGTTAAGGCACACTCGAAGTTGCCTCTTTAGCCATTAAAGGCGTATCAGAAAGTAAAAACCTCATAAATAAGCTTACTTATTCATCTATCAACTTATTTATTTTTGCATAAGGGTGTGTTCTCTTTGATACAAAGGAAAATGATAGAAATATAGAAAATTACCCTTTAAGTCTCACCATTTTGGTCATATTTTATACTTTTTACGAAGGAGGATGTTTACTCCTTAAATTGAGGAAAATATTTTCAACACCATATTGGTGAGATAATATATATATTTTTTTCGACTATATATAGTGCAAATGAAGGAGAAAGAAGAGCAAATGTAAGAAAATGTGACAAATAAGGAAAAAATTTAAGGGTGGATATCTTTTTTCTTTAAAGAGTGAGATTCCTCTTGATCCAACGATTATTTTCTCTTGTTTGGAGCTTCCACTTGCTTCTTTGGGGTTGCAGTAGAGCTTTCCACTTTTCCCGAACAATGCCCCTCATTATCATATTTATAACATCATATTGGAGAGATAATATTTTCTCTCCATTGTAGAGCAAATGACGGGGAAAAAAATGCCAAGTGCGAGAAAATGTGAGGGATAAGGAAGATTAAAAGGTAAATATCCCTTTTCTTTCGTATAAAAAAGAACGCAACCTGAGAATTACTCTTAGTAGATAGAACGAGTTTTTTCTCCATTTTTGTTGAAAGGGGTTAAGTGTCTGAGTGTGGGATGTAATTATATAATATTTCATGAGGTGTTGGATTCATAGAATGTGAACAAAATGAATTGACGAACAAAATATGTGGTAATGAAAAGAGTGTTACGCATGTCAATCTGATTGTTAGATTCAAGGGATGAGCCACTTTTGACACTTATTAGCATTTTGCATCGTCTAAATTTATACGGTGTAAATGTTATGAAGGAAAACACGTGGTGAAAGACAAATTACGCGTGTTACTTTGCATGTTGAGTTTTAGAACACTTGTTGAGTTAAATTTCAAAAGGGTACATGCGTGATCAATGATAGATTACACGTGTCAATTTGCATGTAGAGTTAGAGAGGTAAATATAAACCCTTTTGACACCTATTGCTTTTGTTCACTCTTCTCTCTCTCCGCAATTAGTTTCCAAATAATATAATCCATATGTTCCATTTTAGTTGGTCTGCTTTATTATTTCATATTCTCCCGTTTCACCGAATCGTAGGCGTTTTTATATTTTATAACTTACATATATTCAAGAAATGTCTACAAATCAGTGAAATTGATAGAATGCCTTATATATTCATCTTATAACTTAAAAATGGGACAAAGCGAGTAATTAATTTACGATGATTGTTGAGTTGGCAATATTATGGGCCTAAGTCCAAGGCCCACAATATGTAAAAACCAGGCTCAGTCCTTTAAATGTATAGGCCCAAATAACATTGCCAAAATATGCTAAAAGAAAGTAAAACCTCACAAATAATCTTACTTATTAGCGGCAAAAACTGAGTTGCCTATAGTGTATAACAAAATTACATTCCTATACAAAACATAAGAAAACAATAATAATACCTATATTTTCCACTTTCTACCCATTCTACCTATCATTTTACTCTCACACTCACCAAAGCACTTTTCACTGCACCCCTCTCTCTCCTTGTCGGCTATCTCTCTCCTTCCTCCCTTTCTTTATTTCTTTCCTGACACACTCTTTCCCCCTCATTTTTCTTTCTTTATTTTTTTATATTTCTTTATACTTATTCTTTTCAAATACTTTTTCCTTTCTTTATTTTTAAATTTGTAAATGTTATATCATTTGATAAGAAAATTCATTTTTACTTTTTACTTTTTTTTTTCAATTTTCCTGCATATATATATATGAACTACGAATTATCCAAGGTTACATCTTATAAAATTATTTGATAAGAAATTGAAATAATTGGGTACGAAATTGTCAATTTCTTATATTTTTCATTTCGTATTTGTTATAATCTATATGCGTAATTGTAAATTTCTATATGGTCATAACATGGTAAGAAAACTTAATTTCTAACCAATATGTAGTACAAATTATTAATTCTTATAATCGTAATTATAAATGTGTTGAAATTGATTAGTATGTTGATGTTTTCTTATGAATTATGTATGTTTTCTTACGAACTTTGTATATTTCTCTTATGTCAACTAAGTTGTATAGAGAAGAGTCATATATAATTAGTTAGTAAGATGATGTTTTCTTACAAATTTTGTATGTTTTCTTACGAACTTTGTATATTTCTTATTCTCTCTTTTCCACTCTCTCTTCTCTTAGTTTTCTTCAGATTTTTTAATTTAATTGCAAATATATATATATATATATATATATATATATATATATATATATATATATATATATATAAGAACTTGAAATTATCCTTGAATACACAATCCAAAAATATGGTGATAAGAAATTTACAATTTCTTACCTTCTTAAAATATCGTGACCGGTTGCAAGAATTAGTTAGTATGTTGATGTTTTCTTATGAATTATGTATGTTGTCTTACAAACTTTGTATATTTCTAATGTTAACTAAGTTGTATAGAGAAGAGTTATATATAATTAGTTAGTAAGATGATGCTTTCTTACAAATTTTGTATGTTTTCTTACGAAATTTATATGTTTCTTACGAAATTTGTATGTTTCTTATGTCAACTAAGTTGCATAGAGAATGAGTCGTATATAATTGGTTGCGAGACTATCTGTAAGAATTAGTTTGTAAGTTGTTGTTTTCTTACGAATTTTGTATGTTTCTTATGTCAAACTAATAATGTTTCAACCTTGACGCAAATTTTGCTTCTCTATTTCCATGAATAATCTTACGTAGTTTAGTAAGATTGTATAAGATTTCGTAAGAAATATTGTATACTCTTACCATCTTATGTAAGATTACTACCAAGCATACCACTGCGTGTACCAAAATAAAAGCATGCCACATTTTGATATATTAATTTCTAACATAAAAGCATGCCATATTTTGGTAAGAGATTTTAATTTCTAACATAAATTTTGTGAGAGGCTTTATTTCTTACAATCTTATATCATGTTTATTAATTTGTTTGTGTTTGTCCGTAACTTGATAAGAACTTTCAATTTATAACCTATTATTTTATTGAAATTCTAATTTCTTACCATTTTATTCAACAAATCATTAGTTAATTTGCAACTTGATCCCTAGATGCTAAATTGGATTTAAAAAAAAAAACACCATAAACAGAACGGAACTTGCATCTCCCAACATCACACATTACGAAATTCACCATGTTCTATATTTGCCAAAACAGCTTCTGAAAGGGAAAATAGGAGAAGTATTTTCACGGCGCAATTGAATCATTACTATTGCTGAGAATATATAATACAAATACAACAGAAGAGATCCACAAAAGATGGAAAACCTAACAAACTATAGCTACTGGACGACTAAATACTAGGAAATAAAAGAGATAAATACAACCCAAATATATATTAAAACTATGAAGTATCAGTAGTCTTAATACCCCCCTCAAGATTTGCGTTGGTTGCAAAGAAACACAAAGCTTGGAACGAAGCATCTCAAATGCAGGACGAGGCAAACTCTTCGTAAAAATATCGGCAAGCTGAAGATTAGATGGTATGAACTTAGTGACGAGTTTGCCTTCCGAAACCAACTCACGAATGAAATGACAATCAATGTCTATGTGCTTGGCTCGTTTGTGCGAGACGGGATTCTGACTCATGAAAACCGCACTATTATTATCGCAAAGAAGGATTGGCGTAGATACGATAGACACTCGGATCTCACGAAGCAAGTTAGTAAGCCAAACCATCTCGGCAGCCGTATTCGCAAGAGCTCTATATTCAGATTCGCAGCTAGAGCGTGCCACTGTTGGTTGCTTCTTCGCACTCCAAGAAATGAGATTACCTCCAAGAAAAATGGAGTAGCCATAGGTTGATCGCCTAGTACCGGTGCACTTAGCCCAATCCGCATCCGAATACCCCAATATAGATAAATCAGATCCACGAGTAAAAGAGAGACCAAGATTAATTGTGCCCTTAACATACCGAAGAATCCGTTTAACTGCGTCGAAGTGATCATTTGTCGGTGACTGCAAAAATTGACTTACATGATTAACGACAAAGGAGAGATCAGGTCGTGTGATCGTAAGATATTGAAGAGCACCGACCAAGGAACGATACAAGGTGGGATCATTGAAAGCAACACCATCGTGTTGAAGAGATTCACCTGCGACCAACGGAGTTGCGACCGGTTTCGAGTCAAGAAGCTTCGCACGAGAAAGAATATCATGCGCATACTTGGTTTGACCAATAAATAAGCCATTTGATTTGGAAGAAATTTCGAGACCAAGGAAGTAAGTTAGAGCTCCCAAATCTTTGAGAGCAAACTCACGGCTTGCCCGATCAATAAACTTCCGAATTAAGGTGTTGTTGTTGTCTGTTAAGACTATGTCATTGACATAGAGGAGAAGGAAAATGACGGAGGAACCATGGCGAAGAGAGAAGAGCGACGTATCGCAACGACTTTGCCGGAAACCAAGACTAAACAAGAAACTACTGAAACGTTGAAACCAAGCAAGAGGAGCTTGCCGAAGACCGTAAAGGGCTTTCTTGAGACGACACACATGATTTGGATAGCGAGGATCAACAAAACCCGGAGGTTGAGCCATATAGACTGGTTTCGACAATACACCATTCAAGAAGGCATTTTTGATATCGAGTTGATGCAACGGCCAATTAAAATGGACCGAAAGAGCAAGAATTACTCGCACCGTAGCAGCTTTAACAACGGGGCTGAAAGTGTGATGAAAATCAGCTCCCGGAACTTGAGTAAATCCTTGCGCAACAAGACGAGCCTTGTATCTATCTTTAGAGCCATCAGCTTTGTATTTGGTTCGATACACCCAACGAGATCCGACGATGTTGGTACCGTGAGGAACTGGAACCAAATCCCAGGTATGATTCGTACGAAGTGTTGGGGTTGTTGTATAACTAAAGCAAAACCAGTTGTTTTAGTGGTTACGACACAGGTCCACTGTTAACAATCCCTATCTGGAAGAATATGTATAAGCAAGAATAAAGCCCATTATCTCATGTTTTAGACCACGTGTCGATCTGAGTTCGGAGAGGATCACGAAGGTCGTTGATAATGATGAGATATAAACAGTTCACAGTCGAGATAGCTTGGGCTGAGCTATCGGTCTAGACTGCAGCTTAATGGTAGTGATGAGTCCTAATCACTTGTTATGCTGGTACGGTGGAACGTATTGAAGGATCAATAGAGATGATGCTCTTCTGATACTGACCCTATATCAGAGGTGATATAGGTGAAGAGCTATGGATCTCAGGCTCTAGCTCGATCTTAACCTTGGTAAACTATTAGATGTATATGTATTCTTCGATGTTACTTTGATTTACGAAGACATGAACTTCTCGTTAGTTCATCTTAATCATGTCGTACTTTGGGTAACACGAAGATGCATAGTATGTCTAATAAGTGTTATCAATAAGCCGTGTCCTGTGTGAGTGCAGGCTGACGATATCCCCTCAAGGGAGTTCACAATGTTTATTATACCAAGTCATGCATGCTGATTAAGTTCAGGTATAATAATGAGGAGTGAACGGGTACTACCTGAGGAATAGATGTTAACAATTAGGAGCAGTCATGGTAGCTCTAAATTGGTTAACGGATATGGAAGGTCTTAAACACGGGGGTCGAACTATACAAAATACCTACCCAATCTACATAATTGGGACAGAGCGGTGATTCAGCTATAACACTTTAGTGGAGTGCGTTATAGTTCTAATGAGATACATGTTCAGGGGTGGACATGGAAATATCGAATTAGATAAGGCCCAACTCTGTCTGGTATCCGATCCCTAGGATGGCCCAAACAGACCTAAGGAATCGATCTAAACAGTGTTATTGAGTATGGGCTCAATAATTGGACTCAGGCCCAGTATATGATATATATTGGATTTATATCCATGTATATGGATAAGATTAAATCTAATAGGATAAGATTTATTTAATTAAATCTTATGGGGATAAATATCATATAAATAAATATATTTTGTATATATTTATTTATTTATTCTTCTACTGGAATTAGGATTAAATTCTACTGGTTAGAATTAATTCCGGATATGCAGTTGCATAACTGAACAGATTAATTCCTTATTAATTTCGTATTAATAAAGGAATAAGATTTGTAAGTTATGGAAAGAATAAATATGGGATATGGCATTAATATGGTTGGAGATAAATAAGGAATCATATCTCCTTATTTATGAACCATATAAATACTCAAGTCTCTTATCATAAACCCTAGCCTCCATACACCAGATTTGTGAGAAGGTTTCTGCGTGAAACCCTAGGTAGAGAGAGAGAGTCGGCGCCGGGCTTCTGAGTGAGGGAGATCGAGGTTCCGTGATCTTGAGACGTCCACCAAGTCTCAAGATCTGAAGGTGTGGGATCACATCCTAGAAGATCAGAACCGTAGATCGATCAGACACGACTCGGATTCCTCGTTTCCATAATCGTAAGGTATGTACTCGAACTATTGCATGAACTTATGTGCACGATCGACTCAACACAACCGAACCAAGATCTGGGTCGGGGCGGCTTTCAAGCAGCCGTTCCAACACGAAGAGCTGCCATTTCTTCATCCATTGCGGACTGCCAATGCGGATACTTGAGTGCCGATTTGAAACCACGTGGTTCGGTAGCGGCGGTAGAAGCAACCAAGGCCGAAAGGAGTGGAGTTTCAGCAATGTATACGGGTTGACGAGGCTTGAATATACCGGCTTTAGAGCGAGTAATCATCGTATGAGATGGAAGCGGAGCAGCTGAAGTCATTGATCGAGTTGACTCCATCGAAGGTGGTGTGGGAGGAACAACATCAGTAGAGGGTGTTGGTGATGGAGTATCAACTGTGACATCATCACGAAGCAAAGAAGATGAGGGTGTAGAAGACCCTAAATTTGATATGCATGGGGGGCATGATGATGATGGCGGAACAGAAGGTGGAGAGGAAGCACTCTCACTAGAATTCTCATAAAAGCAAGTCACGTCTAAATCACCGCAAGGAGTGATAGAGCCAACTGATCCAAATGGAAAAATTGATTCATCAAATTGAGCATTCCGAGTGATGTAGACACGAGAGGAAGCAGGATCGTAGCACCGAAAACCCTTATATGAAGAACTGTAGCCCAAGAAAATGCACGGGGAGCTTCTTGGAGCAATCTTGTTCGCCGAGTAGTTACGCAAGTATGGAAATACTCTACAACCAGAAGGTTTAAAATTAGGGTAATAAGGAACGCACCCAAATAACAACTGAAAAGGTGATTTGTCAGCCAAAATAGATGAAGGCAATCGATTAATGACGTATGCTGCGGTGGCAAAAGCATCAAACCAAAATTTAGGCGGAGCTTTGGCGTGAAAAAGCATGGATAATCCAGTTTCTGTGATATGACGATGTTTACGCTCAACACGGCCATTTTGTTGAGGCGTGTAGGGGCAAGATACGCGATGATGAATGCCATGAGTATCAAGAAAAGACCGAAATCGACCATTGAGAAATTCAGAACCCCCGTCACTTTGAAATTGTTTAATGTTTGCCGAGAATTGATTGCAAACAAAAGCATGAAACTTAATAAACACCCCATAAAAATCAGACTTCGCACGAAGAGGATAAAGCCTAGCAAAACGAGAGTAGTCATCCACAAAAACTGCATAATATCGAAAGCCATCAGTACTAACAACAGGAGCAGGCCCCCATAGAGCACAATGAATAAGTTCCAGAACGGACGAAGCACGTTTTTCATTAACATTAAAAGCAAGTCGCTTGCTTTTGGCGAGCTGACATGGTGAACACAATCTAGGAGTAGGCAACAAAGAAGTAACAGATAAATGGCCTAACTTATTCAACAACGAAATAGTGGAAAACGGAACATGTCCTAAACGGAGATGCCACAACTCAAAACTGGCCTTCGATTTGCTGTTATTAACCGCCGCAAGCAATGCTGGAGTACCACGATCCAACACATACAAACCACGATCAAGATGTCCCTGAGCGATAGCCTGCTTTGTGACTCGATTCTGAATAACAAACTTATGATCAGAGAAGAGTACATCAACAGGAAAATCGCTAGTAAGCTTGCTGATCGACAATAGATTCTTAGTAATATGAGGAACAACCAATACATCGAGAAGACGGACACCATTATTAATCAAAGTAGAACCAGTATGAGATATAGATAAAGAGGATCCGTTACCAACAACTACGTTGCCATTACCCGAATAAGGTTGAATATTGTCGAGAGATGATGGATTAGAAGTCATGTGGGCTGAAGCTCCCGAATCAACGTACCAATCTGATTGAGATGAAGGACCCGAGATTTCACACGAAGTGGTGAAGGCTTCGGCCAGATTAGCCGGAGTAGACGGAGCACGAGCAAGATATAAAGGGCATTTATCTGCATAATGTTCACCACGGCAGATTTGGCATCGAGGCTTGCGAGGCTAACCACCACCACGTCCTCCACCGGAGCGGCCACCACCACGGCTACCATTTGAAGAACGACCACCATTGCCACCTGGGTTGTTGTTCGATCGAGAGGACGCAGCCGAGTTGTTGCCGGATGGATGAGTATTTGAGGAAACCGTGAAGGCCACAGATGGAGAAGAATCAGAAGCATCCATCGATTTCGTCATAAGATCAAACTGAATAGCTTGATGAAGAAGAGCCGAGAAAGATGGAATCGGTTGCATCGACATACGGGCATCGGCGAAGTTTGCAAAGGCAGCTCCCAAGCCGCGTAGAAACCAGTGACTTTTATCGGACTCATCGACCGGTTTCCCAACGGCAGAGAGTTGATCACAAAGCCCCTTGAAACGAGAGCCATAATCTTTGACCGTAAGAGAACCGCGACGAATGGAAAGAAGTTCCTCACGTAGTTGGTTGATACGAGAAGCAGAGGAGTGAGAGAAGGCTGCCTCAAGAGCGATCCACGCATCGCGAGAAGAAGTACACTCAACAACCTCCGCCATAGCTTCTTCAGAGAGGGTGGAGAAGAGAACGGCGAGGAGACGTTGATCTGTAGATAGCCACTTCGTGTAGGCTGGATTTGGGCTGATTTCGCCGGTGGCCGAGACAACAGTTGGCGACGGCGCTGCAGATTTTCCGTCGACGAACCCGAGAAGCTCAAAGCTTTTGAGCCTGGGAATAATCTGACGTTTCCACAACAGAAAATTGGTGGAAGATAATTTGATAGACACCATGTGGATCATGGTGGCGATCGGAAGAGAATCGGAGGAGGGGGGAGCGACGGCGGCCATGAGAGAAAGAAAAGATAGGGTTTTCTGGTGCAATTAAGCTGATACCATGAAAGGGAAAATAGGAGAAGTATTTTCACGGCGCAATTGAATCATTACTATTGCTATAATACAAATACAACAAAAGAGATCCACAAAAGATGGAAAACCTAACAAACTATAGCTACTGGACGACTAAATACTAGGAAATAAAAGAGATAAATACAACCCAAATATATATTTAAACTATGAAGTATCAGTAGTCTTAATAGCTTCATCCAAAAAAATGCATAAACCTTTACAAACTGAAATTGCATCTCCCAACATCACACATTACACAAAATTCAGAAATTCAAAACTCATCTCAACTACGACAATTACTACCGTGTTTTAACTTTTACCTGCTATTTTAATATAAATTTGCATTTCTTACAATTACTGATTGGTGTTTAGTTGTTAGGTTTTTCGTTGTGTTTTCGTGTCCTTTTTCGTTGTGTTTTTGTGTCTTTTCGTGTGTCTTTTGGCTATGATTCGTTTGTTTGGAGTTTTTGGTACTTGTAGGATGAAAAGGGCGGAAACGAGAAGAAAACGAGAAGAAAGGTTGTTGAGCAATCATTGACCTCGAGTTCTAACCTCTCATGATTTTATTGAAGATTCATTTTGGAAGTAATGAAAGCATTATATCGAAGAGGGGTTCGATAGGAGCACATAGGCGAAAACGGAGGTCAATTCGGAGTTCGAATGAGGAAGATACGGCCGAAACAAGAGAGTCGCGCGCGAACGTGCCAGTACCTCATTTGGACGATCGTCCAGATTTCCTTCAACATCTGGACGATCGTCCAGATGTCGGCGTCCAGCTGTGTTTCCTTATTTAATTAGGTTTTCTTCCTAGTATATATATTAGTGCCTTGGACGAATTTTGTAACATCTTAGACATCTTAGATCAGTTTTTAGCATTAGTTAGCTTTATTTTTCAGCACTAAAATTCTCTAGATTAGCTTTACTTTGTTCGGATCCGGATTCTTAGTTCGTTTAATTCAAGACTTCTTTATTTATTTCGCGTTCTTCGTCTTCGTTTAATTCTCGTAAGTTCTTTTATTGCTTTCGTTTATTTGCTTTAATTGCTTTGCTTTAGTTTTAGATTCGTTCTCTTAATTGCTTCGTTTAATTTGCTTAGTTTTAATTTCGTTCTTTCGATTTCTAGTTTAAAGTTTAGATTCGTTTTTCTAGTTTCGATTCTCTCGTTTTTCAAAGCTTTCATAGTTAGATTAATTAGCCTTTTAATTTCCAGATTTTATTCATCATGTCTAGAGTAGTTTATGCTTTCTTTATTGCTTTCTTTATTGCTTTTCTTTCGATTCTTGCCTAGGTAGATTAATAGCTTTCTTAGTTTAATTCTTAGATTTATTTCTCAAGTTCTAGATTAGATTATTTACTTGCTTTAATTTATTGCTTTTATTTATTTTCTTGCCTAGGATTTAAAAACCAAACCAAACAAATTCTTTTTACTTGCTTTCTTAGATTTAGGCTAGTTTAGGATTTTTGCTACACGATTATTTGCCCTGCAAAGTTTTCCTTGAGATTCGACATTGGGTTTTTTACTTACTAAGTGCTAGGATAGATTTCGTTCTATTGCGAACACTTTTTAGTGAAACAATTACCTTCGAATTTTTTCTACTAAATTAACCATAATGTGCATATCCTCATTACTCAACACACAACAACTCAAAATCTATTAGAAAAATTACTGCTGAAGAAAACGAAATATTTAGAGAGAAAAAACAAACCAAAATTACAAAACCTATAAAAATATAAAAAGGGAATCCCAATCTGTGTGAAAAATCACACTTGTGTGAGGGAGAGAGAGGGAGATCTAGAAGAAGAAGAAAGAATCTGTAGCATAACTATAGAAAAGCTGCAAAAACTCCTCAAAAACTTCTCCACACACAAAAACCTAAAAAAAAAAAAAAAAAAACCCAAAAAAACTCATCCACCATTTTTCTCTCTCATGGCTCCCCACCATTTTCGAAAATGAGAAGAAAAAAATTCATAAAAGAACAGAAGAGAGAGGAATCCGAGAGGCAGAGAAGCAGAGAGGGGGCAGCGACTCATCTTCTCCTCTTCTCCACCAATCGATGGATCAAAAACCCTAGCCTCATTGACGAGCACCGCCTTCATCTGCAGGGGGGAGAGGCGTCGGAGGAAAGGAGGCGGTGGAGGAGAGATTTAGAAAGAAGGAGGCAACGAGGAGAGAGAAGGAAGAATGATGTGAGAGAAAAAAAAAAGTGAGAGAAGTGAGGGTGCAGAGAAGAGATGGGGAATAATAAGGTAAGAGAGAGGTGATGAGTCAAAGGGTATTTTTGGAAGAAATTTGAAAATGTAAAGGTTATATTACCACTTTAAAAGGGGTTAACTTTAAAAATACCCACATTATAAGAAGTATAACTTCGATACCCATTTTGTAATGAAAAGACATAAATACCCTTACTAATAGACCCATTTATCTAATAAAACAAAAAAACAATTAAACAAAGTAAAGTCAAAATTAGAATTGTGGGGACCCACTCAAAAATCAGATTCACCCTTCACGATTGATCTCTCTCTCACGATTCAATTTTCGTGAATTGATTCCACGAAAATTGAATCTGGCGTGGAAATTAATTTAAAAAAAAAAAAAAAAAAAAAAAAAAAACTATTTCTATCTCACGAGAAACACATACACGCCACAAACACTTACAATTGGAGTGTAAATTTTTTTTAAAAAAGGGATAAATTGCATTAATTAACAACAACCACCAAATCTGCCAAAATTCATTAAAAATAGAATATGGTTGTTAGTTAGCATTGATTGAAAATCAGAAAAAGTGAGCAAAAACAATAGCATAGACTTAATTGTATCACAACACTACACTAAAGAAAAATATTGAGAGTGAAAATTTGTAGATTTGTACGCATTCTCGAATTTCTGGAAATTTTGTAATCGATTCAAGACATTTTTTCGAGACAAATACCAAGGTAATATATGATTTTGTTTATTTGTTATTAATAATATGCTAAAAAAAATATATAAAATATGTGTTCTTAGGTATACGAAAATTCTATGTATTTAATCGTGTATACACGGTGTAATCCAAAAAATTGTCGTGTAACGTCAACAAAGTCAATGACTGAAAGTCAAAATTGTTGACTTTACACGACAATTTTATATAATAAATCGTGTATACACGATTGTTTTTGTACAATTGCCGTGTATTTAAGAACAAAATTTTTTCAGATTATTATTTTTTTTATTTTTTTTATTTTTTTTGTACAGATCGATATGGGTGATCAGAGAATTCTTATCCGTCATAGCGGTCACTGGGAGGGAATATCGTACGTAGGAGGAAACGCTTTTCTCGTCAATTATCTCATATCGACTTTGAGCTATGAAAACGTAGTTCGAGAGATTCAGTTTCACTTGAGTGACGAATAGGAGCACTTGCTATTCCATTTGACGAACATCAACGAGCGGGAGACGGTGAAGGCCGTTTTAAAGAGCACCGGGGAGTTGCTTAGAATGTGCATCGCGAGAAGGGAGATGTCGACGATCTACGTCATTAGGAGAGCTAATCGGGCAGCCCATACTACCCAACGATCGACAAATTTTCAGAACAATAATGTCGAAGAGGAGCCGAGTTCTAATGCATTTGAAGGCGGAGTAGGTGACGAAGAAGAGTCGGAGTCGGAAGAAGAATCTCTCGAGTCCGAGGGCGAGGAAGCAAGGGATGTGGATGACCGATCCCAATTATTTGAGAGCCTAACGGCTGAATTCGGAGCATGGATCCGCGAGCCCGGCCACATTGATAGGGTTATCGGGCTTCGTAGCATGCACTCACAAAACCAAGAGCCCCACGACTGGAGGTGTCAATTTCATGGGCCCGGGCCGCCCGGCCCGAGCCCGCCGGGCTATTTCAATTTTGCGGGTCGGGCCGGCCCGACCCGGAATGCCTTCGGGCCCAAAAAATACAGCTAATACCCGCCCATGAAAAACTGTCGGGCGGGCGGGCCAAGCCCGGCCCGGTTTCATTTTTTTTTTTTTTTTAGATTTATTTTTTTCCCTAATTTTAGTACAAGTACAATAAACTCAAACATATGATAATATTCATAAATAATAAGTGTCAATAAAAATAATTTTAGATAATTTTAAATAATAAGTGTCAATAATAAGTGTCAATAATTTTAAATAATAAGTGTCAATAAACAATAAACTCAAACATATGATAATTTTAGATTATTAGGTTTAGTTTAGGTGTAATTTTAATTTTTAATAATAATATAATATTATTAAATAATTTTTGTTTACGGGCGGGCTTCGGCCCGGTACCCGCCAGGTTTTTTAGGCCCAAGCCCGTGCAGCCCGCGGGCCCTCTGGGCGGGCTAAAAAAGCCCGGTTTTTTTTGGGCGGGTATTTGAAGTGTGAAGCCCGCCCAAAAGTGCGGGCGGGCCCGGGCCGCCCGTCGGGCTGGGCCGATTTGGGCTTTTTTTGACAGCTCTACCTACGACGATGAAGCTCGTGCTCGCGCCAACAAAGAGGCGGTTCGAAACTGGTTGATACCGCACGTTGATCTAGACACCGCTCTCCCTTTAGGATGGATCGATCTCGACTTGGCACCGGCCTTGGGTCAGTTGCAAAAGCACGAACTGTTCAAGAATAAGGAGGACTTGCATATAGCCGTCAGATTGCTTCACATGGATCTCCGGAAGGAGTATTGTATCCCTCGTTCCGACAAAGGTCGTGTGGGTTTTAGGTGCACGAAGGGGAAGGATTGCGCGTTCAAGTTGAATGCAACGCAAAAAGGCAGGATTTGGGTGATCATCAAGTACAAGGCCGATCACACGTGTCTAGTTGATTTAAATTCGAACAACAAACGACAGGTGTCGGCCAAGGTATTAGGAGCATTCTATGCACGTAGATTGATCACTGAGGGCGCAGTGCTGAAGCCAAAAGAGATGGTGGACGAGCTATAGAGTGAGTACGGTATTCAGATTAACTACCCGTTCGTTCTCCGTGCGAGGAAAGTCGTTATAGAGATGACGTACGGTGCCTTCGACGAGTCTTATCAGAGGCTCCCTTCTTACATCTACCTTTTGAAGGAGATGAATCCGGGCACCGAGTACGACATCCATACCTCCCACGCCACCGACCGTCTGACCTACTTGTACCTCGCCTTTGGTCCATCCATCGAGGCATTCTGAAATGGTTTGCTATGCCCCGAGATCGTAGTGGATGGGGAGCACTTGAAGGGGAAGAATAAGGGGACACTCTTTGTGGCAGTCACGAAGGACGGGAACGAGCAAGTGTTCCCCCTCGCCATTGGATTCGGTCCCATAGAGAACGACAAATCGTGGACGTGGTTTTTGGCACACGTCCGAGACAATTTTTGGGCGCTGGATGACTTGTTGTTCGTATCCGACCAACACGTGAGCATCCGAAATGCGATCGACTCCGTTTTTCCGCATGCAGCTCATGGTCTCTGCTTCGTTCACCTCCAGAGGAATTTCGTTCGGTACGACAGGCACGCGGGGCTATATTCGAGTCTGCAGCCTATGCTTATCGAGATCCCCAATTCGATGAATTTTGGGAGAATCTGAGGGACCTAAGTAGAGAGAGAGGCGGGATCTACAGGAGGTTGAGCGACGTTGGCCTGCCGAGGTGGGTGAGGTGCAAGTGTCTCGTCCGACGTACGAGCTTCATGATTTCGAATCCCGCCTAGACCAAGAATGCTCGGTTGTTGTGGGCTCGGAGAATACCTATTTGTGCCATGATCGAGGTGTATCGGATAGTCTTCGAGAAGTGGTTCGACGAACATCAGAGTAGTGCCCTAGCTCGCCAACATGAACTCACGGAGAAGGCATATACGAAGATGTCGGCATCGTCGGAATGGGGACGTCGCTACTCCGTTAGAGGAACGCCTACACCCACGCTTTGGAGAGTCGAAGGTGAAAAGGCGACTTACCTTGTCGACCTCCAAAAACTCGACTTGCGAATGCCGTGAGTTTGAGTTAGACGACATCCCTTGCCGACACGCTTGTGCGGCGATAAGGTACGAGTAGTTCTCTATTTAGTTTTTAGTTTAATGCTTGTCGTATTTGAATCGGATTTCTAAATTATTTCGTATATTGTTATAGGCATTTCGATGGGCGGGCAACTGACTACGTGAGCCACTATTTCAAGCAAGCCACCTTAGTTGTTACGTATTCCCACCCCTACTATTGAGCCGGTTCCTCATCCCGAGACGTAGAGTGTCCCAGAATACATTTTACGATGGATCGTGCTACCCCCGCTTGTACCTAGGCAAGCTGGACGACCACCGATGTCGAGAGCTCGATCGGCCGTTGAAGGGTCCTCAACGAATCAGCAAAGGTGTTCAAGATGCGGACAAGAAGGGCAAAAACGACGGAGTTGCCAAGCCTCGCTTCCCATTTCCGGAGTTGATCTAAATGCTCCCCCTCGACGTCTAAGAGGTAAGAAAAAATGTAGCATTTGCAAGAGCGAATAACATACTAGGCCCCGATGTCCGTACGATACCGATGCTTAATTATATATTTATTTTTATTTAAAACAAATTGACGTTTTTGGATGTTATTGAGTGTTATTGGATGTTTAAGAATGTTATTGGATGTAATTTTATTAGATTGTGTTTGAGTTGATCATTTGGTGAAAATTTTATGTTTTTATGTGAAAAAAATGGAAACCTTCGGCTAAGTACACGACATTATTGTTGATTTTAACGTGTGTACACGATTAATTTACACTATTAATCGTGTAAAGTCAAAATAAAAAAAGTCAAAATTGAATTTTATGTACACGATTAAATTTGGTTTTTAACCGTGTATACACGGTAAAAAATTCGAAATAACCGTGTAAGGTCAACAAAGTCAAAATTAGATAACAGTCAATGCCATCTACACGATTGTTGACTTTCCACGATTTAAATTGAAAAATGTCATGTAATCTTTTTATGAAAAGTCAAAATTAAGCCTAAAAGTCAAAATTAAGCCAAAATTCCAAAAATTCTCGTATTTGATTTGATTTTTTCGTGTATCTCGAGTCTATTAAGTCATACAAACGTGTAATAACGTAAGTTATGTCATAACTAGGCCGAAATTAAGGATATCTTATGTAATTATGAAGTATAGAGTGAGTGTCACTTATATTGTCTAACTACGAAGGTTACGTTTGATCTCGAACTAACTTACGAACGTAATGTTCTTACAAAGGTATAATTTATGTAACGTGATCGAATCATAAGCTTGCACAATGTATGATAGTAACAGTGATTCCATCTCAGATAAGCCCCACGAATTGAAAAAAAAAAAAAAAAAAAAAAAAATTAGGGGGGTTCTTGACTACACGACTAGGTTACACTGTAGGGGTTCTTGACTACACGGTTGTTTTGCTCAAACAACCGTGTAGTCAGCCGAAGGTTTGGCAAAAAATGGGGAAAAAATGGCACTACCCACCTATTTTTCAATCATTCGATACACATTAACAAAATCAAGTTAATGAAATCAAATTTACATAAACCACTAACAAAACATTAACTATTAACATAACAATTCGAATTCAACAAACAATTAAAACACATCGAATTCCAAGGATCAATTAAATCAATTCGAAATCAACAAACAATTTAAATCAATTCGAATTCATTAACCACGACGAGGGCGAGAGCGCCCTGACAACTTGAATATCCTACGGGCTACAGTCCCTCGGTATTTGGCCAATACTTGTGTCGTGTCTCCGGCGTACTCCTTCTTCTTCCCGAGGATCTTGTCCAAATACATACATGCATATGGGCCGCAACTCACGTCATCGACTTGGAGAAATTGGTGCTGCATTGGTACGAACGCGAGTTGCATGAACTTTGTGCCGTGGTTTGTAAGATACATTCTTGAAGTATTCGGGCTTCTTGGCCAAAATCCTCGAGAAAGTCGGGTCAATGGCAATAATTGGACGGTGCGTTGTTGTCGGAGAGGTAAGTCAATGTTATTCTCGTACTTCTAGAAGAGCGAGTCGAACACCTCAACTCTCCAGTATGGAACATTAATTCGGCATACGATCCAATGATCGGAGGAGAGATGACACACAACGACAAACTAAACAAAAGAAATATGAAACAATTTAAGAATTAAATGCGATATGAAAAATACGAATTAAATACGTCGTGAGAATTACTTACGTATTCGCCGGTTATCCACGGCCGGTACGTGTGAACCCCTTCCAAGGCCTGGACGAATTCCTCGGGAATCTCCCACCTCGTGTATTTCAACCTCAGGTTCTTCAGTCCCATGGTTTCGTCAGTATCTTTGTGGAAGGACTTGTACTGCGCCAAGATTTTTTCCTTTATTACAACAAAAAAATATAGAATAATTTTCAGTCATAATATCAAAACAAGCAAATGAATAAAAAGAATTGCAAAAATAACTTACGTAAAAGTCGAGGGGCATAACAATGTGATTCTCATAAGTAACACCGGGACCGAGATGGAACCCTTGATTGAGTCTGTTTCTCCAGTACACCACGTACAGGTCAATAACCTGAATTCATTCAACATTTTTTGCATTAGTACAATAATTAGAGCAAAAGAAAAGCTTGAAACGAAAATTATACTAAAATTACCTCGGCCGTGAAGCATTGTGTCATGTCCTCGATCATGTCGAAGAGTTTTCGCGTCAGGTGATACGTACTCCCGGCCATGAGCATGTGGTCTCTCCCTGAGTCTTTGAAACTCTTATACGGAGAGGCTCGTGGCGGCTTCGTTAAGTACGGAGACAGTAGAGATCGCGAGGGACGTGACTCCCTCGTAGAAGCCCGAGTCTGACCTCCCGGAGCGGTGTGAGATGACATACCAGCCTCGTCCTCCGAGGTATCCGGCATTTGCTCTATATCCTTAGTAAAAGCACTCAACCGGTCCTCAGAGTGCCTCGGACTATCGACCAAGTCGGAAACGTCCACGGACTGCTGCTCCTCGGAGTGTCTCGAACCATCGCCACTGCCTCGTTCGTGAGCCTCAGAGTGTTGGCTCACAGAGTGTCGCTCCGCAGAGTGTCGCCCCTCCGAACGTCCCTGACTCCCGGCACGGTCTACGAGGTGATAATCCTTTGCCGGCTCGATCGGGACATCCCTGAGCCCCCCAAGCGAGTGCTCACCGATACAGGACTGCCCCTCGCCACCCGAGGAAGCTGGGCTCCGGCTCTTGCTCCGACTCGGAGTCTTCGTCTCGAACTTCTTCAGCTCCCCAGCAAGAGCTCTAGCAAGGCGGCCCAGAAATCCGGTCCCGGACCGATCCTGCTCCCATCGGGACACCAAACGGTCCCCGAACCGGTCCAAGGAGTCGTCACCTAGGGGACCGCGCTCGCACGGATCTCCGTGTGCGCAACAGATAAGTCCAGAGGGTCGGGGGTCGCGTGCTCGCTCCGAGGCCTCTTCGAGGCCCATGCTTCGGGCCTCCTCTCAACCCTGGGCCTCGGCATCTCAACCCCGCCGTCGGAATGAGCTCGCTCAGCTCGTGTAGCACGACGACGAGGGGCCACTGCCTGAGAAGCGTCCCTGCACTTCAGCTTCTCAACGGCCTTCGCCATCTCGCGCTTCGCCTTCGACTGCCTTTTCTCGGCTGAGAGATTGGTCTGTTCGTGGCGCTTTGAGGGAACAAAGACCTCACCCATCGGCTCGATGCTGTCGAGAGAAAGGACTCCAAAGTCCATCATATCATATTCATCCGGCTCCAGTGTCGTATGAACCTTGAGCTACAACGAAAAATAAAAGAACAAGTGTTAGCAAGTTGTATAATTTATTTACTAAAAATAGTGAAATAAATTAAACGAGACAAAAAATAATAAATCAATTACCTCATGATCGTCGAGGAAACGAGTGAAGTTGAGAGGAGAGGAGGACGTGGCCCATCTCCTGAGGCGGGGGGGGGGGGGGGGGGGGGGGGGGGCAGTGTCTCACGATCCCGTCGACCGCATGCTTGCCCGAGCATGGGGATCGCCTCGTAGGCCCAAATGTTCAGGGCCCAGACCGGCCCGTACAGGTGATAGGCACCCCGTAGGTTCTTTATGAGGCCGGGTCCCTCTTCATCATGTGCAGCTGGTAGTTGAGGATCTGGAACGACCAAGCTCCCCAGGGAAATGAATTCCACTGCTCCTCGTACTCCACTAAGTACCATGCCCAGTCCTGGATCGTCAGGTTGTCGTGTCCGGCCAACATCAAATAGTACATTAGCAGGTTGGCCGCCCTCAGATACTGCTCAGCTGTGCCCAGACCCGGAGTTCATCATTAAAATCATTCTTCAGCTGATTTATCGTGACCGGTTCGCCCCCGTACTTCGTGTGGAGGAGGCTCCTTTTAGGAGGCTTGTGTCGTCCATGAGGGTTGAATGTCGACTCTTCGAAAGCCAACCCCGTCACGATGGCGTACTCTTGCCTCGAGAAGCGTATGTCCCGGCCACCGACGTGGAACCACCTCTTGAACTCGGGAATCGAGTCATCCTCGAGCTCTCGGGCTAGAAACTCGTGGAGGGCGTTGTTCGCACTCCCACTCCTCCGAATTTCGAGGAGGTATCGAAACGGCCCTTGCTCGAATCGTTCGAGCAAGGGTCCCCGCCTACGCGACGCAATACCCTCGGGATCGAGTGGATCACATCGTCCTGTATGTAGAGGTTTATTTGCCCTTTAAACCCTTGCATACGACCCCTCATCCATTGAAACCTAGGCTGCAAATCGAGAAGAAACAAAACGAATCAAAAAAAATAAATTGAAAATTTCATGCAAACATTTCGGCCAACTACACGGCTGAATTTGGATTTCAGTCGTGTAGTACACGATAGCAATTTCGATTTTATCGTGTAGGGTCAACGATTTTGACTAGTGAAATTCACGGTTTAATTCAGAAATTAATCATGTAAGTCAAAGTCACAATTAAAATTCAAGCAATTAAAGTCAACCTACACGACATTTTAAAGAATTTACACGTGACACACACGATCGAAAGTCAAAATTGAATTCAATCGTGTAAACAATTTTAAAAGTCAAAATTGTTGACTTTACACGATTGAATACCACATTCGATCGTGTAATACACGGTTGGATTATGTATTTTTCCATGTATGTATGAACTCTCAGACAATTTTCAGAAAAATAAATTGTGAATTAAACCATAACATGCTACTGCTTATTAACAACGTGCTCGAAACCATAACATGCTTCATACTAATTGAAACCATAAATTCAGTATTAAAAAAAAGACTTACCGGCGGTGGGGGGTCGGGGTATACCTGGGGCTCCGCCGGCGACTGCTGCGGTCGATGACGGGAGGCAGCCCGTCGGCGTTGGGGGGCTCGATTGGAGGGCCCTGCTTCGTCTTGGTTTGACATATCGGAGACGGCGACGGCGACGGCGAGAGTAAAAAAAAAAAATATTCCGACGGGGGGGTTTTTTTTTCACGAGTGAAATTGAATAATCGTGTAAGAGAGAGATGGGAGGGTGGGGTAGATGAAATCTTAATTTTTGAATTTATTACGGGTGGGTCCCACGATATTAATTCTCTCATATTTGTTTTTTGAACTACAATTTTGTTTTATTTGGGGAGGGTATTTTTGACTTTTCAATAGAAAATGGGTATAGAAGTTATACTTCTTATAATATGGATAAAATAGTACTCTCTCCGTCCCACTTCACTAGTCCACTATACTATTTTGGTCCGTCCCATACCACTCATCCACTTTCCTTAAAAGGCAAAAATTAACCTTTACTTTTGATGTGGACCCCTTACTTTTTCAATTTAACACTGCGCTTAAATTCTCGTACCGAAAAGAAAGTGGATTAGTGAACTGGGACGGAGGTCGTACTATTTCTTATAAAAATGGGTATTTGTATCTATTCTCTCTTAAAAAAATACAGTACAAATTATTACATGTACGAATATATTTAGCATTTTTTTAATTCTATTTTTATAATAGTGGTTGCAAAATGTTGACCGGTTCTATAGTTAACCTCTCCTCCAAGAAACTGGAACCATCTAGAGGAAGGACGTTGAGGTTCCCATGATCTCCTACACCGCCACTCCATTGTAATTCCCTGCGCTTCACTTCCCAATTGGACGAGGCGTTCGGTAAGCCAATGATAATTTGACACGTACCGATTCCACGAAAACTCAAGCGCAGAAGATCTCTCCAACTTCGTCCCCAAATTTTATATATCGGTTAGGGTTTGGTTGGAGCTTCCACACCACCATCATTTCCTATTCCGCGTCGAATCAAATAGCAAAATCAAAAGCAAAAATGCCTCGCCGTAGCTCCGGTGGTGAGTTTTTCTTCCTTTTTTGGGCTTCAATTCGATCTTTTTAAGCTTAATTTTCCGATGTATTCATCGATTTTTATATTTCCGAATTTCATGGAATCGTCTTCCGATAGCTTTGTTGTTTGGCTGTCCCTTTCTTTCGAGCTTTCGTTTCTATTTGATTATTGATGTTATTCACATTTTACGCCTGTTTCTACTGTGAATTTGAGCCTTTATCACGGCTGATTTTTTCGAGGAAATGTTGAATTTTTTTATTTTAGTATCGGTCACCCATGGATTGCATGTAGCTTTTTTGGTCTATATACATAGCAGAATGACATTTTTGGGATAAAATT
This sequence comes from Thymus mandschuricus, assembly GCA_029379335.1. NCBI lineage: Eukaryota > Viridiplantae > Streptophyta > Magnoliopsida > Lamiales > Lamiaceae > Thymus > Thymus mandschuricus. The sequence continues at coordinate 31,661,514 of CM057072.1, forward strand.
TGTGGTGGATTTGTTTTAATATCAGTCTTTGAATGTGTTTCGGTTAGACATTTATCTGAGCTTGATTGCTAGGGGATGATGAATCTCTCATCTTGATATTTTAAAAAATCAAAATGATTTTAGCTTAATGTTTTACATATGTAAGCACTATTCTGCCTTATACTCTCATCTTCTCGGTATATGCTGTTGACACATGTTTTAGGATTTCTACTTTGTTTCGTCTATCGTAATTAGCATGTCGTATTGGGACTTCGACATTGTGGTAGTTTTAGATATTAACCGTCTTTGCCTTGCCTCAATGCCTTGCGTAAGGTTCCTTCTCCGATCACTTTTGTATTTCTTTAAAGCTTTTGATCCTTTATGCCATTCTTGTGTCATTGGTTAATATCCCTAGTATGTAAAGGAACAGATCTGATTGCGTACTGCCAAACTAGTGAGTCGCGTTTGTCTGCTTTCTTTATACTGTTGTTACTTCTGTTGCCTGTTCCCAACTATTATGTGACGTACATCTATAAGATTTCTGACTATATGGTGAGAGTGGTGCATAGTGATATGCCTTTGCTGTGTTTATTATGATAATGTTTAAAGTATCTTATTCAATGCTGATTGTGAATTGACAGGAAGATCAGCTCGCTCAGCTCCACGTGCAGCTCCTGCACGTAACCCACCTACACCAGGTGCTAGTTTATGCATCATTCTGTATCTATGAAGAGACGTTTTGTTTCATTTGGCTTCTTCAGATTTTCATTCTGCTGATGGATACATGGAGTACTTAACCTTGAGTATCCTAATGGAATCTTTTACTCTACCTTTTAAGCAGTTAATCGTGCTCCTCCTCCCGCCCCTGTTCAGGGTAGCTCTGGTGGATCCATGCTTGGAGGCATTGGTTCGACCATAGCTCAAGGTATGTGGAGACTATCTGAAACTTGTAATACAGGATGCTTCTTTTGGTTGAACTTTTGTTTTTTGTTTTGCTCTCAAACTGCCACCTATTTCTTCTATAGGTATGGCTTTTGGTACTGGAAGTGCTGTTGCACACAGGGCTGTGGATGCTGTTATGGGTCCACGAACAATTCAGCATGAAGCTGTTGTCTCTGAGGCTGTAGCTTCGGGAGTTCCAACACCTACTGCATCCAGCATGGGGGGATCTGATGCTTGCAATATGCATACCAAGGCCTTCCAGGATGTAAGTAAATCTTTTCTATCACCATTGGCTCTTTATTGGAAAATATCTACTTGATATTTTAGTATAACCTCACCTAGGTTGAATGGTATGTGATCTCAAGAAATTTGTAGGGATTAAAATTCTCTCTTATGTATGTATTACTGGAACAAATCTAGAGAGTGTTATCATAATGCAAGTCATTTATATTACAATAGTAAGCAGAAATGTTGCAAGCATGCTCGCTTATGCAATTGTTCCTCGAATTTCATTGTGTCTTGTGTAACATGGTTACGAGCAGCCACTCCTGTGTGATTTATGGTGTCATGCTTTGCTGAATCCTGATGCATACTGAATATTGCACCTTATGTTTCTTGCTTCCGAATTCTAAGATGAAACCTTTTGTGGTTATCTTTGTGCAGTGCCTGAACAGCTCTGGAAGCGACATCAGCAAATGCCAGTTCTACATGGATATGCTGGCTGATTGCCGCAGAAACTCGGGTGCTGTGATGAGTTCCTAAATGTTGAATTGTGCAGCACTCTCACTACATTGCGTATTGGTTTGTAGATGGTGCTAAGAACCCTAATATTGGTTGGTATTACAGCCATTTAAGATGGTGATGTAAGGACTTTTGGTTGCTACCTTTGTGTTCTTGTTACCATATGATGTGTTCTTGGGACAATCCGAAACTAAATAAACATAGCTGTCATCGTTGTTACATTACTTGCTCAGAATGGAGGCTTATATGCTTCCGCTTCGTCTTGTCTACATCTTGCGAATGAAAATAAATGGGTTAATTAAGAAAAATCATCTAGACAGAAAGTGGCTGGCTGCTCATGTTATATACCAATTTCGAGTTCTCTAGCATTTCTGTCATCATCGGGCTAATACTTGTAAGCTCTTGTGTAAAGGGTGTCGCTTTCCCGACTCACATAGAAAAATTATTATTTAGAAAGAAAATCAATTAAATATGTGTATCATATGATACTTTTAACATGTTAGAGTTTACAATTAGTTTTAGCTTTTAACCGCTCACTTCGTCCGCCACTTTTGCATATTATAGCATATAACTTGGTGGTGGGTTAAATGCGTTGAATCCACCTCTCTGCAGTGAAAGTCGATAAATATTTAGTATGTCGAAATAGAGAAACACTATCGTACCATTGTGAACACTCTTAATATATTTACCATTGATGCATGCTTTTTTTTAAAAAAAAAAAAATTAAAATAGGTTAAAATTATGTTATATATCCATAGACATGGTAAAAATATTCATAATGGGTAGTGGAACATTTCTCTGTCAAAATATATTATATAAAAAAAAAAAAAAAAAACAGAAGTTGAAATGAGATGAGATGCAAGAAAAGGTAGATATCTGAAATGAAACTGGTGAACGAATAACAACAGTAATAAAAAATGATTTAACCACACTTATTAGTTTTACTTTGATTTATTCATCAACATTGACCTTTTATTTAGCTGCACGCCTGCACCGACAAATCGCCATTACTTTTCTTTGTCGTTCTACGTTTCAAAAACAATTGAATTTAAAAAATTATCAGTAAATACTGCCGGGTTTCCAGCAACTATTATTATTATTATTATTATTATTATTATTATTATTATTATTATTATTATTATTATACCAAGCCATGAATTTTCGACTGGCATCAAACTAATTATTATTAAAACAAATTACACGTCTTTAGATCTTATCGGGGCAGATAATGATAATATAAACTACTCCCTATTGCACCAATATGTTGATTTCAATTTATTTCATGAACGCGGCGGATAAGGCGGCAGCTGTTTCTCGACGAATAATAATACACAGATTGATAGCATTATTTACTACTCCCTCTGTCCGATAAATGAACTTTTTTCTTTAGGGATGTTCCACTGATATAGGGACCTTTTCTGAAAAAGAAAATTCTAACCCAATGAAATTATGACACATCACTTTAACCCACAACCCATCACTTTAACACACTATCATCACTCTCGTCTTAATTCCCATGTCGAAATAGAAGGTCCATATCCCAGTGAGACGGAGGAAATATTATTATACTTAACAAATAGCCAACTATATTATTAAATCAAATTTGTCCCAATATTTGAAAGTGGCCCTTCAATTCGCCATCGGTTTCTTGCATAGCGTTTTTTGGTCAACCAAATGTAAGAGAGTAGTCAATGTTCGATGCAACTCAAGAAAATTATTGGAAAAAAAATGGACAACGTCCGACTTCAATAATTTAATGATTAAGAAGAGTCAAGGGCTCACATTTGATGACATTTTCTCAAAAGTCCATCCAAGGCTTAATCTATATTTACAACTTCCCCCTACAGTTTTTGAAGCTTTTCTCCTTTCATCACAACAACAATCTCCCTTTGAGAAAGCTCGTGCACAACTTCCACCACGCCTCCCCATCGGGCTCGCTCGTCTCCAACCTACTCTTACCCTCTTCGGCAAGGGACTCCTGCACGAACACAATTTATACGTCATGAATTAAGGGGAAAAGGATTATTATGTTTTTGGCCTCGCGATGATTTTGTAACACTTGAAGCAAAGATGGTCAAATATACCTCAATGGGTTCATTGATAAGAGCATACACGGATATGAATTTAACATAACGATGGTTTTAACACAAAGAGCAAAGATGATTGGAGATTTTACCTCAATGAGCTCGCGGGTGGAGAGGCGGTCGATTAGGTGCAAGAGGATGTCCTTTGTGTATTCGGGATGGCCTTGGATGCCCATAATGTGATCTCCATACCTAAACATCTCTACCCCGGTCTTGTCCGACCATGCTAACACCTCCGCCTCGGGTGGGAGCACCCATATCTAACTCATTTCAAGAAGAATATACGCATGCAACACTATTAGGATCTTGACAAAGGGCTAGAATAAAATTAAAATCAATTGTGTTGAATCTAAGGAATCGAACCTCGTCCCTATGGCATTCGATGACAGAAAGTGAAGTAGGCATATTGAGAGAAGTGAAGATTTTCGATGGATAAAGCTGAACTTGTGTGATTCCGATGTCCCATCCAGATCTAGCTCGACCTATCTTTCCTCCAATAGCTCTTCCCAATATCTACATTATTACAAATCGAAAACCCTTTTCACATATACAAATCCCGATAATGAGGACCGTATTAATTCATGTTCAAGTATCACGGTCAAATTTCGATAGACTTTTAAGTTATTTAATTTTTTAGAAAGGAAGAAATTACATGAGTTAGATATTACTTGCGTATAGAAAATCAATGCATATGCCGTGAGGTTAACTATTACCGAAGAACAAAGATTATAGATTCATCATACACAATCTAGTCATCACTTTGTGACCGTTGGTGGAATTAAAAAATATCAAGGAGCACCATGTCTTATCCTAGAAAAGAAAAAAGTGGCAGACCAATAACAACCTCTACATACTCATACAAGAAAGATACACTCCTCCCTCCACCCGTCTCGTCTCGTTCTAAACATCCATTTTTTGGGGGGTGGGGGGCAAGATGTAAAGTGCTGAAAAGTGGTAGGGTTCATAATTTTATAATAGTTAATTCTTTCCAAACGGGAAAGCAAACATCTTGAAAGAGACACCGTTCAAAACGAAAGAACATATGCGTTGAACTAGACATGATATCAAGGTTCTTAGTTATTAGCTTTTGTAAAAGCTAATGTACATTGAAAGGACACCACAAACGACTCTAAGTTGAATCCAAATCATGGAATAATTGTCAAGTGATGTAATTAAATTCTATAATCTTTTGACAATTTCAACCTAACAAATGTAACTAAATCTTTTTTATTCTAGTTTTCTTGGCTACTCTTCATAGACGGTTGTGAATTTATGTGGGGTAATAACAACTTTTGTGAAGGGTAAAAACATTGATGTAATGAAATGAAATTGGAGACAAAATGAACATGAATCACGTGTGTCAGAGGAGTATGTGATATGTCCCAACTCAATATGGTAACATAAGATAGTGGTGGAACGTGGAAGTGACGTGGAACATAATGGCTTTAGCTAACTAGACAAATGCTTTTCATCCACTAATTTGATTTCTTTTGAAAAAAATAAATAAAATGCTTTCAATACTACTCTGCTCAAATTTTGTTCATTTCCTAATAAATGTTTTAACTACGTGGCTGTTTCTTCTATTTGTTCATACTTCAACAAAAATCTTTATTACTAACACACACACCCCAACCAACCCAATCAATCAATAAATAACACTCATGCATAAGGGCAAATGCACTTGATGCAAACTCCCAGTTAATTAGTTCAGCAAATAGTAGCATTAAATTTAGTTCATTGGATAAAAAATAAAATAATAATAGTAGTAATAAAAACCTTGTGTTATTTGTGGTAAATATTAGTTCTACTGATTTTAGCCCCAAAAGGGAGGGGTTTATGATAAATCCATTTGTGGTCCAGCTGCACGTACGGCCATGGACCACGTTAAAAGATATACATGACCATTTACTAGAAGATATTTTCATATATATCCCCTCAAATGTCCCTCTTCAATAATAATAGAAATCTTTCTACATTTTGGACTTGTGTTAATTCAAATGTAGTATAATACATCATGGATGGTGCACATAAATCTTGAAATGCTTAGCAGTATATTTCTTTCTTCCGTGGTTAAAATTAATCCCCCAACAGCCCCATGTGACCAAAACTAATAATGTAAATCTCAATGTCTATATATACATATATATATTTCTCCATCTCAAGCGTATAACATTAATAATACTACATGCGTGCATTTGCATATCTAGAGAGAGAGAGAGAGAGAGAGAGATAGAGAGGTGCAGGCCTCTATATATTTATGTATGTTGCAATTAATTAATCCTTTTTCTTGTTCCATTTTCCTTTTTCATACATAAGAAAGTCATACATAGCACACAACCTTAAATAATATGAAGTCTAAGTCATGTGAATTGTGAGGCTTTTCACAAAATAAAAATGTTTCATAATACCATAGACTAATTGTAGCCGTGAAAAGGAGTTGACTTTCTAGATTTTGACCCAAATTCCTATAACAAATGCGGGTGCGCATCTAGTCCAAAATTTTATAAGTTGGTTTTCAAATACTATAATACTATTTAAAACTCATACACGTATCATAGGCCCCATCACCTTTTGCTACTTGACAAATTTTAAAAATATACTAATACTCATTAACAATCTATGTATTCATTCGGCTTCATCACAATTTTATTAATAATCTAAACAAAATTTTGACCCACACCCACAGTTTTCTTCCTAGTTGCCACTGCTGTAGGCCCTGCCCCCTTAAATCTAATAATAATGCAACTGGTTGATTATTCTATCAACACAATTACTCATCTAATGACGATGAACTAGTAAATGTATGCTGTCATTTGTCACCTATTGCACTTTTAGTGGTTGGTTACATTTGCGTTACATACCCCATATTCAACTATTAATTTATTACTATAATTGGAAAATAAGTTATTATTCCCTTTGTCCCATGCTAATTGTCCACAAGAAAAATGACACGGTAATCACGTCTGTAAAAAATAGTAGAATTTATATTTATATTGGCTGTGAAAGTAAATTTTCCACTATAAATAGGTAGACAATTAAATGAGACATCCCAATAAGGAAATATGGACATTTAGCATGAGACGAGAAAAATATAAAATATATCTAAAAATATTATGGCCATCTCATTTTATTTAAGTCATATCAATATAATAATACACTCTATTTCAATATGTTACTGTATACTCCAAGGGAGGGGAGTAAATTTTATTGCTACTAAGGTTAAGCATTTTTTTTGGGAAAAGAAAGAAAGAAAAGGCTTAAACATGATTAGTGGGACACGTGTCAACCTGAGCATGATATTTAGGATTAAGAAATTGCTTTCACCGACGGACCCAGTCACCTCTGTCCCCTTAACCCTTATTTTTCCTTTAAACAATTTCTTTCTGATTTTGACATCTCAGCTTTCATCTTTTCTCCCATCAATTTTGAGTTTGTTAGTTGTTACACTATTTTGTGATGCCACTAATTTGCTCAACCGTACACGTTGACACAAATTAATGTGTCGCCTTTGAATTTTGATATGATAGTATTAAGTTGACATTTTTTTTATTTAAATAAATTTTATTTGTATATTTATATTAAATATATTCATAATGGACTGAAAAATTCATCATACTATTTAAGTCCCTGCCTTTAATAATAATAATAAAAAAAAATCGATGTTTACTATTTAGATTGATCCCAATTACAACAGTGTACTTAACCACAATTTAAAAATAACTAGATTCAATTGGTTTAGATTTTCACCTCAACTAATAAATTATTTAATGAATCAAGAATCAATCCAGGGACAAATCCGGTCGAAACTAAGCACCAAACTTGACCTAAAATCTAATTTTTATACTCCCTCCGTCCTCCATTTAGTGACGTTAATACTAGATTGGGACGTCCTCCATTTACTGACAATTTCCATTTTTGGACGTAGACCCCACAATCACTTTAACACTTTAACACTTTATACATCTACTTTTTATTATTTTAATATTTTAATACTATTAAACAATTCAAATGGACCCACAATTATTCCACTTTAACACTTTAACACATTAATTTATTATATACCATAAAATGTGAAAAAACGCGTGCCCAAACTCCCTCCGTCACTAAATGGAGGACGGAGGGAGTATAAAAATTAATAACAATAATATATACCTAAGGCTTCTACGGCTTCGACTTTCTTTCTAGATTTTGCCTTACCCCTAAAATATAATTAAATATTATTTTCTCCGTCTATTTTATCAGAAACAGTTTTACTAAAATAATAAACCCACGGTGAATAAAAAAGACTCATGATAAATATATTATCCAAATTGAAACACAAACTAGTAAGATATAGACTCCAGCTGTTTTAGCGCAAGAGCAAAAATGTGGGGAAAGGAAAAGGAAAAGGAAAAAAGCAAAAACTAGCAAGTATATTAAAATAGGAGTAAAACAGAAATGGCGCATGAATCGTGAGAGGGATGAAGCCCCCACATTACGTTAACACACACAAAGAGGAGAAAAACGTGTGACGCTTTAGACATTGAGTCATACACAACAGCCAAACAGAAATCACCAGACAAAATAAACCGAAAAAAGGGGGAAACGATGCCAATTTGGAACTATCTAAGAATAAATTATGAGTATATATATATTTCTTCGATGCTTGGTGAATAAATTTATCGAAGATGTTGATTTCTAAAGCCTAGTTTATAGTGCTCGAATTAAAATTAGATGAAAATGAAATGCTTCGATTGAAAAGAAAACACAAAAAATCAACCAAATCGAATCGAATAAAAAAAAAAGGTGAGGAGGAAAGGGGGGAAATACCTGGTGACCGAAGCAGATACCTAGAACCTTCTTCTTCAAGGCGTGCAATTCCTTGAGGAGAATGAGCAATTTGCAGATCCAGAGATCGGAGCCGTGGGCGTCATTGCAGCTGCCGGTGATGACGAAGCCGTCGTAATCGGCGATCTGATCCTCCGCCGGGAACTCGCCCTTCGCCACCCTGAAAACGTCCCAGCTCTCCCCTTCCTCCTTGAGCATTCTCACGAAAACGCCGTAGTATCCGCCGTACATCTTCTTCACGTAGTCGGAGTCATCGGCGCACAGAAGCACGGCGAATTTCTGGCCTCCCATTCTCTCTCCTCTGTGATTTGATAAATATTTGTGCGCGCGCGCGCGTGTAGAGAGAGAGAGAGTAGAGAGGAGGGAGTGGGGCGGGGTGGGAAGGACGAGAGAGAGAAGATTGGGAAAGAATATGAAAATGGGTTTGATTTCGGAAAACTCAAGACGAGCTATTTATAGAAGCATTTTTTAGAAATTAGAGGACGTACAGATTGAAGTGGTGTGAAATTACGCATTTGACCTCGGAGGATCCGTTTTACCCAATTTACTTTATGTTACGTGCCCTTGATTGTCTTTCCCGTAAAAGAAATAATATTTCAAAATTATATCGTAAAACTCGTATTACGTCTCGGTGGAAATGCGTGCCGAAAAAGCAAAAAGCAAATGAGTCAAGTATAGAGGATCGGGGTGGTACATGCCAATTTAAAGTCTCTTGGTAATTTTGTGTAGTAAGTTCTAACTTTCCTTAAATAATAATAATAATAATAATAATAATAATAATAATAATAATAATAATAATAATAATAATAATAATAATAATAACCAATACCGTCTTATTTTAATTGTCATGTTTCTCTAATTGTATCATTGTCATGTTTTATAAAATGAAAAAAAATTAACTCATACTTAATTTTCAATGTGAATCAATTACTTTTCACTTTTAATATCGCGTTTAAAATCGTGTGCCAAAATGAAACATGTCAATTTATCTTGAACGGAGGGAGTATCTAATATGGTTCCAAGTCAAATAAATGTTATTATACATATACTATAATTTTATACATATAATATTATTTTGTATTCCTTCTTATACTCATTTTATTGCACAAAATGCTTCCCAATGTTAAAATAAAATTTTCGTCACAAATAATGCAATATATCATAGACTATACTCCCCCGTCATATATTTATGAAGCAATTGCCATTTTGGGCCGTCCCTCTATTTTTGAAGCATTTTCTTTTTGGGGAAATAATTAGGCACTAAATAGTACAATTAGTAAAACCCTTATTACATTTAATTTTACTCATTGTTTTAACCCATTTTTTGATTTTATTAACAAAATAAAAATAAAAAATTACATTAATACTCTAACTACCCTAAATTAAAACACCCACCCAATTTATTACTCACCCACCCTGGTACGAAATCCCTAAATCTATTCTACTCACTCTCACTCTTCTCTCTCACTCTTCTCATCTTCTCGACTGTTCTTGCGAGGAACCTTAATTTTCCATCGCCCCCTTTCTCTGGCTATGGACTCCCCACCTCCATCTCGTGAGAGCCCCTCTCCCCCGTGGATTTCTACCCGTAGCCCCCCCGCCGGACGTCGCGGCCGTAGAAGGCGTGTCGTTCCCCGTCGCGGCGGGTCCGCTGGCCGCGGGGAACCTTCCCTCTATAATCGAGACGACCGCGGGGAGCCTACTCTCTATAGCCATACCCCATCTCCGTTTAGGAGGCGGGGGACCGATCCTAATCGATATGGATCTGTTCGCGATACCTATCCACCTGTTCGCGACACATATCCATTCTGATTGCCGATGGCAACCCCTCCGCCGCAGTATGACTGGCCCATTCGAATTCCCAGACGAGACTTGCAGTCGCCGGAGCCCGTTGTGGAAGAGGAGGACGGCCGTGATACATCGGCTTCGTCTGATTCGAATTCCGATTAGGATTCCGAGTTCGGTGAGATCTTTCTGTTTACTCTCATTTATGGTGAATTTATGGCCTTCTTATGTGATTCTGTTGAGCTTGCTGTGATTATTTTGAGCTTGCTCTGCATGTCATTCATACTACACTTGTTTGTTGTGATTCTCTGATGTGCTATGAATACTACACTTGATCTCTATATGGTGCCCTTGTTTGCTGTGATTCTCTGATGTGCTATTGTAATGGCCCGCATTTTCGTTAGTTTAAAATCTAACTAACGGTAGTTAATTGCGAATGATATTCGTATTTAAATATAATCGAAGCACTTGAATTCGATTTAGTAGATTTAATTCCGAAAGTATAGTGGACTAAATCGGAATCCACTACGAAGTTGTAGAATATTTATTTAGTCGATAGTTTGAAAGGAAACAACATTGAAAGTTCGTAAGTTGATAAATTGGGCTACGCCCATAAAATTGATGAATTGGGCCAAGCCCAATTAATAGAAATTATGTCAATACGAGGAAACGTATAATCGAAGAAGTTACGGAATGAAATATATACAGTTGTAATGTTAAGGGAGTATTACATTCCATTTATTACAAACGATGGAGGATTTAAATGCATGAAAACTGAAATTGAATATTAATACATAAATAATACATTCACAAGAATAAAAAGAAAAGAAGACAAAAAGAAAAGAGCAGCAGAAGCAGCAGCTCGGCTCTATGAAAGAGAATGGGAGAAAAGTCTTCAAATCCCATAAAATCTGGGAATCATACTCCTTGATCACACCTATACTTACAAAAGAAAAGATTAGAGTTAATGAGGTCTGTAAAGGAAGGAAAAGCAAGGGAGTGAACAATATAGCATATCAAGCACCAAAACAAGCAAATCTCTGCAAGATTTCAAATAAGAAAATATGATGATAAATATGAGACTTTATGACAGTCCTTGAACCTTACCACACTCAACCTCAAGACTTTTGCTACTAAACAAATAAATACTCTCATACCCCCAATCAGCTTCACCACTTCTAAAAAAAAACATCATATGAGAGAAAACAAGAGAAAGAAAAGAGGGCTAAGGAAAAGAGTTAGAAGGAGGGTTGAAGAAGAGAGGAAGAAACGCAGTAGGAGGAGAACAAGGAGAAGAAGCCTTAAGACTCCATCTCCATTCTTCTTCCGGTCCAACTACTTCAAATCCTTTAAAGCTAACAAGTAAGATTTCATACTCTATTATCATGCTTCGAATCAAAACCTATAAGTGCAATCTAGAATGAACTTAAGAACAAGTCTAAGAAATCACAATCTTCTAATACAAAAGCTGAAGTCACAAGCATAATAGTATTAGTTCCACAATTCTGCAGTAGAAAGCATGCTAGTAACAAAACATGTTAGAAGCTCAGTCCGTCAAGAATACTCTCAACTAAATGAGATAAGAATGAATATGTAATTGACTCTTAAACTTCAGAGTTAATTCTCTTAGCTAGGGAACCGAAGTACGAGAAATATCCATCGGAAATGAAATTCAATTCCAAGCATGCTAGTTGAATCGTAAAATACATATCACATAAGGAAGATGGCATAATCTATCAAACACCAAGAACATAAAGAAAGTAGAAAAAGGGAGGGTAGCAAGGACGAGAAACCGAACCTCCGTCGCGGCTCGACGCCTCGACGGGTAAGAGAACGGAGCCAAGGCTCTGTCCAGGGCAGCAGAGGCGGCCCTGGGTCGGATTCTGCATCGGCGACGGTGGCGTTTCGTCTGGGCAGCGGCGGCGTTTCGCCAGGGCAGTGGCGGCGCCGGACGTATCCTCCCCTGTCCAAAAGCCTTAGAAAGAGAGAGATGGAATTAGAGAGAGAGTTGGAGTGAAAACGAGAAAAGAGAGAGGGGAGCAAACCTGCGGCGGTAAGGCGGCGGCGATCTGCTCCGGTACCGACAAGCAGCGGCTGTGCTCGTCTAAACCTCCGAGTAAAGGAGAGAGAGAGGAGACCGGAGCTCTCGCCGTTGGCGAGAGCGTCGCCGGCAGAAAAGGGGAGGACAGAAACCAGAGAGGACCGAGTGAGAGAGAGAAAAGAGGAAGGTGAGAGAGAGGGAGGCGTCGCCGGCAACGCGAGCTCTCGCCGTTGGCGGTCGAGAGCGGCGCCGGCGACGGAGAAGGACGAGCGGTCGAGAGAGAGAAGAGGGTGTGCTGTGCGCGTATTGTGTGTGAACAAAGGGGAGTTAGGGATTTGGGTTTCGATTGGGGATTTAGGAGGGGAGTCGAGTCCGGGTTTGGGTCTGGGTTGGGTCGAGTCCGGGTTTGGGTCTGGGTTCCGGGTTGGGTCTGAGTATTAGGTCTGGGTTATGGGCTGGGGTTCTGGGCCATATTAATGGGCCGGATTAATTTACGGCCCAACTATTTAATTTATTTAATATTTTCGTATAATTAAAACCCGTAAAATTTAGACGAGAAGGACGTTATAATTACCGAGAAATGTTTTATTAATTCTAATAAAACCACTCGTGTAATATGAGTTTATTAACGAAGCTTGATTAATTTCCGAGCCTAAAGTAGTTTTATTTAATTCATAGAATTATAATAAAACTTTGGATTTAATAATCCAACAAGATTTAACTCAATTAATTATTAATTGAAGTATGTGAGAATAATAAATGGCTACCACTAGCCGTATGATTTATTAACTCCGATTAATAATCTCACGATATATTAACGGAACATTAGTCAAAACGAGAAGTTAGAAATAAAGAATTATAATATCCTTTATAAGGAATTATTAGATTCTATAAGAATGGAAATTCTTATATTGTCATTTCTAAATAGGTGGAAATCGACCGGAAGGTTGACGTTGCGATTTTATCAGGATCGACACTTTTCACTCTACTTAAGGTGGGCTTTCTTATACAAGAAAAGTTATAGAATGTTTAGATGAAAATGTTTATTTTCAAGTATTGTCATGCCATAAATGTTTCAATTTATGTATGACGCCTATCTGCATTGGCTACGCCAATTTAAGTTAATCGAATTCGGGTCCTCGTTAAGATTTGATATCTTACTTGGGCTAGTGTACACAGGACCGTGAGTCATCTTCTGGGTTGGCCGGTCAGGTGTCGTGTGAGGTGGCCACCTCCTCGACACCACAGTTTCAGATATGGTAGATTACTAAAGAACTTAGTCAGCGCTGACACTTTTAGATCAAAAGAACAGTTTTAGTAAGCATGGGCTCTTTTCAATAAAACCCCTATGTCTTACAGTTGAATGGCTTGACAATTATATTGTATAGTTTTCGGCATGTGCCCACTGAGTACTTTCGTACTCAGCCCTGCATGTATTTCTAAATGTGCAGGTTGAGCAAGATGTTGTGAGGTGCCGAGTGGAGCTTTTGTCGTTATTCAAGTAGATTAGGACTCTCGGTAATATGTGTCTTCATACATGTATTCAAGTATTCTTCCGCTGTGCAAACTCTTGAGCTTTCTAGAATTGTTTCAAGTCATGTAATAGATTATGACAAGTATTCTCGTATTCTCATTTGAGATCCCGAGTTGAGACGTTCAATGGTATAAAGTGTTGTTCAAATAGTTATACGAGTCATATTCCACACACAATCTTATACCCCCTTTCTTTCCCCTACTCTTAATTCCCATCCCTAGTCATGGTTTCCCGGCTTAGCTATCCTTAGCAAAGTCCGGTCGTGACAGCTATGGATACTACACTTGATCTATATATGGTGCCCTTATTTGTTGTGCTTCTCTGCTGTGATATGAATACTACACTTGATCTCTATGATGCCCTTGTCTGCTGCTTCTCTGTTGAGATTGCCCTGTTTCTAATCATTCATGTGTCTGTTCTTCAACTTGATGATGCTATTGCTTCTCTGTTGTGATATGGATACTACACTTGTTCTTGCTTTTGCTAAGAGTATGTGCAAAATTATGTTCAAACTGAATGCTATTAATATCAATGCAAAGATATAGTAACAATAGTGCATTTTTTTTTAATTCAAAAGATGTTGAGTACACACTTTTGAAACTGAAAAATGCATTCATTGTCTTCCTAGTCTACTAGTAGTCTATGTCCATGCATTAACAAAAAGTGAGAGTAAGTAATATGCACAAAAGTAATTACTATGTGATTTCTCTCATCTACACAAAAGTTGAAGTAGTTGCTGCTCCATCCCCTTCAATTCCTGTCAGCTGTTGTATTCCTAACCTGTGTACTAAATGTTCAATTCTCCTAATCTGGCCATGCTCAATGAGGTATTGAATGCTTTCCCTAGCCAGTTCAACTGGCACATCTAGACTGATATGCAATGTTCCCTCTCTGATTATTCTGTCCTTGCCCATATGTGAGATCTTGTACTTGTTGTGGCCTTTTACTTTCATAATCTCTGTGAGACAGCCCTGGAGTGTGAGAAACACCTTGTTAAGGCCCCGTTTGGTAGCAAAGTTCGGATAAAAAGCCCGAGATTACAAATTAGATTATTATCTTAGTATGTAGGATAGTTATCTGGACATGGTGGTAGGATGGCTAGGTATTAGTATCAAATTCTATTTTGGTGTTTGGTATATAAGTTACAAATCATGATAGTAGGAGTATTTTACGTTTTTCTCCCTTGCTCTCATTCGATTTCCATGTTGAAGGAAATACACTTCTGCAATTCTCATCCCCAAATTTAATTCTCATCCCCAAATTTCTTATCTACTGCAAACTCTAACAAAACATTGGCAAAGAAAAGTGAAGAAAAGGCAAAACACAGTTCTTGAATCAATATTTTCTTGAATAAAAAATCAAAAATTTCATGTAAAACATAGTCATTGAGTCAGAATTTCTTCAAAGTATGAAGATCAGAAATTAAGAATTTTGGGGTGCAAGTCCGGCAGAGGAAAATTAAGGATTTTGGAATGCAGATGGACAAAGGAGAAAATGGGGGAATTTAGGGGTTGTTTAATCGGGGTTTCTAGAAAGGAGAATAGAGAGGAATGGTAGGGAGGAAGTTACCCATTTGGTAGAATTGGCGGCGACGGCGCGGCGGTGATGCTAGATCGGCGACGAGAAGAAGAAGAAGAGATTTGTGAGAGGAAACTGGGTTTTGCGAGTTTAGAGAGAGATAGATGGGTTTATCCTCGTAGGTGTTTATTGGGACGGCGGCACCACCGGCGGCGACGGCGGGAGGCGGATGAGCGAAGGGGATCTTGAGTTTGCAGAGAACAAGCAAATGAGAGAGAAGAGAGATTGGTGGGGTGGGTTGATAAGTGAGGGGTAAAATTGTATTTTCCCTTCTTATCAGGGTAGGCATGATTATAATCGCATGTATTTTGGTGCGATTAGTAATATAGAAGGCTACAGTGAAAATGAGGCGGGCCTGATTACTAGCCCGGGCCCCTGATATAATAAACACCAAACAACAGTTTAAAGGCCCGAAAAAGTCCTTATCTGACTTTATCTGACTTTATGGGGGCTACCAAACATGCCCTAAGTGTGGTGGGAGCTAGTTGGTAAAATGATGTTGTCACTGCATTGACTAAATCTTCTACATCTTTGCATACTGTCTGTTGTTGAATTGAATTGCATTGAAGAATCCTAGATCATTTATGTTGGTGTCTGGACTGTTAGGAGGCTGTTGTATGAGCTTCATATTGAAACCATGTGATTTTGCTGCCATTCTAAAATCTATATCACTGTCCAAGATGTGTGGTTTAACATTGTCTTGCTGAATTAAGATATCCTTGCATGCAGTGTGTGGCCATTTGCTTCTTATGGCCGGTATAACCTATATGTGTCATGCAAGCTTTAATTAAGTTGGTAGTGAAATAGAAGCAGAAAGTTAGAGTATGTACAAGCTGGTACCTCCTTTATCAAGGCTGATTTAATTAATTCCCTAGTAATGGAATCCACTGCCTTGATCTCTATGGTGCCCTTGTCCCTATGCTTGCTCTTTCTTTTTGCTTCCACTTCTTTTGTGAATGGAAAGATGCATATTTTACCATCAAAGAGAGTAGTCCTATCCTCTCTTAATATAGGTCTACTAACTGCACACAAGAACATGATTTTTCATATGAACTTTTTAGATTGACATGCTCTGTATGGCTCTTCTTCATCTGGTGCCAAGTAATACCTGGAAAACAGAAACTTTGACCAATGATGCAGCTAACTATAGACTGAGGTCAAAATCAGTTTGATTAAATCAAATGGCAGAAACAACTCTTACATGTTACTCCCTTTTGTAATGTAGAACCACTTCTCATCTATGTGCACTATGTTGTGCATGGATGAGTACCTAAGTCTGTTCATCACTGTGTCTAACTCTAAAAATTCTAATGAGAATCTCAACCTCAAAAATTTGTTATCTGAGGTGAGTGAGGGTTTCATGGCAGAGGTATGGGCTCTTAAAAGCCCTGCTTTTGCCCATTTGTGCAATGTGGTCTTGCTTACCTTTAGTTCCACCTCCATTTTCCTTAAACTGCATCTACTATTAACACCTAGACCCTTAATCTTCTCATAATCAGGTTGTAACTTGGTACTTCTTCCCCTCCCTGGTTTTGCAGAAACTGAGTAAATTGCTAACCCTTGCTCATGTTGTTTTTGTGCAGATTTCCATAGCCTAGAAGCACTAGATCGTGAGATGTTGAAGCGTTGTTGAGCTTGAAGAAGTCGGTCGTAGTTGGGCTTGCCGTTGGTGGATTCTTCAAGTATGAATTGCACAATGACGTTTGATTGGTGTTTAGATGATAGGATTTTCGTAGTGTTTTCGAGTCCGTTTTTGTTATGTTTTCGTGTCTTTGTGTGTCTTTAGGGCTATGATTTGGTTGTTTTGGAGTCTTTGGTATTGTAGGATGAAAAGGGCGGAAACAAGAAGAAAACAAGAAGAAAGAAGTATTATATCGAAGAGGGTTTCGATAGGAGCACGTAGGCGAAAACGGAGGTCAATTTGGAGTTCGGACGAGGAAGATACGACCGAAACAAGAAAGATGCGCAAAGTGACCAGAACCAAGTTCTGGACGCCGTCCAACTCTGGCGGCCAACTTTCCTTTCCTTCTATAACTAGGTTTTCATACCTATTATAAATACTACCCCTTGTACACGAATTCTACAACCTTTTACATTAGTTTTAGCTCTAGTTTTCAGCACATTACATTCTAGTTTAGTTTTTCTTTGTTCGATCCGGATCGCTACTTCGTTCTTCAATTAATTCAAGTTTTTACTTAATTCTTCGTTCTTCGTTTAATCCTCGTAAGTTATTTATTGCTTTCGTTTACTTGCTTTAATTGCTTTACTTAGTTTTAGATTCGATTTCGTAATTGCTTCTTTTAATTTCCTTAGTTTAATTTCGTTCTTTCGATTTCTAGTTTAAAGTTAGATTCGTTTTTCTAGTTTCGATTCTCTAGTTTTTCAAAGCTTTCAAAGTTCGATTAATTTTCTTTTAAATTTCCAGATTTATTTCATCATGTCTAGATTTATTTATGCTTCTATCTTTGCTTCCTTTATTGCTTTCTTTTCGATTTTTGCCTAGGTAGATTTATTGCTTTCTTCTAGTTTAATTTTCTAAGTTTATTTAGTTCGATTTATTTTCAGCTTTTTAGATTAGATTTATTTGCTTTGATTTTAATTGCTTTGATTTATTTTCTTGCCTAGGATTTAAAACAAAAACCCAACAATTCTTTTTACTTGCTTTCCTAGATTTAGGCTAGATTAGGATTTACTACATAATTGATTGCCCTGTTAAGTTTTCCTTGAGATTCGATACTTTGGTTTTACTTGCTAGTGCTACGATAAAATTTCGTTCTATTGCGAACACTTTTTAGTGAAACAACGTTCCTCTCTTCGGTGGTTAAATTCTTCGGCCTTCCCACCATTTTTTCCCTTCTTTTTGGTTTGGGAAGTGAGTGTTTCTGCTGTGGTTTGGAGAGTGGAAATGAGGACTTGTTTTTCAATTGGAAGCCTTTTTATAGATTTGTGGATATTAGCACTTTTTTCATTTCAAAATTGCTGCCTAACAAACTAGAGGTGTGTTTCCCTCTAATTTTTTTATGTTTTGGATTATTTTGCTGTTATTTTAATTTAATTAATTCTGCCTATTTGATGATGTTGGTGTTGTGTTCTCCATAACTTAAAAATGTAGCAAACAATGAATGCAGCAAAAAAAAAAAAAAAAAAAAAAAAAAAAAAAAAAAAAAAAGAGATGAAAAAATCAGATCATTAAAAAAAAAATTGAATTGATTTTTAATTACAGTAATTAATTAAATAAATTAATCTGCAAATATATATATATATATATATATATATATATATATATATATATAGAGTATAAATCATATAGAAACTAATGTTAAGTTGGAACTTAGAAACCGTCCACAACCGTTGATCTTGAAGATCTAATGGATCAAATTTGATTTCAAATTAACAATTAAATATTGTTTTTTGATTTTTTTAATTAATTTTTGGTATTATTTAGGGTTATAAGTGTAATTTTAATTATAAAAAACTGAATCTTCCTAATTTATTGGATATGCATGATCTTTATTTATTTTCTTCCTTATCCGATCTTTTTTTTTTTTTTTTCATGCGTTTTCTTCTTAATCTGCGTCTACGTTTCTTCTTTTTCTTCTCCTCCTCCTTCTTTTTTTGAAGATTGATTATTCTGAATTTTGTTGAAGGTTGATTATTCAGAAAACGAATTATAGTGAGAGAGACTTTAGCGCCCAGAACCAGAGGCGGCGGAACCGGGCGATACAACACCATCTCGGCTTCGTATTCATCGTATTTTCTTCTTCTCGAAATTCTTCTGCGATTCAATTTCTTGCTTCGTATATTTGTTTTAGAGGGTTTTCTGGTAGATTCTCTTGGTGATTGTTGGGAACCCCCTGCAGTTTGATTTTGATGATGTTTATCGAAACCACACTTAGGCATATTTTACTTGTTTAGGGTCAAGGCCGATAGATCGACCTGCTACCTGTTAGTGCAGGTCGATGCCCTTTAATGTTTAGAATCAAGTTCGATCCACCCTGTAAGAGAAAGGTCGATGTATCGACCTGCCTCAATTGGATCGAGCTGGATCATCAGCCTGTCTATCGACCTCCCCTATCAAGCTTCCAGCTGGCATTGCCTTAGAAGATTTCAAGAGCTGGATTATCAATCAAGGTCGATGCTCCGCCTTCATGGAGTGTCACGACCTGATCCTTGCCACGTCGAGTGCCAGCAAGGACGAATATTCCCAACGGCTAGAAGTGAGTCAGCATCCAACGGCTAGTGCCACGTCAGCCCGACTCCAACGGCTAGTTTTTCAAAACTGCCTATAAATACTTCAGCCATTTTCGGATTCAAGGACGGGAAACACAAGCTATCAACGCCATATCTCTGCCCAAATCTCTCTCAAAGCTCATATCTATTCAAGTGTTCGAAATCCGATTAGTTTCCCAAACACTTGACGAAGAGAGGTTTCCGATTCCGATAAACTCCACAACGACGAAGCGTTCACTGCTGCTTGTCGATTGTTCAAACAGCTTCTTCTCCGACTTGTTCGAAGTTAGAAAGCTTGTTTTCATTTTCGCCATTATAGAGTTAGTCAAGCTCTGTAAAAGCGTAAGGTTGTTTGTACGTTTCAGTACGAAGGTTGTAAGGGTCACGACCCAAAACTCGTGTCTAGATATTTTCAGGTTAGATTGTATCTAGAACTGATACTCAGTCAGTATAAATAAGAGAGAGGTTGAATCCAAAGGTAAAGGGATTCTCAGGTCGAGTCGACCTGACGTGGACGTAGGAAGGTTTTCTCCGAACCACGCTAAATCGCAGTGTCTCTCTCTTTCTCTCTCTCTTTATTTATCGTCCTTATATTTTGTTATCAAACTGACTAGCATCAACCTGCATATCTCATCAACCTGCTACTGTTCACCAGCCTTAAGATTTTTCAAAGAGTAAATCAACCTCCACCAACTTCCGCATTAACAACAGTTTGATAAATCAAGCTTGATACCATACAAGCTTGATAGATCAAACTGCCTCTGATAAGGTCGACCTTGACAATCGACCTGCAGATCGACCTGATTTTACGAAAGTCAAAAACGGTTGGTTATTGGTGTATTCCCCCCCCCCCCATACACCAATTACTCTTTCCCGGGACCAACAGTGTTGATCCCGAGTTCCTTGAGCAGCGGCGGCTAGTCGAGAGAACATTGCTGAAGTTCTCAAAAATCTTCTCCTCCCTCCCCTCCTTCAATCCTGAAATATCGAGAGATCGTTGCTGCTGTGGAGGATCAATCGTCGCCGTCGCCGCCTTCTATTTGGACTTCGCCCTTTGTTGTTACATCAGAGGGTAATTCACCGTCGAAGTGGTGTCTCGCCCCGGGTGTGCGTTAGACGTCGAGATGGATCTGGGTGGCTGCGCGCGGAGACGTGTCCTCGGCTGCTCACTCAAGTTCTGCTGGACATAATGCATATTATGTCAAATTTGTTGCATTTTATAGATCATTCTAATGCATTTTCAATTTATTTAATTAGAGACTTCAGTTTTTCGTATTAGGGTTAGTTTTCCATACAAGTTAGGGTTTAACTTTTCCTACATGTTAGGGTATAATTTCCCTTACAAGTTAGGGTATAACTTTCCCAAACAGGGTTTCGATTTCCCTAATGGGTTAGGGTTTTAGTTTGGTTTTTTGATACATATTAAACAAATTTTGTGTATTATGTTTTGTTGTACATTTTTTTGAATGCATAATAAACACATTTTAATGCATATTATATTAGATTTTGTTGCATTGTATCTGGTATCATCCTCCCTTTTCAACTCGTCGACAATCTTGTTTTTTTTCAATTTTCTTCTCTTTTTTTTTTTTTAATGCATAATCAATACATTTTACTGCATTTATAATAGATTTTGATGCATTGTATCTGGCGTATTAATTGTTGTGTTTTCTTCACCTTTCTATCGATTTTTCTCGCCGATTTTTACTGGTTTTCTCCCCTCTTTTCCGACGGCCGTTTATTTCTTGAATGAAGATGTCGAAGGTAGTTTTGTTGGTAGGTGAATTTACTCCCTCAAATTCCGGCTGGAGAGAGAAGGGACATAGTGTAGGTGGTTATGGAAATATCCTAATATTATGGAAGGTGGATTTGTTGCTATATTTTTCAAAATTTATGGACAGATTTGTCCTTAATAATAGACGTTTTTTATTTTAAATGCAATATTTTGGATTAATCTTAGCCCTCCATCTCTCCCTAATCAACGGATGTGGACAGTTTCTAAGTTTCAACTTAAGATCAGTTTCCACCATAATGCTACCCTATATATATATATATATATATAGAGGATGGATCTTATAGAAATAAGTCCTGGTGTGAGAAATAAGAATAGAACTGAACCATTGATCTTAATTTGATCTATGGCTGTAATTGATTTAAGCATGATCATAAGGTATTATAAGCATGACTAGGTTTAAGCATGAATTTTTACATTAAAAAGCATAATGGTGTTGTAAGCATGAATATATACTGATTTAAGCATGATTTTGTATAGTTTTAAGCATCTTTCGCATTTTAGCACGCAAGGATTTATTTGCACATGAACCACTCCCTATATATATATATATATATATATATAATCAGATTTACATTTTTTTAATTAATTATATAATTCAAAAATCTATGCAACAAATAAACCACACTACATCCCTACACACAATACACTTACACACTAATCATTCCCGTCTTAAATCCCGTGCAAAAAGCAATTGCTCTAAAAATAGAGGGACGGAGGGAGTATTAAATAAAATTACAGTCGATTACGACAAGACTCTAATTTTATTTGAACATTTATTTTTCATTATATATAAATAAATGCAAAAAAGTTATGCGCAATAAAACATGCGACGAAGGGAATATATGAATATTTGGAACGTCCGTGGAATATCCGTTTAGGGTTTACATCTAAAGCTTATTTTGTTGGTAAGGACCCAATTTATTGGATACCCAACTAAAATAGGGTTAAAGAGAAACATGAGCTAAGGGTATTTCATTGATGTAACGGTAGAGGGTTAAGTTTCAGGATAAAAACTTCAAGATTGAGTTCTCAATGACGCTATTTTAAATTTCCAGTTAATAATTTCAAAAAATATATTATCGTGTATGTTTTTTTTTTTAACTTCTTCTTATTTTTATTTTTTTTTTAGTTTTTATGTCTAATACGTACAAGATATGTAAAGGAAAAAAGAATTCTCAATATTAGGAAAGTAGCACATTTTAAGGCGTAATGTAAACATTTATATATTACAGCATGTACAATGGGAAGGGTCTTATCTATGTGGCAAAAATAAGAACCATTTCTTAAATTTCATTCCCATTGGAGGTCTCCAAAATAAAAACCCAGATTCTTATATAAGATGTTGTATCATAAAAAATTGGGTCCCGCCACGTTTATTTTAATTTTGATAAATTATTTTTCCTCTTTCTTTCTCTTTTTCTCCTTTTGTTTTTTCTTTTATTTTCCATTTCTACTTTCTGTTGATTTCATCTATTTCAGTAGCAAATTTGTTTTTTTATTTTATTTTAAATTTTGTATATTTGTCTTCCTTTATTGTGTCATTTGTACTATTTAATATTTTTTTCGTGTCTTACATTAATTAAAGTTAAAACTTAAAAAAAATTAATCATATTTTGGATCTAAACTATTTAAATACAAAAACATATTTATTTAAAATGAATTTGTAATTTATATACCGTCAAATATTTAGTAAATATATTTACTTTATTGTAATCAAGTTTAGTAATTATATAATAATAAAATAAAATCAATTGTTAAATAAAAATGA
Organism: Thymus mandschuricus; assembly: GCA_029379335.1. Lineage (NCBI taxonomy): Eukaryota > Viridiplantae > Streptophyta > Magnoliopsida > Lamiales > Lamiaceae > Thymus > Thymus mandschuricus. Next base: position 31,684,818 of record CM057072.1, read on the forward strand.
TAAAAATGAAATAAAATAATAAGTGGGGCCCTCCAATTAAAATGAGAACCCTAGTTAAAATTTTACCATTGTCATTTTTTTAAATAATAATGGGTTCTTGTCTATGTGACATCTCTAAGAACCCCATTTGGGGTTCTAGCATATACGAATCTTGCAATCTATTTGTACAATTACACGTGAATAAAGTTTTTTCCTAATTTTAAAATAGGCGATATTGAGCTTTAATCTTCTTGCAAGTTTATTGATTTTAATCTATTTTGTTTTTTTTTTAAACTTTAAGAATAAAAATTTAAAGGTCGCGCACCGGTACCACGAAAAACTCAAACTTAGAACCTTTGTTCCTAAAACTTAACCTCTACCGCTATGCCAATAGACACACACAAAATTAAATACTATTTAGAACATGTACAATAGAAGAGTTCTTATTTATGTGACAAAAAAAAGAACTCACCCCTTAAATTCCATTACTATTGGATAACCTAATATTTTACCGACGTAACATGGCTTTTCAAATCGAATCCTCTATTATTTTTCTTATTTTTGTACTGTGCCTCCATCAATCTTTACTTGAAGAACAACTGATCACTCGGTAAGACGTTTCACTTGATATATATTTTAAACAAACAGATCGTGAATTCGAGCTGCAAATTATTATGATAAGGTCAATAACATTATTCAGATCAAAGTTCCGTGCGTCGCACGCGTGTATTACTAGTGATTTAAAATGACATTGTCACCTTATCATAAAACAACACTTTATAAAAAGGATTATTGAAATTCCATTTGTAGATAATATATAGTGCGATCTTCTTCTTATTATTGTTCAATGAATGTAGACTTGATATGAATTATGTACATGTTTGTTTTTACGATCGATTAGGTTATTAAAATTTTGGTTTCCATCGCTTTCGTTTATGACATAGTCCTATATATTGGACGTAATATTCCCTAAAATAATAAACATACCAAAAAAATAATCTCAACTAAGGAGCAAAAATAATTTAACCAAATGAAGAAGAAACTCAATAATTAAGGCCTAGAAAAAATTCGTCGTATATGAAAATTTAATCAATGAAGCCAAAACTATATGAGGCCTGCACTTGCAATATATACCACTTTTAAAATGTGTTTGTATGCAATTTTTTATCTCTTTCAAAATTGGGATACATCATGTTCAAAAAAATCCGGTGACGATAATATATAATTTTATTCTCGTGCAATCGTGTTTGTAAGGATTTTTTTAAAAACAATAAGTCTTCTTCGCATGGAAAACACATCATGTTATGAAAATCAACGCAACAGATACGAAAAATAAAGAAAAATGCATGAATTGTTTTCCCAACTCGTCACGGTGTGATGTGACTACGTATGGAAGCATTGCCAAGCAATAGATTTCTCTCTAATATTTAAATGGCAAACAAACCTTAATCCTAACCCATTAGGACGGTTGGTATCGAGTTTTTAGTGTACAGTCCATTCAAGCATAATACTTCAACACAATAGTGAGTGAGTCTTCTCTTTTTGGTGATACCTATGGATGTTTGATTGATAGATTTCGAATACACGTGAATGTTCTATGTACGACCCTTGATTTACAGACACTATAGGTATTTTAGGCAAATTTAAAGTATAGGTGGGTGTTTTGAGCAAATTAGTTAAAACACAAGGGTTATTTTACACATTTAATTTACTCAATCTTGCTAAACTCATAAGTACTACTTTGGAAATCAAAATTTTTAATTGAGCCAAATTCTTCTGAGCGATTGCTAGTGAATTCTTATGCCTCTAGTACTCCTTTAGTGCACACAAGTGAGGATAAAACCCATGGTATAAATGAACTTAGGCCACGATTAATAATTTTAATCATCAATTATAAGCGTGTTAAGTGGGAATTTATATATAGACCCTATATATATAACCTTGATAATATTGGAAATTTGATCTTTTGATAAAATAAATATAAAAAATATATATTTAATTTGTTAATTAATGATAAATTATTAATCTACTCCGAAAATAGATGAACATGATATATTTATATGTTCAAATTTGAATTTCGAAAAGTGAGTTATAAATTATAAAGTTTAAAATTTGGTGGAGTTAATATAACGTAACTTCCACATTCATTAATCTTGTTTAAAATTAATTAGAGGGGTGTATTCAACTCAGATTCTGCAGGATTTTTATGGATTTTAGAAATCTGTAGGTATTCAATTAAGATTTTATCAAGTCTTTAAAAATCCTGAGGTATTCAATGCAGACTTTTTAAAGTCTTAAAAAATCTATAGGTATTCAACAGTCCATGAATTTTAATAGTCTATGGATTTTGCTGGATTTTTTTTTTAAAATATAAAGAGATTTCACTTTTCAAAATCTTTTATAAAACCCAGAGATTTCTACGGATTCTCTGAAAAAAAAACTCAAGGTCACCATTACTGCCACCTTCCTCCGTACTTTTTATCTTTTCTCCAAACAATTATATTTTATTTTATAAGACATCCAAATTATGACTTTCTAGTACCAAAAATTTGTTTACTAGAGTTTGCTTGAAAATCAATATTTTCATAAAATCCCTCATTCTTATAAAATTCGAACATGTATTGTAAATCTCAACTTTCATTTTGATTTTTTATGGTTAAATTATTGCTACGTTTTTTAAAATTCAAGGAATTGAATAATGACTAAACTGAAACATAACATTTGAACGAAAAAAATAAGAGTAATTTTTTTAATTTAAAATACATTAATTGGATTTTCTTTAAAATACAATTCTTGTTTTGAAAGATGACATAATTTGATGATTTCGATACTCCCTACAAACATATTCAAACAATTTGAATAAAGTTATTGGGTTTTTTTTTTCTTTCTTAATAATATAGATAATTTTATTTATTTATTTACAAGTGTGACTCATATGCATTTATTTATATAAATAAATAGTTACAATAATTCAGCGTCGGAGTCTAAGGAAATCCATGAAAATTAATTAAAAAAACATATTCCACAATACTCTGCAAGTCCATGAAAATCCATCAAAATCAATAAATAGAGTCAGTCAAACTCTGTATAGAGTCTAATCAAACTCTGCGCAGAGTCTATGGATTTTAAAAGTCTATAAAAATCTACCTACTTTTCAAATTCTATAAAATCCCGCAGAATCTGAATTGAATACACCCCCTAAATAAATGAGCTAAGTATCAAGTCAACAATGTTGACAAGAGAGGTTGCGCGGGCATGCGCCGCCACCCCGTTCGTCCATCTGTCTCGGATTTTGTGTTTCATGTATTTAGACTTGGACTTGGATTTTGGACTTAGTTTCATGTAATGGCCCGCAATTTCATTAGTCTTAAATCTATGTTACGGTAGTAAGTTACGAGTAATACTTATATATATATATATATATATATATATATATATATATATATATATATATATATATATTATGGTGAAAACCTTATTTTTCGTGAAAACGTGAAAACCATGCACTTTCATTCATAACATGATGCATTTTCATGCATATCATGTTGCACCAAAAATATATGCATTTTTTTTTAATAAAATAATATTTATATTTTTGGTGCAACATGATATGCATGAAAGTGCATCATGTTATGAATGAAAGTGTGTGGTTTTCACGTTTTCACGAAATATTTGGTTTTCATATGATCCAACTCCTATATATATATATATATATATATATATATATATATATATATATATATATATATATATATATATATATATATATATATGTCGAAGTACCTAAGCTTGATTTAATATGTTATGATGAAAGGTAGATAGTCGGATTGATTATCGAGTAGATAGCACGATATAAAGCAATGACATCTTAATTATTTAAGAATTGGGCCAAGCCCATAAATTGATGAATTGGGCCGAGCCCAATTAGTAGAAGTCTGTCGACTCAAGAAACAGAAAACCAAAGGAGTTGCGTAACGAAAAATATGTAATAGATGTATATTAAAATACATGTTACGTATGTAGAAAGTAATCAAATAATACATCTAATCAAATAATACATCTAACTATTACATAAGGAATATATCAATACACATTCAATGTATTGTTAATGTACAAGAATTAATGCAAATTTAGAGAAAGACAAGAAAGGAGCGGCTGCTACTTGGCTGCCAATTCCACGGCAGCTTCTTCTTCTAGCCATCACCATCATCCCTTCCATAGCCTTTTGAAAAATGGGTACCCTGCAAAACCATCCCCTAAAACAAGGGAAAGCCTGCATCAAATAAAGAAAAGAGGGGAGAATAGCAGAAGAAAAGAGGGGATATTGGCAGTAATTATACACTCGTGTTCACACCAATTTCACAACCAAGAAGAAGTATAAATAACCCTACATAAACCATAAATCAGTTTTCTACTTCACACCCTACTCATCACTCAAAAGAAATAGAATTAAGAGAATAAGAAGAGGAAAAGAAGAAGCTAGTAACTACAGCCCTTCTAACACAACAAGTAAGCATATTATCACAAATTTTCAAATGATATATTAGTAGAAAGCAAGCATGCTAATTTCAGATTTTAAATCACAAAAGCATGCTACAAATTGAACTCTTGATTTAATAATGAACCAAGCATGAGCTCCTAAAGAAGTTCTAGCAAGTATCACACACACAAATATTTACAGCTTATAAATAGAATCAAAGGCATGAAGGACTCAATCTTATTTTAGATAAGAGGCATAACTTGATGCTCACATACACACTTAAAATGCTCAAGAAGGAGTTCAAGATTTAAGCATGTAATAAGACACCCTTTACAATTTATGCATACACCATGCTTATTGGTTAAAAATGCAAATCATGCTCAAACAAATAATGCTAATAAGCCCTACTGTTTTTTTTTTTAAACAATCACTTGTTTAAGTGAATTAAATGATGAGGTTAACAGTTATGACAAACCTGACCTTGTAATGTCAAAACACAAGAACGAAAGCATAATATTTACAAATCGAATAAATTATAAAAGGGGAGATTCAAGTCGAACCTCCGTCGAGACCGAAGCCTCGACGGGAAAGGGGCTGAAGCCGAGTCTGTCGGGGCGGCAAAGGCGGCCCCGAGTCTAACATTCGACGGCGACGGCGCTCTCCTTATCCTCCGGGAACAGCTGCTGTCCTAACCATAATAATAATATTAATAAGTTAACTAATAAAAATAGAAAGAAAGGTTGAGAGAGAGAGGTCAGTGGGGAGAAAGGCGCACCAGGACGGCGACGGTGGCCGTAATCTCCGGCGACGGTGTTCCCCAGTCGGACAGCAGCGACGGCGTCTTCCCGGCAGCGCTCCCGAAGCCCTGCATGTAGAGGATAAGAGAGTCAGATGGAGGGGAAAGAAAGAGAGTTACTGCCGGAGCAAGACCCTCGCCGCCGGCGAGGGTGGCGCCGGCAGATTCAGTCAGGGAAGGAGAGATTGCGAGAGAGAAAGAGATGGGTAGAGAAGATAGAGAGAGAACGAGGGAGGGAGAGAAAGATGGCGTCACCGGCGGCAGCGGTTCTCGCCGCCGGCGACGGTGGCGCCGACTGGACAGTCCGAGAGGGAGAGGGAGATGGGGCGGATGGATGAGCAGTGGGGGAAATGAGAGTGATGGTGAGGATTTGGGTTTTTTATACTTAGTGCTTGTTTGGTAGATGAGATGGGATAAGGGGAGATAGATAAAAATAATGAAGGATGAATAGTAAGCTAAAGATAACATCAAGATTAAATTTAGATGGGAGTATTTATCACTTGTTTGGTAGAAAGAATTAACCCATGATAAAAATAAATAAAATAAATAAAAATAAATAAAATTACATAATTGCCCCTATTTCGATAATTCCCATAAAACATGGAATAGAGAACAGAGAGGAGGGGGGCGGTGGCCTGGGAAGGGAAAAGATCTTGTATAGAGGGGCGACGTCGTGTCGTTTCCGTTGGTGGATGGATTGACTTCTCGCAGCAGCCCCAGCAAAGCCATGAAGGCAGCCGGCGACTTCTGGGAGAAATTTGGGAGGAGAGATGACGACGAGCACCGCGGTGGAGGGAATACGCAGAACGAATTGGCAGCGGTGGGGTAGGCAGGGACAACGACCGCCATCGAAGCTGTAGCAGCGGCGGTGTAGATTTGGCTGAAATCGGCGGCGGAGCTCTGGTGGTGCCCGTTGTCGCCGTCGTCAAAGCCGCTCATCTCGTGCTAATTCGAGGACTCGTGCACGAATTCCCCCGATTTTTCTACAGTTTTTGCCATCTCTACATTACTGAACCTTGTTGCTTCTGCTACATGTTATTTGGGAGAAGAGTTGTGTTTCCAGATTATAGAGAGAAAGACAAGAGGGGGGAGAGAGAGAGAGAGGAAGGAGCGTGTGTTGTGTGAGAGAGTAGAGGAAGAGGATGAAGGGTAAAATTGGTGGAATATGTTAATCATGGAGGTACAGTGTATAAACAGAGGGTAGAGGTCGGATAACATAACTAAAAGGGAACAGGGATTTTAAAGCGGGCCGAAGTTTTATCACGGGCCCGTGAGATTTGTAATTTCAGCTACCAAACAGCCGTATTAGGTGTGATTAGGTGTGATAACTTTAATCATCCAGTGATATATGTACTACCAAACGAGCACTTAGGGTTTAAACCGGGTCGGGTTCTGGGTTGGGTTTCGGGTCGGGTCCTGGGTCAGTTTTTGGGGCTGGGTTTCGGGTCGGGCTTCTGGGTTGGGATCAGTTGGGCCGGGAATGGGTTCAGGTTGGGCCAATTAAATTACGACCCAACTGTTTAATTTATTAAATATTTCGTATGTTAATACCATAAAATTTAGACGAGGAACGTTATAAATTACCAAGAAATATTTTATTTATTTAAATAAAACAGCTCGACTGGTTCGAGTCAATTAACAAAGCTCGAATAATTTTCGAGCCTAAAGTAGCCGATTTAATTCATAGATTTGAATTATGATAATAACATTGGATTAAATAATCCATTAAAGTATAATTTCAAATAAATTATTATTTGAAGCTTACACTGATAATTAGCGGCTTCCACTAGCCATGAAGAATAATTAACTCCGATTAATAATCTCACGATATATTAACGGAACGTTAGTTAAAACGAGAAGTTAGAAACAAAGAATTATAATATCCTTTATAAGGAATTATTAGATTCTATAAGAATGGAAATTCTTATATTGTCGTTTCTAAATAGGTGAAAATCGACCGGAAGGTTGACGTTGCGATTTTATCAGGATCGACACTTTTCACGCTACTTAAGGTGGGCTTTCTTATACAAGAAAAATTATAGAATGTTTAGATGAAAATGCTTATTTTCAAGTATTGTCATGCCATAAATGTTTTGATTTATGTATGATGCCTATCTGCATTGGCTACGCCAATTTAAGTTAATCGAATTCGGGTCCTCGTTAAGACTTGCTATCTTACTTGGACTAGTGTACACAGGACCGTGAGTCATCTTCAGGGTTGGCCGGTCAGGTGTCGTGTGAGGTGGCCACCTCCTCGACACCACAGTTTCAGATATGGTAGATTACTAAAAAACTTAGCCTGTGCAGGCACTTTTAGATCACAAGAACTGTTTTAGTAAGCATGGGCTCTTTTCAATAAAACCCCTATGTCTTACAGTTGAATGACTTGACAATTATTATGTATAGTTTTCGGCATATGCCCACTGAGTACTTTCGTACTCAGCCCTGCATGTATTTCTAAATGTGCAGGTTGAGCAAGATGATGTGAAGTGCCGAGTGGAGCTTTTGTCGTTATTCAAGTAGATTAGGACTCTCGGTAATACGTGTCTTCATACATGTATTCAAGTATTCTCCGCTGTGCAAACTCTTGAGCTTTCGAGTATTGTTTCAAGTCATGTAATAGATCAGGACAAGCATCCTTGTATTCTCATCTGAGATCCCGAGTCGAGATGTTTAATGGTATAAAGTGTTGTTCAAATTGTCATACGAGTCAGATTTCACATACAATCTTATACTCCCTTTCTTTCCCCTATTCTTAATTCTCATCCCTAGTCATGGTTTCCCGGCTTAACTATCCTTAGTGAAGTCCGGTCGTGACATTTCACTACGAAACCAAGAGTAAGTTGGACTGTTTTCAGAAGATCAACACAAAAAACTTATCTAAATCCGTTATGTATCTACACCAGAAAGATGTCGTTATACATCTTGCACTCGTGTAGGTCTAAGTGCAACTGCCAACCACTCTGAATGTAACTCTCGTGTAACCCCCGAAAATTATCTATGTAACCTCCAACACCACATAGTGGGCATGGATGAGCCATTACTACCATGGGTCAAATGGGGCACATAAATAGTGAGGTCTTTGCATCATTCTAGACACACCAACATAACCATATGCATCTCAATCTGCCTCTTTTTCCGTGCTCAATTCCTAGTCTGCATCATCCAGATAGTTTGAATTTGCGGTGATGCAACTACCAAGACAAGTCATTTTAATTTTCGAGAAGTTGCACCGGTTTCGAAAGCACTATTCAAGATGTAAAGCTTCTGAATTATGAAGAAAGTTCTGATTAACTTGATCTTAAGTAGGATGGAGGGAGTAATTAGTAGCATGAAGATTCATGACCAACAAGAAGTACTCCTACATTTTTTACAATTACTAGTTTTTTATTTTTTAAAGAAAACATACATACATTTTTAACATAAAGTTTGGAAAGGAAAAGACAAAAAGTACACTGCATATATATGTGCAGAAATTTTGGGGGGTGATAATATAGGTGAAATTTTATCTAAAAATGGGTCACGTGCGAATCTTGCATGATACGCACATTCTTCCATACAATATTAGAGAAAATTACTAGTCCATTAATTAAGGGTGAAAAAACAAGAAGTTCATGTGGAATAAAGATAATTAGCTTAATACTTATCAATCTATTTAGCTGATTATGTATAAACAGTGTTTTGAGTAAATATATATGTAAATATGTACATTAAATAAGAATGGAGGCATAGGAGAAGCCATGTAGCCATGCGAATCCACAGCGGAATTATATAGACTCGAGCTTGGATTTGTGATTCCTCCATTGAAGATGAACATTTCACTTGTGGTAGTAACATTACATAAATCACAGGTCTATTGTGGCTGAGTGTTCCGTACTTGCTTTTGGTGGTGTGATCTCTTCGGAATTAGCATAGGCCTTGAATACCCCGCAAAGAAGCATTCCTTTAATAGATTGGACTACATAGAAAAGATGGCAGAAGAAAATGATGACGATAAAAACTGCTATCAAGTACTCCCTCCGTCCCGCGGCATTAGTCCCATTTGCTTTCGGCACATGAACCAAGGGAGTGGAGAATGAGTGGAGAATATGTGGTTGTAATTAATTCTGAGGAGAGAGAGTGAATTGTGGCCAAGTATATTTTACCATTTAAGGAAATGGGACTAATAAACGGGACATACCAAAATGGAAATAGGGACTAATGCCGCGGGACGGAGGTAGTATATATGTAGTGATAAACGTAGCATTGGTCGAGTGAGCTTCGTTATTTGACCAACCTATCCTCTTTACTTTAATACAGGTTGCAAAGACAATCAAGAGAAGTCAGGTTATGCATAACTTAATTACCCGGTTTGAGGTAGCTAGCTAAAGTGTATTCTCCCTCCGATAATTTTGGCATCTCTCTGTGAATCAATGCTCTTACTGTTTTCCTGTTGATTCTGCAAAGGAAAGGGGTGCTACTTTGAGGGGGAAGAACAGATCAAGAAACTAAAACATCAAGTGAAACCTTATGATAGCTAGTTCATAATCGAAAAAGCGTCCTTTTGTCTATCACCATATTCACTTTTTTTTCTCGAGAATTTGAAAGTTTACTAGGAACTTACTTGTTGGCCTGTGGTTCCTATCATTTCAGTATAACATCTAGTTTCATTCTTCTACAAAATAATTCATATAGATGAGGAAGTTCGAGCCATGCGTGCATAACTTACCTGGTTCAATTCAATTGCAGTGTTGTTTCTCCCTCTGGCTCTACATTTTTGGAATCCCTCATAGAATGAATTCTTGGGGTTTATATTATTTCTGCAAAGAAGAGGGGGTGCTATTTTTTTGAGGGGGAAAACAAGAGAGTGGCACACTTTGCCACAAGGAACAAATGAAATTTCAAAGTCTAGCTACAATAAACTAGAAAAGGAACTAACACAAACTCCTATCTCATATAACCTTATATAATCTTTTTTATTTGTTCTTCTGAAGAAATTATAAGCTCCATTCGTTCTCGAAAGTATCATGAGTTATGACCAACAACTTAACTTGGAATTCTTCTAGATTGTGACACATATAATCTATACCTTCGATTCAATAAGCTTCTCCAGAGCTTTGAATCCGTTTCCCTAAATGTACTTCAGTATAGCGTCATAAATTATTTCCCTCTTAGAAACTCTCTCTCCCTCCTTTATTTTGTTGTACGAGTCAACAACTTCTTGTAGCTTTGCCAACAAGGCCAGAGTTACAAGGCGGGTAAGAAATGCACCCTCAAACTCCGGTGTCATTAACTAATAACTAGTAGACTACGACAAATCTTACACTAGACCAATATGTGGCATCCTGTCAAAAACAAATCAATCAACCAAAATCTACATTTAATGGAGCTTCTTCAATCCTGTATGTGAGCATAAAAACGATGTAAAATGCAAGCAGTTGATCAAACAAGAATGCGGTTACCTTTATCGCAACAATGCATGCCAAAAGATAACACAGACAAAGCCACAAAGCATTTAGCTAGACAATGGGAGAACACTTGTTTTTGAAGAAAAAATGCATGCTAAGCTTTCGAGATGACATACTTATCGCAACATTCTCCATCGAAAATAATCAAGGAACATCAAAGGGAGGTGCCAATAGGAGCAATACAACACTTACCAATCAAAAGAATTCTCAAAGGCAAACTCAAAGAGAGGGACCAATGCACAAATGTCCCAATACATGACCAACTTCTTCATGTGATGGTGGGAACCACTCTCAATTACCCTATTTGAAGTAATCTGCAAAAAAAATTGGGGATTTAAGCCATAAACAATCACGAGTAGCCAATTTCACTTTAGTCTTTATCCTGAAAAAGCAATTAGCTATACCAAATATGTATAAACCCACTCAAATTAAAGATACTATATAGAACTTACAGAGCCCAGAGCAACTATAGGCCTGAAGAGAGAGAGAGAGTTGAGAGAGCAGTAGAAATTCATGAAAAATAGGAATGCACATTACGAGAGAGACATCAAAATCGTAACCTGATTCAAAGTGTGTGAATTAAATTATTAATTGTCCTTATGAAAACAATCAATAAAGTGTACTCTAGTTTTAAGAATTCACAACCTTTGGATTAACAAGACATTACCTTGTTGAATTTTGATGTCAGAATTTGAACTCTCCTCTAAAACATAGAACATACGTACTCTCCACCTTCAAACCTTTCCCATCTAATTGGAAGGAGTTTTATTCACCCTTCAATTTAATCTCTCCCGAGTCATTCTGATCAAAGTATTTAACTTTGCCGCATAGGTCACTAGTTTCACACTTCTCTTCACCTTTCATATATTCAATCCATCTCGAATCCCTTCTTCCATAGTGGAACATTCTCCATAAAACTTCAATTTCTTTCTAGGAATTCATTTGCTAGTATTTGACTTTGCCCCAAAAGTCACTAGTCTCACACTTCTTTATCTTCCATATATTCAATCAATCTCGAGTCTTTTCTTCCCTGGTGGAAGATTCTCCATCAAACTCCAATTTCCTTCTTGGAATTCTTTTTGCTACTATTTAACTTTCCTGCAGAAGAGGTATCAAACTCCAATTCTTTTCTAGAGATTCTTTTGCTACGATAACTTTCAGTTTTGTATTCCTAGCAAACTCAGGAGTCTTAGATTTATGAGTGTTGATGTTCAGATCAATAACTTTGGGAATGTGTTTTTTCATTCCTTTTCTCTCTTCTCTACCAAACCATTTCTCTTCTTCAAAATATCTACATAAAAATATAAAATCAAAATTTTTATGTAGAATACAAAAAAATAATTAAAATGTTTATAAGATCAAAACATAAATAATTATGTAATCTTACCGATCAAACACTCTCTTTGTCCCCTAGTGATCAGGTGAGGTGTGTGAGGTGCCATTTTTGTTGTCAACAACTGATGAACATGAAGCAATTTTCATTAGACTCACACAGTTTCTGAACTAACTACTTCTTCAACAATTTTACTGTCAGTCGTCGAGTGAAATCGGGTGTAAAAATCACATATTAACCGACAACAATACATCACCACTCTCCGATTCAGGATCATTAGTATGGTAGCACCACATGACCCTGAAACATTAAACAACAAACTATCTTTAGTCCAATTATTCTCTAACAAACATAATAGTGGTAGGCTAATCTATGAAAAAGGCAGCACGAAAATCAACTAGAATAGACATCTACAAACTAGTTTTACATTCTTGCGAAAATTCTGTTTAAGAAGGCAACATATTAATCCTCTTGTCCCACCTTTTATTGAATTGAATATATAAAACAATCATCGATAATGGATTGCACATAGAACATCCATGTATATTCTAAATCTATACATTCACGGTTATCACCAAATTTGAGATTAGTCGCCCAGTAGCGTCACTACAAGAAATTTAGTTATAGATAACACGTCATAGATAACGGTATTTTTTGAAAAGCGTTATGTATGAGCGCGTTTTTTTCATAGATAACGGTTTTAAAGAAAAAGTGTAATGTATGAAAGAATCGCTTTTAACAAAGATTACAGTTTATACTACACTGTAATGTAAAATACTCAGATAGTTAATACTTTTTTACTGACCGTTATCTAAATGTAGTGTTATTTATATTTTTAATAACGCTTAGAAGTAGTGTTATAATTTTTCGTTATTAAAAGTATTAAAAAATAAATAATTTTCTCGAACCCTCCTTCTTCTCGAACCAGCAACCCTCCCTCTCGGTATCTCCGACGAAACTCTCGACTCTCTTCATCGAATCCGGCTAGAAATCCGGCGACGAAACTCTCGACTATCGACTCTCTTCATTTTCGCCTTAGAGTTATTGCTGGGATGGGTTAGAAGGCAATTCCCCCTTTTCTGTTCTCGTTTGCGTTTCTGCTCGACGAAGGCATTCTGTTCTCGTCTGCGTTTCACTCTCTGTCGTTCCCTCTCCGTCCTTCTCCATCTCGGTAGGAGCCCTAATTTTTGATTTTTCATGCTCATTCTAGGTGTGAGACACCCCGGAGCTGACGACATTAACTCGGCGTCGTCTCTACACCCTTTGAAAGCAGGTTTGTTTTATTTCTCACCCTCTTGCTCTGGGAAAATCTTCCCCTCTTGTTCGAACTGCTGCTTATCTGCTCTTGTTTTGCCACCAGTCGGTCCAGTCTCCCGAATCAGCAACTATCGGTTCACTCTCTCGTCGCCCAGGCGAGTTCTCCATCTCTCTCGGTTCCTGTTCGACTTCTCAGTTGCTTAGGTTTCCTCTCCAATTTAGTAGTGTCTCCAGTTTGGTTGTTTATTTTTGCATGATTTTGGATTATCTTTGGATGCGAGAAGTTAAAACATTCTGCTGAAATTAATAAATCTTAATTATCATTACAAAGTTGTCCACAATCTTATCTTTGATCTTTAACTTTTTTGGACAAGATTACCGCAGGATAGGGCAGTGTCTTAGATGACATGTTTCATTCTTGCTTCATGTGTTCAATTGGATGATAAAGTAACTTCAAATTATATATTCAATTTAATAGTTTCTTCACTTTGGTTGTTGATTTTTTGCATGAATTTGGATACTTGATTAGTGGTGATGGATGGTTGTTTCTGTGATTTACTTTTGCTGTCATTCTTCAGCCATGAAAGTAGAGGTGTTTTCCATGATTTCTTGTCCCTTTTGTCCCAATTTAACTGTTTTTGCTCTTTAGTGACTGTTGATTGATTCACTTTGAATGCATTTTTCCTGGCTTCTTTCAAGAACTGAAAATATGAAGAAACACACACATGAATATGAATGCAAGACTGAAAAATTCAAGAACAGGGGCAATAGTGTTTAATTTGAAAATATATTTACATGGGATGAAACAAAACCTGAGTGAAATTCGTTTGAATGTTTGAGTTTCTGTTTGTTATTGCTAAGTGTACTGGGAATCTGCATGTTGCTTGCTCTATGCAGTTCATTCTTCTAGTCAAGGAATTGCATTATCTATGCATTGTCTGTTTCATATTTCTGTGAAGACGAGTTATGTCATTCGTTGTCCATCTAAGATGTTGAATTGTCTCAGTTTTAAAAAACTTGGAGCTATCATGAGTGGCTATATCTCCTTAATATTGTATTATTACAATTTGTTTGTATCGTAGGAATTATGTTTACTGATTAAGGGCACTTGTTGCTTTCGTATTCAATCTTATACTTCTTCTTGTATTTGGTGAGAATCCATACATACCTATCTAGCATCCATTGTATTTGGTGTTTGTTTCAGAAATTGCCCAGTAACCTCATTATTTCGAATACTACCTATTCATCTCCCAATCATAATTCAAGCAAGTTCATAAATCTACTAGTTTGTATGATTCAGAATCTTCCCCTCTTGTTCGACCTGCTGCTTATCTGCTCTTGTTTTGCCACCAGTCGGTCCAGTCTCCCGAATCAGCAACTATCGGTTCACTCTCTCGTCGCCTAGGTGAGTTCTCTATCTCTCTCGGTTTAAGTCTGTTCGGTTTAATTTCCTGATTTTCTGCATGTTGTGTGAAAATCAGTTTGTTAACATGCTTTGGTTATTAACTTTATTGTGATTTTGTAGCATATTAAGTTATTATGATATATAATCGATTTTTGGTAATGTGATTGCATATATAACTTTTCCTTTCACTTATTGATCTTCATATTAAATTTATGCAGGTTGATGGTATCACATTGGAAGGAGCCATGGTAGTTTTTGAATGGGTAATGGTAGTTATCGTTTTATGAAATCGTAGTTTGCGTATGGATGTTTTTGAAAACCTTTTGAACACATTTACCTTAATTATGGCTTGACTATGATTTGATACTAGTAACTATCGTGGAACGTTGGATTGTAGACAGTTTTTGAATGGGTAATGGTAGTTATCATTTTGTGTTTGAATTCCATTTATCATTTTACATTTCATTTTCAGAAACTCAAAATACTGAAATGTGAGCAGGAATACATAACACAATACAACCGTTATCTATGTGATTTCTACAAATGATGAACAAAAATATAACACAATCATTTATAACGCCAAAAACTGTTATCTATATATTACAAAAAAGATAACGATATGAAACCGTTATAAATGTTTTAGAGAAACGTAATATAAATCAACAATAGGCTACGTGAACTTAAAAATAGATAACGGTTTAAAAGTGTAATGTAAAATAACTAAACATAACAATTTTTTTATCGTTATGTATGCAATTTTATATCGTTAACTATGATCACTATAGATAACGGTTTACAAGCGTTATCTATGAGCGCAGAACATAGATAACACCACTATACTTCACACTTATTTTTGTTCATAGATAACGGCATTTCGCCGTTATCTATGAGCGTTTTTCTTGTAGTGCGTGTTGAAATGTGGAGCTGGACTCTACACTAAAACCCGATACCAACAATTCTAATGGTTTAGTATTAGGGCTTTTGTTTGCTATTTATTGTAATCTGTATCCAAAAATATTAGCGAGAAATCCCTAGCTTGGCTACGCTTAATAAGTAAACAATTCAAGTGCTTTAACGAGAAAATGAGGGGAAATAGTCATTTTGAGACGGTAAAGATAAATAATAGTGAAATCAAATAGTCCTTACCCGATCTTCGCGTCGTTCGATGAATCGGAGGACTTTTCGTCACTGGTGTCAATGGAATCCAATCAGGATCCCTTGAGTTGATTCTACACATCAATCTGCGTATGAGAAGCAAAATAACTTATCCCTGCTTAGGCTTCGATTAAAACCTTTTCAACCTCAATTCTTCATTCTCTCTGGACAAATTCTCTCAAATGGTGAATACATTGGTGGGAGGAAATGAATGGGTTCTTAAAGATTTCAAAGGCAGTTATTGAAAGGGGGTATGCGTTATTTTTCATTTATTGAGTAGGCAGTTTTAGAGTTTTATTTAGGAGTCATATACTATATTTTTATTATTTCAAAATCATTATCATTAATATTATGAAATACATTACACTAAATCTATATACTATATAAAAGTCAAGTACGGAGGGTATTTTTGTAATTTCACTTCTATTTAAAATTTTAATATTCCAAAATTTATTTTTTTTAAAAAAAATCATTCTTTAACTGTATTTCTACAAAATTGCACTGTGAATTTCCATAGTGAGTGGACACGTCTTTTTGAAAGGTCACATTTAACTCTATAAATATATGTTAATTGGCAAAACAATTCGTGTTACACAATTCTTCAAAACAAAATGAACTCAATTGAAAAAGTTAATCCACCGTACATAGCCACCACTAAATATGGCAGTATGCACTCGGTCCAATCGAAGGAGCGATAATGGAAGCAGTATAAATTAAGTTAATTATAGAATTGCAAAACGATATTGATTAGGTACGTATTACATTAACTGAGATTAATGTTTCCCTTTCTTATAAGACATTGTCGTCATCCATCTAAGCATGTGGGTTCATAAATATTTAGAAATGAAATTAAAAACTTTTTATGTGTATGTTCATGGATCATTTTTGTGTACATATACTATTAAAATTCAGATCAGTTTCAATTCATTTGCATATTTGGAATAATTGAAGATATAGATAATATTGTTGCGTTGCTCTTTTCATATTTTTACTAATTTAAATGTTAATGTACATATCCTTCAAATTGAGTTTGATTCATTTAATTAATTTTTTAGATGGCGAGTTCAGTTTTATAAAGAAATGTATTTTGAAAATATTGAGTTCGGGTGACATTTTGATATTGTTAAAAATGATCTGTTACTCCATAATTTAATTTTGAGACTAAATGCAACACATATTTTCATAAAAAGGTGTCTTCTTGCCGACACGTTTATTCTTTCTACATATGGGTTTTTACGGGAACATGGATGCAAATTGGCATTTTATATCTTTTATAGCTCTATTAAATTTCAAAATTTTAAAATTGTAGATCAGATAGTCGAAGTTAAAAATGTGTATTGGTAAATGTCTCATTCTTCTCGGATGCCATGCCATTGTTACTTTCCTCATTTTACTATTATTTTATCTGCAATGTCAAGAGGCGATTTGGGGGAATTAATCACTTATGTGAAAAAATACATTATATAATAGAGAATATATTTTGCAGATGAATTTCATTATTTGGTTTAATGATTGTTGAATGTTGAATATTGATTTACTATGGCATTGACTTTGATTAGGAAATATTATACTTGATGAATGCTTCTATGAAAATTGGAGAAATTAAGATGCTAAAGAGAGCGATAGGAACAAAGATAGTAACATAATATTATTTTATAGTATTTATCTGTTGATAAATAAATGATATACAAATAATAAAAATATTTGTTACGAATACATGGTTACATCAAACAAAACTATTCAATTACACTCTTGAATTTATTATGTATTTTAATAAATTGAAAATTAGAGTATTGGACAGATCTTTATTTCTTATATATTCTGTATCACATAAATATTAAAGCTAGACTTTCTTATTAGGATGGTGACATTGCATAGCATACTGCATTATGTTGTGTTTATTAATTTATGTGATGATATAAAATGAAAATATAAATAAAAATGTTACTATTTTGTGCTTGTGTATACAAAGTAATACCAAATTATACTATTATTTTTAATATAAATATAATTTCCGAGCGTAGCTCGGGTTAACATTCTAGTTATTAATTAAGGCAAAGTTGTGTGACAGTTTTTGTGGGGCAATGTGGGTATGTAAAGATGTAATCAGGTACGAAAAATAATTTGGAATAATTTAATTAGAATGGCAAAATTAATATTAATATTATTAACATGAAAATAGGATAGCTAGTGGATTGAATATATCTCCCTCAGGTCAATGAAATATTTGTCGGAGACAAAAAAAAAAATTGTTCTGAGATGATAAAGCAGTCGAAAGTGAATAAAAAGTAAAGTTAATGAGACAAAATTGTTTGGCTAAGCTTATAAGCTATAGCTTATAAGATGTTTGACTGCTTATAAGCTGTTTGACTGCTTATAAACACTCTAAATGTGTTTGGCAAAATAAGCTCCTTAAGAGCTTATAAGATGCAAAAATAAGCAAAAAGTGCTTATAAGCACTCCAAAAAATAAGCTCCTCCACCCTAACTTATTTTTAAATTTTTTTGCTTATTTACAACTATAATTCTATTTTATTTTTATATTTATATTATATACACTTCCATTTGATGTTACAACATTATAATTTCAAAATATATATATATATATATATATATATATTTTTTTTTTTAATTTTCAGATTTTATTTTTTTATGATCTCTTCAAGCTTATAAGCTCTTTTATCCAAACACCTTAACAACTTATAAGCTCTTACCCTCATACATCTTATAAGCTCTTAAACATCTTATAAGCACTTAGAGCTTATAAGCATTTTGAAATAAGCTTAGCCAAGCGGGCCCAAAGTTGATGGAAAATGAATATGCGGTGAGCCATGTTATGTTATTAGGCAAACAAATGTGAAGGACATGATATTTTAGTAAAATAATGTAAGGGGACACATTTGAAATGACATATATATGGTGGACGTATTAAAAAGAAAATTTCGACATGTTACGGGTACGGAGGGAGTAATAAATAATACTCAATCCGCCTTATTTCACTAGTTATTTTTCTTAAAATGGAAAAAATTAACTTTTCATTTTCAATGCGGAACCTTTATTTTTCATTTTAAAAACTTGCGCAAAATTTTGTGCCAAATAGAAACATGACTAATAAAGTAAGATGGAGTAAGTAGTAACGATAAAAAAGTGTTAATACCTTAAATTGTAATTATAATAAAATAAAAGTAAAAGGTAGTCATCTGCAAAAGAAATTATATACTATTGTATTCACTTTTTTTTAAAATAAGTACAACTAATATACTAGCAATGAAAATATTTGTTTAGAAAATCACGACAATTACACAATCACAGTAAGTTCGTATCGTCATGCAATCGTGTTAAGTACGATGAGGGGCTCGCGCCATAAGTTGTGTTCTAATTTGCAATCATGCCATGAATTTTCAAATGTCGCAATACAATTTGTCAATCTTGTGCTACTTTCTCTCACGTTAATATTCTCAAGTTATACTAGTATCTAATTTGGGATGAGAAAGGTAGAAATTTCTAGTTTTGAGAAGAAAAAAAAAAAAAAAGGATTGTTTGGTTTTTGATTATATCGCTTCTAAATGTGTTCCCAAATAAAAAAGAATTTAAAAAAAAAAGAATTTGTATTTAGAGTAAAAAAGAAAAAACTAGTGCACCTTTCTTGGGCCCACACGATAGAGCTTAGACGGGCAAGCCCATTTTTTTACCCTTCCCGTTTATATACCCTAAAAACAAAAAAAAAAAAAAAACCCTCCCATTTTCTCAAGTAGAACTGAGCCATTGAAGGCTTGAAGCCCTCTCCACATTTGAATTTCAGAAGTATAGAGATGATACCACCCATGGAACTCCTCCATTTTTCTCTCTGGGCCATCAATATGTTTGCTTGGTGCGTTCCCCTACTTGGCACAAATACGTTACTCCCCCTATCCCAACGAAGTTGACGCATTTCTTGAATACGTATAACGTATATGTTAATGTTTTCAATTTCACCAATCCCTCTAAAATTTTCTATTGAGTTCTTACTTTATCTACCAATGATCTGGTCTATGCATGAGTATGAGTTTGTTGATGCCTTCAGATTTATTAGTCTAGTCTAGCCTTTCTTTGTTTCATCAGTTTGGGGATTGCCCTGATTTACGTACATGTTTGCATGTATTTCTGCTGCTAACTCTCTCTCTCTCTTGATGCAGGCCTATACTTGCTCTGGGCTATCCCCTGTAAGTTCTGTACATCTTTAATCTGAGTGGGTTTATGCAGATTTGGTATAGCTAACTGCTTTTTCATGAAAAAGAGTAAAGTGAACTTGGGTACTCATGATTGTTTATGGCTAAAATCCCCACAATTTTTTGCAGTTTTGCTTCAATTAGGGCAGTTGAGAGTGGTTCAAGCCATCACATGAAGAAGTTGGTCATGTATTGGGCCATTTGTGCATTGCTTTCTCTCACTGAGTTTGCTTTTGAGAATTCTTTTGGTTGGTAAGTGTTGTATTGCCCCTATTAGCACCTCCCTTTGATGTTCCCCGATTCTTTTCGATGGAGAATGTTGCGATAAGTTTGTCACCTCGAAAGCGTGGTATGCATTTTTCTTGAAAGACAAGTGTTCTCCCATTGTCTAAAATGCTTCATGGATTTGTTTGGCATGCATTGTTGAGATAAAGGTAAACCGCACTCTTGTTTGGTCGATTGCTTGCATTTAACGTCGTTTTATGCTCACATACAGGATAGAAGAGCTTACTTTCTATGTATTTCATAATCCTAAAGAGGCAATAGGACAAGAAGCTCCATTGAATGTAGATTTTGGTTGATTGATTTGTTTTCGACAGGTTGCCACTATATTGGTCTAGTGTAAGATTTGTCGTAGTCTACTGGTTAGGGATACCTGAGTTTGAGGGTGCATCTCTTGCCTATGAGCGCCTTGTAACTCCGGCCGTGTTGAAGCTACAAGAAGCTATTGACCTGTACAACAAAATAAAGGAGGAGAGATGTTCTAAGAGGGAAAGATTTTCTGATGCTGTGGAGAAGTACATCAAAGAAAACGGATTCGAAGCTCTAGAGAAGCTTATTGCATCAAAGGTATAGCTGCTATGTGTCACAATCTAGACGAATTCTTAGTGAAGCTTTCGAGAATGAAGTAGGAGCTTCAGGTTTCTTCAGAAGAACTAAAAGGATTGAATATGGTGATATGAGATGGGAGGATGCTTTTAGTTCCTTTTCGAGTTTATAGTAGCTCGCCTTTGAAGTGTTTCACTTGTTACTTGGGGCAAAGTGTGCAAATTTCTTGATTTTGTTTCTTCTTCTTAAATTAGCACCCCTTTTTCTTTGCAGAAACAGCATGAAATCGAAAAATGCACTGATTCCGTGAGGGATACCAAAAATGTAGAGCCAGAGGGAGAAAACACTGCAGCTAAATCGAACCGGGTATATTATGTACTTATGGCTCGAATTTCATATCAGTTCTTCATCTATATGAATTCTTTTGTAGAAGAATGAAACTAGACGTGATACTGAAATGAATAGGAGCCACATGCCAACAAGGAAGTTCTTAGTTAAATTTCGGATTCTTGAGAAAAAAGTGAATTTGGTGATAGGAAACAGGAGGAGGCTTTTTCGATTATGAACTAGCTATCATAAGGCTTCACTTGATGTTTGAGTCCCTTGATCTGTTTTTTCCCCTCAAAGTAGCATTTCTTTCCTTTGCAGAATCAGCACGAAAAACAAAAGAGCACCGATTCACCGATAGATGCCAAAATTATAGAGGTAGAGGGAGAAAACACAGAAGTTACCTCAAACAAGGTAAGTTATGCATAACCTAACTTCTTCATCTATGTTATCATGCTTTCTCTTGATTATCTTGTCAACTTCGTTAAAATTAAGAGGATAGGTTGGTTAGACAACGAAACTCGCTTGACCAAGGCTACGTTTATCATTACATATTTAGGAACAACATTGACCATCAATATGTCAATTGATAAGCTGCTATTTTTTATCCTTTCTTTTGTAGTGTTGCCAAAAACTTGCTTGAATATGCCTTTATACACTTGATAGCAGTCACTGTGCAGTTTTCATTCTTGTCCAATCTATTCAATGAATGATTCTTTGCGTGGTTACGTTCTATTCAAGGCCTATGCTAATTCTGAAAAGATCACACCGCCAGAAGCAAGTACGGAAAACAGACGCCCTCAGACTCCTCTCCTCGAGAAAACTCAACCACAATGGACCTGTGATTTATGTAATGTTACTACCACTAGTGAGTTGACACTGAATGCTCATCTTCAAGGGAGGAATCACAAATCCAATCTCGAGTCCCTAAAATCAAGCTTGCTTGATGCAGAAGATTCAGCATCCTCATCTTTGGTAACTTTTGAAATTCTAATAAGCCGATTATTTTTCTCTTCAATATGAGAAAATGCGAAGCAGTCCCTTTATCTTGCTTTCATGCACTTCGTAGCTGTCACAAGCTTCTTTCAAGTTCTTCACCTCAACGATCACTGATCAGTTAACTTGTTCGGTTACTGTCTGATATGGAAAACTGCTGAACAAGGTTATTTGTGTCATTTGTAACTGTAGAGGCGGAGCTTGCAGGCTGCACGTGCAGAGGCTCGACGGATACTGCTACCAAAAGTAACTGCAGAAAAGAGACCCCAATGGTACTGTGATCTATGTAAGGTGACAACCACGAGCAAAGAAAACTTGAATGCTCATTATCGAGGGAGCAAACACAACTCCAAGCTCGAGACCATCCTGAAAGAAGGAAAGATCGATGCAAAAGATAATAAAGGCCCCTCGGCTTCTGCAACTAGTGGATTAAGTCATGGCAATGCAGAAGAGGAATTTATCGAAGGAAGTCGATCTCAACTGGTTAGCAGCTATCAATCCTTTTTCTTTCTAATATATAAAAAAGTAGTAATAAAAATTCAGCATAGATGTAGTGATACACATAGACTTCTCTTCGTGTAATATTACATGCATAAGTGTAAAGGAGCGTGTAAATCATCTTGATTTAAATAGAAACATTCTAATAATGTTGTGTTGGTAAAAAAAAAAAATCATGGCAAGTAAATGTGATGAGTTTTAGGCTATAATTGACCCCTTTACTATAGATATTTGAGGATCGATGGCCGCAATCGCAATCTTGAAATAGACTAACAGCAAGAATATGTGATTGTTGTGGCTGCAGCTTCAAGATCATTATGTGAAGCTCCAATAGTTTTTCTTACCTTTGTTTCCAATTGTTGTTTCATTTCCGACAGACGCAGAACGAACATAGAGATGTCAATGTAGAAGAATCAGAGGAGAAAAATGGTTCATTGGCATCACAACAGGTGAATACTCTCTCTCTCTCTCTCAAGGCTTTAATTTTTACAAAACATTTGTTCATCTTCTTGTGTATATGCAGATGCAGTGTAACAATGCTGAGGTTACAGCAAAACCTCAGCAAGAATGGAGCTTTGATTCATGTAAGGCGAAAGCCACGAGTCAGAGCAAGTATATTACTGGTGTCCTTTATGGAAAGAAACCTAGTTCCATGTTTATTCCCCGAAAAACGAGCAACCTTCGTGCTGAAGATACGGTACCGTCATCACATTGGGAGCAGTTGGGGTGGGGAGGTGCATGATATGTGAATGTGATGTGAAGTTACTTTGCAAAGTTGATGCAGCCTCTCTCTCACTAGGAAGGTAAACGGCACTCGTCGAAAATCGAGCAAATCAGAGAACGTCGAAGCTGTGGTAGGTACCATGGTGAGTGTTTGGAATGAAGGGGCTTCAAATGGTTGGTTCGAATGAAGATGAGTAAATATTCTTGTAAGGTAACTGTTTGTTCAATGAGACCCCATGCGTTTTCAATTGATACACAAATTGGAACTAGCTTCGATTCTCATTTCGACCGGTTGAACCGGCCGATTCGGTCGAGGTTTTTGAAAAAATAACTCGGTTATACTATTTTTTTCGCTTTAAAAAAAATTAAAATAAAATATGTCCCCCATACTACTCAGAAAACAGTCGTCAGACCAATGAACGTGCCTAGGCTTAGAAGGGAGAATATATGAAATGTATACAATTCCAAGTAGAGTATACACAGTAAAATTGATGTTAAGATAAAATTTAGTTCACATACGATGATAACGGTGTATCATACTTTATTTATGTGGAAATATATACATATTATACTCTGTTTAGAACGTCCCTGATTTATCGTGAATGCGTGATAGACTAAAATGGAAAGATTCATTTAGCAAAATTATTTTTTATCCTTAATTTTTTTACATAATTTGTCTTCAGTTTTTTTTTAGTGGACCCTTATTCCATTACTGTCTACTTTTCTTCACTTTTATTTACTCCCTCTACCCATTTTATCATGACTTTCTACTGTTCAATTTGTGTCGACATTATTGAACAAAAGTGTCATAATAAAATCAACGTGGGGAGTACATTTTTTCTTAAAGCATGTGCGCCGTTTCTTTCTCTACACTAATATGAGGATTGGGGAACGAGGTTTTAAATAAAACTTAAGCTTTATCTTAACATTCATTTCTAGTCATATCAAACGGACTAACTTGCTTATATAATTAGCATTTTGTTTTTCTAATGAAATAAGTATATCGCAATACTATGCATACATCCCCTTTAAACGTTAAATCAAATGTTTGTGATGTATAAACAAAGAAAGCCAGATGTTTATCTATCCTTAAATAATTTAGTTAAATCTACCAAAGTCCATGCATGTGAGCATTATACTAGATTCGTTTTTTTGTAGCTTCAACCTAAAATTATTAACAATATTATACTCCCAATTATTGTATTTTTTAAAATGGCAAATAATTAAGAAATAGAAACTAATCATATGGCAACACATTTCCACCTCTAGAAGAGGATTTTAATTAGAATAAATGCATTATTGCAATCTTTCATTTTCTTTGAATATACTTTTCCTCATATCCACATCTAATTTTTATTGTGTCGAGTCACGTGAAAATTATTGGACACGGCTTGTACACGGATTCGTATTTATTTAATTTAGACATAATTTAGGGATTAATGTGATTATATATATGAAGCATGGTATATGTACTCCTTCCGTCCCAACCGATTTGACTTATGTATATTAAATATGTGAATATTAACATATACAAACGAGCTAAGTTGAAAGGGACAGAGGGATATATATTTCTTTACAAAATTATGTTTGTCCCATCAAGTTTAAGATTCATTTGATAAATTAATCTAATTAATCCAATAGTTTGTAGATCGATTTAGTTATTCAGATTAAGACTATTGTTTGTATTTTCTATTTTAATATATGTATAGGGGTTGTTACTGCCATTTATTGGTTTACATCCATTTACTCGGGTTAAAATTTACAAATATTTGATACTCACTCTGTTAACCATCTTTACCTTTTTAATTAATTCGTTTGGTCGTTCGCTAAAAATGTATTTAGTTCATTTTTGGATGTCGACCCTCGTATTTGTTGTTCTTTTTATATTTTAAAAGTCCATTGAAATTTAATTAAATATTCATATATAATACATACTCACGGTAAGTGAGACCCAAATCAATTATAATTTACAATTAATACATTATTTAAAATTCGTACTTAACAAAGAATTTCAAACATAAGATGGTGGATAAATGAAACATTAAAGTAAACCAATAAGAGTACTATGAAAAAGAAATTAAAAAAAAGAAAGGAAAATAGAGAGACTTGTTTATAACTATATAATTATATAGTGTACAACGTTCGTAGTTGATTGCACTTTTACATTATAAAAAATCCAAGGCACTCATGATTGTCAATAATGGATTATTAAATTGATTTTGACTTCAAGAATTATGGAGTAGTATTAGATTAGTGATGTATTTCCTTTCAAAAAAAGAAAGAAAAAAAGAAAAAAGATTAGTGATGTATTTCAAAATTAATGAGTTCAAATTTCATTTGATTCTGGCGAAAGCGCTAGCCTTTCTATTATTTACGTTAATGAGGCACCCTTTCATGTTGCTAATAAATTTCTTGCATTATTGTTGTTTATTGACTAAATTAACTCGTTGCATGTGTCGACCTAGTGATAGTGAGGTTATGTGTTTGAAACCTTCAAAGGTATCAAGTTCGAGTTACGCTTCGCGATTTAAAATTATGTGATTGAATATATTTGAATGATACATCCTGCATTCTCCATCCACAAAGTATGCACATGAAAACTTATGACATGATTTTTAATTTTCGTAATGAATAGAAAATAAAGTAATATGTTGGGTCCTATCTTTTGTATCAATATTTTGATGTTCAAGGGTAATGTTTTGGGTTCCACATTTTATAATGAGTAGTTGATAAAGTGATATTTATAGGTTAAGATATAAATTTTTATACGGGATCTTATGTTCAAAAATAACTAATTACATAGATTGTGGACGGACGAATGATGAAATAATAAAAGCGTGTAGGTTGTGGACGGAGGGATTATTGAAATTAAGGTACAATAATATATTACTCCATCTTTTCCACCAAACAAGTACTTCATCTAGCTCAAGATTCGTGACACGTTTCTTTTCAGCATTTGTGGCAAGCGTTTTCGAGCGTCTTGACGACGAGTTTAAAATTATTTTTTTAAGGAATTTCTTCTTTTACGTGATACCTTGATACTTGTAGTATCCCGTAAAAGAAAAAATTCCTTAAAAAGATATTTTGAAACTTATCATCAAGACGCTCGAAAACGCTTGCCAAAAATATTAAAAAGAAACGTGTCATGAATCTTGAGCCACAGGGAGTAATAGTAATGAATTATACTACTCCCTCCGGTCACTTGAAGTATCCCGTAAAAGAAAAATTCTTCAAAAATCCGTTTTAAAATTCATCATCTAGAATCGTGGAAAAGCGTGCCGAAAATCACAAAAAGAAATGACTCAACTAGAAAAGACCGCAGGGAGTATGTCGGTGGTGGGATGGAGAGAATGTTCAATTTAATCATATCTCATCTTGTCTAGGAGAAGAAGGCCTAAATAAACTTAGGGTGAAATCTAGGCCCTACCTATTTATATCTATTTTATGTTTCAATTACTACTATTATAAAGAGAAATGATGTGCTATTTAACTAATGGTGCTTACTTTTGTGAACATCTTCGTCATTTTTTCGTTTCGACATTATTTTGTTCGATTTTTTCAATTGTAATATATTTTGTTACCTTATAAATTAATATTGAAGTCATTAAATCTAAAAAATATATAAAAATTAAAGCTCAATTTGTTCATTTTTTCCTTAAGTTGAAAAGTAAATAATAAATCAAATCGAGCTTTATATATTCTAGATTTATTGATTTCAATATTAATTTATAAAGTATTAGAATTTATTACAATTGAAAAAATTGAACAAAACAATGTCAAAATGAAAAAGTAACGAATGTGGGCACAATTAGATGAGTAACATATCGTTCCCCAATTATAAAAGTATGCATTCTTACATTTTGTGTGTGTGTATGTATTGTCTTAAAAGTCGATATTAATACACGTGATCAAATATTTCAATTTCTGAATTTTACCCAACATGATACTCCAAATTTCTTAATAATGATTGTTTTTTATTTTAATATATCTTGTTTTTTCCAAATTCTATCTTCAATTTAAATTCCTTCGATGATTGGTTTCTATAATTTTATTTGTCCTCTCCCTATATCTTATACCGATAATAAACTAACATCTCCCTATATATATACCCTCGCTTCATCGACATATCACTCCAAAGAAAAGAAAGAAAAAAAAAAAATAAACCCTACTCAAATTTTCTAAAAGATGAACACGAATTCCATTTATAGTTACATAAACGAAATCCAAAAAAAATTCCAAACTCTTTGTTGCACTTCATTGAAATTGACTCAATTCATTTACCACTACCTTCTCTTCGAAACCAACCCCTTCTCAACCTACTTTCTCTACTTACTCTCCATTTCCACACTCGGTTTCGGAATCCTCAAATCATTGAGCCCTAGAACAGAGTCCTCCAACCCTAGCAACATCGATGTCTTCTTCACATCGGTGTCGGCCGCCACCGTCTCGAGCATGTTGCCGGTGGAGATGGAGGTCTTCTCCGACAACCAGCTCGTGGCGATGACGGTCCTCATGTTCCTCGGGGGCGAGATCTTCACCTCCATGCTCGGCCTTCACTTCATACGGAAGCCCCCTCGTGCTGAGGTGAAAGTCGAGTCCTTCGACCGAGTACTTGAGATCCATGTCTCTG
The DNA here is from genome assembly GCA_029379335.1 of Thymus mandschuricus. NCBI lineage: Eukaryota > Viridiplantae > Streptophyta > Magnoliopsida > Lamiales > Lamiaceae > Thymus > Thymus mandschuricus. Next base: position 31,712,879 of record CM057072.1, read on the forward strand.
ACGATCTCTCCGATGGTGATGAACCATCGGAGAGATCTGGCGATCTCAAGTACTCTTCGGTTAGGTTCTTAGGTAAATTAGTGCTGGTGTACATGCTCGTGGTGCAAGTCCTCGGTGTCGCCTCCCTTTTGGCGTACTTTTCCGTTTTCTCGAGTGCGGAGAACGTTTTGAAGAGGAAGCGGATTTCGACGTCGGTTTTTGCGGTTTTCACCGTCGTCTCGACGTTTGCTAACTGCGGCTTTATACCGACGAACGAGAATCTGATCGTGTTTAGGGAGAATTCGGGGCTGCTCTTGATTCTCATACCTCAGATCCTTCTAGGAAACACAATGTTTCCTTCGGCTCTGAGGCTGATAATTTGGGTGATTGGAAAAGGGAAGAATATGAAATCTGAGGCAAAATATTTGCTCGAGAATTCGAGGGAGGTAGGGTACTTGCACTTGCTCCCGAGGATGCATTCGTTGCTGCTTGTGCCCACGGGTCTCGGGTTTCTTGTAACCGGCTTCGTCTTGTACTCGTCTCTCGAATGGTACACGACGGGGCTTGACGGCTTGAACGCTTATCAGAAAGTCGTCGGAGTCGTTTTCCAATGCATCAACACCCGGCATTCCGGGGAGAATATCGTCGATCTCTCGACAGTCGCTTCCGCCGTGCTCGTGTTCTTCATCGTCATGATGTTAGTCTCTCTCATTCTCTCGCCAGTCCTAACCTTTCTTAAGTTTAAAGTTTACGGGTGACAACTGAACGAAACGTAACTCAGTTAGTAAAACGATTTTGACCGGTTAAAATATATAAAAGAAAAGTCAAAAGGGTACATTTGAGTCATTGTGTCTACTTAATAACACTAAAGTCATAATCAAGATGTATAACATTTATATAAGGTGATTAATTGTTAATGTATTTTACTATGTTTGGGTATTAATTAATCAACTTAAATATTATAATGAATAGGTACCTTCCTCCTTATACCTCATTTGTGCCCAATAATGAAGAGGAGCAAAGCCATGTGAAGTTTAATGGAGTGAGAGAGAGAAAGAGAAGCAAGATTGATGTGGTAGAGAACGTGATGTTCTCACATCTTACTTATCTAGCAATCTTCATCGTTCTTGTTTGCATCACCGAAAGGAAAAGCCTAAAAGACGATCCCATCAACTTCAGCGTCCTCAACATAGCATTCGAAATCACCAGGTAACGCATCGATTCAGATCATCAGATGTATTTTCATATCGCATCTTTTATAGCACGATACTGATAGTTGCCATGCTATGAATATTTTCGAAGTCAACAATAAAATCCATTAATAAAATACGTTGATTTAGAAATATTATTAACATCGACTATCCTGTATGGGCGAGACGAGAAATATTATTAACATCGACTTATGAATAAAATTTGCAGTGCTTACGGAAACGTGGGGCTCACGACCGGATACGGGTGCGACCGGCAGCTAAAAGCGGACCCGAAATGTGTGAGCAAATGGTTTGGGTTTGTGGGGAAATGGAGCGACGAGGGCAAAATCGTCCTTATACTAGTCATGATATTTGGTAAATTGAAGAAGTTCAACCGCAAAGGAGGCCGAATGTGGAAGCTTTTATAGTTCACTCCCTCGGCCTCCATAATATATATTCATGAGAAATAGTACAACATTCAAAGCATATAGTACAAAGATTCACATATGCAACAAAATCAAATTATAGCAAAAATTTGAGAATGTTGTAATCGAAAAATAAAAGGTGATGTTAAAATTGCAACCACGTAAAAGTTCATGTATAATTGGAAATATGGGTATGCTACAATTTGCATGTATTGTGTATTTAAGCGAAATATACATACATGAGCTTAATTTAATTATATATGTAGATAGTCTCTCATATATAAAAATGGCCTCCTAGGATTGAACATGTATAGTAAAATTGAAATAAGAAAGAAGAATTTTCAAAGGTTATGCTTGTCATTTGAATTAAATGTATGAACTGAAAGAAAAATTGTGATTTAATAGTGAGTTAATTTCAATGGCAATTTTGTAAATATTGTTAATTTCAATGTTAAAATTAAAACCATTTCCACTAATTGATAAAAGCATGTAAAAACACGTGTAGATCTCTAATTTAGTAAAAGCTTAAATAGACTCTGGATGATACGTAGGATTTACGGCACCGAAAATAACTAAATGGTTAAAATTATCACATTTTTAATTTATTAGGCTAAAATTGCACTAGTATAAAGTTCGGGCTAAATCTATAAAAATGTAATTTATTGGGGTAAATTTGTGTATTTTCCCTTTGCTTTTAGTTCTATCTACTACTAAGGAATGTTATTTCCTATCCACTGTAAACATTCTTAATACGCTCACAGATAATGTGACATACTACTCCCTCCTTCCACTTTAATTGTCTATATTTTCTTATTGGATGTCTCATTTAATTGTCCACTTACCCAAAATTATATTATCACAATTAATATAATATAAACTCTCTTTCTCTTATTGTATCTCTTAGTTTTGTTCAAAATGTGTGTTTAATCTATACCTATACTAAAAAGAGCCTTATGTTACAAAATAATGTATTGCCTATAATGTCCTTATTATAAATTTATTTTTAAGGGTAATTGTGTATTAACCATATACATATATATATTTATAAATAATGTCTTCTTTTACAAAATTAGATTTTCCTTATATGAGTTAATATTCAACTAATAAACTATATTCTATACCAAATTTCATCTTAACTAATTAATATACTTCTCATATTTGATATTATTAGCTAGCGATAATTCCATGATCAACCTTTTCTTTTTTAATTTTAAAAAAAAAATATATTATTCATATAGTTACTTTATAACAAGGAAAAATACAATTTACAATAATTCATTCTTTTATTTTGTTTAATTTCATTCAATGCATTTAGATTTATTATTGTATACTACATACTTCCAACGTTTATCTTTATTTAACACTTTTTTTTAAATCTAAGTTTATAACGTAAAATTTATGGATAGATGGAGTGTTAATGGTATAAAAGGTGAAAATAATTGGGATATAAGAGAATAAACGGAGTGTTTAAATGGGATGTTGAACTTAAAATGGAAATGGCCCAAATGAAAATAAACGTCCCAATAAGAAAACGTGGCCAAATGAAAGTAAACGGAGGGAGTACTTTATAACAAGGAAAAATAAAATCTATAATTATATAATAAAATGTTGAATAAATTAATAATTTACTAGAATTATATTTATTTTGTTGTTATATATGCCGATTAAATTATTAGCATAACACATTCATTATTTCTTATTCATATTTTTTAAAAGTACTTGTTGTGTACAATTATTTTGTTTTGAACATATTACAATTCAATATATCTTATTTATAGTATTTAATAGTACTTCATCCGCCCCACCTCAAAATGTAAGTAAAAAGTAAGGGTTTATCAAAGTGTATGTGTTATTTTTTTCCAATTTAGAGAACATAACAATTCATGTGAGATGGTCTGATTAGAAAAGTAAAATAATCAAAATGAGATGGAGGGAGTAATAAATAACTCATAATATTTTTGTTTACCACTTTTAAAAACACCCATGCACAAAATACCCCTCCCTTAAAAAGCATGTACAAAATACCCCTTTCACCATTTTACAATTAATTTTAATAAACATTTCGATTTTTCCTTTAATTTTTTTACCTCACTCACTTTAAGGTGAGTTGATGTATAGAGATGTGACATAAATTTTGTCCTTTACTTTTATTTTCTCACATGGTTGGCAAAATAATTCAGTGTTGAACAGTGTAGCATCGATGCATTATTACTGCACTGTGCATTCAATTTTGTTCAGTGATGAACAGTATAAAGGATGGTATCCTATGTAAAATTATTCAATATATAGCTGCACATCGAAGCTGAATTCACATTCGAAAAAAATTGTTGAATTCTCCTCCTCCGAAAAAAATTGAAATATTTTCGTGAACGAGAAAATACAAGGAAAAGACAATCAACATCCGATATTAAAAGGTATGTCACTAAGCATTAGAAAGGAAATAATATTACAATTTTTTCGATCGTGATAACGCCGGAAAAAGTTGGCCGGAAAATGTATCATGCCGGCAACATATCACGCCGGCGTGATGCATTTTCCGGCCAACTTTTTCCGGCGTGAAATTGTCCTTTTTTTTTTTTTTTTTTTGTTTTATGTTTGATACTACATGTTTTCATATCATGATGTTTTTGAGACCTATGAATGAATGATATGTAATATATATTTTTTTGAGGCAAAAAAGAAAATACCCTAATTGAACTTCAAAACCTAAATTTAGCTTTGGATGTTTAAAAGATAAAAATATACCCATATTTTCAAATTTTGTACCAAATGCCCTTGCTTTTTGCTTTTTGATTTTTTACTTTGACCACCAACTCTCTCTCTCTCTTTCCGGTAATTTTGGTGTTACAAATCGTACTGTGTTCCATACAAATAAGAACGAAACGTGTTTCTTACTGTGTATTTAAGTACACAGTAAGCTTTTCTTCCTTTCGTACTGTGTACTTTAGTACACAATAAGATTTTCTTCCGTTCGTACTGTGTACTTTAGTATATCATGTAAATTGAACAAAAACTTACACAAGACTAGTAATCTTTTTTGTGTTTCTTACTGTGTACTTAGGTACACAGTAAGTTTTTCTTCTTTTCGTACTGTGTACTTAAGTACACAATAAGGTTTTCTTCCTTTCGAACTGTGTACACAATAAGATAATCTTCCTTTCGTACTGTGTACTTTAGTATATCATGTAAATTGAACAAAAACTTACACAAGACTAGTAATCTTTTTTGTGTTTCTTACTGTGTACTTGGGTACATAGTAAGTTTTTCTTCATTTCGTACTGTGTACTTAAGTACACAATAAGGTTTTCTTCCTTTCGTACTGTGTACACAATAAGATTTTCTTCCTTTAGTACTGTGTACTTTAGTATATCATTTAAATTGAACAAAAACTTACACAAGACTAGTAATCTTTTTTGTATTTCTTACTGTGTACTTAGGTACACAGTAAGCTTTTCTTCCTTCGTACTGTGTACTTTAGTATATCATGTAAATTGAACAAAAACTTACACAAGACTAGTAATCTTTTTTGTGTTTCGTACTGTGTACTTAAGTACACAATAAGCTTTTCTTGCTCTCGTACTGTGTACTTTAGTATATCATGTAAATTGAACAAAAACTTATACAAGACTAGTAATTTTTTTTTGTATTTCGTACTGTATATTTTAGTATATCATGTAAATTGATACAACAAACTCAAAAATCGCAAATATACAACAAACTAAAAAATCGAATTCACCTGCCGTAGGCGATGAACTTGAATACAATTACAATCATCAAAAATCCACCTAATACTTAATTTAATTACAAGTGTTAATTAGTTTAGTTAGTGTATAAAATAAGGAAATTGTAGACTAATCAAATTCAAACCACGTGAGGGAGGGATTAGCCTGAGAAAGACATGTGCGACCTTCTTCTCCGACCTACTCCTCTCTCTCTCTCTCTCTCTCTCCGTTCCTTTACCCAATCTGTACGACGCCAAGGCGGCATTCATCTGGAACCCCGGCCAGATCTCGGCGAAGTTGTAAACCCCGCCGTCGTTCATCATGGCTGCCCCCTGCGGATCCATTCCCTGAGAAATCCGCCGAAATCGTTGGCCACCGATTCCCCGAGAAATCCGCCTCCTCTCATGTACGGCTCCACAAACGGCAGCCCCAAACTCTGTGGAGCTCACCTCTCTCACTCTTGGACGGCGGTGGGGCGGCTGTGGAGCTGGTGGCGCCGGCGCTTCGGAAGAATCCCCACAACCACCATCGGCGAATTGCGGAGGCGGGCGTCTCCGGGTGGCCGGAATCTTGAGCTTGGAGAGGAGGTCGAGGGAGGCGATGCGGGGGAGCTTGGAGAGGAGGGACGTATATATATCTTTGTTTCCAATAATTCAAATTCGAAAAATAGAAAAGAAATTAAGAAATTGAAAAAGTACTCCCAACCTAAAAAGTAAGGGCATTCTTGTCCACCAAACCAAAAAACGGGTATTTTTTTGTGTTTTTAAACTTCCGAAGCTAATTTTAGTTTTGTAACTTAGAAGTGGGTAAAAGACTATATATTCTCTATTTTTTAAGTTTTTTATGTATATGAAGAGTACTTTTTTTTTTTTTTTTTGCAATGTATGCGCGTAAATCTAACGAAAAATATAGCATAATATGAAGGGAAAAAAATTAAGATTAATAGCTCCGATCACGCCGGAGATGTGTTGCCGGAATGCACATAACGCCGGCGTGATGTTCTCCGGCGTGATGTGTATTCCGGCAACACATCTCTGGCGTGAAATGTTGTTACATGTAGAATAAATTATTTTGTTTCATTTCGTATACTATATAGTTTCATGTAACGATTTATTTGAAATCTATGAATTATTTATAGATAATTATTGATTTTTAATGTATATTAAGAGTTCTTTTTATATTTGTATGTGTTATGTGAGTAAATTAAACCAAACTATAGCATATTAGGAAGCATTGAAATGAATTAAGAAAACCGGTTGATTTCACGCCGGAGTTATGTGGCTGGAATGAACATAACGCCGGTGGGTAAACACGCCGGCGTGTTTGTTTTTCCTGCCAACTTTTCCGGCGTGATTTTTTCCAGTACCCTTAGTTTATTATTCTCTATTGGTTTTTACATTATATGTTCTCATAAATTGATTAAATTTCTCCGTATGATTAATTTGAGTTCATTTTATATTGTAGATGGATGTAAACATCAAAGCTTATTACGGAGGTCAATGGGATGGAAGAAGGTACAAGGATGGCAACGAGGTCGAATTTTTGTGGACCGAAAGTGATCTCACATATTATGGGTTGAGATATATGGTAGCTCGGAATTACTACCTAGTCGGTAGTGATTTTGATATGTTCTATTTTACGATATCCGAGAGCACAAGACGTACTAGGAAATCGAAGTTGCGGTCGAACGAGCAAGTGGTTGAGCTATGCACTAAACACCTTAGCCCAGAAGTGTACGATATTATAAAAAACGGAGACTCGTCTTCACATGTCGGTGCTTCGTCTTCACACATCGGTGCTTCTTCTTCGTATATCCCTGAATTCGACCCGTCGTACCAGGAACCGTCTTCGTTCGAATTTGGCAGCACATATGGCAACACGGAGGATTTACATTCACAGCTTGATGATATCGTACAGAACATCAATTCCACAGATTGGGATGAACAGGTGTATCAAGTCCACAACCTCGGAGGCAGATCGTCTCATCATGCCGCAAATGCTCGTGACGATCAAATACCCGACCTGAATTATACATCAGGAAGGGATGAGCAGGAGGATCTGAACAAAGATGATGTCCTGCGCGATGACGATGACGATGAGGATGAATATGATCCGTCGCTAGACGTCTCCACCGAGGACAGCGATCAGTCGAACGCGTGGGGTGAAGGTAGGCAAATTCCTAGGGCCCTAATGGCCGAGTGGACCGCCTGGATAGCTGAAGAAGGCGGGTTCAACAGACTGTTGGCTATGATGTTTCCAGACCTGCACGGTAGGAGCCAACCACCTCTGGATACTGATACGGAGCACATGAGGAATTGGTTAGTGCCGGTGGTCCCACTTCAGCCTACAGAATCTGCAGTGTTCAACGAGGAAGACCGGCATATCCTCGATCTGCGGCGTGGTGCATATTTCAAAAGCAAGGAGGATATGTATACCGCCGTCAGTTGGTGGCAGATGGAGAGTAGAAAAAATTTATACCCCAGGTGGTCGGATACGACGAGGCTGGTGTTCAGATGCACGTCGGACAAAAAATGCCTCTTCAACATTCGTGCCGTAAGCAAGGGCGGGAATTGGGTCATTTCAGTGTTTGAACCCGAACACTCATACGGGCCCAATATTGAGACGGTCGAAAGAAAGAAGGTCCGATCTAAAGTTATTGCGGCGTACTTTGTGAAGAGGATCCTACGCGACTCCGCGATAATGAAGCCTGGGATCATTGAGCACGAGCTGCTCACGTCGTTCGGCATTAAGGCGAGTTACGACGTCTGCTTGAGGGCGAAGAATCAGGCCGTGGAGATTATCTACGGGAAACACAAAGAGTCGTTCCAAGATCTGCCCGCCTACCTCCATGCTCTCGAGACTTCCAACGCCGGCACAGTCACCGATCTCGACATAGACGAGGAGTGCCAATTTCGAGGGGTGTTCGTTGCCCTCGCTGCCTCTATAGCGGCGTACAAATACGGGTATATCAGGCCGGTTATGTCCGTCGATGCCACGCACTTGAAGGGCAAGAACAGCGGCATCATGTTCGTAGCTGTATCGAAGGATGCGAACGAGCAATTATTTCCCTTGGCATACGACGTAGGGCCTAAAGAGAATCACTATTGTTGGACTTGGTTCATGAGGGCTGTAAGGAGGGCTTACGGGAACTTGACTGACGCGTTGATTGTCTTTGATCAGCACGTTTCGACTGAGTATGCCATAGCTCAAGTTTTTCCGGAGGCGCACCATGGGTTGTGTTACTACCACCTGAGTCAGCACATGACATACGGCATGGTTATATGTGCCATGTTCCAAAAAGCTGCGTACACGTACGATCAGAACGAATTTAACAGCATCATGGCATCGATGCGTAACACCAACCCCGCCGCGTACCATAAGGCTATGGAGAACGGACCCGCTAGGTGGGCTCGCAGCATGTGCCCCGTTCGCCGGTTCAGTACCTTGACGTCGAACGCCGCAGAGTCTTTCAACAATTCCCTCCTCTGGGCACGTCGACTACCTATAGTTGCTTGCCTCGATACTGCGAAGCTCGTTATCGAAAAGTGGTTCGATGAGAGAAGACTCAAGTGTCGCAACGACACCCACCCCGTATGTGAAGAGGCGCGGCGAAAGATCGGAGTCCAGTTGGAACAAGCGCATAGGTACAAGGTCACACGGATCAGCCTCGACGTGCCGCATTTCAGAGTGCAGACACTAGATCACGTATACCACGTGGACTTGAAGAACATGTTGTGTGACTGCAACAAATGGCAATTCGATTGCATACCGTGTGCACACTCGATCGCAGCAATGATGTAAGTTATATTTTTTTAACTCAATTATTTAATATTTCGTGTACGGATTGACATTTATTTATTTCAACAGGGAAAATGGCCAGGCGGTAGATCAGTACATTGCGCACTACTACAGGAGGGATACCTACGCCAAGATTTACAACTTTCAAATATTTCCAGTTCCCAAAAAAGAAGAGTGGACGGTGCCGAGTGCCTACCTCGGTGTACAAATTCTACCCAATTCGTACGAACGTCAACCGGGGAGACCATCGGAACGTAGATGGAGGGGGGCACGAGAAAGGACAATCAGGCGTGCCCCTCGGAGATGTCGTCAATGCGGCGAACAGCATGGTGCAAGGCAACCCTGTGTAGACCAATACGATTGAGTAGCACCTATAAGTGGATTGTTTAATTCAAAACTCGTGTATTCAATGTTTATTCGATGTTTTTGTGCGTCGTTTTAATCATTAAGTGATATTAATATGATATTAATATGATTATTTGATTTGATCTCCGGCGTGTTTCCTCCGGCGTGAATTTTGTCATTTAATTCCTTTTATTTATATTTTCGCATTTTTATTTTATAATTTTAAATATAATGTAAATGACTTAAACGATTATTCATTGCAGGTCTAAAATTTTCAATTATTGAACGAAATTCTAAACGTGCAATCGAATTGTAAAAATTAGCAAAGATTTAAATCTGCGTCAATTAAAAGTCTTGTGAACGAAATTTAAACATCTGCATAACCAAAAATTCTACATGCATACAACTTCTTATATTTGCAACAGTTGTTCGTTGCGGCCTCCACGGAGGGACTCCCGCTGAATTGACGCTCCACGTTCAAGCAAGTAACCACTGCACTGCATCGTGAATGCTCACTCGTAATTAGGCTCTCTTTTTTCCTAAAGACCACTTGAAAGCTCGTCTCTTCAGGTTCTGGTTTAGGGATCTTGTAGACGTTCTTCTCATAATAACCGCCGACCATTAACCAATAGGGCATCAGAACAAGCAAGGGACCTAAATCCTTTTTCACAATGGTCTTCGCAGCGCCGTCCAAGTCGAAGAAGAGTGGATCCATCACCACAATTTGCTTAGCCCTCATATACACATGAACCGCAATAAAACGATCTCCTTGAACAACCCACGGCAAAATAACCTAAACAGTTTAGAACGAGACATAAATTATCATCGGAACCAGAAAGTATGCAAAACTGTAGTAATGAAAATAATTGTTTCGTACGTACCGTTTCTGCTCTCCACCAGTTCGTTGTTTCGTATGTCGGGTTTATGTTACGAGGCAAATTGGATAAGTATTCCGATGGATTCTAATTTTCCAATATCCAATCGTACTTTTCCTTTGTAGTGTTATGCCTCGACCTCAGAAAATTACCGTACATAATGAGGTCATATGAAGCCTTCAGCTCCACCTAAAAACACGAGTAACACATGGAAACATTTAATTGGGGATGCATATGTAACACTTTAATATCTTAACACAGAACCTAGATACATGTGAAACATAATATGAAGCAAGGTAAAATTAAATATACATTTCACGCCGGAGACATCACGCCGGAGTTTATATCACGCCGGCGTTATATGTTGTCGGCGTTATTGATTTCTACGGCATGTTTCTCCAGCGTGAAATAGGTGCCGAGGTTTTATAACCTACTTTGAATCAACATATAAAATTTCAGGCCATAATTAATATGATATACACTCTAAATTGGATCTATACGAACATACCATAGCGTGCGTGTTGCATATTATGAGCCGGCCACCCGTGTAGTTCGAAAGAACTCGTGTCCCTTCGTGGAGTTGTTTACGAAGAGTCATCAGGGCCAAATCCATTTGCTAGTACATGAATAAAAATTGATTAGCCATATATAAGACACGTAACCATACAGTACAATATATCAAGCCTATTTCAAAAAACACGTACCACAGAGTCCCAAGGTACCCCGTCATTGATCATCTGCTTGAGGACTCTGGCAGTTACCGTCGCGATTTGATCAGGTACATGCCTGAACGGCACGGCGTAGTGTACGTGCTCGTACCAATAGTTGAACTGAGATTGAGTGCGTGAGCTGGGCCATGCTGGTTCATCAGTCGGTACGTATGCAGACACAGCCTTTAGGACGACGTCTGGTGAACCTGATGATTATTTCACAAAAAGTTATCAAATTTCTACGCCACAGAATGATAAATAAAGCATTAACGGATACAATACCTGACCACGTTCAATCTGCGAAGCCGAAGCACGACCTTTGGCATGAAGAGTAACATTTGGCGCCGTCGAAGTAGAAGAATCGGCGCTAGAGATATTTTCTGGAAGTGAAAATCGGCCCGACTGAACATCTTGGTATGAGGAGTATTGCGAGCACTGCGTGAAGGGAGGGATGTATGTCGATGACTGCAAAATAATGTAGAATTTATATGAAATATATATTTAACGGCAAATGTCGAAACAAATTCGTAATTTTAAATACACGTTTTGTTCAAAAGTAGGCACACGAACATCGAAATCAAATTAGTAGACTATAGAGTAAGGTCAAAACAATAAAATAGAATATCCGGCCGAAATCACGCCGGAGAACTTTCGCCGGAAAATACATCACGTCGGCGGTATAGACTGCCGGCGTGATGTATTCTCCGACGACATTTCTCTGGCGGTAAAGAAAAAAAACGATTCCCATTTCAGGTTTTAATCTAATGGTACATAAATGGAAACACAAAAAACAGTTTATATCACAAAATTATTCCCGAACAGATTTTACCTGTCCCGTAAACGCATTCCATGCACTGTCAAACGAAGCCTCCTGGTACGACCCGAGCGTAGTGTAGGGCTCAGAGTGGTACGACCCGAGCGTAGTGTAGGGCTCGGAGGGTCCACTGTCTGTGTACAGCGGGAGGGTCGTGTCCCGAAGGTCCCCGACTTCGGCCGTCACGTACTGTATCCCGGAGCTGCTAGAACCTCCTGCTCCGGTAGTCGCAGCACCTGAAGGGCGTGCTGAAGAAGCCCGACCCGAAGAGACAATAGGAGGACGACCGCCACGACCGCCGCGACCGCCGCGATGAGGCTGTGAGACCGAACGTGGAATACTAGTAGACTTGCAGCTGAACAAGGCCTTCACCTCCTCGAAGTATGATTTCACCTTGTCCATGAAGCCGTTAAGCTTCCTGTCGATCTCTGCATTCTGCTCGGCTATCTCCTCTCTCATGATCGCCCTTACGTCATCGGGCGTCGCGTATTGGGGGACATCGTGACCCCTGCTGCCGCTAGAAGATGCCTCCCTGGGACGTTTCCCGGGATCGCGCCTGCTCCTAGATCCACGGCCCCATGTGTGCTGGTCTTGGTCCTCACCCAAGTATGCCCGGCTCTGGGTGCTCCTCCTCAGACGTCCTTCAGATGTATCAAGTATGTCATCGGGGTCGTGCAACGGTCGCCGTGGGCGTGCCTCGGGTGGAAACTGAGCAGATTCGCCGGTCACTTGGACCGGCACGTAGAAAGGTACGTCCAAAGGATTCGGGGCCAGGGACGACCGAAAGTACTCAACCTCATACTCGAACGGGGTCGGCTGGATATTACCGAGCGTATAACGAGGATCGTCGACTAGTAGGAAGAACTGATCGTCAGTCAAGTTACCCCGCGGGCTCAAGCCGAATGTCCATCTCAAACATCTCGGGTATACGTGCTCGTCTTCAAGTACTCCAACGGCATCACCCATACCTCCGATCACTTCATATCCTCACACTATCAAGGCCCAGGCCGGCCCGTAAAAGTGGTAGGTAGGCTTGTCTTGGGCGTGCTCGACGTAGTACCTAAGGGTGAGGAAGCTGTATGCACCCAAAGGAAACCGGTTGAACTCCGCCATATCATCGGCCAGATGCCACAACCAGGAGAAAGGGGCGGATTTGATATCGTGCCCCAGAATGAAGGTATTGGCAATCAACACATTTGCCAGTGCGAGCAGGGTATCATGATCTTCCTTAAAGTATTCGGGCTGCGTGTTGATCAGACTCAACAATTCCCTCGCCAAACGCAATCCCTTGCGACACAACCTTTTGTGGAGTCGGGACTTCTTCGGATTCAAACGCTCATTCAGATCCCATGAGCTATCGCCAAAACGCAATCCTGTCACTAGGGCAAAGTCGTGGACAATAAACTCGATGCAACCCCCTTTTATATTGAAAAACATGCCTTCATTAACCCTAACAGCTCGACAGAGGATGCTGTGCAATGTTTGGCCATACGACTGCCCCGGGCGCCACTCCAAAAATCGCCCGAAAGGGCCTTCCTTGAATCGTGCGATCAGTGGTTCCCCCCCTGCCGCTAGTAGAGCTTTCTCGACATCCTCGAGTATATTAAGTCTGTGGTACAGGTTCACCGTGCAGCGTTTGTTGAAATTTTTCGGTCGACGTAGATCAACGGCATTCGCGACAAGAGCCTTATTAAAGAAAACAAAAAGCGTTTAATAATGAGAATCGATTCCAAATGCACATACGAAAATATATAAAAAATCTAAAGGCACAATAATATGGAATATTAGATATAATACTCTCGGGTGAAATTCACGCCGGAGAAATCATGCCGGAAAACGTATCACGCCGGCGTGATGTGTTGCCGGCGTGATACGTTTTCCGACATGATTTCTCCGGCGTGAATTTCACTCAAACATTCTAATTAATTTTCCAAACCACAATTATGTGCAAATTGTATTTTACAACTAATATTGAATTAATCATACCATCAACTATATACGGAACGTATTTACCATTCTTAGTAGACCATATCATAACAAATCTTCACCCTAATCACGATAAATTAATAAAAATAACATACATATTATAAAAAAAAATTATTTCAAAAAATAAACAATAAAAAACGCCGGAGAAATCCTGCCGGAAAACGGATCACGCCGGCGTGATCCGTTTTCCGGCAGGATTTCTCCGGCGTTTTTTAATCACGTATTTTACCATTATTTATTCCTAGTAAATTTTGTGTCCGAATATTTTTAAAAACTAATACTAAATTAAAAAAAAAAAAACTATTTTCAAACATATACATGTATAATTGTATCAACATAAATATAAACAAAGTAGCATATTAAAAATCATATTATAACATAATTAAGAAAATAAAAATAATATAAACACATATATGCAACTCACGCCGGAGAAAGTCGCCGGAAAACAAATAACGCCGGCGTGATTTGGTATGCCGGCGACTTTCTCCGGCGTGATTTCAACCATATTTTTTTTTCCTAGTCAATTATGTAAACATATATTTCTACAAACATTCGATTATACTTTTTTCATAAACAATTTTTAAAAACATATATACTACATTATTAGATGCACAAATATTGGAATTAGGGCATATATAACAATAAAAATTACAATTAAACTTCATAATAATGGGAAAAACATATTTTAGAACATACCGTTTTTGTTAGTTAAGGAATTCGTTGTACTCTCCGACTTCGTCTCCGGCTTCGTCTCCGGTGTGAAGACTATTGTTTCCGGCCTCGCTCCGGTCTACAAACCCTTCAAATAATATATTATGAATTAATTAGCACTCATTATATACATAATATTTAACGAATTAAAAGGGGAAATTGTATGTGCACACTCGAAATTGGCCTAATTAAGCTTATGAAAACTAGTAAAAATTTAAATATCATACACTTAGTAGAATTAAAAAAAATAATAAATAAATAAGGATTTTGGGACCAAAATCACGCCGGAGAAAGTTCGCCGGAATTCATATCCCGCCGGCGTTATTTGTCGCCGGCGTGATATGAATTCCGGCGAACTTTATCCGGCTTGATTTTGTCCCAAAAATCCTCTTCTTTTTTTTTTTTTTTTTTTTTTTTTTTTAATTCTACTAATGTACTTATTTGGTATTACCTAATTGTTTTCGAACGTCGACGGGATCCGAAGTCTTTTCCGGTGTCGGGACGGCTTGCCGACGCGGTGGATGCTTTACCGGAGAGAGAGGAGTCCTATTACTGTTAGATTTTAATAAAGTTTCGTGCTAACTAACTTTTAGAAGAGTATATTTGAACATTTTTAGTTCGGCTAATAAAGGTATACTAATGACTAAAGAGCAGATATGATAACATTGTAAATGTACATTAGGGAATAACATGCTAAGATGTGACTACATATTTAGATTGACAAAGATGTATAAATAGGGTGGGGCCTTATATAATTATTTCACTCTCACTCATAATTTATGATACAAAGTAATCATAACCTTACTAAATAGTATTTGGAAGCTTCACTTTTGTTAATTAAAAACATATGATATTAGTTTGAGAACGTGTTAAGTAAAATATATACTCATGTATATCTAGCCACACAAAGGTGAGACTGCTACACCACCCAAAGATGAGAAAGCTCCTCCACATACCAAACTGGTAGTGGGAATCGAACCCAGAACCTCCTTAAGAGGAAAGTCCTAAGTGTTTCCCCCTTGCTATCAGACCAAGGGGTCATTGACACAATTATTTAATTTTATTTATGATATTTAAGAAATAACTTAGGCTACAAATTAATATATCAAGTCTACTTTATGACTTCTCTAAGATATTTTTCTATTCCTTAACTATTTTGTCATTAGTTTTTTTTATCTCATTTTCTTGAAAGTTATGTTGGAAATTCATTTGATAGAATATATGGTAACTATCATATTATGCTATTATTAGATTTGAAAAGAAATAAGTTTTATTTATATTATTTCTTTCTCCATTGGTGACAAACATGGTTTTCTTAGAGTCTATGGGGTGATATTGTGTCGTTTTATAGTCCCCTCGTGCTTGTTTTTAGTGATTATCGTCGTTTCAATGTCGAATTGTCGAATCTTTCTTCTCGAGCTTAGTTTTGCTTATTTTTACAGGAAACGAGAGAAGATTGAAAATGGAAGTAAGTCCACGACGTAGCTCGGTTCGAGAGGAGCGCGTAGGCGAAAACGGCGATCGAATCGGAGTTCGTATGAGGGAGAACGAGGCGAAACGGCGAGACGACGCACGGCCAGACACCGAAGCGCCCGGGCCGCGCGCCAAGGCAGCACCGCAAGGCGGCGACGAGTACCCGCTTGCGGGACCGCGCACGCCCCCAAGGTCAGGGCGGGGTCTGCCCTCGCGCGCCAACATGGCCGTTGGCCTGCGCTGCGGGGGTAGCCCGCGGGGGTACTCCTTCCGGCTCGACTTCCTTCCGGTTTCGTTTTCGCCCCCTTTTTCCTCCCGTTTTTCATTTTCGACCCCATTTTCTCTCATTTTCAACCCCAAACTTAATTGCTACTTAGCCCCTCTATCATAGAACCTATAAATACCCATTTCAATCCTCATTTCTAGGGAAGCCTCATTATTTACACACCAACACACTTTTTCACACACTAATCTCTACACCATTTTCTTCACCCATCATCATCATTCCATTTTTGGGGCTTCACTTGGGATTGAAGAATTGTTGAAGGAGAGAGTCTAAGGAGCAAGAATAGAAAATCAAGAGCTTGGATTTGATTCTAAACCCATTTTTCTTAGTCCTTTATTCATGTTTAGCTTGGATTTGGTATTTATGCTCATCATGTGTTTGATTGGCTAAATTCCTTAATTTTAGGGAGAAGGATAGTTGGATTTGTAATGGATTGATCTTATTTCCTATTAATGCATGATTAATTAGATTTATCTCATTGTGATCTTATTTTGTATGGATGCTTTGATGGTTGATCACCATTGATGCATGCTTTAGACATTGAATTGAGTATCGAGAGATGAGATTTGATGTTGGAAACCGATCACAAGGCATAATTGCTCGATAAACCGAGAGGGTGAGAGTAATTGTGAGGGCAATTGATCCTAGGAGCTTTTAGGAGTTATAGGCTAGAGGTTTATAGGAGACTATGACCATGGCTTGTAATGTACGGTAGTTGTCGTCCGAGAGGAGATAAATACGACTTCGAGATCGCCTTAGATAGAGATAATTGGTTCATGTATCGATATATTTAGGCTATATCCATTGCAATCCACCAATTCCGGACCCCTAGAATAACTCTACTTCATCGTTTCTTCATTAGTTCACTTTCGTTTACTTGTTTTCATTTATGTGCTTTGTTTACTTGCATTAGTAGCTTAGAAAACCACTCAAAATCTCGTTAGCTTAGATAGATCGAAAGAACTTAGAATAGTATTCACTATCGTTTCGTTTCATTGGTCCTCGTGGAATACGACCTTACTTGCTCTATATTAGGATTACCCGTACTCTTGCGGTAGTTAATATTTAGCTCGTCAATTGGCTATATACACTTAGCCATATGAAATTTAGTGTAATTTGATGTCTTAGAAAGAAATTATCTCATTGATCAAACTTTATAGTACAATTCTATATGCTACATAACTAGCCGTGTTGATTATAGTCATATGTATGTATGTGATATCTTTTATTGTTTACAAGATCTAAGATAGTGTTTGGTGTGATAGAATGATATGAAGACTCGAAGGAGATGAATGTATGAATAGAATAAAATGAAATGGTTGATCCGTATAGTCGGTAGGCATAAACGATATGAAATGATTGATATATTTTTTTAGTGATTTCATTTTTATGATTGATAATTAGAAATGAAGTACAAAGGATAAAATAGATCGATTTATTTATAGGACTAAATCACCCTTGTGAGTTTATACAATTAAAACAAATTCTATTTATTCCGTCGTTTTATTTATCATTGGATAAAAGTTATATCACATACATACACAATTTCGCAAGTATAAGAATGAACACATTTTTTTAATAATTTTTTAAGTCGGTGACTATGTTTTCTCTTAAAATAAAATAATGGGCATATATTCAATTGTGTCTTTTTTATTTTTGTTAAGAAATATGTTATTTTTTTCCACATTTCATAGGGAAAATGGATTAAGTTAAGATGAAAGAGAGTGAGAGTTCTTTTCCGAATTCTACATTATAATTAGAAAACTAAAAGGAATAAAATTAAGAATTTTGATAATATATATCTAAGATACTTGGTTGTATCGAGATACTTATCTCATGTGTATGTGGCTTCCTTACACATATGAGTTCATTATATGCAAATTAAGATTAATATATTTAATAGAAAAGGGAAGAAAAAAAAACCGATATATAGGTGAGAAAGAATAAAAAATAAAAAATAATTACAAATGAGAAATTAGTATGTTTTTATTTGTTAAAATGCAACTCTTTCTTGCTTTTAAGGAAGTTTAGTTAACACTATTTGACTCTAAATTTTATTTTAAAAAAATATTTTTAAATATCTAAATAGGGGACTGTTGTTGGAGGAAGCATATTTTATTTTATGTATATACTGTATACAATCTATTGTTAAATAACATAGCCTAAAATTGAAGTTAGAAATAAGTAAATTATTTTTCCTTTTAAGTTTGAGTTTTAATCAGTATTATTTGCTACGGAAACTATATAACATGATAGCTACTCAACATAATTAGTGATTAACACTATAATTTAACTGAATAATTTGTTTTATTTAGATTATTCTTCTCTTCATGGATAATATAGAGTATTCTTTTTATTGTCCATTACTTTTACAAAATTATCCATTATGACCTTTTATCATGAAAATAAAGATTGTTTAACGTGCAACGCACGTTACCTATACGGGGTTGTTTGGTAGGCTTGTTAAGCCATGATAAGGGCATTTATCATAGATTTATCATGTGTTTGGTAGGCTAGTTAGTAATCACACGGGCCCGGTTTAAAATTTGGGCCCGACACTATTTTACTGTTGCCTTTAGGATATCTAAACATGGGGTTTTGGTCATATTATAATAAGAGAATATGTATGTTTATACCCACTTTCAAGTTGTAAAACTAAATTTAGCTTTGGAATTTTAAAAACACAAAAAATACCCGTTTTTTTGTTCGGTGGACCAAAATGTCCTTACTTTTTAGGTTTGGAGTACTTTTTCTCCTTATCTTCTTTTCTCCCCACCCTCTCTCTTCATAGCTGCACAACACCCTCTCTTTCTCTCTATATTTTCACTCTCTCTCTCTCTCTTTCTCTCTCTACCCCCAAACGGAAAGGGAATCTTCGGCCATCACCCCTCCTCCGCCTCCTCCCCCATCGCCGTCTCCAACGCCGACAGCTACCTCCTCGACGTCCCCCAAATCGGCAGCGTTTTCGGAAGCTTCTAGAACGACGACTTTCTCGGCGGGGCCTACGATCGAAGAAGGAGATCTCACTAATTCAGAAATTCTTGAACACTCGAGCCCCTTCTACTCAAGGTATGTTCCTCGAATTTCAAGATCTCTCTCTCTCCATTTCGAATTCTTTACCCAATTCAATTTTCGTTTCGGGATTTATTCTGCGATTCGCATCGCGAAAACTTCGAGGCAAAAAGGTCGTGTTCATCTCCATCTTTTGTGCAAGTGGTAGTGTAGTACTTTTGTGTGTTCGAGTTTCAGCTCATTTTCGATGGGTTCTCGATAATTGAGCTTAAAATTAGGGTTCCACTGTTTAATTATGTAAAAAGTTCGATCTTTGATTGGTGAGTTTGGTCAATTTTTGATTGAATTACTCTGCATGTCGCAGGAAGTAGACGATTTGCCGCTTTCGAGAAATGATGTACAGATGTGGACCATGTGGTGTTTTTCTGAAATTCGATGCAATTGAATCAAATGTTGTTAATTATTCTTTTTCTTTCTTTCTTTCTTTCTTTTTTTTTTTTTTTTTTTTTTTTTTTTTTTTTTTTCAAGTTTTGTGTGTTTTGGTGAAAGGGGAAAACATGAATTGAGGTAGAGGATGTTATTTCTGTCTCTAATACAGCTTGTGGTGGTGGATTGGAGGAGGGAGGAGAACCCATATATTTTCACGAGTTCAACATCCAATTACTTTATCTCTCTATCTCTTTTACACACACATGAATTCGGAATATATTATGAAAATCTTATTTGATTTGTTCGGTACGATTTAAATACTTTTCGTACTTCTTTGTTTTAGTTCTTTTTTATTTAAAGTTGTTGAATTTTAATTAATTTCGATCAATTACTTAAGGATACAGTACGATTGTAACACATTTCGTACTTATTTGTATGGAACACAGTACGAAACTTATAAAATCTTACTTGAGCACACGTTCAAAATTTTTATTACGTCATACATGCATTTAAGAACACAGTACGAAACTTACTAAATCTTACTAGAACGTGCAGATGCTTTATCATTTCTCTTTATGTACTTAAAAACATAGTACGAAAAACTTACAAATTCTTACTACATACGTCCAAAATTTTTATCACATCACTATATGTTCTTAAGAACACAGTACGAAACTACAAAATCTTATAACTAACGTCCAATACGAAATATACAAATCGTACTGTGATTGTGCAGATTTTTTATCACTATGCACTTAAAAAAGAGAATAATTAGTGGTGAAGAGAGAGAGTGTGTCAAAAAAAGTAGGTGAAAAGAGAGAGAAGAGAGAAAAAGGTGATGCAGAGAAAGAATAGAGAGAGAGAAAGTTACTGCAAAGAGAGGAGGGAGAGAGAGAGAGAGAGAGTTGGTGGTGTCATAAAAAATTGGAAAGAAATGAGAGACAAAATGGTGGGTGGCAGAAAAAGAGGAGAAAAGGAGAGAAAAAAATTAAAAATGAGTATTTTTAAATTATGAAAAGTTAAAATGAGTATTTTTTATGTTTTTAAAGATCTAAACCTAAATTTAGTTTTTAAAGTTGGATATGGGTATATTATTTTTGAGGAAATATAGTAGTTTAGCAAAACCTCTTAGTGTATATTAAATAATTGAAAAAATTTAAGAAACAACAAATTATAGACAAGTTTATGTGAACAACCAAAAATACCCCCACCCACTTTTACTTATGTCCAATCAATTTTTCTCTCTCTCATCTCCACATCCCCTCTCATTCTCTCTCTCTCTCTTCTCGACTTGGAACACCAACAACCCCCTCTCTTTCTCTATGCTCTATCTCTCTCCTCTCTCTCTTCTCTCTCTTCTCTCTCTCTTCTCGCCATGGAGGCGGTATCAGGTGGCGGCGGCGGAGCTCGTTCATCAGTTGCTCGATAAATGTGGCTCGGAGCAACGGATTCTCCGGTCTGGATCTGGACTAGGAATACCCCCAAACCTCCACCGAGATGACGACGACGGCGACGGCGACGCTGGGCGGCGGCGGATGAGTTCCCCTTTTCTTTTCCTTTTCACGTCTTTTTTTTCTTTTCTTTTTTCTTTTCTTTTCCTTTTTCTTTTTCCTTTTTTTTTCCTTCCTTCCTTTTCCCTTTTTTTCATACGGTTCCTTTTATTTTCCTTATCTTTTCATTTGAATTTTTTTCCAAATCTTTTCATTTGAATTTTTTTTTTATTATACTACGTATTTGTTTTTGTATTTTCCCTTTTTCTACATTTTTTTCTTTTCCCTTTTTTTTTTTTAATTTTCCTTTCTTTTTTATTTATTATTATTTTTTTAATTAAGAATTGTGGTGTTGTGTTTTTGTTGAGTAATTTAATGGGTTTTTGTATCAATTTAGAGATAGACTTTTGAAAAGTGGAAAAAGTGCAGGAGGAAGAAGGAGAGGAAGAAGGTCTTGCATCAAAAACAATTTTGATTTTTTTCAAATGTAACAGAGGTGAGAATTTGTATATGTATCGTATTTTCTTACTCAATAATGTATTTAATAATATATTTTGTGTTTAGTGTTTTGATTGGTGGTGTGAATTCAGTCATGAAAGACTGAGTTTGTTTATGGATGTGAAATGAAATTGAATATGCCCTTTCCTTTTATGAAATTGAATACACATTATTTGTTATTTTAATAATTCTAACTAGTTGTATTGTATATATAGTTTTCTTATACGAATTTGAATACGCTCTCTAGTGATTTTGACAAAACAACAAATTCTCACCAAAATAACAAATTCTTACAGAACATAGTCTTATTGGAAACCCAAAAATATACAAATTTTTATAGAATCGTAAGAAACGAATTCGTAGCAAACAATAGGTAACAAATTAAAATCACAAACTTACGCAGTAAGAATTTAATAAAATCATAGTAAGAAATGTCCAGGTGTATTAAGGTCTGAGTTCAAATTAATCAACAAGTTCAGTCCACCCGTTTGAAATATATACTTTCTTACGTTATAATCGCATATGACCGGTTATAATTTAGTATATTCCAACCCGTCCCGTGGCATGCTAACAGGTTAAGTCCACCCGTCAGAAATACTCACTTTCTTACGTTGTAATCGCATATCACGAGTTAGAATTTTGTATATTCTAACCTATTCCGTGGCATTCCAATAGGTTCAGTCCACCCGTTAGAAATACCCACTTTCTTACGTTAAAATCGCATATCATGAGTTAGAATTTTGTATATTCTAACCTGTTATGTGGCATTCCAACAGGTTCAGTCCACCCGTTAGAAATACTCACTTTCTTATGTTATAATCGCATATGACCGGTTAGAATTTTGTATATTCTAACCTGTTCCGTGGCATTCCAACAGGTTCAGTCCACCCGTTAGAAATACCAACTTTCTAACGTTACAATCACAAATGACCGGTTAGAATTTATTATATTCTAACCCGTCCCGTGGCATGGTAACAGGTTCAGTCCACCCGTTAGAAATACCCACTTTCTTACGTTGTAATCGCATATCACGAGTAAGAATTTAGTATATTCCAACCTGTCTCGTGGCATTCCAACATGTTCAGTCCACCCGTTAGAAATACCCAATTTCTTACGTTGTTATCGCATATAACCGGTTATAATTTAGTATATTCTAACTCATCCTTTGACATTCTAACATGAAGAGGTTCCTTTGTTAGATTTTCTAATTTTCTTAAGTTATGATTGCATATGACTGTTTGGATTTTGTATATTCTAACTTGATATATAAAATTAATAAATGCATGTAAGTTATTCCAACATGAAGAGGCACCAAATTACAGGCACACATACCAACACATATATAGTCTAGTTTTGAACCATGCCTATGCATTTTAATTGGTTCAATCAACCTGTTAGAATTATTCATTTTCTTACTAAATGATTAACATGTTTGGTTAAAAATTCATTAATTCTAACTAATCGCGTACATTCTAACCGGTTAAAGCCACTAGTTTGAATTATTTTATTCTTTACGAAATGAATTCATACGATATGTAATAATACAGTCGATTCAGTCAACTTGGTAGAATTATTGATTATCTTACTAAATAAATTCAAAGATTTGGTTAGAAATTATCTCATTCTAACCAATCTGTTAGAATGTATACCATTTAGGTTAGAATTAATTAATATCTAACCAAACATGCGAATTCGTTTAGTAAGAAAATGAATAATTCTAACAGGTTGATTGAACCAATTAGAATTCATAGACATGGTTTGAATCAACTAGATTAATACATATCGTATACATATCGTATGAATTCATTTATTAAGAAATATAATAATTCTAAACGGTGAACTGAACTACTTATGAATTAATTAGTAAGAAATACGAATTTGTCACAAATAAGGTAAAAAAATTACGATTATGTGTACGATTTCTCACCTAGTTGTAACAAATATGAATTGAGAAAAGTAAGAATTCAACAATTTCTAACTATGATATTTTAGTATGGTGTATCAGAGTTAAAATAGAAAAAAAAAAAAAAAAAAAACCTCCAATCGAGAGTAAAAAGGAAAAAGTCAAAAAGTTGGTGGGGTGGGTGGGTGGGTGGGGGGTGGGGGTGGGGGTAGTTTGGTGAGTTAAAGTCAAAGTTGTCTACATTTTGGTTTTTGTTATATATTTTCTACTATCTGTTATACACTAAGAGGATTAGATAGATTATTTTTTGCCCCATTATTTTTTGCCTCTTATAATAATGTCCATGATAACATGAGAATTTTACAATTATAACCTCCTATTAGTTTTTGTCTTTTCTTCTTAGTAGTAACACACTGTTACGACCGTAATGAGCTGGTCCCTATAACGTGCCGAGCCACGGGCATGTTTAGGGAGAATTGGCGTCGGGGTGCGTGTGTCGTGCCTTGGCTGGAAATGTGGCGTGGGAAAATACCCACCCGATGATGAGGGGCATCGGGTTGGGAAAGCTTGGCGCTGGGCGCCGGGCGACACGGGTGTTGCCTGCGGGAAGAGGGCATCACCCGGCCGTGCGAGCTACCCGTCGGGCGTGAGGGCACCAAGTGCCGTAGCACCCGACGGGGCCTGCGAGCAGGGCGTGTGCGTATGCTGGGAGCTTGGCGGGAAGGATTTGGCGGGTAACGGCGGCTATCCCCAACACAAGGTCCCGGGGTCGAGTCTCGTTGGGGACACCCGACGAGGCAAAGGCGTGCTGTGAGCAGCGCGCGTTTGAGCAGCAGTTGAAGGCAGTTGCTGGGCGGTTTGGCTTGGAACGTGGGCAGTTGTGCCAACAACTGCCCCGTTGTGCTGGCACGCTGGATAGGCGCCACCCGGCGCGACGGTTTTCGACGGACGGCTCGATTTTCTTCCCAGTGTTGGGGGTTTGTCCAACACGTTTTGATATAGCTTGAGAGCTCCATTGAGCAGCACGTTGATTGTGTGCTTGCCTTGGGATTTCCTTTGTGTTTTTGAGTTAATGCGAAGGTTGAGCGTGGTGCTCGTAAACTTGTGTGTGTGCTTACATTTCCGCTGTGCATACGTTGATTTGGCTAAGGCAAATACACTTACTCCTTAATCTAAACACGAGAGTTGGAAAGGGAGGGAGGGCTGGTCGATTGTGTGGATCGACGCCGTGCAAGGGTTTGGCGAAAAATTTCTAAGTCCGTGCAATCCTTGTAACATTTGGTATCAGAGCTAGGTTCGCTTGTTCTGACCGATTGTTGCTTGAACGATGGTTCAACAAAGAGATTTTCAGATCCTTGAGGGAAGGGTCGCAGAACTCGAGATGTTGGTTGGGGCGGCTCCAGAGGCGGAATCGTCACAACGTGTCCCGATTCATCAGCGTCTCCGCGCTATGGAGGAGGCGCTGGATCAGATCCGCCATGCGGTGGATCAGATCGCTCCTTGTACTGAGGAACGATTGGTGACATGCGAAGAGAGTGTGTCGGATGTCACAGAGGCATTGGAAGTGCGGGCTGATGAGATTATGCGTGAGATTTTCATTCTCAAGCGCGCTGTGGCGGCGGTACCGGGAGAGGCGGTTGTCGGCTCGAAGTGTAGGGTTCCTGAACCGAAGCACTTCGACGGCGACCGTTGCTCCAAGGTGTTGGAGAATTTCTTGTGGGACATCGAGGAATACTTCAAAGCCACGCACATTCCAGACCGTGAGAAGGTGTCGATTGCGGGCATGTATCTATCGGGGGACGCCAAGCTTTGGTGGCGGTCCCGGCGGACGGAAGACGCTAGATGCAACCGCGCTCCGATATCTTCGTGGGATGAGTTTTCTAAGGAATTGAAGGAACAATTTCTGCCTCGTAACACTTCATGGGTTGCGAGGGATGCATTGCGAAAGCTGAAGCATGTCGGCTCCGTGCGGGAGTATGTGAAGGCTTTCACGTCTTTGATGCTTGAGATCGAGGACATGTCCGAGGGGGATAAGCTGTTTAACTTCATCTCCGGGTTGCAGCCTTGGGCTCAAACCGAGTTGAAGAGGCAGCGTGTTCAGGACCTTGCCACGGCCCTTTCCACGGCCGAGTCCCTCGTTGATTACAAAGCGGTGGGAGATTCGACCACGGGTCAGAAAAAGAAGGATACCGGGAAGGGGGAGGAGAAGGATAAGGAAAAGAAGGGAGGGTCCAAGAACTTTAAGAAGAAAGGCGATGGGGACCGTGCAAATAACTCAAAGGAGTCTCACCAAGCCGGTGGGGACAAGAAGCGAGGGTGTTTTATTTGCAACGGCGACCACCGTATGAAGGATTGTCCACAGCGTGCAAAGCTTAGTGCGTTGCAAGCTGCTGCCGAGGCGGAGGAACAATCTGGTCCGCGAGTGAATCCTCTTCAATTGCTCTCAGCAATACAAGGGGAAGAACGGACTAATCCCGGCCTGATGTACGTGAAGGCCGTGATTAATGGCAAGACGGTTATGGCCATGGTGGACAGTGGTGCCACCCACAATTTTGTTGCTGTGCGTGAGGTGCAGAAACTTGGCTTGACTACGACTCCCCACACGAGTCGTATCAAGGCTGTTAATTCTGAGGCAAAACCCATTACCGGTGTGTCGATCGTTGATATGCAAGTCGGCGCGTGGAAGGGATCGTGCTCACTGATGGCGGTTCCGTTGGATGATTTTGATGTTATCCTCGGTAATGAGTTCCTTGTTGCGGCAAAGGTTGCTGTTGATGCCGCACTTGAGAGGGCTGATGATCTATGATGAGAGTTGCCCCTCTTTTGTGTCGTGCATCGCTGCTGAGGAATTGACGGCGATGAAGGGGCGAACAGGGATGATTTCGGCTATGCAGTTCAAGGCTGGGGTCAAGCGTGGAGACGTTTCCTACCTTGCTGCGTTAGTCGAGATCAAACCGGGAGTCTCGTACGAGGTACCTGATGCTGTGTCGGACTTGTTGGCGGAATTTGAGGACGTGATGCCGCCCGAGCTACCGAGGCAGCTGCCTCCGCGGCGAGCCACTGACCACCGGATCGAGTTGATCCCGGGGTCGCGGGCGCCTTCGCAGGCCCCGTATCGGATGCTCCCATCCGAGTTAGTTGAGTTGCGCAAGCAGCTTGACGAGCTTCTTAGGGCGGGACTGGTGCAGCCATCGAAAGCTTCATATGGCTCCCCGGTTCTGTTCCAAAGGAAGCAGGACGGCTCGTTGCGATTTTGTGTGGACTACCATGCTTTGAACAAAGTAACGGTGAAGAACAAGTACCCGATTCCGAATGCGATGGACTTGTTCGACAAGCTGACGAGGGCGAGGTATTACACTAAGATTGACTTGAGATCGGGGTACTGGCAGGTCCGGATTGCGCCGGGAGATGAGGGCAAGACGACTTGCGTGACGAGGTATGAATCTTTCGAGTTTTTAGTAATGCCGTTTGGGTTGACGAATGCACCAGCCACATTTTGCAATTTGATGAATGATGTGCTGTACGAGTTTTTGGATCATTTTGTGGTGGTATATCTTGATGATATCGTGGTGTATTCTGAATCCTTGTGTGATCATGTGGATCATTTGAGGGCTGTGTTTGTTAAATTGCGTGAACACAAGCTGTATGCTAAGAAGGAGAAGTGCGAATTCTGTCGGGAAGAGATCACTTTCCTTGGGCATATTATTGGGCATGGACTGATTCGGATGGATAGGAAAAAGGTGCATGCCGTGATGGATTGGTCCGCCCCGACGAAGGTGGCGGAGCTACGTTCTTTCCTTGGGCTGGCTAACTATTATCGACGCTTTATCAAGGGCTATTCTTCGATTGTGAATCCTCTCACGGATCTGTTGAAGAAAGATGTCAAGTGGGAATGGTCGGATAGTTGTGAGGCAGCCTTCGTTCGTGTGAAGGAACTCTTGTCCACCGAGCCGGTTTTGAGACTGCCCATGTTTGATCAACCTTTCGAGGTGCAGGTTGATGCTTCGGACCGTGCCATTGGTGGTGTGTTGGTCCAAGACGGCCATCCTTTGGCTTATGAGAGCAGAAAGTTGAAGGAGGCCGAGGTGCGTTACAGCACGCACGAAAAGGAGATGACGGCGGTAGTGCACTGCCTTGAAGTGTGGAGGCATTATTTGTTGGGGATAAAATTCACCGTTGTCACCGATAATGTTGCCAACACGTACTTCAAAACCCAGAAGAAGCTAACTCCCAAGCAGGCTCGTTGGCAAGAGTATTTGGGTGAGTTCGACTTCGAATGGGTGCATAGACCGGGAAGGCATAATGATGTGGCTGATGCCTTGAGCCGGAAAGTTGTGGAGGAGTTCGTTGCTGCCTTGACTGTGGTGGAAACGGATTTCTTGGATAGGATCCGAGAAGTGGCTAAATCGGATACTACTTACATGAAGTTGGTGGAGCAAGTAAAGAGTGGGGAGACGCGGAAGTATTGGTTAGAGGACGGACTGTTATTCGCTCGAGGTCAGCGTGCTTATGTGCCGACGGGAGCGTTAAGGAGGGAGTTGATGCGTGAGACGCATGATCCGATTTGGGCAGGACATCCCGGTGGGGATCGAATGCTCGCCCTTCTGTCCCGGAGGTATGTTTGGCCGAAAATGGAGGAGGATATTGATGCTTATGTGAAGACTTGTCTCGTGTGTCAGGTTGATAAACTTGAGCGGAAGAAGGAGGCCGGGCTGCTGCAGCCATTCCCGATTCCCTACGAGCCTTTTCAGTCGGTGTCCATGGACTTCATTTCGGGTTTTCCTAAGGTGGATGGCATGGCCTCTATTTTTGTTGTGGTGGACAGGTTCTCGAAATATGTTATCTTCATAGCGTGCCCCCATGCTTGCCCCGCCGAGATCCCTGCCGAGTTGTTTCTCAAGTATGTGGTGAAATATTTTGGTATCCCGGAGGATATCATTAGTGATCGTGACTCCAGATTCACGGGCCGGTTCTGGACGTCGTTATTCAACATGATGGGGACTGAGTTGAAGTTCTCAACGGCTAATCATCCGCAAACCGATGGGCAGACGGAGCGGATGAACCAACTACTTGAGGAATATCTGAGGCATTACGTGACGGCCAGTCAAAAGAATTGGGTGGGATTGATGGACATGGCCAAATTCTGTTACAATTTGCATCGATCATCGGCGACGGGAAGGAGTCCGTTCGAGATCGTGTATGGGCAGCAGCCTCTAGCTCCGCATGAGATTGCTGTTCAGAAGTCGGGTGGCAAGTGCCCGGCTGCCTATCGCTTTGCGAGGGAAAAACAGGAGATGCTTGACGATGCGCGGGAGAGTCTTGAGAAGGCTCAACGCCGGATGTCCAAGAGTGCGAATCGTGGGCGCCGTGATGTCGAGTATGCTGTTGGGGAGAAGGTTTTGTTGAAGCTGACTTCTCAAATTTGGAAGAAGATCACTTCCAAGTCCGTTCATCGTGGGCTGGTTCCGAAATACGATGGTCCGTTTGAGATCGTGCAGAAGGTTGGACGGGTTGCCTATCGATTGCAGTTGCCGGATCGATTGAAGGTACATCCCACTTTTCACGTCTCTTATTTGAAAAAATTCTTTGAGGACGAGCTGGATTTGCTGAGGGCACAGAAGTTCCGTGCCCCTCCCGTGATAAGGAAGCAGTTTGCCAAGGGTGTGACGAAGGTTTTGGATCACCGAACGTTGGGCCAAAGTAAGAAGAACATGAGGACTGATTACTTGGTTCAATGGGCTGGAGAGACGGAGGCAGATGCGACTTGGGAGAAGGCAGTCGAGTTGTGGCAGTTTGAGAAGGAAATTGCTGGGTATTGGTCTTCGAAGGAGGGCTCCGCTGGGAAGACGACGAGGGCGTCGTCTAGCTCCGGTGGGGGTGGTTTGTTACGACCGTAATGAGCTGGTCCCTATAACGTGCCGAGCCACGGGCATGTTTAGGGAGAATTGGCGTCGGGGTGCGTGTGTCGTGCCTTGGCTGGAAATGTGGCGTGGGAAAATACCCACCCGATGATGAGGGGCATCGGGTTGGGAAAGCTTGGCGCTGGGCGCCGGGCGACACGGGTGTTGCCTGCGGGAAGAGGGCATCACCCGGCCGTGCGAGCTACCCGTCGGGCGTGAGGGCTCCAAGTGCCGTAGCACCCGACGGGGCCTGCGAGCAGGGCGTGTGCGTATGCTGGGAGCTTGGCGGGAAGAATTTGGCGGGTAACGGCGGTTATCCCCAACACAAGGTCCCGGGGTCGAGTCTCGTTGGGGACACCCGACGAGGCAAAGGCGTGTTGTGAGCAGCGTGCGTTTGAGCAGCAGTTGAAGGCAGTTGCTGGGCGGTTTGGCTTGGAACGTGGGCAGTTGTGCCAACAACTGCCCCGTTGTGCTGGCACGCTGGATAGGCGCCACCCGGCGCGACGGTTTTCGACGGACGGCTCGATTTTCTTCCCAGTGTTGGGGGTTTGTCCAACACGTTTTGATATAGCTTGAGAGCTCCATTGAGCAGCACGTTGATTGTGTGCTTGCCTTGGGATTTCCTTTGTGTTTTTGAGTTAATGCGAAGGTTGAGCGTGGTGCTCGTAAACTTGTGTGTGTGCTTACATTTCCGCTGTGCATACGTTGATTTGGCTAAGGCAAATACACTTACTCCTTAATCTAAACACGAGAGTTGGAAAGGGAGGGAGGGCTGGTCGATTGTGTGGATCGACGCCGTGCAAGGGTTTGGCGAAAAATTTCTAAGTCCGTGCAATCCTTGTAACACACACCCACGCGACGCGTGGGGATTTTATACGTTATAAGATTAATTGATTTTAAATATATAGAAATATTTCAAGTCTCACCTTAAGCATATTCCAATTAAAATATGTTAATTACCATTAATATTAGGGTCTTCAACCGAACCATGCGGCCGAGCTGACATGAATAAGCATCACATACGATTGACCATTGCTAAAAAAAGTGCAATAAGTTTTATGGGAGAGAGAAAATATTATTTTATCTTTAGAAAGAGAGGATTTATAACTAATTGACCATTTTTTTGGCGCTTTCCTATTTTGCACTTTAAACTTCTATTCAATTAAATATTTCATTATCAACTCACAACTCATTGATGTCGTGGATGTGAGCCTTTGATCTCAAGTATGATGGAAGTGTGTTGCTCCCTCCATTATTATCATACATATTAAGTAATCATCCAAAATGTTAAAAAATACAATATCGCTAGTTAGTCCTAGCTAGCCTAGTTATGCAATTGATTTATGTTAAGACATATAGATCGGTATTGTAGCATTGTATAGTATATGAAATTGTTGCTAATACATTTCCTTAAGAGAATATATAGTCATATACCCAATTTCTACTAGTAAAACAAAATTTTGCTTTGGAAGTTTAAAACACAAAAAAATACCCATTTTTTGCTTCGGTAGACAAAAATGCCCCTGCTTTTTAGGTTCGGAGTTACTATTTACTTTTTCTCTTTTTTCTAACCAATTTTTCTTCATTATACACATCACCGTCTCTCTCTATTTTATTTCTCTCTTTCTCTCTCTACCCCTCTCTCTCTCTCTTTCTCTCTCATTCGGCGCCGCGGGGGAGCAGAAGGGATTCGAACTCCGGAGAGTCGAACAGCACCGTCCCCTCGCGCAGCGGCGGTAGCCTGGCGGCGGCTCCGGCGGTGGCGAAAGCGATCGCCGGCCTGCTGACGTGGATCTGGAGAGAGATGTCCGAGTCGGAGGAGAGAGGATTGGACGGAGAGACTATGGCGCCGAGGGAGAGGAGGGAGAGGTAGAGAACTGGAGTGTGACTCGAATTCGGAGAGAGTATTAAAGCGACGTCGTTTTTGCGGATTTCGAATTTGAGGCGGAGGTTGGAGGCTAGGGTTTGGACGAGGTGAGGAAGGTGGGAGAGGGGGATGCGGCGGCGGGTGGCGGCGTCGATGAGAGAGGCGGGGGAGGAGGGGAGGAGGGAGAAAACGTAGTGAGGGAGAGAGAAAGGAGTGGAGGAAGGAGGAGTGGATTTTTGATGGAGAATAGTGATGGAGAATAAATTGGGCTGTGAAGATTTTGATGGAGAATAGTGATGGAGGAGATGATCAGGCTTCTGGGTGGATGCAAGTCAAGAAGGTTTGCTTTTTCGGCATTTTGAAGAATGAAAGAATTGAGTTTTAATTTCTTCTTTTGAATGATGGATATGAAGTTTAGTAGTGAAATTCTTGATGATTAATGTATTGGGCAGTCGATTTGTTGATAATTTATGTAATCAGTTGTGTTACTTTTTTGTATGATTTTGTTGGGGTTTTAGTCTTGTGCTCGTTTGTAAGAAGAACCCATATTTTTTTA
Source organism: Thymus mandschuricus (assembly GCA_029379335.1). Taxonomy (NCBI): domain Eukaryota; kingdom Viridiplantae; phylum Streptophyta; class Magnoliopsida; order Lamiales; family Lamiaceae; genus Thymus; species Thymus mandschuricus. The sequence goes on from CM057072.1 coordinate 31,744,848, forward strand.
CGAGCCCAACATTCAATTACTCTCTCTCTCTCTCTATCTCTCTCTCACATGAATTGGAATATATTTTGAAAATCTTATTTGATTTGTTCGGTACACAGTACGAAAAGCTTACTGTGTACTTAAGTACACAGTACGAAAGGAAGAAAAGCTTACTGTGTACTTAAGTACACAGTACGAAACAAAAAAAAAGATTACTAGTCTTGTGTAAGTTTTTGTTCAATTTACATGATATACTAAAGTACACAGTACGAAAGGAAGAAAAGTTTATTGCGTACTTAAGTACACAGTACGAAACACAAAAAAAAGATTACTAGTCTTGTGTAAGTTTTTGATTAATTTACATGATATACTAAAGTACACAGTACGAAAGGAAGAAAAGCTTACTGTATACTTAAGTACGCAGTACGAAACACAAAAAAAGATTACTAGTCTTGTGTAAGTTTTTGTTCAATTTACATGATATACTAAAGTACACAGTACGAAAGGAAGAAAATATTACTGCGTACTTAACTACAAAGTATGAAAGGAAGAAAATCTTACTGCGTACTTAAGTACGCAGTACGAAACACAAAAAAAAAGATTACTAGTACTTATTTGTATAGAACACAGTACGATTTGTAACACTAAAATTACCGGAAAGAGAGAGAGAGAGTTGGTGGTCAAAGTCAAAAAGCAAAAAGCAAAAAGTAAAAAGCAAAAAGCAAGGGTATTTTGGTACAAAATTTGAAAATATGGGTATAAGTTGTGTTTTTTAACATACAAAGCAAAATTTTGTTTTTTAAGTTGAAATTGGGTATTTTCCTTTTTCCCTCTTTCCTTAAATTACACTAATTCACATGAAATGATAATTAATCTTTATACAGTATTGCATATTTTTTTTCAAAAACTAATTTCAATTTTTTTTTTATAATAGGTGACACTTAAAATTTGTACGTGCGTATATGTATGTTACGGTTAATACATAGGTATTAATATATTTACGATGATATGCATATAACTATGACAAATTTTTGTATGATATAAAAAGATTAGTGTATATTAATACCTATGTTATTATCAGCAAAAATTCTTGTTAAAAAATATTATCATTAAAATGTCTCAATGATTATACCTTATAGATATACATTTTAATTATTGGAGTATATGATATCAATATTACATTTACTTATTCATTAAAAAAATTCTTACCAGAAATAAAATTAGTGTAAGTGTCAATTAAGATTTACCCACGCGATGCGTGGGGATTTTTTAAATTATATGCTTAATTGATTAAAATATGTAAGTGTCAATTAAGATTCAACTGAACCGTGAAGCCGAACTAACACAAGTATGCCCCTTCAAATAATATCAACACGGCCATCATCTCACAAGAAGTCTATATAACTCTTATGGGAGAGGAAATATTATTTTTTTCCTTAGAAAATGTTTATAACTAAGATATTTATTAAATAAAATAAAAATTGAACACATATTTAACATTATTTTCATAACAATTTAACAAATTAAGTAGATGTCAAATTTTCTTATCACCTAATTTCTTTTATTTGTCAATTTTTTGTACCTTCCTATTTTGCACATTGACCTTCTACCCCATTAAAAATTTGTTTACGCTCACAACCCGTTGCTGTCGTGGCTTAGAGCCTTTGATCTCTATTCTCTATCTATACTTTAGAGTTCCAATACATTTCAAATCAAAAAAATTATAGCACTATATATGTATTTGTGACAGCAAACAATTTATTTTGGAAAAAAAAAAACATAAATCTACCGTTAATTCAAAAAGCAAAGAGAAATAAAGGAGTAGAAAATATGCGAGTTGTGTGAGGAGAACTTTGTCGGCTTTCCTTATAGAAAATGTGAACAAAAATCTCAAGTATAACTAAAATATTTTGAAAGAAATATGATAAAAGGAGTGTTGCCAACCAAATAGTACATACAATTGCATAATTAAAAGGGCAAACAATACCATATGCAAATAGTAATACCCTCTACCATACATATTGTAATAGCCTCTTTCATATACACATCATACTTGTTTTGCCTTGTGTAATGAGATGAAGCAGAAGGATGCTTATGACGTGTGTGCACTTTAGTTTATGAAGTTTATAAATATATAGGTATACATAATTTTTAAAATAGATAAAAAATTAATTTATAGGGATAATTATGTATTATAACGTTTGGTATTAAAAATTGTTAATGCTATTAAATATGTGATTGAAAATGTATATCATTTCTACATTTAATTTGCAACTACAATTATGAAATACAAAATAAAAAGTTACTATTTATATACTAATAGGAGTTACCAAAAAAAGACAGCTCGTAGCTGCTATTAGCATATAGGATGTGTAGATAAGATTAGAGACGCTTGGTAGAAAAATAAGACAAAGGGAGTATAAGCACCAAACAATTAAAATTGAAATAGATTTTCTATTTTACTTTAAGAAGGAATCAAAGAGAAATAGATAAAAATGCATGATTATTTGCTAAAACATTTGATACATTTATTATTATGTATATAGATACACGGAGAGATAAATGTATATGTGTTTATACATTGTTAATATAACATATTTTTGTATAAAAATTTGCATGTTATCTATATATATAGACTATCTGACAAACATCAAAATATGTACACAAATCTTATTAATATTTTCATTGAAGTCTACATATACATGTAGAGATATTTCCATCTAAAATAATACAAATTAATCAATCACCCTTGCTAATTGAGTTGCTCATTTTATGTATTGGAATCGACCAACTGCATTTTAATTAATTTATATTGATTTAATTAAAATATAAAAATATTTACATTTTTCAATATTTGATTTTTCAATCATACCCCAAAAAAATATATTTAAAAAAAAAATACCAAATCCCTTAACAACACATTAATTATTGATTGTCTAAGGAAATGAATATGATGAGAAATTGAACATTATTTCAAACAAAAAAATAAAATAAAATTGAAAATAATTTGCTGCCAAAATTATGCTTTAAATATTACAATCTCCAACCATCAAACTTTAACTTATTAAATATTTCATTGTAATATTCTTTTAAGAGCTTCTAATTGAATTATTATTTTTCCCTTTCAAACTCGGTGGAAAATTTGTCCAAATAAATTGAATCTATGATCATTATGCATAAAAGAATATATGTAAGTTATACATATTACTTCAGATGACCAGCCATGATAAATTAGTACTGACATAAATTTTTCAATAGAATTGCTCTCTATAAATAAGTAAGAAAAAAGTAACTAATTTGAAAGTAAATAAATTGCAAAGCAACTCAACTTTGATAAAAACATTTACAATATGCTTTCCTTAGCACATACTTAACATATGTTTCTAACCAAGTATGTTGGTCCCGGGAAAGAGTAATTGGTGTATTGGGGGGGGAATACACCAATAACCAACCGTTTTTGACTTTTAAAAATCAGGTTGATCTGCAGGTCGTTTGTCAAGGTCGACCTTATCAGAGGCAGTTTGATCTATCAAGCTCGTATGGTATCAAGCTTGATTTATCAAACTGTTAATGCGGAAGTTGGTGGAGGTTGATTACTCTTTGAAAAATCTTAGGGTTGAATATGGATAGCAGGTTGATTCGTGTAATGCAGGTTGATGCTCGTCAGTATGATAATGAAATGAAAGAGCGATAAATAAAGAGAGAGAGAGAAACACCGCGATGTAGCGTGGTTCGGAGAAACCCTCCTACGTCCACGTCAGGTCGACTCGACCTGAGAATCCCTTTTCTTTTGGATCCACCTCTCTCTTATTTATACTGACTGAGTATCAGTTCTAGCTACAATCTAACTTGAGAGTAACTAGACACGAGTTTTGGGTCGTGACCCTTACAACCTTCGTACTAGAACGTACAAACAACCTTACGCTGTTACAGAGCTTGACTAACTCTATAATGGCGAAAATAAGAACAAGCTTTCTAACTTCGAACAAGTCGGAGAAGAAGTTGTTTGAACAATCGACAAGCAGCAGTGAACGCTTCGTCGTTGTGGTGTTTTTCGGAATCGGAAACCTCTCTTCTTCAAGTGTTTGGGAAACTAATCGGATTTCGAACACTTGAATGGATATGAGCTTTGAGAGAGATTTGGGCAGAGATATGGCGTTGATAGCTAGTGTTTCCCCTTACTTGAATCCGAAAATGGCTGAAGTATTTATAGGCAGTTTTGAAAAACTAGCCGTTGGAGTCGGGCTGACGTGGCACTAGCCGTTGGATGCTGACTCACTTCTAGCCGTTGGGAATATTCGTCCTTGCTGGCACTCGACGTGGCAAGGATCAGGTCGTGACGCTCCATGAAGGCGGAGCATCGACCTTGATTGATAATCCAGCTCTTGAAATCTTCTAAGGCAATGCCAGCTGGAAGCTTGATAGGGGAGGTCGATAGACAGGCGGATAAAGCCAGCTCGATCCTATTGAGGCAGGTCGATAAACGACCTTCCTCTTACATGGTGGATCGAACTTGCATTTAGAACATAAAGAGCATCGACCTGCACTAACAGGTAGCAGGTCGATCTATCGGCCTTGACCCTAAACAAAGTAAAATATGCCTAAGTGTGGTTTCGATAAACATCATCAAAATCAAACTGCAGGGGGTTCCCAACAATTTCCCCCTTTTTGATGATGTCGAAACCAAACACTTTACAATTAATTCCTAAGATAAAACACTGAAAGATGGTATCAGAGCTTAAACATTTTTCAATCATGAAGATTGATAAGGAATTAAATGAAGGGCAAATAAGAACATAATTAAAATAAAGCAGTAACGGCAGATGCCTGGACAAAGAGGTATTGTCATCAGGTCGAAAGATGTTTTTGTTTCATTAAGCTCGATAGCAGAATACATGGAGAACTTACAACCAGCTGAGAGCATAAATGAAAAACAAGATTGCAAAAACATCTATCTACATAGCCTGGATCTTGGCACGGGCTGCCAAGCGCTCTTCTTGAATCTGCTCCCTTGACAACGTCTGCATGCTTGCATAGATTCCATCCCTGATACGACGATAGTCGGGATCGGAATTCGATACGTTGACGCCTAGTCCGATGGCAGTTTGGGCGATGTACTGGTCGATTCGAGAGTAATCCAAGTACTCCGAAGCACCAAGACGTAAGGGCGCAAAATATTGCTGAGCAGGGGCCCTTATCGTCACACCAGCCTCTGCAGCCTTCTTCTTGAGCTCACCAATGAATTTTTGGTATGGAAACTTGCGCATGTAGGCTGCATACGCTTCATCGGCATCGGCAGGCAGGGAGGGATCCTTGATGAAGTAGTGCAGGAGGATGAAGCACGAATTGAGCTCCCGCAGCAGGTTGTTCTGAGATTCATCAAGCCAATCAACGACCTGCTGCAATCCTCCTGCATTCAAAACAAGAGCGGACTGGCTGATCCAGTCCATCTCTCTCTTCCTTCTAGCCTCAGCAGCACGGCGCTCTGCCTTGAAGCGCTGCTGCTCCTCTTGATTTGCAGCCTGCTCCGGCGTAGCACCAGCCAGCACCATGGCGGAAATGAGATCGGCCTCTGCTGCCAATCGAGCTTTGGCGGCAGCAGCCTGCTCCGCACCAAGCTGGGAGATAGGATCGGCATGAGAGGCAGCGGCCTTGGGTGCAACGACCTTGGAGGGCTTCTTTTGAGAAGGAGGAGGAGGAGGAGCCTTGGATTTTGGGGCCGGGGCCTTCTTTTTCTTCGCGGCGGCGACTCTCTCTTCTTCCCCCTTTTCGACATCAGCAGAAAGGGCCTGGATAAGGGAAAGAAGAGTCGCATCCTCTTGTTGCAGCTTGACCACAGCATCCTTCAACTCCATTTGCCCACTGAGAAGGGAGGAGATGGTGCCGTGGATGGCGTTGATCTGGTCATTGGAGGTCGATGCCGAGTTTGAGATAGCAGAATTCAGGTTGTCTACTCGCTCATCGACCTTGGATAAATCCTCCAATACCTCCGTGATCTGGTCACGGGACGCCATGTTGAGCTCATCAAGCTGGCCCGGTAGGAGCTTGTCGGTATATTCTTTCAGAAGTCTCACTGCAAAATCAGTGACACGCTCCCTGGCAACTTCATCGGCCTGGGCTTTGACATCTTTCACTATGTCGGCCCGGGCCTCAGCTACGGCCTGCTTGATTTGCTCTGGGAGGCTGGTGATGATTGACTCGAGCTTGGCAGAAATATCATCCAGCGCAGCCTCCACATTGACTCTTGGAGACGGAGCAGCAGCAACTAGAGGCTGATCATCACCCTCAATCCTGGGTGATGATTGCTCCGGAGTTTGAATCCGATCAAACTCGTCTCCGGCTTCGGTGGCGGAGTTGTACAGGGCGCGAGAGTGCGCATATAGGGGGCGAAGGTCGATGCCCAAAATTTTGGCTTCGACCTTCATGCGGCGAAGCACCAGCTGGCAAAAATTGGAGGCCGCATCCCCCACGGTGTAGAAACCGAACTCCGCTTCAAGAGCCAGCTCCTCGACCTTCAGGTCGTCGAGAGTGACGACCTGTAGCAACGCCTCGAATACGTAGTAGTAGCTCGACTTACAATCCAGGTAGAACTGGAGGCGAGCAGCGAGGTCGAGGGTTTTGGGGAGTTGATCGATTCCTGGCATCAGGTCGATGACCTTTAGCCTGGCTTCGGCCTTCTTCGAAGCCACCATTGCTTGAGCAGGAGAGACGGCCTGCTCGGGGATAGGCTGGAAGGGCAGGATGGTGTCTTGCTCCACCTCTTCTTCGGTGACGTCAACAATTTCCACCGATCCAGCTCGTTGAACACGAGGGGACTTTGCTGGAGAGGGAGCAACGACCTGCGTAGAAGATGCAGGCCGTTTCTGCGAGGCGGACGGCTCGCCGGCGGAACGGACTGGAGATGGAGTCCGTTCGGCTGATGGAGAGCGCGATGGAGAGCGCGAAGTCTCCGTGCGAGCAGCAGGCTCATCGAGCTGCACGGGAAGGACTTTATGCATCGGTCTGGGAGGATCACCGGAGGCCGACTGCATTTTGCGAGGGGGGGTCCTCTTCACGGGCTGGCCCTTCTTGACAGGGCGAGAGGGAACCAGATCGAAATCGGCCTTCCTTTTCTTTTGAAGGGGTCGATCTGGGATCCTCCAACCAACTTTGGAATGGCCGGTTCTGGCGAGATGCTCCCGGACAGAGTCTGGGGAGTTGTGGTAGATTTGCGGTGCCACCCCAATCGCCATCTCAAGCTGATGGAGATCTTTTGGAATAAACAGAGGGGGGAAGTCCGGATCTTTGGACCACGTCCTCTGCTTGAAGTGGGAGATGATGATGGAGGTCACCTTCGTCCCAAGGCGAAGCGGCTTGTCGTTGCGGAGAGATACTTTTACAATGGCTTCTCCCTCCGTCTCGCAGATGATCATCCTGGCTTCATCCCAAAGCAGAGAGACCAACAATTTGGCCCAACAGACAGGCAGGTCGAGCACTACGGCCGCCAAGATCTGGAATTTGAAAGGGGTGACCTGGTCGTAGTTCCCGAGAAGCCCCAGAAAACACTTCTGCACGAAGTCCATCAAGAGGCGATATTTAGGGCGGAGATCGCTCCTCTTGAATGCGACTGGCACGAACTGCCTCTGCTCGATTAGGACACGATCTGCAACCTGCTGCAGTTGGTCCCTAGAAATGTCAGAGAGTTGCATCGTCCCCTCTTCATCAATGTCGAAGGCCGCTTTCACAGCATCAAGAACGTTGATGGTGGCCACGGACTTCGTGGTTCCAATAGAGACGGTGTGGGTGGATACGGAATCTCCTTCATTCCAATTGTAGAAGAAGGCACCCACAAGCCTAGGGAGATTCTTCGCCGGCCGGGTGGAGATGATCTGATGGAATGAACGGCACTTCTCCACCATGGCGAACATGGAGTCGAGATCGTGAAAACCGAAGTTTTCACGCACCATGTAGGGCTCGTACTTGATGCGAGCCGTCAAGAACTCTTCTACTTCTGACCACTGCAATTCTTTATGACCAGAGGGTAAAATATTTGCTGCCATTGTTGTTTTCTGCAAATTTTCCAAAAGAGATTAGAAAGAGAACCAATCGTTTTTCGAGAAAAGATAGAGAAACACAGTTAAGAGCTTGACAGGAAATTAAAAGCATAAATGATAAAAAGAACACAAACCACTGCGAGTGATTCGAAGCAGAGAGTGAAGAAGCAGAGAAACGATGATCACGACGGCGGCAGTTTAAAATTTTGCAGAGAAAATTAGGTTTTAGTAGATGAAGATGATAAGAGTAAGTAAAGTTTTTGAGAGAAAACTGCATGACATATATAGATTTTTCGAACGGTTGAGATCGTTCGAATTTGAAAAGGTTAAAGTTGCAGTATTAATCCTCAACCGCACGATCGTGGGCGCGTGGAATGTGTAACGTTTCACATCCGCGCGTGAAGAGGTTGGAACGTGCATAAATATGCACTTTTACAGAAAAATGGCAGGGAATTAAATGTAGCCTCGGTCAACGTGTCAAAACTTGACACTTGACTAGATGTGTTGAGAAAATGGTAATCATTACTCCCTTTTTCCTCATTTTCTGCAAATTTGCAGTCCCTTAAACAATGAAACACATTGAGAAATAAATAACATTAATAAATGAAAAATTCAATGCGTATTAAAGAAGTTATAAGACAAAAGGGTGATACTGCCCCTTTGATTCTTCCTTCATAAATGCAGTTGCATTCAGGTTGATATTGGTCTGATGATATCGGTCTGTCTAAATGAACGGCCTCAATTTGTGATATCGGCCTGGACATATGACATCGACCTGGCGAGTTGGAACTGCCTGGACTTGAGGTGTCGGCCTGGCGAAATAAACGCCCTGGAGACAGGCATTGACCATTGTTCCCCCTCAAATGATGGATCACTTTGGATAAGTGTTCCCCCTCAATTTGAGGAATGCAGGTCGATCTATTAAATAGTCGACGGCCTGATGATGGACACGGCCTGTTGACAGACACGGCCTGTTGACAGACACGGCCTGTTCAAATAGTGTCTCCCTGTTCAATGGTATCGGCCTGTTGAGTAGATGACGGCCTGTTCTCCCTTAATATCGGCCTGCTTGTAAAGAGACGGCCTGCTCGTTGGTTCCGATTGTTGGTCCCACAAGCTTTTGAAGGATGTGGCAGGTCGATGAGGAGATAACGGCCTGTAGGCTTACGATCGGCCTGATGTCTCAACATTTAGTAACCCCAGCTTTCCACATAGCATTTTGAATCTTTCTTCGGCTAGGGGTTTGGTTAGAATATCAGCTCGTTGAATGTCAGTGTGAATCTTCTCTATAATCACGTTCTTCTTTTCCACGTGATCACGAATAAAGTGATGTCGAATATCCACGTGCTTGCATCTAGAGTGAAGAACTGGATTTTGAGTAATGGCGATGGCACTCGAGCTGTCGCAGAATATAGGCACTTCACTGACTTCAACTTCATAATCCTTAAGTTGTTGCTTGATCCACAAGATTTGTGCACAACAACTTCCTGCGGCCATGTACTCGGCCTCTGTGGTGGAGGTGGCTACTGAAGTTTGCTTCTTTGAAAACCAAGAAATCAGCTTGTTTCCGAGAAAATGGCAAGTACCCGAGGTAGATTTCCTATCGAGCTTGCACCCTGCATGATCAGAATCTGAATAACCTGTAAGCTGCAAGTTGTCATCACAAGGATACCAAAGACCCAAATTTGTGGTTCCTTTGATGTATCGAAGAATTTTCTTTGCTGCTTCCAAGTGAGATTCCTTCGGATTAGCTTGAAATCGAGCACACACTCCAACTGCAAAAGTGATGTCAGGTCGACTAGCAGTTAAATAAAGTAATGAACCAATAATACCCCTGTACTGTGTTATGTTGGCAGGTTTTCCTTGGGGATCCGGGTCGATCTTCCCACCAGAGAGCATTGGTATTTTGACTGGCTTGCTGTCTTTGACACCAAACTTGTCAACCAGCTCGTGTGCGTACTTTGTTTGGCTAATGAAGATTCCTTCATCGGACTGCTTGACCTGCAACCCTAGAAAGAAATTCATTTCCCCCATCATAGACATTTTGTATTTTTCGGTCATGAGGTTACCAAATTTTTCGCACAGTATGGGAGACTTAGATCCAAATATAATATCATCAACATAAATTTGTACTAAAAGGATATGTTCATTCACTTTGATAGTGAATAGCGTCTTGTCGACTGAACCACGCTTGAATCCTGATTCGATGAGGAAAGATGATAGCGTCTCATACCAAGCTCGAGGAGCTTGCTTAAGACCATAGACGGCCTTGTGCAGTTTGTAGACTTTGCTTGAATCACCCTCCTCGAATCCAGGAGGCTGTTCCACATAGACTTCTTCTTCAAGAATGCCATTGAGGAACGCGCTTTTAACATCCATCTGGTAGACTTTGAATCGTTGATGAGCGGCATAAGCTAGAAACAGCCTTATAGCTTCTAATCTTGCAACGGGGGCAAACGTCTCATCATAGTCGATTCCTTCTTGTTGACAGTAACCCTTTGCTACCAGTCGGGCTTTGTTTCTGACAACTTCTCCAGATTCATCTCGCTTGTTTTTGTAAACCCATTTAACTCCAATGACGCCTTGATGATAAGGACGATCAACTAGTGACCATACTTCATTTCTTTTGAATTCATTGAGTTCTTCTTGCATGGCTTCTATCCAGTCAGCATCTTGAAGAGCTTCATAGGCATCCTTGGGTTCTATGCGAGAGAGATAGCAACTTAGAAGTGCACTTTCACCAATCGCCCTTCTTGTTCGTACTCCTTGGTTTGGGTTCCCAACAATGAGCTCTTTCGGATGATCATCGATCCATCGTCTGCGTCGTGATCTTTCTTCATTTGAAATGATTGGCTCGGGCTCATTAATGGGTTCGTCAAACTCTGGATGAGTTGAAGGTTGATCAGTGGGCACATGCTGTTGCTCGAGCTGTTGATCAGGCTGCTGTTCGGCCTGGATGTTGAGCTGCTCCATTGTGTTATCGAGCTGCTCAATTTGGGATGTAAGGTCGTGAACAGCATCAGTCTTGGGGACTGAGGGAGGGGGATCAGCCTGGTTAAGTCCGGCTGATGTATTACAGCTCGTATTAGTATTTGCATCACTTCCCCCTTGCTGTGTGACCTTAGGATCAGATTGATCCTCTTCCTCCAAATCATTTGGAGTCCATACTAGCAGGTCGTCAATGGGGGAGTTAGACGGCCTGTTAGCAGCGGGCTGTTCTGTTCCTGTACTTGATTCTCTGTACAGACAAGTAGATTCATCAAACACAACATGAGGTGTTACCTCCACAGCCAGGGTTTTCTTATTAAAGACTCTATAAGCTTTGCTAACCTCTGAGTATCCTAAAAATACTCCTGGGTCGGCCTTGCTATCAAAAGTCTTCAATTGAGATTTCCCATTGTTATGAATGTAACACAAACACCCAAAAGCTTTAAAATACTTTAACCTGGGGAGCTTGTTGTTCCACAGCTCGTATGGAGTCTTTCCATGTCGGGTCGTGATGATCGACCTGTTTTGGGTGTAGCAGGCTGTGTTGACGGCCTCTGCCCAAAACTTCTTTGGAAGATTGGTTTCATCCAACATGGTACGGGCTGCTTCTTTCAGCGATCTGTTACGACGTTCCACCACGCCGTTTTGTTGAGGTGTGCGTGCAGCTGAAGTTTGATGATGAATCCCACTCTTTGTGCAATATTCTTCGATCATTGCATTGATAAATTCAGTGCCACGATCTGATCGAATGGAGATGATGGATTTCTCCTTTTGATTGCACAGCTTGCTCAGCAACGCAGGTAGCTTCTCCAATGTCTCCTTCTTTTTATACATGAAAATAACCCACGTAAATCTAGAATAATCATCTATAATAACGAGAGCATATTTTCTACCGTTTATACTCAAGGGAGTTACTGGACCGAAGAGGTCGAGATGGAGAAGCTCAAGAATTCGATTCGATGAATGAGCCGTCACGCTTGGAAATGATGATCTTGTCTGCTTTCCAGCTTGACATGCTCTGCAGATGTGATCACGATCGAAGACTTGGTCTGGCAGGTCGTTCACCAGCTTGTTGCGTGCGAGCTTGTTGATGGCCTTGAAGTTTAAGTGACTCAACCTCTTGTGCCATAGCCAGCTTGTCTCGGAATCGGCCTTTGTGACCAGGCAGGTCTCTATCCAATCTGTCCATTGTACAATATAGAGTCTATCCTGCAATATTCCGGTAAGAAGAATTTCTCCTTCCTCATTTTTCACGAGACATTTGTTAGCGGTGAATTCTACTCGTTTACCACTCGAGCAGAATTGCGACACAGAGAATAAATTATGATTAAGACCTTCAACATAAGAGACGTTAGAAATAGTTGTTTTACCAACTTTTAGATCGCCCTGGCCTCTCGTAAATCCTTTAGAATTTCCTCCAAAGGTTACAAGGGGCCCGTCTCGTTCTTGATAGTTTGAAAGTGGCGTTTTGTCACACGTCATGTGCTTTGAGCATCCACTATCAATGATCCATACAGCTCCATGAGCTGCTTGGCTCCTTCTTTGAGCCTTCCCAACCTGCAATTAATTAAACTTAGCAACCCATTTGAGATTGGGTGCTACATCGGTTGCGGGAACGGCCTTTGGAACCCATATTTGCTTCACCGGTCTGCTTCTATCCGAGGCTGAGGACGAGGCAGTAGCGGTCTTGGGCTTGGGAGCCTTGGTTTTCTTCGAGCGAGGGCGACGAGGCTGATAATTGTGTTCTTTGTAAAACCCAGGTTGATACTGCCAGTCTGAAAAATTTGACTGTTGAGAATAGTGGCAGTAGCATCCTTGATAATCCGGGTGGAAGAACTCAGGATGATACGGCCTTTGATAGTGCTGGCCTTGGTATCGCCCTTGATGAACAGCCTTATTCTGATGGTAGGAGGCAGGTCGACGTTGCTGGGCAGGTCGACTCTCCTTCTTTTGTGGAGCGGGCTGTTCTTTCTTTCGTTGCTTTATGAGGATGGCCTGGGGCTGTCGAGCTGGATTCTTCAGCTTGACCATCTTATCAGGGAGAGCTTGATTAGTTTTCCGAACATTCTTTGATTTAGGCTGCGCTTTCACGAACGTGATCTCGCAGTCTTTGTTCTTGCTTTTCTTGGGTTCTCCATTAAATCCAATCCCAGAGTGATCGCGCGGATTGCGTTGCATGGATTGGACCTCTTCCAGCTTCTTTCCACTTTTCTTCAACTGACTCAATGTGAGTTGAAGTTTTTCTTCCTTCTTCACGAGGAGTTCGTGTCGAATTACCAAGTCAGCCAGCTTTGAGGTAAGGCTGTGTATTTCGGCATCTTTGGTCTTGAGGGACTCGTTCTTCTCGAGCTCCCTGGTATCGAACTCCTTGACCCGTAAAGTCAATTCGTCAACCTTTGACTTTAGGGTTTCGATCTCCCTTTCCTTTTCTTCATCGTAGGGAGAGAATCTTTCTTCCAATGCTAGCTTGTATTTTTCATTTTTATCCAATAGCTCAGCATTGTCTTCAACGACCTCCTTGAGAGTATCCACGAGATCGGCATAATCATCCAGCTGCTTCTTGATTTCTTCCCAAGACACAGCCTCGGATAGGTCTTCATCACCTTCTTCTGCACAATCATTGTCAGAAAAAGAAAGTGAAATGGGTTGAAGATCTACCTTTGAAGATCCCTCGTTTTGTTGATGCTTTCCAACGAAGCATTCTTCATCATCACTTTCATCGAAAGCGATGTATCCTTCGTCATCACTTGACGAGCTATCCGAGAGGTGAGCTTCCTTTGTTTCTTCGGCGATCATTGCAGCTTGTTGATCTTTGAGCTTCTTATCGCGCTTTGCACGGAGCTCGTCTCTCTCGGCCTTGGTAAGATCCGGGCAGTCCGTCTTGTAATGACCTGGCCTGCCACAGTTGAAACAACCACCCTCGGGTGTGTTAGAAGAATTGAAGGTTGAGGGTTTACCTTCTCCCTTTTTGTCAGGGCGGTCGTGGTTGCGGTTGGAGAAGTTTCGTTTGTTGTCACGGTAGAATTTCTTGTATTTGACAACCTTCCCTAGGAGCTTCTCATTTCTCCTAGCGGCTAGAGCATAGTCGAGAGTCATCTTCTCGAACTTCTTGACGATGGATTCGTCAATCGGACTTGGGGTAGCGGCTGAGGCTGAGTCGGCCTTGAAAGCTACCTCCTTGTTCTTTTCATCAGCCTTCTTGCTGGTGGAAGGCTGGGTTGATCCATGGATGCGGATCATCTCATACTCATTTCCGACAAGAATGTCGAAAAGATCTTCAGTGGTGAGGGAGTTGAAATCCGATCGGGCTGGATGCATGGCGGCGTATACGTGCCAATTTGCAGGGAGGGCACGTATCACTTTGAGATTCTTCTCGCGCTGCGTATACTTGTATGGGTTGATGGCAGCCACTTCAAGAACAATCTCGGTGAAGCGAATTTTCATCGCTTCGATGGTTTCTCCCGAAACCATCTTGAAGTCATCGAACTTGCTGCACGCCATGGACAGCTTGTTCTCCTTCATTTCCTCTGAGCCAAGGCTGATGGACCGGAGGGTGTCCCACATTTCTTTGGCCGTTTCAAGATTTCTGATCTTGGCCAGGTAGACGCCCTTCACGGTGCTGGAGATGAGTCCCTTTGCATAATCATCGAGACCGGCCTCCTTCCTTTCCTCGGTTGTGTAATCGCGAGGATTCTTAAGGACTTTCTCGTATGTAGCCTCCCCGGGGGCTGTTCCATCCACGATGATCTTTGCAGCATAAATGGGGGAGGGTCCGTTCTCGATGATGTCCCACATAAGGACGTGATGTGCCTTGAGACACATCTTGATTCGAAAGCTCCAATCTTCATAGCCTTGAACGGAGAAGTCTTCACATACCCTGAGAAGAGAAGCCTCCATAGCAGAATAATATGATATGAATGAATGAAAAAGATTTTTCTAAGGATCGGTTCAAAATGACCAAAAGTTTGATAAGGAACTTTTAGTATGCAAAGCAGCGGTCAAAAGAACCACTGCTCTGATACCACTTGTTGGTCCCGGGAAAGAGTAATTGGTGTATGGGGGGGGGGAATACACCAATAACCAACCGTTTTTGACTTTTAAAAATCAGGTTGATCTGCAGGTCGTTTGTCAAGGTCGACCTTATCAGAGGCAGTTTGATCTATCAAGCTCGTATGGTATCAAGCTTGATTTATCAAACTGTTAATGCGGAAGTTGGTGGAGGTTGATTACTCTTTGAAAAATCTTAGGGTTGAATATGGATAGCAGGTTGATTCGTGTAATGCAGGTTGATGCTCGTCAGTATGATAATGAAATGAAAGAGCGATAAATAAAGAGAGAGAGAGAAACACCGCGATGTAGCGTGGTTCGGAGAAACCCTCCTACGTCCACGTCAGGTCGACTCGACCTGAGAATCCCTTTTCTTTTGGATCCACCTCTCTCTTATTTATACTGACTGAGTATCAGTTCTAGCTACAATCTAACTTGAGAGTAACTAGACACGAGTTTTGGGTCGTGACCCTTACAACCTTCGTACTAGAACGTACAAACAACCTTACGCTGTTACAGAGCTTGACTAACTCTATAATGGCGAAAATAAGAACAAGCTTTCTAACTTCGAACAAGTCGGAGAAGAAGTTGTTTGAACAATCGACAAGCAGCAGTGAACGCTTCGTCGTTGTGGTGTTTTTCGGAATCGGAAACCTCTCTTCTTCAAGTGTTTGGGAAACTAATCGGATTTCGAACACTTGAATGGATATGAGCTTTGAGAGAGATTTGGGCAGAGATATGGCGTTGATAGCTAGTGTTTCCCCTTACTTGAATCCGAAAATGGCTGAAGTATTTATAGGCAGTTTTGAAAAACTAGCCGTTGGAGTCGGGCTGACGTGGCACTAGCCGTTGGATGCTGACTCACTTCTAGCCGTTGGGAATATTCGTCCTTGCTGGCACTCGACGTGGCAAGGATCAGGTCGTGACGCTCCATGAAGGCGGAGCATCGACCTTGATTGATAATCCAGCTCTTGAAATCTTCTAAGGCAATGCCAGCTGGAAGCTTGATAGGGGAGGTCGATAGACAGGCGGATAAAGCCAGCTCGATCCTATTGAGGCAGGTCGATAAACGACCTTCCTCTTACATGGTGGATCGAACTTGCATTTAGAACATAAAGAGCATCGACCTGCACTAACAGGTAGCAGGTCGATCTATCGGCCTTGACCCTAAACAAAGTAAAATATGCCTAAGTGTGGTTTCGATAAACATCATCAAAATCAAACTGCAGGGGGTTCCCAACAAAGTATTATAGAGCTACAATATATATACATACATATTTACACACACAAAACAAATTATGTTTGGACTTCCAAAGAATATATAAGAAAAATAAAAACTACGATTAACAACAGACTATATTATAAACTTAAAAGAAAAAATTACAATCAAGATAAAGAGCATCTCTAAAATTCGTAAGCAAGGAAAAAAGAAATCCATCAAAAAAAAATAAAAATTGAAATGACCAATTTATCTACCGGAGAACGATGTTGAAGTCATATTGTAATTTGTAAGCTTCTTCTCACTTGATTTTTGAGAAATAAAAGTAAGAGCTTTGTTGCATATTTGAGAAGGTTTATCCCCTAACAATTTTGAAGTTTACTATACCCCTATTTATAATGAAAGATGATACGTATATAATGTGCATCACTATCAAAATTAATTACATTAAACATGTTTCCATTTTTCATGCATTTGTTTTGTATGGATGTGGATTGATTTTGACTAAATTAAGACGTTTTATTAATGATTTCATGTTTACATGTGTATGAAAAGGGAAGTATCATGTATATAAGGAAAGTACAAATTAAGTTAAATTGATAATTGATTGTGCTTGGTAAATGTATAAGGAAAGTATTATGTGTGAATATAATTTAAAATTTAATTAATAGTAATAATAACTGGTAGTAACTGAAATAACACTATATAAATTATTTTAAATATTCCTAATTACCTTGCGTAATAAACTAATACGTATTCCTAATTACCTTAAATAATTTTCACCAAATTTACGTGCCCACCTACCAAATTTCCAAAAATACTATTGATGTAAATCAACATTGAATTTCTGCAATGGTGAATTAAATTTCTAAAATCGACACTTTATTAAATTACTTAATAATAACCTTTTTTTTAGTATTAATTGAAAGCAAATCCAAAACTTACTACTTATATTATAAAGATGTTACTAAAAATGGCAGCCCGGTGCTGCTATTAGTATATAGATAATCTCGAACAATAATTATATATTTTCAGTAGTTTTTGCCTTTCCTTTTATTCTAATTTTAATTATGCAAGATTAAAAAATGGTCGGAGTGTTAAGTAGATAAAATGTGAATTTTAATTTGAGAAATATGATATCTGAATTACATGAAAACTCCATTTCAAAAAAAAAAAAAAAAAAAAAAAGGAAAGAAAGAAAGAACTAACAAATATTTTCGTAGATTTATTTTTCCAGTATATTAATATTTTCAGCTCTATGGTATAAATTAATAATTCAAAATCTAAATAATAATTGGACTATCAAAATTAAAATTAATTCCATTCTCAAACTTTAAATTTATAATTTAAAAAATATGTTCAATGAAAAGCACTAAGAAAAGAATTAATTCAAAATGATATAAATTTATTTATTTATATTACGAGGTTATTTTCGTCATTTACTATTTTAATCTTATCTTAAACTTAGCTACAAAACAACCATCCACAAAACATATAAACTTGGCTACTATTTTAATCTTACCTAATCTTATCACTTAACATAACTTTTATCTTATCATACCCTACCAAACGAGTACTAGTAAAAAAAAAAGTGCATGGAATTAAAAAGTGGTGCTCGGAAAAATTGCGATGGAGATAGCATAGGAAAACAAAAAAAGAATTTTTTTTTTGAGAAGAATACGAAGAGGCTTTACATATTTTCGAGCGAAGAATACGGAGAGACTCGGATAAAACTCAAATAGTACGGCTAGAGAGAGAGAGTTCTCATATGGAGTTTTTCCAGTTTTAGAATTTAGAAACCCTTCTCTCCTCTCTCAAGGAAGCCAAGAATTTACTGTTTCAGTTTCATCTTCCGAAGATAAAATAACCTCAAGAGAATTCCGATGGCGATGGGAGTCCTGAAATTCACTCTTTTCTGCATCCATAATCTTGCTTGGTGTGCTTTCTTCCCTACTTGCCATACATGAATGCTCTTCATTTTTACTAATTCTTTTCTATTTTGATTTCTACTTTCTTTATCAATTAATGGTTTAATTAGGATATGCATGCACGTATATATAATATTATTACTGATCTCTCTCTCTCTCTCTCTCTCTCTGAACAATGCAGGCCAGCAATTGCTCTGGGCTACCCCCTGTAAGTTCTTTACTCATTTGAAATAGCTAGTTCATTTTTATTCACTAATAAAGGGATGGCTGTTGATATTTTCTGCTTAATCTCTTCACAAATCTAAAATCTTGATTTGAATTGGGATGATTTTCTCCTAAAAAATGGGATGATTTTGGTGCTAATTTGTAGTAGATGAAAGTGGTTTTGTTTAATGTAATTATTGCTTTAAAATGATTGAATTTATTTTACAGGTATGCTTCAATTAGGGCAGTTAATAGTGATTCCAAATATCACATGAGGAAGTTAGTCATGTATTGGATCCTTTTCTCTTTGCTCTCTCTCTTTGAGTTTGCCTTTGCTAAAATCATTCACTGGTAAGTTCCTTTTTTCTTTTTTTTTTTTTTTTGGATGAATAAGTTGATATTTGTTGCTTTGTATATGGCTAAAACATGCTCTTAATTATGACAGGATACCCTATTGGTCTAGTGTGAGAATTGCAGTGATGTGCTGGTTAGTGATACCTGAGTTTGAAGGTGCATGCCTTCTCACTCCTGCCTTGTTAGTGAAGCTGCAAGAGGTTGTTGACTTGTTCCACAAGCTGAAAGAGGAGAGACTTTCCAAGAGAGAATCGATCCTGGATGCTGTAGAGAAATACGTCGAGGAAAACGGATTCGAAGCTCTGGAGAAGCTTATCGAATCGGAGGTTAGCAGCTATAGACAAGTTTTCTATTGGATGTGATGATGATAGGAAACATGAGGATGTTTTAGTTCCTTAAATTTTATCTCTAGTTGTGTTTTCTTTTGTTCTCTTTGTTTTGTAACGGTCTCGACTCTAACATATAAGTGGATAACCTAGCTTCCCTCTTGTAAATCCTTATTAAGGGGTGATTGGCTCGTTGTTACGAGAGTGCATAATCGTTCGTGGTATCTTTTTTCCTTTTCTCCCCTTAGATTAGCACTTCTTTCCTTTGCAGAAACTAAATGAAAGCTTAAAGTGTATAGATTTCCAGAGAGATGCCAAAATTATGGAGGAAGAGGGAGTAAACGCTGCAGTCACTTCAAACTTGGTAAAAATCATGCATAACTTAGCTTCTTGGTCTGTGTTACGGCTTCGATTTATATGCTTTCTCTTGATCAATGGCTGCAGGTTCGCCACGAACAGGCAGTTTCTTCGTCGCAGGTTCTGACTCGGACATGCTCTGTTGCTAATGCCGAAGAGATGGCACGGCCGGAAGCAAGTATGGAGAACGGACGCTCTCAGACTCCTCCCCTTGAGAAATGTCAGCAAGAATGGAGCTCTGGTTCGTGCAACTTTAATACCACGAGCGTGCCCATGCTGAACACTCATCTTCGATGGACCAATCACAAGTCGAAGCTCGAGTCTATGAAAGCTACCTTGCTGGACGACGAAGATGCAGGACTGTCGCCTCTGGTAACTAACTCGTGAAACTCAACCAGCTGATTATTTTGGTTTTAGTATTGGATTCTGAACTTGCTATGCTTTCATAATTACTGGTATATGTACTTGTCATTATACTTACTGATAAGTTCACCATCTCGATAATACCCTTTGGACGTTGTTTCGTTTGTGTTCGATAGCAAGGTTATTTTTGTCCTTTCAATGTGCAGCAGCAGGTGCAGTCATTTCCTGCAACTAGTAAGTTTAATCATGGCAATGTGGGAGGGAAGCTTATCGAAGAAAGTGGATCTGAACTTGAAAAGCTTATTGCATTCGTAAACACGGTTGGTAGCTACTATTTATCATTATAGAATAATAGAAATATTTCTGTTTACTTGTGCTAGTCGTCGGAGCTTCAATTAGCCACTCATCGTCTCGTTTCCTGCAGAGTGTGGAGAAAACTTCTGATCCCCTCGAGAAGCCTCAGCAAGAATGGAGCTGTGACTTATGTAAGGTGAAAGTTAGCAGCGAGAAGACGCTGATTATTCATCTTTCGGGAAAGAAGCACAAGTCCGCTTACGAGTCCTTTAAAAAGAATCGGATCAAGATCAAAGGTGGTGTACGGTGGTGCATGATATGTGATGCCAAGTTGCTGAACGACGGAAATGCATCTTCGCACTTCAAAGGGAAACGGCACGCTTTGAATATCGAAAAGATGGAGAAACTCGAAGCGATGATATGCTGATCAGCGATGTGTAAAGTGTTA
Organism: Thymus mandschuricus; assembly: GCA_029379335.1. Lineage (NCBI taxonomy): Eukaryota > Viridiplantae > Streptophyta > Magnoliopsida > Lamiales > Lamiaceae > Thymus > Thymus mandschuricus. The sequence goes on from CM057072.1 coordinate 31,765,388, forward strand.
GGACTTGATATGCATCTTGCATGCCTGGGATTAATTTGAAGATGTGAACAGCCTTCAAACATTTTATAAGTCTAGGGTTTTTGCAGATGATTACTTAAATGTGTATACATGTATTTGGTAGGTGTGGATTGTGGGATCTTTTATTACTTGTTTCTTCTGGGATAATTTAACGGTAAACATAAAGACTTTGTCGCGGTAGACTTACAGAAAAGTCGATTATATCGCATTATCATTAGGCTAACCCATTAAATAGAAGAAGTTTATCTGAATATAAATTGGAACATTGCAATATTTAACTTTCTAATGTAAACTTTTACTTTCTCGAATGTCTTAGAGAGTTGAAAGATAGAGTAGGAGAAGCCTGAGATGAAGGCCAAGAACGAAATAGCTAAAAGGAATAGAAGATCCTGTCCCAATGGCCCAGGTATAAGAAGCCCTGTTATACACTATGGAAGCTTGAGGAAAGCCGAACTTTCATGCACTAGATGAGGGAATTTGTTATTCCGTAGGTTTTTAATTAATTAATGTTGTCTTCGTTATTTTTAAATTGATTCTCATGTGTTATCCATAATCAATTGTATACAATATGACCAAGGTAAAAGGCATAGATTTCGAACATACGGGATTGGCTACGCTATAGCCTCCATTGTGTGGCTGGAGTTTGGACCGACGCTCATGCAAAATATATTTACGTAAGTTTAGTATACACATTTTTTAAATTGTTTTTTGATGTCATTCTTTAATTGTTGGGTATTAATTATAACTTGATACGAACCTTGGTAGGTCCGAACGACTCACGCACGCGGAAGACTCAAGATACTGATGGAAATCCCAAAACCTCCTAAATTGAACACAAAAGTGTTGTCTAGGCAACTCGGGGACGATGATTGACACACAATCGAGGGTGATGAACTCGAATGATTTGCCGGATAAAGAATTCGACTTGCACACAAGAAGAATTCGAAAATTCTCATAAAAGAGAGAGAGTAAAAACTCAAGAAAATATATTAATGAATAATCTGATCTCATTTTCGTCCATGATATATGAGCCATATTTATAGGCTTCATAGAGTTCTAATTCCACAAGGAAACTAGTTAAAAACCTATCCTATAATATACCAAACCAAAACCTAGTCTAAAAATGAATAAAATCACTAAAATAATGCTTAAAATAACTCTATCAACTACAAAACCAAATTAAAACGAAAATTAATAAAATATTAATAAAAACTCAACTAAATAAACTACTAAATAATTTCTTCAATCTTCATCCCATATCATCTTTAATTCTGGGCCTCCGGGCTTCGAACCATGACTTACGGGCTCCATCATTCCCCTCCTCTTGAAGAGGATTTGTCCTCAAATCCTGGCCGTCTCCTACGTCAAAAGGAAAGAAATTTTGTTTCTTGATCTCTTCACATATCTCAAACTCATTCAGTCCTTCGAGCTCGATTTGATGTTCACTTCCTTTAATTGATAATACGCCATGAAATGTATCTTTGGAAGAAACATCATCAAATGCCTGCACAAATGAATAAGTAGAAGAAAATAGACAATCAAGATCATTAGTGGACGAAACATTCCCCTTGTTCCACGTTGCCTCCATGGACTTCTCCTCATTCACAATCCACTCCAAGGCACTACTCTGATCAAGTAGAGACTCGGGCATCAATCCATTCTCGTTTGTCTCTACTTTCTCCTCCTTGGACTTCACCATCTCCACCTCCTTTAACAGTTGCATTTGATCATCCTCATCCACTTGCGTTGGAGTAAGAGAAACAAACGACACTTCATCCTCGACATGAATGATGTTCTCTTGCTGCTCTCCATCACACTCTTCATTTTGCACACTCTGATCAATATCATCAAATAAACTAAGTGGTCCAGGAGGTGCTTCGATTTCTTCTACCTCCTCATTATGTTCTTCCACATCATCTCGAACCGGAGTGAACGTACTCTTAGCATCTGACCTTGGCTTCACAAATGGACATATGTACTCCTTCGGCCGCTCTTCTTTCTCCAAAAAGCTTCTCTTTGAATATGAAAGAGTAGTAGCTTGAGACTGCCTCCAACTATTCTGATTCTCACGATAGTAATGGGAAGGTGAAAAATGTTTCCTCATTACTACCTTCATCTCTTTCCAAGTCATGATTGGCTCCAGTCCATTCCTTCTTCTACTCTTAGCTAACCGATCCCACCAAGTTAGAGCATAGTCCAATAACAACTTGGATGCCAAGTTCACCTTCTTGAACTCAGAATAGTTATGATGACCAAAAGCTATCTCCATATTTCTCTCCCACTGAAGATACAACTTTGGATCATATTTCCCTTGAAAGTAGGTAATGTCCACTTCTTTGTCCTCACCAAGATGACCATGTTGGTTGTATTGTTGGACTTTTTCTTTGTAACGACCTCCACTCTCCGAACAAATTAACACCGACTCAGACCTCATCTCCTCGCCCCATTGTTTCACCATCGCCTCTATCTTGAGCTTTGTTTGTTGATCAAGTTCCTCATACGACATACCAGCAGAGTAATGAGACTTTTAGATCTCGTTGAGATGTTTCCGAAAAGGTATTATGGAGAAAAATCGGAGTCCGTATGCAAAAGTTATGGCCGTTTTAGTGCTGGCCGACGAAACACACGAGAAAAAGACGAAAACTCACAGAAACGAATCTGAATACTTGACACGAAACGAAAAGCTACAAAGGACGACTCTATGACACAGATACGATTTTTTTTTTTTGACACAGAAATGAATCTGACGAACGATTAGAAGAAGACTCGAACGAACGACACGAATAAAAACGACACGAACAAAACGATACGAAAACGAAAAGACAAAAGGAAAGATAGAACCTGGATTACGTAAAACCTGGCTCTGGTGCCAAATGATACGAACCTTGGTAGGTCCGAACGACTCACGCACGCGGAAGACTCAAGATACCGATGGAAATCCCAAAACCTCCTAAATCGAACACAAAAGTGTTGTCTAGGCAACTCGGGGACGATGATTGACACACAATCGAGGGTGATGAACTCGAATGATTCACCGGATAAAGAATTCGACTTGCACACAAGAAGAATTCGAAAATTCTCATAAAAGAGAGAGAGTAAAAACTCAAGAAAATATATTAATGAATAATCTGATCCCATTTTCGTCCATGATATATGAGCCATATTTATAGGCTTCATAGAGTCCTAATTCCACAAGGAAACTAGTTAAAAACCTATCCTATAATATACCAAACCAAAACCTAGTCTAAAAAGGAATAAAATCACTAAAATAATGCTTAAAATAACTCTATCAACTAAAAAACCAAATTAAAACGAAAATTAATAAAATATTAATAAAAACTCAACTAAATAAACTACTAAATAATTTCTTCAATCTTCATCCCATATCATCTTTAATTCTGGGCCTCCGAGCTTCGAACCATGACTTACGGGCTCCATCATAACTAATGTTAATTATGTGTGTTATAGGACGAGACCATTCATCGTGTTGATGAGGAAAGATGCCGTTCCCCAATGAAGTTGAAGAACATGATGTCCCACCTTCTAGGGTTGAAGATATGTATCAAAGGTTGATGGATGCAAAGGGAAATTAATATGGTTGGAAAGGGAGTTCTCTCACAAATGTATGTGGAGCAATGTGGAAAACATCGTGGTGGCTCGCCTTCTGCACAGTTTCATTTGCAGCACGAGGGTCGCATAGCCAAGTTGGAGACAAGGTTGAAAGCTCAAGAGCAAGAGATGGAAGAGAGGTTGAAAGCTTAAGAGCAAGAGATGGAGGTACGATTCAAAAAACAAGAGGAAGAGCGTGTTGAGAAAGAGACCGACTTAAAAAAAAACACAGCTCTTAGCCTCTCACAAGACTTTGGAGAGCATGGGGAAGTATTTCTCGGAGTCTCAAGGTCATGAAAACTTCGATTTTTCCTTGCCACCACCACTTTTTTAGGTTTTACTAGACTTTGAAATGTTAAAGACTTAAATTGATTAGGCACAAGTAAATTCAAACACTTTGTTGTACTTTAAATCACAATGGATCTTTGTTATTTGCATTACATTGTTCTCTTAAGTCGATTACAAATCTATTCGTTAAATAGTGGTAAAATAGATTGAAATTAGGTAATGCCCAAATTTACGTTAAATAACGATCGAAATTAACAACTGAAAATAGCGGCAGTTAAATGTAGGTTTAACTACTTTTAATTATCGAAAATTTGGTAGTTAAAAATAACGACTGAACTTTCAATCGTTAGTCTTTAATTCATAGATTCAAGACAACAACTGAATTTTCGGTCGTTAAAAATATATTACCGAAATTTCAGTATTCAAATTCAATAATTATTAACGACCGAAATTTGAGTCGTTAGTTTGAAAGTTGACTTCGTTGATTGGCTACCATTTAACGACCGAACTTCGGTAGTTGATTTCAGTAGTTAAATCTAAAGATTGGAATTTCGGTCGTTATATATTCAATGACAAGCGTTCTAGCTATAGGCAATTTCGGTCGTTATCTCATTTAACAACCGAATACATGTGTTATTGTGTTTAACGACCGAAATTTTTGTCGTTAAAATGCGCATTTATTGTAGGGTTGAATTTAAATAAAAGATCTTATCGATAAAGTTATTTTGATATACAATTCATATAAATCGAATAACAAATATAAAAATTAATTTGATATACAATTCATATAAATCAAATTAGTACTCGCCCACGCGCGATACGCGACACCGTGAGTTACGAATATTTAATAAGAGCAGCGAAACGGAACGTAAACATAACACACTAAGAGCAGACAAATATAATGTTAGTGCACTACAACAACACAATATATATGTTATACATTTCGGAACACTTCATTATATACACTAGCAAACATGACGTGCGTTGCACGTATAATCTCTTTTTAAATCTAAATTACAATAATAGTCAAGTAAAATATTTTACATGATTTATACTGTAAAAGTTGACTTAAATTTCTCATTATTAACTTGGTTTTATAAAAATATCCACATTTCATAAAAACAAAAAATAAAAACTTTTTCCATTTTTAAAGTACCTTTTACTTTTGTTTAAAATACACTTTATTTTTCTATTTTATTTTCATTTCCACTTTACTCTTAATCATATCTACATATCTATTCAAATGATGACACTGAAATCGTAACAAATATTGAAAATGTCTTAACACTATTTATATCCTCTGTCCCCAAATTATAAAAATGCTTAAGTTTTTTCTTCAGGTGTATGTCATAAACATGAACTTTACTTTTTTTTTTTTGATGTTAACACTGCTTGATAATTTTATTTATTATCAATCAAAGTCATAATTAATCAACATAAATTTAGATGTACCCACCTCTTACAAGTTATTAACCCAGACAATACAGTTTAAAAGGCGAGTAGGGAACTTCACAAATTTTCCACTCCATAAAATTAAAGTTAAGCTACATGATGTACATATCATTTGTTCTTAAATCACTTATTAAAAATATTATTGCCAATTACATAATCGATAGAGTATATACAAATCGTCACTTATATTTATATTGGGATCATCATGCATACATTTGTTCTTCAGTGTGCATATACATATGATTCATTTATATTAGCATGCTCCTTTTGAATGTTGCTACAATAAATAGTTGTGTAAACAATTCATTATAGCTCATCTCCGGACAACATACTTTTTTTTTTTTTTTTTAATCGGGCAAATGTTAGTTGTTAGATTAAATATTAGTACAACAAGCTCCCAATAACTCTAAGAAATTCTCCAAGCCACCTTATATCTCTCATAATTCGCTTCAACAGGGGATCGAACCCGAGTCACTCATTAAAGAGAGGAGTCTGATGGCCAAGTGCACTAAGCCTAAGTCACCTGGTTGACAAAATACTCTATTTGCTTAGAGATTTTTAGAATTCACTTCTTAATCTTCTTATGTATTGTCTTTCACTATTTTTCATAACTACAATATTAAATCCACACAAAGAAATAATGCATTATACGACGGAAAACCTTTAAATTTACTTACATTTAAGGATAATTAATTGATAAAATATATCATAATTAAATAATTATTACAACTGTTATAACTTTTTCCATTGAATATATTACATAGTTGATTTTTAATTGATAAATCTTTTCTTCTTGCCTACTATATATGACTTTAGTTTTATAATAACGTGATGCTAAAATAATGACTTTAAAATTTGCTAATATTTTTTTTAAAGAGTATATCAATAATGTCATTCTTTCTTCATTTGAATATTATTCACACGAATTGATATTCATATGAAAGAAGAAAAAAATTAATTAAAAATAATTATATATACTCCTACATAATAGACTTTTCCATTTCCTATGTTTCTCAATATTATATAAGCAAAACAATAGTAAAATTCTTGTAATATAAAAATTACTTATAACTTGTTATACTCTCAAGTAGTATGAATTTAAAAACAAGATTATATATAACTACATGGATGAAATATTAATTTCGTTAAAACGAACACGAATCTAATTTCTAAAATATTTATTCTATGTAATGATCAAATTAATTTATGGTTGTAGATTTATTTTTCTTTTTGAACATTGTTTGAAACATCGTGTAAATTTATTAGAAGACAAAAATCTATATATTTATTTTACTAAAGTTACACCTATATTGTATAAGGAAAACTTTAATCCTAATAAAATATTATAATGTATATTTACAAGTATTGCATGATTTTCCTTAAATTAAAATACTTTAAGGACATTATATGTAATGCATTATTTTGTAACATGAGATTTTTTTTAATGTGTATAGGTAATTACATAGATATATCTTACATGGGGTTGATCCGTGATCTAGATCTCATAACGGTCGGGAACCCAAAAGTCTAATTATGGGTTTGCGTGCACCCATGAGTCTAACCTTCAATTTACGGGATCACAAGGAAATAAAATTAAATTAAAGTTTTAAGTCCAATTTAATGTTCATAATATTAAGAGATTAATAAATATAATAATAATTCATTGAACAAAAAAAAAAAGTCTATAATAGATTGTAACCGAGAGAATATTATATTTGCATATTAAAGTTATTTTAATAATTTTGAAAATAACTCATCTAATTTTAGCATGTATTTTGTAAGCTAAAAAACTTCATCAAATAAGTTGAGCGAGAAAAAACATGATTATGACTTACTGAATTTTAAAGAAGAATTTAAAACTTGCATATACTTTTATTTGACTTTAAAGCCTACCAATATACAAAGTACAAAAAAGTAAAATATCTCTACTTTAAACTATACTCCTTTCGTCTTCTCATTTATACAGAGTCTACTGATTGTTATAGTAGACTAAATTTTATTGAACACTTTATCACTACCAACTAAAACTGAAAAAACTGGTAGCTCAACATTCTAGTAACCATCTAACTTTTGTTTTTGATACTATGCATATAGTAAAATTTTGTCATCCGATTAGCTAGTGAGACTGTTTCAGATCATCAATTCGAAAATTCTGAAAGAAATAATCACAAGGAAATAAAATTAAATTAAAATTTTAACTCCAATTTAATGTTCATAATACTAAGATATTAGTAAATATAATAATAATTCATTGAACGAAAAAAATATATAAATAAAGTAAAATAAAAATTCAAGTACAATCAAATAAGCAGAAGACGCAAAAGTAAAATATATTAAAATTATGGTAGAATTACTTAACTTTTATTTATTTTAGATTTTTCAAATTTTTTTAATTTTAAATCAAATGTCTCCTTCAAGAAAAAAATAAAAAACCTACGTACCAATCTAATGAAACAAAAGTAATTAACTATGACATTAAAAATAAAATAAATAAATTAATCAAATTAATCATCTCATGCATAAGGAAAATATAGAACTATGAATAGATTATTTAATTTAAGTAAACTAAATTTATATATGGCAATTAATATACATAGATTTTTTTTGTAGTTATTTATAACAATAATGCTATTTGGCCATAATGTGGCCGGCCACACAACAATATTTTTTATATTTTTTGTAATTTTAAAAATTGTAAATGATAACAATAATTTATTAATTTCATATTTTAGTTTAAAAATATTTTTCCCCAAACATTACATATTTTTTTCATTTTTTAGGTAAAAAAGGTAAAAAAATACTTTAAAAAAGTAAAAATTATCAAATAATTAAAGGATTAATTTTAAAAAATGCGTAAAAAATACGGAGTATCACTCTTTGAGTATTTTATAATCTAAAAAAGTTTGACATAAATATATAAATTATTTGATATTATAAAAAATAAAACAAGTTAAATTATGGCCGGCCACATTATGGCCGAATAGCATCACTCTATTTATAAACCATCATATTTATAATTACATTATTACCCTTAATTATAAAAAAAATAATAAGGATATTATAGGCAATGCATATTTTGTAAAACAAGACTCTTTTTATATAAGTATAGATAGATTGTCGTCCTGCCTGATGTGTCAACGTGAGTTACTAAAACAAAAAAACTAAACCCTAAAAAAAATAAAATTGAATCCTAAAAAAACAAGACCCTAAAAAAAGAGACTATTTAAGTGAAAACCGTAAATTATAGCTTGTTTATGAAATTTACATATATGAACAATTAGGTTTTTCATGATTTTTTTTAAGTGACTTATAAATATTGTGTCACCCAATCTGTGGTATATTTATTTTATTTCTGTTCTATTTTCGGGCCCATTAAACTTTGACCGATATCTTGTTATTTTAGACCACTAAGTTAAATAAAAATTATAGAAAAGAAAACTGGAATAAATAGGAGAGAATTTAACACGTGACATTGGAAATAAAAGTAAATTATAAATATTTGTTAAAATACAAAATTACAATTGTTTGAAATACAAAATCAAAATATCAAATAACAAAAAATGAGATGAGAAGTTCTTTTTTTTTTTTTTTTTTTTTTTTTGTGATTCAAAGTATAGCAATATTGGTGTCTATTTGTAGATAATTGAAAATCATAATTTATGGTATAATTTTTAATTTTTTAAATAAATATTTATCTACATTATTTTGAAAATAAGATTTATTTCGATGTAATTATTTCCACCAATAAAGATTTGTCAAGTGGCAAGGATGAAAGAGAAGAGGGGAAAGAGAGAAGAGAAGATCAGATGACTTTTTCGTGTTCATACTGTTTTTTACATTTAGACCCCTAAAATTGTAACTTATTGCAAAATTGCCCCCGAAATCAATGCTAAATTGATAACCTCTATCAAAATGGATAGAAGGAAAAGGGGAAAACTCGTTCATTCTTTTTCCTACCAATTAAACTAATTCTTAATTCTATGGGGTTGAATAAAAATTCAATTGACTTTCCCAAAATCAATGCTAAATTGATAACTGCTATTTTTGTAATCTTATTATATATAAATATATAGATTACGGTAATTTGAACTTTCATGATTAAAAGTTAAAACGATTAAATTAGTAGTCGGTAGATTAGAGTAATAAAATAGTTTTATTAACATAACATATTCTTAACTTTTATCCTCTTGAGAATGCGTTGTAATCGGATGAGGCATCTCAACAAATCAAAATTGAGCCACAAAGAAGTAGTATAAGATAGAGGGAAAACTATCACAAAAGTGACTGAAAAATAGATACACCTATGAATTAGTTTACATGTTACTAAAATGGTACAAAACCAATAAATCAAGAAACAGAAAACAAAATCAAATTCGATAATGTAAAACAATCAGAAAATTATTTAAAAAAATTGATCATTGTACTAATTAATCTAAACTTCTAATTTTTAAGTTTTGAGTTCAAAACTTATATTCTAGTCTGCACCTAAGATTTGTTAGATCTATCGAACTAGGACATATAATAATTTTTTTTAGATTCGACCATTTCGGATTTGGATTTAGATCAAACCAATCCCAATCCAAGTTCGGCCTATTGTTATTCCTAAACCAAACCAATCAAGCAACACGAGCAAAAACAAAATCAAATATGATAATGTGCATGTGTTGGCCTAGCAGAAGTTAAGTTTAGAGCTAAAATTCTCAAGTTCGAGTCCTCCGTTGCACATTGAATTTTTTTTTTAAAAAAAGGTTCAAATCCGATAATGCAAAATCATTGAAAAAAATACTATACTGTTATATTAAAATACTTTTAGCAATTGACCATTGGACTAGTTAATCAAAACGACTAATTTTATGGGCTCGATTGCAATTAGTAATTAGTTGTGGACTGAACTGAGGCATCAAATACAATTAATTATTTTCTCAGAATATAAAAGAAAAAGAATACAATTAATTCAACTGAAAATAAGTCCGCCAAAAAACAGATGAAAAACAAAGAAAATTAATTCTTCCATGGAGTCTTCCTTCTTCCATCTCTCCCAGTAGGGAGAAGAGTGAGCTCCGGCGTTGAAACCTACGTTCAATTTCATTTCACCAGTGACGAAGAAAAAATCCACAGAAATTTGAGAAAGTAGAGAGAGATTTTCCTCATTATCTACATGGATTTTCCGGGTCTCTTTCTTCTTGCGTGGTGCGTTTTCCCCTACATTCATTCTTGATTTCTTTCGAGAATGAAGAATTCCCCCTTATTTTCTGTTGATTTTAGCAGTGAGTTAGAGTATGTTGATTTCTTCGAATTGATTAATGTCATCTTTCCTGTTTTGCCCTGATTACACCTACCTACATGCATGTATTTCTGCATGCGCTTACTGTCTCTCTCTCTCTCTCTCTCTGAACAATTTGATGCAGGCATTTATTAGTTCTGGGCTGTCCCCTGTAAGTTCTTCTCTCACTCTTCCATCTTCGTGGGTTTATGCCTATTGAAACAGCTAGTGCAGGAAAAAGGGAAGTGTTCATGTCTTGCTTCGGTTTTCCAAAATCTTGATCGAATTCGGAAGTTATTTGGTTAGTATTTTGTAAGGTGATGAAAGTATTGATGGGTAATTAGGGCTTGCAATTTCTTGCAGGCTTGCTTCAATCTGGGCAGTTCTGACTAACTCGGTAAATCTCATGAAGAAATTGATCATATGCTGGATCCTTTTGCAATTGCTTTCTCTCTTCGAGCATGTTTCGTCGAATTTCATCAGGTGGAACGTCATTGAGTGGTAATTTACTGCCCCTAGAGCTGTTTCTCTCGATGATTCCCTCTTCTTTCGAAAGCTTAGCTTGCATTTTTCTTGGAAGAAGTAGTCTGCTCCTCGTTGCCTAGGGATCCGTAAAACTTGTTCTTGATTATTGCAAACTCGGTTCTGATACTGGTTATGAGCTTCATGTATCATTGAGAAATGAGCATTATCTTGACATAAAGGGACTAGGATTCTTGTTTGATTGCTTCCCTTGAATGCAGTTTGTTTGATAACATATGTTGAACCACAAACACGTAGAAGCACTCAGTTTCGGCTGCTTCGTCTTTGAAGGGAATATGCAAGGCTCTTGAGTTTGAAGATTTAATGCCAGCAGAAGAGTCTAAAGAAAAGAGATTCGCAAACACATTTCCCCTCAAGACAGAACGGAGGCGTGATAATAACTTGATTGCTGATTTTCATGGGATAAAATACCAGTCCAAGCTCGGGAAACAATCCAAAATTGGAGCTAAAGATAGAGGTCCCTCTCCTTCTGCAACAAGTGAAATGAATCATGGCATTGAGGCAGAGAAACTCACTGAAGAAAGTGGATCCGAATCTGAAAAGCTGAGTGGAAGTAAGGTTAGCATCTATCGTCTCTTTTAAAAAATCGTTCACTAGATTCAGTATTTTGGAGAGTGCATTGCAGTTCATCTAGAAAGAATATAGATTTAAGCAAACTATTCTTAAGCACGTAGTGTAGTAACACAGGGATCGTTCTTCATGTGTTACTACTTACCCTGCAATGCATAGTGTAAAATCATCTTGAACAAAAAGAAGCATCTTAAAATTCACGAACATGTAAAATGTAAACGCTATATTTATTAAGAGAATCGGAGACATTTGAGGATCTATTTCTCCCTCTTAGATCAATTTTAGCCTCATTTACTGCTGAGGAAAGAAGGGTTGATGTTTGCTATCTTACACTAGCTGCTAAAGCTTCAACTATCCTTGCCTTTCGTTTTCTGAACATCTTGAATATTCTCCAAAAAAATTCCATAAATTATTTCCTATGGATTTAGACTGGACAGGAAGCGTGCAGCAGTTCTCGTGGAGATAGCCAAGTCGTAAAATCTCAGAAGGTGCGCTACGTCTCTTGCACCCGATCTCAATAGTCAAACTGAACACTGGTTTTTCTTTTTGTATGTCTTTTGTAAATGCAGGGGCAGGGGCAGGGGCAGCATGGGACGTCCGTTAGGTCTGAGTGGGTTCGCAAAGGAGGAGACGCTAACACTGAGGCTGTCAAAGATAAAAGGAGAGGCGATCGGCATGGGAATAGGAAAATGCTGAATGAGGATGATGATCTTCAGAAGCCGAAGCTCGAGAGGTGAAAGACGAGGAAGCTTCCAGCTGTAGAAGAGACAGGACTCTCACCTTCAAAGAGACTGAAGATGTCTAAAACCGAGATGCTAAAGCGCAGGTGCTATTTTGAATGAAGATGTGAGCGTAATATGTATATTTGTGCTTGTTTAATTTGTTGGGGGTGGGGGGTGAATGATGTACATATTACATACTCCCTCCCTCGTCCCAAACAAAACGAACCCCTTGTCTAAAATATAGTGTATAAAAACCTTTTCAGAGAAGGGGTGCATTTCGTCTGTTGTTCAGAGAGTGTATATGTTTGTTTGGGAAATGAGGAGGATTGGTGGTTGATGACTATGATGCTTTGGTTGCTTTTATTAATATTTTGAAAAAATATATTCCATTAGTTTCTAATAGTGTTTTTATGCTTTTTTTTTTTAATTATTTGTCTGGAGTTTGAAATCTTTAAATGAGGGCGGTAGTTTGGTAAAGGGATTGGAAAATTATTATTATTATTATTATTATTATTATTATTATTATTATTATTATTATTATTATTATTATTACTACTCTCTCCGTCTCACTTCACTAGTCCACTTCCAAATTTGGGGACGGGGGGCAGGGGCAGTTTGGGGAGTTCACTCCAAATTTGTCCACCTTTTGTGTTTTATTATGTTTCAAACACATATTAGTATTTACTAAGCTACATAGCTACTATAATTTTTGCCTCATTTAAAAATTGTTAATAGTAAATATAAGAGAAAAAATGTGTATAATTATTTATAAGACTCCAACATACCATTACAACTTGATGAACTACCTCCGGTGAAATATATTTGGCGGTGACATATATTTGTTAATATTTGGCAGTCCTCGATTTTTTTTTTTTTTTTTTTTTTTTTCCAGCTAGAAAAATTGAAGAGACCTGCGAATTGCTTCAAGCTACAGCGACAATGGACCTGCTCACTTGGTGAGCTTGATCGGGAACAAGCAGTACAAATGTTACGCTAGAGACATACCTTTTTTTTTTTTTTTTTTTTTTAAGTTTAGTACTCAGTAATTCACATATGTACTAGGAAATATTTAAAAATCAATAATAGTTTCATAAGTGTTTTCCATCAACCATGCATATGCAGCATTCAAAATTCCATTCACAGAACTGTCGGAACTTCACTCTGCAGGTGAACTGCCAGCCTGACTGTTAGAACGAACATGATCAGCAACCAGGTCTTCAACAGCCAATGGAGGATTACGACGAAAATTTTCAATTTCATTGACCAACTGATGTAGACCAACATCTACTTTTACAGATTCAAATTCAACAATTTTGATCTCAGTTTAATAGCATCTGCCGACTGCTTGCCTTCAAGTTCAAGCGGCTCTTTCAAACGACGAGGATAGAACCCAACATTGCCAGTCTTCGCCTCACCGCCGACAATCCCCGCGCCGCGGGCATACCCCGAACCGCCGGCATTCCCCGCGCCGCCGATCACCGCGGCGTTGCCGATCTTCGGAGCGTGGCTGGAACTCGGAGCGCCGCCGTAACTCGGAGCATACCCGGAACTCGGAATGCCGCCAGAACTCGGAACGTCGCCGGATCACGGAGAGTCGCCGGATGCAGAGATTCTGGCTCCGCTTGAATCTCTTGATTATCACATCTTGTTTTGACCGATTCGATCCGATTCTAGCGGTTCAAAAGCGATTTAACCTGACCTCCGGTTCCATGGTCCAAACCGGATCGGTACTAAGACCGGTTCCCGTTCGAACCGGCCAAATTAAAGTTCTCTTCAAGTAAATTTCACCGGAAGTAGTTCATCAAGTTGTAATGGTACGTTAGAGTCTTACAAATAAATACTCCCTTCGTCCCATTATATTAGTCTCATTTGCCATTTTAGTTTGTCCCACCTATTAGTCCCAGTTCCTAAAATGGCAAAGAATACTTGGCCACAATTCACTCTCTCTCCTCAGGATTAATTACAACCACACATTTTTCACTCACTCTCCACTCACTTGGTTCATGTGCCGAAAGAAATGGGACTAATATAATGGGACGGAGGGAGTAATACGCAATTTTTCTAGTATAATTAGTACTCCCTCCGTCCCACTTCAGTAGTCCTCAATACTATTTTCGTCCGTCCCACTTCACTTGTCCTCTTTCCTTAAAAGGCAAAAATTAACCCTTACTTTTGATGTGGACCCCATACTTTTTCAAATTTAACACTACGCATAAAATCTCGTGCCGAAAAGAAAGAGGACTACTGAAGTGGGACAGAGGGAGTATTAACAATTTTTAAATTATAGAACATGAAGCTCCAGAAAACTGACGTTCTGGTCGCTCCGTACGAGGCTGATGCTCAACTATGCTACCTGTTCAAAATCGATCAAATACAAGCTGTGATAACCGAGGACACATGAAGCTCCGGAAAATTGACTTTACGATCGCTCCGTACGAGGCGGATGCTCAACTATGCTACTTGTTCAAAATCGATCAAATACAAGCTGTGATAACCGAGGACTCGGACATGTTCGCGTTCATGTGCTCCAAGGTAAATCTACAAATTGTTGTGTTTCAATTTCTAATTTATACTAGAATGGGTATCTATAGACAATTTGTTTATATGGGTATTTTGTGATCATGTGATCTATAGGGAGGTAATCAATAAGGCTGGTGTTTCAAAATGTGAAGGTATTTTTATAATAAGAGTTGTATTTCTGGGGGTGAAGCACACCCATCTTTTAACAAGTTCGACATATTTTAGCTTTTTTAATTTCGCCCAAAAATTAGTAAGAGTGTCCTTTTTTTCTGCTGCATTTTTTCCCCTGCTGCATTGCTTTTACAGTGTCCTTTTTCCCCATTCCGGTGTCTCTCCATGAGGAACAATATTTCTAAAAATCAAATACTCTCCCATTTGCTTCCTCTTCAACACATATTTTTTACTAGAATGAAAGATCAACACTATTCATTTGCTTCATCTTCAACACTTAATTTTTAGTAGAATGAAAGATCATCATCCCCTTAATCCTTAAAGCGGTTGCAGTTTGGAGAGCGTCATTTCCGTTAAAGGTGAACTCATTTTTTAAGTAGTTTTTTTTTTTTTTTTTTTTCAATAACAATTTTTTAGGTTGTAATGAGTTATTTATTGGAGAATTAATTTCTTTATCAATTCTTTACGAATGTCTCAGGGTTCATAGAATTGTGAAGCCACACGTAAAGCCAGTGGCGGAGCCTGGACTTTCGATTTGGGGGTGCAAAATTTTTTAACGTTTACGAATTATATAAGAAAAAAAAGTCATTTATATTCCCTCCGTCCCACCTCATTAGTCAAGTTTGTTATTTTGGAATGTCCTACTTCAATAGTCTTGTCTCCTAAAATAAAAATAATTAATTAACCTTTATTTTTCGATGTGGATCTCTTACTTTTCACTTTTATCACTTATGCATACGATCTTGTGCCGAAAAAAAACAAGACTAGCGAAATGGAACGGATAGAGTATTAAAATCCATTTCAAAATACACTACAACATATGTATATCATATATTTATATATATAAATCATATATTTATATGTATTTTTAATATATATACATATATATAGTTAATTTATTATTATTATTTTTTTTTGGGGTGCAGTTGCACCCCCATGCACCATGGAAGTTCCGCCCCTGCGTAAAGCTTATAGACCTTTCAAAATGTGAGAAGCTTCAGGGAAAAAGAGTTGGTATCGATGCACATTCTTGGTTATATAAATGCCAGTAGCACATGAACACTGACAAGACGCTTATGTATTTTCTTCAATATTGATGCCACAACAATTTGTGAAAAATATGAATGCAGGTGTTATAGTGAATGCAGGTGTTAAAATGGTTCATGGTTTAACCGATTTAGCCGGTTTAACCAACCGGTTTAAAACACTGATTCATATGTAACGTATGATATTTCTGGGAAATGTGAATGCAGTTATTGGAATCTTGAGGGAGTACGTTATCGGAATGTCGTGTTTCATGTCTGAATTAGGTGGATTCGGACAGTTATCATCTCATATTTTCATTATTTTGTAAGTTGAATGATTCAACACTTTTTTTTGGTCCGGTTTTTAAAACTCCGATTCATATGTAATGTTATAATATTTGTGGGAAATGTGAATTCATGTGTTAGAATCTTGAAGAAGTAGTTGTCGGATTGTCGTGTTTCATGTCTGAATTAGGTGGATTCGAAATCATCTCATATTTTCTTATTTTGTGAGTTGAATGATTCAACACTTGTTTTTTTTTTTGGTCCAATTTTTAAAACACCGGTTCATGTTCAACGTTTTAATATTCGTGGGAAATGTGAATGCAAGTGTTGGGGTCTTGTAGGAGTAAGTTGTCGGATTGTTGTGTTTCATGTCTGAATTAGGTGGATTCGGACAAGTATCATCTCATATTTACCTTATTGTGTGAGTTGAATGATTCAACCCTACACTTGTTTTTTTTATCCAGTTTTAGTGTTGGAATCTTGAAGGAGTAGGTTGTCGGATTGTCGTGTTTCATGTCTGAATTAGGTGGATTCAGACAAGTATCATCTCATATTTTCCTTATTTTGTGAGTTGAACGATTCAACACTTTCTTTCTTTCTTTCTTTCTTTTTTTTTTTTTTTTTTTTTTTTTTTTTTTTTTTTTTTTTCCCTGAAAATGAAATTTGATGCAAGAGGGTTAAAATCGTGAAAGCAGACTTAGTGTGGAAGCATTGACTATAGCTTGTTATACTGTTGCAACCGTTGTTTTATTACAGGCCGGTCAACTCAGCATTTGTTTCTCAATAACGACTTGTTCCAGTCGTTTGAAAGAATTTTGTCGGTCTTTTTTCGATTTACTCTCTCCGACTACAATTTTTGTGCTTCAATTTTTTATGCCACAAGTTTTAATTTTCGTGTGGTGATTGGATGTTGAAGTGATTTTTGGGTCCACTTAATGTGGGTGATATAAAAGTGAAGTGATTATTTAAATACTCTCTACGTCTCAACTATCTTGTCCCACTTTATTATTATAATAGACTCGGTTGAATAAAAAGTGGAACCAAATAGTTGAGTCGGGGGAGCATATTTTAGTTGATTTTTAAGGCGTGAATTGAATAATAAATATGAAGTTCACGTCTATATATGGACGAAACACAAAGATGGTGGACGACTAAAAATGAAATTAAAAGCACAAAGATCATGTAGCGGGGTCATTTCTCACTTATTAAATTCTACTAAATGGAGATTGATTCTTTATGTCCATGAGCATACAATCGAGGAGCCTTATTACATTAGTCTCGGTAATACTGGGCTACAGTCTTCTCAAAGTTGCCCTCTAACGAATATTCGGATAAAACTCGGTATGTAATGTACTAATCTCTAACTATGCACATAGTTTACGATATGATGATATGGCAAGGGTCTTAAAAATAAGGGAAAATACACAAATCTAGCCCAATAAATTCGTCTAGTGACAGGTTTAGCCCGAACTTTATATTTGTGACAATTTTAGCCTAATAAATTAAAAATATGACAATTTCAGTATTTAATGATTTTCGGCGTCGGAAAAATCGATGTGGCATTCAGAGTCTATATGAGCTTGTCATATTAGATAACACGTCATTATATTTTCATTACCATCTCAAAAATGTAATAATAATAAATTTTCTATTTTAAAAATATATAATTTCTAAACTAAACGGGGAGCACACTTCTTCTTTTTCATGTTTTTCAGATTTATATAAAAAATATGAGAGTGGTAATGCCCAAAAGTTTGTTAATGAAAACTACAATGTTTCTCTAACTTCAAACTTCTACAATTTGTTATGAAAATATCTAAATTCAACATTAAGGTATTTTCTAAGAATATTTTTATTTTGAAAACTTTACGGTTAGATTTCTCATAATGGTGTTTGATTAATCGACAATAATTGGGTTTTAAAAAAAATGAAGATGCTTTGACAAAAAAAATAAGAGAAATATTATGGTTTGCAAGTTTTCGAATAAATCTAGAATATGAATACCATTTATTTTAATTTTTTTTGTTTAAAATATTCATCTAAAATTTATTTTTAGTTGTTAAGATGAAAATCGATGATGACATGTTGTCAAAAGTGCATGATCAAATAGCCTCCGGATGCCGTGCAAGTTTTTAGGCGTCGAAAACTATAAGTAGGCTAAAATTGTCACAAATTCAATTTGTTAGGCTAAAATTGTCACAAATGTAAAGTTCGGGCTAAACCTGTCACTAGATGAATTTATTGGGCTAGATTTGTGTATTTTCCCAAAAAATAATGTCATATTCTCAAATTCCAGTGTCACACGATTTTTCTAACCTCGCTTGATTTTTTCAAGTTGTTGAAATTGACCACGATTGGATACTTATAATGGAATTCATACTCTATTTTATAGTATCATAATGATTCTCATAACTATTTTTTTTTTGGCATGACATTTAAACGATAACTCAGTCAGGCAACTTTAGTCTAACCAAAAGGTCGGGAGTTCAAGTTGTAATATTTTGAGCCATGTTTTATTTCCGTTATGTTTTTTTAATCGGACTGTTTCACATGAACTATCACGTTTCCTAAAATGAAAAAAAAAAAAAATAACCCTTATATTTTAATGTGAATTTTTTCACTTTTTACTTTTAGCACTACACATAAAATCTCATAACAAAACAATAGATTTGAGACAGAGTGCGTAGTTGATAAGTAAGCTAAAATGAGGTGAAATGATAGTGTGGTTTTTCAGCTTTACTTTTTGACAATTAGAAGTAGTGAAACTAATGTTTGTTTTTCAGTCAATGAAACACAATTTAGTGGTTAGACACTTCGTCTACTAACCAAGAGGTTAGGAGCTTAAGACACGGTGTGTGAACTGTATTTGCCTGATCAAACAAGAAGATGTTCGTTTTACTCCATCTATATTAATTATTAGATATGGAGTCAATCTGAATGCGTTTTTAAACATGTCATTTTAAACAAGACAAGGGATAACAATTTAATGTTGAAAAGTTGTTAAATAGTTCGCGACATGATTCACAAATTCACATCAGTTTGCAAATCTCTCAGCGTTTTTTTTTTTTTTTTAAATAAAAATAAATATGTACTAATATTTTCCGTAAAATATCGCATCTGTATATTCTCCGATTAATTTTTATTCCCTTTCATATAAAACCAGGAAAATACAATTCCATCATTTAGAGAGAGAGAGAGAGAGTGACGGCAATTTGTGAAATAAGTATGAGATGTATAGGAATCAAGATTTTTGGGAAGTTGGCATTGCAAGAGAAACTCCACCAGGTAAATCCTTCCACTGCTGAGTCACTGTCTTTATCTGTGTGTAAAACTGAACTCCAGCCTTACCTGATGATTATCACACCAAAATCAGCCACTTTTACTCATACAAACTTTTTTTCCCCTATAGCACCCGTAAAATCTTGAAACAAAATAGGCTTTTACCATAGAAATTTAGGTCCCCAGCAAACGAAGCCTTGGAGCCGGTAAACGAGAAGAAGGGCAACGGAACAGGAATGGGTACATTTATACCCACCTGAAATATGAAAGCTCGCATTTACAAAATTTGAAGCTGGTGCGTTTATTTTATTCTGCTTAAGACACTAGACATGTAGATTTTTGAAAGGCGAGCTCGTACCTGGCCTGCCTCTATCTCAGTTTGAAACTTTCTTGCAGCTGGTCCGGATGATGTAAAGATGGCTGCACCATTTCCGTATCTGCAGAAAGAAGGATAAACATCATTACTGCATTGTAGTTCCTTAAATAAGAAAAGATGATTGAAGAAAAAGAACAGATGATTGAAGAAAAAGAACAGAGAGGTAAAATTGATGCTGTTAATTGATAAGGAGAGAGGATGTACTGGTTTCTATTGACAATGTCTATGGCGTCGTCCAAAGTGTCAGCCTGAAAGGAGGAAGAAGATTATATCAATGAACGAAAGAAGCCATACAGTGGAATAGTGTTAAAGGTGTTAACATACCTGCATGCAAATAAGGACTGGACCAAAGATCTCCTCCTGGAAACCACAATGAGGGATTAAAATGTATTTATGCAAAAGTTTCGAGAACACCTTCCGTGATCAGTGGGAAAGATGGCAAAGAATTATACCTTATAACATTCCATGTCAGCTGTGACATCAGCTAAAATGGTTGGGCCAACAAAGTTGCCTTGTTCATATCCTGGAACCTATAGGTCATCAAAGGGAATGTAAGCTATTGGTTTTTTCAACTAAACTGGATAGTGTAATGCGATACTGTACGGGCATAAAAGTTGAACAGCATTAGATCGATTTAAAGATTTCAATATCTTTTTGTTCCCGAAATAGGAATTAAGTTCATATTCCAGCACCAATGATAGAGCCCCAATACCAATTTCATTACTTTCACTAAGAATTAAGTTCATATTTCAACCCTGCAATATACTTCATAGGTTTCAATGGAAAAGACCACTGCAACTAAGTAAGTCCAGACAACTAAGTATTTCATGAACATATCCGCCTGAACCTTTTAAAATGAGATTCAGGGCATTTGGTGATTTAGAACAAAATATGAATAACGAATTACCTTGATGCTTCTTCCATCAAGCAACAATCTTGCTCCACTTTCAACTCCACTCTGAACTAATCTGCACACTCTTTCCTTTGCCTGATAAGAAAAGGCAATTGTTAAAAAAAATAAAGCAAGAGAAAATTCAAATAATCATAATAATAGACAAAGCTTCCGAGCAATGTCAGCTAATAAATGATTTGAGGAATTGTAGACAAACATCTCCATCGCCCCATTATGAAGACCGGTACCTGCTTACTGATGACTGGACCAAGGTCTGCTTCTGGGTCTGTTCCTGCACTTACTTTAAGGGCTTTGGCACGCTCCACTATCTTTTCTTCCCTACAAAGATTTTAAAGATTAACACACATGTGAAACGTCTCATACTAATAAGACCGGAGAAAGGGGTGTACGTTTCAAATATAACATTTTCCTGGATATAAGGAGAATAAAAGTTAGCTAGATGACACAATAAACCCAAGAAGCACCGTATCATCATCATTCATCAACATTATACAAAACTATTTGAACAAAAGCTAGTTAACCTTAACAAAGTACTATGTTGTTATTAAGAGGGTGAAAGGAATAATATGGTTTAAGAGGGATGGGAATACCAGAATTTTGAGTCTCCAACAAACACAACAGTGCTAAGTGCCATACATCTTTGTCCAGCAGCACCAAAACCAGCAGCAATCAAAGCATTTAACGTGGCATCCACGTTGGCATCAGGCATCACGATTCCATGGTTCTTGGCTCCCATATTGGACTATAGGAATTTGCCAGGGTGCACTTGCTTAAAAATCATTCGATATGACACATTGCCAAAGAAAGTGGAAAGTAATCATGATGCTTTAAGAGTAGATCAACTCGCAGACCTGAACACGTTTACCGCTAGCTGAAGCCCTTGAATAGATATGCATGCCAGCCTTAAAAATGAGAATACATGTTAGCCCCTCGTTACATAATTAACATATAACAAAGGTTATCTGAGATTCATCAGCTGTGTTTAACAAGAGCAGCAAGATCAAGATATGTAATCAATTTCAGGTAAAATGCTTTTTAATTTTGTTCCTCCATTAGCCATTTCCAAAAGAGATTACACAGTAACACACTTTGCTTACTGAATATCAATATCAATATCAAGAGAGTTTTGAGTTCTACATTCAACAAGCTGGGAAGCAAAACATTATTGTACCCTTGTACATTAATGCAAGTGCGCAAGTGTCTGACCATAAGTTTGTACATTTGTGCGTGCGCGTGTGTGTGTGTGTGCGCGCGTGAGAGAGAGAGAGAGAGAGAGAGAGAGAGAGAGAGAGAGAGAGAGAGAGAGAGAGAGAGAGAGAGAGAGAAAGAGAGGTTGATAAATAACAGAATAAGGTGGTGAAAGTTTGCGGTATCAATAAGCAGTTAAGCACACAGGACATGCATATTTCATTGTCAGGTTGTTGGACAGTATAAACTAAACTAAAGAGTAGGGTTGCTGCTAAACAAAAACGAAATATTGAAGTCACGTGTTAATTTCCACTTACAATTTATAAATTTTATTTCATTTGTAAGAATGCATTATGAGGACAGGGAAGCTCTACTAAACACTGAATATGAAACAGAAGAAATAGTCAGTATAGAGGAGATTACTAACAGTGTTTGAACCAACAAATGATACAGCTCTAATATCCTCATCGTCACAAATTGCATTAACAGTGTCCTGAAAAAAAGAGCAACAAAGTTTGTTAGAACAAAGGAAGTGGAAGTTCCTCCGTTAACCTTACATTGTTTTCTGATTTGAAAAGATTGCTTATGGCATGCAAGAGAAATACTTCAGAAGATTGAATTGTGCACACATACATTGGTGCCATGGATAATGTTCAGAACACCATCAGGCAAACCAGCTTCCATTGCTAACTCTGCAAGAATCATTGAAGCCCCTAAAGAGGGAAAAAAAATATAAAGATGAGAAGTACTGAAGTACAGAAAAGATAATCCATAGCAAGTGAATAACGACGCATGCATCAACACAATGCAATAATTGTTCCTAAGAATGACGGAAGCCACATCTATCTTCAGTGATCTCATATGCTTAGAAAAGGTTAACAGACATTAAAACAAGATGATCAAACTTAAACAATTATTGACTTACATGCTCATGATTCATTGGAAAAAAAGAGTTCATAACAAAATATTAAACACAAAGATTGAAATGTGAGCATTGATGCAAAATTGCACATCTTAACAGATGACCCAAACAGAGATGTCAAGTCAATCAGCCTCTGTTATGTTTGTTAGATATCACACCTATTTTTTCCGGATGTTATTTTGCTCAAAAAGGAAACGTTAAGGGGGGCATATGTTTTTTTGCACAAATTTTGAGGGGGCTTTCACAAGTTAGCTTTTTAATAAATGAGTTGGTCATGATTCACATGCATGAGAGATACCATTAGTTATCATTTTCCTACGTACTTCAGGCCACATTGAGCTTTCATACATCCCAATATTAACATGCTACACTAGAATGAAAGCTATGAGCTCATGTCTGAGAGCTCCAGTATGATCTCTGCCCCTTATGAGATAAGGTTGGTTGCATAAGATACTTCGACAAGCATATATGAGCTAGTCATGGCCCTCATGGATAACATAGCCTAAGACACTAATTTCTTCCAGGTTTCTTATGCAACAAAATTAAGATGCTTTCTGAGGTTTTTCATGCACCGAAAACTATGGATATGATATTACTAGAACACTTCGCGCAAAATGTCACCTGGATCCTTCTCAGATGGCTTTAGAATGAAGGTGTTACCACATGTGACTGCAACAGGAAACATCTGGCACATAAAATTTGAAAGAAATTACTTCTTATGGACAATCTTTCGTGTTTGCACTTCTATGTCAAAACATTTTGAATTTTTCTGAAGCTAATCAAATGCATGTCTGAAATAAAGAACCAAAATGCTTTCAAATATCAAATCATCTTGATAATATTAAAGAAAGGTAGACATATACCCATAAAGGAATCATAGCAGGGAAGTTGAACGGGCAAATTCCAGCACAAACACCAAGAGGTTCTCTTACGCTATAGGTATCGATTCCATTTGACACATTGGATACATACTCTCCCATCTGTAGAGTTGCCATGCCACATGCATGTTCTACCACCTCTTCAAGGAAAAGGTTAACCATAGCAAGGACTCAGCACCAAGCAATACATTGCCAATCTAAAATATAAGGAACACGGGGAGTACAAACCTAGCCCTCGGAACACATCTCCTTGAGCATCCTTTAATGTCTTTCCTTGTTCTGTCGTAATGTTCAAGGCCAGCTTATCCTACATTATGAATCAATTTATCTTTGTCAGTGCCAACTGTCAACTGTACATAACAAAAGAAAATAGTTTATACGACAACCAACCATGTTTTTACGAATAAGTTCTTGGAGCTTAAACATAACGCGCTGCCTTGTTGTAATAGGTGAGTTTCGCCAAGATGGAAATGCCTCTTTTGCAGCAGATACAGCAGATTTGAACTCATCTTTTGTTGTCAGTGGCACTTGTGAAACAACCTCTTGTGTTGCCTACTCCCAGAAAATCAAGTAAAAATGAAGTCAATACAAAATGTTCAAAGTGCTGTTAGCAACTCAAACAAGGAAATGCTTACGTACTGGATTTATGACATCAATGGAGCCAGATGAATGTGAATCTACGAAGCGACCTCCAATGAGATTCGGAACCCTCTGCACAAATATGATTACTCAGGCATATGAGCAACGAAAAGTACAACAAGAACTGAAGCCTGTCATAATTGATTGCTAATATCCTCTGAAAGCTATAACCATCGAGAGAGGAGAGGAGATGTTAAAGCTTACCCATGCATACCCTATTACAGTCAATAGTTAGTGCCCCTCAGCTAAGTGTTCAACACCATATGTTCAGCCTCAGCAAGGGGGCTGCAAGTTCTTTCTACATTTTTTATTTTTTATTTTTTGCTTGAAAAACTGTGGATTTGGAATTATAAGCAAATTCAACAATCTCTTTTATCCTAATTTCTCTTCAGTACACTAGTTTTTTTCTTCAGGTGGCCAATTGTCATGAATTCAAACCACACTAACGTTTCTAGGTACCACAGTTGGCCTCTCCAGCTGTGATTTCTGAACAGGAAGCAGAGTTTACTTGGAGCATAACTACAGCCTACAGGTGCCAATTTCTCTTCAACACACACATACACACAAAAGCACGTGAAATATGATTCAAAAACCTGCACTCTAAACTTCAAACTTGGCTTACTCTAATCCGACTTCTATCAGGCCGAAAACGAATCAGAGAAGCAACGATCACCAGTAAAAATTGAAAAAATAGTTACAAAAAATACAGAAAAAAAACTCACGAGCGAGTCGCCATGCCTCCAAGACGGCTCAGCAACAGTGGAGAAACGAGAATTCGCAGCCCCAAATATCGCGGGACTCAACCTCCTCGCATTTCTCACTGCATAAAACAATTTTCAGCAACACAGATTCTAAATAAAGCATAAACAATGCAAAAAAATCAGAGGAAACCATTGAATTTTCAATTCGAGGTTCAAAAATGCAACTCAATCAAGTCATCATCCTAACAGTCGATTACCGTAAGCACATAGAAAACCGAAAACCATTCACACACCAACCGCCGCACAAAAACCATTCGTTAATTCGTCAAAGTAGAGAGAACTAGTTACCTCGTTGGATCGAAAGCTTCAACATCGTTAGTTTTTGCTGAAGGAAGTGAAAATGCAGTGCGCCACTCTCTCTCTCTCTCTCTCTCTCTCTCTCTCTCTAAGTAGTATGTTTATGTTCCTGTTTTAATTTTGTAGCGTTGAAATTATATTCAAAATAATGCCGTGGTGAGTTGGATTTCTGGCGTTTAATGTGTTTTGTATATCATATCATGATTCATGAAAGCAGAATCTCTATCCATTTTGATTTTCCTTTATAGATCGGTAGGTAGGTATTTCTATTTATTTATTTCCTTTGTTAATACTCCCTTCGTTTCAAATAAATTGACTTATTTCATTTTAGCACAAAAATTTAAATATATGTTGTGAAAATCACCCTATAAATTCCACTCGTTTTCTCATATTTTTTATTATTTCCCCTTCATTTGCACTGCAATGGAGAGAAAATATTATGTCTTCAAATTTGGTGTTGTAAATATTGTCTCCAATTTAAGGAGTAAAATTCCCCTAATTGATAAAAGGTGAGAAAGGGGGTGGAATTTGTAGGGCAATTTTATCTTTTTCTTTCATTTTCTTTTGCATCAAAGAGAACGCAACCATAATGTTAAAAGTGAAAAGTGATGAGTCCATATTGAAATGGATTAGTAATTTTCATTTTAGTGAACAAGCCAATTGAGTGGGACGTCCCAATTAAAAAAAGAAGTCAAATGAAATAAGACGGAATGAGTAAAAAGTATAGATAATACTCCCTCCGTTTCTTTTTACTCGAGCGACTTTTTATATTCGGTTGTCTCATTCATTTTGAGCTCTTTTCAAATATAGTACTCCTTCCGTCTCTTTCGTCTTGGCCACAATCGTTTGGGCAAACATTTTAAGGAGTGGTGAATTAAGAAGGGTTTGTGATATTCATCATTAACTAATTATCTTTAATTTGTTGTTTCCAAGAAAGGAGAACTAAAAATAGTATTTATTCTTAACAATTTAAAATTGTTAAACTAAAAAAGTGAAAGTGAAATGTTGGATTCAAAAAGAAAACTGACCCTATCGACTGGGACATCTCAATTTAAATTTTAAAAACATGACCAAGTCGAAAGGGATGGAAACGCTAACAAAATAAATGGGTAACAAGCTACATTTACACCTCTTATCACTTTCCCACTTGATAGAATTCAGAAATAAAGTGACAGAGGAGTATGTGACCATCTCCCATAGCTATCACCTTCCAACTCTCACATGAGCCTAAACCCACATTTCAAGAAAAGAGAGAGAGAGAGAGACAGTGAGTGGAAAACTAAAACTGTAGAGTCCCGGGATCCATCCAACTGCGGGATCGAAGAGATCCCGTCGTGGGTAGTGAGCATTATTTACGGTTCATTGCTTATGGTTTGACTGAATCAGGTGACTTAATGCACTTGACTATTGAGTTTTTCTCTTTGATAAGTGATTCGGGCTCGATATCTTCTGAGCAGAGATATAAGGTGACTTGGTGTTTGGGAGCTTGGTACTTATGGTTTGGCTGTTTATCATGATTTTTATATGCTTTTGCATTGATCAATAATAAAAATGCGTTTAATAACATAATTATATTAAAAAATTATATAAAAATCCAATCCTCGATTCGAGCATTTTTTTCATTTCTTTGAAATTCAAGAACAAATCGAGTTTTAATTTTATACGTATAATTTGTCCATGTAATGTGATGCCATTAATCATTTCTTAGATATTAAAATAATGATTGAAAAAACCATTAAAAAATCATAAACAAAATGTAAAAAGGGATATAGATGATGAAACATATTATTCTCTTATTAATATTTGTGATTTTATCGACCATTTTCAAATTTTTTTTAATCCTTTTACTTATTTAAATTCACTAGTATATATTGGTAGTTTTTCAACTTCTTGTGATTTCGCAAATTATAACCAGAAAAATATATCTAATTCGAAATAAATAATCAAACTGTATACAATCAATAATTTATTTATTGTCCTTTCAAAAATAATAATAATAATTTATTTATTGTTTAAAAACAATATTAATCAGTACTCCCTCCATCTCATTCTACTCGAATCCAATATATTAGAACCGAGTATTCATTCCGTCGTTTTAAATAATTGTCCTGTTTTTTTTACTCAAGCCGTATTACATCATTACATGAATTGTATTATTTTCCATAATGAAAAATTTTAACCTTCACATTATACTTAAATATCGATCGAAATAAAATACTAAGATAAATTGAATTGGGACGAAGGGAGTGTTTATTACAAAATAAAAAATAATGTTGGGAATATGTTATCTGATAATGATCCACGCTGGAAACGAGTCACATCACATGACTCGATAGCGTTTCAGGAAATTACAATACTCCCTCTGTCTTTAAATAAGTGTCCCGAGCCGCCAATTTGAAAAAATAAGGAGAATGCTAAAATGACACTTATGCCCTTAAAATCCTTGATTATTTATTTATTTATTTTTGTCTTTCTCCCACTTTTAGATTTCCAAGAAGGGTAGTTTTGGTACTTTTGTATAATTTTTGCTTGGAAAAATGTGCTAGGACACTTATTTAGGGACAAAATTTTTGGCGGCTCGGGACACTTATATAAAGACGGAGGGAGTAATATCAAATAATCAACATTAGTACTCCATTTATTAATAACTAGTTTACAACCCGTCGAAAATCGACAGGTGCTAATTATTTTTAACATTTAGATATTTCATAAATAAAATTTATTTTAAAATATTTTAGACTATGATTCTCGATTTTTATGTACTTACAAACAATTAAAGAATTTAAGAATAATAAATATGAAGAACCAATGTAATGCCGATTCATATTATATTTAAACCTTCGACGTTTAAAGACTTATAAATCAATTTGGTGCCGAAAACGACAAAGCCAAGTTCCTCGTGAAATATAAAAAAAATATTTAAAAGTAATACAAAAATACTAAAAGTAAATGAAACAATATGAAAATTATATAACAAAATTGGACCATAATAATATGATCGGCTCCTCTTCTCTTCTACAAAGCTATTGAAGTTTGAGCGTAGTCTTCCTCCTGCAACTTGTGACCTTTTTTCCTAATGATTCTCGATATTGCGACGTAAAACTGTCCATGGCTGAAGATCGGTTTTGGTAGAGGTATAATCCTACGTTAGAGAGGGATTGTCCTTGACTCTTATTTATTGTCATAGCAAAACAAACAAACAGTGGAAAATGTCTCTTTTAATTTGCAATCTAACCGATAACTTAATTAGATATGATGCAATCATCGTCATTTTTGCAATTGGAAACTTCTTGCCATCATTTTTTTCTGAAAGCCGATTCGAAACAAAATGACAGTTATATCAAAATAAGTCAAGCCGCTCGTTGTTTATTTTAATAAACTTAAAATGTCAAAGGGAGTCTCACGTAGCCCGTTGTTTATTGAAGTATGTTTATTGAAATAAAAACAAAACATCAATATAAAGTCTCCCGTTACTCTTGTTTATAAGAAAATAGGTTTAAAAGGAAATATTTTTATGATAGGTGCATTTGTATCTCATCGAAATTCGATATGAATCACTTTATAACGTTATTTTTGAGTAAAATATAAATGAAAATTATTAAAATAATTCAAGTTGTCCGTTGTTTTTCCTAATAAAATAATAATGTCGAAGAGACATAGAAAAATATTTAAATAAGGTGTCATTATTTCGAGCAAGTTAATTGTAATAATAAAAAGTAATAACTCAAGCCATCCGTTGTTTGATTTTATAAAAAGAAAACGTCAAAGAAGTTAATAAATAAAATATGTCACAAAGAGTCTCACATAGTTTTAAATCAATTTTAACGTCAATATTCAATATGAATCACTTTATATTGCTACTTTTAGGTAGCCCGTTATTGTACTAAAAATAAAATGTCGTCACATCAAAATAAGTTAAGCCGCCCGTTGCTTATTTTAATTATTAAAAAAAAAAAAAAAGTCATAGAGAGTCTCACATAGTTATAATCAATTTTAACATCAACATTCGATATGAATCAGTTTATATTGCTACTTTTAGGTAGTCCGTTGTTTATTGTAATAAAAATAAAATATTGTTCCAGAAAATAAGTCAAGCTGCTATTTATTTTAATAAAAAAAATATGTCAAAGAGAGTCTCACATAGTTATAATTAATTTTAACGTCAATATTCGATATGAATCACTTTATATTGTTACTTTATATTGGTACTTTTAGGTTAAATAAATATGTATGATTCTAAAGTCTCACGTAACCCGTTGTTTATTGTAATAAAAACAAAACGTCAATATAAAGTTTCCCGTTACTCTTGTTTATAAGAAAATAGGTTTAAAAGGAAATATTTTTATGATAGGTGAATTTGTATCACATCGAAATTCGATCGATACGAATCACTTTATAACGTTATTTTGAGTAAGATATAAGTGAAAATTATTAAAATATGTCAAGCCGCCCGTTCTTTATTTTAATAGAAAGAAAATGTCGTTATATCAAAATAAGTTAAGATTCCCGTTTCGAACCACCACGCTGATCGACATGCATACGTGTCAATTCCTACATCCGTCATTTTTATTTATCTAAAATAAACATATTTGTAAACATTAATAATATAAAATACTATGATATACTTCAATCTCACACAATATCTATCTTATATTTAGTTTTATATTGTATACTACTATCTATGCTTATCATATAAGTATTCACGTTGCCCGATGTTTATTGTTATATTGCTATTTTTAGGTAGTCCGTTGTTTATTATAATAAAAATAAAATATCGTTACATCAAAATAAGTCAAGTTGTCCGTTATTTATTTTAATAAAAAAAATATGTCAAAAAGAGTCTCACATAGTTATAATCAATTTTAACGTCAATATTCGATATGAATCACTTTATATTGTTACTTTATATTGGTACTTTTAGGTTAAATAAATATGTATGATTCTAAAGTAATGCAATAATGAATAAATAAATAAAAATCTATTCATGTATGAATAGAATAGTGTTAAAGATAACTATTAAGGACTACCCCGTATATGAATATTGTAATTGTTATTGTTATTTTATTAATAGTTATAGTTATTTTATTAAAAAGATTATACATATACGAATTATTAGATTATTATATTATTAGATTATATTGATGTTAAAATATTAAATTAATTATTAGATTATACGTTTTAAATTACTTAGAAGAATTTTATATACACATGTAACTTTAATATTTTATTAATATCTTCTATAATTAATTTTTATTGTAAATAAATAGAATTTTTAGATAAATAGGAATGGAGAGCATAGAAAGCGCCACGTAGGCACGTCGATTAACATGGGGCTCCGAATCCGCATCGCTATTATATATAAAAGGATATCACCACTACATTTTATCGCTTCTTCGTTCATGCTGAAAATAAACCAAATTTCAGTCTCTTTCCTCAATTTATTAACTTCAAATTTCGATTAAGATAATACAAAAATATACGACAATGGCATGACAAAATAGGCACTATTTCTCTACTAAAAAAAATAATTAAAAAATTAGACACTCTTGGCAAAAAATATTCTATCTATTTAGGATAGTGTATAACAAATACTAGTCAAAATTTAAGAAAACACAAATACTAGACAAGTTTGGTGTGAACTCCCCAAATTACCCCCAGAACCACCCCCACCCACTTTTCAACTTTTTTCACTTTACACTTTTTTTCTCGATTCGAGTTTTTTTTTTTTTTTTTTTTTTTTTTTTTTTTTAACTTTGATACACCTTACTAAAAGAGAAAATATACCCCTTTGTCTAAGTAGCTTAAAAGAAACAAATATTTGTTCAAAACTTAAGAAAACACAAATTATATCCAAGTTTCATGTGTTGAGACAAAAATACCCCTAACCACTATTCACCTTTCTTCCAACATATGCATCTCTCTCTCCCTTCCCTCACTTCTCTCTCTCTCTTCTCTCCTCTCTCTCTCTTTTTCTCTCCTCTCTCTGCTGTGCGACCAGCTCAAAGGTATCTCTGCATTTTTTTTGTTTTTTTTACTGACTGAGATTGTAATCGTTTTGTGTAAATGTGTGTGTGTTTAAATGGCGTTTTTGTTTATGATTAGAGAGGCTGGAGTTCGAAGCTCCGACGCTGGTTCAAGCGCAGTCGATCCCGGTCATACTATCCGGCTACGGCGGCGGAGACGGTGGCGGAGACGGTGGAGATAAGATGACGACGACGGCGCCGGAATCTCTGCTGTACCAGAAGCAATGACGAAGACGGTGAAGGAATCACTGTGCGGAAAACCTCGCTTTTCTTCGCCCCGGCCATCTCCTCGTCCATCTCCTCGTCGAAACCATGTCTCCGGCGAAGGACAGCAGCTTCATCATCTCCGGCGAGGTCGAACTCCTCTGGTTGCTGCTGCTCTAGGATGGAAGTTTTCCTCGTCAGGATTTCGAGGCCGCGTCGAGGAGGACGTTCGAGGCTTTGAGGTGGCCGTGAGCCGGAGTTAGACTTCGCCACTCCCTTCACCATTTGAATTTGTTTTTTGTTGCGTCGGATTCCTTCGCCGACGCCGGAAGGGGGGAAGAAGAAGAGGGAACGAGAGAAGAAGAGGGTTGAATTAATTCTTGTTAAATTTATTTATTTGTTCAATTTTTTGATTTTATTTTTTGGGGAAGGAGGGTTGGAGTAGAGATGTATAAGAACCAGTTGCTTCAATCCGGCGGCGAGAAGAAAGAGGAGGGGACGACGCCTGCGGCATCCGCGCTTCTGTGTATTTGAATGCGATTTTTTCCTTTCCTTTCCTTTCCTTTCCTTTTATTTTATTTTATTTACTTTCCCCTTTTCTTTTTTCTTTTTCTTTCTTTTTCTTTAATTTCTTTTCATTTTCTTTTCTTTTCTTTATTATGAATTGAAAATGGGAGACGGA
This sequence comes from Thymus mandschuricus, assembly GCA_029379335.1. Classification (NCBI taxonomy): domain Eukaryota; kingdom Viridiplantae; phylum Streptophyta; class Magnoliopsida; order Lamiales; family Lamiaceae; genus Thymus; species Thymus mandschuricus. The sequence goes on from CM057072.1 coordinate 31,798,016, forward strand.
GTTTGACTAACTCGATAATGTTGTCGTCGTCGTTGTTGTTGAGACTCACTCCGACGAGCTCGATAATGAATTTGGTTTTCTGAAAAACTCTTTTCGGATTTAACCGAGGATGCTTCTTCTCCTTCGTATAATTAGATTTTAGCATATTAAATGGTTAGAAATTGTTAGAAATTGAAAATTCTTATTAAATGGAAAAAAGGAGACGGGGTTCGACTAACTCATTTTTTGTAATTTTGTCAGATTGTATATATAATTGAATACACATTCTTTGTTATTTCAATAATTCTAATTGGTTGCATTGTATATATATAGTTTTCTTATTCCGAAATTGAATACACTCTCTCGTGATTTGGCCAAAATAACAAATTCTCACCAAAATAATAAATCCACTAATTCTAACTAATCGCGTTATACAAAATTCACTGGGTTGGTAGAATTTATGAATTCTTACTTATTAAATTCGTATATATGCAACATGTACATTGCAACCATAAATGGTTGATTATAATGTGTTAACTCTTACTAACTATAGACAGAGTATTGTAAGAAATTTGGTATTTCCAACGGGTGGAGTGAACCTGTTAGGAATGCCACGACAAAAGGTTAGAATATACTAAATTCTAACTCGGGATATGCGATTGTAACGTAGGAAAGTTTGTATTTCTAACGGGTGAACTGAACCTGTTGGGAATGCCACGACACAGGTTAGAAAATAATAAATTCTAACTCGCGATATGCGATCATAACGTAAGAAAGTTGGTATTTCTAACGGGTGGATTGAACCTGTTGAGAATCCCACGACTAAGGTTAGAATATACTAAATTCTAACCATTGGTATGCGATTATAACGTAGGAAAGTTGGTATTTCTAACGAGTGGACTGAACCTGTTAGGAATGAAACGACACAGGTTAGAATATACTTAATTCTAACTTGGGATATGTTATTTTAACGTAGGAAAGTTGTTATTTCTAACGGGGGGGATTGAACCTGTTGGGAATGCCACGACACAGGTTAGAAAATAATAAATTCTAACTCGCGATATGCGATCATAACATAAGAAAATTGGTATTTCTAACGGGTGGATTGAACCTGTTGGGAATGTCACGACTAAGGTTAGAATATACTAAATTCTAACCATTGATATGCGATTATAACGTAGGAAAGTTGGTATTTCTAACGGGTGGACCGAACATGTTGGGAATGCCACGACACAGGTTAGAACATACTACATTCTAACTCACGATATGCGATTATAACGTAGGAAAGTTGGTATTTCTAACAGGTGGACTGAACCTGTTGGGAATGCCACGACACAGGTTAGAATATACTATATTCTAACTTGGGATATACGATTATAAACGTAGGAAAGTTGGTATTTCTAACCGGTGGACTTAATGTCTGGTTAGAATTTATGAATTCTTACTTATTACGACAGGAAAATGGTTAGAATATCTTAAATTCGTATGTATAACAAATATGGGTAAGAAATTCTATGATATTTAGTAAGTTGTATCAAAATTAATAATAATAAAATAAAAACTCGAATTAAGAGAATAAAATGAAAATGGAAAATTAAAAAATATATATATATATATATATATATATATATATATATATATATATATATATATATATATATATATATATATATATATATATATATATTCTTTTTAAGTGAATGTGAAAATGTGGATTCAAAAAAAAGTAAAAAAAAAAAGTGAAAGGACAAGTACAAGTGAAAGGACAAGTACAAGTACAAGTTAATATATACTACCTCCTTCCCATCATACTAGTCCCGTTTCCGTTTTGGGACGTCCCGCTATACTAGTCCCATTTCTATTTTTAGTAATAAATTAGTCTTGTTTTCTGGGCCCAATTAACACTAACCAGCCCAACACCCTAAACCCAACCCAATTAACCCAAACCCAATTAGTTTAGGGTTTTCACCCACCCTCTCAATTATTGTCACTCTCACTCTCTCATTTTCTCCGCCTCACTCTCTAACTCTCTCATTTTTCTCTCATTTCCTCCGCGAGCTCTCATTCTCTCCGCCTCCCTGCCTCACCATTTTCATCTCACTCTCTCATTCTCTCCGCCTCTCCGCCTCTCCGGTACTCTCCATCTCGCCGCTCCGTCTCCCTCCGCCTCCCAGTTTCCCGATGTCTCGCCTGGCGGCGGCCGCCGCGGCGGAGGAAAACCCTAGATCTCCTTCTCCGACGGAGGAAAACCCTAGATCTCCTTCTCTGCAGAGATCTGGTTCTCCACCGCCTCTTTCACCGCCGCCCCTTTCTCCCCTGCCTCTCGGCGTCCCGCGGGCGGCTTCTGTGGGCTGGGTGGAGGAAAACCCTAGATCTGGGCGTTCCTCGGTCTCCCCGAGTCCAGATCTGACCCGATCTGTTTCGCCGCCACCTCCCGTCGTCTCACAGCCTCCTGCTCAGGCCCCAAGACGGAGCCGCAACCGCTTTGTTTGGCGCCTTACTCCGAGGCGACCACAAAATCGGGCCCGGGGCGCCAAGCTCGACTACGTGCTTGTCCACTCCCCCCCCGAGGCGAAGCGATGCTCCTCCACCGCCCGAGCCGCCGCCGCCGCAGCTTTCGGGAGACTCTTCAACGCCGCCGCAGGCCTACCGTCGACCAGCTGAAGAGATGCCGGGAGCCCTCCGCCGCCTCCCCGGTTCCTTCCACCCCAATCCCCTTTAAAGATGAAGCCGACCGGCAGGCATTTCCGATTCCTTCGACCTGAAAAGGGGATGAAGCTGGCCGGAGCAGATGAAGCCGGCCGGCTCTCTTTAAAGGGGAATCGGGCAGGAGGGAGGTTGAAGACGACTGAGGCGCGTGAAGATGGATGGAGAAGCCGAGGCCATGCGCTGGAGATTGGAGAGCTTACAACTCGGTGATTCCTGACCTTTTTTTGTGTGATCGACTGTGATCCTTTTTTATGCTCTCTGTAATTATGGCTTCTGTGGATATGTAAATTATGTGAATTAATCAGTTTTCTGTGATGATCCTTTCTTGTGTGATCTGCTGTGATCGTTTATTGTTGTCATATCTGAGAATTATGCGATTAATCCTTCTGCATTGATGATACAGGTAACATGTGGGAAGATGGGCTATTTGAGTAAGCGATGATGAGTTCTTCTAAACACAATTTTCTGAAATCTTAAAAGTCTCTATGTGAAGTGGTTTCAACTGCATTAGTTTGTGTGTGTGAGCTTGGGTCTCGTCAAAACACTACAATGTGATCTTATAACATTGAAAATCGGTTTCAACTGATGGCAAAATAGCCAAATGATGGTTAACATGTTCAGTCCTTTACATTGCATCTGCATAATTCAAAAAAGATTTTTAACACAAAAAATTCTGTTTTCTGCACAAAAAATTCAGTCTTCTTGTTCTGTTCTTTCAATCAAAAGTTGAGGTCCAACATTCCTTCTCCATTCTGAGGTGGGATGATTCCTACTTCAGCCATTAGTTCCTCAAGTCCTTCTGTTGCTTCTTCTCTGATAAGATCTTCTATGCTTTCCATAACTAGATGACTAGGAATTTGAAGATTAGTAGGCAACATACCCTGCCTAATTAACCTGTCCTTCCCCATATGCGGTGGATTGAAGTTGTTCTTTCCTTTATGTTCCAAAATCTTGATCATCACACACTGTAGGCTTAAGAAAACCTTGTTGAGAGTCATTGGTTCAACTGCATTGAAGCTGTCTTCAACTACCTTGATGAGTTCATCTGAATTCTTGCATTTGTTCCTCTGTTGAAGGCTTTGAATTGCATTGAAATAGCCTAAGTCTAGAGCATTGCACAGTGGTGAGTTGGGTGGTTGTTGTACCAACTTCATGTGAAATCCATCTGTATTTGCAGCTGCATTGAATTCTGCATCTGTCCCTTTGATGTGTGGCCTTGCATTGTCTTGTTGAATGGTGATATTCTTGCTCATATGTTGTGGCCATTTCTCTTTAATGGTTGGGACAATCTGTAAGTGCATTAATAACACAACAATCTACATGCATTAAATGATATTTCTAGTAGCAATAAATGTAACAGTTTTTGAATGATTGAAGCTGAAACATGTTACCTGTTTGATTAGGCAGTCTCTGATCACATCCCTGTTGATTTTCTGTATTGGTTTCAATTCTTTGGTGCCTCTTTTCCTGTTAATACTGTCCCTCTTTGCTGTGATCTCTTCTGTGAATGGCCAGATGCCTATTTTTCCATCAAAAATTACACTGCCATCTTCTCCTAACACTGGCCTACTCACTACACACATGAACATGACTTTGGGGATGAAATTCTTTGACTTGCATACTCTTAGAGGCTCTGGTTCTGTAGGAGTGAGGTAGTATCTGCATGTATCTCTTGTTAACAGAAACCACTTCTCATCAATATGAATGGTGTTCTCCATTGGCTTGAATCTGAACTCATCCTTGATTGCATCATAGTGTATGGCTTGTAGACTAAAGCTCACTCTCTCTCGCATGTTAGAAGCTGTCAGTAGAGACTTCATATTGTTTGTGTGAGCTCTGAGCTTCTGCCCCTCATTTGCCCATCTTCCCAGTGTGCTCTTTGAGATCTTCAACTTATCTGACAAGTTCTGCAGTGTGCCTCTTTCTTCTACTGGAATGGCTTCAATCTCTTCATAGTTTGGTTCATGTTTTTTCTTCCTAATTCTCTTTGCTCTAATGGAAGAAACATCTACAAACTCACCTTTGCTCCTTTGTTCTTTTGCAGTATTCCAGAGGCGAGTCACTGTCTTCCTGCTCACTTTGAATGCTGTCACAGCCTCACCAATGGCTCCATGTGCAGGCTTTCCATTGGACTGCATCTTCGAGGCCAACAGAAACTGAATGATTTGCATCCTTGTGCGTTCCGGAACGTCCTTCGCCATCTTCAAACGAGAAGAAGCAAACCAGAAAGTAGAAGCAGAAGCAGAGCAGAAAGGAGAAGAAGAAGCAGAGCAGAGAGAATGAGCAGAAAGTGGAAGAAGAAGCAGTGCAGAGAGAATGAGCAGAAAGTGGAAGAGAAGAAGTTGGTGGGATTCTGCATGATTTTGCTCTTATAGGCAGAAAACTAGAAATTTTTTGGTGCCAAAATCATTTTGGCACCAACACTGAAATTTTTTAAAATTTTCGATTTTTTCTGTATTTTTTTTATACATGAACAGTTAAATGAGCAACAGTAAACTCCGCTACAGTAACATTGCTACAGTACTAATTCAGATTAATTTTCCTTAATAATTCTGCTTAATCCTGGATTTGACCAAATATTGGTTATTGTGCAAGTCAAAATGGGACTACTATAGTGGGAAGGAGGTAGTACTTAATTCTAACTTGAGATATGCGATTATAACGTAGGAAAGTTGGTATTTCTAACGGGGGGATTGAACCTGTTGGGAATGCCACGACCCAGGTTAGAAAATAATAAATTCTAACTCTCGATGTGCGATCATAAAGTAAGAAAGTTGGTATTTCTAACGGGTGGATTGAACCTGATGGGAATGCCACGACTAATGTTAGAATATACTACATTCTAACTCACGATATGCGATTATAACGTAGAAAAGTTTGTATTTCTAACGGGGAGACTGAACCTGTTGGCAATGCCACGACACAGGTTAGAAAATAATAAATTCTAACTTTCGAAATACGATTATAACGTAGAAAAGTTGATATTTCTAACGGGTAGATTGAACCTGATGGGAATGCCACGACTAAGGTTAGAATATACTACATTCTAACTCACGATATGCGATTATAACGTAGGAAAGTTGGTATGTCTAACGGGTGGACTGAACCTGTTGGGAATGCCACGACACAGGTTAGAATATACTATATTCTAACTTGGGAAATACGATTATAACGTAGAAAAGTTGGTATTTCTAACGGGTGGACTTAATGTCTGGTTAGAATTTATGTATTTTTACTTATTACGACAGGATGATGGTTAGAATATCTTAAATTCGTATATATAACAAATATGAGTAAGAAATTCTATGATACGGAGTATTTAGTAAGGTGTATCAAAAATAATAATAATAATAAAATAAAAAGTCGAATTAAGAGAATAAAATGAAAATGGAAAATTTAAAAAAATATTTTTGTCAGTTTAGTTTTTTTTTTTTTTTTTTTTTTTTTTTTTTTTTTTAATTGAATGTGAAAATTTGAATTCAAATATGGGTAATAAAATTTGAATTCAAATTTGAATGGAGAATTGACAAGTGCACGTGGGGGGTGGGGTTGGGGGTATTTTTGTCCACTCACATGTAAATTGGATACAATTTGTGTTTTCTTAAGTTTTGAACAAGTATTTGTTTCTTTTAAGCTACTTAGATAGCATATTTTTTGCCCCTAAAATATCATAGTTAGAAATAGTTAGGATAGTTTTGAAACGCGACGATCGGAGAACAACAAAACCATATCTAACTAGACTTGTATCGTGCTAGAATTGATGAATGGCATTTAAACATAGATGAAACAACCTCTGAAACCGAAAGCAGTATAGATTCTAGATCAGAGACAACCAAAGTATCGCACTCCTTGATAGAAATGGTAGTTCTTAACTAAGCTATAAAACTGAGAAGGAATCATCAAACGACTGATTATCCGTAGCCCCCGGTCCAATATGGAGACGAACTCAAATTAGGTATACTATAAGTCTACAACACAGAAAAGCAGGGGAAATTGAATCATAACCATTTAACCATTTAAATCTCAAAATATGAGCTCACAAGAACTTACATTTTGGCCATAATAGACTAGAGAATCTTCTACAAAAGAGAAGGAAAAAAAAAATAGATACTACTAGTAAGTAACCAAATACAGTATATATTATCATTAGAAACATCCATATATATTTTCAAACTCTTAGTATCCACACATAATAATAACTGAGACTTATCATGTACTGTATTTCACTCCATCGTATATATATCCTCCCTACTTATCATGTATTGTATTTCACTTCATCATATATATCCATCCTTAATTTCTAATGATGAGTTGAGTAATAATAGTAAGTAGAAAACACTAAGTACGTCCGGCTCCGGCTCGGAATTCTTCTTTGGTTCGCCCGTAATAGATAGCTTTGCCTCCCGGATATGTCATTGTGAAGTTCCACCCGGAGCCGGAGGGAGAGCTCCCGACAATGTAGCCTTCCTGCACCATTACAACGTAGTTAGAGTTGATATATTCATATTAAAGGTTATTTTTTCTAAATATATACGTACATATAGCTAGGTTAATTAATTAACCAAGTCTAATTTGAACTCTTACTGTTACACGTGAGGAAGGAGCCCTTTCTGTGATAAGAACTTGAACAATAATTATAATTCCCTCCATCGTGCTCCAACCTGTAACAATGGCAAAAACGCAAGCCCAAAATGCAATCTGCATCTCAACGAAAAATCAGGACCCCCGCATCATTTCTCAACAAAAACCATGGCACAGGCACAAAGGAATTCATGAAGAACAGTGGGAGGGACGACACGGTATATGATATTCATCCTAGCTTAGTTTGGAGAGAGAGAGAGAGAGAGAAAGGTGCAGAGAGGCATATGCACGGGTGGTGGAAGATATATAGTATTATATTAACTTACGAGCGTACTCAGATACTCCCTCCGTCCCACTGATATAGGGACCTTTCCCATAATGGAAAATTCTAACCCAATAAAATTCTGACACATCACTTTAACCCACTACCTTTCACTTTATCTCACTATCATCATTCTCGTCTTAATTCCCACGCCGAAAAAAAAGGTCCCTATCCCAGTGGGACGGAGGGAGTATTATTCTTCTAATTACCTTTGTCTGTAAATGGAAAAGGGGAGAGAAAAAAGTAACACTCAGAGAAATTACTAATAAAAAAAAATTACTCGGATAATATTCTTCTATTATTTGACAGTTGATGAAATAAATTAAACAAAAATTCAATTTGTCTTAAATTGAATTATACTCATATTTTTATTTTTATATTAAGCCTTTTCTAATCAAGCTAGTTGATTTATATTATACTTCCTCCCTCCGTTCGGTTCTAGTTACGCGTTTATTTTGAACACGGAAATTAAGGGAAAATGGTAACAATATATATTTAATTAATTGATATAATTATATAAACTTGATTTTTCTATTATTTATTTGATCATATTTTAATAATTTTTTTTTTGTAATTACTTTTTTGAACAATGTTTTTATTCCAAAGCTTGACTTTTTTTTCCACTCTAAAAAAATGCATTAAGAAAAACGTGTACAGGTGGATTATTAAGAATGATAGAGTCGAGTAAATATGTGGTATTAAAAAGATACGATAAGTATTACCATGAGTGGGTTCATTTTAAAAGTGGAATAGAAAGAAGCTTGCATGTGAAACAATCCAAACTTGAAATATAAAAATAAATGCACATTTTGTTTATATATCTTTAATTATATATATGGAGTATTGCTAATTCATTTTTGGTTTTTGCCCAAGGGATGATTTATTCTCTTAAACCAATCTGATCCTGGCTTCTCTCTCTCTCCCCCCTTTTTTTTTAAAAATTTTATTTGGTGGGTTTCATACTTTCATTAAAGCATAACAAACCCCCTCTTTTAGTTGGAATTATTAGTAAGTTGGTTGAGATTACTCTCTTTTTACCTCCATTTTGTATTTTATTATACCTGATTTGCACCTGAGCTTTCTGTTTTAGCTGGGAATTCTTGCCTTCGAAGGGCAGGTTTAAATAGAAAAGCTCGACTTCTTTTAGCAGTGGATTGACCTATTCTTTTGTTGATTTCTTTACTTCATTTTTTTCTGAGTTCACACTGTAAATCCCGGTTATCTTAGTATTTATAATTGAATTAAATTAGTACTTTTATTAGGTATAATGTTGATTTCTGAATTGAACCGAGCTCATTGACATGGACAATAAGTGCTCGTTTGGTAGGGTTGATGAGATAAGGCATGATAAGATAAAAGTTATGTTGAATGATAAGATTAGGTAAGATTAAAATAGTAGCCAAGTTTGTATGTTTTGTGGATGGTTGTTTGGTAGCTAAGTTTGAGATAAGATTAAAATAGTAAATGACGAAAATAACCTCATAATATAAATAAATAAATAAATAAATAAATAAATAAATAAATAAATAAATAAATTTATATCATTTTGAATTAATTCTTTTCTTAGTGCTTTTCATTACACATATTTTTTAAATTATAAATTCAAAGTTTGAGAATGGAATTAATATTAATTTTGATAGTCCAATTATTATTTAGATTTTGAATTATTAATTTATACCATAGAGCTGAAAATATTAAAATACTGAAAAAATAAATCTACCAAAATATTTGTTAGTTCTTTTTTTTTTAACACGTGATAAAAAAAATACTATATTATCCCAATTAAAATTGAAAATTAATACAGCACTATTTCTCCTAAAAAACATAAAAGAAGAGAGAGAAAAAAATAAAAAATATATATATACATATAAATAAACCCCCTTTAACGAGAGAGGGAAAAAAACGGCTAAAGGAGAAGAAATAAAAGAAAGAAAAATAAATTATAAAAAAAAGGGTAAGAAAGAGAGAAATGTGCTTATGAGGGATGAATAGTGTATAAACATGGGTGGAAGGTCATATTAGTTATAAGGGAGGGACAAGAAGAGGGTCTTGATGGTTGTTGCTCTTGGTGAAGGGAAAGGGTAAAAAAGGAAGAATAAACTTATCTTATTTGAATAGTATATAAACATGGGTGAGGGGTGTGATAATTAAACTAAAGGGCTACAGTGTTTTTAGCTCGGGCCCAAGTAAAAACACGGGCCGACGTGATAAGCTAAACACTACTACCAAACACATGATTGCACATTATAAGCCATGTTATCATGAGATAACATGGCTACCAAACACCCCCTAAAAGTTGATAGTTAAACTAAAAAACGATTAGTACCTTCCGCCCCCGTGTTAGTTTGAGCATTTTTCGTTCGGGGCTTCGTCTGTATTAATGTGATGGAGTAAATGGGAAGATTCTTAATATGAAAAATTAAACCACCTTGGAAGTTGGAATAATAGACTATAGAATCACAACCAATCTCAAAATATGAGCTCACAAGAACTTATATAGTATGGCCATAGTAGACTAGAGAATCTTCTATAAGTCGATCTTGGAATATAACGCGCAACTCTGTAGCTCGTCTTCCATGTCGAGTAGAACATTGTCAATGCTGCAACAGTTGAAGTAATGAAGCTTGAGAAAATACACCATCAACCTTGTCCTGCAAAGCATACACGCTCTTTCCCCCCAACCATGCTTAATAAGCATTCCCAAAGCTAAATTAACGAATACAAAGAAGTAAAAGGCGAAACTACAGAGGAAAACCGACTCAATAATGCAATATTGCAGTAGCGATTCTGGTATATCCAACGATAACATAACGTAAAGGGAGCCAAGTGCTATGACCTTGCAGAACATCGTGCACCCAAATGCACAAACCGCATTGTCAAATAATATCCTCATTAATCTCGTATTCATCTTTGAATATTCTTTTGTTTCTTCCTATAGGTTATTCCCTCCGTCCTAATTACTTATTAACTTATAAGAGCCACGGAAAACAATCAATTTGTAGGTTTAAAAAGCCAAGTAGTTAACTGGCTCTTGTAAGTCGAGACAGAGGATAAAAGTAAAAGAATACATAGAGATAAGCAAAAAATGAAGCTAACGTACAAATCAGAGAAGCGAAGTGCATAGGAATTCAACAATAACCACGTGAAATATATGAGACTAAACTACTTCCATAGCTATCACCTTCAAATTCTCACTTGAGCCTAAACCCAGATTACAAAAAGAGAGAGAGAGAGAGAAGAATGGAAAACTAAAAGTGTAGAGTCCAGTGGTGGGACCCGTCCAACTGCGGGATTGAAGAGATCCCGTCGTTGTTGGGGAGATCTTGAGTGTGTTCTACAAGAGATTCGCCGTCGCTGCTGGGGAAATCCTTCGAAGCTAATGGTAGAGACATTCCATCATGATTTGGAGGATCATCATGCATTTGTAGATGCACTCCTTCTCCCTCTCCATTGGAGTACTCCCTCAGATGCAACCCTAGAGATACATCATTGCTCGTGAAGTCGATGGAGTGAAATGCATGGGCTTCTCCACTGTTGCTCGGAGCATCATATGGAGTTAACGATGAAGATACTCCGTTGCTGGGAAATTCCTTCCACTGCTGAGTCACGGTTTTGATCTGGGTGTAAAACTCGACTCCAGCTTTACCTGCGTTCAAATAAGAACAGTAACTATTGATGTCGGAGACAAAGGATACCAGAAGCTTCATCTTTAGCGTGTTCTTACCATAGAAGTTGATATCTCCAGTAAATGAAGCTTTCGAGCCCGTAAATGAGAACAGAGGCAAAGGGGCTGCAACTGCCACATTCACACCAACCTGGATTCAATTGAATTAGTATCAAAACAAAATACTATGCAATGTTATAAGGTTTCATAGTTGAACATATCCCAAACTATCACCCCCTTTTCAAATCTACCATCAACTATTGATTTTCACCAATTATACCCGAAAAGAAATGTATAACTATGCAAAATCTATCCCAAGCAAAATTTTCGGTACCTGGAAGCTGAGAAGGATAGCTGGCAATTCGACGTGGAAATACATGTGTATAAACAAAGCTTGTTGAGCTTATGTGGCATTAAAAAAGTTCATTTTGTGTGCGTGTGTTGGCCTAGCGGTAGGGGGTTATATATCAGGGCCAAAGGTCCCGAGTTCGAGTCTTCCATGGCGTGGCCTTTAAATTTCTGTTATAAAGCTTAAAAAAAAGTTCTATTTTACATATGGATTACCATATCAAATTCTCGATGATCCCACCCCACTTCCACGTATCGGATTTTTTTTTTTTTTTCCTGGGATAGATTTGCATAGTTATCATAGTATAATTGGTAAAAGGGATGATAGATTTGACGATGTATGAAGCTGAAACTGATTTTGGAAAATGGTAGGTTACTCCTAACCATTTAAATAAAGGTGTTCTCTGTGCTCAAATGCATTGCAGAGAAACGCTTACCTGCCCAGACTCAATCTCAGTTTGGAATTTCCTTGCAGCTGCACACGAGGAGGTAAAAATCGATGCTCCATTTCCGTGTCTGCTCCAGGCAAATAATAAAGTTATGTAAGAAAATATGAGAGACTAAAGCTTCAGAAAAGCAAAGCTCACTTGTTTCTGTTAACAATGCCTATCGCCTCATCTAAACTCCCAGCCTGAGCACAAAGAAGATCGAGAGGAGAATAAATTAATTAAACTAACAAATATATTCAGCAAGGGTGACTGCATTACACTGTGGGAATAAACACAAACCTGCATGCAAAGAAGAACTGGACCCAATATTTCTTCCTACATGGATCGGTAATCAACATTAAGTATAATATTTCCACATAAATCAATACTGCTAACAAATGCACTACAAGTCTTCTAAAGAAACACATACCTTGTAACAATCCATGTCTTCAGTCACGTCAGTTAGTATCGTAGGACCAACAAAGTTTCCAAGCTCATATTTTGGAACCTATTTATTCATCATAAAACTGATGGTAAATAAATCAACCCATCGTTCCCTTCGGAGAAAAAAACTCATTGTTCATAAGCACAGGGTATTTTTATTTTGCTGGTGGATTCAATAAAATGGCAGTTAGCAGCTAAATTACTAGCATTCAGTATCACTTTGTAAAGTGACCATCTGATACCATTTAAGTTCAATGGTAAATCAATGAATATAACAAATAAGAGACACTAAGTTCTATCAAGAGCTAATAGAAACTATCATAACTCGCACGCACAGTGGACTTATTGTATATTTTCCTGATACCATTATTGATGTTCTAAATATTCATTATATGATTCAAATGGTTTAAAATATGCTTTATGTATTTTTTTTCCTAAGACACCGTCTGTTTTGGACATGTCTGAACCAGCGTGCCCTATTTTATGCACATCTGTGATTGAATATATAATGGAAATGCATATATGGGTGTGCGTGGGAGTGGGGAGAGGGGGGTAAAGGCCGACAATTAGCATGCATCAAGACATGTGATTGGATGCAAATACAAAAGCAGGGGAATGCATAAAGAAGCACACTCTCTTAACTAATATCTGCCTAGCAGCACCGTTATTTAATTATGCATGTTCTGCAATCATCACTTGAAAAGAAATATGAAGAGAAGAAAGGAGAAAAAATATCAACAGAATACTCTCGAAAAAGCTTATAAAAACAGGGGAACAAAGTTCTTATTCTTATTTGGTGTCCAAGCATTTTGCTACTGTTGACTGAACTTTAGTTGTCTACACCTACCAATTAGGATATCAAATAAGATGGGTGAAGAAGTAAAAGATCTGAAGACGCACCACAATCTTTCTTCCGTCAAGAACCAATATAGCTCCATTATCTACAAATGTTTGGACCACCCTGGATATCCTTTCCTTAACCTGAGGATGTAAGATAACAAACTATTTGAATCAATGGAGCCTCATTAATGCAAAGAGTGTTTGCTTATTCAGATGCATAGTTTCACTATACAATCTGTAGAAAAAAGAAATAGTTGAACCCACTGTGCACCTGCTTGCTGATCACAGGACCAAGGTCCACCCCTGGTTCAGTTCCAGCATCTACTTTGAGTGCCATGGCACGTTCCACCAGCTTACCTTCCCTGAGGACATTGAGCCACCATTGTCTAATTAGAACTAATTAATTTTTTCTACTGATTGCTGCTTGTCCCAAGCTAAAACATGCAATCCAATGCAGAGTAGTGAGCATATTAAACACGACTACGCCCTGTAGCTCAAAAAGTGAATCTCCATAATAGTCTTCACACAGGCACATAAATATATATATATATATATATATATATATATATATATATATATATATATATATATATATACAAATTCTTAGTAAATTGTAACAAGAGATTCCCAAAAAATATTAAGGGTAACCCTGGGCTCATGCACTCCCCAGCAACAGGCTTCATTTTGATAATCATGAATAAAGGTGCTTCCTCTAATATAAAAAATCACATTGATGAGGGGCATACCAAGACTTTGAGTCTCCAACAAAGACAGCAGTGCTGATTGCTGTACACCTCTGTACAGCTGAGCCAAAGCCAGCAGTAACCAAAGCATTTAAAACAGCATCAGCATTTGCATCTGGCATGACTACAACATGACTCTTGGCACCTACATTGGTCTAAAATGACAGCAATAATGTGAACTGCTAATGAAAATAGAAAATATAAAGAGCAAACACAGATATCGAATAAGTGTAGTTTTACCTGAACACGTTTACTGTTGGCAGATGCCCTTGCATGAATATACATCCCAGGCTGTATGCAAAAAGACAAGTGAGGTTATAGCAACAGTCTTTTGTTACCTTAAATTGACAAATAATACCACAAATAAATTGATGAAAAAGAAACATGTGCAACTTAATAGGAGCATGAAGTATATCGTACTAATAGTTATGCTGTCAGGCAGTGTATATTCAGATGGGACTAGGAGACTCAAAAAACGTGTTTATGATCTATTTAGTATAAATATTGGTAATAACTATTAAGTCAGGAACACTGCAAAAACAATTAATCTTTATGCATCCTATAAGAACCATATAGGACTAGTCGCTGCATTATAACACTATTCTTAAGATTGGTTCTACATAGTGTGTAGTTTTTGCAGCGACTTCCATGAAGGCCATAATTTTTATTTTTCATGCAAGGAGGATGTGTTTTTGTACTTTGTACGTCTGTGGCGTATGATTATTACTCTGCAGGATAATTATTTTCAATAGTGGCTATAACCGCTGAAGCTCTATACTTGTACACTTCCTTTTCAAGCATTAAATGAAACAGGATTTAAAATGATGTTCAAGTCATAACGCTATAATATGAATTAGATAAGTCAAAATTTTTGCATAAGCATGCTGTTAAGAAGCTACATGTGCACACCTGAATCAAGAGATGTCACAAGATCCACTAAACTGAATTATTGTGAATGAAACATGATATAGATTCCACATACACACTTCAAGATCCAAATGGAAAGAATAAGGCCAAAATGAACTTACTGCATCTGATCCGACATATGATACAGCTTTGATTTCATCGTCATTGCATATGGCATCAATAATGTCCTACAAGATCTCAAAACAAATAGTTAAATTCAATATTTGTCCGGACGCCTAATAATTTGATTAAAGTTTTCTTGAACACATTGACTAGAGAATTTATTCAAACAAAGCAGCCAGAATCACAATGGATAAACAAAATGCCATGGTTAAGGAAGAACACCCGTAGCACATCATCCTTCAAAACGTAAGATGAGAAAAAAAGGATATTAAAAAAAAAAAAAAAAAGAAGAAGTGAGAACTCACATTGGTCCCATGTATGATATTAAGGACACCATTGGGCAATCCGGCCTCCACTGCCAACTCAGCAAGATGCACGCAAGCCCCTGAAGCAATGTGGAGAACAAGAAAACTGGCTATAAACCAAAGAATAGTGATGTGTTTCTCTTAAGTAAAAGCAGAAAAGAACAAGCTATATATAATGAGAATCTAATTTCACGGGAAAACAAGGAAACATTCGCATAAGCATTCAATAAAACTATGGACCATCCTATGTATGAGTGCTGATGAGAAATATAAGAGAATAAGAATCACTATTGAGTAGTGATTGTTTATCAAGAAAACCAAAAAAATCTTTTTAAGTGGGTCACCCTAAAAATATACCTGGTGCTTTTTCAGAAGGTTTTAATATAAAAGTATTGCCACATGTAATAGCAATCGGGAACATCTGCAGAGAATCTTCAAGGGGTCAGAATAAGAACGACATGGAAGTTACAAGATTGGAAACAGCAAGAATTGATACCCAGAAGAAGCATAATGAAAATTGAAGAGGAAAATAACCTAATCTACAAGATGCAACTCGCAGCTTTATAAATATGAAAAGTCAAGAGGATGCAAACCTTATTTTGAACTTCAAGATAGAAGTTGTTAACACCAGCAGTCTAGTGCAGTAAGTTTTCTCTAACTATTTCATACTCCCTCCATCCCCCATATTAGTGTGATTATTTCCAATTTTTGGGCCTCCCCCAAATTAGAGTGATTGCCTAAAATGGAAAGATTCCCTCAGCAAAATGATTTGTGTACCCTTAAAATCTTAGATTATTTACTACCCTTACTGCCTAAATTTTTATGGGGTGGGTGCATTATTCCACTATTACCAAAATTTCTCCATTTTTACCTATTTTTTCATAAAACCTGTGCCGTTTCTCTTTCCACGCTAATATGGGGATGGAGGGAGTACATGTTATGGCTTTTTTGCTAGCATTGTGTTATTTTTATTCAACTAAGTGATGTTGAAGTATAGAGAGAATGAGAGAAGCAACGAGTTTTCGCCATTACCATGCATAAGTAGCAAATTCTAGCATGGAAAAGAAACAAGCAGGGAGAAGTAGAGACAAACCAATAATGGAATCATGGCAGGAAAATTGAAAGAGCATATCCCAGCACAAATACCAAGGGGCTCACGGATGCTGTAAGTATCAACCCCATTTGATATATTAGAAAAGAAGTCCCCGGTATGCAAATTTGCCATTCCACAAGCATGTTCAACAAGCTCTGTAAGACATAGCTATCAGAATATTCAATTGGAAGAACTTCAAATTGCAGGATCTCAACAATGAAAAAAGTCTTCACATTTTACAGCAATTCTTATTTGGTATTCATGATATCTTTTAGCTAATGTTCAAGCTATGAACTAGATGAAAATAAAATTTAAAACAAGTTCTACTTGCAAAGCCTTCTGAAATTTTCAAAAAAATAACATAAAAAATACAGGGGTAAATATGTACTTTTAATACAATTTTGAGGTCAAGCAATCTTGTTAAGCTCTATCCAGCTAAGAAAGGTATTTTAATTCAACCTATCAATATAATAAACTTCCAAGAAGGCACAATATATCTAACTCCGACTAGCATAAGGGTCAATCAAGTAGTAATTGCATTAAAGACAAACTCACCAATCCCACGGGAGACATCATTAAAAGCATCCTTTAATGTCTTACCCTGCTCCGTTGTTATGCTGCTGGCAAGCTTATCCTGGAAACAGTTATAACATCTCCAGTGATTCAACTTTTAAAAACTGAAGCAGTATAGAGGTAAGAGTACCAAAACTTTACAATATCACGTCGAATAAGCTCTTGAAGTTTAAACATAATGCGTTGACGAGTTGTAACTGGCGTGTTTCGCCATGATGTAAATGCTCTTTTCGCTGCATATACTGCAGCCCTGAGTTCCTCACTCGTGGACAAAGGAACTTGTGCAACCACTTGCTGCGTGGCCTATAATTATTTGTAAACTTTTAGCAACAAAAACATAAGAAAAAGAAGAGCCGTGACTCCTAACACAAATATAATATAGCACTCACAGGATTTAAGACATCGATGGATGTTGATGACTGTGAATCAATAAATCTACCACCAATGAGATTTGGGAACCTCTGTGACATAACAAAAGAAAATTCCAAAAAGCTAGATTATATATAATGCCAAATCTGAACTAAACAGATCTTAATGATACAGCACTCAAGGAAACTAAATCATAGAGTATTCCTGAAGATGAAAGTTCATTCAATAAGTAAAAAAGCACAGCATTTATTGTTTGGTGTCACCACTCAAAAATTACGATATGATGAGTTATTTTTGGCAATATAGGATGACGCGAAATTACCGGGGGATACCGTCTCCTCCATGATGGTTCCGAAGACGTTGAAGGTTCAGAGCTTCCGTCACCAGCTATAGGAGATTTCAAGGTCTTCAATCTCTTGACTGGTATGAAAGACATATATTAAGACCAAAGATTCTGCCAAAGTTTTAATCTCATTAAATCATCATTCGTTCTAAAAGACTTCCAACTATCCTTAAGCCAAGATGCCAATACAAGTAAAGGTTTTATGTTTGCCTGTTATATCATAAACTAAATGAAAGACTTGCTCTTCATTTCTTATCATGTTTGCGAGTCCTCACAGATTTTACTTGATTATTGTCAAACGAGATCTTGGATGGGCTCTTCATTACTTATCATTTCTTTCTATGTCTGCCAGCTATCACCCGGTGAACTTGAATGAGACTTACCCTATTCTTCTAAATTAAAAGCAGCTTTAATACTAGATTAATGCAGGATGTAATATCTTATATAATGACCTTGTGGGTAAGATGAATAGTACTTTGGTTGTTAACTTCCATCAAATATGCTTTAATAACATATAAAGAATACCTTCTTCTCTTTTAAGTTTATACTCTCAGATAAGCTCTTCTAATCAGAAGAAAGAAAAGTAAAAATTATACCTTTATAGTAGTTAAAAGGCTGCAAACAAGTAAAATATAAGGGGTTGGTGGATAGCAGTAAATATACAGTCCATAGTTGTGATATTCCAATATCGTGGACTTTGGGAATTTAATAATGATGAATCATGAAGGCCACGGTTACAAAAATATTATCATAAAATATATGCCTCTCAGAAGAAGGTTTAATGAAACTTCAACCTGTAAGATTCCCTTGACGGAGCTTGGCCTTCACATTATAAACATGCTTCGGTGTAGATGAAAGCTCGGGATTTGTTTGTCTGAGTCTTTTAAGTATCTGGCGTGGTTTTAGACCAGCGTCAGTCATTTCCTTGATTAGCATGATCTCTTTCTCATTGAAGCGACGTGCAGAGGGATGTTCAGATATGTCCTTCATTGGTTCATGATTATGTGAACCATTCTTAACTGTGAGTACCCACAAGCTATCCTCCTTCTTACCCACAAGCTCAAATGGACAGTTAGTAAGTCGAGAGCCAGATTTCCTTTTACGCAAAGGCTCGGCAGTGGACTCATCAATAGGCTTGCGTCTATCTCGATAAACACCTCCTCTGTCACAACCAAGGACTACAACTCTTTCCTTCTTTGACTGTTTAATGGTGACGACATATCCCTGAGAGACAGCAAACTCCCCAACATGTTGAATAAGTTCTTCACGATCAATGAAACTCCCGGGTGGAGGTGGGAGCATCTGTGGAGTTTCATCAAACTCCATGCCACTCGTCAAGACAGTATACGGAATGGGTCAACCTTTACCTATAAAAGATGGAGTCAGAATAAACTCTTAAAAGGATGTTGACTAAAAACTATATAATTCGACCATGTATAAACCTAGTTGCGCGACCAATCTGATCATACTAATGTATCTACGTACACCACGTATATGTTGAGTAAGACTACCTTGATTTACTTGTGACAATAAAACATGGATAGTATCAAGTATCATCATATTAGACTGATCGTTAGGAAATGAAAATTCGCATGGTTGCTCACAATGCAGCAGTGGAAGATGTGGGTGACATTGCTAACTAGTAATTACTAACCTCATTGTTTGGGAATTACAATAGTCTATCTTGAGGATACCTACAGATCACATATTCTCAGTAGCTATACATTTTAAACTTTTGTCTTATCGTCGATTCGTAGTCTAGACATCCCAAACTACAACACAATTCAAAATTTTAGATCCATAAGTAATCACTGCACCAGCTGCTCAGCAAGAAAAATCATTTGAACAATTAAAATCAAACTAGAGAATTTACAATGCCAACTTCACACCTACATTTCACAAATGCAGGAACTGGCAAACCGCTAGGGCAAAATTCAAACAAAAACAAGATTCAATACAAAACACACATGAGAAAGTAAGCAATTACTGTAATAGCAATGCACCCACATTCATCCAATAATCGAAGAGAGAGAGGGAACAAGCGACTCAGGTAGCAGTTCGAAAATTCAAGAAGAACAAAATTCATCAACATATACAAATAGTTTTGAGCATTACAATCATGAGTAGCTTATAATGCTGAAATGTAGAATCAAAAGGTTACTGATCAAATGGTGTGCATTGAAAATTTGCAAATTATTGAGAAAATAAAAGAGCTTTCGCCTTACCGGCTACCGGAATCCCGACGGAGATGAAGCCGGCGGTGGGGAATGTTGTCGGAGGTGAAACGGCCGTTTGCCGTTTTCTGTTTATTATTTAATTTGTCTTTTTATTTTTTTAATTTCTGGAAGTAAAAAAAATTGGGAGAAGAGAGTGGAAGCAACGAAGGGAAACTGGAGATAGCTATAACCCTAGTTCTGATTTTCGATAAGAGCCAAGGGCATTTTTGTCAAACCGGCTAAATCGCGCCCCGTAAGCCCGTAACCCGGATTTCGCTCCTAAATGATTTTCTATGTTCTAAAAAAAGTAAAAGACATTATAAGGTGTGCATGTGTTTCATCGAGCAATAGAGATTAATATTTGCAATTAAAGATTTTAGGTCGAGTCCTATGTGGTGGAAAAAAATACGGTTATAAGAGTAGTGCTTCGATACTCACTGCAACTAAACTTAATGTATTCAGAGATATAAATAAAAATAAATGTTCATCCGTTCCATTTGAAATGGCAAACTTTTTTTTAAGGAGTATGAAGATTAAGGAGAGGTATAAAGTTTAGGAAAGTGGTAAGGTAAAAGGCAAACTTTTTTTAAATAATGAAACATGACATTATAATGGAATGGTCCGGGAAAATAAAATATGAAATGTTTATTAAAAAACTAACTCTTCGGAAAAAAAAAATCTAAGGGTGCGTTCTCTGTGATAGAATTTTTTTTTTTTTTTTTTTTTTTTTTTTCATTATAGATAAGAGGTGAGAAATAAGAAATTTTTTTAAAGGTTATTGTTCTTTTTTCTCTCATTTTCTCCTAATTATTTTCTATCAAAACAACACGAAAAATTACTCACGTACCATTTGTCATAGTATCTATCAACTGTATAGATAGGAAAAAATGGGAGGGATGTAACATTAAGTGAAATTACTCAATCTTATTGGATGGACTGGAGTTGAGTGGGTGGCGCCTAGGGGAACTGAAGCCCATTTCATGAGCTTCTCTGGACTTTTAGGAAGTGGAAAATGTGTTAGGAAGTTGGGAGGATCATGGATGTGTGTGATATGGGTGGTGTGGAAATGGCGAAATTCAATCATGTTTGAAAGTAAGAATTGGGATTTCAAACGCATAGAGGAAGAAATCAAAGTACTTTTTTGGAGTTGGTGTTTGGTGAGAGGAACGAAAATGGACTAGGAAATTTTATCATTTGGGCAAATAGGAAATTATATGTAAACTGGTATGTGAACTAACTGTTCCAGGCGGTACCTCTTGTACTTTCTTTCAATAAATATTTTTTCCGATAAAAAAAATTAAGTGAAATTATAACAAGCAAGCACTTGTACATGTTTAGATCACCTCAAATTTTATATTATGTATTAGTGTTTTAAAACTCAGATTGATCCAACAATTAAATTGGTTATACTATGAACTGATTATGTTTTTTATTTGGGATATTTTCGATTTTATGCGATTTTGGGCAATTTAACCAAAAAATCGGGAACTGAAGCTTTATCGGTATAATTTTTTGTTCAGTTTTTAAAACATTGTTTTGTATCTAATTTATCCTTACTCCTCAGTCATTTTCCGAAATTAAAATATTATAAATTTATTACGTAAAGTATACTAACTAATTAATATAATCTAACAATCTTCATCTATTCCCATCTCTATATTTACATTAATATGTAATTTGGATTATAAGATTTTAAATTGTCAAAACTTGCTCCTTAATTCTTCAAAATTTGCAAATTATGAATTAAATAAAAAGGTTTCAAATACGGCATTTTATATAATAACCATTGTTTTTTTAATCTATAATACTCTTGGCTTTGAAAAATTATGAAATTATATTAGAAATGGGATATAGAGAGACAGGAAGATAGAAATATGGAAACTAGACTAGCCATGTAAGTTTGGATAAGTTTTAATTTGGAGGACATTGAAATTCATGAGAAATTCTTGAATCCAAAGTGTTATAGACTTGTTCCCTTAACAACGAACCGTGAGGTCTTTACTCCTTGACCCGCTCTTCGCGGTTAGCAAAGTCAACATAACTCTAAGGGGGTGTTTGATAGCTATGATATAGCAAGTTCGATAGTTTTAATACAAGCATATCTTGCGTTTGGTAGCATTTTTCACTTTTCTTTAGGCCCGGTTTAAAATCAAGGGCCGTCATAATATCACTATTCAGTCTTGTTTTTCTAACCCACCAAAATGGTGGGTTACGTTTTATACAGATTGAACAGTGTCAAGAAAAAAAAAAAAAAAAAAAAAAATCAAAATTACCCACCCTCCCCCACCAGTCCACCACGCATTCTCCCCTCCACCACCACGCTCTCTGAAACGACCAACGCCGCCGCCTCCGCCGTCCGCCGCCTCCTTGCCGTCGCCCACCTCCTCTCCGACGACCTCTCAAACGCTTATGTCGCCGTCGTCTCGCAGAATTGTATCCGCCCTCCATTCCTTCAAGATCCTCGCCTCTCTCTCCTCAACCCGGGCTTCATTAACCAGACTGTAATCCTCATAATTCCTCTCATCATCACCTTCAATCTCCCTGCCGCGACGTTCCTCGTCGTTTGTCGAATCGATCAATTCAATGGGAACCAATGTGTTACCGTTGTAGTCCAAGAAGAACTCCAGATGCTGAGGTGGGATTTCGAAGTGAAGATCCTCTTCAACACACACTTGCACTAATTTATCTCTCATGGCGGAATTCGAGCTCTCTTCCTCCCCTGCTTCCGACCATTTCCGTTCATCGAAATTTGCAGAAACACAAGCATCCCCTTTCGGAGGAAGGTTCCACCGTCCCCAATTCCAAACCCTTGTCCCAAATTCAGAAGGACAATTTTGTAATTTCCTTGAATTACTAATTTTGTAATTTTGTAATTGCTTAGTCTATCAAACAGCAGTTTATTCAACCTTGTTAATTTTTATCATAACTCTCTTATTAATTTTTATCCTAACTTCCTATATCTTGACTAGGCTATCAAACTAGCCCTAAAAGTGTTATGGGTGAAGTAAGGATATTTGACTAACAAAGAGAGTTGAGAGAGAACACTTGAAGAATTCATGAGAGTATGATTGATTTGGTTGATGATTTACAAACGAGGGAGCACTCCTTTATATTCAACTCCCCTCCATCCATGATGGATGGTAGAGATTAGTTTGATGCAAGGGTGGAGAATAAGTCTCCAAAACCTTCCCTTGTTCTAGATTTCTCTATACTTCTTCTACAATTTCTCTACAAACTTTCTCACCAATTCTAAACACCTCCTATACAATTCTGTGTACATGAGCCCCTAGTTTAGGGGCTAAGTATTTATCTATTCCAAAATATTTAGGAAATTAGTGACCCGTGATAAAAGTCTGTATATTTATAACAAACTTTTACAAATTATGAAAAAAAACTAGAAAATGTGAATAATCGATGGATTTACTAAATTAACCAGATATTGTATTAAACCCTACTTATCTTTTGTTAAACTTTGTCTACTAGTACCCACAGTGGTACCAATTTTTTCATCAACATTGTTGACATGTCACTCTTATCAATTTCCATACTAAGTCCACTCCAACTGTGCCAACGGCGGCAATGCCCATTGCCAAAAAATATTTAATTATTTAGAATTATTGCAAATTAATTTAATCTAATTAATATAAAATGTTTCATTAATTCAAAATAAATAATATAATTGGAATATGTAATTTTTTTCAATAACTACTAGTACTCGCCCACGCGCGATGCGCGATAACGTGAGTTACGAATACTCGTCCAAGCGCGATGCGCGACACCGTAAGTTACGAATATTTAATAAGAGCAGCGAAACCAAACGTAAACATACACACACTAAGAGCAGACAAATATAATGTTAGTGCACTACAACAACACAATATATTATACATTTCGGAACACTTCCTTATATACAACATTTGTCGTCACGCCTGATGCGTTAACGCGGGTTACTAAATCAAAAAAACTAAATCCTACCAAAAAAAAAATTGAATCCTAAAAGAAACTGAACCCTAAAAAAAGAGACTATTTTGCAAATGTGAAAAAAAAAAAAAAAAAAAAACGTAAAGTCATGTCTTGATTTAAGTGAAAACAGTAAATTATAGTTTGTTTATGAATTTACATATATGAACAATTAGGTTTTTGATGATTTTTTTTTAGGTGACTTATAAATATTGTGTCACCCAATGTATGATATATGTATTTTATTTTTGTTCTATTTTCGGGTCCATTAAACTTGGGCCGATATCTTGTTGTTTTAGACCACTAAGTTAAAAATTACATAAAAGAAAATCGG
This sequence comes from Thymus mandschuricus, assembly GCA_029379335.1. Lineage (NCBI taxonomy): Eukaryota > Viridiplantae > Streptophyta > Magnoliopsida > Lamiales > Lamiaceae > Thymus > Thymus mandschuricus. Next base: position 31,822,296 of record CM057072.1, read on the forward strand.
AATAAATAGGAGAGAATTTAACACGTGACATTAAAAAAAATAAAAGTAAATTATAAATATTTGTTAAAATACAAAATTACAATTGTTTGAAATATAAAATCAAAATATCAAGTAATAGAAAATGAGAGGAGATTTTTTTTTTTTTTTTTTTTTTTTTTTTTTGTGATTCAAAGTATAGCAATATTGATGTCTATTTGTAGAGAATTGAAAATCATAATTTTTGGAATAATTTTTAATTTTTTTAAATAAATATTTATCTACATTATTTTGAAAATAAGATTTATTTTGATGTAATTATTTTCACCAATAAATATTTGCCAAGTGGCAAGGAGAAGAGAAGAACCAATAAATATTTGCCAAGTGGCAATGAGGAAAGAGAAGAGGGGAAATAGAGAAGAGAAGATTACGTATTATTTTTTTGTGTTCACACTGTTACTTGTACTATTTAGTTTTAGACCCCTGAAATTTTTATTTATTGCAAATTGACCCCCGAAATCAATGCAAAATTGAAAACTGCCAAAATTGTAATCTCTTTATGTATACTAGTTAGTTGTCCCGTGCGATGCACGGCGATAATTGTACTTGATTCAAATAGTATAACATATAACAACAATGACTCGACAAATCACATACCTTCTTCATTGCATTTGTACATAGATTGCAAATCAACACAATGGTGAGGATCCCCTTTGAGTTAAAAATGATCATACATTTAATGGGCTTGCTCGTCTACTTCTATTTAGTCATTACAAAATTGATGGAGACTTCCAAAAAAAAAAAAAAAGCAATATATGATAGAATCGAGAAAAAAAAAAGAGATCAAGCTGAGAAATTAAAACTTCTTACGTACGAATGTTACGGTTCGATCGTTCTTGAGTTCTTCTCCGCCTACTTCTCCCATCTATTCTAGTTTCCAACAAAGCTTTTAAAATGATCAATTAATGATCTCAAAGCTGCCCAACTTGCACCACTGTTGGTTAAAACCAATATATCATCAATTATCCCTTAGCACAGCGGAAACTAATCACCCAAGTGATATATGTTTGTAATCGAAAAACTCAATCCAAAGTTTCACAATCAACCAACAAGCTAATGACTAAGCAAGTAATCGAAAGCAAGTAAAGATAACGAACACAAGATTTACGTGGTTCGGCAACTTGCCTACATCCACGGAGGTCTACAAGATATTCCACTAGAATAGAGAAACACAACTCCTTGCACAAACCGCAAGTTCGTCCCGTGTAGAGCTACCGATTTTACCCAAGAGAATAATCCTTAATCTCTTGTACAATCTCTCTCTCACACGCTCTCTTGTTTCCCACCCCTCTCTAGCTCTCTCACGCTCAAAGATATGAACCCTAACTATTCTAACACACAAAAGTGAGTTAAATAGAATAAGACCCGTCAAACAGAGTCCAACGCACGGACCGTGCATGCGGTATGCCCATACCGCACGGTCCGTGCCTGAAACGGCCTCCAAATGACAAAAGTCTCTGCATCATTAGCACGGTCCGTGCTCTTCATGACCTTGCCATGCACGGTCCGTGCATGGCCCCAAGACATACCCACAATTCTCCACCTCGTACATCATTTGATTTACCTCAAATTTTGGACGAATACCGAACTGCAAAATGCCCAACCAGCTGCACCATTACACCATGGCTACCTACATACCCATATCGGGATCAAGCTGATGTAGTTCAAACCCCGGGGAAGATCTCCACCTCACCCGATACCGCCCCGAAGGGCTATGCCCTCATGGACATCAACAAGGGCCAATATTAAGCAAGTCCAAGCAATGTTGGAACTTGCTACTTGTCACCACCTTGGTCAACATGTCCGCCGAATTCTCATTTGTGTGCACCTTCATAAGAGAAATATCACCTTCCTCTATAACATCCCGCACAAAATGATACCTGACATCGATATGCTTGGTACGAGCATGATGAACTTGAATCTTTGCCAAATGAATCGCACTTTGACTATCACACCACAAGTTCACACAATCCTGCTCAATCCCCAAATCCTCTAGAAGGCCCCAGAGCCACACTGCTTCTTTCACGCCCTCTGCCATGGCCATATACTCGGCCTCAGTATTAGAAAGAGCAACTGTAGGTTGTAACATCGATCGCCAACTAACTGGGGCACCATGTATACTGAACACATACCCAGTAGTAGATCTCCGCCTATCTAGATCACCTGCATAATCGGAGTCAACAAACCCGCTAACCTGACACGTATCTCCACCAAAGCATAAACCCCTGTCAGTGGTACCCTTCAAGTACCTTAGGACCCATTTCACTGCATCCCAATGTGCCCTTCCCGGATTCGCCATGAATCTGCTGACAACATCTACTGCTTGTGAAATGTCCGGACGTGTACACACCATTGCATACATTAAACTGCCAACGACACTAGCATAAGGAACATGCTCCATCTGTGCCTTCTCTTCACTTGTGGTAGTAGATTGCTTACCAGAGAGCCTGAAGTGTGGAGCCAACGGAGTCACCACTGGTTTCGCATCTTGCATCCCGAACCTTCGAACAACCCGCTCAATGTAGCCTTTCTGGCTCAAGAACAATGCCCGGTTCGACCTTTCTCTTCTAATCTCCATACCCAAGATTTTCTTTGCAGCGCCCAAGTCCTTCATCTCGAACTCTTTACCAAGTTCGGACTTCAACATATCAATCTCCACCTTGCTCTTCGAGGCAATAAGTATGTCATCCACATACAATAGGAGATAGATATAGCCACCCCCACGAAGTTTCTGAATATAGACGCAACAGTCATATTCACTTCGGGAAAAACCATGCTTCAACATAAAGGAATTAAATCGCTTGTTCCACTCACGTGGAGATTGCTTCAATCCATACAAGGATTTCCTCAAGCGACAAACTTGACCTCCTTTACCCTCAACCTTGTAGCCTCAGGTTGATGCATGTAGATTTCATCCTCCAAGATCCCGTGCAAGAAGGCTGTTTTGACATCGAGTTGCTCTAGCTCAAGATCACCCTGAGCAACAATGCTCAATAGCACCCGAATGGAAGTGTGCTTAACTACAGGAGAAAAAATCTCGTTGTAGTCAACTCCCTCTCTTTGTGCAAAACCCTTAGCCACTAGCCTCGCCTTGTACCTTGTATCACCTTTCTCGGAAGAATCATCTTTCTTCTTGTACACCCACTTACAACCGATAGCCTTCTTCCCTTTGGGCAATGGGACAATCTCCCATGTTTGGTTCTTCAGAAGAGACTCCATCTCTTCTTACATCGCAGCCAACCAACTCTCGCTATTGCAATCCTGAATAGCTTCCTTGTAGGAGACTGGCTCGTCATCCTCCACCAAGAGTGCGTATTCAACCAAATTAACCTGCCCAAAATGCCTCAGAGGCTCATCGGATCCAAACTTTTGGACCTGCTTGTACGCTCGCTTTGGCCTAGTGGAAGCCAAATTATCCACGAGCTTCTGCTGTTGTAAGACCTGTACATTCTCCTGCTGAACCGCCTCATGCTCAAGCACATCATCACTCTCATCCGGAGTGGTTCCATGATTCACCTCTTGAGCACGACTAGAACCTGGTTGGTCTTTAGGTTCTATTTCAATAACCTGAGACGTAGAAGTCTCATTTCCATCAACACTGGGCACCGTAGCTTGTGGAGAAGCTACCAAGGAGTTTTCATCAACGACAACATCCCTGCTGATTATAAACTTCGAATCTTCTAAACACCAAAGGCGATAGCCTTTTACACCGACCGCATACCCCAAGAATATTGCCTTCTTGGCCCTCGCGTCAAGCTTTCCCTCGTTGACGTGATAGTACGCTGTGCAACCAAAGATTCTGATCCTTTCATAATCTGCATGCTCTCCTGACCATAACCTATAAGGTATGTCTCCATCTAGTGTCGAATGTGGAGATCGGTTGATAATATAGCAAGCTGTAGCAACCGACTCTGCCCACCATTCCTTGCCCAACCCAGCATAGGACCGCATACACATTGCTCGCTCTCGCAATGTGCGGTTCAGTCTTTCCGCGACCCCATTCTGCTGTGGTGTTTTCCTGACAGTCCAATGCCTAGCAATTCCCTCCTGATCACAGAACTCTTGAAGGCACCATCTGTGTACTATGTACCATTATCAGATCGCAGTGTCTTCAATCTCTTGCCCGTTCTGTTCTCAACCATTGCTTTCCACTTCTTGAACGTGTCAAATACCTCATTCTTATGCTTCAAGAAATAAATCCAAGCATATCTAGAATGATCATCAACAAATGTGACAAAGTACCTGGAACCTCCCTTTGAAGCGACTGCAGCCGGACCCCAAACATCTGTATGCACGTAGTCTAGAATGCCTCTGCTCCTGTGTGTACTAGTCTTGAATTGAACCCGGTGTGCTTTACCGTACACGCAATGCTCACAAAAATCCATGCAAGGCTTTTTCAAATTCTTCAACAAACCTTCCTTCCCGAGCAGATCTAAACCCTTCTCTGACATATGCCCAAGCCGCCTATGCCATAACTGAGTGTGATCCGATGGGTCACCGCCACTTCCACCAGTTCCAACTGCTGCACTTCCTGTCACTGTTGTGCCCAACAGAGCATAAAGGTTTCCTTGCCGGATACCTTTCATCACAACTAAAGAACCCCGAACAACCTTCTTTACTCCATTCCATGTAATGATTTTACATCCACTGGAGTCTAAGGCACCAATAGAGATAAGATTCTTCCGCAATTCAGGGACATATCGCACATCCATCAAGGTTCGAATCACTCCATCATGCATTCTTATTCGTATTGAACCGAGCCCCACCGTTTTACAAGAATGGTTATTCCCCATCAACACGGTTCCACCATCAATGCTCCTATAGGTAGTAAACCACTTCCTATTTGGACACATGTGGTAAGAGCAACCAGAATCAAGAATCCACTTACCGGAGATTTCTTCCTCGTTTGTGACGGAAAAACAATCATCATTTCCGCCCCCTTCTTCTAAAGCAAAACCCGCTTCTTGCTTCCCTTGAACTTTCTCGTTGTTGTTGTTCTTGCCACTTTGGTTCTTCTTCCAAGTTGCTTTCTTGTTCGGACAATTTGCTTTAAAATGTCCGAGCTCCCCGCATTTAAAACACGGCCTCTCTGCAAGAGGTCTAGATTTCGATCTAGACTTTCCTTCCTTTTCTTTTCCTCGCTCATTGCCTCTACCTCTTGTAAACAACCCCTGTGCTTGCTCACCATTGCCACTAGTCATGCCGCTAGTTGCAATCTTTCGAAGCTCATCCGATAGAAGTGATGTTCTAGTCTCATCCACCGTAAGATCGTCACCCACAAGCATCAATGTTTGAACAAGATTCTCATAAGACTTTGGCAACGAAAGAAGTAGTAGAAGTGCTTGATCCTCATCATCTACCTTAACGTCTACGTCTCTCAAATCCGATATGCACCTATCGAATTTGCTTATATGCTCCCGGATTGGCGTCCCTTCCTCCATCTTGCAAGTATACAATTTGGACTTCAAGTAGATCCTGTTAGTTAGAGACTTCGTCATGAAGTTCTTCTCCAACTTCAGCCACACTCCCGCAGTCGTTTCCTCACCATCAACCAAGAAAGCAATATCCCTTTCAAGGCATAGGATGATAGCCGCTCGTGCTTCAAGATCTAACTCATCCCAATCCTCATCCGACATAGTCGTAGCTTTCTTCGTTGCCCTCCAAAGCCTTATGCAACTTTTGCGAGATTAGCAAATTCTTCATTTGCATCCTCCAATAGGAGAAATCATTCTTCCCATTGAACTTCGCTATCTCATACTTTCCCACTTTCACCATGCTACTCGTAGAAGCCATTTTTACACTTGTTTTTCAAACAAAACCTCTCTTAGGAATTTCAACAAACACCTTGTGTGCACTGCACAAGACCCTCAAGCCTAACCCCTCAAATCCAAGCTCAACCACCTAGATATGATAAAGGCTCTGGTACCAATTGTTGGTATAAAACCAATATATCATCAATTATCCCTTAGCACAGCGGAAACTAATCACCCAAGAGATATATGTTTGTAATCGAAAAACTCAATCCAAAGTTTCACAATCAACCAACAAGCTAATGACTAAGCAAGTAATCGAAAGCAAGTAAAGATAACGAACACAAGATTTACGTGGTTCGGCAACTTGCCTACATCCACGGAGGTCTACAAGATATTCCACTAGAATAGAGAAACACAACTCCTTGCACAAACCGCAAGTTCGTCCCGTGTAGAGCTACCGATTTTACCCAAGAGAATAATCCTTAATCTCTTGTACAATCTCTCTCTCTCACACTCTCTTGTTTCCCACCCCTCTCTAGCTCTCTCACGCTCAAAGATATGAACCCTAACTATTCTATCACACAAAAGTGAGTTAAATAGAATAAGACCCGTCAAACAGAGTCCAACGCACGGACCGTGCATGCGGTATGCCCATACCGCACGGTCCGTGCCTGAAACGGCCTCCAAATGGCAAAAGTCTCTGCATCATTAGCACGGTCCGTGCTCTTCATGACCTTGCCATGCACGGTCCGTGCATGGCCCCAAGACATACCCACAATTCTCCACCTCGTACATCATTTGATTTACCTCAAATTTTGGACGAATACCGAACTGCAAAATGCCCAACCAGCTGCACCATTACACCATGGCTACCTACATACCCATACCGGGATCAAGCTGATGTAGTTCAAACCCCGGGGAAGATCTCCACCTCACCCGATACCGCCCCGAAGGGCTATGCCCTCGTGGACATCAACAAGGGCCAATATTAAGCAAGTCCAAGCAATGTTGGAACTTGCTACTTGTCACCACCTTGGTCAACATGTCCGCCGGATTCTCATTTGTGTGCACCTTCATAAGAGAAATATCACCTTCCTCTATAACATCCCGCACAAAATGATACCTGACATCGATATGCTTGGTACGAGCATGATGAACTTGATTCTTTGCCAAATGAATCGCACTTTGACTATCACACCACAAGTTCACACAATCCTGCTCAATCCCCAAATCCTCTAGAAGGCCCCAGAGCCACACTGCTTCTTTCACGCCCTCTGCCATGGCCATATACTCGGCCTCAGTAGTAGAAAGAGCAACTGTAGGTTGTAACATCGATCGCCAACTAACTGGGGCACCATGTATACTGAACACATACCCAGTAGTAGATCTCCGCCTATCTAGATCACCTGCATAATCGGAGTCAACAAACCCGCTAACCTGACACGTATCTCCACCAAAGCATAAACCCCTGTCAGTGGTACCCTTCAAGTACCTTAGGACCCATTTCACTGCATCCCAATGTGCCCTTCCCGGATTCGCCATGAATCTGCTGACAACACCTACTGCTTGTGAAATGTCCGGACGTGTACACACCATTGCATACATTAAATTGCCAACGACACTAGCATAAGGAACATGCTCCATCTGTGCCTTCTCTTCACTTGTGGTAGTAGATTGCTTACCAGAGAGCCTGAAGTGTGGAGCCAACGGAGTCACCACTGGTTTCGCATCTTGCATCCCGAACCTTCGAACAACGACAAGAAAAGGTAATGACTGCAACAATGGAATGTATACATGTAATTAAATGTATGTATGAAGGCGATGAGAGACGTGCATGTATGCAGTTGATTGAATATGTTTGTATCATTGTTTTATTGATAAGTTTTTAATATATCAAGATGCAATGCATTTTTTCTTTTTACTTGATGTGAAGTGAAGCACAGAAGACATGGAGGAAGACACATGAGAAGTTGCGGAGGGGATGCGGAAGAGGTAATGGAACATCCTCCTTTTTCGTTTCTTCGTTATGGCCCATATCGTTGAAACAATATTTAGATTCTTAAGGATTTTTCAATAGTTGCAGGTTGGAAGCTTTCCTAAAAGAAGTTTCATCTCGATTCCATAAAAAATAAGCAAGGAATTATAAATTTCTTCCATCAACTTATATTTTATAGTTTTGTTATTTTTATTTTGCAGGCAAATGTAGCAGATTATGAAAAGGCTTTAGGCATGTGGAGAAGGTGGTTTTGAATCAATTATTTTGGTTGATTTTTGGGATCGAGGACGACTGGACGGGAGGGAGAACGTTTCCCTCGCCTCTTCCATCTCTGCTCCAAACAAAGAGCTAAAGTGAGTGAGATGGGGTTTTGGGAGCACGGGGTGTGGTGTTGGAAGGTGGAATGGATGAGAGAATTGAGAGTTTCGGAGAGGGCGAGAGTGGGGAAGTTGATGGAGATTCTTCAGCGTTACACTCTTACGGAAGGGAGGGCTGATACGTGAGGACTCACGGTGAAGAAGGCATACGAAGAACTCGAAAAACGTTAGAGGACTGCGACGCATGTTGGTTGTCGATAGCTGGACTGGCCCAAGAAGGTGTGGGAGCCAGCGACTCCATTTAAAACGCAAGTCATGGGTTGGTGGCTTCTGCTCAACATGTTACCGACGATCGACAACCTCCTCATGCTGCTGCTGCCGCCAAGTAAATAAAGAGACGTGCCAGCATCTCTTCCTTGAATGCACAAAGGTCCAAAAAATGTAGAATAACATGACTCAATGGTGTGGTGTAAGTTGGGCAGCTCTGAGATCATTAATTGATCATTTTAAAAGCTTTGTTGGAAACTAGAATAGATGGGAGAAGTAGGCGGAGAAGAACTCAAGAACGATCGAACCGTAACATACATACGTAAGAAGTTTTAATTTCTCAGCTTGATCTTTTCTTTTCTTTTCTTTTCTTTTTTTTTTTCTTTTTTTTTTCTTTTTTTTTCTCGATTTATCATACTCCTATATTGCTTCTGTTTTTTTTTTTTTTTAAGTCTCCATCAATTTTGAAATGACTAAATAGAAGTAGATGAGCAAGCCCAATAAATGATCATTTTTAACTCAAAGGGGATCCTCCTCATTGTGTTGATTTGAAATTTATGTACAAATGCAGTGAAGAAGGTATGTAATTTGTTGAGTCATTGTTGTTATATGTTATACTATTTGAATCAAGTACAATTATCGCCGTGCATCGCACGGGATAACGAACTAGTTATACCATTACAATAAAATTGAGGTGGAGTTGTCGTTAATCCCAAGCTTCTAACTGAAACTGAAGAATGATTCGAGAAATAGGCGGAGAGAGAGAGATGGGATCGTGGGGTAGAGTTTTTGATAGAATAAACTGGAAGTTTTAAAACTGCTTACAACTTTATTCAAAAAGATACGTAGAGATATGGAGTAAAGATAACTAAATTTTATTGACTGAAAGTGAGGAAAAAAAAAAAAGATTCATAACTGATATTTTTGCCGGGAAAAAATAACTGACTTTTTGTTTTGTTTTAATATATTATAGATATAGATTTGATGCGAATTTATTTAATTTAATTAAAATAAAATAACCATGTTAGATCCACGTAAGTAGATAGCGGCAACGGCTGCACCACGTTAGAATGCCTCGACGCATGAGATATGCGTCTCATGTCCGCCGCCAGTGCAACGGTTGCAGACAAGATTTCTCGTTGACGACAATGATATGCCACCTAGTACCAAAATTTCTCGTTATCGACGATAATGTGCCAGTTAGCGCCAACATCATCTTGTCAACCGCTACGGATGCCCTAAGTCTAAGTAGTTTTCATATCCAAAAGAACATACTGTAATGCAAGTGGTATGATTCCTAGATCTGTATTGATGCATCATACACTAATTGTGACCCAACATCTCAACCTTGAACCATGTCAGATGCTGTACATCTCATCACTCAAATTCAAAGAAGATAATAGTGAATAATACAAGGAATTGCAAACAACTGCAGCTTCATCAGCTTCAGATATCCTTACCCGTAGCTGCTCGAATCATCGACAATAACACAATATCCAAGGAGAAAAAAGAATATACCGATACTGCTCTTCCCTAACTCTATGTACAAAACCAGAGATACTATAATATATCGGCAGCAATCAAGACTAGTAATCTTAGGCGAAAGTATATCCACCAAGATGATATACGTGCTAGAACCGAGCATATTTTTGTTCTTAATAACTTCCACATACACACCAATGACCCTCATGCTCACTAAATTTGTTTTCAATCTTCATTTCTACAGCAGGACGCAGAAATCAGGAAAGTATAGCTTCGAAAAATTCAAAGATCCTTGACTCTCGAAAGCAAGTTGCATTCATAGTTCCAAGAAAATTTCAATAAAGTATAGCTATTTTTCGTATTATCTTAATACCCTGTTCGTTCTATCTTCAACGGAAGACGATCATAACTTTACCAAGCTACTGGATAAAGCCTTCATCTCATTTCTACACATATAGACTAATGAATATTAACACTAAGAATCACTAGAACATTTAGCAAAAAGAAAGAAAGGAAGGAAGTTTGAATAGCAATTTGCATATGCATTAAGCCCGATTTATTCCGAATATCTAATCATTTGTAGAGTTAGGACCACAAGAGCACTAAGCATAGATGATCCAAACTTCAAAACATACTTCACTACATTAATAGCACCAAAAAGATTTGTTCTTTTCCAATCATCAACAAAAAAATTTAACCTTTGGGGGGACCAGTTGATTTATGATGGTGTTCTTTCTCTATTTCATCAAAAACAAAATGCTTTTTTTTTTAGTATATTCAGTTTGTGATTCCTCCATTGACACAACCTACACAAGAATCTTGCATCTACTAGTTCGAAAAGCAGACGGAATCGCGGGAGCTATACAGCACATTCTCAAGAGCATCTAAAATGTTACCATTGAAGGGAGACCGAGCTTCATCGTCTGATTCTTCTCCGTCCTCCTTCGACTTGCTCATCCTCCTCCTCCTGCTGCAAGGTGTTGTTTGCTTGTCTTCTTCCATTGACAGGCTGGCCTTGAACTCGTGCTGCCACACCAGCCACTGCAACGAGCGGATCACTTGCTGATCGTGGATCTGTTTCTCTTCGGCTAGTCTCCGGTACTGGCTCCATTCCATCTCGACCGAGCTTTTCTCGTTCTGGAGGCGGAGGATCATCGCCATTGCCTCCTCGGCCGCGGTGGCGGAAGCTGCTCTCTCCATAGCGAGCTCCGCGCAAATGTCTTCCACCTTTTGCTTCTCGCTCTTCAGCAATTCCCTCAATTTTGTGATATCGGATTCGATTTCCTCATCTTTACACTCCATTTCATCATCAGACTTGGTTCCTCCATCAAAATCAGTGGAAGAATTCAAATTCTGCACCTTCTCCATCTCTAATTTATCAATGTAGGGCACAGAGGAAGGCGATTTCCACAATTTCGATAACCGAAAATTTCCATTTTTTGAACAAAAACCAGTTCTCAAATTGCGCAAAAATCGAACTATACCGCTGTAGGAATGATTGGAGAAGAGAAATCCGAGCCCTAAGCCGAACAGCAAAAACAGCCCCAACATTCTGTAAACCGCTTTAAATCTCCCCAAAAGGAAATCACCACCACTCCACAGGTCATCATCATCAAGGGCTGAATGCTTCAAACATGAGAAACAATCCATCAAAACGACGCCGCCGAGAGCAAACTTGCGAAAACCCTTATGGAATCTGTACATAACGGAGCCTACAATCAGAAACGGAACAAAAATTTGCATGTCGGCGACGATTCCTTCAAATGCAGCGCAAATATAGCAAGTTAGTTTTCTTTCTTCAGTGTTTTCTTCTCGCCGGCGTTGCTTACTTTCTAGAGAGAGAGAGAGGGAATTAGGGGGTAATTGTGTTGGTTGCAGTTGAGGAGGGGAGTAGAAGAAGAAGAATGGCGACGATTTGGTTGAAGAGTGGCAACCAGAAATATATAGTAGAAGGGATTTGCAGAAAAGGTTAATTCTTTATAGCCGTTAATGATTTTCTTTTTTCTTCGATTTTCATTTTATTTTATTTTTAAAAATAATTAAACAGGATAATGAATGAGAGGGAAAATGGGGGATTGGGATAAATCTGAAATATTTGATGCCCAATTTAAAGATTTTAATGGAGTCTGTTTGTTCGAACGCGACGTTTATGCACGGATAACCCTTCTATGAACAGATTTTATCGTCTCACTTCATTTCTCTTCCTTTTTCTGATCGGAATATCCTATTTTAATTGACTTATTCCCTAATATAGAAAGAATTGACTTTCACTTTTCATTTTTAATAATGCACATAAAGTTCGTGTCAAAATAAAATAGGTCTATTCATTTGAGATGGAGGGAGTATTATTTAATTGTTATTGTTCCATTAATTAATTTATTAAATGACATTATATATATATATATATATATATATATATATGAGAAATTGATGATGATCTAAATAGATATCTTGAAAATAAATAACGAAATTTAAATTTAAATTGTAAATGAAAAAGAGATTGATTTATAGTCGTTTCATATTTACAATTGACATATCATATTATGTGTGCTCGTCGTGGGTAGTGAAGTCTTTCTACGCATTATTCATAGAGGATGGAATTCTACTTAGACCTGCCCATTCACAATGAACCGGCGGGCCAGGCCCGGAACCGGCCCGCCGGTCAACGGTTTTTAACCGGCCCGCCGGTCAACGGGCCGAAAACCGGCCCGGAACCGCCTGACGACGGGCCGGTTACGGTTCAAGAAGGTGAAGGCCCGTTAACCGGCGGTTAACCGGCGGGCCCAAACCGTCGGGCCTTCATTTAACCGGCGGGCCTAAACTTTGCAATAAAACCGGCGGTTAACCGAAAAACCGCCGGTTAAACCGCCATGTACATGTTATTTGGGCCATATTTAGTTGAGAAATGGGCTCCTAAAATTAAAAATAAAACATTTAAATTGGGCCCATGTTCTCAAACCATAAATTGTTGATATAATAAAATACTTATATATTAAATATTTAATATAGTAAATCATTAGAAAACCTATAATCAAAATCAGAATCGCCGACTCCGTCCGCCTCTTTTCTTCTTCTTCTTCTACGGCCGCTTCTTCTCCTTCTTCTTCTCGTGCCATACATCCTCTTCTCCGATGAATCTATTGTCGAGCTGATCCAGAGTTATCCACACCTTTTCAATTTAGTTCTTCATCTTTTCTTTTCTTCTTCTTCTTCTTCCCATTTTCTTCATCTATAGATTTCCGGCCAAATTGCCGCCCCACCACCAGCGGTGTCGCCGCCAAACCCCCCATGTCGTCTTCCCATCGCCTGGCTCAACCGTCGATATAGGTTTGCCGACTTTTGGGGGCGAGCCTAGCCATCGATTTTTTCAAAAATTTTAGGGTAAAAACCGGCAAAAACCGGAGGTTTTGAACCGGCCCGGAACCGCCGGTTTTAAAAACCGGCACGTAACCGTGAGTCCTGTAGACGGGCCGGTTACGGTTCGAATTTTCAGGAACCGTGAACCGCCGGGCCGCGGCCCGGAACCGGCGGTTTAGGGCCCGGCGGCAGGTCTAATTCTACTCCACTTGGTGGGAAAAAAATATATTTAGTTATTTACATAAATGTTTAAAGGGTGAAAATCCATAAAATAAGACATGGGATACTAAACCATTTTGATTTATTGATTTTAGCATTTCTCCCATTAAAATAATCTTTTTCCTAATATGTAATTATAAAATATTAAAAATAAGACATTTTAAATGCGATGAGAACGAAATGAGTGAATGTGCATCTTGAATTAATATAAATAATCAACCATATAATATATTTTTTTTTCCGAAAACTACAAAATCAAGTTATTATTCATCCTATAGGCACATTATATAGTTTTCTTGGTGTAACGCCCTGGGCCCACTGGCGGAACTCCCTTGGTGCATGGGGGTGCAGTTGCACCCCCAAAAAAAATAATATTTTTTTACTCTATATATGTATACATATAAATATATGATTTATATATATGAATATATGATATACATATATAATGTGTTATTGTATTTTGAAATATACATACATTATGGATTTTAATACTCCCTTTGTTTCATTTCGCTAGTCTTGTTTATTTTCGGTACGAGATCGTATGTAGAAGTGTTAAAAGTGAAAAGTAAGGGATCCACATCGAAAAATAAGGGTTAATTAATTATTTTCGTTTTAAGAAACAAGACTAGTAAAGTAGAGCAATCTAAAATAACAAACTTGACTAATGGAGTGTGACGGAGGGAATATAAATGAATTTCTTTTCTTATATAATTCCTAAATATAGAATTTTTTCGCACCCCAAATCAAAAGTCCTAGCTCCGCCACTGCCTGGGCCCACAGGGTCAGAGCCTGTTGTGTTAGGTGGCACAATAAGTCCACTAGCAATTACTTGACATTCGTTTTCGCTTTGTCAAAATGGTTAATTCAAGTTGTTAAAGAGTCCATTAAGCCCATTACTTATACTTTAATGACATCCCATGGAATTGGTCATTTTAGTTGGAAAAAAAGAGTTATCAATTATAATATCCTTCTAACACATTGTTTGGCAGACCTTATTTGATATTAGAGGTGTTCAAAAGAACCTGAACCGGCGGTTAAAATCGTAACCGTAACCGGAACCGGAACCGGCGGTTCGGAACCGGTGGAACCGGCGGTTCGGTTAAGGTTCCTAAGGCTTGGAACCGTAACCGGCGGTTCGGTTCCGGTTCCGGTTCCAAACCGGCGGTTCCAAATTTTGGAACCGTCCAATTTATATAAATTATATTATTGTTATTTTTATTAAATATAATTTATAAACAAATATAACATTATTTGTTAAACTTCATAAATAATAACTAAATATATATATATATATATATATATATATATATATATATATATATATATATATATATATATATATATATATATATATATATAGCTAGTGGATCAAATGGGATCTCTATTCTAAGGTAGTAACTAGGATCCAATCTCAACCTTTCTTTTTTTTTTAAATCAATGATGTAGATTAATTAGGCAGTTTCCATCAAATTAATTAAATTTTTTAATAAGAAACCAACCCCCACGTGTTACTACCATGTAAAATAAGAATAAATATTTTATATCTATTAAATCTCAACCGTTCATATCTATAAAATCTACGATGCATAACGGATCCTAGTTACTACCTAAGGGACGGTTCCTATTGGATCCGCTCCCTATATATATATATATATATATATATATATAATTTGAACTTTTTTCAATTATATAAGTGTTACTCTCAAACACTCATTTGTTATTTCTTCATTGTGAGGTATGTTTATTGTTTTTATAAGAGTATTACACTTTTCAAGCTTCTTATTTATTTGATATGTGATATCTAACATATCCCAAACTATGAGAAGAGTTGCATGGGGAACACCTATAAAATTGAAAGAATGTTCAAAGCCTTATGAAATAAAAAAGTTTAAAATTAAAAAATAAATAAATAATTGTCCGGTTTTTTCCGGTTAGAACCGGAACCGTAACCGGAACCAGCGGTTCCAGAACCGGAACCGTAGCCGTGTGTTTGCGGTTCGGTTCCTCCCTCGACGGTACCGGAACCGGCGATTCGGTTCCGGTTAGAATCGGAACCGGAACCGTGGGCACCTCTATTTGATATGCATGATTAGATAAGATAATAAAACTTACTCCGTCATAGATATTACAATTGTTAGATAAGCTTGATTACTAATTACGGAGGGATGTAATATTTTTTCGGAACCTCGATTAAAAGTACTATAGCCTTTTGCATTATCAATCGCACCTTACCTTTACCATTAAAAATTCTCATGTGACCAGTGAAACTCTTCTTCGAGATAAAAATTCTAAAATTATCATTTTCTTATCTCATTTTATAAGCAAATGTCTATTAGATTATCAAGATTCTTAAATCTGAAGTCCACGCTTAACATCGAATTCCCATTGAAGCAGAATCTTCGATCTTATCAAAAAGATAAGTTTCAAGCATTTGGGTCTCAACGATTCATGAATCTCGCTTCTATTTGGGCTGGGTAATTGCCTACTTTGCCATCAAGAAATCAGAATACATCGAAAGATTTAATAGAGGACGCGGCCAATCAAACCGAGATGGTTTTCTTTGACAATGCGTACTGTAACACAATGGTCAACGACGGTCTCTTGATAACGAGTCTGACGACAAAAAGTGGTATGACACCATTGAAGAGTGGTGAGGCAGCAGAGTACTACGAGTGCCGTAGAACTCATTACAAAAGTTATACTCCAAAATTTTATTTTAACATTCATCAACACGAAGTCCCAAAACCATTAAAGAAAAAGTCAAATGATCTAAAGATCATGAACAAATGACGTAGGGGTAACAGAATTGTATTGTTGAAGCATGAATTGATTCAATTTTATCCCTACATTAATTTGCCATTGAATTATATGTTATGGTTTTATCATTCTATGATTTTAGAGTTGTAGTTTGTTGTAAAAAGAATGAGAATTAAGGTAAAAGATTCAGTGCCATTGTAAAGCACAAGAATTTGGTTTCTTTTAAGGCCAGATCCAAATCTTAGGCATACTCTTTTTGTCGTATGCTCTACAATTTGTCATCGCCAAATATTTCCATTTAACAAATCAGTTGTAATTTAGGATAATCTTGCAATATTTAGGGAAAATTTAGCCCAATAAATTCAAATTGTGACATATTTAGCTTAAATTTTGCTGTGACGATTTTAGCCATTTAGTAATTTTCGAAGCCTGAAAATTTACGCAGCATCCAGAGTCTATTTAAGCCCGCCACATTAGGAAACACGCCATCATCAATTTCCATTTCAAAAAAGAAAAATATTTTTCAAATGAAGATTTTCAAACAAAACAGTGAAAATAATTGGTATTTGTCGTTCACATTTATCTCTCCAAACTTGCAAACCACAATATTTCTTTCAAGTAGAAACTTTTACACAAGACATCTTTTATATTGAGTTTTTCAAGGAAATTGATATAGAGAATGCGACGAGAAAAGAAGAAGGTTCGCGCTCCCGCTTAGTTTAGGAATGTTATTTCCATTTCTTTTTGGCTTGAAATCTTAATTTTGTTTTTCTTTTTCTGGAATGGTAATAAAAAAATAATGATATATTGTCCAACATAGTAAGCTCAAATATATTCCGAATGCCAAATAATGATATATTGTCCAACTTGGCAAGCTCAAATATATTTCGAATGCCACGTAGATTTTTCGATGCCACAGATTACCAATTGACTCATCCATTCTAGTACGGTGTTGGATACGAAAAAGTTGATAATCTTAATTATGTTTATAATCTTGGAAATACAAACAATACATGTATATTCACAAATATATCAACTAAAAGCAACTTGCATAAATCATCATATTAAAAAAGCTACATGTCTTGTAATGTTGTACTTGCTCGATTACCAACATCTCAAAGTCAACGATCCTATGCAGCAATGCTAAAAAGCTACACTTACATTGGAGTTTGGCGATTCAATATATATATATATATATATATATATATATATATATATATATATATATATATACATACTCGTATATACCAAAGGGTAGAAAATTCACATACACTTCTTCAAACCAACCATATACAAAATACCTCTCAAATAAAAACCATGCACAAACTACCCTCTCTATACTCATTTTGCTTTGAAAGGTCATCAATGCCCTTTACACAATGTATTTCTCTTTGTTTTTGTATATTTCCACTCCAGCCATGCAAAATTATTATCAGGCCCATCACTCTTCCGTAAAATTAAAATTCTTTGTAAAACCAACTTCATACCTTTTGACCGAATTGCTGCCGGGTCCTATCCGTCTGGGTTTTACGGCAAACGCATTCCAACCACGCGGAGCACCGTATGGTTCCAGCCACGGATTCCTTCAACAGCAAACAGCACAGCCCTCGTTCGTTTCCTACCCGGGGCGTGGAGTATTTTGTTGGTAAACAAAAATTAAAATTTGGCGATAGGTGATGAGCAAAAGCTCAAACTTTTATTAGGGAATTATAAACTATATATTACATATAGATTATCTCCTTTTGGGAGGAGACAAACTCGCTTAGCTACCTATGGTAGCGGAAATAGAAACACTCATACCCGAAGGAAACTAAAACTATTACAAGGTTTATTTTGAAGAAGTTAAAGAAAATGTTCGATGATCTTCTCCTCCTTCCTTCTCCTCTTTATATAGATGCAGAATCGTGGGTTGGGATCCTGCATTATTGCCTCGGATGCCAAATGCATTGGCATTTTCTTCTTTACCGAAAATTTCGGTAGTGGTGAGGGTCTGCCTGTCATTATCTCCACCGAAAGTTTCAATAATGCATCCGGTGAGGGTTGGCCTGTCATTATCTCCACCGAATGTGATGATAATGCGTCTTGATGAATGGAGTTTGGGACCTCCATCTTTAAATTCCACCGAAATTTTTGGTGAAATGTCTTTATCCGTCCACCCACCATTGTCGTCTTCTTTTTGGGTGGGGTTCCTCTGGTGTAGAGTCACATGACTCTATTATTTCTTGTTGGGAAAAATTTTCCCCGGGGCCCTTGGCATTCTCTTGGCTGAAACTGCCTGTGACTCCCTCTTGTCGGTAGCTCGGGCTCGTCCTGCTCTTGGCATGGATCCTTTCCCGAACTCAAGCTCTTTCTGGTTTGGGCATGACGAACAAATGCGTTCATCCCAATGGCCAAAATGAGCCATGTTGCAATATTTGCGATGAGTCTCTTTACTCACCACCAGCTTGTTTTCCCATAGCAGAGTTCTTTTCCTTTCGAAAGCCTCCTCTGCAAATCCTGTGGTTTTTCCTGTCATGGCATTTAACAGAAAAGATCCATTTACCGAGTTCTGGAAGTATTTGAACTGGTACTTGACTTTGTCCATCTCTGTGAGACAGACCCATAAACCCCAAGCTCGTCGAGTTGAGATTTCATCCTCGGAGATGGTGGAGACAAGTGGAACGTCTCCATCCAGTGCCTTAACTGCATTTAAGGCTCTTTCGTCGGGTCTCCTTAGCCTTATGTAATGGAAGGCTTCATGATTCCCTTTTCCTGCTGGTTCAGGAGCTGCACTTATAAAGTATAACTCCAAAACATCACCGCGGCTAAGTTGATCATTGTTAGCCCACGAATCATACACAGATTCTTGAATCCATTTGGGTAGATTCTTAATTTCTGTGAATGCTGGTGATATGGTCATAACCGAAGCAAGAGCTCCAAAGTTATACCATTGCTTGACGTCATGTGGATTTGCTCCTGGCTTCATCCACACCCTGGGATATTTTCCAGAGCCATCGATAATACAATAGCTTGGATTAATTCCCCTTCTCGTAAGAAGCTTCTCCCAGCTAGCTTGATATGCCTGCCAAAAAGAAGAAACTTGAATAACCTGGTTAGTATCAACCTTAGATTTTCCAGTCATCGGCCTAAGATTGATCTCTCCCTCTTTAACCCCAGAGGTACTGGGTTGACATGATAATTCAGGTTTGGACACCCGAATCTCATCTTCTCATTGGGCCGGTAGATCTGTTGATGCTACCAACTTAGGACTCCCGCTAGAGGTATTTGAATCCTCTGCTGCCGTTATAGGGGCCGGCAACCGAATCACTTCTTTTTCCTTAGAGGACGCCCGAAGGAGTGGCGCTTGTACTGCATTCCAGCACTGGTTTTGTGCTAGCCTACAAGCTCGTATTCTGTCGGTGACTTTTGTCTTGTCGACAACTTGTATCTTTCCGGCTTGTTCAGCCCTCAAGACACACTCGTCCCATTCCTTTGATAACATCTCGAGGTTTTCTCGGAGATGCTTCTGGGAAATCATGATAGAGCTACACTCAGTTGGCTCCATCTCTTGTCAAGAAATCTGCAAGAACATTCTCATGAGATTTCACAATAACAATGTCAAAAACAAAATATTGACATTCAGCGTGCCATCTTAGTAATCTAGCCTTTTCAGGTTTAGATTTTATCTTGTTTTTTAAGAAAGTCTTAACCTGCGTGTTATCGACTTTCAAAGTAAATTTCTTTGCTAATAAAAATAAAGGCCATTTTTTAAACGCCTTTCGGACTGCAAAGAATTCTTTCTCGTTAATGTGCCATCTAATGACCTTATTTGCTGCGAACAACCCGCTGCAGTATCTGCATGGTTCTTCTCCATTTGGTGTGATCTTTGTAAGGACTGCTGCCCACCAATGATCACTTGCGTCGGTATACAGAACTAAATCATATTCGTCCTGTGGCATTGAAAGTTTGGGGAGGTTCCCACAAACTCCTTTCAATATTCTCATTCCTTCTTTGTGTTCCTCAGTCCAGATGAATGGAACATCTTTCTTTAGTAGTGGACTAAAGACCTTCCTGTATTTTGCAAGATTCTTAATAAATGCTCCTGCAAAATTAACAACTCCTAAGAAGTTTTGAAGTTGTTTCTTCTCCTTGAGATCTTCTGGGAAATCTTTCACCTTTTGCACGATATGATCCTGCAAAATAATCCCCGTCTCATCGATCTCGATTCCCAGAAATTCCATTTTCCGAGTTGCTATAACTGCCTTTTTCTCAGACAGTACTAGCCCTTCTCTGTAACAAACATCTGCAAAGATCTCAAGATGTTTATTGTGTTCATTCATATCTTTTGACGTTATAAGAATGTCATCAATATAAACAAACATAAATGATGAATAATCTTTAAATAAATTATCCATCTTCCTCTGAAATATCTGGGGTGCATTAGCTAGCCCCATTGGCATCACGTTCCAAACGTAATGTCCTTGTGGAGTAGAAAAGGCTGTAAACTTCTTACTCCCTTCTTCCATGCAAATCTGGTAGAAACCTGACTTGCAATCAAACTTTGAGAAAACCTTTGCATTTCTTATGCAGTTAATAAGGTGTTCTCTACTCGGTATGAAATAACCATCGAATTCCAAAATTTCATTAATACCTTTGTAATTAATAACAAGTCGAGGTTTATTTCTTTTAATCTCACCATGATTCCTTACCAAGAAGCCTGGGCTACTGTATGGTGAGTTCCCTGGTTCGATCAGCTTCATGTCAAGGTGCTCCTTGATGATGCCTTTCATGTCCTCCTGATCTTTGATATTCATCAAGATCGGCCTGTATCGAACAAACTCGTGAACATTGTTTGGTTTGACCGTTAAGGTTGCTCTGAGTTGATTCTTTTCCCACCATGCCAAAGGATTCTCATTGTAACAACGTACAATTTTCCTTTTGACATCTTCCAATGATACCTGTGTATCAGTTTCAATATCTTTACAAATTAAAGATACCTTTAAGATCTGGATCTTAGCAACGTTTTCTTCATCGTTTTTGCTAAGTTTCCATTTGATCCTATAATCCAACAATGCTTCGTTGAATCTTCTCTGGTCCTGCATTTTTGGGTTCCGAAGTAGTCCTCATCACCACGCTTGCTGCGAAAATTGATTGGCATTTGTCGATTAAATGCTTCTTTCAATCTCTGAACAATGATTTTGTGATCACACTGTGTTGTGAACACTAATCTCTGTTTCTCATTATCCTGCATATATCTTTTGAACATCTGCAGAAAATTGTTACCGAGCAAGATATCTGCACCGGTATCATGAAAATAAATTGGAGGGGTTTTAACCTTATACCAACGCGTCTGACCTGCTCCTCCAATCAAGATTTCCACGGCCTTGATTCCTTTTGATAGAATCAGGACCCTCTTGGAAAAATCTCGTCCTGCAATCCGTGGTAGTTCTTCCTCTATTTCTGCTGGGAAGATTTCACGTCTTGTTGTGCATATTCCTGCACCTGAATCAATATAAGCAGCGAAATATTCTGCCTTATATTTCTCATACAACACTCCAATAGGAATGTAGATTGAGAATGGATTTGTCATTCGATCAATAGTTTTCTCTCATTGATCGTGATCTCCATTCCTTCTTCCCTGCTTCTCCAGGGCTTATATTTCTCGAGGAAATCTAGACCGAGGATAAGAATATTTTCTTCTCTCCCTGCTCGGCCTTTAACTTCAACCTTCCATCCACCCATTTCGATCATGGCCTTATAGTGATGGATCTCCGGTTGTTCCAAATAATACAAGATATTACAAGGAAAATTATTTTCCCATCTTGTAGTATCAAATCTGGTGGTTACTCCTCTCCATCCTTCTGGACATTTGATGGTGATAACCGTCTTGTTGAAGTCTAACAACCTTGGTTGGGCAGGTTGTCTTAGACTCAGGCTCCTTCCCAAAGGTTGAGAAGTAATCCTATCTTGCTGGAATGATAATCTTCCAGAATGTAGTCTAAGACTTTGATCATGTCTTATGACTACCCTGTCTTGAATTTGGATATCCACGTTTCTTAATCGTGGAATTTCAACTCTATCGGGACAAATTGCCGTTGTCACCTTCTTGAAGATATCTGGTATCTCAATGAATTGCTTTCCCAAGAACAACTCTGTATGATGAGAGTTAGAAAGCGCATATGATACCTGATATGTGATGGAATAAGGTCTATTCCCTTCTTCCAACAAATCTTTTCTTTTGAAGTCCTGATACAACGTCAGGGTTTTGCTGAAGTTGGTGTCGTTAAGATTGTAAGCAATCTTTGGATAGATAATCCCCACCACTTGTCCAGCACATAGATTTCCCGCGATGGTTCCCATCACAGAATCTTGAAGATTTCATACTCGCTTGTCGCATATTGCAATATCGATCGGTGAATCGACTCCTGCGAACAATGCTGATTTGAGCACGAGTTGAATTGCTCCGATATGGATCCAATTCATCTTCTCCACAACCTCCGGTTTCATCTTTGATAGATCTTCCCGGATATCACTGGCTGGAATCAATTGCATCTCCACTTGATTCCCCGTGAGCTCGATTGGTAGCGCCATTTCTCGTCTTGTGATTCCATAGACAATATGGTGCTTTCGACTCTTTAGACTGAAATTCCTTAGAACTTGGTCTATGTTTCCGGCTGAAAAACCCTGATATCTTTGAATACTCAGGTTTTTCTTCATGATTTTATCAATCTGACTTTGTGAGATAATCATCCGGCTAGAATATCCGGTTCTATCTTCACATTCCTGATGATGTATCTCTTCTTCAGCTGGATTCTGAATCGATGGATCCATCGGAGTCAGCTTCGCTGTCGAAGTCTTCTTCTGCTTCGTATATACTCTCATCAGAGGGTATATCCTCAAATTGGTAAACTTGTACCAAGTCCTTGAAATAGATCGCGTCTTTAATGTCAGGTGTTGACTCGAATCTATTCATCTTCCTGTTTTCTGGGCAATTGGTTGAGATATGCCCAAGTGCACCGCATGTCCAGCAGTTGCAATCTTTAAAACTTTCGTTAGCCCGGCATGAGCTTTTCTGAAAGTTTTCTTGGTTGCATATTTTCCCCGAGACTGGTTCGTCTTTCCGGGCTGAAATCTGCTTCTGGATGGGCCGCTTCTCTGCCCATATTTATATGATCCGGCCTTCTGTCTGGACCAAATAGTTCTTGGCTTCCAAGATTTCCTCCTGGATTTTCCTTCTTTTGAATAGGGCTGAAACCTATTCTTCTTGTACCTTCGCCTTTCTGAAGGTTCTTCTCCTATGACCGTTGGTAGGTCACAGCTTTCGCAGTTGAGATTGGTTGTTTTGTTGATCCTCCTCAACTTCTTCATGTTCTTTTGTGCTGCCGCTTGTTGACACCATTCCATCAACTTGACATGCACATAAGACATCCTTTTGGCAACACTGTCATGGATACCTGGGGTATATCCACGAATGAGCATTTCTCTCCATGGGCTTGGAAATTTTAGGAAGAAAATTTCCTTGGCCTTCTCTTCATCAATCCTGGATTGATGTTGATATAAGGTGAAGAGCTTTAAAAACTTGTTGAGCGTCTTCTGCTCCAAGACCATGAGTCTCAGATTATAGAACGCCATCAAGTATTTCTTTCTTTTCTCTTCATCGTATCCCTTGAAATAGCCTTCCCCCAAAAAATGGAGTTTTAGCCGATCCGCCATGTAAGGAGCCATGTTTTGATAGTCTCCTTTTAGGCACGAATCCCTTGTTTCTTGGCTCATTCCTTCCCAAGCGATCTTGGCAACTCCCTTGAGACTTAACTCGAGAGTCTTTGCAAAGCTATCTTGACTCATATCAAGAGTGGCTGCTGCAACAATCATGGAACTCCTTCAATGGCTTCCTCTCTCTCGTTGAAGTTGACATCGTCGAGATCGAGATGAATTCCGTATGGATGGATTGGTTCCATCGTTGCCTTCCCTACAGGTGTGTCCTGCATCTTGGAGGGCTTCCACCTTGAATTACGCATGTTGATTCTGTGAGCTTCATAACTCCTATCCTCAAGATGCTCATGGAACGAAGATCCTGCTTGGACTTCGGGCTTTGACTCCGGTACTTCGTTCACCTTTAGATCCACCACTTTGAGGTCAGCAAATGATTCTGCTAACGCCTGTAGGTCCTCCAAACCAATTCTTTCAAGATTTGCAATTTTTATCTTGAATCAGTTTGTTTATGAGTTCCCACCCTGGATCTTTCTTGTTGGATTCTTTAATGGGAAGCTCAGTCCGGGGAATGGGTAATACATTCTGGGGACTGCTTGACTCGCCTTTAAAGACAAAATTCCTCTTGAAAGAACTGGAACGAGATTGTTCCAATTTCCCCACTCGTTGTTGGATATCTTTCAGGATGTTTAGGATTTCATCCTGCTGAGAAGATATCTTTTCCACCTTTTGAGGTACTCCGTACTGGCTATTGCCGTAGTTTTGCACCGTCTTTTGGATCTCCCTTAAATCCATAGAGATTTTTGCCGAATCAGGCTCAATCTCCTGGAAATTAGGGCCAACTCCTCTGGTTGACTCTGTCATCTGGTATGAGTTTGATGAAATAAACTCATGGCTCGTCTTAGAACTCCCTCTAGGTAATTATTTACCCAAAGGCGATCCACATACATCTTCACGACCTCCTCATAGATCTGAATTTGGTCGGGAATGGCCTCTTCTCGAATGGCCTCTTCGAGAATTCCTTGTCTTACTCTCAATTGAGTAAGTTCAAACTCCTTCTGATCCCTCAATAAATCGAGGTATCCTTTGTAACACTCGCAACTCGGACAATAGTCCGGTTCCATTTTAACTTGGTGTCTCCTCCGTTAGTTAATAATCAATAATGCAATAAATAAATATAATTCCCAAATAAACCATGAGCTCTGATACCATTTTAGAAGCGTTGGATCATAATTGGCGAAAACAAGATTCTCATCCTATTTTTAGCAATTATTTAATGGATGAATACATTAAACAAAGGAAATTCTTGTCCATAGCAATTTTGGAGTTGTACATAGACAAGGATAAGGGGCATTTATGGGTAAATGGGTATTAAGGGGTATTTTATACATTGTTTTTAAAGGAGGGGTATTTTGTACATGAGGATTTTGAAAAGGGGTATGCAAAAATATTTCCCTGTACGAAATCTAAAATTTTGGTGAATTAAATTATATTTTAGCGAATTAAGGACTTCATTTCTTTAGCAATTACTCCTTCCGTCCCCACTTCACTTGGTTTCCTTTCCTAATCGGGATGTCCCACCTCAATTGACGTGTTTTCTTAAATGGAAAGAATTAACCCTTATTTTTCAGTGTGAACGACCCCTTACATTTTCACTTTTAACACTGTACATAAAATTCCGTGTCGAAATTAAACAAGTTAAGTGAAATAGAACGAAGGGAGTATTAACTTGTTGTTTTTATTTCGTCGTCCATATCATAGCCGAAAAGTTTTGATAGTCTATGTTAACATTGTGAACATCGGTCGATGAGCCATTAGCCTACTAGTAAGGTGTAGGCCGAAGTGAGGTTAAGTTTTGGATACTATTCTAACTTGTTGGGAATTGTTAAGGACTAAATTGTTAAGGGGGAACTTCATGGGACATTTGATAAATGAAGTCATTTGTTTTGATTAGATCCCAAAACCCCAAGCGTCCTTTTCCCAAGCGACCCATTTTGATGTAGTTAATAGGTTAGAATTTTTCTAAGCCTACACTGTTAGGATGGCTCTTTTATTTTGCTTAGATTAGGCTTCAAAAGTTCAAGTGAAGACCACTCGCTTGAGTGTGTTTTCCAAAGCGAAGCAAGTCAAGCAAGCTGAAGTGAAGCGTGCCGAAGAATAGCGAAGCGAAGCGATCGCTACAGTAGATTCAAAGTGAGTCTGCCAAAGTGAAGCGAAGCGAGCGCTACAGTTCAAAGCAAGCGAAGCGAGTCTACCGAAGCGAACGCTGCAAAGCGAAGCGAAGCAAGCGCTAAAGCAAAACGAAGCAAACGCTGCAAAGCGAAGCAAAGCGACCCGCTATAATATGATCCTAAAGCGACTCACTTCGGAGCGGCCGCTACAACTTCAAAGCGAAGCGAGCCACTACCTACCAGAAAGCGACAGCACAAATTCCCGCTCCGAATTTGAATTTCAGTCAACTAGAGATCTTTGCATTAATTGCGAGATCTCCACTTGTCGAACGAGGAGAGGAGCAGCGGAGTTGACTGCCAGGCCGACAAAGACGCCGCAACAGTACTGGCTCGCTCCAGTTACTGTTAAACTTGGAACTTAGCCATTTTCGGCAAAAGTCCAAATCTGCGCGTCTGCAAAAGCTACTGCCTGCGCAAGTACTGTCGAGAGGAGGAGGGACAAGGCCACCAACCAAGCAACGGATCTCAGCCAACCCTCCGCCTATAAATAGTGAAGGATGAAGACGTGAAGAAGTAGAACACTACTTGCGCATTCGAGCCTACTGCAAACAAACACTCCCAAGCCTTCGAGCAAATCTTCGAGTTTTTGTTTCAAGTGTTCTCCGAGTTTCCAGTCCATCGGAACTCGTCTTCACAACCTTCACACTTAGATTCTAAGCCCACTTCATATATCCGAGCTTAGAAGAAGAACTCTAGCCAATCTTTGCATTCACTGTAAAGAGTTCTTCATAGTGTGTCGTCAACCAAAAACCCTATACTTCGTCTGTTAGGTTTTGAGTGTTGTCGTTAGGTTGTTCAGATCCAAGGCCCTTCTTTCATCGATTGAAGAAGCCTCGATCGTAGAGTTGAGATCCAAGCTTACACTTACATCGTTTGTGTAAAGCTCGATCGAAGCTAGGCTGTAAGGAGAGCCCGTAATCTCCCTGTCTGTGTTTGACTGAAGCGAGTGAAGCTTCCAGTCTCTGTTAGGTTTGTGTAGTGAACCCGCAATCACTACGTCTGTCGTTTGATCTAGGCAAGTGAAGCCCGATCCCGACCAGGTTTTTGAAGGACCCGTAACCTTCAAGTTCTTGAGTGAAAAGAACAGTTGCCGTCGTGCAACAAAGTGGACGTAGGAGCGTTATCTCCGAACCACTATAAATCTCTGTGTCGTATCTCTCTTACCTTAATCTTTTTACAGTATTCGATTATCCATTGCACGTGCATATAAACAAACTTAACTTGGATTTTCAATTACTTAGGAAAGTTTTTAGCTCACCAAATTCCGCACAAAGAGTAAAGTCTCACTCTTGATCAAGCTCTAAGCTTAGGTCAAGAGATTCGTGATTGCTTTCGATCTAGCTCTTGGCTAGGTCTTTGCATTTTCAAAGAGCACTTTACTTTATACTCTGAGTTAAGGAATTGAAGTTGAAAAACTTCAAAATACGTATTCACCCCCCCCTCTACGTATTTTTCCTATAGCAAACCGGGACCAACAAGTGGTATCAGAGCAGCGGTTCTTTCGAGCCTCTGCTTTGCATATCCGAAGTGAGTCCCCACTCACTTCACGTTGTCTCACTGAACCGGATCCTATTTCCTAAGTGCATCAAAACCTCACCCACGCATATTGCATTCACTGCTGATAATTTGCTATGTCTACATACAGTGCATCAAATCTTCCACAGTTCTCGATCGAAGGATACGAGATATGGAGTTTCCGTGTCGAGAGCTTCTTATGCTCAATCCACTACCGGATGTGGGAAGTCATTGAGGACGGACCAATTGAAATCAAGAAAGCCATATCTGTGGAGGTTCCAGCCGCTGAAGGTCGTCCAGCCCACGTTCGACAACAGTACGTGGAGAAGGATAAGGATGAGTATACTCCAAATGACTTCAAAGTTGCCAACCTCGACAAGATTGCACGCCACACGATGCAGAGCACCGTGTCAGACGCATACCTTCCAAGGATTAGGAAGTGCGCAACAGCAAAGGAGATGTGGGAAACCCTAGCCCTCATCTCTCAAGGTACAGACAAAATCAAGGAAAACAAGCTCGCCGTTCAGATGCGGGAGTTTGAAAATCTGGTGATGAAGTCCGGAGAGTCCATCGACGCCTTCGAGCTGAGAGTTACCAACATTACTGCAACTCTCAACTCGCTTGGGAAGGAACTCACAGACAAGGAAGTAAATCTGAAAATAGTCCGTGCTCTCACAAGGAAGTGGCAGACTATGAAGGAGCTATATCTAGCTACCAAGGATCTAACGAAGCTCACGCCAGAAGTGCTTTTCTCCGAGCTCAAAGCTCACGAGTTTGATCTGAATCGAATGAGCCTTGACGACGAGGATGAAGCGCCCACTACGTCAAAAGGAGTAGCATTCAAAGCTGCCGAAGGGCCAAGCGAGCAGTCGCTTGCCAAAATGACAAGGGAAGAGTTGGAAGAACACATTGCGTTCTTATCAAAGAACTTCAACAAGATGAACTCTCGAGTGGGCAAGTATAAAAGATTCTACAAACAGTACAAAGGGAGGAGCACTGATGCTCGAGAAGGAAAAGGAAAGAGAGAAGAGACGACCAAGCCGATCCCGCGCGACATGATGGAAGTGGAGTGTTACCACTGCCACAAGATGGGCCACTACAAATCCGATTGCCCAAAGCTAAGTGCCAAAGAGCGCGAAGAATTGAAGGCCAAGAGGGATGCCCCAAGGCGAGCGCTCGTAGCGAGTGAAATGCCGATCGCTTCAACTGAAGATCCCTCAAGCGACTCAGATGCATTCACAGATCCCAACTCAAGCGAGGGAGAGGATCTGGGACTCATGGCGCTCACCGATGAAGAAACTGGGGAGGTATTCTTCTATCCTTCAATCACTTCAATTACACTAGCACACACTGTCAATGAGGAAGAGCAATCCTCTACATGGAGTGAGTTGTTTGACAAACACCAGAAATTGTCAAGCGACCACGAAGTGGTAAAACAAGCTCTGTCTCGAAGCGAGAAGGAGAACCGAAAGCTAGCCACTGAGCTTGACCAAGTCAAACTTAATCTAAGGGCTATGACTAGTAAGTTCGAGGATCTCTTCGCTAGACATCAAAGCTTGGAGGGAAGGTATGAAACCCAATCCACTCTAGTTGCCAACTTAAATAAAGCATCATACGCTAGACAGACACTAGAGAGTTCTCTTCTACCTTTTGGTAGAAAGGGAGGACTTGGATATGAGGGTGGACCTCCCAAGCCGACTGTCTTTGTTGGTGCATCACACACTTTACCATCAGTCACTTTGGAATTGCCCACTGCATCCAAAGCGACCACCAACAAGGACAAAGGCAAAATGGCTGAGAACCCTAAGAAGAAGCCTATGAAGATGTCTATATCTTTAAGGGCAGACCCTAAGGGCAAGCAAAGTTCAACAGTCCCTAGCACTCAACATGCTAAGTCTTACCAATCCAAGGGTAAAGGAAGAACTGTTGAAGCTTCTAAGTCTCAAGCCAAGACACGAGAGACAAAGGATCTACCTTTCAAGAAAAGGAGTAATGTCTATGTGTCACGTTATCCGGACTGGAGATGGTCCAACCGGACTAACGTTGAGGGGGAAAAACTTGAAGCAACCAAGAGGCCGCTTCAAACTTCCAAGGGTACTCAAGCGAGTCGGGGTCAAAACCCTAGTTGGACCGCTTCGAGGAAACCAAGCGAGCCGCTTCAACAGACTAGAAACCCTAAGTCAGTCTCTAAACCCAAAGCTAATCCGAAGCGAGTCGCTTCAGGATATAAGCAAAATGGGAAGAGCGTAGGTAGGTCTGAAGCGAGCCGCTACCCCTCTTGCACACACTGTTGCACGTGTGAAGCTGCCTATAGGCAGTACACCAAGTTTTCGAAGGTCGAGAAGCCCAAGACACAAGCTTCATCTCAAAAGAGAGTGAAGCAAGTGTGGGTACCTAAGGGAACTAACCTGCAAGGACCCAAACTGATTTGGGTACCAAAATCTGTCTAATTGCAGGTGAGCGCCGTGGATCCCATGCCAAGTGAGGGTCAACCAGTTTGGTACTTGGACAGTGGATGTTCAAGACACATGACCGGCATGAAAGCTCTACTTCACAACTACATAGAGAAGAAGGGTCCACACGTAACCTTTGGTGACAACTCTCGAGGAAGCACCAGGGGATACGGCGCACTGAAAGTTGGAAAGCTCAAAATTGAAGAAGTTTCCTACGTGGAAGGACTTAAGCACAACCTGCTATCTATTTCACAGTTTTGTGATAAAGGGTACAGGGTGGAGTTCATCTCCAACAAGTGCATTGTGAAGAGCAAACTCACATCCCAGATTGTGCTCACTGGAGTTAGACAAAGGAATGTCTACATAGCACAATGGGACAGCTGCAAGGAGGAAACTTGTCTAGTTGCAAGAAGTGCTACAGAAATTGGATGGCTATGGCACAGACGCTTGAACCACCTCAATTTCAAAGCTATCAATCGCTTAGCTCGAAAAGGTTTGGTGCAAGGCATACCGAATGAAGTCTTCATCAAAGACCATCCATGCTCACCATGCCAACGAGGGAAGCAGACGAAGAAGCACTTCGCCAGTCTCGAAGAAGCCTCATCAAAGCGAGTGCTCGAGCTGCTTCACATGGATCTGTTTGGTCCAGTTACTCCAGTTAGTGTAAATGGAAGGAAGTACACTCTAGTTGTAGTCGACGATTTCTCTCGCTACACATGGGTTGTATTCCTATTCAGCAAGAAGGAGACACTGACCAAACTGCCACAACTACTCAAGCGATTGGCGGTGGAAAAGAATCAAGCTATCGTGACCATTCGCTCCGACAAAGGCACAGAGTTCCTGAACTCTACAATTGAAGCATACTGCACGGAGCATGGCATAGCACATCAAACTTCTTCAGCACGCACTCCTCAGCAGAATGGAGTTGCTGAAAGAAGGAACCGAATCATCAAAGAAGCCGTTCGCACCATGATTGCTGACTCGAAGCTTCCGATGAAGTATTGGGCTGAAGCTGCCAACACGGCATGCTACACACAGAATCGGACGCTTCTCAACAAACGGCACGACAAAACACCATATGAAATATGGACAGGGAGAATTCCTAACATATCTTATTTCCATATTTTTGGTTGTAGGGTCTTCATTCACAACAATGGGAAGTCACAGTTGAAAGCCTTTGAAAGCAAAGCAGATGAAGGAGTATTCTTAGGATACTCTACATCTAGCAAAGCCTACAGAGTATTCAACTGTAAAACCCTAATTGTGGAGGAATCACCCCATGTCGTATTTGATGAATCTTCTTTAAGTCTTCCACAGGAACAGGCTCAAGCGAATGAAAAGGATCAAAGCAAGGAACCCTCAAATCAACTCTCTTGGGACGTGCTTGATGAAGATGATGAGATCAAGGAATCAAGCGAGCAGGATCCCAAAGGAGAAGTCAAAGCTGCCCCGAAGATTCCTGAAGCTAGTGCAGGCCAAGCACCCAATCCAGTCGCTTCAGACGGTGAAGCGAGCGACAAGGAAGCGGATGAAGATGAAGCTGGCGGATCAAAGCGAGCGTGGCTCAAGGATCACTCACCTAGCCAAATCATTGGAGATCCATCCAAGGGTGTAGTGACCAGAAGTCAAGTGTTTGGAGAAAGTGCCATGTTCAGTTGCTTTCTCTCAAACATTGAGCCATCAAGCGTGGAGGAAGCCCTAGCCGATTCAAATTGGGTGATCGCCATGCAAGAAGAGCTGAATCAGTTCACCAGGAACGATGTATGGTACCTCGTTGATCGTCCCAAGTTTCAGCATGTTATTGGCACCAAGTGGGTGTTCAAAAACAAGACGGACGAGGACCACAACATAGTGAGGAACAAGGCGCGACTAGTTGCCAAAGGCTACTGCCAAGAGGAAGGAATCGACTTTGACGAGACCTTCGCTCCAGTGGCACGTCTTGAAGCGATCCGTTTATTTCTAGCCTATGCAGCGGCCAAGAAATTCAAAGTGTACCAAATGGATGTGAAGAGCGCATTCCTCAACGGTGAACTCAAGGAAGAAGTGTATGTGGAGCAGCCACCGGGTTTCGAGCAGGGAAATAAAGTGTATCGCTTGAAGAAAGCCCTGTATGGGTTGAAGCAAGCTCCCAGAGCTTGGTATGATACATTATCTCAATTCCTAGTGGAAAATGGATTCCAAAAGGGAAAGATAGATCGGACTCTCTTCACCATCAATCATGGAGATGATATGCTATGGGTCCAGATCTACGTGGACGACATCATATTTGGGTCACCAAACCAGTCGCTTAGCGAGAAGTTTGGAGAGCTAATGAAGACCAAGTATGAGATGTCAATGATTGGCTTGATGAGCTGCTTTCTAGGTCTTCAAGTGAAGCAGCAGGATAATGGAATTTTCATCAACCAGGCCAAGTACACTCGAGATATGCTTGCCAAGTTTGGTGTTCAACATGCTAAAGCTGTGAAGATTCCTATGAATACCAACTGGAAGATGGAGCCAGACGAAGGAGGAAAATCTGTAGATCCTACAGATTATCGTGCCCTAATTGGGTCACTTCTCTATCTCACTGCAAGCAGGCCAGACATTGCTTTTGCAGTCGGAGTCTGCGCTCGCTTCCAAAGTGACCCCAAGCACAGCCATCTTGAAGCTGCCAAGAGAATTCTTCGATATTTAAAGGGCACTGTCAACATGGGTCTGTGGTATCCAGCAGAGGACAATTTGGAGCTCACTGGATATTCCGATGCTGACTATGGAGGTTGCCGAGTTGATAGGAAATCAACGTCGGGCACATGTCAGTTCCTGGGAAGCAAGCTAATCTCGTGGTTCTCAAAGAAGCAAACAAGTGTAGCCACTTCAACAACTGAAGCTGAGTACATGGCCGCAGGAAGCTGCTGTTCTCAAATCCTATGGCTTCGTCAACAATTGAAGGACTACAAAGTTGAAGCGAATGAAATTCCGATCTTCTGCGACAACAACAGTGCCATATGTATCTCGCAGAATCCAGTGCTTCACACCAGGTGCAAGCATGTGGAAATTCGACATCACTTCATTCGTGATCATGTCGAGAAAAAGGATATCAAGCTCGAGAAAATTCATACCGATCTCCAGCGAGCAGATATCCTCACCAAGCCTCTAGCTGAGTCTCGATTCAACCAGCTATGCATGGAATTAGGGTTATTAGACCCTGGTGAAGAATGCTAGTTCCAGGATGCACGAAGGAGTGTTCGCTTGTTCTCTTGAGCGTCACTCGCTTCGGATCTTCACCAACTCAAGCGAGCCACTTCAAATCTCACTCGCTTGACGAAAATGAAGTTAGGTGGAGAAAGGTGGAGTAATGGAAGAAGTTCCCTACCAACTTATTGGAATTGTTAAGTATATGGTTAAGGGGGAACTAATGCTTCTCTCGGAGCAAGCTACTTCCAAAGCGAGCAAGAATGCTGCAATCTTGAATTCTGCATCGCTTCAATTTGCCCTAGCTTGGGTCAAAGCGAGCCGACTGCAGATTCATTCTTTAGAATGTAGGAAAGCTTGAAGGTTTACCTTTTTATACAAAAGGTTGCAGGGCTGGTGACATGCTTCTGCGTAAAATACGAGATTGTCTTGTCAGAGCATTCTCATTGTCATCCTGTCCATTTCTGCTCTGAGATAAGGACTTGTACTCATCCCCCATTCGTCGTGAATAAGTACACTTACGTGATGCTCCCTTCGGGTTGTAGTAAGCTTGTGTACTTTATTCATTTTCTCCCCCATTCACTTCGATGGAGGACTCTCTAATTCGTAGAGGAAGATGAATGCCATGAAGATGAATGCCATGAAGATGAATGCCATGAAGATCTAACTCAACGTGTAGCATTCAACATGTGGTATCTAATTCAAATGAAGTCTTCAATTAGTGGTATCAATCTCCTACGAAGTGAGATTGACTGGTAAGTGTTTCAATTTTAAGTACACTAAGTGAGCCGAAGCGTGCTAGAAACCTTCACTCACTACGTGGAAAATATGAAATGAATCTGACACAAATACAAAGAGGAAAACACTCTTGTTTATCCTCGAAGTATGTAAGTCAGAAACATTTTAAATTAAGCAAAGAAATTCAATTTCTTATTCCAGTCGCTTCAGATGGCCAAGCGAGTGCTTCGTCACTCAAAGCTAGCCATCGCAAGCGAGTGCAGAACAGTCACTCAAGCGAATGCCTCTCAAGTGAGTCAAGGCGTAGCGGCTCAACTCGAAGCGAGCGGGCATGAAGCGAGTATGAGCTGTCTGCACTCGAGTGCAATTTTACTTTCTGCTGTGCATTTAATGCAGGTGCAGGAACGACGGAAATAACGGGCGCGTGTTCACACGCTTGAATTTGAAGCGGGAAAAGGCGGAAAAGATCCAGCCGTCGAATCTCAACAGCCCCCAATCTGGAACCGTTCGATCAAAGCCGTATACGACAAGCCAACCAAAGAAGGCCACGTGGCGACGCCGAGCAAGTGGCGGTTCACTTTAACTGTGATGACGCCGGACACGTCAGATCCATCACCGCACGTCCGCCGCCTACCTACAGGATTTT
The DNA here is from genome assembly GCA_029379335.1 of Thymus mandschuricus. Classification (NCBI taxonomy): domain Eukaryota; kingdom Viridiplantae; phylum Streptophyta; class Magnoliopsida; order Lamiales; family Lamiaceae; genus Thymus; species Thymus mandschuricus. Next base: position 31,856,923 of record CM057072.1, read on the forward strand.
CGGCGTTATTACCGTCCTACCCCTGCCACGTCAGCCATAACCTATTTCTATATATATGGGACGAGGCAGAACTGCAAACCTTTCACAGCCTTCAAAATTTGCCATTCTCGTGCTTAGATCTGCGATTTCTGCAACTCACGAGTCTCAACCCCTTTTCTCTAAAATTCCATTCAATTTTCTTCAAATCTCAACATGGGAAAGAAGAAGAACACCGAGACGATGGAGGAGTTTCTCGAGGAAGCAGACAAATTCATCAATGTCGAGCCTCATCTCGACCCAACAATCATCGAAAGAGAAGGTTTTCTCCGTAGGGCCGTGACCACGGCCGGCCTATGGAAATTTGTAACGATTATGCCGACGAAAATTCTGGCCAAACCAGTCGGAGAGCTTCTGCTGAATCTAAGGACAGGGCAGAATACGTCATCCTTCTCCGATCCACAGAATGGAGAGCCGGTGGAAGTGGATCTGAGTGATCTAATCGACGGGTTCGATTTGCCAAAGGATGGTGGAGATTCACTGCTAGATTTAGGCTATTCGGCCGGAGTGCAATATGGCCGATTCGCCGTCGACGGGGCCGACCCAAACTTCAAGAAGGCCAGCATACGCACAAGTTTGAAGGCTCCTTTCAACTTTATTTGCGAGCTTTTTACGAAGAGTATCGCATGCTACGTCGGAAACCTGGAAACCCTCTCCGAGACCAAACTGATTGCTACTGCAATTATTGCTGACAGCCTCACCGGAACCAGCTTCAACTGGCATGGCTGGTTTCTCAAGCAGATCCACGAAGCTGCCGGTGACTTCGCGTTTGTGAAGGGAAGCACCGATCAGATTCTCCGCAAGGGGAAACTGAAATTCTTCTCAAGGCTATCCGTTGCCCTGGAGATGAAATATCCCGGCAAAGTCTGGCCGGAATCCGACGTCGTTGCCTACAACAAACAGTCCATCTACTACGACAAGTGGAGAAAGACGAAAAGATTGATGGATCTGGGATTACTTGAGGTAGCAGTACCCATAGCAAGACCGGTTGCCGAAAGGCAAGCCGAAGTGAGCCAAGCGAGGCAGGTCGCTTCACTCGGGAAGCGAGCCGCGCCAAAGCGAGGCAAGAAGTTGAAGCGAGTCGCTTCACTTGTCCAAGAAAGCGAGGCGTTGGAGAAGCCGCTTGAGGACACTGAAGTGACTCAACCCCAAACCCAAGCTACCCAAACCAAAACCCAGCTTTTAAAAATTCAAACTCAACCCCAATCCCCACCTATCCAAATCCAAACTCCCCAACTTCAAATTCAAACCCTAACCGAAATATCCTCCACTGCTCAGCATCAAACCCATAAATCCCCACACGAAGAAGACACTGGTTCTTCTTTCAAGATCCCAGAAATCCCCCTACTCCATGTCGACCCCATTGAGGCCTACACAACCTTCAAACCATTCCAAACCCTTCAAACACAACCACCACCCACTGAACCCATACAAATATCCGAAACACAAGAAACCTCATCACCCTCTCAGTCCCCCTCTACATCGGCAGCTACAGCCGATACCGCCCAAACTATCGGTGAAGTTTCTATCATTCCAGAATTCATACCACCTGCCCTCACCGAACATAAACAAGCTCTCGACCGCTATGTTCGAGACAGAGAGCAAGCCGCGGAGACAATCAACCTTCGCTACAATCTCAGCTCCGCGAGCGTTGAATGGAGCGACGTGTTCTACACGAATGTAGTCGACTTTCTGACGTACATCACGTACCGAGGAACGGAGTACTACAAAATCTTCAGACTCCTCAAAGCCTTCAAGAAGGAAGAACTGATCAATCTGGAGGCCAAGTTGCTGAACTTCATTGGCGCAAACGGCTTCCATGAATTCCTTGACGGGACCAGCTTTTGGGAGAAGCTGGATGCCAAAGTGAAGGAGGCTTATCCGCTCGCCGTTGTACCAAAGCGAGTGCCCTCTTTCCATGAGAGGAAACTGATCAGGGAACATAAGGAGGAGGTAGAAGTGAAAGATGCTGAAATTGCTAGCCTTCACAGTGAAATCACCAAGAAGAGTGAAGAGATGGAAAAGAAGGCTGGAGAGATTGTCAGTCTTCGAGAAGACTTCGACAAGAGGAGGAAGGAGTTGGAGGGAACGGTGGAGAAGAAGGATAGACTGTTGGTAGAGAAGGAGAAGGCGCTGGAGGCGCAGGCGAAGCTAGTGGAAGATCAAACAACATCTATCACCAAACTCAAGGACTCACTTGATGCAGAACGTAGCCGCTTGAGGGAGGTGAATGCCAATCTGATCGCCGCTGAGAAAGAAAAGAAGTTGTTGAAGAAGGAGGTGAAGAGGCTGAAGGAGAAGCTTGAAAAGAGTGAGGAGGAGCTGATCAGGAAGGGGAGTGAACTAATAAGCACGAAAAAGTCTCTCGACTCACTTCGAACTGAAATGAAGCTGCTGAAGGAAGAAAGTGAGTTAGATAAGAAAGAACTGGAGAGCCGGAGGAAAGGTGCCCATGACCTTGACTTGAAGCGAGCAGATCTTTCCATATTACTGCAGAAGGTCAAGGAGCTGGGCAAAGATTATACTGAAAAGATTGTCGCAGGTGCCGAATTCCATCTCTCTCTAAACCAGAGAGAGAGGAGCCTTGAGACAATGCAAGCTGAGTTTCTAGCGGCTCAGGAATTTTGGTACTTCAATTTGCAAGAGGAAAAGGCAGAAATAAGGAGGGAAATTGAAGTGGAGCTGGAGGCTCGCTTCAAAGAGGTAGAATCATTAGAGAGTATGATGGAGTCTGTGGTTGAGAGAGAGAAGCAATGCGAGTATTTGCTTGAAGAAATAAGCATCAAAACAGCTGATCTGGTAGCACCTTCCATGAAAAAGAACGAGCAGATGCTTCAAGCTATTCTGAACACAGTCAACTCACTTCACCAATCAATCTCCGGAAAATCAATAATCCTAACCCCTGGCAGTGATGATGCCAAAAAGGGGGAAGGACAAATGAAGGAAGGACAGATGGAAGGACAGATGAATCTAGGAGGAACTGGAGGAGTCGGAGTTGGCATAGAGTCGATGATTGAAGGAGGCAGTGGTGATGGAGGTGCGGAGGGAGTTGTAGATGAAGCGAGGGCTCTGGGCGAAGTAAAGGGCAAAACAAAACTCACGGAGGAGGAGTTGTTGAAAGAGCTCGAAGAGCCTAGCAGGCCGCTTCAGGATAAAGTGCTAAGTGCTTCCATTGCACGGCATCCTCCAGTGACCGTGATAACGAAGGAGGAGAAGCTGAGGCAGGTGGAGCAGGATGCTGCCATGGCGTGGGAGATGGAGCAACTTTTTAAATTAACCAAAAATTCTATTACTGCAGGTACTTCATCCAGCTCCCAAGCGGCCGCTACACCCAAAGCGCCCGCTTCAGCCGCCGCGCTAGCTTCAGCCGCCGCACTCACTACGACTACAACTGCTGCACTCACTTCATCAGCAGTTGTCCCCTCGAGTGCCGCCGCAAAGAAGGATATGCCACCTCCCCCACCACCGAAGCTGCCCTTGAAGCGAGCTGCACCAGTATCTAAAGTCGATGACTCTACGGCTAAGCGCCAAAAATCTAAACATGCAGTCGCTTCAAGAACTGAAAAGGAAGAAAAGAGGAGAAAGGAGAGAGAAGGAGGAAGGAGCGAAGCGGAGAGATCGAAGACAGTGAACGCCAGGCGTCTTCAAGTGATTGACGCACGAATCGAGGAGCAGTTCAGCGAAGTACTGCTTATTCAGTCCTCTTTGGTTCGTAGTGCGTTCGTTCCCCTCATGCCTGATGAGTCCGAAGCATGTGAAGCCCAAGCCATAAAAGATGCATGCGACGTGACTACGAAGGAAATGGTAGAGTCGGGTCGCTACCCTAAAGTAGAAGAGCAAAACTATATAAGGAAGCGACTCAACGAAAGGCGTCCTCTGTGGAGTGGTGAATCAGGGAAGAGATTCACTGATATAATGACTAAGCTGTCAAAAAGAACAGAGGAGGAATTAGCCAAGAGGAGGAACGAGCATCTTGACGCAAGAGAGATCGAGGACTTCATTCCGCGAGATCTACTCGAGCAGTGGCTGTACTACAAGGACTTATTCATCAAGGCTTATTACTACTGGGAGGTAGTGCCGCTGCAGAATGAGTGTTCTCGAATAAGTGCCCTCAACAACTTTCTAGCCGTCTACGACGACAAACTGCGCCGAAAAATTTTTATGATGGCGGAACAAGCTCAACCGAAGCCAATTGTCGTCAAGGTGCCAGAAATAAAGGACTTCCCCATGCCTTATCATCCAGGCACGGATGTTCCTAACAGGGGAGTCACTGATGCTGAAGTAGATGAAGCGTTCAGGCTGGAGAGTGCATGGAGAAGACCAAGCATTCACACAGTAGGCACTATGGAAACAAAAGTCTTATCAGCCTATAGTGTTGATGCTACTGATGAAGAAGAGAAGAAGGAGGAGGAGAAAGAGGAGTAGGATGAAGCGGCAGGAAATCGTTGAAATTACATGCTTCATATTTTGTGTGAACTTCTTGTTCATATATCTCATTTCAATTTCTGTCTCCTCTGTGTCATTTACTCGCTTTGTGAATGACTTTATATTTCTGCTACAAACTCATTAATTTAACCGAAAAAAAAGGGGAAGGAACTTAAAAGAAAATTACAAACGAAACTGCAAAGGAAGCAGTCGCTTGGAGTTCCCTTCACGGTTAGATAGACTAGATTTATTTTTATCTAAGTCGTATGGGTTTTGGCATCATCAAAAAGGGGGAAATTGTTGGGAATTGTTAAGGACTAAATTGTTAAGGGGGAACTTCATGGGACATTTGATAAATGAAGTCATTTGTTTTGATTAGATCCCAAAACCCCAAGCGTCCTTTTCCCAAGCGACCCATTTTGATGTAGTTAATAGGTTAGAATTTTTCTAAGCCTACACTGTTAGGATGGCTCTTTTATTTTGCTTAGATTAGGCTTCAAAAGTTCAAGTGAAGACCACTCGCTTGAGTGTGTTTTCCAAAGCGAAGCAAGTCAAGCAAGCTGAAGTGAAGCGTGCCGAAGAATAGCGAAGCGAAGCGATCGCTACAGTAGATTCAAAGTGAGTCTGCCAAAGTGAAGCGAAGCGAGCGCTACAGTTCAAAGCAAGCGAAGCGAGTCTACCGAAGCGAAGCGAAGCGAAGCGAAGCGAACGCTGCAAAGCGAAGCGAAGCAAGCGCTAAAGCAAAACGAAGCAAACGCTGCAAAGCGAAGCAAAGCGACCCGCTATAATATGATCCTAAAGCGACTCACTTCGGAGCGGCCGCTACAACTTCAAAGCGAAGCGAGCCACTACCTACCAGAAAGCGACAGCACAAATTCCCGCTCCGAATTTGAATTTCAGTCAACTAGAGATCTTTGCATTAATTGCGAGATCTCCACTTGTCGAACGAGGAGAGGAGCAGCGGAGTTGACTGCCAGGCCGACAAAGACGCCGCAACAGTACTGGCTCGCTCCAGTTACTGTTAAACTTGGAACTTAGCCATTTTCGGCAAAAGTCCAAATCTGCGCGTCTGCAAAAGCTACTGCCTGCGCAAGTACTGTCGAGAGGAGGAGGGACAAGGCCACCAACCAAGCAACGGATCTCAGCCAACCCTCCGCCTATAAATAGTGAAGGATGAAGACGTGAAGAAGTAGAACACTACTTGCGCATTCGAGCCTACTGCAAACAAACACTCCCAAGCCTTCGAGCAAATCTTCGAGTTTTTGTTTCAAGTGTTCTCCGAGTTTCCAGTCCATCGGAACTCGTCTTCACAACCTTCACACTTAGATTCTAAGCCCACTTCATATATCCGAGCTTAGAAGAAGAACTCTAGCCAATCTTTGCATTCACTGTAAAGAGTTCTTCATAGTGTGTCGTCAACCAAAAACCCTATACTTCGTCTGTTAGGTTTTGAGTGTTGTCGTTAGGTTGTTCAGATCCAAGGCCCTTCTTTCATCGATTGAAGAAGCCTCGATCGTAGAGTTGAGATCCAAGCTTACACTTACATCATTTGTGTAAAGCTAGATCGAAGCTAGGCTGTAAGGAGAGCCCGTAATCTCCCTGTCTGTGTTTGACTGAAGCGAGTGAAGCTTCCAGTCTCTGTTAGGTTTGTGTAGTGAACCCGCAATCACTACGTCTGTCGTTTGATCTAGGCAAGTGAAGCCCGATCCCGACCAGGTTTTTGAAGGACCCGTAACCTTCAAGTTCTTGAGTGAAAAGAACAGTTGCCGTCGTGCAACAAAGTGGACGTAGGAGCGTTATCTCCGAACCACTATAAATCTCTGTGTCGTATCTCTCTTACCTTAATCTTTTTACAGTATTCGATTATCCATTGCACGTGCATATAAACAAACTTAACTTGGATTTTCAATTACTTAGGAAAGTTTTTAGCTCACCAAATTCCGCACAAAGAGTAAAGTCTCACTCTTGATCAAGCTCTAAGCTTAGGTCAAGAGATTCGTGATTGCTTTCGATCTAGCTCTTGGCTAGGTCTTTGCATTTTCAAAGAGCACTTTACTTTATACTCTGAGTTAAGGAATTGAAGTTGAAAAACTTCAAAATACGTATTCACCCCCCCCCCCCCCCCCCCCTCTACGTATTTTTCCTATAGCAAACCGGGACCAACATAACTATATATCGATATCGTATGTGGTGTAACATTTTCATTTTGTGTGGAGTAGAAGTCCGACCTTTATAGATTTCACATGCATACGAGTAGATAGTATGCTTTAATTATAATAGATATGTACTTTTGAAAACATTATTGTGAGCGTCGAAATTGTTTTATGGAATATTTTAGTTATAAAAAAAAAAATGAAAGTTTGCCTATAAATTATACAAAATTAAAGCTTGTAATTTAATGTCTAATTGATAAATTAACGTGAATGACGATGATTTTTTGCAACTAGCATTTAATTTTGAAGAATATTAAAACAAATTGAATGTAGTTTTACTTAAAATATATAAATAATGCAAATAGCTCGATTTGAGTTTGAGTATGATAAGCAACAAAAGATGGAAGAGCACAATGCTCTCCTCTTTTTGTGTGGTTCTCAGCATTAAAAACTCCCTCCGTCAATAAAAAAACTCCCTCTATAAATATATTTAATATGTAAATATTAAAATATAAAGATGTTTGTGGGACCCTGGGCTAAAATAAAAGCACCATACTCTTAGTGGATGCATGCAAATTAAACGGTAGAAGCATCGCACTTTTTGTGGACAAATAAATAAAGTATAATATAGCTAGGCTACTCTAGCTATCATACTTGTGTGGTTGAAGGGTTAATTCCACAATCAATTCCTTTTCCAAACACCATCCTTTTAATTATGAACATTAATTAGCTTGAACAATGTGAATAGATTTGCTCAAGACAGTGATAGAGGATGGGGCGATTTTCCTCTACCAAGAAACGAAAAGAAATAAACGATACAACGGCAGACGCGAGAACCTTGCTCGTCGTACACGCCAGATTACGATACGAAAAGGAAAATCGGCAAATAAATAAACTAGGGTTTGTATTGTATTTCTTGATAATGAAAATAAGATACAATCCTCCTATTTATACTAAATACCTAGGGTTGATTCGACCTACGATTCGGGAAAGAATCAACAAGAAAACCCGAAAAGAACGACCCAAATAATTAAACGGGCTAAGCCCAACGTCAACTAAATTAAATAAATTAATAACGTATCAACTCCCCCACCCTTGAAAATCACCTTGCCCTCAAGGTGGCGATCTTTATATACTTCCGCAAGATCGTAGAGGCCGAAAATAACCACACATCGCCAAACTTCAAGAAATACATCTTCCCTTGCCATCTCCCTCAAGACGTACCTCTTCCTTTTCTTATGGCCATGGTGGCCAATGATGATAACCTTTATCACAGTTACTGTTGGAATCAAAACACCCCAAAAGGGATCTACCTCTTTTGCTTGGGAATACAGAGAAACAACCATCACTTTCCACCAAGGATGATCAACATCGAGAATCCTTGCATCCGTTTCTGACTGGAATTCTCTACTCTCCTCTTCTTCTTCGATTTCCCGAATTTGGTTGGTTTCAACTCTCTCGTTAGCTTTTGATTCCTCATAATCAAGTAGCCTATCAACATTCTTCTCGATCTCTCCTGTCTCGTCAGAATCTGCCAATTCCTCAACAACTTTGTTCCTTGCCAATCTAATAACTTCTAATCTCGATTCCTGATATCGAGCAGAGGCAAAGGCTTCCTTCAATGCAGTCGGACGATTGCGTTCCAAAACCCAACGGATATCAGGTTTCAATCCAGAGATGAAAAGACTAACTAATATCTGTTCAGACGTCTCCGTGGCTTTGCTACTCAATTTCTCAAATTGAATTTGATAATCCAAAACAGAACCAACTTGAGATAACTTAGATAACTTACATTGAGCATCGAGAGAAGGATTAACAAATAACTTTTGTTGATTCGAAGGCCATGGTGCCTGCTGGGGCAGCGGCGGTCGCCACGAGTGTTGGCTCGAGTGGCGGAACCCTAACGGGAGCCGCGTGGTATCGGCCTGCGCCGGGAGGGGCTGGTGTTGTACCACCGGCGGAGGCGATGTGAAGGCGGTGGCAACCGATGCTGGCGGCCGGGATCCCACGTCGACGGTTGTCCATTGGGATCTGCTCCCCTCCGCGTCACCTGCGGTTCCCAAGATGACGGAGATGTAAACGTTGCATGTTGTGGAGTTGACCCAAGAAGATTCAAGCCATGCATTCTCTGATAGAAACCCTCATGTTGTTGGTGGTGTTCTGCCGCCAACTGAATTGGCAGCGGTGGGGATGGCATCATTGCCCAGTGGCAGTCCGACGCGTCAAGCCTTGATTCCAATCGCTGAAGTGTAGAGAGGATTGATTCCATAGTCAATGTTTCGCCCCCTTCGAAAGCTCTCAATGAAAGCACCAATTGATAGAGGATGGGGCGATTTTCCTTTACCAAAAAACGAAAAGAAATAAACGATACAACGGCAGACGCGAGAACCTTGCTCGTCGTACACGCCAGATTACGATACGAAAAGGAAAAGCGGCAAATAAATAAACTAGGGTTTGTATTGTATTTCTTGATAATGAAAATAAGATACAATCCTCCTATTTATACTAAATACCTAGGGTTGATTCGACCTACGATTCGGGAAAGAATCAACAAGAAAACCCGAAAAGAACGACCCAAATAATTAAACGGGCTAAGCCCAACGTCAACTAAATTAAATAAATTAATAACGTATCAGACAGCGATCAATTCTTTCCACAGATATATATGGAGAAAATGAGATATTATACTCATTAGTTGCTTATTTTATGCGTAGGGATCAAAGAGCAAGCTTCGTAGCATTGTGTTAACCCTAGAATGTTGCATGCCGAAGCCATCGGATTCATGTTGGTATACACATTGTGCCATTCTTCCAAGATTAGCCGCAGCTTCCACAAAATGTTTCGAAAATGGAGAGTCGGCTGACGCCATCAATTCGGTATTCATCGTTCTCCATGTCTTCTCGATGAGAGATCATGTACGTGCTCTCGAGCCTCTTCTTCAGAAGCATTCTTCTCATTCATGTAACACTGGACGGATTTCGGTACGTCGCCTCTCTTCACCTCATCCTAAGGTTTAAGGAAAACAAAAACCTTTGAGTAGTTGGAATTTCACATACATGCATGCATGCATAGTAAGCGTAGAAATAGAATGTAGAGTGAGAAACATAAAAAAATGTTACCATTAAGCTTAGTATGTTTTATGGCTGTTATATAAAGTAAGCATGATTGCAATACACGATAAGAAATTAAGAATCATGCTTTTATATATATAAAGTTATATGTTAAAGTATCATCATACTAATTATGTAAGTATATATATATTGTAGCCATGCTTACTTTAAATATAGTCGTAGAATGTAGATCATACTCAAATCAATGATTCGAATTTACTTTTACTTCTCATATCAGAACCTATTTCTCTCACGTACCAATGATGTCCCGAGATCGTCTGCAAGCCTGAGAATCGTACAAGATCCACGAACTATATCGTGGTATTCATGCATTCTCTCAACGGTCTCTTCGTCTATAGAATCTGTTAGCCTGAAAAAAAGATGGGATAAAATCGGGATGCCTCCGTTTGATATCCACGCATTTTTCATGTATTCTTCGAGGCTAGGGTTGTGGCCGTTGTGGTACCATTCTGCCTCTCTCATGTATGCTTCAACTAAATCAACCCACTTCAAACAAAAAAACAAAAAATATCACTCTTCTTTTGTATTATTTTTAGAAATTTGTAAAGTAGAAGTTACTGATAAGAGTGTGCTGTTTTTACCGCTTTTCGTAGAAACGGGATTGAGTTGAAACCTCTATCCTTGAGAGTATGATAGGCCTCCTCATTAACAAAGTTGTGGAGTGCAAGATAACATAGTTGCATGTAAGGAGGCAGTTCATTTATCGAGTCAATATCCCATCTAAAAGTTTAGGTAAATAATTAATTATAGGGCAAATTAAATTGAAAAATTATTCCACTTGGCTAAAACGATGATCGAGTTCAATCAATTATGATCGTCGTAAATCTCTAACTAACCTTTGGATCGCGTTAGTGAAGAGACGGAGCTCTCCAATCGTGCCGTAAACATCATAGATGTCATCAATAGTTGTTACAAGAGCATTTATTTTGGTGAGCATTATTCTCTCATATACATGTTGACGACGCTCAAGGACTCCGGTTGTCCAGAAGTAGCATTCCACAATCCGATCCCTCACGAAAGGCAGCCGTTGAACGAGGCCCGTTCCATTCCACCACCTATAACATGAACAAACACATTGAGCATAATGATACATTCTCAAGAAAGTTGATAAATCAATCTTTTTTCACCTAGAGGCCTCTTTGAGTTCTTCTTGAAACTGTGCTTGAATAATGTTTATGTCAAGTATGGCTAGCTCTAGTACAGTTGGATTCATGAGAGGCCTCTTCTTATATGCATCGATGAAGGATCTAGGTACGGCGTTCGAACCCTCCAATGACCGGGGATTTCCAAGGCATCTCGAATCGATGACAAGATATATTGGTTATCGATTTCATGATGATCAAGTAGTTTTTCTTGCAGTGATTTTCTGACAAATTGTGTTGCAAGTTCTAGGGTTTCTTCGCCTCGTGTTGATAGGAAAGAAGCTTCGTACAGTTGTAACAATCCTTTGGTATCTTCAACATGGATGGGCTTGAAATCGGTACCCTTTTCACACTTGAAACGTTCAAATACTCCTGCATGCATGCATGCATCATTAATTTCACAAGTTTTGGTTATTATTTTTTGAAGTACGTAAGTATAATTATAAAGTTTTAATTGTTTTCAAATAACAATACTATCTCTATCCACTTTATAACATCCTATTTTATAATTATAACAAACTCGCTTTAAATTAAAAAAAAAATCATTATAAAACGGACAGACAGTAAGAAGTTCTACAAGATCGGTGGGATAGTTTTAGCACCTTGAGAGATGTTGAATCCGTGTTGTCTGAGTAGTTTGAACGTGAGAGATGTGGAGTACAAATCTCTTTCCTCTACATCGTCGTCATGATGAAACGAATGATTCAAGATTCGTTCGATTTCTTCATCAAAGTGACACGATATGGCTAGCCCCCGCAAGTCATCAATCAGCTCCAACTGTGGAAGAACATCATCATCCGCTTCTTCATGTAACAACATCTTCACTTGCCTAATCAAAACCGCAGCCCTTCTCATGTACCGCTCCTCCTTCGCAGCACGTCAAAAAGTATTAGTATATATACCTACCACTTCTATAGATTAGTTCATGATCAAAATTGTATAAAATCATATTCATATAATAGTACTAATTAATCATGTGATAAATTAACAATGTTCTAAAAATCGTTAAACAAAAGCCGGAAAATGAAGGGGCCTTGTACTAGATGCCTAGGTGGGAGCTCTGCGGATTCAAAGTTATAACAATTGTTTACTACTCCATAATATTATTGTATATAAAATTCACGATACGAAAACACATAATATTATTGTATATACAATTCCGCTAAGGCGCTTAGGAACCAATTAGTTCACCGGCGCCTAGAGACTGCCGATTAAACCATAATCGGGTCGTTTTATACGTGCCACATATGTCTAGACCTACGCGGCACGTAATAAGATGACAAAACTATTAAAAACATGCATATAGATATGATTATTCACCTTGTATTGGGTGGTGTTTAGCGCTTGAATAGAGTGGAAATCCCAAAGGGAAGGAGGGTAGCCTCCACTTCGCCGATCATCACTACTTAGCAATCGAGGAATGATATAATTTGAAGAAGAAGAGGGTATGATGTGTGACTTATGTTCAACATTATTATTTGGTACCTTGCAACAGTACTACTCTCTCTCTCTCCCCCCTAATGCTTTGTTCCGAAGCATGGAAATATGTATATATATAGCTAGGGTGGTGTGATTAGGTGAAGATAATCTCTCCTTTTGGTATATATATATATATATATATATTTTTTTATATTAGGAGATCGTCGATTTGATTTGGGATAGATTTTTTGAAAATGTTGATGGAAATGGAAATGCATGTTAGGTGTCGGGTGATAAGAAGTTGATAAAAATTTCCAAAAACGTGTATCATTTGCTGCCATACGTAATGCTATTATTATATATACATTATAATTTGCTGCCATACGTAAGCACTTGGGTAACGATATTATAATATATACTTACATGCAATATATATATGGTGTATTATTTATAGGGCCAACTTTAAAAATACCCACTTTTATAAAAACTAATACTTCTATACCCATCATATAAGAAGTATAACTTCTATACCCATTTTGTAGTTAAAAGACATAAATACCCTTAGTAATTGGGTCCCACTTGTCTAATAAAACCAAAAAATCAATTAAAATCAATTGGATTGTGGGGCCCTCCCTCTCACGATTGATTTCTCCCTCTCCCTCTCACGATTCAATTGTAGTCGTGAACCAATTCCATAAACAAAATTCAATTTAACGTGGAAATAAAAAAAAAAAATTGCATTAATTAACTACAACAACCAAATCTGCATATTCAGTAAAAATAGAATATGGTAGGTGGTTAGCATTGATTAAAAATCAGAAAAAGTGAACAAAACAATAGCATAGACGTAATTGTATCACAACATTACACTACCTAATTATTGAGAGTGAAAATTTGTAGATTTGTACGCATTCTCGAATTTCTGGAAATTTCGAAAGAGATTCAAGTGGTTTATTCGAGACAAAATACCAAGGTAATATATGATTTTGTATATTTATTGTTAGTAATATTCCAAAAAAATTATAAAAAAATATTGTTCTTAAGTACACGATATTATGTCTAAAACAACCGTGTATACACGGTATATTGTATGTTTTTGTCGTGTAAAGTCAACAAAGTCAACTATTGAAAGTCAAAATTGTTGACTTTACACGACAAATTGCGTTATTTAACCGTGTATACACGGTTGAATTAACTTTTCAACCGTGTACTGAAGAACAAAAATTTTTCAGATTATTAATTTTCTTTTTTTTTTGGTACAGATGGAGATGGGTGATCAGAGAATTCATATCCGTCATAGCGGTCGTTGGGAGGGAATATCGTACGTAGGAGGAGACTCTTTTCTCGTCACTTATCCCATAGCGAGTTTGAGCTATGAAAACGTATTGCGAGACGTTCAACTTTACTTGGGTGATGAATCGGAGCACTTGCTATTCCACTTGACGAACCTCAACGAGCGGGAGATGGTGAAGGCCGTTTTAAAGAGCACCGGGGATTTGCTTAGAATGTGCATCGCGAGAAGGGAGATGTCGACGATCTACGTCATTAGTAGAGCAAATCGGGCAGCCCATACTACCCAACGATCGACGATTTTTCAGAACTATACCGTCGAAGAGGAGTCGATCCCGAGATCGAATGCATTTGAATCCGAAGTACGCGACGAAGAAGAGCCGGAGTCGGAAGAAGAGTCTCTCGAGTCCGAGGGCGAGGAAGCAAGGAATGTGGAGGAACGATCCCAATTACTTGAGAGCCTAACGGCTGAATTCGGAGCATGGATCCGCGAGCCCGGCCATATTGATAGGGTTATCGGGGTTCGTAGCATGCACTCACAAAACCAAGAGCCCCGTGACGACGAAGCTCGTGCTCGCGCTAACGAGGAGGCGGTTCGACATTGGTTGATACCGCATGTCGATCTAGACACCGCGCTCCCTTTAGGATGGATCGATCCCGACGTGGTACCGGCCTTGGGTCAGTTGCGAAAGCACGGATACTTCAAGAAGAAGGATGACTTGCATATAGCCGTCGGATTGCTGCACATGGATCTCCGGAAGGAGTATTGTATCCCTCGTTCCGACAAAGGCCGTGTGGGTTTTAGGTGCACTTCGGGGAAGGATTGCGAGTTCAAGTTGAATGCAACGCAGAAAGGCGGGATTTGGAAGATCAACAAGTACGTGGCCGATCACACGTGTCTAGTTGATTTAAATTCGAACAACAAACGACAGGTGCCGGCCATGGTATTAGGAGCATTCTACGCTCGTCGATTGATCACCGAGGGCGCAGTGTTGAAGCCAAAGGAGATGGTGGACGAGCTACAGAGTGAGTACGGTATTCAGATTGACTACCCGTTCGCTCTCCGTGCGAGGAACGTCGCTATAGAGATGACGTACGGTGCCTTCGACGAGTCTTATCAGAGGCTCCCTTCTTACCTCTACCTTTTGAAGGAGATGAATCCGGGCACCCAGTACGACATCCACACCTCCCACGTCACCGACCGTCTGACCTACTTCTACCTCGCCTTTGGTCCGTCCATCGAGGCGTGGGAAAATGGTTTGCTACGCCCCGTGATCGTAGTAGACGGGGCGCACTTGAAGGGGAAGAACAAGGGGACGCTCTTTGTGGCGGTGACGAAAGACGGGAACGAGCAAGTGTTCCCCCTTGCCATTGGATTCGGTCCCATAGAGAACGACGAATCTTGGATGTGGTTCTTGGCCAAAGTCCGAGAGAGTTTCGGGGCGCCCTCGGACTTGTTGATCGTATCCGATCAGCACGTGAGCATCGCAAATGCGATCGACTCCGTCTTTCCGCACGCTGCTCACGGCCTCTGCTTCGTTCACCTCCAGAGAAATTTCGTTAGGTACGGGAGGCATGCGGGGGCTATATTCGAGTCTGCAGCCTATGCCTATCGAGATTCCCAATTCGATGAATATTGGGGGAATCTGAGGGACCTAAGGCGGGATCTACAGGAGGTTGAGCGACATTGGCCTGCCGAGGTGGGCGAGGTGCAAGTGTCCCGTCCGACGTACGAGCTTCATGACTTCGAATCCCGCCGAGACCATGAATGCTCGGTTGTTGTGGGCTCGGAGACTCCCGATTTGTGCCATGATCGAGGTGTATCGGATAGTCGTCGAGAAGTGGTTCGACGAACATCGGACTAGTGCCCTAGCTCGCCAACATGAACTCACCGAGAAGGCCTATACGAAGATGTCGGCATCGTCGGAATGGGGCCGTCGCTATTCCGTCAGAGGAACGCCTACGCCCACCCTTTGGAGAGTCGAAGGTGAAAAGCAGACTTACCTGGTCGATCTCCAAAACTCGACTTGCGAATGCCGTGAGTTTGAGTTAGACGGCATCCCTTGTCGACACGCTTGTGCGGCGATAAGGTACGGCTCCTTCTCGTTTTATTTTAGTTTCACGCTTGTCGTATTTCAATTGGATTTCTAAACGTTTTTGTATTGTATGTTGTTACAGGCACTTCGGTGGGCGGGCAACTGACTACGTGAGCCATTATTTCAGGCAATCCACGTTAGTTGCTACGTATTCTCCTCAAATTCAACCGGTTCCTCATCCCGAGACGTGGAGTGTTCCCGAATTCATTTCACGATGGAGGGTGCTACCCCCTCTTGTACCTAGGCAAGCCGGGCGACCATCGATGGCAAGAGCTCGATCAGCCGTTGAAGGAGAATCCTCTACGAACCGGCAAAGGTGTTCAAGATGCGGACAATACGGGCACAAGCGACGGAGTTGCCAAGCCTCGCTTCCCATTTGCGGAGTTGATCTAAACGCTCTCCCTCGACGTCCAAGAGGTAAGAAAAAATGTAGCATTTGCAAGAGCGAGGAGCATACTAGGCCTCGATGTCCGTACGATACCGATGCTTGATTATATTTTTATTTCTATTTTGTACAAATTGACGTTTTTTGGATCTTAATGAACGTTTTTGGATGTTTAAGAATGTTATTGGATGTAATCTTATCAGATTGTGTTTGATTTGATCATTTGGTGAAAATTTGTGTTTTTTTGTGTTATAAAATGGATACCTTCGGCCAAGTACACGACAATATACTTGATTTAATCATGTATACACGGTCAAATTATCCTATTACTCGTGTAAAGTCAACAAAAAAAAAGTCAAAATTTAAAATGACCATACACGGTCAAATGTAAATTTTTATCGTGTATACACGGTTGAAAATCTAATTCAACCGTGTAAGGTCAACAAAGTCAAAATTAAATAAAAGTCAATGCCCTCTACACGAATGTTGACTCTACACGATTTAAAATGAAAAATAGCGTGTACCCTTGTCGGGAGAAGTCAAAATTAAGCCTAAAAAGTCAAAATTAAGCCAAAATTCCTAAAATTCTCGTGTTTCATTTGATTTTCTCGTGTATCTCGAGTCTATTAAGTTTTGTAAACGTGTAATAACGTAAGTTATGTCATAATTAAGCCAAAAATCAATTGAATTGAAGGATATGTTATGTAAGTATGAAGTGTAGAGTGAGTGTCACTTATATAGTCTAACTACTAAGGTTACGTTTGATCTAGAACTAACTTACGAACGTAATGTTCTTACAAACTTGTAATTCACGTAACGTGATCGAATCATAAGATTGCACAATGTATGAAAGTAACAGTGATTCCAACTCAATTGAGTCCCACGAATTGAAAAAAAAAAAAAAAAAAAAATAGGGGGTTCTTAAGTACACGACTTAGGGTACACGGCTGAGGTTCTTGAGTACACGGTTGAATTGCTCATTCAACCGTGTACCCAGCCGAAGGGTTAGAAAAAAATGGCCAAAAAAAACAATTTTTCCCCCATTTGATATTTTTCAATTCATCACCTGTAACGACCAAAATCAACATCGTTCGAACAAAATCAATTTCAAACAAATCTAATTAACAAGAAACGTCATTCGAATTCAACAATTTACAAAATCTAAATCAGAATTCAATATCAATCAATATTCGAAAAAAAAATACATTTGTTCACCAATCCCTCCATCCCCTCGAAATCATGAAAATTCGCTTCGCCATCTTCTTTCGATATCTTGCCACGACCATTTTCTCGTCGCCCTGGTATAGCTGAGTGGTCCCAAGGAGCAAGTCCAAATACATGCACGCGTACACGCCACAACTCACGCTATCGTTTTGGACGAATTGATACTCCCGAGGGGCGAACTGGATGTCCATGAATCGTGTCTTCCAGTTTTTGACATTTGAGTTGACACGCGTGAAGTATTGGGGATTGTACTCCAAGAGGCGTGAGAAGAGGCGAGACAAGGGCAAGCATTGGATGATCCGTGATTGCCTGAGTGGATGGTTTTCATCTCCCTCGTACATCCAATAGTGGGAATCGTACACCTCGATGCACCAACAAGGAACGTTCACCCGACACAGGATCCAATGGGAGGAGGAGACATGGCAAACGACGAGAAACTGAAAAAAAAAACACGATTTAGCAATACGAAGAATTAAATTCGATATAATCAATATAGGATATTAAAAACTTACATATTGGCCGGTGATCCACGGTTGGTACGTGTTAATCCCCTCCCAGCCCGCGATGAAATCGTAGGGGATCTCCCATTTCGTGTACTTCAAAGTCTCGTTTGCCAACCCCCAAGTCGAAGAGTTGGGGTGAAACTTCAAGTACTCGTCTCGGAGTTGTGTCTTTATTTATTTGAAATGGAAACATGGTTTTTATTAGGTTTTTTATCAAATTGAAATACATGAATATGGAAATTGAAACAAATGAAAACGGAAAATGAGAAAACGAACTTACGTAAAACGACAGGGGCAGAACTATGTGGTGCAGTTTGCTAACACCATTGAGAAGACGGTACCCTTGTTGGAGTCTATGTTGCCAGTAGACCGTGTACAGGTCTATCTCCTGTAATCATTTTCAAAATAATCTTATTAGTACCCTAATTAGAACAAAATCAACCGTAAAAGTAACAAAACAAAACATGTAAAAAAATTACCAGAGCAGTGAGGCACTTCGTCGTGTCCTCGATCGTGGAGAAGATCTCCTGTGTAAGGTAGAACCCGGTCCGACTCATCTCCACGTGGGGCTGTCCCGATTCCCTAAACCTCTGATACGGAGAGGATCGCTTTTTGGGACGCTCTGCGACATATGGAGATAGTAGAGAGGCTGAGGGGCGTGTCTCCCTAGTCGAGACACGTGTGACTTCCTCATCTGAGCTCGCTCCCATCCTATCTATCTCGGCAACAAACTCACTCAACCTAGAGTGATGGGAGCCTTGGGAGGGCTCAGGCTCGTCGACGTGACCACCGGAGGCACGACTCACGGAGTGATGATCATCAGCTTTCTCGATCGGGATATCCCTGAGCCCCCCAAGCGAGTGCTCACTGACGTGGACATCCCTGAGCCCCGCAAACAGCTGCTCACCTACACGGGACTGTCCCTCGCCCCCGGAGGAAGAACGGCTGCGGCTCGGACTCTTGGATACGAACTTCTTCAGCTCCCCGGCGATAGCCCTCGCCAATCGGCCTAGAAATCCGGTCCCTGAGCGATCCTGCTCCCATCGGGACACCAGACGGTCCCCGAATCGGTCCAAGAAGTCGTCACCGAGGGGACCGCGCTCGCACGGATCTCCGTGTGCGCAACAGATCAAGCCGGAGGGCCGGGGTTCAGCGTGCTCGCTCCGAGGCCTCTTCGACGCCCATGTTTCGGGCCTCCTCTCAACCCTCGGCCTCGGCATCTCGACCCCGCCGTCGGAGTGAGCTCGCTCCGCTCGTGGAGCACGACGACGAGGGGCCACTGCCTCAGAAGCGCCCTTGCCCTTGCACTTGAGCTTCTCCAGGGCCCTCGCCATGTCGCGCTTCGCCTTCGACTCCCTTCTCTCGGGCGGGAGATTGGTTTGTTCGTGGCGCTTGGAGGGAACGTAGGCCACGCCGATCGGCTCGATGCTCTCGAGACTTTGGAATCCAAGTTCGAGAACATCGTAATCATCCGCCTCCAGTGTCGGATGAACCTCGAGCTACAACGAAAAATAAAACAAGAGGTGTTAGGAGTCAAATTTAAATTTTCAATCAAAACACATGGCATAATACACGACTGAAATTGTAATTCAGCCGTGTAATACACGGTTGAAATTCAATTTCAGTCGTGTATGGTCAACAATTTTGACTTTAAAGTCAAAATTGTTGACCTTACACGACTGAAATTGTAATTCAGCCGTGTGTCACACGGCTGAAATTGCAATTCAGTCGTGTAAGTCAACAATTTTGACTTTAAAGTCAAAATTGTTGACCTTACACGACTGTATTGCAATTTCAACCGTGTAGTTCACGGCTGAATTACAATTTCAGTCGTGTAAGGTCAACAATTTTGACTTTAAAGTCAAAATTGTTGACTTACACGACTGAATTGGATTTTAAAAAGGTTGACTTTGACTTTTAAAGCAAATTTACATAAATCGAACGTGAAATAAATTAAACAAGGTAAAAACTACTAAATCAATTACCTCGGGATTATCGAAGAATCCCCTGAAGTTGCACGAAGAGGACGTGGCCCATCTTCTGAGGCGGGGGGTCAGTGTCGGACGATCCCGAACCCCGCATGCTTGCCCCATTCGGGGGATTGCCTCGTAGGCCCAAATGTTCAGGGCCCAGACCGGCCCGTACAGGTGATAGGCGGGTCGCACGCCCGTTATGAGGGCGGGGTCCCTCTTCATCACGTGCAGCTGGTAGAGCATGATCTGGAACGACCACGCTCCCCACGGAAATGCCCTCCACTGCTCCTCGTACTCCACCAGGTGCCATGCCCATTCCTCGATCGTCGGGTTGTCGTGGCCGAGTAGCATGAGGTAGTACATGAGGAGGTTGGCCGCCTTCAGATACTGGTCGGCGTCTCCCAGTACACTCGTGTCGTCGTTGAAGTCCGCCTTCAACTTATTTATCTTAGGGGATTTGCCCCCGTACTTCGTGTAGAGGAGGCTCCTTTGGGGAGGGTCGTGACGGCCTTTAGGGTTGAAAGGCGACTCCCCGAAAGCCAGGCCCGTCACGAGGGCGTACTCTTGGGCACGGAACCGTATCACCTGCCCACCTACGTGGAACCACCTCTCCATCTCGGGGATCGACTCATCCTCGAGCTCTCGGGCTAGAAGCTCGTGGAGGGCGTTGTTCGCGCTCCCGTTCCTCCGAATCTCGAGGAGGTATCCGAACGGGCCTTCCGTAAATCTATCGAGCAAGCGTTGGCCGCCTACTCGACGCAACACGCGGGGAATCGACCGAACCACGTCGTCCCGTATGTAGAGGTTTATTTGCCCTCTAAACCCTTGCATTCGGCCCCGCATCCATTGAAACCTAGGCTGCAAATCGAGAAGAAACAAAACGAATCAAAAAAAAAAAAATTGAAAATTTCATGCATTTTTTTCGGCCAAGTACACGACTGAAGTGCAATTTCAGTCGTGTACTACACGACTGAAATTCAATTTCAGTCGTGTAGTACACGACTGAAATTGCACTTCAGTCGTGTACCTATGATCAAAAACAGTAAAATTTTCAATTTTTCACAAAATTCGATTCAAACCATAACATGCTCCATGCTTATTAAACAAAGTGCTCGAAACCATAACATGCTTCATTCTTCTTTACATTGAACGTAAACAAATATAGAAAAGGACATACCGGAGGTGGGGGATTGGGGAAGACGCGGGGCTCAACGGGCTCCTCCGGCGGCTGCTGCTGCCGGCGACGGGAGGCGGGTCGTGGGCGGCGTTGGGCGGCTCTCCTCGATGTTTCGGGTTCATCGTGGTCGGAATGTGTGGAACTCATGTCGGTGACGGCGCCGGCGACGAGAACGGTAAAAATTTTCCGAATTGGGGGAGGGTAAAATTTCGAGTTCACGAGTGAATTTTGGGGTGAAAATCTGATTTCCAGTCGTGAGGGAGAGGGAGAGGGAGAGGGGAGGGTGGGGTAGTTAGAATATTCAATTTTGGATTTATGTCGGGTGGGGCCCACGACATAAATACCAATTTTGTTTTTATAAATAACAATTTTGTTTTATTTGATAAGTTGGAGGGTATATATGACATTTCAATTGAAAATGGGTATAGAAGTACTACTTCTTATATGATGGGTATAGAAGTACTACTTTTTAAAAAAATGGGTATTTTTAACTATTATCTCTTATTTATATGTGTGCCATATCACCTAACCCAATCAATTTCAAGTTCGAGCTGGAAATTAGTTGAAGTTAAAAGGAAAAACTTACCCGTTTCTTCTAAAAGGGTCACTTTTCCATTTTGAGGCTTGTTATTCAAAATGGTTATTTTTCTATTTTGACCCAACTACCTCAATTTTTCTTAATACACGTTTCAAAAAGAAAGTGCTCATTTAGAATAAATGATAAGGAGTACATGTTCATGCATCTCCCAAATTAATTATAGTCCAAATGTATATACTGTATTAATTTAAGTTTTGGATATTTCAAGTGTCAGTTATTTTTGTTACAATCAACATTATCCCATATATATGATTGATTCATTATCGAGTGCATTGTCGGAGTACTAAAGTAGAATAATGTAGATGCCCTTCAGGGCTCGTTTGATTGGCAAGGAATGTTGTCTGGAAAAGTATTCTGATTCCTAATTTGCACATTTCAGTGTTTGGTACAGTACTACAGTTTTAATAGATTTTTGAAACAATAAAGCTATTTGGCCATAATGTGGCCGGCCACACAACGACATTTTTCATAATATACGTAATTTTAAAAATGGTAAATGATAACTATAGTTTATTACTTTTATATTTTAATTTAAAAATATTTTTTCCACAAAAAATACATATTTTTCTCTTTTTTTCTAGATAAAAAGGTAAAAAATTCTTTAAAATAGTCTAAAATATCAAATAATTAAAGGGTTAATTTTAAAAAATACGAAAAAAATACGGAGAATCACTTTTTGAGTTTTTTATGATATAAAAAAGTTTGGCAAAAAAATATAAATTATTTGATACTTAAAAAAATTAAAAAAGTTAAATTATGGCCGGCCACATTATAGCCGAATAGCATCACCCTTTTTGAAAATAATCAGATTCCATATACATAGAAAGTTATGTACAATTTTCTAGATTCTTTTTTCCCACCAAATCTTAGGTATTCTGAATCTTTGTTTTTGGAAATCTTAAATAATAAAAATAATAATAATACTAACTCCATCTCATATAAGTAGTCCCATTTGTCATTTCGGTCCGTCTCACTTATTAGTCTCATTTCCTAAAATGACAAATAATACATGACTACAATTAATTCTCTCTCTTCAGAATTAATTACAACCACACATTTCTTCCTTTATTGGCTCTTGTGCCCATTCCAAATGGGACCTACTTATATGAGATGGAGGTAATAATAATAATAATAATAATAATAATAATAATAATAATAATAATAATAATAATAATAATAATAATAATAATAATAATAATAATAATAATAATAATAATAATAATAATAATAATAATAAATTATAAATAAATAAATAAATAAATAAATAAATAAATAAAATAGTACTGTGAAATGTAAAATAGTGATTCAATAATAATCGTACTGATTTAAAATTATTATTATTAAATGAAACACATTATATTTATACATATAAATTGCACCATAGATAATTTGTATTGTCTCAGTAACATGAAATACATTTTAATTAATTACTGTATATTATTTTATTTAAATCAAATAATTAAAATTAAGAATCGAATTATCATTTTCCCAGGTGTTCCCAAACGTCAGCATTAAGAATCTGAATATTCATTTTCCTCAGAACCACATTTCCAGAAATTATATTCCCAAACGATTATTCTTATTTTTGTTTGTAACTAAGTCAAATTATGTTATCTTTTATGCAATTAAAAACCATTTATTCATATGAAAAGTTATTTTATTAATTAAAGTTTAACACATTGATGCAATTAAAGCCACTCCCACCATCCATCTTAAGATGATACTTCTTTTATATTTCATATTTCTAACGTTCCATTCAAGATGACATAAATGTTGTACTTCAAGCTGAATCGCCATTTTTTTCCCATTTTATGAAATTGTACAATACAAACTCGACACAAGCATAGTGTGGTGGTAAGATGTTTCTTGTTATCTGATTCATGAT
Source organism: Thymus mandschuricus (assembly GCA_029379335.1). Taxonomy (NCBI): domain Eukaryota; kingdom Viridiplantae; phylum Streptophyta; class Magnoliopsida; order Lamiales; family Lamiaceae; genus Thymus; species Thymus mandschuricus. The sequence goes on from CM057072.1 coordinate 31,880,360, forward strand.
GTGAGAAATTTTTAGAGAGTTTTTATGTTAATTAATCAATTAGAAATGTATAGGTTTTGTTAATATAATGAAAATTTTCCCATGAAATTGATTTAAACATGGCATTTATATACTAGTTTAGATAATGCATCTTTCATATATATGTTGTGTATAAATGATATCCGTACAAAATTGAAGAATATTTATTAGACAGTGCATAACATTTCTTCTCAAATAAATAAATGATTAAAAAGACTTTTAAAATAAATGTCATACTTAATTGCATAATTAACTAGGATGTAAATTGAAGACCTTAATTGAAATGATATGTTGAGGTTAATTATTTGGATTTTTCGAGTTGTTTTTGGCCAAACAAACATTTTAAACTTAATTTGTATAAATTTAATCTGTACAATACCCCCATTCCATCCAAGACGACACATTTCTGAAATATATGTAAATATAAAATAATTGAAAGATGTTATTTTAAATGGGACGGAGGAATTATCCTACATCATAAGTATTTACGAAAATTGAACTTAGACATGTTGACACATCATATAACAAAACACTCAAAATAATGCTTACAATCAACGACATATCATATAAAAATTCCATTATTTAGGCTACAATAATGAGATTGTAAACATCATAGGACATCTACTCGTGAAAACACACCACCCTACTTACCACCTATTCCCACGTAAACTTTCTCTCAAAACGAGGATTAATCAGTGAATTGTTGAAATAAAAACCGTCAGGTCTTACTAACCAAAAACACAAATTATTCTTATGCCTGCCGCTTGGATCATAACAAAATTCATGCCAATTGCTATTAAAAACGTCGAAAGCTCTTTGCTTTTGCCCCCACCAGAAATGACAGAAGAAAAGAGTAGTCAAAAGGAAATTCTCTCTAAATTTCCAATGTATGTATACCGATCGACCGAGCATATGATACCCGAGGTCGTCGTCTCCCGAGGCGCAATGAACCGTCAATGGTGGAGTATTATCGATGTTAATGTCGTTTTCAACTCTAACTGTAAAAACTCTTCGACGAAAGGTGAACCCATTGCCGACATCGAAAATGTTGCAGAATATTAGAAAATAGACAAAAATGTGCATTAAGGTTTGTGTAATGGAATGACTCATTTTTGTTTTTTGAGTATTGTGTTCTGATTTTTCCTTTTTACTAGCTTTATATAGTTTGCCAAGGTTTTAACATTGCATTTGCGATATTCAAGGAATATTTATCAAATTTGATTATTTCAAACTATGAATGAATCAAGATTTAATTAGTTATTGATGTAGTTTGATTTGGTTACCGTTTTAGAAGGGGTAAGAAGAATTATGGTTCTATATTCAATATTCCTTATTGATCCACTATTTTCGTCTAGTGAATAATCTATCGAAGTCAAATCCATAGGAATTATTTAACAACTGTATCTCAAGAAGTAAAGCACATATATACTTGGTACTATCCAAACTCCATCATTAACTGAGTCTCGATCCTTGCAATTTCATACCCCGGTCACACCCTTGTGGATCTAAATAGGGGTATGAAATTAGAGTCAAACTCCACATACTTGTATATAAATGGAGGCTAGATTAGAGTTAGCGGATTCATTCACACTTTTCATACTCATTGTACTCTACATGCATACATTAATAAAGATCATCCCCTGTCCGTGGATTCAGATCTATTTCGATAGATCTAACCACGTAAATTCATTCGTGTCCTTTTATTCATCTTTCATACGTTAATTGCCTACGAAAACTAGATCGATCATAAACGTTACAAAAAATTATAAAAATGAAAGTATAATAAACGTTAGAAAAATCACGTAAAATACACTACAAAAAAATTAAAAAATTAAAAATTCAATCAAAGTCAAACTCATTAAGGATATTTTGACATAACTAGTTATGCGCCCGTACGACACACATGGTAAACTAAATGTTGTACTTATCTTTATTTATTTATAGTATTTTAATGGTTATGAATATTGATATTACAAATATTACTTAATTTAATTTAATTCCATTTATTGTTCGTTCGAATACAATACTCCCGGCCTCCATTTTTTTTATAAGTCTTTTTCAGCTTCTGCACAGGAATTAAGGACAGGGTGATGCTATTCGGCCATAATGTGGCCGGCCATAATTTAACTTTTTTAATTTTATTTAGTATCAAATAATTTATATTTTTTTGCCAAACTTTTTTATATTATAAAAAACTCAAAAAGCGATGTTCTGTATTTTTTAAGTATTTTTTAAAATTAACCCTTTAATTATTTGATAATTTTTATTATTTTAAAGAATTTGTTACCATTTTATCTAGAAAAAAAGAGAAAAATATGTAATTTTTGTAGAAAAAATATTTTTAAATTAAAATATAAAAGTAATAAACTATAGTTATTATTTATCATTTTTAAAATTACGTATATTATGAAAAATCTCGTTGTGTGGCCGGCCACATTATGGCCAAATAGCATTTTGTAGCATAAATACCTTTAATTTGACATAAAAATTGTAAAATTTGAAGAACAAATGAGAAAGTTATGATAATTTAAAATATTTTAATTCAAATTTGATTGAGATACATGCATAATTAAGTGTAGACTTGAGTGGATAAACATGTCATTTTAGGTCAAACGGCTCAAAAAATGGAAAATGTTTACTTTTTGGTGGGACAGAAAGAATACACTCCATCTATCCCACCGATAAAGGGACATTTTCCTTTTCGGGACGTCCCATTGATATAGGGACATTTTTCAAAATAGAAATTTTTTAATCTAATAAAATTCAGACACATCACTTTAACCCACTACCTTTCACTTTAACACACTATCATCACCTCGTCTTAATTCCCTTTGCCGAAGAAAAAGGTCTCTTTCTTAATGGGACGGAAGGAGTATATATTAAAAAAAAAAATTCCATTTATAATGCCTTTTTTGCCTAGGGTCCCCCAAAGAAGAATTAGACCAGCTTATATGGAACATATAGAGTATCTATAAAATAAACACATTGTGTGCTTGTGTTCGTCTAAAAAAAGAAGATAATAACATTGGAACGAAAACACACACTCATACTAACATACCTTGTATACACTATTGAGCGACTGAATACGGTCGAAACTCCAAATGGTAGGCTTGTAATTTCCCGATCGTCGCGTGGAGCTGGCTTCATCGGTACAAGGAACGGTACGAGTAGCAGCGAGTCGTCCGAGGGAGGAAGACTGCAACGTGCATGAAAGGGGAGAAGATAGGCGCAGTTTTTGATATTTCTTCTCAGAAAAATTGATGGGCTTGATGGGAATAGGCATACCAAGCGTAATGGTAGACATGTTTTTTTGAGTTTGGTGAAGTTAGTTTGCTACTATATATATATGTGTATATATAAGTGAAAAAAACTTTATTTGAATGCTCAAAGCTTGTGTAGCTGATTTCTAGGTTTGTTGCATAAATGGTGAGTGGTTGCTAATCTTGTAGGCCCCACAACCTCGAGCTAATCAAGCAGTAGGAGGAGCAAATGGTACTTTTTTCTTTCTTTTTTTTTTTTTTTTGAAAATAACCAACATAAAAATTATGGAAGAATTGAATACGAGGCATTTTGTTCTCAAGCATTAACCTTTATTTCTAAACCAAACACACACAACACACGAGTTATATTTGGAAAAGATTGTGCCAATGGTTAGTGGGTGGTGCTCTGTAAAGCCGATGCTACACCCGACTCTTAAAAACTTGGACAAATGTATATTGAATGTGAGTGATATCAAATTAATTATAAGAGCCGGCAGACTACTATGTGTGAATGTGCTAGCACACTACTATGTGTGAATGTGCTAGGTGAAGTATTTTAACATTAACTTTACCATAGTACTCCCTCCGTCTAGCTTATAGTGAGTTATTTTTCTTTTTTGATGATCAGTTTATCTTCATCTATTTCTTGTAGAAATAATTGTAGCCGGATTAGTAAATAATTATGAACTTGTCATCTTCAATATTCTGTTTTATAAAAAAATAAAAAAAAATTAACTCTATACTTTTAACGTGGACCCTTTACTTTTCATTTTAATATTTTAATTTCATATTCGTAAATCAATAAAACTATTGAAGTGGGCCGGAGGGTATATTGGAATTGGGTCCACACTTAACCCTAAATATATGTATTAGGTTTTCATCGGAATTAATTATATGTACGTATTACATGTGTTAGGTTTTCATTAGAATTAAATATTGAAAGATACATAAGAGTATATCTATTCGACTCTACATGAGCCATGAATTTATGTGGCAATTAATGGAAGAAGAATAAGAACATGTACGTACAATGGTGAGAGGTACTAGTCTAGTCACTTAGCTCTTATATTTTATTCACATTGCATCAATTTGAGAAGCATCTTGATCTAGCTAGCAATTAATTAAGTTTTTTTTTAAAAACATTTAACAGTAAATTTAAAGGTCGTGTCACGAAGGATTTGAAGTTAGGACCTTTTGACCCTGATACTCAACTCTATCACTAGATCAACACACGCACATCTAAAGGAAGCAATTGACCATTTGAAGAAAAATAAAACAGACTTAAGAGGCGCATATATACAACGAGCTCATCTGAATTAATATTAAGGCTATGTACTAGTTATAAAACTAAAAATTTTTTAATGTATGAAATCTATATTTCTGTTTTTAATTTTGAGAGTGAAAAGAAGCAGTATTGATCATTTCTAGACGTTTTCAATAATCTACTCTGTTTATTCATGATTTTTGGACCGAAAAATTCGTACAGAGACTACTGTATTTTGATGATACATATATTAGTATATTAAAGTGGGTAAAGTGTTAAAGTAAAATAGTTATAGACTCATATAATATTTTTAATCGCATTTAAAAGTGATAAAATATAAAGTACTAAAGGTGGGGCATGTTACCAAAAAATGAAAGAGTCTAAAGATTATGTACCTCCCCGACTTAGTATTCCCTCCATCTCATTTAAATTATTTTACTTTCCTAATATAGTCATTTCACATGAATTGTCATGTTTTCTAGAATAGAGAGAATTAATTCTTACTTTTCAAATTGCGCCTAAAGTTTCGTACGGTAAACAAACGAGATGATTGTATACTGGAACGGGTGAAGTAATATATGAAATCTAAAAATCGTGAACGGATGGAGTATAATATTGCTCGTAGCTCTGAAAAATATTTGAGGCTGCTTGTAGCTCGGCCCGAAAAACAACAGCTAGCGTTGATAAATAGATAATTAATTAGTACTACTAATTTATAGATGAAATGACGAGACGAAGGTGTTTAAAAAAATTGCTGCAGCGTTGCATGGAATGAAAGTAATCACGAGAGAAAGAGTCAAATTACACTACTAATAGGAAGTTTACGTTTCTCATTAATTAGTTCAGAAAGGGAAGCATGCATAATAGGAGCCTCTCTCTATATATTTATAATTAATAAAACTAAAATTCAATGTTTAATAATATGGATAAACTTAACTGGATTGATTGACACTAATGAATAGTAAGATTAAACTCAGATATTAAATTATGAGAGGATGATTCGTTTGCTCACTTTAACATTATTTTATTTGATTATTTTATTTTTTAATAACTTTAAAGTTTAACTAAATTCATTATATTTATAAATTATTAAATCGATATCAAATCAAAATCAAATCTTGTGTACAAGGCACATGCATGAATATTATGCAGTAAATGAATATAATTATATCGTATGTTCATGTTGTACTGAAACATATACACTACAAGAAAAACGTTTATACATGCTTAACTTAAAATTTGAGTTATCTAAGTATAAAAGAAACTGTTAAGTATACTGGTGTTATTAAAAGTCATCCGCATACATAACACTTCTATAACGTTATCTATGTGAGTTTATCATAACGGTTGAAAATTCAATACATAACACCCTTATACAATCTTTTAAGGGGTGAATATGGCCGGCCGAAATCTATTAGAGTCAGTCCAAAACGATAACGATGTTAATGACGTGTTAGGATCACTCATGAGTCCTATATCAGCTTGAAAAGTATGTTTAAATCCACATTGTGATGCTTGGGGCAGAAGTACGGATCGGAGTGATTGCCGGTGCGCAGAAGCATGGATAAAGAGTTGTTCATGTAAAAGCTTCAAAGCGAAGAGGCTTATGAATGGAACCGAGACATGCCGGAATGAGAGGGGCTCCAATAGTATGCAAGAATGAGACAGCATGTTCGAGGAGAGTTTAAAAGATTAGATTGGTGCTACTCATTCTAAGAGGTGCATTTTCTTCTCTAGAAGTCTACCCATAAAAAAGTTAAGCGTGCTTCATCTATGACAAGTTTCTCAATTGTAAATGGGTGACTGTTGAGATTGGTGTATTCGGAAGAATGAAGATGGAGTTTTGGCGCGCAACTGTTGAAGATGATGATTTATTTAAAGTTATTTCATTTTGTTGATTTGAGGAATCGAACCTTGTATTGGTGTTTTAAGTTTGAGTTGTAAGTGTCGGATCTAGAGACACGTGTAGGACGTGTATCTAGTCTCCATTTTAGGGTTTAAGTTCGAGTCAGTAGTCGCGTTTCTTAAGATTAGCAACTTTACATACGCAGTAATATAATAAATATGTAAAGCAGCTGTACGCAGCTGCATGTTTTTGGAGATCTATTAAAAATCAAGTCTTTAAACTACATACTTGCATATTTTTCTTCCATGTATACCTTCCATTTCACAAATTTCTTCATGGTATCAAGAGCTTAGGTTAGATGTTAGCTCAAATGACGAAAAACAATCAACGAGAAACTCTAATAACAGCTGGATTCAAAGAAGAAGATGACAAACCAAAGAAGAGTGATGCATGCTGAAAATTCAGACAGTGAAGGAGATGAAGTAGATCCAGATATCAAGCTTAAGCGTCGACAAATAGAGGAGATCTTGACGCTTCCAGCTGCTGATAATCCAGGAATGGCTTTGGTAACTGCTTCTTTAACTGGATCAAATTTCTTAAACTGGAGTAGATCTATAAAGAGAGGATTAGCTGCACGTAGTAAGCTAGAGCTTCTTGATGGAACTTTTATGGAACCTGATGTTGATTCAAAATACTATAAACGTTGGCTTAAAGTTGATTATATGTGTAACGCCCCGCATTTTCCTAACTTTTCATTAGTAGTCAAATTAGTGAATTAGATGGAATAATTTTACTTTAGTAGATAAAATTCTATTCTCGACGAATATAGAATTTTTGGGAAAAGAATTTCCTAGTGTATCTGTTAGGCTTGTGTGAGTAATCAACTCGTGACATGTGTATGGAATGGGTGATGTGGCAGCTGACTGGATAGAGTTAGTTGCGATCTAACTAACTCATGTGCATGGCTTGCTGCACAAGCTTAGCAATGGGGGACCACTGTTTATAGACCATTGGATTGCTTCGACGGCTAGGATTGATTCGAGTATATCTAGATCTCTCTCGAGAGAGATTAGTTCAGTTTTTTCAGCAGAGATCGAGCAAGAAAGAGAGAAAGAGAGCGTTTTCTAACTAGGGTTCATAGTTAGGGTTTACTGTAGGTTCATGTAGTGTTTCTTCTTCTTCTTTCAGCTGCTGTAATTGTACATTGTTTGATTCATAGTGAAGGTGGATTCTTCTTCTCCCGTGGACGTAGGTACTAGCTACCGAACCACGTAAATCCGGTGTCAATCCTATTCAGTTTTCTCGTTTTGCATAGTGAATCTGATTCCAATCGAGTGAGTTTAGGATTGTGAGTTTCGATTCTCAACAATTGGCGCCGTCTGTGGAAAGCTGGGAATCGGATCTGCTCGCAATGTCGACGGCGAAGTTCGAGGCGGAGAAGTTCGACGGAACGAATGACTTTGGATTATGGCTAATCAAGATGAAGGTGCTACTAGTTCAGCAAGGGTTAGCAGATGCCATCAAGGAAGAAGATGATTCGAAGAAAGTAGTCCTCACGGAGAAACAAGTTGAGATCGCGGAGAAGGCCCACAATGCTTTGATCTTATGCCTATCAGACAAGGTCTTGAGGGAAGTGGCGAAGGAGAAGACGGCGGCAGCGATCTGGGCGAAGCTTGAGTCTCTGTACATGACCAAGACCTTCGCGTCCCGATTGTATGCAAAATAGAGGTTGTATTCGTACAAGATCGTGGAAGAGAAGGGAGTTCTTGAGCAGCTCGATGAATTCAACAAGTTACTGGATGATTTGGAAAATATAGATGTGAAGATCGATAACGAAGACAAGGCAATTATACTGCTGAATTCACTGCCAAAATCATTCGAGCATTTGAGGATGCAATGCTCTATGGAAGAGATGCTTCTGTCACACTCGAGAAAGTCCAGAATGCTTTGAGAAGTAAGGAATTGCAGAGGCAAGTTGATGGTAGATCGGATTCGAGTGTGGGAGAAGGCTTGAATGTGAGGGCCAAATACCAGAAGGGAACCAAGTTCAAGAAAACTAATCAAGATTCAAAGAAGAATGGATCCCAGAAAGAGAGGGATTCTACAGAGAAGGAGACTAGGAAATGTTTTCATTGCAAGAAAACTGGTCACCTCAAGAAGGATTGCTTCATATTAAAAAAGAAATAATCACAGGAAGAAGCAAAGCCAGGTGCGGCAGAAATCACAGAGAAGTGTGATGGGGCCGAGGCTTTGAATGTCATAGATACAGTGACAGAGAATGAATGGATCTTGGATTCTGGTTGCAGCTTCCACATGTGTCCTCACAGGGAATGGTTCATTGGTCTGAAACTGGAAAGGTTGGGGTCTGTTCTACTAGGAAATGATCAAACCTGTATGGTGGAAGGGATAGGCAATATCAAGATCAAGCTGCATAATGGAGACATCAAAATCCTAACTGAGGTAAGATACACTCCTCAATTGAAAAGGAACGTTGTTTCTTGGGCATGTTAGAATCAAAAGGTTTTAGTTTCAAGTCTGAAGGTGGAATTATGCATGTGATAAAAAATGATGCTGTGGTGATGAAGGGTTTTAGAAATCAGAGCTTGTATTATTTGGATGCAGTGTCTGTTGTTGGTGAAACTGAGGTCAGTGTGCAAGTAGATGTAAATCTATGGCATAAGAGACTAGGACATGTAGGGGAGACGTCATTGAAGGAGCTGATTAATAGGGGTATATTAGATTGCAGTGATTCAAAGTTGGATGATTGTGAGTGTTGTATTATGAGCAAAAGTAAGAAGTAGTCTTTCAAAGCTAGCACTCACAGATCCAGTTCTCCTCTTGATTATGCATACACTGATTTGTGGGGTCCTTCCAGAACTGATACAATAGGTGGGGGCAAGTACTTCATGAGTATCATGGATGATTACTCAAGAAGGTTATGGGTTTATATTCTCAAGTCCAAGACAGAAGCTATTCACATATTTAAAGAATGGTGTGTTGAGGTTGAGAATGAAATAGGTACAACTCTGAAGTGTCTAAGAACAGATAATGGACTTGAGTTTGTATCTGAGGAATTTCAGAGTTATTGCAGGAGCAAGGGAATTCAAAGGCATAGGACTGTGCCATCTAATCCTCAACAAAATGGAATAATTGAGAGTATGAATAGAACCATCCTAGAGAGGGTAAGGTGCATGCTGTTGGGATCAAGATTACCAAATAAGTTCTGGGGAGAAGCAGTGAATACAGCATGTGTATTGATCAACAAGTGTCCTTCAACTGCTATTGATAACAAAATCCCAGATGAGGCATGGTTTGGAAAGGCTTCTGGATACAGCCATTTGAGAGTGTTTGGATGTAGATCTTATGTTCATTTGAAGTAGGACAAGCTACAACCTAGAGCACTCAAATGTGTATTGATTGGATACCCTAAAGGAGTAAAGGGTTACAAACTGTGGTGTACTGAAATTGGGAATCAAAAGGTATTAGTTTCAAGAGATGTTGTGTTCAGAGAGCATGAAATGCCATATCTGAATAATAAGGAAGATGGAAATGAATCTACAAAGGTTGAGGTGGAGACTTGTGATGAGTTCAGTGTTCAAGACATTGAGGAAGAGGAACATGCTAGTTCAGACACAGAACATGGAGATAGTAATGATCTGAGGGATTATCTACTAGCAAGAGATAGAGTGAGAAGAAATATAACACCACCCAGTAGATTTGGTAGTGCAGACATGATTTATTATGCACTGAATGTTGCTGAGAGTGTGGACTGTAATGAACCAGGAAGTTACAGAGAAGCAGTTTCTTGTGTAGATAAAACCAAATGGGTGGAAGCTATGAATGAGGAACTTAGTTCACTTGAGAAGAACAATACTTGGATGCTGGTGGATAGGCCCAAAGCACAGAAGCTTATCAGCTGTAAGTGGATATACAAGAAGAAAATAGAAATGACAGACAAGGAAAGGATAAGATACAAGGCCAGGTTAGTGGCTAGAGGTTTTACACAGAGAGAGGGGATAGACTTCAATGAAGTTTTTTCTCCAGCTGTGAAACACTGCTCCATAAGGATATTACTTGCTTTGGTCACACAGATGGACATGGAACTCCATCAGTTAGATGTCAAGACAGCCTTTCTTCATGGGGATTTGAAGGAGACTATCTACATGGTTCAACCTGAGGGTCTAAATACAGGTAATGCAAAAGACAAGGTATGTTTGCTGAAGAAATCACTTTATGGTTTAAGGCAAAGTTCAAGGCAATGGTACTTGAAATTTGATGAACATGTGGTTAAGATAGGATTCACTAGATCTCTTTATGATAGCTGTGTATATCTTAAGAGAGTGAATGGGATTGTGTTGGCATATTTGTTGTTATATATTGATGACATGTTAGTGGCTAGTAGTAGCTTATCTGAGGTGGAGCAGGTTAAGGCAGATTTGGGTTCCAAGTTTGATATGAAGGATCTTGGGCCTGCCAAGAGAATACTTGGCATTGATATACATAGAGTAAGGGAAAGAGGTGTGTTGTGGCTCACACAACATGTATATATACTGAAGGTTCTGAGGAAATTTAGAATGCATTAGTCTAAGGGAGTTTCTGTTCCATTAGCTCAGCACTTCAAGCTCAGTATGCATCAGGGACCTAAAGATGATAAAGAGGTGAAAGAGATGAGTGCAGTGCCTTATGCAAATGCTATAGGAAGTGTTATGTATACTATGGTTTGCACAAGACCTGATGTTGCACACTCAATTAGTGTGGCAAGTAGATATATGGGTAATCCTGGGAAGCAACACTAGGAAGCTTTGAAGTATATACTGAGGAACTTGAAGAACAGTTCTAATCTTGGGATCTTGTATAGGAAAGGAGAGAATACTTCAAAGGAAGCACTGATTGGGTTTGTTGACTCAGATTTTGCAGCTAATCTGGACACGAGGAAGTCACAGACTGGATGGATTTTTACACTCTATGGATCTGCTGTTAGTTGGAAGTCATGTTTGCAGTCTGTTGTGGCTTTATCCACCACTGAAGCAGAGTATTTGGCTGTTACTGAGGCAGTAAAAGAGGGTATTTGGCTGAAGGGAATTCTTGCAGAGTTTGGTGTGTTGCAGGAATCAGTACCAATAAATTGTGACAATCAAAGTGCTCTTCACTTGGCTAAGCATCAAGTCTTTCATGAAAGGTCGAAGCATATAGATGTTAGATAGCATTTTGTGAGAAATGAAGTTGAGAAGGGAGTGGTTACAATGGTGAAGGTGTCTACAGAAGACAATGCTGCAGATATGCTCACTAAGGCTTTACCATCTGCTAAGTTCAAGCATTGCTTGAATTTGGTGGGTTTGGATTCTCTGTGAAAGGGAGTGTGATGGAGAAGATGATGAAGCCGGATCTATGAGTTGATAGTCAAGGTGGAGATTGTTAGGCTTGTGTGACTAATCAACTCGTGACATGTGTATGGAATGGGTGATGTGGCAGCTGACTGAATAGAGTTAGTTGAGATCTAACTAACTCATGTGCATGGCTTGCTGCACAAGCTTAGCAATGGGGGACCACTGTTTATAGACCATTGGATTGCTTCAACGGCTAGGATTGATTCGAGTATATCTAGATCTCTCGAGAGAGAGATCAGTTCAGTTTTTTCAGCAGAGATCGAGCAAGAAAGAGAGAAAGAGAGCGTTTCTAACTAGGGTTCATAGTTAGGGTTTACTGTAGGTTCATGCAGTGTTTCTTCTTCTTCTTTCAGCTGCTGATGATTCATAGTGAAGGTGGATTCTTCTTCTCCCGTGGACGTAGGTACTAGCTACCGAACCACGTAAATCCGGTGTCGATCCTATTCCGTTTTCTCATTTTGCATAGTGAATCCGATTCCAATCGAGTGAGTTTAGGATTGTGAGTTTCGATTCTCAACAATATCGATTAAAAGGAGAAAGACTTCTCTAATTAGTTGATTAAAGAATACGATTATTTTAAGTAATTAGTTATGGGGACACCATGAGCAAGAAATAAAGATGTGGAAACGTGTTAAGTAAAGTGAAAGGAAAGTGCCCAAAATTATTTACACAAGATAAGCAAATTTCGGGACGAAATTTAATATAAGGAGGATATGATGTAACGCCCCGCATTTTCCTAACTTTTCATTAGTAGTCAAATTAGTGAATTAGATGGAATAATTTAACTTTAGTAGATAAAATTCTATTCTTGACGAATATAGAATTTTTGGGAAAAGAATTTCCTAGTGTATCGATTAAAAGGAGAAAGACTTCTCTAATTAGTTGATTAAATAATACGATTACTTTAAGTAATTAGTTAATTGAGTAGTAATTTCAACGAGGAATCAAATAGTAATTTGATTAATCATTCCATGAAATTATATCGTTGGATTTAAGGTAGTATTGATTTTACATTTCATATTGATTTGTATATTTCGAAATCGATCAAGAACATAAATTGTGGTACAAACTAGTTAATTTATAATATGGGCCAAGCCCATCGGTTCATGATCGAACCGTTCGATAACGATCTTATATTATGGGCCAAGCCCATCGGTTTATAATCGAACCGTTAGATAATAATCGAACCAAACATTCGATTAATACTTTTATTAAATCAAAATCAGTAATTAATAATAAAAGAAAGAAATTTTAAGTGAATATTAATAATACAATTACAATGGCAATAATAATAGAATTATAAATAATTATATAATTACAAAAAAAAAAAAAAAAAAGGAAAGAAAGAAAAGAGAAGAAGATCCGAAAAGCACGGCAGCAGCATCAAGGCAGCAGCAGCAAGCCATTGTTTCCCTCACCCCTTCACCCTCTCCCTACACTTTCTTGAGCCACCAAAATAGCCTCCTCTCCCTCACAGCCTAAACCTGCAGAAGAGAAACAAAGAAGGGGAAGGCAGCAGAAGAGAAACAAAGATGGAGGAGGCCCTTCCCATCATGACATAGGCTGCAGTAATTCAAATGTCATCACAAGAACAACCCAAGCAAACTCTATAAATACCCAAGGAGTGTGGTGAGCTAGCAACAACAGCACTTCTAACTCTAAGTAAGTAATAAAAACCTCAAGTATCTTTAAGCATGATTTAAGCTTCAACACAAAAACAAGAATATGAAGATTTCAATTTTCATTCTTTTTCACAAGCAAGCATGGACAAATGAACATCACATAAATGAACAACAATCCCACAGTCAGAAACTATACATGTAGCCTAAAACTAAACCATAGCATGAACTCAATCTCTACACAAGAGTCTTGGTAAAATGAAATCATATGACTGAGATAGAGAATCATATAAACATCAAAATATAGGAATCAAAACCAAGAGAAGCGAAAACCTTAAAGTGAGAGAAAGGGATTCTATACACTTAGCTGTGAAGGGAGAGGAAGCTTCCTGTAGAACTTCCGGCCACAACCAATAAACAGCGGCGACGACTCTAGTGCCGAGAGTCTCCGGCGGTGCCCTCATCGCCGAATCCATAGAGGTTAGGAAGGATTAGACAGAGAACGAGACGAGGATCGATTACAAATTAAAATAAGAAAGAAAACCGAGAGAGAAAGGGTTTGCAACCTGCTGTGAGGCTCTGCATCTACTCCGGTCTGGAGCTCTGGCTTCCGGCGACGGCGTTCGCCTCGGCAATGGCGACCGACGGCCGGAGCGTCTCATCCAAACAGAGTGGCGCAATGGCTGACCACCAGTCACGGCGGCGATGGCTTGACTGAGAGTTGAGCAGAGGGGCATAGAGAGATGGAGAACCGGCGGCATCAGCCACCGGTGAAAGGAGTGGTGACGGCCGTGAGCAGCGGCGGATTCGCCGGAATCTGGAGTGAATCAATTGGGGGCTACAAAGGGGTGGCGCTCGAAGGCCACGACGACGGCGGCGGCGACGGCCGCCGGATACGAGGACAATGTGTGAGGGGGAGAGAAGTGTCGAATGCTGAGCGAGAGAAAAGAGAGATTTGTGCGTGAATGTGTTTCAGCGACAGAGATGGTTTAGGGATTTAAATTAAATTGGGCTTTTCAATTGGGCCATGAATTAATTTTCATGGGCTCGTGCCCATTTCTATTGGGCCATAAATTAATAAGGACGACCCGACTATAAAAATCGGATTCGCTTGATATTAATAAAAATGATTAAACTTATTCAATTTATTAATTTAATTAATTAAGATTACTTAATTATTAAGCTATGCTTAGCTTTTAAATATGTCCTGAAGATTTGCATAATTTTCGGGAATTAATTCGACAAATAAATGGTCTCGAATAATGGAAGAAACGGTTCTGAATAATAAAAGATTATTCTATTATGAAAAGATTTAAAGGATTCAAATCAATCTGTTAACCCTAACAGATTTATAAGATAGGAAAATATACTAGACGATTATTTTCCCATAGGAAGTTTTATTATAAGAATGTAGATTCTTATTATACCTTTATGAATAGGCGCGACTCGACAAGGTTTTTGACGTTGTTCGCCTATCAAGACCGGCCATATACTACACTTCAAGAGGTGGGCTTTCTATCCAAAATAAATGTGATATTTATGAAAAATATAAGTTAGTTATTTTGAAATATTGTCATGTCATAACTGTTTTGATTTTTGTAAGATACCTATCTGCATTGGCTTTGCCAATTTATATAATTGAATTCGGGTCCTAGTAAGATAGCTATCTTACTTGGACTAGTGTACACCATGTGACCGTGTGTCATCTTCGGGTTGGCCGGTCAAGGTATCGTAAGAGTGGCCACTCTCTCGTTACCATAGCAACAGATACGGTAGATTACTAAAGAACTTAGTCTGCAGACGCTTTTAGAATCACAAGAACTTTTTGTAAGCATAAGATCTTTTCAACAAAATCCCTATGACTTACTATTAATGGCTTGACAATTATATATGTATGTTTTCGGCAATGTGCCCACTGAGTACTTTTGTACTCAGCCCTGCATATATTTCTAAATGTGCAGGTTGAACAAGATGGAATGGAGAGCCGGCCCAAGCTTTTGTCATCATGAATCATATTAGTTTCTTAGATTAAGGCTCTCGGTAATGTGTGTCTTCATACATGCATTCTGTAAGACTTCCGCTGTGAAATTTCGATAGATTTTAGTTGTGTATTCGAGTCGTGTATACGTATCGAACACATGTCTTTCTTTTCCTTAAAGGCTCGACACCAATTGATATAATAATTACTTTCCCACGTTTGTTCGGGTGGATTCTAGCTTTATAATTATATTCCCCTTTCTATTCCCGCTTCTTTAATCCTATCCCTAGTCACGACTTCCCGGCTTCCCTATCCTTAGTAAAGTCCGGTCGTGACAATATGGTTGTAACTGGATCAACAACTCTATTTGTAAGGAATTGGTTAATTCTTTCAATCATATTGAGAGCTCATACAAAATGTGGAGTGCTTTAAACCAGAGATTTGGTGGTTCTAATGGTCCTAAGATCTTAAAGTTACAACGAGAGACCTTCCATTTCACTCAAGGGAATCTGAATGTTATGAGGTATTTCAATCAACTTAAGGCCCTTTGGGATGAAATGGACATGCTGCATACACCACTCCACTGTACTTGCTGCCAAATCCTTGATGAATAAGAGACATGATGAACAGAGGCTATTAACCTTCCTTATTGGTTTGAATGATAGCTATGATGCTACAAGAACTCAGATAATGCTGTTGAAGCCTCTACCAAGCTTAGATGATGCCTACTTTATGATTGTTCAAGTTGATGATCAAATGTAGTTAAGTGATGGAGCACAAGAGAATAGGAATATGATGGCAATGAATGTTGGAAAGCAACAGCCATATGCAGCTCAAGCTCCACCACAACAACAATACTATGCTGGAGGGAAGCCACCTTACCAAAAGCAAGGACAGAACAACAATGGAGGTCCATACAAGAAGAGGATTAGTAAAGAGGAAAAGAAGAAACTAAAGTGTACCCACTGCCAGGGCATGGGACATGATATTGATGACTGCTTCAAACTGCATGGTGTACCCGAATGGTTTGTAAAGCTTAAGGAAGGGAAAGGTCCTCAACCCAGAGCCAATTTTGCTGAAGCAACCACATCAACAGAGGGCTATAACAATCATGGCGACCACAGAGAGCAATCTACAGAGATGAGTAAGCTGATTCAATCAGAAATTGCCAAATGTATGGGAAATCTGCTGCAGCATCAATCAGGTTCTTCCAATACAAAGAGTGATGCAAACTTTGTTCATGAACAACTACCAAAACAGAACCCCTTTGATGGTCACTATGCCTTTGCAGCTATGCCTAGTATGCAGACACAAGAGTGGATAATAGATTCTGGAGCCAGTTCACATATCTGTTGCTCTTTAGATCTTCTTCACACTACCTACAGATTGCATAAGCCTACACAAATATTTCTTCAAGATGGATCATCTAGAACAATTACTTATGCAGGGAAAGCCATGATTAACAAAGACATGGTGCTCAACAATGTCC
Organism: Thymus mandschuricus; assembly: GCA_029379335.1. NCBI lineage: Eukaryota > Viridiplantae > Streptophyta > Magnoliopsida > Lamiales > Lamiaceae > Thymus > Thymus mandschuricus. The sequence continues at coordinate 31,897,221 of CM057072.1, forward strand.
TTTTTGTTCCAGGTTTCACCCACAATCTTCTTTCTGTTGCACAACTGATCAGAACTGCAAATGTCAAATGTACTTTTCTGCCTACTCATTGTCTATTCTAGAAAAGTGATAATGAAGAGATTGTAGGAATAGGCAAGTTGAGAAACAATCTTTATTTCATTGATTCATTGCATGAAGATTTTTATTATAGTTTCTTGAGTTCTGGGTAGATGTCAGCTAAGGAATGGCATGTTCACTTGGGCCATCCATCTATAACTGCAATGAAACATATGCATATGGATGGCACACCTTTCAGTTCTGATGAGTTGAAAGAAATACAGAACTGCGAAGTATGCTACAAGGCTAAGCATACTAGAGAGCCATTTCCTGTTTTGAACATGAGGTCTTCTTTCTTATTTGAGATGGTTCATGTGGATCTGTGGGGACCCTATGGAGAATATAATATCTGCAAGACAAAGTATGTTCTCACATTAGGAAGACCACAGTAGGACAATTTGGACTTATCTGGTTCAAACAAAAGATCAGGTGTATGATATCTTGTCTGGGTTTATCAACATGATCAGTACACATTTTGAGAAGAAAATCCACTATTTCAGATCTGATCATGGGTCTGAATTTCTCAACAGGAAAGTTTCAAATCTCTTCACAGATAATGGTATTCTACATCAGTTGTCCTGTGTATACACTCCTCAACAGAATGGAATTGTAGAGAGGAGACACAGAACTTTATTGAACACAGCTAGAGCCCTTATGTTTCAGAGTGGATTGCCACTTAAATTCTGGCCATATTCCATTCTAACTGCTACTTGGTTAATCAACAGGACTCCTTCTGAGCTTCTAGAATGGGCCACACCTTTCGAGGTGCTGTCTGGATGTGCTGTTGATTATGGTACACCCAAACCCTTTGGATGTTTAGCTTTTGCTGTTAACATATCACCATCTAAGGGTAAATTTGATGCTAGAAGTCTTAAATGTGTCTTTCTTGGATTTGATTCTTGCCATAAAGGTTTCATTCAATTTGACTTAGACACTGAGAACATTTTAATTAGTAGGGATGTTAAGTTCATTCCTCTATCTCATGTACCACATATCAATGATGAACCTTACTTGTCCTTACCTGCAGTCCCTACTTCTCAAGATCATAACTTACCACATGTTGATCCACACATGGATTCTCCTCAGACCGATTCTATTGATCTTACTTACTTGGAGTCTTCTCCTCCACTTCTTCCTACCCCTCTTCCTGTTGAAGATGGACCACCTTTTAGGAGGAGCACTAGAGTTACTCAAGAACATGTGTGGATGAAAGACTATGTGGGGCATATTGCCATTCCTTCTGTTTTCTCTACCACTAACACTGTTACACCCCCCACCTTTCCTTATATTATCAATCCATCTCTTTCTAAGCCACACATAGACTTTCTATTCAACTTAACCATGACTGTAGAGCCCACTTTCTATAGAGAAGCATGTAAGCATCCAGAGTGGGTGGATGCTATGAATTCAGAACTAGCTGCTCTTGATAAGAACAACACCTGGGAAATCACAGATCTTCCTGTATCCAAGCGCCCAATTGGATGTAAATGGGTGTATAAGCTGAAGCTTAAGTCTAATGGTTCTGTAGAAAGATGCTGTGAAGATTCGTCCGCAAATTCCATTATGGAATATGATATTCTTGGAGGAATTATTATATCTTTAGGATATATTTGGTATGATATCTTTATGATATCTTTTGGGATTACTTGGTCATCAAGTATTGGGATTCCTTGTTCCTCAAGAATTAGGTTATATGCAAGCACTATATATATGGGGCTTGTATTCGTTATTGATGTAGAGTCATTGGGTGAGAGCTAGCCGATTCTGCGGTTTTGTGAGCTGAGAGATTTCTCGTTTTCTAGTTACTTTCGGGTTTGGGGAATAGAAGATAGGTTTTCTTCTTTGAGTGTTTTCTCCATTGTAACTTTGTAATCTCTCTCGTATAGTAGATCATATTCAGTTGACCCTCCGTGGACGTAGGCATTTTGCCGAACCACGTAAACTGCTCGTGTTCTTGATCTATTATTTTCGTTTTGCTCTCATATCATCCTCATAGATATTGTTATCTCTGGCATTACGAGTATTGTTCTGTGTTGTGTTATAACTTGTGTACCGCACACATAATATTGTTGTTAGAATCCCTAACAATTGGCGCCGTCTATGGGAATCGGATCTAAGATGTCTACCACGAAGTTTGACGCAGAGAAGTTCACAGGGGTGAACGATTTTGGTCTATGGAGGATTAAGATGAAAGCTTTGTTAACACAACAAGGCTTGGCGGATGCTATCAAACCTGAAGCTGATTTCGTGAAGGCCGTTAAAGAAGAGAAGAGGGACGAGATCAAGGAGAAGGTGCACAGTGCCCTCATTCTATGCTTATCAGACAAGGTTTTGAGAGAGGTCGCCAAAGAGAAGTCTGCTGCTGGTATTTGGCAAAAACTGGAGAGTCTTTATTTGACAAAATCTTTTGCCAATCGTTTGTACTTGAAGCAGAGGTTGTATTCCTTCAAGATTGTGGAGGATAAACCCATCTTGGATCAGAAAGATGAGTTTAATAAGGTTCTTGATGATATGGAGAACATAGACGTCAAGATTGATGATGAGGACAAGGCCATCATCTTGTTGAATTCCCTTCCGAAGTCCTACGAACACCTGAAAGATGCTATGATGTATGGTAGAGAAAAGACCATTACATTAGGTGAAGTTCAATCTGCATTGAAGGGCAAGGAGTTGCAGAAATCGAACGAGGTCAAGCATCAAGATCAGGCTACTGAAAGCCTGAACGTCAACAAGAACTTTTCGAAAGGAAAGTTCAAGAATCCTTTTAATGACAACAAGAAATCTGCCAGTGAGAAGGACAAGGGATCGAAGGAGAGAGAGACCAGGAGCTGCAAGTATTGCAAGAAGCCTGGGCATATCGTGAAAGATTGTTATGCCCTGAAGAAGAAGGAGGCCCTCAAGAATCAGAAACCTAATGCCGAGGTTACTGAGATGGTCGAGAATGCCGAGATGCTGAATGTGTTAGATTCTAACATATGTGATGAGTGGATTCTTGATTCTGGATGCAGTTTCCATATGAGTTCACACAAGGAGTGGTTCGAAGATCTTAAGTACGGGAATTTTGGATCTGTGTTACTCGGGAATGACGAGTTGTGTGGCGTGAAGGGAGTAGGGAATATTACTCTCAAAATGCATGATGGCTCCCTCAAGATCCTGTCTGAAGTTCGGTACATTCCCCAGCTTAAAAGAAATCTTATTTCTCTCGGCGTGTTAGAAGCGAAGGGGTATGTTTTTCAGTCTGGCAATGGTGTACTTCATGTTATGAAGGATTCGAAGGTTATCATGAAGGGCATTAGGAGCCGGAGTTTGTATTACCTTGATGCAAAGCCGGTGATTGGAGAATCTGAAGCTAATACAGTTGACGATTCCATGTTGTGGCATATGCGGCTAGGCCACATTGGAGAGAAGGGTTTGAATGAATTGTTGAAGCAGAACCTGCTACAACATTCTGGCTCATTTAAGGTTGAGTCTTGTGAACATTGTATCTTGGGCAAAAGCAAGAAGTTGCCTTATGATACTGGGAAGCACACCTCGGCTGCACATTTGGAGTATGTCCATGCGGACTTATGGGGTCCTCTAGGACCAAAACCCAAGGAGGAGGCAGATATTTCATGGCTGTCATCGATGATTTCTCAAGGAAGCTATGGGTTTATGTTCTGAAGAACAAGTCTGAAGCCTTTAAAAGGTTCAGAGAATGGTGCAGTGAGGTTGAAACCGAGAAAGGAGTCTCGGTCAAGCGCTTGAGGACAGACAATGGATTAGAGTTTCTGTCCGATGAGTTCCAGGAGTTTTGCAAGAAGAAAGGGATTAAGAGGCACAAGACTGTTCGTGGGAATCCACAACAGAACGGTGTGGTGGAGAGGATGAATAGGACATTGCTCGAGATAGTGAGGTGTATGTTGCTGAGTTCCGGGCTGCCGAGGAAGTTCTGGGGAGAAGCAATCAACACGGCGTGCCATTTGATAAATTTGTGCCCTTCTTCTGCAATTGAGTTCAAGGTACCGGATGAGGTGTGGTATGGTGTTACCCCGAGTTACAAATACTTGAGGGTTTTCGGTTGTAGAGCTTATGCCCACATTAAGCAAGGCAAGTTGGAACCTAGAGCTTTGAAGTGTGTACTCATAGGCTATCCCAAAGGAGTGAAGGGATACAAACTATGGTGTACAGAACCTGGAAATCAGAAAGTCATCATCAGTAGAGACGTGGTATTTAAGGAGGATGTCATGCCTTATTTGGAGGAGAATGGCAAGCCACGTGAAGTTGTTAATGATGACATTGGCGCTCTGAAGTTTCAGGTGGAGCCTGAAGAACAATCTGCGCACATCGAGGGTCACACCAGAGAGTACACTGATCGTGACATTATCGAGGACACTGATGCGGTAGATTTGAAGAATTACATGCTTGCGCGAGATAGGACCAGAAGGAACATTACTCCACCTTCCAGGTTCGGACATGCCGACATGATTTTCTATGCTTTGAATGTTGCTGAAAATGTGGAACATCAAGAGGAACCTCGGAACTATAAAGAGGCAGTGAGTTCCGAGGAGAGCAAGGAGTGGATGCTGGCCATGAAGGAGGAATTGGAATCAATGGAGAGGAATGGAACATGGGTACTCGTCGATAAGCCCAATTCTCAGAAACTGGTGAGCTGTAAATGGATCTTCAAGTAGAAGTTTGAGGTTGTTGGAACCGAGAAGGTTCGATACAAGGCAAGGCTCGTAGCTCGCGATTTCACACAGAGAGAAGGTATTGATTTCAATGAAGTTTTTTCACCTGTGGTTAAGCACTGTTCCATTAGAATCTTGTTGGCGATGGTGGCTCAATATGACATGGAGCTACATCAGTTGGATGTCAAAACAGCGTTCCTTCATGGAGATCTAAAGGAGACCATCTATATGACTCAGCCAGAAGGGTCCGTTCTGCCCGGAGATGAGGACAAAGTTTGCCTATTGAAGAAGTCCTTATATGGCCTGAAGCAAAGTTCGAGGCAATGGAACATGAAGTTTGATGAGCATATGAAGGACATTGGTTTCACTAGATCATTGTACGGCAATTGTGTCTACATCAAGAAGGGAGAGAACGCTGCTGCAACTTATCTACTATTGTATGTAGATGATATGCTGGTCGCAAGCAAGGATTTGGCTGAGGTGGAGCAGCTGAAATCTGATTTGAAGTCCAAGTTCGAGATGAAGGATTTGGGATGCGCCAAAAGGATTTTGGGAATTGATATTTCCAGAAATCGAAATAGAGGAGAGTTGTGGCTTACACAACATGATTATGTGCAGAAGATATTGAAGAGATTCAATATGCACGACTCTAGGGAAGTGACGGTTCCATTAGCTAAACACTTCAAGATGTCTGAACAGCAGAAACCCGGTACACCAGAGGAGACACGGGAGATGAGTCAGGTACCATATGCGAATGCTGTTGGGAGTGTTATGTACACGATGATTTGCACGAGGCCGGATCTTGCTCATTCCATAAGTGTTATAAGCAGATACATGGCTAATCCAGGAAGGTACCATTGGGAAGGACTCAAATGGTTGTTCAGATATCTCAAAGGAAGTTCGAAGATTGGCATTTTATGCAAGCGCCGATCTGATGTGCATGGAGATCCATTAGTTGGATATGTTGATTCAGATTTTGCAGCGAATCTGGATACGAGGAAGTCTCAATCAGGTTACATTTTTAACTTGTTTGGTTCTGTTATTAGTTGGAGTTCGTCTCTTCAGTCCATGGTAGCTTTGTCTACAATGGAGGCCGAATACATGGCGATGACTGAGGCCGTGAAGGAGGCTGTTTGGCTTAGAGGGATCATTGGAGAATTTGGTGTTGATCAAGGCACAGTTTCTATAAACTGTGACAGCCAAAGCGCGTTGCATCTTGCCAAACATCAAGTGTTTCATCAAAGGTCGAAACATGTTGATGTTAAGTATCACTTTGTGAGGGATATGGTGAACAAGAAGGAGGTGGAGATGCGGAAGATTTCGACTGAAGAGAATGCTGCTGATATGCTAACCAAAGCATTACCAACTGCGAAGTTCAGGTACTGCTTGGAGTTGGTTAGTGTGCTCTCAAGGTGAGAGACTTGTGTACTGCCCTGTGGTGGGGCATCGTTTGAGGGAAAACTGAATTCGGTGGAGATCTACTATCATTTGCGTTCGAGGTGGAGAATTGTGAAGATTCGTCCGCAAATTCCATTATGGAATATGATATTCTTGGAGGAATTATTATATCTTTAGGATATATTTGGTATGATATCTTTAGGATATCTTTTGGGATTACTTGGTCATCAAGTATTGGGATTCCTTGTTCCTCAAGAATTAGGTTATATGCAAGCACTATATAAATGGGGCTTGTATTCGTTATTGATGTAGAGTCATTGGGTGAGAGCTAGCCGATTCTGCGGTTTTGTGAGCTGAGAGATTTCTCGTTTTCTAGTTACTTTCGGGTTTGGGGAATAGAAGATAGGTTTTCTTCTTTGAGTGTTTTCTCCATTGCAACTTTGTAATCTCTCTCGTATAGTAGATCATATTCAGTTGACCCTCCGTGGACGTAGGCATTTTACCGAACCACGTAAACTGCTCGAGTTCTTGATCTATTATTTTCGTTCTGCTCTCATATCATCCTCATAGATATTGTTATCTCTGGCGTTACGAGTATTGTTCTGTGTTGTGTTATAACTTGTGTACCGCACACAAAATATTGTTGTTAGAATCCCTAACAGATGCCAAGCACGGTTGGTGGCTAAAGGATATAATCAGGAGCTAGGAGTTGACTATATAGAAGGTTTCTCACAGTAGCCAACTTGGTTAATGTAAGGTTGTTTATTGCCATGGCTACTGCACACAAGTGGCCATTACACCAGCTTGACATCAACAATGCCTTCCTTCATGGCCACTTACATGAAGATATATATATATATATATATATGATTATGCCTCAAGGTTTGAAGGGAGCTAAGCCTAGACAAGTTTGCAAACTGCTTAAGAGTCTTTATGGACTCAAACAGGCCTCCTGAGAATGGAACACAAAATTTACATAGCAACTTGTCTCTTTTGGCTTCACTCCCACAGTTCATGATCCTTGACTTTTCACCATGGGAGAAGGTAATGCTTTCTTATGCCTGATAGTTTATGTTGATGACATTTTGGTGAGTGGTCCTTCTATTGATCTCATTGAAAAATTCAAACACTTTCTTCATTCCACCTTTATTATTAAAGATTTGGGTCCTGCCAAATTTTTTTTTGGAATGGAGATAACTAGGGGTTTTGATGGAACTTCCTTGAACCAAAGGAAATATGTTTTGGAAATTCTATCCAATAATGGAATGTTATGTGCCAAACTTGCTGGTAGTCCCCTACCTCCTGACCTTGTTTTAACTCAAGGAACTGTGGACCTCCATCTCCATCGCCTTCTTCATCATCGAGCCCTTGTTGTTGCTCTTCTTGATCATATCCTTGCTCGTATTGCTTGGCTTCCTCTTCTTCATCTCCTTCCTCATCATCACCTCCTCCTTCTTGTGGCCTTGGACCTCCCTCGGCCCACATAAGTTGCTTGTGGCCCAGAGAATTCATCCTTCCATTCCCTCGTTGTAGATTCTCGTTCCCAATCACCGCTGTATAGTAATCATTCGACAATGGGAAGAGATAAACGCCACTCAACCCATGGAGCTTGAAGAACCACCCGGACGTGTCGAAAAAGATCATCCTTGCAAACTCCAAAGTCCTTCTATCCACAAAGATAGATGTAGACACCGGTTGCTCTCTAATCGGTATGTTGAAATGTCTAGCAATCGGGGTGACAAATGCTCCAATCCCGATCTTTTGTCCTCCAAATAAATAAGCTTGATTCTCCATGTGGTCGACGAGGTAGAGGGATGCATCTTGTGAATGGCCTCGATAGGATGTCCAAACGAGATGTGCATCGGTAGCAAGGAAAGTGCCGGAGTCATGGCGAGAGTGGATGGTAGACGAGATCAACCGATGGAAATAGCGAATCGTGGGATTCCGAATCGAAGTGGCCTTTGCAATTGCCGGGTTGTAGGACTTCTTCCTCTCCTCTTCGTAATCCACAAAGTGACTCCACAAAATTTGAAGATTGGGGTGGTTGTTGCCCATGTACTCCCCATTCTTGTCTCCTCCAATAATATCGTCGAGTTGATCCATGGTGAGCTCCCTTGGTTGACCGCCCAATTGAAAGTGAAAGATGTGGGGCACTTGGTTGACTCGTTCCACCACCAATGTCGAAAGGAACTCCACCGTTAAGATGTGATAGGTCAAGTGGTTGCCTTGAAATATGTTGGTGAAGCCTCCTCGTTACATCATTTGGGTGATCTCATTGGCTATTCCCATGGCTACTACCGTCTCTTGGTGTAGGAGACGACAATGCTTATGCTTGAGTTGCACAAGATGGGACCATCTCCTCTTTGACTCCGCCGTGATGAGCTTTAACTTGAACGCCTTTGGTTCCAAATTCGCAGGAATAGATTTGACCGGCGGCATTCGGTTCTCCGGGATGGTCTTATCGTTCTTCCACGTCTCCTTAGCCTTCTCCTTCCCTTTGCCCTTGCTTGAAGAAGTCGAAGCAATACTCTTTCCTTTGTCTCTTGCCATTCTAGTACCTAAAAAATTCACAAATCAATACTAGAAATACAAGAATATAGCAACATAAATTCATCTTCCCCCAAACTTCAATCGAATTCAATACTCCCCCATTATCAACTCAATTTTTGCATCACAAATCCACACATTCAACACACTAAACCTCCCAAATTATTTACTTCATAGCACAATCTCAATTCAATGCATATCAGTATCAATGAATCTCCACAAATTCATAGACAAATTCAAAGACCCACTCAAAAATCAACATGCATTCACCTTTTCAATCCTCAATGAATCCAATTCATTCAAATAATACAACGCAAATCATGAATTCAATTCATAATCCTCAATCTAATACCCAATCTATCAATCCAAGAATTTTAACCATCAAAAACGAATTCCAACCAGTCAAAACATGCTTATCCATGCAGAGAATCAAGAATTAATAAGAGAGGGGCGATAAATTGATTACCTTGCGATGAATCAAAGAGAGAAATTGAAGAGTGCTCTTGTGTTCTTGAGAGAATTTGTGATTTGTGTGTGAATGGTATGTGAATTGTGTGTATATGGTATATAAATAGGGCTAACAAAAACCTGGTCAAAGTCGGCTTTGTGCGCGTTAATGACCCTCTCGATACACCTCTCGATCGAGAGAGGTGTCGAGAGGGTGCTACTGGATCACGTGTTTTGACCTCTCGACAGGCCTCTCGATCGAGAGAGGTGTCGAGAGGTCCTATTCTGGATCTTCTGTTTCCTCCTCTCGATCGAAAACATGGGGTCTCGATCGAGAGGCTTCACGTGAACACACCTGGGCACAATTTTCAGAACCTCTCGATACACCTCTCGATCGAGAGAGGTGTCGAGAGACCCCTACTGGAAGACAAATTTTTACCTCTCGACAGGCCTCTCGATCGAGAGAGGTGTCGAGAGACCCCTACTGGAAGACAAATTTTTACCTCTCGACAGGTGATTGGTGTCTAGATGTTAGGTTTTTCTTCATGTTTTCGTGTCCGTTTTCGTTGTGTTTTTGTGTCTTTTCGTGTGTCTTTGGCTATGAATTGGTTGTTTGGAGTTTTTGGTACTTGTAGGATGAAAAGGGCGGAAACGAGAAGAAAACGAGAAGAAAGGTTGTTGAGCAATCATTGACCTCGAGTTCTAACCTCTCATGATTTTATTGAAGATTCATTTTGGATGTAATGAAAGCATTATATCAAAGAGGGGTTCGATAGGAGCACATAGGCGAAAACGGAGGTCAATATGGAGTTCGGATGAGGAAGATACGGCCGAAACAAGAGAGTCGCGCGCAATCGTCCAGTGCTTGATTTGGCCGATCGGCCAAGTCCTTCACAAATCTGGCCGATCGGCCAAATGTCCGCGTCCAGGTTTTTGTTTCCTTATATAATTAGGTTTTCTTCCTATTATAAATACTAGTACTTTAGGACGAATTTGTATCAACTTTTATCAACTTTTACCTTAGTTTTAGCTCTAGTTTAGCATTCAAATACTTTAGTTTAGTTTTCCTTTGTTCGATCCGGATTGCTACTTCGTTCTTCAATTAATTCAAGTTTTTACTTAGTTCTTTGTTCTTCGTTTATTCTCGTAAGTTCTTTATTGCTTTCTTTTATTTGATTTAATTGCTTCTTAGTTCCTTAGATTTAGTTCTTAATCGCTTAGTTTAATTTCGTTCGTTCGTTTTCAAGTTCTTAGATTATATTCGTTTTTCTTAGTTTTCAATTCCTTCGCTTTCAAGTTTTCGTAGTTAGATTTATTTGCTTAGATTTTCAGATTAAGTTTAATTCATGTCTAGATTCGTTTTCTTTTCTTTCGTTGCTTTCTTTATTGCTTTCCTTTCGATTCTTACCTAGGTAGTTTAATTGTTTTCATCTAGTTTAATTCTTTAGATTAATTAGTTCGCTTTCTTTGCTTTCTAGATTAGATTTATTTACTTGCTTTGATTTATTGCTTATTTATTTTCTTGCCTAGGATTTAGAAACAAAACCCAAAATATTCTTTAATTGCTTTCTTAGTTTTAGGCTAGATTAGGATTTTTACTACATAATTATTTGCCCTGCTAAGTTTTCCTTTGAGATTCGACATTGGGTTTTACTTGCTAGTGCTACGATAGGATTTCGTTCTATTGCGAACACTTTTTAGTGAAACAAATTTTGGCGCCGTTGCCAGGGAAAACATTAGGCTATTTAATTGTCTAGTATTTTGTTTATTTATTTTTATTTTAATTATTTTTATTTTTATTTTGTTCGATTTCTTTTCCCTTCCACTCGGTGCGTTTAATTCGTTTGTTGAGTGTTGTGTTTGCAAGGTCGTCAAAGTCTCTAAAGGAATTGAAACCTCACATCGACGACATCAATAGGAGAAGGCGCTCTTGACGAAGGAAGAAGAAGACGAGAGTTCGAAGCAATGGCACAAAAGATGGGAGGTTTCGCTCGTCCCACCTTCACCGCCACCACTTCGGCAATTGTTCTAACCACTGAGGTTAGGAATTATGAGCTTATTCCGCTGGAGGAATTTGATCACCACTTTCAAATCGTTGGTCGTCGTGGGAATGGCCTCGACCCACCTAGATACATACTCCACCGCAAGTAAGATGTAAGAGAACCCTTGAGATTTAGGAAAGGGACCCATAAAGTCGATCACCCAAACATCGAAGAGTTCCACCTCCATGATAGTGCGTTGCGGCATCTCGTCCCTCTTCGTGATGTTCCCCATCCTTTGGCATCGATCACACGTTTTGATGTACTCATGACAATCCTTGTAGATCGAAGGCCAATAAAAACCACTATGAAAAATCTTGAGGGCGGTGCGATTTGCTGCGAAGTGTCCCCCATTCAGAGCGCTATTGTTGTGAACCCCTTGCAGTTTGATTTTGATGATGTTTATCGAAACCACACTTAGGCATTTTTACTTGTTTAGGGTCAAGGCCGATAGATCGACCTGCTACCTGTTAGTGCAGGTCGACGCTCTCTGTAGTTCTAAATGCAAGTTTGATCCACTCTGTAAGAGAAAGGTCGTTTATCGACCTGCCTCATTCGGATCAAGCTGGCATATCTACCTGTCTATCGACCTTCCTTCTCAAGCTTCCAGCCTGCTTTGACTTAGAAGATTTCAAGTGCTGGATTTCTATATCAAGGTCGATGCTCCACCTTCATGGAGCAACACGACCTGATCCTTGCCACGTGGTGTGCCAGCAAGGACGAACTTTCCCAACGGCTAGAAGTGAGTCATCCTCCAACGGCTAGTGCCACGTCATCCTGACTCCAACGGCTAGTTTTTCAAAACTGCCTATAAATACTTCAAGCCATTATCGGATTCAGGTACGGGAAACTCAAGCTATCAACGCCAAACTCTGCCAAAATCTCTCTCAAGTTCATATCCATTCAAGTGTTCGAAATCCCATTAGTTTCCCAAACACTTGACGAAGAGAGATTTTCTACTCTGATAAAAAGCCAACAACGACGAAGCGTTCACTGCTGCTTGTCGTTGATTCAAACATCTTCTTCTCCGACCCGTTCGAAGTTAGAAAGATTGGTTTGTGTTCTTCGCCATTATAGAGTTTGTCAAGCTCTGTAATTCGTGAAAGGTTGTTTGTACGTTTCTGTACGAAAGGTTGTAAGGGTCACGACCCAAAACTCGTGTCTAGATATATTCAAGTTAGAGTGTATTTAGAACTGATACTCAGTCAGTATAAATAAGAGAGAGGTTGAATCCAAAGGTAAAGGGATTCTCAGGTCGAGTCGACCTGACGTGAACGTAGGAGGGTTTCTCCGAACCACGCTAAATCGCGGTGTCTCTCTCTCTCTCTTTACTTATCGCTCTTTCAATATCTTATCAAACTGACGAGCATCAACCTGCATTTCATGAAACAACCTGCATTGGCTTAAGGAAGATTTTTCAAAGAGTAATCAACCTCCACCAACTTCCGCATTAACAGCTTGATAAATCAAGCTTGTTTTCAAACGAGCTTGATAGATCAATCTGCCTCTGATAGGATCGACCTTGACAATCGACCTTCTGATCGACCTGATTTTCAAAACTTCAAAAACGGTTGGTATTGGTGTATTCCCCCCCCCCCCCCCCCCCCCCCATACACCAATTACTCTTTTCCGGGACCAACAAGTGGTATCAGAGCAGTGGTTCTTTTGACCGCTGCTTTGCATACTGAAGGTTTTTATCAAACTTTTGGTCATTTTGAACCGATCCTTTAGAAAAATCTTTTCATTCATATCATATCATATTTTTTGCTATGGAGGCTTCTCTTCTCAGGGTTTGTGAAGACTTCTCCATTCAAGGCTGTGAAGACTGGAGCTTCCGAATCAAGATGTGTCTCAAAGCACATCACGTCCTTATGTGGGAGATCATCGAAAATGGCCCCTCTCCCATCTATGCAGCGAAGATCATTGTTGATGGAACATCCCCCGGGGAGGCCACATACGAGAAGGTCCTCAAAAATCCTCGCGACTACACAACCGAGGAAAGGAAGGAGGCCAGCCTCGATGATTACGCAAAGGGACTCATCTCTAGCACCGTGAAGGGCGTCTATCTTGCCAAGATCCGAAATCTTGAGACTGCCAAAGAGATGTGGGACACCCTCCGGTCCATCAGCCTGGGTTCAGAGGAGATGAAAGAGAACAAGCTGTCCATGGCATGCAGCAAGTTCGATGACTTCAAGATGATTTCGGGTGAAACCATTGAAGCAATGAAGATTCGCTTCACCGAAATAATTCTCGAAATCGCTGCAATCAATCCTCTCAAATATACGCAGCGCGAGAAGAATCTTAAAGTGATGCGTGCCCTACCCGCAAACTGGCACGTATACACCGCCATGCGTCCAGCTCGCCCCGACTTCAACTCTCTCTCCACTGAAGATATTTTTGACATTCTTGTCGGAAATGAATATGAAATGATCCGCATCCACGGATCAGCACAGCCTTCCACCAGCAAGAAGGCCGATGAAAAGAACGACAAGGAAGTAGCCTTCAAAGCCGACTCAGCCTCTGTTGCTACCCCAAACTCGATTGACGAATCCATCGTCAAAAAGTTCGAGAAGATGACTCTCGACTATGCTCTAGCTGCTAGGAGAAATTAGAAGCTCCTAGGAAAGGTTGTCAAATACAAGAAATTCTACCGTGACAACAAGCGAATTTTCTCAAACCGCAACCACGACCGCCCTGACAAAAAGGGAGAAGGTAAACCCTCAACCTTCAATTCTTCTAACACACCCGAGGGTGGCTGTTTTGGTTGTGGCAGGCCGGGTCACTATAAGACCGATTGCCCGGATCTGACAAAGGCCGAGAGAGACGAGCTCCGTGCAAAGCGTGATAAGAAGCTCAAGGAACAACGAGCTGCCATGATCGCCGAAGAAACAAAGGAAGCTCACCTCTCAGACAGCTCGTCAAGTGATGACGAGGGCTACATCGCTTTCGACGAAAGTGATGATGAAGAGTGCTTTGTTGGAGAACTCCAACAAACCATGGGATCTTCAAAGGTAGTTCCTCAACCTATTTCACTTTCTTTCTCTGACGATGAATGTGCAGATGGAGAAGAACTATCCGAGGCTGTGTCTTGGGAAGAAATCAAGAAACAGCTTGATGATTATGCCGATCTCGTGGATACTCTCAAAGAGGTCGTTGAAGATAATGCTGAGCTGATGAATAAGAATGAAAAATACAAGCTAGCATTGGAAGAAAAAATCACTCCCTATGATGAAGAGAAAGAAAGGGAGATCAAAGCCCTAAAGTCAAAGGTTGAAGAATTGACTTTCCGGGTTAAGAAGTTCGATACCGGGGCGCTCGAGAAGGACGAGTCCCTCAAGATCAAAGATGCCGAAATACACAGCCTTACATCAAAGTTGGCTGACTTGGTTATTCGACACGAAATACTCGTGAAAAAGGAAGAAAAGCTTCAACTCACCCTGAGTCAGTTGAAGAAAAGCGGAAAGAAACTTGAAGAGGTCCAATCCATGCAACGCAATCCGCGCGATCACTCTGGAATTGGGTTCAGCGGGGAATCCAAGGAAAGCAAGGATAAAGACTGCGAGGTCAAGTTTGTGAAGGCGCAGTCGAAATCAAAGAATACCCGGAAAGCTCATCAAGCTCTCCCAGATAAGATGGTCAAGCTGAAGAATCCAGTTCGACAGCCTCAAGCCATTCTCTTAAAGCAACAAAAGAAGGAACAGCCCGTTCCTCAAAAGAAAGAGAGTCGACCTGCCAAGCAATGTCGACCTGCCCCCACCTATCAAAAACAGGCTGTTCATCAAAGGCGATATGAAGGCCAGTACTATCAAAGGCCGTATCACCCTCAGTTCTTCTATCCTGATTATCAAAGGTGCTACTGCCACTATCCTCAACAGTCAAACTTTCAAGACTGGCAGTATCAACCTGGTTTCTATGAAGAGCACTACAATCAGCCTCGTCGCCCTCGCTGAAAGAAATCCAAGGCTCCCAAGCCCAAGACCGCCACTACCTCGTCCTCAGCCTCGGATAGAAGCAGACCGGCGAAACAAATCTGGGTTCCAAAGGCCGTTCCTGCAACCGATGTAGCACCCAATCTCAAATGGGTTGCTAAGTTTAACTAATTGCAGGTTGGGAAGGCTCAAAGAAGGAGCCAAGCAGCTCGTGGAGCTGTATGGATCATTGATAGTAGATGCTCCAAGCACATGACGTGTGACAAAATGCTACTATCAAACTATCAAGAACGAGACGGGCCACTTGTAACCTTTGGAGGAAATTCAAAGGGTCTCACAAGAGGCCAGGGCAATCTAAAAGTTGGTAAAACAACTATTTCTAACGTCTCGTATGTTGAAGGTCTCAATCATAACTTATTCTCTGTGTCGCAATTCTGCTCGAGTGGTAAACGAGTAGAATTCACTGCTAACAAATGTCTCGTGAAAAATGAGGAAGGAGAAATACTTCTTACCGGAATTTTGCAGGATAGACTCTATATAGTTCAATGGACTGATTGGATAGAGACCTGCCTGATCACAAAGGCTGATTCCAAGACAAGCTGGCTATGGCACAAGAGGTTGAGTCACTTGAACTTCAAGGCCATCAACAAGCTCGCACGCAACAAACTGGTGAACGATCTGCCAGATCAAGTCTTCGACCGTGATCACATCTGCAAAGCCTGTCAAGCTGGAAAGCAAACAAGATTATCCTTTCCAAGTGTGACGGCACAAGCTTCAAATCGAATTCTTGAGCTTCTCCATCTCGACCTCTTTGGTCCAGTCACTCCCTTGAGTATAAACGGTAGAAAATACGCTCTCGTTATTATAGATGATTATTCTAGATTTACGTGGGTTATTTTCATGTACAAAAAGAAGGAGACTTTGGAGAAGCTACCCGCGTTGCTGAGCAAATTGTGCAATCAAAAGGAGAAATCCATCATCTCCATTCGATCCGATCGAGGCACCAAATTTATCAATGCAATGATCGAAGAATATTGCACAAAGAGTGGAATTCATCATCAAACCTCAGCAACTCGTACACCTCAACAAAATGGCGTAGTGGAACGCCGTAACAGGTCGCTGAAGGAAGCAACTCGTACCATGTTGGATGAAACCAACCTTCCAAAGAAGTTTTGGGTGGAGGCCGTTAACAAAGCCTGCTATACCCAAAACAGGTCGATCATCACTACCCGACATGGAAAGACTCCATACGGGCTGTGGAACAACAAGCTCCCCAGGTTAAAGTATTTTAAATCTTTTGGATGCTTGTGTTACATTCATAACAATGGGAAATCCCAATTAAAAACTTTTGATAGCAAGGCCGATCCAGGAGTATTTCTAGGATACTCAGAGGTTAGCAAAGCTTATAGAGTTTTTAATAAGAAAACCCTAGTTGTGGAGGTAACACCTCATGTTGTGTTTGATGAATCTACTTGTCTGTACAGAGAGATAAGTACAGGTCCAGATCAGTCCGCTACTAACAGGCCGTCTAACTCCCCATCGACGACCTGCTAGTGTGGACTCCAACTGATCTAGAGGAAGAGGATCAATCTGATCCTAAGGTCACACAGCAAGGGGGAAATGATGCAAGTGATGTTCCCGCATCGAGCTGTAATACATCAGCCGGAATTAACCAGGCTGATCCCCCACTCTCAGTTCCCCAAACTGATGCTGTTCACGACCTTACAACACAAATCGAGCAGCTCGATAACTCAATGGAGCAGCTCGACATTCAGCCCGATCAGCAGCCTGATCAACAGCCCGAACAACAGCACGTGCTCACTGATCAACCTTCAACTCACCCAGAGTTTGATGAACCCATTAATGAGCCCGATCCAATCATTTCAAATGAAGAAAGATCACGACGCAGACGATGGATCGATGATCATCCAAAGGAGCTCATTGTTGGGAACCCAAACCAAGGAGTGCGGACAAGAAGAACGATTGGTGAAAGTGCTCTACTAAGCTGCTATCTCTCTCGAATTGAACCCAAAGATGCCATTGAAGCTCTTCGTGACGCTGACTGGATGCAAGCCATGCAAGAAGAACTCAATGAATTCAAAAGAAACGAAGTATGGTCCCTTGTTGATCGTCCTTATCATCAGGGCGTCATTGGAGTCAAATGGGTCTACAAAAACAAGAGAGATGAATCTGGAGAAGTTGTCAGAAATAAAGCCCGACTGGTAGCGAAGGGTTACTGTCAATAAGAAGGAATCGACTATGATGAGACGTTTGCCCCCGTCGCAAGATTAGAAGCTATAAGGCTGTTTCTAGCTTATGCCGCTCATCAACGATTCAAAGTCTACCAGATGGATGTAAAAAGTGCGTTCCTCAATGGCGTTCTCGAAGAAGAAGTCTATGTGGAACAGCTTCCTAGATTCGAGGAGGGTGATTCAAGCAAAGTCTACAAGCTACATAAGGCCGTCTACGGACTTAAGCAAGCTCCTCGAGCTTGGTATGAGACGCTATCATCCTTTCTCATCGAATCGGGATTCAAGCGTGGTTCAGTCGACAAAACGCTATTCACTATCAAAGTGAATGAACATATCCTTTTAGTACAAATTTATGTTGATGACATTATTTTTGGATCTAAATCTCCCATATTATGTGAAAAATTTGGTAACCTCATGACAGACAAATACAAAATGTCTATGATGGGGGAAATGAACTTCTTTCTAGGGTTGCAGGTCAAGCAGTCCGATGAAGGAATCTTCATTAGCCAAACAAAGTACGCACACGAGCTGGTTGATAAGTTTGGTGTCAAAGACAGCAAGCCCGTCAAAATACCGATGCTCTCTGGTGGGAAGATCGACCCGGATCCAGAAGGAAAACCTGCCAACATAACGCAGTACAGGGGTATAATCGGTACATTACTTTATCTAACTGCAAGTCGACCTGATATCACTTTTGCAGTTGGAGTATGTGCTAGATTTCAAGCTAATCCGAAGGAATCCCACTTGGAAGCAACAAAGAAAATTCTTCGATACATCAAAGGAACCACAAACTTAGGTCTTTGGTATCCTTGTGATGATAATTTGCAGCTTACAGGTTATTCAGATTCTGATCATTCAGGGTGCAAGCTCGATAGGAAATCAACCTCGGGTACTTGCCACTTTCTTGGAAACAAGCTGATATCATGGTTTTCAAAGAAACAAACTTCAGTAGCCACCTCCACCACAGAGGCCGAGTACATGGCCGCAGGGAGTTATTGCGCACAAATCTTGTGGATCAAACAACAACTCAAAGATTATGAAGTTGAAGTCAGTGAAGTGCCTATATTCTGCGACAGCTCGAGTGCTATCGCCATTACTCAAAATCCAGTTCTCCATTCAAGATGCAAACACGTGGATATTCGACATCACTTTATTCGTGATCACGTGGAAAAGAAGAACGTGGTTATTGAGAAGATACACACTGATATTCAACGAGCTGATATCCTAACCAAACCCCTTGCCGAAGAAAGATTCAAAATGCTGTGTGGGAAGTTAGGGTTATTAAATGTTGAGTCATCAGGCCGTTCATAATTCAACAGGCCGTTCGTGAGCCGACAGGCCGTTACCATTTGAAAAGGCTGCCTCAGTCAACAGGCCATTCGCGGACCAACAAGTGGACCGTTCCCATTTGAAAAGGCCGTTCGCGAGCCGACACGCCGTTCGCGGACCAACAGGCCGTTTCTCTCAAACAGGCCGTCATCCTTTCGACAGGCTGATAGTCAAATGACAGACCGTTCCCCATCAACAGGCCGTCGTCTAAATCAACAGATCGACCTGTGTTCCTCAAATTGAGGGGGAACACTTGCCCAAATGATCCATCATTTGAGGGGGAACAAAGGCCGATGTCTGCCACTAGGCCGATATCACAAGTCTAGGCCGTTCACTTAGCCAGGCCGATATCACAAATCAAGGACGTTCTCACTTCATCAGGCCGATATCAACCTGAATGCCACCCGCATTAATGAAGGGGAAATCAAAAGGGCAGTATCACCCTTTTGTCTTTCATTTAACTTCTTTAATACGCATTGAATTCTCTATTAATTATTGATATTTATTTCTCAATGTGTTACATTATTTAAGGCTCTGTTAGGTTGCAGAAAATAAGGAAAAAGGGAATAATGATTGCTATTTTTGCAACACATCTAGTCAAGTGTCAAATATTGACACATTGACCAATGTTGCATTTAATTCCCTGCCACCTTTCTGAAAAAGTGCCATTATACGCACGTTTCTCTTATCTCACGCGCGGATGTGAACTGATTCACATTCCACGCGCTTTAATCGTGCGGACGTGGTTGAGAGGGAAAACTTTAACCCTTTCAAATTCAAACGATCTCAACCGTTCAAAATATCTATATATGTCATGTTGATTTCGTTTGAAACATTACATTCTTCATCATCTGCAACCCTAGTTTTTCAGTTTCTGCTAAAAACTACCAGCCGCAGTTTGTGCCTTTTCACCGTTTCTCTTCCATTTTCTGTCAAACACTCATACTCATCTACACTAAAATGGCAGGAAAATCAACATCCGGCCGAAAGGAAATGCAGTGGGAGGAGATCGAAACGTATTTGAAGTCTCGCATCAAATACGAGCCCTATATGGTGCGTGAAACCTTCAGGTTTCGCGATCTGGAGTCCATGTATGCTCTGGTGGAGACCTGCCTTCCGTTCCACCGGATTATCTCCACTCATCCGTCGAAGCAACTCACCAAGATTGTGAGTGCCTTTTTCTATAACTGGAATAAAGGCGACTCCGTATCCACCCACACCGTCTCCCTCGGAACCCAGAAGGCCGTTCACACCATCAACGTCCTCGACGCCGTGAAGGCCGCTTTCGGTATTGGGGAGGGAGGGACGATGCAACTCTCTGAGATCTCTCGCGACCAGTTGCAGCACGTTTCCGATCGTGTTTTGATGGAGCAGAGGCCGTTCTTGCCGACCACGTTCAAGAGGAACGAGCTCCACCCCAAATACCGCCTTCTGATGGATTTCGTGCAGAAGTGCTTTCTAGGGCACATCGGGAATCATGACCAGGTCAAGCCATTGAAGTTCCAGATAATGGCGGCCATGATCCTCGACCTGCCCATAAGCTGGGCAAAATTGCTGGTCTCCCTGCTCTGGGATGAGGCCAGGCAGATCGTTTGTGAAATGGAGGGAGAAGCTGTGGTGGGAGTACATCTCCACAGCGAGAAGAGGCCGATTCGCCTTGGGACGAAGGCGACCTGCATCGTCATTTCCTACTTCAAAAACAGGAAGTGGATTGATGAGCCGTCCTTCCCCCATATCTTCATTCCGAAAGATCTCCACCAGTTGGAGATGGCCTTGGGGGTGGCACCGCATATTTTCTATGGGTCGCCAGACCATGTAAGGGCGCACCTCATCAAGACCGGAGAATCCAAGGTCGGTTGGAGGATTCCGACTTGTCCTGTGCAAAAGAAGAGAAAGGCCGATGACGAGCCGGTGCCCTCTCGCCCTGCCAAGAAGACTCCACCTGCGAAGAAGTCTTCTCCTCGCAGGACGCAATCAGCCTCTGCTGATCCTATCAGGCCGTTCCACCGCATCCTTCCAATGGAGGACGAAGAGCCAGTTTCCCGCAGGCCGCCTTCGCCCTCCCCATCGCCCTCATCTTCAGCCGAACAGACTCCCTCTCCAGTCCGTTCCACCATTGAGCCGTCCGCCTCGCAGCAACGACCTGCATCTCCCCGCCCGCAGGTCGTTGTCGTTTCCTCACCGGTTAGGTCCCCCGCAGTCCAACGCGCAGGCTCCGTGGAGATCGAGGATCTCACGGAGGACGAGCCCCAGCCTTCCCCCTTTCGGCATGTGGCCGTGGAGGAAGACGTCGTCCTGCCCGTCCAGCCATTCTCCGAGCAGCCCGTGTCTGCAGCTCACTCCATGGTGGCCTCCATGAAGGCCGAGGCCAGGCTGAAGGTGATCGACCTGATGCCGGGGATTGAGCAACTCCCCAAGTCCCTCGACCTCACAACTCGCCTCCAGTTCTTTCTGGTCTGTAAGTCGAGTTATTATTACGTTTTCGAGGCCTTGCTGCAGGTCGCCACCCTCGACGAGCTGAAGGTCGAGGAGTTGGAGCTAGAGGCAGAGTTCGGCTTCTTCAGTGTGGAGGATGCGGCCGCAAATTTTCAATCTCTTGTGCTGCGACGCATGAAGGTCGAGGCCAAGATTCTGGGTATCGACCTTCGCCCCCTCTACACTCACTCTCGCGCCCTCTACAACTCCGCCACCATCGTTGGAGATGAGTTTGATGCAATTCAAACTCCGGAGCAATCGCCACCAAGGAATGAAGGTGGTGATCAAGCTCTGACCGCTGCTGATGCTGCTCCATCCCCCCAACTCTCAAAGTTTGATGTTGAGGCCGAACTCAATACCCTCTCTGCCAAGCTCGAGTCCCTCACCATCAGCGTACCGGAGCAGATCAAGCAAGCCATTGCGGAGGCCCGGGTCGACATTTTGAAGGAGGCCAAGACCCAGGCCGATGATACTGCCAGGGAGCGGGTGACGAAGTTTGCTGTCGATCACTTGAAAGAATATACCGACAAACTTCTGCCGGCCCAGCTCGAGGCACTGAACATGGCGTCCCGTGATCTGATCGGGGATGTGAAGGAGGACGTGGCCAAGGTCGATCACCGTGTGACCGACTTGACTACCTCAATTACCAATTCGGCATCGGCCTCCAACACACAGATCAATGGCATCCTGGATACTCTCACCAGCCTGCTAAATGGGCACCAGCAGCTGCGAGAGGCCGTTGGCAAGCTGCAGGAGGAGGATGCTTCTCTTCTTTCCCTGATAAACACCCTTTCTGATGATGTCGAAAAGGGGGAAGAAGCAAGAGCCGCCGCCGCCAAGAAGAAGAGGACCAGCAAATCCAAAACTCCTTCATCTTCTTCGGTTCCTCCGCCTCCGCCTCCGCCGCCAAGGAAGACCGCCCCTCAGGCCGCTGCCTCCAAGCCTGATTCCCAGGCCGCCGCCTCCCAGGCCGATTCCGAGGCCGCAGCTGCCAAAGCTCGTTTGGCTAAAGTGGCCGAGCTTATCGCTGCCATGCATCTGGCTGGAGCGACTCCGGAACAGGCCTTAAATCCAAATGAGCAACGGCGTTTCATTGCCGAACGCCGGGCTGCCGAAGCGAGGAAGAAGGCTGAAGAGGACTGGATCAGCCAGTCCGCTTCCGAGCTCATTTTGGAAGCTGGAGTCCAGCAGCAGGCCGTTGAGTGGCTCAATGAAAATCAAAACGCCCTGCTGAGGGAGCTCAACAGCTGCTTCATCCTCCTCTATTACTGGATTCAAGACCCCTCTCTTCCTGAAGATGCTGATGACGCCTATGCGGCCTATATGCTCAAATTCCCTCACCAAGACTTCGTTGGTGAACTGCGAAAGAAGGCTGCAGAGGCCGGTGCGATAATAAGGGCTCCTTGCAAGCAATATTTCACGCCCTTGTTGATCGGTGATTTGGGATTTTTGGATTATTCCCGAATCGACCGGTACATCGCACTGACCGCCATCGGCATGAACGTGAACGTCTCGAATTCCGATCCCGCCTACTGCCGTATAAGGGATGGAATCTACGCAAGTATGAAGGACAAATCCAGGGAGCAGATCCAGGAAGAGCGAGTGGCAGCCCGTGCCCAGCAGAAGAAGTAGCGGAATTAGATGACTTTGTATGTTTTTGATATTCATTTAAGTTCGTAGCACGATTTGTAAAATCCTGATGTAAGCAAGCTATCGAGCTGAATGAAGCAAAAATCATCTTTCTCGACCTGACGACAATATCTCTTTGTCCAGGCAATCTGCCTTTACTGCTTTAATTTAATTATGTCATTATCTGCCTTTCATATAATTCCTTATCAACCTTAATGGTAAATCGATCTTTCATCGTTTTATATCTTAGGAATTATTTGTAAAGTGTATGGTTTCGACATCATCAAAAAGGGGGAAATTGTTGGGAACCCCTTGCAGTTTGATTTTGATGTGTTTATCGAAACCACACTTAGGCATTTTTACTTGTTTAGGGTTAAGGACGATAGATCGACCTGCTACCTGTTAGTGCAGGTCGATGCTCTCTATAGTTCTAAATGCAAGTTTGATCCACTCTGTAAGAGAAAGGTCGTTTATCGACCTGCCTCATTCGGATCAAGCTGGCATATCTACCTGTCTATCGACCTTCCTTCTCAAGCTTCCAGCCTGCTTTGACTTAGAAGATTTCAAGTGCTGGATTTCTATATCAAGGTCGATGCTCTACCTTCATGGAGCAACACGACCTGATCCTTGCCACGTGGTGTGCCAGCAAGGACGAACTTTCCCAACGGCTAGAAGTGAGTCATCCTCCAACGGCTAGTGCCACGTCATCCTGACTCCAACGGCTAGTTTTTCAAAACTGCCTATAAATACTTCAAGCCATTATCGGATTCAGGTACGGGAAACTCAAGCTATCAACGCCAAACTCTGCCAAAATCTCTCTCAAGTTCATATCCATTCAAGTGTTCGAAATCCCATTAGTTTCCCAAACACTTGATGAAGAGAGATTTTCTACTCCGATAAAAAGCCAACAACGACGAAGCGTTCACTGCTGCTTGTCGTTGATTCAAACATCTTCTTCTCCGACCCGTTCGAAGTTAGAAAGATTGGTTTGTGTTCTTCGCCATTATAGAGTTAGTCAAGCTCTGTAATTCGTGAAAGGTTGTTTGTACGTTTCTGTACGAAAGGTTGTAAGGGTCACGAACCAAAACTCGTGTCTAGATATATTCAAGTTAGAGTGTATTTAGAACTGATACTCAGTCAGTATAAATAAGAGAGAGGTTGAATCCAAAGGTAAAGGGATTCTCAGGTCGAGTCGACCTGACGTGGACGTAGGAGGGTTTCTCCGAACCACGCTAAATCGCGGTGTCTCTCTCTCTCTCTTTACTTATCGCTCTTTCAATATCTTATCAAACTGACGAGCATCAACCTGCATTTCATGAAACAACCTGCATTGGCTTAAGGAAGATTTTTCAAAGAGTAATCAACCTCCACCAACTTCCGCATTAACAGCTTGATAAATCAAGCTTGTTTTCAAACGAGCTTGATAGATCAATCTGCCTCTGATAGGATCGACCTTGACAATCGACCTTCTGATCGACCTAATTTTCAAAATGTCAAAAACGGTTGGTATTGGTGTATTCCCCCCCCCCCCCCATACACCAATTACTCTTTTCCGGGACCAATAGCTATGACAATCCTCAATGATCTTATTCCACTCCGATTGTCGAACACATCGCCTAATGACTCCGTCGGCACACCTCCGTTACAAGTATGGATCATCCCAGTAATAGAATTTGCAATCGTGGAGGAACTTCTTCTTTTGATGAGACGAGAGATCCTTGGGAACATGATGAATCACCAAATAATTGACGATGTCGGCGAACAAATGAGTCAAATCGTCTAACTCGAAAATCTGCTCATCGGGGAAGCTTTCTTTGATAGCGATCCTCGAATCTTCTCCTTCCACGGGCTGCTCAAGTCTCGAGAGATGATCGGCCACCACATTCTCACACCCTTTCCTATCCTTGATCTCCATGTCGAACTCTTGAAGAAGCAAAATCCAGCGAACTAACCTCGGCTTCGAGTCCTTCTTGTTGAATAGATAGCGAATGGCGGCATGGTCGGTGTGCACAATCGTGTGAGATCCCACCAAGTAAGGCCTAAACTTGTCGAAAGCATAGACCACAACAAGTAGCTCCTTCTCCGTGGTATTGTAGTTCCTTTGGGTCGAGTCCAACGTCTTGCTAGCATAGTAGATCACTCGGAAAAGCTTCTCCCTTTTCTGCCCCAAAACTGCTCCTATCGCCCAATCTCTTGCATCGCACATGAGCTCGAACGGGGCACTCCAATCCGGTGACACCAAAACGGGAGTAGAGATAAGCGCCTTCTTCAATGTCTCGAAGGCTTCCAAGCAATCCTTGTCAAACACGAACTTGACGTCTTTCTCGAGCAATCCACACAACGGCTTTGTGATCTTTGAAAAATCCTTTATGAATCTCCTATAGAAGCCGGCATGTCCTAGGAAACTCCTCACCGATTTGACGTTGGTTGGTGGTGGCAACTTCTCGATGGCTACAACTTTGGCTCGATCCACCTCCAATCCTTGAGAAGACACCTTGTGGCCTAGAACAACTCCTTCTTGCACCATGAAGTGGCACTTCTCCCAATTGAGAACGAGGTTCGTCTCTTCGCACCTTTGAAGCACCGTGGAAAGATTCTCCAAGCATTGATCAAAAGAAGAACCAAAAACTGAGAAATCATCCATGAATACCTCCATTATGTTCTTGATCAATCCATGGAAGATGGCCATCATGCACCGTTGGAAAGTGGCCGGTGCGTTGCATAACCCGAACGGCATCCTCCGATAAGCAAAGACTCCATATGGACAAGTGAACGCCGTCTTATGTTGGTCCTTCGGAGCCATGGCGATTTGATTGTAGCCGGAGTATCCATCAAGAAAGCAATAGTACTCGTGTCCGGCCAATCGATCAAGCATTTGATCTACGAACGGGAGGGGGAAGTGATCCAACCTAGTTGCTGCGTTGAGAAGACGATATCGATGCAAACTCGCCATCCCTTGACAAGCCTTGTTGCAATTAGCTCTCCCTTCTCATCGTTGATGACCGTCATGCCTCCTTTCTTCGACACCACTTGAGTAGGGCTCACCCACTCACTATCCGAAATAGTGTAGATCATGCCGGCGTCTAGCAACTTGATCACCTCCTTTCTCACAACTTCTTGCATCGCCGGATTCAATCGCCTTTGAGGTTGGACTCTTGGGCGATGACCATCTTCTAGCAATATCCGATGCATGCAAATCGAAGGACTAATACCTTTGATGTCGGCAATCGTCCATCCAATCGCAGATTTGTGCTTCCTTAGGACCCGCAATAACTTGTCCGTATTCGCCTCCGTGAGTTGAGAAGACACGATCACCGGGTACGTCTCTTCTTCTCCTAAGAACTTGTACTTGAGGTGCTCGGGTAATGGCTTCAACTCCACCTTAGGGGCTGCATCCTTCGTTTCTTCCTCTTCAAGAACTCCATCATCTGCCTTCTTGTTGATGTCGAGGTAGGGAACTTCCTTGTGGTGAAGAGGTGGTTGGTTCACCTCCAATTGATTGAGATATTTAAGAATCTCATCACAAGCTTCATCCAACTCCGAGTAGGCATATAAAGAGTTTGAGATGCAATGATTAAGTGCCTCCTCCGAAGTAGGTGGTATCAATGTCTCGATGGAGAAGATATCCTCACGTTGATCGTCGGGTCTCTTCATGGCTTCATAGATAGAAATTTTCTGCTCTTCCCCATTGACTCGAAAGGTGAGGTCTCCATCTTTAACATCGATCAATGCTTTTCCCGTGGCTAAGAATGGCCGTCCTAGGATCAATGGTTGATTTGCATCCTTGGGCATATCCAAAACTACAAAGTCCACCGGGAAGACGAGGTTGTGTACTTGATTAGAACATCTTCGACTATCCCCCTTGGATAAGAAACCGATCGGTCCGCCATAGGTAGAGAGATGGTGGTTGGCTTCATCCTCCCGATCTTGAGCTGGTTGAATATAGAGAGGGGCATCAAATTGATGCTAGCACCAAGATCGCATAAAATGTTTTGAAAGACTTGATCACCGATCTTGCATGCTAATGTGAACCTCCCGGGATCCTTTTGCTTCAAAGGTAGCTTCTTTTGGATCACCGCGCTACACTCCTCAGTGAGGTTGATCGTCTTAAACTTCCCTCACTTCTTCTTTCCCGAAACCGCATCCTTGATGAACTTCATGTGGTTGGGCATGTCTCGAAGAGCATCGAGAAGTGGTATGTTGATGTTGACCTTTTGTAGTATCTCCAAGAAACGTTGATACTTTTCGTCTTGCTTCGTCTTGGTCAAACGTTGTGGAAAAGGAGCCTTCGAAGTGTACGTCGGGAATTGGGGTGGCTGCATGGCCTCTCGATCACCTTCTCGATCGAGAGAGGTGTTGAGAGGTCCCTTCTGACCTTGAACTATGACCTCTCAACCCCCTTCTCGATCGATAGGGGTATTGAGAGGTTTATTCTGCTTTTGCTGGGCGACCTCTCGACAGGCCTCTCGATCGAGAGAGGTGTCGAGAGGGTCACATTGGATCTCCTCGTCGTAAAGCTCTCGATCCTCCTCTCGATCGATAGTGGTATTGATATAGGTGAAATTTACCTTGTTTTTATAACCAAAAAGAGTCGATTTTGAGTCTCGATTGTGTAGTATTGTCTATAGTTTATACGGTTTTCATTATATTGGACAATATTATGCTTGTGGGTGTTTTCTTATGTTTTTAGGTATATTTTGATGATAAAACCCCGAGATGAGACAAGGCGTGAAGATCGTAGCTTGAAGTTCGAGATTTGAGTTCGAGAGAAGACCTCTCGATACCTCTCTCGATCGAGAGGTTTATCGAGAGGAACCTTCTGCCGCAGCTATCGATCGAGAGCACATTTCACCACCTCTCGATACCTCTCTCGATCGAGAGGTCTGTCGAGAGGTGGGGTGTCGAGAGGGTCCAGCCGGGATTTTTCCTTAATTAATTAGACTCCTTTTTGGTCTAGGTTTTCCTTATGTAAATTTCTCCTATATTTATTCCTTAGCCTAGCATTGTAAACCCTAACTAGCATATAACATCTTTCATACTTTTCTAGCACTTTTATATTCTACTTTAGAGTTTTTATTCTTGTATTCAACATTGAAGACTACTCAAGTTTATGCAAGATTCGAGATTCGAAGTTCTTCGTTTGTGTTCAAGTTTTTCTTACTCTTACTTTTTAATTATGTTCTTTCAATTCTTTGTGTTTATGTTTGCTTTAATTATGTCTAGCTAAATTCCTTAGTTGATTTTAGGGATGGAATGCCTAATTAAAGTTATGTAAGTGTTTTTGTTTACAATTAGCCTTCCAATCTAGATGCATGTTTTCATGGTGCTTATTCTCATGCATGATTAATTGATCACTAATTGTGTATGCATAATTATGTGTTTATGCCTTGGTAGGATATTGCATAATATATCTCATGAATACATGGTATGATGATTTGATTTGTCTTAATTGAATTTGAATTATCATATGTTTGCATATAATTGATTTGGGTGTCATAATTGAACCTAGTTGATTATATCATTGATACTCGTTCTATTTTGCACTTAATTTGATATCTATGCGTCCGAAAGGATATTAGGATCATATTAGGTGACGACTTGCATTGCTTTCATCGGGGTGTAGGTTAACTTTCATGTATCACATTTAGATTGGATTAAATTGGTTAATTGTATTCATTAATTGCTTGCATATATTTGATTAGGTAGGCTTCCCTAGAATCAACACTTTTCCTTAATTGTTTACTTACCTTATTTGTTTAATTGCTTGAGTGCTAAGTTGTCTTATTTGAATAGTTATTTCCTTGTTTATTTATTTCCTTATTTGATTAATTGAGTTTTTATTATTTGCCTAGTCTATAAATACCACAAAACCTAAATTCCTAAAAACATCACGTTAGTTCTTTAGTAGAGGTATTGTGTGCGTTTTCGACTTGTCAATCCCTGTGGATACGATACTCGCTTATTCTATACTATACCTATTTTGTGTGGTAGAAAATAGTGCGATCAAATTTTGGCGCCGTTGCCGGGGATTGATTAGATTTCACATACATATTTTGAAATAGAATTAATAGGTGATTTAGGCGCTTTAATTTTCTGTTTTTCGGTTTATTGATCTAACGTTTTCTTTTCCTCTCTTTGATTTTAGGTAGTGCATGACCACAAGGTCTAAAGGGATAAATCCTATTCCGATAGACTTGGAGTTAGAGCGCTCACTAAGGACTTTGAGACGAGAGAAGGAGGCGCGCAAGATCGATTCACCACATTCTTCACCACCCGATTCACCAAGGAGTTTCGATTCAATGGCGGATCAAGTGAGGAGGACTTTGAACGATCGGTTCAAACCGGTCGTGGACCAATTTCAGCAAGGAGGATGGGGGACAACGGAAGCTAACAATTACGAGATCAAGACGTCCCTCATCAACATGATGCAATCCAACCAATACGGAGGCACACCGATGGAGGACCCGAACGCTCACTTGAAGCAGTTTTTGGACATTTGTGCTACCTACAAAGCCAATGGAGTGTCTTCGGATTACCTCAAGCTTAGCTTATTCGTGTGGTCTCTCAAGGACGATGCACGAGAATGGTTGGATGGGTTGGACAAGAAGGAGATCACCACTTGGAGCGATATGTGCACGAAGTTTCTCAACAAGTTCTTCCCACCTTCGAGGGCTCAAAAGCTTATCAACGAGATCAACCAATTCGAACAATATGAGGATGAGCACTTCTACGAGGCGTGGGGGAGATTTAAGAAGCTACTGAGAGCATGCCCGAACCATGGAATTAGCAAGGAGGATCAAATCACGTGCTTCTATCGTGGTTTGAACAAGTTATGTAGGAAGGAGCTCGATTACGCTTCAAAAGGAGGATTCTTGAACAATGAGTATGATGTGGCTATGGAGATCATTGAGCTGACTGTGAATTCGAGTTATGAAGAGGCTACCGATCGACGACTTGGAAGAAGGAGAGTTGCCAACATTGGGATCGATGCTTACGAGGACTTGATGGAGAAGTATACAAAAACAGCAAGTGAGTTGGATTCTATCAAGAAAGGAGTACTTCGGTGCGTTGCTATCACCGACGATCAAGCAAACCCAACCGAAGAGGAAGATGCCAATTTTGTGCAACAAGGAGGCAAGTGGCAACCCAATCAAGGAAACAAGTGGCAAGGAGGACAAGGAGGACAAGGAGGTTCAAACTACCAAGGAGGATACAAGAAGCCTTACGTTCCCAACAACCGAAATCATCCAAACTTCTCTTATGCCAATCCAAACAATGCCTTGCAACCACCTCCCGGCTTCCATGTTGAGAACGGAGTCATCCAAGAGCCAAAGAAGGAGATGTCTACCGACGACTTGATTCGTCGATATATGGCTCAATCGGAGATGAGGATGACACAACAAGATGTGAAGTTGAGGACATTGGAGCTTACTCAAAGCACCTCAACCAAAAACTTGGCAAGTAGCATCAATGCGTTAACCAAACAAATGCAAATGTTGGAGACGCA
Source organism: Thymus mandschuricus (assembly GCA_029379335.1). Taxonomy (NCBI): domain Eukaryota; kingdom Viridiplantae; phylum Streptophyta; class Magnoliopsida; order Lamiales; family Lamiaceae; genus Thymus; species Thymus mandschuricus. Next base: position 31,927,536 of record CM057072.1, read on the forward strand.
AATGAGTCAAATAGCCAACGCTCAAGGAGGAGTCCATAAGCCCGGCCAATTCCCAAGCAACACCGAGCAAAACCCGAAGAATAACCATCATGTGCATGCTATTGAGCTTCGGAGTGGAACCAAGTACACAAATCCATCCTTGGAAGCAGAGAAAAAAGGAGACGAGAGACTCAAGACTGCGGAGCTCGAGGAGACGAGGATCCAAGTGCCGAGGCAAGTACCTCTCGACACCTCTCTCGATCGAGAGGGGGATCAAGAGGTAGCTACTGGAAGTCAGAATCCACCTCTCGATACCTCTATCGATCGAGAGGAGGATCGAGAGGCTTACGACTAGGAGATCCAATGTGACCCTCTCGACACCTCTCTCGATCGAGAGGGGGATCGAGAGGTCAAAAGTCGAAGTCAGAAGGTACCTCTCGACACCTCTCTCGATCGAGAGGGGGGTCGAGAGGCCAAGCAGCCGCCCCAATTGCCGACTTACACTCCGAAGGCCCCTTTCCCTCAAAGATTGACCAAGACGAAGCAAGATGAGAAGTATCAACGCTTCTTGGAGATACACAAAAGGTCAACATCAACATACCACTTCTTGATGCCCTTCGCGACATGCCCAACCATATGAAGTTCATCAAAGACGCGGTGTCAGGAAAGAAGAAGTGGGCGAAGTTCGAGACAATCAACCTAACGGAGGAGTGTAGCGCGGTGATCCAAAAGAAGCTACCAATGAAGCGAAAGGATCCCGGGAGGTTCACATTAGCATGCAAGATTGGAGATCAAGTCTTTCAAAACGTTCTATGCGATCTTGGTGCTAGCATCAATTTGATGCCTCTCTCTATATTCAACCGGCTCAAGATCGGGAGGATGAAGCCAACCACCATCTCTCTACTTATGGCGGACCGATCGGTTTCTTATCCACGAGGGATAGTGGAGGACGTTCTCGTTCAAGTGCACAACCTTGTCTTCCCGGCGGATTTCGTAGTCTTGGATATGCCCGAGGATGCAAATCAACCATTGATCTTAGGACGGCCATTCTTAGCCACGGGGAGAGCATTGATCGACGTTCAAGATGGAGACCTCACCTTTCGGGTCAATGGAGAAGAGCTGAAAATCTCTATCTACGAAGCCATGAAGAGACCCGACGATCACCGTGAGGATATCTTCTCCATCAAGACATTGACACCACCTACATCGGAGGAGGCACTCAACCATTGCATCTCAAGTTCGTTATATACCTACAAGGAGTTAGACGAAGCTTGTGATGAGATTCTCGAGTATCTACATCAAATGGAGGCAAACCCACCACAACTTCGACATGAGGAAGTTCCTTACCTCGACATCAACAAGAAGGTGGATGATGGAGTTCTCGAGGAGGAAGAGAAGAAGGATGCAGCCCCTAAGGTGGAATTGAAACCATTACCCGAACACCTCAAGTATCAATTCTTAGGAGAGGAAGAGACGTATCCGGTGATCGTGTCTTCCCAACTCACGGAGGCAAACACGGACAAGCTATTGAGGGTTCTAAGGGAGCACAAATCTGCAATCGGATGGACGATTGCCGACATCAAAGGTATTAGTCCTTCAATTTGCATGCATAGGATTCTGCTCGAAGATAGTCATCGCCCAAGAGTCCAACCTCAAAGGCGATTGAACCCAGCGATGCAAGAAGTGGTGAGGAAGGAGGTGTTGAAGTTGCTCGATGCCGACATGATCTACGCTATTTCGGATAGTGAGTGGGTGAGCCCTACTCAAGTGGTGTCAAAGAAAGGAGGCATGACGGTCATCAACGATGAGAATGGGGAGCTAATTGCAACGAGGCTTGTCACGGGATGGCGAGTTTGCATCGATTATCGGCTTCTCAACGCAGCAACTAGGAAGGATCACTTCCCCCTCCCATTCGTAGATCAAATGCTCGATCGATTGGCCGGTCATGAGTATTATTGTTTCCTCGATGGATATTCCGGTTACAACCAAATTGCCATCGCTCCGGAGGACCAACATAAGACGGCATTCACCTGCCCATATGGAGTCTTCGCTTATCGGAGGATGCCGTTCGGATTGTGCAATGCACCGGCTACCTTCCAACGGTGTATGATGGCCATCTTCCATGGATTGATCGAGAATATTATGGAGGTATTCATGGATGATTTTTCAGTCTTTGGTTCTTCTTTTGACCAATGTTTGGAGAATCTTGCCACGGTGCTTCAAAGGTGCGAAGAGACGAACCTCGTTCTCAATTGGGAGAAGTGTCACTTCATGGTGCAAGAAGGAGTTGTGCTAGGTCACAAGGTGTCTTCGCAAGGTTTGGAGGTAGATCGAGCCAAAGTCGTAGCCATCGAGAAGTTGCCACCACCTACCAATGTCAAATCGGTGAGGAGTTTCTTAGGACATGCCGGCTTCTATAGGAGGTTCATCAAGGACTTTTCGAAGATCACAAAGCCGTTGTGTGGATTGCTCGAGAAGGATGTCAAGTTCGTGTTTGATGAGGATTGCTTGGAAGCTTTCGAGACATTGAAGAAGGCGCTTATCTCTACTCCCGTCTTGGTGTCACCGGATTGGAGTGCCCCGTTCGAGCTCATGTGCGATGCAAGCGATTGGGCGGTAGGAGCAGTTTTGGGGCAGAAAAGGGAGAAGCTTTTCCGAGTGATCTACTATGCTAGCAAGACATTGGACTCGGCTCAAAGGAACTACACCACCACGGAGAAGGAGTTTGATTGGTGTGTTAATGTTAGGATTTTCGTAGTGTTGTCGAGTCCGTTTTGTTATGTTTTGCGTCTCTTTCGTTTGTATTTTGCTATGATTTGGTTGTTTGGAGTTTGGTTCGTGTAGGATCGTTAGGTGGAAGAAACGGAAGGAAACGGCTCGAAAAAGGCGAAGAATTGAGGAAATATCAAGTTTGGAGCGAGCAAGACGCTGGACGATCGTCCAAGGCTCTGGACGACCGTCCAGAGTGCGCTGGACGAGCGCTCACTGCGGTGGACGAGCGTCCAGAGTGGAAATTAAAGAAGCCAGCGAGTGCGACGTTGGACGAGCGTCCAGCGCACACTGGACGACCGTCCAACGTTCCGGCCAGCAAATCTTTCCTTATTTATCTAGGTTTTTACCTAGTATATATATACCATCCTTGTACACGAATTATATCCATCTTTTAGCATAGTTTTAGCTTAGTTTTCAGCATTCAAATACTCTAGATTAGTTTTACTTTGTTCGGATCCGGATTCCTCGTTTAGTTCGTTTAATTCAAGTTCTTCGTTCTTCGTTCTTCGTCTTAACTTCGTAAGTTCTTTTATTGCTTTCGTTTATTTGCTTTAATTACTTGCTTTAGTTTTAGATTCGTTTTCTTAATTGCTTCGTTAAAGTTCCTTAGTTTAATTCCGTTCTTTCGATTTTCAAGTTCTAGTTTAGTTTTGTTTCCCTTCGATTTCAATTCTCTCGTTTTTAAAGCTTTCGTAGTTAGATTTATTTGTCTTTAAATTTCCAGATTTTATTTTATTATGTCTAAGGTAGTTTATGCTTTCTTTTATGCTTCCTTTATTGCTTTCTTTTCGATTCTTGCCTAGGTAGATTTATTGTTTTCTTCTAGTTTAATTTTCTAAGTTTATTTAGTTCAATTATTTTCCAGCTTTCTAGATTAGATTTATTTGCTTTGATTTTAATTGCTTTGATTTATTTTATTTGCCTAGGATTTAAAATCAAAACCCCAAAAATATTCTTTACTTGCTTTCTTAGTTTTAGGCTAGATTAGGTTTACTACATAATTGATCGCCCTGTTAAGTTTTCCTTCGAGATTCGACATTGGGTTTTACTTGCTAGTGCTACGATAGGATTTTGTTCTATTGCAAACACTTTTTGGTGAAACAGAGTTACTCGTTGTGGTCTATGCTTTCGACAAGTTTAGACCTTATTTGGTGGGATCTCACAGGATTGTGCACACCGACCATGCCGCCATTCGCTACCTATTCAACAAGAAGGACTCGAAGCCGAGGTTAATTCGCTGGATTTTACTTCTTCAAGAGTTCGATATGGAGATCAAGGATAGGAAAGGATGCGAGAATGTGGTGGCCGACCATCTCTCGAGACTTGAGCAGCCCATGGAGGGAGAGGATTCGAAGATTGCTATCAAGGAAAGCTTCCCCGATGAGCATATTTTTGAGGTGGACGATTTGAATCTTGGTTCGCCGACATCGTCAACTATTTGGTGATTCATCATGTGCCCAAGGATCTATCGTCTCATCAAAAGAAGAAGTTCCTCCACGATTGTAAGTTCTACTATTGGGACGATCCATATTTGTACCGGAGGTGTGCCGATGGAGTCATAAGGCGATGTGTTCGACAATCGGAGTGGAAAAAGATCATCGAAGATTGTCATAGCGCTCCGAATGGGGGACACTTTGCAGCAAATCGCACCGCCCTCAAGATATTTCATAGTGGGTTCTATTGGCCTTCGATCTACAAGGATTGCCACGAGTACATCAAGTCATGTGATCGATGCCAAAGGATGGGGAACATCACGAAGAGGGTCGAGATGCCGCAACGCACTATTATGGAGGTGGAGCTTTTTGATGTTTGGGGGATCGACTTCATGGGTCCCTTTCCCAAATCTCAAGGGTTCTCGTACATCTTATTTGCGGTGGAGTATGTGTCTAGATGGGTCGAGGCCATTCCTACTACAACCAACGATTCGAAGGTGGTGATCAAATTCCTCCAGCGAAATATATTGACTCGGTATGGAACTCCGAGAGCTTTGCTTAGCGATGGGGGAAGCCACTTCAACAATCGTTGGTTAGGATCGCTTCTTGCAAAATATGGATTCAAGCACAAGGTTACATCGCCCTACCACCCTCAAGCAAACGGTCAAGCCGAGCTAGCCAATCGAGAGATCAAGCAAATCTTGGAGAAGACCGTCACCAACAAAAAGGAGTGGGCGAAGTACTTGGACGACGCACTTTGGGCCTATAGGACGGCTTTCAAGACACCAATTGGAAAGTCGCCATACCAATTGTTATTTGGCAAGTCTTGCCACTTACCAATGGAGTTGGAGCACAAGGCTTATTGGGCGACGAGAAGGATAAATTTTGAGTTCAAGGAAGCCATAGGTCAAAGGTGTGATGACTTATTGGAGCTTGATGAATGGAGAAACGAGGCGTTCGAGAATTAGAGGATTTACAAAGAACGAGCCGCAAGATTTCACGACTTGAGCATCAAGAAGCGTAAGCTTGAAATTGGTGATGATGTTCTTGTTTTTAATTCTCGACTTCGTTTATTTCCAGGAAAATTGCAAAGCAAGTGGTCGGGGCCGTATGTAATTTATAAGGACTTGAAGAATGGTGCATTTGAAGTGTTGAAGAACGACTGCGAAAAATTCGTGGTGAATGGACATCGACTCAAGCACTACTTCAAGCCGTTGCCTCTATACCCCAAGAAAGCGGCCACTTATCTTGATGACCCAAGTTAGAAAGGAGGTATCGTCAGGCTAAAGACGTTAAACGTAGCACTTGTTGGGAGGTAACCCAATATTCGTATCCCGTTTTTATTACTTTTGGTTCATTTTATTTTTAGAGTCGTAGTTAAATTTTTCGTATTTTAGAGTCGAACCCCTTAATATACTAACGAATGCTAAAGTGTTGTGTAGAAAGAAAAATCGGGCAGGACCTCTCGACACCTCTCTCGATCGAGAGGCCTGTCGAGAGGTGAAAATTTTTGTCCAGTAGGGGTCTCTCGACACCTCTCTCGATCGAGAGGGGTATCGAGATATTCTGAAAATTATGCCCAGGTTTTTGTCACGTGAAGCCTCTCGATCGAGACCCCCATGTTTTCGATCGAGAGGGGAGGACAGTGTGTTCAGCGCAAAACCTCTCGACACCTCTCTCGATCGAGAGGCCTGTCGAGAGGTCAAATTTCGAGAGTCCAGTACGTACCTCTCGACACCTCTCTAGATCGAGAGGTGTATCGAGAGGGTCGTTGACGAGCCCTAACCGACTTTGATCAGGTTTTATCTTCCTTATATATATACCATATACACACAATTCATATACCATTCACACACAAACACAAATTCTCTCAAGAACACAAGAGCACTCTTTAATTTCCTCTCTTCAATTCGTCTCAAGGTACTCGATTTCTCGCCCCTCTCTTATTAATTCTTGATTCTCTACATGAATACGCATGTTTTGACCGATTGAAATTCGTTTTTGTTGGGTAAATTCATGGATTAATGGATTGGGTATTGGATTGAGGATTTTAGATTGAATCTATGAATTACTTTGCATTATTTGTATAAATTGGATTCTTTGAGGATTGAAAAGAAGGATGCATGTGAATTTTTGAATGGGTATTTGAATGTGTCTATGAATTTGATGAAACCCATTGATTTATATGCATTGAATTGAATTGTGCTATGAAGAGTATTATGTTTGGAGATTTGTGGTGTTGAATGTGTGGATTTTTGATGCAATAATTGAGTTGATGACGGGGGAGGATTGAATTTGGTTGAAGTTTGGGGGAAGATGATTCATATTGCTTTATTCTTGCATCTCTTGGATTAATTTGTGAAATTTTTAGGTACTAAGATGGCAAGAGACAAGGGAAAGAATGTTGCTTCGACCTCTTCAAGCAAAGGCAAGGGGAAGGAAAAGGACACTTCTTCAAGCAAAGGCAAGGAGACGTGGAAAAATGACAAGACCATTCCGGAAAACCGAATGCCGCCGGCAAGGTCGTTGCCCTCAAATTTGGAGCCCAAGGCGTTCAAGCTCAAGCTCACCACAGCGGCGTCCAAGAGGAGATGGTCACATCTTGTGCAGCTCAAGCACAAGCATTGTCGTTTCCTCCATCAAGAGACGATAGTGGCGATGGGGATAGCCAACGAGATCACCCAAATGATGCAATGAGGAGGCTTCACCAACATCTTCCAAGGAAACCACTTGACCTATCACATTCTAACGGTGGAGTTTCTCTCAACATTGGAGGTGGTGCGAGTCAATCAAGTGCCCAATATCATTCGTTTCCAACTTGGTGGCCAACCAAGGGAGCTTGACATGGATCAACTCAATGATGTTATCGGAGGAGACAAGAATGGCGAGTACATTGGCAACAATCATCCAAATCTTCAAGATTTGTGGGGCCAATTCGTGGATTACGAGGAGGAGAGGAAGAGGTCCTACAACCCGGCAATTGCAAAGGCCACCTCGATTCGGAATCCCACGATTCGCTACTTCCATAGGCTGATTTCGTCTATTGTCCATTCCCGTCACGACTCCGGCACCTTCCTTGCCACCGATGCTCATCTCATTTGGACTTCTTATCGAGGCCACTCTCAAAATGCAGCCCTTTACCTCGTAGATCATGTGGAGAATCAAGCTTACTTGTTCGGAGGACAAAAGATTGGGATAGGAGCATTCGTCACCCCGATTGCTAGACACTTCAACGTGCAAATTCGGGAGCAGCCGGTGTCCACATCCATCTTTGTGGATAGGAGGACTTTGGAGTTTGTGAGGATGATCTCATTCGACACGTCCGGGTGGTTCTTGAAGCTACATGGGAGAAGTGGTGTTCATCTCTTCCCGCTGCCGAACAACTATTTGACCGAGGTGATTGGGAATGAGAAGCTACGGAGAGGGAATGGGAAGATGAACTCTCCCCAACACAAGGAGCTTATGTGGGCCGAGGGAGGTCCAAGGCCCGATGAAGGAGGCGATGATGATGAGGACGAAGATGATGAAGAAGAGGCCGAGCAATATGAGCAAGGATATGATCAAGAGGAGGATGCTTATGCGCAAGGGTACGAAGGTGTTCCACAGCCCGGTTTCTACATGAGAGCTCCGGACTTTTCTACGATGCGAGATTGGCACACGGAAACGATGGAGGCGATGGACAACTACCATTGGGATGGTAGAGAGTTTGTTGAGTCTCAAGTGCGAGAAGTTCGAGAAGAAGTTCAAACGTTGAGAACCGAGGTGGGGGACCTTCGTACATACATTGGAGGTCGTTTCGATACTCTCAACACTTATTTTGAGAATGAAGCGAAAAGAAGAGAGGATGAGGCGAAGAGGCGTGAGGATGAGAGAGCTTACATGGAGAACTACAATAGGATGGTGCATGAGATGCACTACTTCTATCCTCACTACCCGGCTCACCATCAACGATTCGACCCCAATAACCCCGACAACCCTCCCTTCCCTCCGCCATTTCAATAAGGTAAGTTTGTTCACTTAGTTCCTTCTTCTTTTTGCAAACTTATTCCTTAATCTTTGATTTCGAAATAAGTTTGGGGGAGGGGGAAGAGTAACTAAGGTTAACAATCTTTTTGAGTATTTTTATTGCTTTAGTAGTTGGTTTATTTTGGGGTATGTTTGAGTCTTTTATGTTGAGTCTTTTATTGTTTTGAGTCTTAGGTTAAATTGAGTCGAATAAGCATGTGATGATAGTATTGTGAATTTGGCCAATGATAGAAAATTTTTGATTGATTTTTGGAGAAAATTTCATGATCTTTATTATGCATGGAACCTTGGCGAAGCGACGCATATTTATTTGATGAATTTGAAGCATGTTATGATGTCGGGAACTAGTTAGTTTGAGCCAGTGAGAATTGAGCTATTTGTGCATGTTTATGCCTATTTCTTTGATTGAGTGATCATGTATGCTTCATTGTTTCTAGAACTTGCCCTATTGCTCCATCAAGACCTTAGTATATTTATGAATTAGGAGATGATCTTAGGCCATCTTTCTTTAGCCACATGATTCCCATACACTAACCTTGATCATAATCTTTGTTTACCCCCTTTGAGCCTTTTTATGAGCCTTTCTTTCTTAAGCTTGGATGATAGGAGGTTTGGATGGATAAGGGTATCTTTAGTGGATTTAGTTGGTGATGTGGGAGGAGTTGAATAGAGAAAATTGGTGTGGTGTGAAAAAGGAAAGGAAATTTAGATGCTTGATTAAGTATAGTTAGCTATCCCTATAAGCTTAAGAAAAAAAAGAAGAAAAGAAGAAAAAAAAAAAAAAAAAGATAAAAAGAAAGTTAGAGCCTTTGTTCGAACATTAGAAAGGACATTCATTAGATGAGCTCTAAGAAGAAAAGGAAAAAAAAAAAGAGAGAGAATAAAAGCATAAGGGGATAGTTGGCTTGACTTGTATTATTTGCATCTATGATATTGATGTTTTGTAGTTGGTGTTGGATGGTAGAAGATGGAGTTTAAAACCATACTTTGGTTGGAGTTGAAAAGAGGTTGATGGTTTGAATTTATTTGAGTCACTAAGCCTATACATTCCCTACCTTAACCAATGTCCCTACATTACGAGCTTATATAAAGACCTTTTTGATCTTAGTTTGTGGATATTACATTAGATGTTGAGATTAGGGGCAAGCCTATGGTAAACATGATGCATTTGATGTTGAGTGAACCTATATGATGTGCATTATTTCATACATCTTTTCTTTGAGAGAGTTGAGTGTTCACTTATACACATATAAATATCTCACATGTTGGAGAGTGTTCTTTGATGGATTGACATGATTTGAATTTGTTGGATAGATTGTGTTATTGATGCTAAGGTTGTGTGCATAGTTTTGATCATGATCATGAGAGATTGTTTTTGAAAAACTTTGAGGCCTATATAGTTCAAAATGCTAGTGTCTATTGTTTATGTTTTGGTATTGTTCGGGACGAACAATGTTTAAGTTTGGGGGATTTGATATAGGTGAAATTTACCTTGTTTTTATAACCAAAAAGAGTCGATTTTGAGTCTCGATTGTGTAGTAGTGTCTATAGTTTATACGGTTTTCATTATATTGGACAATATTATGCTTGTGGGTGTTTTCTTATGTTTTTAGGTATATTTTGATGATAAAACCCCGAGACGAGACAAGGCGTGAAGATCGTAGCTTGAAGTTCGAGATTTGAGTTCGAGAGAAGACCTCTCGATACCTCTCTCGATCGAGAGGTTTATCGAGAGGAACCTTCTGCCGCAGCTATCGATCGAGAGCACATTTCACCACCTCTCGATACCTCTCTCGATCGAGAGGTCTGTCGAGAGGTGGGGTGTCGAGAGGGTCCAGCCAAGATTTTTCCATAATTAATTAGACTCCTTTTTGGTATAGGTTTTCCTTATGTAAATTTCTCCTATATATATTCCTTAGCCTAGCATTGTAAACCCTAACTAGCATATAACATCTTTCATACTTTTCTAGCACTTTTATATTCTACTTTAGAGTTTTTATTCTTGTATTCAACATTGAAGACTACTCAAGTTTATGCAAGATTCGAGATTCGAAGTTCTTCGTTTGTGTTTAAATTTTTCTTACTCTTACTTTTTAATTATGTTCTTTCCATTCTTTGTGTTTATGTTTGCTTTAACTATGTCTAGCTAAATTCCTTAGTTGATTTTAGGGATTGAATGCCTAATTAAAGTTATGTAAGTGTTTTTGTTTACAATTAGCCTTCCAATCTAGATGCATGTTTTCATGGTGCTTATTCTCATGCATGATTAATTGATCACTAATTGTGTATGCATAATTATGTGTTTATGCCTTGATAGGATATTGCATAATAGATCTCATGAATACATGGTATGATGATTTGATTTGTCTTAATTGAATTTGAATTATCATATGTTTGCATATAATTGATTTGGGTGTCATAATTGAACCTAGTTGATTATATCATTGATACTCGTTCTATTTTGCACTTAATTTGATATCTATGCGTCCGAAAGGATATTAGGATCATATTAGGTGACGACTTGCATTGCTTTCATCGGGGTGTAGGTTAACTTTCATGTATCACATTTAGATTGGATTAAATTGGTTAATTGTATTCATTAATTGCTTGCATATATTTGATTAGGTAGGCTTCCCTAGAATCAACACTTTTCCTTAATTGTTTACTTACCTTATTTGTTTAATTGCTTGAGTGCTAAGTTGTCTTATTTGAATAGTTATTTCCTTGTTTATTTATTTCCTTATTTGATTAATTGAGTTTTTATTATTTGCCTAGTCTATAAATACCACAAAACCTAAATTCCTAAAAGCCTAAACATCACGTTAGTTCTTTAGTAGAGGTATTGTGTGCGTTTTCGACTTGTCAATCCCTGTGGATACGATACTCGCTTATTCTATACTATACCTATTTTGTGTGGTAGAAAATAGTGCGATCAGTATCGAGAGGACCCTTCTGGACTCCAGTTTTGACCTCTCGATCCCCCTCTCGATCGAGAGAGGTGTTGAGAGGTCCTCGCCTCGGCACTTGGTTCCTCGTCTCCTCGAGCTCCGCATTCTTGAGGTTCCCGTCTCCAGTCTTCTCAGCTTCCAAGGATGGATATGTGTACTTTGTGCCACTCCGAAGCTCAATAGCATGAACATGATGGTTGTTCTTCGGGTTTTGCTCGGTGTTGCTTGGGAATTGGCCGGGCTTATGGAATCCTCCTTGAGCCTTGGCTATTTGACTCATTTGCGTCTCCAACATTTGCAATTGCTTAGTCAAAGCATTGATGCTACTCCCCAAGTTGTTGCTCAAAGTATTTTGAGTAAGCTCCAATGTCCTCAACTTTGCATCTTGTTGTGTCATTCTCATCTCCGATTGAGCCATATATTGACGAATCAAGTCGTCGGTCGACATCTCCTTCTTTGGCTCTTGAATGACTCCGTTTTCAACATGGAAGCCGGGAGGTGGTTGCAAGGCATTGTTCGGGTTGGCATAAGAGAAGTTCGGATGGTTGCGGTTGTTTGGAACATAAGGCTTCTTGTAACCTCCTTGGTAGTTCGAACCTCCTTGGCCTCCTTGTCCTCCTTGCCACTTATTTCCTTGGTTTGGTTGCCACTTGCCACCTTGTTGTACAAAATTGGCATCTTCCTCTTTGGTTGGGTTTGCTTGTTCGTCAGTGATAGCATCGCACCGAAGTACTCCTTTCTTGATGGTATCCTACTCACTTGCTGTTTTTGTGTACTTCTCCATCAAGTCCTCGTAAGCATCGATCCCAATGTTGGCAACTCTCCTTCTTCCAACACGTCAGTCAGTAGCCTCTTCATAACTCGAATTCACGGTAAGCTCAATAATCTCCATGGCCACGTCGTACTCGTTGTTCAAGAATCCCCCTTTGTAAGCATAGTCGAGCTCCTTCCTACATAACTTGTTCAAACCACGATAGAAGCACGTGATTTGATCCTCCTTGCTAATTCCATGGTTCGGGCATGCTCGTAGTAGCTTCTTGAATCTCCCCCATGCCTCGTAGAAATACTCGTCCTCGTATTGTTGGAATTGGTTGATCTCATTGATGAGTTTCTGAGCCCTCGAGGGTGGGAAAAACTTATTAAAAAATCTGGTGCACATCTTGGCCCATGTCCTAATCTCGGTCTTGTCTAGTCCATCGAGCCACTCTCTCGCATCATCCTTGAGAGACCATACGAACAAACTGAGCTTGAGGTAGTCCGATGAAACTCCATTGGCCTTGTATGTAGCACATATGTCCAAGAATTGCTTCAAGTGAGCATTTGGATCCTCCATAGGTGTGCCTCCATATTGGTTGGATTGCACCATGTTGATAAGGGACGTCTTAATCTCATAGTTGTTAGCGTCCGTGGTCCCCCATCCTCCTTGCTGAAATTGGTCCACGACCGGCTTGAACCGATCGTTCAAAGTCCTCCTCGCTTGATCCGCCATTGAATCGAAACTCCTTGGTGAATCGGGTGGTGAAGAGGGTGGTGTATCAATCTTGCTTGCGTCCTTCTCTCGTCTCAATGCCCTTAGTGAGCGCTCCAACTCCAAGTCTATTGGAATAGGATTTATTCCTTTAGACCTTGTGGTCATGCACTACCTAAAACCAAAGAGAAGAAAAGAAAATGTTAGATTAATAAACCGGAAAACAGAAAATTAAAGCGCCTAAATCACCTATCTATATATATATATACTAAAGTAAAATACTTTTCCCTCCAATTTTCTTGGTAATTGAACTTTATTTTTTATTTAATAAGGTTATTGGTTTTCTCTAATTAAATTAGACATTTTGTTACTAACTCCGTCCCGCCAAATACGTTACATTTCTTTTTGTCAATTTCTGGTACGTTTTTCCACGCTTCTTGATGATGCATTTTAAAATAGATTTTTGAAGAATTTTTTGTTTTACGGGATACTATGATAGTTGTATTATCCCGCAAACGAAAAAATTCTTCAAAAATCTATTTTAAAACACTTCATCAAGAAGCATGAAAAAACGTGCCGGAAATTGACAAAAAGAAATGTAACGTCTTTGGCGGGACGGAGGGAGTATTTCCTATACGAACACTTAATGCATTTATTTCTATAAAAAACCTTTTTTAATTCATTAAAATTTTAACATATAAAATGAATTTCCAGCTTCAATATAATTGATTTCCTACTTTATAATATTTTATTATTAATTTTATTTATTCCCTTGACTAATAAAATTCAATATTTTATTGTATACATTAATATTCTTTCTTTGCATGTTCATTTTTCTACAATTGATAAAGTATTGGTAAACTCAATTGATAATGTTATAAATTCTATAAAAATTCATGCATACATGATTGTTTATAGTTAAATAATCTATAAAAATGAGACATGCAAACCTACTCATGAATATATGTATATAAAATGTACATAGGGATACGCAAGCATATTTTACTAGAGTGTACTACTCTCTATAAAAAAAATAATAATAATAATAAGTTTTTCATTGTGAAACGAAGTGAAATTATCAATAATTTAAATATTTTATAACTAACATTTGTCATGTACTATTATTTATCGATTAAATCCCTGCATCGCGGGGGTACAACGCTAGTTAATTATATTTCACAATATGTGTATGAAATCTAATCAATCCCCGGCAACGGTGCTAAAATTTGATCGCACTATTTTCTACCACACAAAATAGGTATAGTATAGAATAAGCGAGTATCGTATCCACAGGGATTGATGTGTCGAAACCACACACAATACCTCTACTTTTGAATTAAACTGATGTTTAAGCTTTTAAGAGTTTAGGATTGTGGTATTTATAACTAGGCAAATAAATAAAAGAACTCAATTAAGCAAACAAGGAAATAAACAAATAAGAAAGCAATTAAACAAATAAGGTAGCTAACAAATAAGCAAATAAACAAATAAGGATAAAACTCAAATAAGGAAAGGTGTTGATTCTAGGGAAGCCTACCTAATCAAATCTATGCAAGTAATTAATGAATACAATCAACCAATTTAATCCAATCTAGATGTGATACATGAAAATATCCTAACACTCCAATTAAGGCAATGCAAGACGTCACCTAATAAGATCCTAATCTCCTCTTGGATTCATAGACATCAAATCAAGTGCAAAATAGAACAAGCATCAATAATACAATCAACTAGGTTCAATTATGACACCTAAATCGACTATATATAAACATATGATAATTCAACCTCGACTAAGATAATCAAATCATCATACCATGCATTCATGAGATCTATTATGCAATTATCCTATTAAGGCATAAAAACATAACTATGCACACATAATTAGTGATCAAGTAATCATGCATGAGAATAAGCACCATGAAACATGTACCTAGATTGGAAGGCTAATTGTAGACAAAAATACTCACATAAATTCAATTAGGCATTCAATCCCTAAAATCAACTAAAGGATTTAGCTAGACATAATTAAAGCAAACATAAACACAAAGAATTGAGAGAACATAATTAAAGAGTAAGAGTAAGAAAAATTTGAACACAAACGAAGAACTTCGAAACTTGAATCTTGCATAAACTTGAATAATCTCCAATGTCAAATACAAGAATAAAATAAAAGCTCTAAAGTAAAAGTATGTAAAAAGTGTTAGTTTACAATGCTAGACTAAGGAATATGTATAGGGGAAATTTACATATGGAAACATAAACCAAAAGGAGTCTAATTAAAAACAAGGAAATTCTCGGTTGGATGACCCTCTCGACACCCTCCACCTCTCGATCAAGAGACCTCTCGATCGAGAGATGTTGAAAATGCTATCGATCGAGAGTAAATCCAGAAGCTCTCCTCTCGATAAGCCTCTCGATCGAGAGAGGTATCGAGAGGTCTTCACTCGACTTCAAATCTTGAATTTCGAACTCCGATCTTCACGCCTTGTCTCGTCTCAGGGTTTTATCATCAAAATATACCTAGAAACACAACAAAATACCCACAAGCATAATATTGTCCAATATAATAAAAATCATACAAAACATAGACAATACTACATAATCGAGACTCGAAACGACTCTTTTGGACTATAAAAATCAAGTAAATTTCACCTATGTCAGCATATCCGCTAGGTCCGCCTCTTCCAGTTGGTTCCGATATTCGTGGAAACCCTTCTATTTTGACCGTTTTCTTCCGCTTGCAGAAGTCGCTTGTTCTGCCTCCTCCGTTTGACGTTAGTGAGCCACTACAACAAAATTTGGCTTTAACAACACACAGACAATAACGGTTTTCAAAAATACCGTTGTTATTTTGCACGTGCCACATAATACATTGCCAAAGAATTGTATGTGTGTAGCCATTGATGAAGTAGTGGATGAAAATGCACTTTTACCCGTTCCAACAGTTGAGTGCAAAAATTTGGGAGATGCAGTGGGATCTCACATTGCATGGCCAATACATTTGCTAAAATTGAAAGATGAGGTATAATTTATTAGTACAATATAATGTGATTTATGTTTTATATACATATTAATTTGTTTATTTTTTTATTGTAAATGTGTAGAGTCGGAAAAGGAAGCAAAAAGAGAAACAAGAGTCATCTAATTCTTCAAAGGTTCCTGTACCATTGCGTGTTGTCTACCAATTTTGCAAGGCTGCTGGTGCACAATCAATAGCGATAAACATTCAAAAAGACCTCTTTGGGGAAGACATCCCCGTTTACATCAACTTTGAAAATGTTGAGCCGTTCTACCTACTGAAGCCAATTGACTATACATGCATAGTAGTCTACATGTGGTAAGTTACGTTGGAATTTTATTTATATTTTCCCTTCTTATTACATCCAATTTTAGTAAAATTTTTATTTGTAAAGTTGATGTGTTGTTTCTAATTATGTCTTACAATTGAATATGAAATTTATGTTTCTTTTAAAAAATACAGGCTCTTATACAAGAGATTGAAAATGGTTGACCGATTTAGATTTGTTAATCCATATTTTGTGGGGTACGTGGCAACCAAAAACAAAGATAAGAATGAGTTGAATAAGAGCATTGCAAGACGAGAAAAGGCATTAATTGAAGGGCTTCTGGGTACAAAAACGTCTCAGCTTGTCTTGGTTCCGTGTAATGTGGGGTAAGTGCGATAATTTGAGAGAGACCATATTATATATATATATATATATATATATATATATATATATATATATATATATATATATATATATATATATATATATAGCACAACATCTACATTTGTTTAATATTTGGGTAGGTACCATTGGATTCTTACCGTCATTGACCCTCACAAGTTAGAGATAGGGCTTATGGACCCTTTGCAAATGGAAAAACCAAATGGTGATTGGCAATGAATTGTTGATACGTAAGTTTTTTAACTATAGGTTTGAATATGAAGTAATTTACATTTAAAAGCTATACATCAAAATGAATAATTAATTTATTTTGTTGATATCTATTATAAGAGCTTTGCAAACTTTTCTTTCTACACTTGGGGACGCACCAAGCAAGGTTGGAAAGAACCCATATTGGCCATCAATCACTGTAAGGATAAGCTTTAATTTTTACGTAACATGATTTATTTGTCGATAAGTATTATATTATCTTGTCTATAATTTTTAGAATGCTTATATTATTCATGAGCTTGTGTTGAACTTCAATGTAGGCTCCGAAGCAACTGGACTACGAACAATGTGGATTTTATGTCATGAGATATATGAAGGATATAATTGAATCAGACTCTATATCGACTATCTCTTCATTGAAGCAATGGGTAAGCGATCTTCATGTTTTAAATTCGTATAAATAACGGTTTCTATATCATAGTTTAGTTAAAAGCGTTATTTTAAAATTTAAATTTTCTATGTTTGTAGTTTAAAAATAAAAAGTATTCAGTTCATGACATTGATGAGGTTCGACATGAGTGGGCTACATTTGTAAAAGAATATATTGGAGAGTAAAAGGTATGTAATAGTTATTTAAAAATTAATGTTATGTAGTGTTAGAAATTATTTTAATCTTGTTCATTACTTATGTCACACAGGTCGTTGTTTCGCACATTTTGGTTGGAGAATCATTTCATGAAGTTGGAGATTTTTGTTGGTAACTAGCAATAACATGTATGAATTTTTTTATAAGCACACTATTCACTTTAGCTACAACATAATACTTATATTTACCTTTATGTATTAGAATGTGATAGTATTGTAAATGATATTGGTTTTAAGATTTATTTTGTTTTATAGCATTTGTTGTCCACAATATTTATTTTACGTTATTACTAACGAAACAGGTCGAAAAATAAATATAAAAATGCATATTATTAAAAAAAATGAATATAAATTCGAATAATACAAATAGACAACGGTTTTAACATATGTTCTTAATATCGTTGTTGTTCATATATACAACAAGGGGTTTAAACCGTTGTCTATCAGAAAAAAAGCGTTGTTGTTTAAATTAAAAACAACGGTGAATAACCGTTGTCTATCAGTAAAAAGCGGCGTTGTTAAGATATACAACAACGGTCAGTAATCGTTGTCTATGAGGCAAAACCGTTGTTGTTAGAGTCTACAACAACGGTTAATAACCGTTGTCTATGAGCAAAAACCGTTGTTGTAAGGGTCTACAACAACGGTAAATAATTGTTGTCTATGAGCGAGAACTTATAACAACACTGGATACAACCACAGTCGTGTATCTAGTTTAACAACGGGTAATAACATTTGTTAAAGGCGTTTTTTGTTGTAGTGAGCTCTTTAAATTGGGCTTGTGTTTCTCTTGTGGGCCGAAGGTGTAAATGGGCCCAATTATTGATGGTCGGGCTGGTCCGTTTGGTCTATTTTGCCCGTTGGGCCGTTAGACGAATTTGGCCCACTACAGTTTGTCCCCCACTCTTCAATTGAAATATTTCGATTGAGGAGTATGTATCAGTTTGATCTATGCAATATGAAAACCGAGTGAATAACTGAGGTCAAAAAATTACCACTTGGGTCGGTATAAAATGAAGCCTAGTTGGGCTTAAATGACAATTGTAAAATGTGTTTCATCAATGTTTTACATTACCCATCAGATATATATGCACAATTAGAGCGAAAATAGTTGTATCATATTTATTTTGAAGTTACTACTGTTATAGCTAGCTTTTGTAGCATGACAAGTTGGTCTGCCTATTCCGCTTGGGCAACATTGACTGCTTGGTCAAGCTGCTTCGACTGCTTGGTATGTTTAAACATCCACTTTCTTTCCAAACTAACGGGTGAGCCATAGCCTTCTAGGTTGAACAATTTTTGACTGCTTCGTCAGGTTGAGCAGGCGGAGCTGCTGCTACAACTAACAGGTTGGGCAGGTTGAGCTGCTGCTTGAAGCTTGCATGTTGGGCTGCTGCTTGCAGCTTGCATGTTGAGCTGCTGCTTGCAGCTTACAGGTAGAGTTTTATTTCTCTTTCCTTTCACATTATTTGTTCTCTTATTTCATTGTTTTGCTTCTTTCACAGTCTGAATTTTGGGATGACCCACCTTAGCTACTCGATCGAGACGTGAACGACGGTTTCGTCCGCTAGGAAAAGGAGAATTTCCTCTATAATACTACATACAGGTTGGACTGTTGCAGGGGGCTTTCTCATTCTTTTTAAGAAAGACATGTGCCGTTTCGTTGGTCAAGGCAGTCAAGTTTGCAAAAAAAAGTTAGTCTTATTTTCGCATAAATAAGAATATATTGTTTCTGCTTGGGAAGTTACATAAAGAATAGTTGAATGAATGAAAATTGTACTCTCTTGTAACAATGGCCTCAATTGGGTTTTAAAATTGCCGTAATTTAGTCAAGTTGTATAGACGACGGCGGGTATGTCAGGTTTGTCACCTTAGCCTGTTGACCGTCTCTTGTGTTTCTTGACTGCTTCAAGTTGATCGCACTATTTTCTACCACACAAAATAGGTATAGTAAAAAGGGAAGCACGAGTATCGTATTCACAGGGACTGACAAATCGAAACCACACACAGTACCTCTACTTTAGAATTAAACTGATGTTTAAGCTTTTAAAAGTTTAGGAATGTGGTATTTATACTAGACAATTTAAATAAAAGAACTCAATTAATCAAATAATGAAATAAATAAACAAAACAAATAATTAATCAATTAAGAAAACTTAGCAAACAAGCAAATAAACAAATAAGGTAAGAATTCAATTAAGAAAAAGTGTTGATTCTAGGGAAGCCTACCTAATTAAACCTATGCAAGTAATTAATGCACACAATTAACCAATTTAATCCAATCTAGATGTGATACACAAAAATAACCTAACACTCCTGCTAAGGCAGTATAGATCGTCACCTAATAAGATCCTAATCTTCTCTCGGTCTCATAGAAATCAAATCAAGTGCAAAATAGAACAAATATCAATAATACAATCAACTAGGTTCGGCTACGACACCTATATCGACTATATGTGAACATATGATAATTTAACTTCTGCTAAGATAATCAAATCATCATACCATGTATTCATGAGATCTATTATGCAATTATCCTGCTAAGGCATAAACACATAACTATGCATACATAATTAGTGGCCAATTAATCATGCATGAGAATAAGCACCATGAAATATGCACCTAGATTGGAAGGCTAATTGTAACCAAAAATACTCACATAAATTCAATTAGGCATTCAATCCCTAAAATCAACTAAAAAATTTAGCTAGACATGATTAGAGTAAACATAAACACAATATATTGAAAGAACATGATTAAAGAGTAGAGTAAGAAAAACTTGGAATTGAATCTTGAACACGCGAAGAACTTCTCATCTTGAATCTTGAATAAACTTGAATAAAACTCCAATGTTGAACAAATATAAAAGCTGGAAATTTAAAGAGAATTATGAAAAACTAAAGAATGCTAATGAAAATTCTAGGGCTCACAATGCTAAGCCTAAGGTATTTATAGAGTAGAAATTTACAAGGAATCATAAGTGTAAAAGGAATCAAAATAAGTCGAAAAAGCCCGCGAACTAAGCACGGCCCGTGTCCCGACTCGGACAGCTCACTCGGCCAGCGACTCGGATGGCGACTCGGCCGAGTGTGTGAAAGGTAGTTGACTCGGCCAAGTGACTTGAACAGTAGGCTGACTTGGCCTCTGACTCGGCCGAGTGGTTGGCCGAGTCACCTTCTCGAACTCCGTTCTTCGACTCTCTGACTCTCCGTTTCTTGACTTTCTCGATCCTTGTCTCGACTTGGGTTATTTCCACACGAAAAGTACCTAAAAACACGACAAAATACTCAAAGCGTAATATAGTTCGAAAGGATATAAAACGATACAAAACACGAACTAAATCACGAAACGAGACCTAAAAACGACTCCTAAACACTTATAAAAACAAGTAAATTTCTAGTCTATCAAAATCCCCCAAACTTAAACATTGTTCGTCCCGAACAATAAAGAAAACAAAACAAACCAATCAACATAAGCATTGTGAGCTATATAGCCTCATAGATTTTCAAAAATAAATCTTAAGATCAAATTTATGCAAACAACCTCAAAACTCCATAACACAAATATGATCACAAATTCTAAGTCATGAACATCAATTGGGAAATCCTCTCAAACATGTGAAAATAAACTATAAGTGATCTCTCTACACTCTCAAAGAATAAGATGTGAAGTATAATGCACATCATGGGATCACTCAATTATCAATGCAATGCAATGAACTTACCATAGGCTTGCCCTTTATCTCACATCTCCACCTAATGTAATGCACATTCACTAAGATCAATTAGGACTTTATTAAAGCTTATAATGTAGGGACATTTGTTAAGGTAGGGAAATTATAGGCTAAGTGACTCAAAAATAACTTCAAATCATTCACATCCCTTTTCAACTCCAACCAAAGTACGAATTTTTTCAATCCATCTTCTACCATACTCCACACCAACTACATATAACAATCAAGATGCTAAATATACACAACTCAACATACTATCAACTATCCCCTTATGCTTTTATTCTTTCTCTTTTTTTTTTTCTTTTTTTTTTTTTTTTTTTTTTTCTCTAGAGCTCAACATCTAATAAACTTTTCAATGAATATCAAAGGCTCTATTTTTTTTTTTTTTTTTTTTTTTTTTATTATTATTTTTTTTTAAGCTTATAGGGATAGTTAATAACTAAGTAAGCATCTAATTTTTTTTCTTTTCTTTTCTCATCTCCAACCACATTAAATATATCTATTCAACTCCTCCTACATCACCAACCACATCAACTAGGGATACCCTTAACCATCCAAACCTCCTATCATCCAAGTTCAAGAAAGAAAGGCTCATAAAAGGCTCAAAGGGGGTAAACAAAGGTTATGATCAAGGTTAGTGTATAGGAACTATGTGGCTACGAAAGATGGCCTAAAATCCTTTCTAAGATCATATACATACTAAGGTCTTAATGGAGAACAAAGGCAAGTTCTAGAAATTCAAAGCATGCATGATCACTCAACAAACAAATTCACATCAACATGTCCAAAGGCTCAAATCCTCACCAAGGTAACAATATGATTCCCCAATATCCAAACATAACATAGAACTCATCACATAAATGTGTCACTTCGCCAAGGTCCATGCATAAATCCAATCAAAAAAAATTTCATAATCAAAAATCCATACTATCATTGGCAAATCCACAATACTCAAATATCATGCTTGAATCAATCAACTAACTCCTAAGACTCAAAGCAATAAAAGACTCAACATACCCCAAAATAAGACAACTACTAAAGCAATTAAAAATACACCCGAAAGATTGTTAACTTTAGTTACTCTTCCCCCTCCCCCAAACTTATTTCGAAATCAAAGATTAAGGAATAAGTTTGCAAAAAAAAGAAGGAACTAAGTTAACAAACTTACCTCATTGATATGGTGGAGGGAAGGGAGGATTGTCGGGGTTGTTGGGGTCGAACCGTTGATGTTGAGGCGGGTAGTGAGGGTAGAAGTAGTGCATCTCATGCACCATCCTGTTGTAGTTCTCCATGTAAGCTCTTTCATCCTCTCGTCTTTTCGCCTCATCCTCTCGAAATTTCCTCTCATTCTCAAAGTAAGCGTTGAGAGTATCGAAATGGCCTCCAATGTATGTACGAAGATCTCCCACCTCGGTCCTCAAAGTTTGAACTTCTTCTCGAACTCCTCGCACTTGAGATTCAACGAACTCTCTACCATCCCAATGGTAGTTGTCCATCGCCTCCATCGTCTCCGTATGCCAATCTTGCATGGTGGAAAACTCCGGAGCTCTCATGTGAAAGCCGGGTTGTGGAACATCTTCATATCCTTGCTGCCCGTCATCCCCTTGTTCGTAAGCTTGCTCTTCTTGCTCATCCTCCCCCTCTTCAACTCGTGCAGTCGGCGGCCCGGCTCCGTGATCATCCTCAAATGCTCCCCTGAGCTCAAATTCCAATTCCCTCGTCTTTTATCTCCCTCGGCAAGTACACTCGTCAAGTGTGGGCAAGGAAGACAAAGGAGCATGTGTGCATTCATCTCGTGGAGCTACCAAACATATCCCTCATCATGTGTCAACATCTCTTGTCTTTGAAGCACCTCTCGATCTAGGAGGATTTCTCTAGAAACCGGCTCCTTGGGCAAAGTGACTCGAAACTTGTGGCACATGGGTGTAATCCACGCTCCACACCCGATCCTTTGGCTCCCATGAAGAAGGGCTTGACTCTCAAAGTGCTCGGATAACCAAAGGGCAGCGTCTTGTTTGATTTCATGAATGCATGCCCAAAAGAGATGCATATCAATGGTTCCGAACGATCCGGGGTCTCCTCTCCCAACAATTGTACTTGCAATGAGTCGGTGAAGGTACCGAAATGCGGGGTTGCGAACCGATGATGCCTTCGATCTAGCCGGTTCATAGTATGGCCTCCTCTCCTTCTCCAAGCATACTATCTCCTTCCAAAGGTCATCCGAGTCGGGTGTGTGATTCCCGCTGAAATACCCATTGTCATCTCCTCCAATCAATTCATTAAGCTCTTCCATGGTGAGGGTTCGTTGGACATTCCCCAACTGAAAATGAAGCACCGAAGGAGTTTTCTCAGACCTCAACAACTCCACGGTCGAAAGGAACTCCATCGTCGGAATATGGTATGTCAAGAAATTGGCTTGGAACACCTTCGTAAATCCTCCGTTCTCCATGAGAGTCACCACATCATCGGCTATCCCCATCCCGGCAATCACCTCATGGTCTACGAACCTACAATGTCGGTGCTTCAATCCCACTAAGTGCGACCATCTCCGTTTGGCCTCCGGTGTTCTAAGAGTAATTCCAAACGCCTTCGGATCTTGGTTCGTCAATAAGGCTTGTGCAGGTGGGGCTCGAGTCGATGTTGACTCCTTTTGCTTCCCCTTGCTCTTGGTGGAAGTAGACGACGAGGCTACACGCTTACCCTTGTCACGACCCATTGTAGTACCTACAAAACAAGATACTATAACAAATCAATTCAAGCCATCATCAACTTTTCTCCCCCCCAAACTTAATCAAATCCATACTCCCCCATTATACACCCAATCTTCATGCTTCAATAACACCACATATATTCACATTATCAAACCTCAAGCAACTCAATTTCTCATGTAACCCATCAAATGACATAAGCTCTTATCCAAATTCATACTCAAATCAATCAAATTCAAGAACAAATAAGCATAAGAAACCTCAATTCATGCTCTATTCATGCAATTCTATCAAAATTCATCAAAAATCTCGATAGCCCATTCAAAATTGAACATGAATTTCATCAAAGGAATCATCATAGAACAAAATTATCAACATAAATCCAATAAAACAAGCATTCTATGAAAATTCACAAATTTCTCCTCTCAATCTTAACATGCAATTGAACCATAGAAATCCAAAATTAATCGGTCAATATATTCCCGATTGCATAGAGAATGAAGAACTATGAAAATTGGAGGAAGAAAAATCATACCTTGGATGAAATTGAAGAGAGAATTGAGAGAGGATTTATGTTCTTGAAGAGTTGTGTGTGCTAATGGGTGTTATTGTGTGTGTTGTGGTGTTAAAATAGGAGAACATACCTTTAAAGAAGGGAAAAAATCGGATGGGCTAGGGGGGCACTCAGCCGGTCCATGAAGTGACTCGGCCGAGTGGGTGTCCGAGTGAGGAGACTGACCTGAAAACGCGATTTCACTCGGCCGACGACTCGGCCGAGTGGGTGTCCGAGTGGACCTACTGCTCGCGAATCTCCATTTGACTCGGCCGACGACTTGGCCGAGTAGCTGTCCGAGTGAAGCTGGGAATTTTTGCACCAAGTCGACTAGGCCGACGACTCGGCCGAGTGACGGGCCGAGTGGACCTACTGACCTGATTTCGCGAACTGACTAGGCCACTTGCTCGGCCGAGTGGCACCTTCTTTTCTCTGGTTTGCTTCGACCTCGTGCTCGACCAAAACCGGTCGAGCCGAGGGTCGAGACGACCTATTTTTCGCTCACAAAATCCGCATTATGTTAGCATTTCTCGCCTATAAAACTCGAACCTCAAATATGCAATTGTTTTATTAAGGGGTACGACTAAAAAAAATACGAAAAACAAAACTACGACACTAAAAATAAATAATTAAAATAAATAAATAACTAAAAATAAACGAGATACGAATATTGGGTTACCTCCCAACAAGTGCTACGTTTAACGTCTTTAGCCCGACGATACCTCTTTTCTAACTCGGGTCCGTAAGATGAGTGTCCGCTTTCTTGGGGTAGAGAGGCAATGGCTTGAAGTAGTGCTTTAGTCGATGTCCATTCACCACGTATTTTTCACCCTCGTTCTTCAATACTTCGAATGCACCATTCTTCAAGTCCTTGTAAATAACGAACGGTCCCGACCACTTGCTTTGCAATTTTCCTGGAAATAAACAAAGTCGAGAATTAAAAACAAGAACATCGTCACCAATTTCAAACTTACGCTTTTTGATGCTCAAGTCGTGAAATCTTGCGGCTCGTTTTTTGTAAATCCTCGAATTCTCGAATGCCTCGTTCCTCCACTCATCAAGCTCCAACAAATCGTCACACCTTTGACCCATGGCTTCCTTGAACTCGAAATTGATCCTTCTCGTCGCCCAATAAGCTTTGTGCTCCAACTCCATTGGTAAATGACAAGATTTGCCAAATAACAATTGATATGGTGACCTCCCAATTGGCGTCTTGAAAGCCGTCCTATAGGCCCAAAGTGCGTCATCCAAGTACTTCGCCCACTCCTTCTTGTTGGTGACGGTCTTCCTCAAAATTTGCTTGATCTCCCGATTAGCTAGCTCGGCTTGACCGTTTGCTTGAGGGTGGTAGGGCGTCGTAACCTTGTGCTTGACTCCATACTTTGCAAGATGCGATCCTAACCAACGATTGTTGAAGTGGCTCCCCCCATCGCTAAGCAAAGCTCTCGAAGTTCCATACCGAGTCAAAATATTCCGCTGGAGGAATTTGATCACCACCTTCGAATCGTTGGTTTTAGTTGGAATGGCCTCGACCCATCTTGAAACATACTCCACCGCAAGTAAGATGTAAGAGAACCCTTGAGACTTGGGAAAGGGACCCATAAAGTTGATCTCCCAAACATCAAAGAGCTCTACCTCCATGATGGTTCGTTGCGGCATCTCATCCCTCTTCATGATGTTCCCCATCCTTTGGCATCGATCACATGTCTTGATGTACTCGTGACAATCCTTGTAGATCGATGGCCAATAAAAACCACTATGAAAGATCTTGGGGGCGGTTCGATTTGCTGCGAAATGTCCCCCATTCGGAGCGCTATGGCAATCCTGGATGATCTTTTTCCACTCCGATTGTCGAACACATCGCCTAATGATCCCGTCGGCACACCTCCGGTACAAGTATGGATCATCCCAATAGTCGAATTTGCAATCGTGGAGGAACTTCTTCTTTTGATGAGACGATAGATCCTTGGGCACATGATGAATCACTAAGTAGTTGACGATGTCGGCGAACCAAGGAGTCAAATCATCTAACTTAAAAATCTGCTCATCAGGGAAGCTCTCCTTGATAGCAATCCTCGAATCCTCTCCATCCACGGGCTGCTCAAGTCTCGAGAGATGGTCGGCCACCACGTTCTCACATCCTTTCCTATCCTTGATCTCCATATCGAACTCTTGAAGAAGCAAAATCCAGCGAACCAACCTTGGCTTCGAGTCCTTCTTGTTGAAAAGATAACGAATGGCGACATGGTCGGTGTGCACAATCGTGTGAGATCCCACCAAATAAGGTCTAAACTTGTCAAAAGCATAGACCACAGCAAGTAACTCCTTTTCCGTGGTGGTGTAGTTCCTTTGAGCCGAGTCCAACGTCTTGCTAGCATAGTAGATCACTCGGAAAAACTTCTCCCTTTTCTGCCCCAAAACAGCTCCTATCGCCCAATCGCTTGCATCGCACATGAGCTCGAACGGGGCACTCCAATCCGGTGACACCAAAACGGGAGTAGAGATATGAGCCTTCTTCAATGTCTCGAAGGCTTCCAAGCAGTCCCCATCAAATACAAACTTGACATCCTTCTCGAGCAATCCACACAGCGGCTTCGTGATCTTCGAAAAATCCTTGATGAATCTCCTATAAAAGCCGGCATGTCCTAGGAAACTTCTCACCGATTTGACATAGGTTGGTGGTGGCAACTTCTCGATGGCTACAACTTTGGCTCGATCCACCTCCAATCCATGTGAAGACACCTTGTGACCAAGAACAACTCCTTCTTGCACCATGAAATGGCACTTCTCCCAATTGAGAACAAGGTTCGTCTCTTCGCACCTTTGAAGCACCGTGGCAAGATTCTCCAAGCATTGATCAAAAGAGGAACCAAAAACTGAAAAGTCGTCCATGAATACCTCCATAATGTTCTCGATCAATCCATGGAAGATGGCCATCATGCACCGTTGAAAGGTAGCCGGTGCGTTTCATAACCCGAACGGCATCCTCCGATAAGCGAAGACTCCATATGGACAAGTGAATCGTCTTATGTTGGTCCTCCGGAGCTATGGCGATTTGGTTGTAGCCGGAGTATCCATCGAGGAAGCAATAGTACTCGTGTCCGGCCAATCGATCGAGCATTTGATCCACGAACGGAAGGGGAAAGTGATCCTTCCTAGTTGCTGCGTTGAGAAGGCGATAGTCAATGCATACTTGCCATCCCGTGACAAGCCTCGTTGCTATAAGCTCTCCCTTCTCATCGTTGATTACCGTCATGCCTCTTTCTTCGACACCACTGGAGTAGGGCTCACCCACTCACTATCCGAAATAGCATAGATCATGCCGACATCGAGCAACTTCAACACTTCCTTCCTCACAACTTCTTGCATGGCCGGATTCAATCTCCTTTGAGGTTGGACTCTTGGGCGATGACCTTCTTTGAGCAATATTCTATGCATACAAATTGAAGGACTAATATCTTTGATGTCGGCAATCGTCCATCCAATCGCAGATTTGTGCTTCCTTAGGACCCTCAATAACTTGTCCGAATTCGCCTCCGTGTGATTAGAGGACACGATCACCGGGTACGTCTCTTCTTCTCCTAAGAACTTGTACTTGAGGTGCTCGGGTAGTGGCTTCAACTCCACCTTAGGTGCTGCGTTCTTCTTCTCTTCCTCCTCAAGAACTCCATCATCCACCTTCTTGTTGATGTCGAGGTAAGGAACTTCCTCGTGATGAAGTTGTGGTTGGTTCGCCTCCAATTGATGTAGATACTCAAGAATCTCATCGCAAGCTTCATCCAACTCCAAGTAGGTATATAAAGAGCTTGAGATGCAGTGGTTGAGTGCCTCCTCCGAAGTAGGTGGTATCAATGTCTCGATGGAGAAGATATCCTCACGTTGGTCGTCGGGTCTCTTCATAGCTTCATAGATAGAAATTTTCAGCTCATCCCCGTTGACTCGAAATGTGAGGTCTCCATCTTGAACATCGATCAATGCTCTCCCCGTGGCTAAGAATGGCCGTCCTAAGATCAAAGGTTGATTTGTATCCTCGGGCATATCCAAAACTACAAAGTCCGTCGGGAAGACAAGGTTGTGCACTTGAACGAGAACGTCCTCCACTATCCCCCTTGGATAAGAAACCGATCGGTCCGCCATGAGTAGAGAGATGGTGGTTGGCTTGTTGGTCCCGGGAAAGAGTAATTGGTGTATGGGGGGGGGGGGGGGGAATACACCAATAACCAACCGTTTTTGACTTTTTAAAATTCAGGTCGATCTGCAGGTCGATTGTCAAGGTCGACCTTATCAGAGGCAGTTTGATCTATCAAGCTCGTATGGTATCAAGCTTGATTTATCAAACTGTTGTTAATGCAGAAGTTGGTGGAGGTTGATTACTCTTTGAAAAATCTTAAGGCTGAATATGAATAGCAGGTTGATTCGTGTAATGCAGGATGATGCTCGTCAGTTAGATAATAAAATGTAAGTGCGATAAATAGAGAGAGAGAAAAACACCGTGATGTAGCGTGGTTCGGAGAAACCCTCCTACGTCCACGTCAGGTCGACTCGACCTGAGAATCCCTTTCCTTTTGGATCCACCTCTCTCTTATTTATACTGACTGAGTATCAGTTCTAGATACAATCTAACTTGAGAGTAACTAGACACGAGTTTTGGGTCGTGACCCTTACAACCTTCGTACTAAAACGTACAAACAACCTTACACTCTTACAGAGCTTGACTAACTCTATAATGGCGAAATTAAAAACAAGCTTTCTAACTTCGAACAAGTCGGAGAAGAAGTTGTTTGAACAATCGACAAGCAGCAGTGAACGCTTCGTCGTTGTGGAGTTTTTCGGAATCGGAAACCTCTCTTCGTCAAGTGTTTGGGAAACTAATCGGATTTCGAACACTTGAATGGATATGGGCTTTGAGAGAGATTTGGGCAGAGATATGGCGTTGATAGCTTGTGTTTCCCGTACTTGAATCCGAAAATGGCTGAAGTATATATAGGCAGTTTTGAAAAACTAGCCGTTGGAGTCGGGCTGACGTGGCACTAGCCGTTGGATGCTGACTCACTTCTAGCCGTTGGGAATATTCGTCCTTGCTGGCACTCGACGTGGCAAGGATCAGGTCGTGACGCTCCATGAAGGCGGAGCATCGACCTTGAATGATAATCCAGCTCTTGAAATCTTCTAAGGCAATGCCAGCTGGAAGCTTGATAGGGGAGGTCGATAGACAGGCTGATGATCCAGCTCGATCCAAAACGAGGCAGGTCGATACATCGACCTTTCTCTTACAGGGTGGATCGAACTTGATTCTAAACATTAAAGGGCATCGACCTGCACTAACAGGTAGCAAGTCGATCTATCGGCCTTGACCCTAAACAAGTAAAATATGCCTAAGTGTGGTTTCGATAAACATCATCAAAATCAAACTGCAAGGGGTTCCCAACAATTTCCCCCTTTTTGATGATGTCGAAACCAAACACTTTACAAATAATTCCTAAGATAAAACACTGAAAGATGGTATCAGAGCTTAAACATTTTTCAATCATGAAGATTGATAAGGAATTAAATGAAGGGTAAATAAGGACATAATTAAAATAAAGCAGTAAAGGCAGATGCCTGGACAAAGAGATATTGTCGTCAGGACGAAGGATGATTTTGTTTCATTAAGCTCGATAGCAGAATACATGGAGAATTTACAACCAGCTGAGAGCATAAATGAAAAACAAGATTACAAAATCATCTATCTACATAGCCTGGATCTTGGCACGGGCTGCAAGGCGCTCTTCCTGGACCTGCTCCCTGGACTTCGTCTGCATGCTTGCGTAGATTCCATCCCTGATACGACGATAGTCGGGATCGGAATTCGATACGTTGACGCCTAGGCCGATGGCAGTTTGGGCAATGTACTGGTCGATTCGAGAGTAATCCAAATACTCCGAAGCACCAAGACGCAAGGGCTCAAAATATTGAAGAGCAGGGGCCCTTATCGTCACGCCAGCATCTGCAGCCTTTTTCCGTAGATCACCAATGAATTTTTGGTACGGAAACTTGCGCATATAGGCTGCATACGCTTCATCGGCATCGGCAGGCAGGGAGGGGTCCTTGATGAAGTAGTGCAGCAGGATGAAGCAAGAATTGAGCTCCCGCAGCAGGTTGTTCTGAGATTCATCAAGCCAATCAACGACCTGCTGCAATCCTCCTGCATTCAAAATAAGAGCGGACTGGCTGATCCAGTCCAACTCTCTCTTCCTCCTAGCTTCAGCAGCTCGGCGCTCGGCCTTGAAACGCTGCTGCTCCTCTTGATTTGCGGCCTGCTCCGGCGTAGCACCAGCCAGAACCATGGCGGAAATAAGATCGGCCTCGGCTGCCAATCGAGCTTTGGCGGCAGCAGCCTGCTCCGCACCAAGCTGGGAGATGGGATCGGCATGAGTGGCAACGGCCTTGGGTGCAACGGCCTGGGAGGGCTTCTTTTGAGAAGGAGGAGGAGCCACAGAAGTTGAAGGGGTTTTGGATTTTGGGGCCTTCTTCTTCTTCGCGGCAGCGGCGGCTCGTTCTTCTTCCCCCTTTTCGACATCATCAGTCAGGGCCTTGATAAGGGAAAGAAGAGTGGCATCCTCTTGCTGCAGCTTGACCACAGCATCCTTCAACTCCATTTGCCCATTGAGAAGGGAGGAGATGGTGCCGTGGATGGCGTTGATCTGCTCATTGGAGGTCGATGCCGAGTTTGAGATTGAGGAATTCAGATTTTCTACTCGCTCATCGACCTTGGCCAAATCCTCTAATACCTCCGCGATCTGGTCACGGGACGCCATGTTGAGCTCATCGAGCTGGCCCGGCAGGAGCTTATCGGTATATTCTTTCAAAAGCTTCACGGCAAAGCCCGTGACGCGCTCCCTGGCAGCTTCATCGGCCTGGGCTTTGGCATCTTTCACTATATCAGCCCGGGCCTCTGCTACGGCCTGCTTGATTTGCTCTGGGAGGCTGGTGATGATGGACTCGAGCTTGGCAGAAATTTCATCCAACACAGCCTCCACATCAATTTTCGGAGACGGAGCAGCAGCGACAAGAGGCTGATCATCACCCTCAATTCTGGGTGATGATTGCTCCGGAGTTTGAATCCTATCAAACTCGTCTCCGGCTTCTGCGGCGGAGTTATACAGGGCGCGAGAGTGCGCATAGAGGGGGCGAAGGTCGATGCCCAAAATTTTGGCTTCGACCTTCATGCGGCGGAGCACCAGCTGACGGAAATTTGAGGCCGCATCCCCCACGGTGTAGAAACCGAACTCCGCTTCAAGAGCCAGCTCCTCGACCTTCAGGTCGTCGAGAGTGACGACCTGCAGCAACGCCTCGAACACATAATAATAACTCGACTTACAATCCAGGTAGAACTGGAGGCGAGTGGCGAGGTCGAGAGATTTGGGGAGTTGGGCTATCCCCGGCATCAGGTCGATGACCTTCAGCCTGGCCTCCGCCTTCTTGGCAGCGACCTGGGAGTGAGCAGCAGACATTGGCTGCTCAACAAACGGCTGGACCTCCAGCACGACGTCCTCCTCCACCGGCGCATCCCGAACTAGAGAAGACAGAGATTCTTCCGCAGTGAGATCCTGGATCTCAACAGATCCAGCTCGATGGACGAGGGGGGACCTCACAGGCGAGGGAGCAACGACCTGCTGAGAGGATGCAGGGCGTTGCGGCGAGGCGGACGGCTCGGCGGCGGAACGGACTGGAGAAGGAGTCCGTTCGGCTGATGAAGAGGGCGATGAGGCGGGCGAGGACTCCGTGCGAGATGCAGGATCCTCGATCTGCACGGGAAGAACCTTGTGCATCGGCCTGGGTGGCTCACCCGAGGCTGACTGCGACCTGCGAGGGGGAGTCCTCTTCACGGGCTGTGACTTCTTGACAGGGCGTGAGGGAACCAGATCGACATCGGCCTTCCTCTTCTTTTGAACAGGTCGATCCGGAATCCTCCAGCCAACTTTGGATTGCCCGGTTCTGGCGAGATGCTCCCTGACAGAGTCTGAGGAGTTATGATAAATTTGCGCCGATACCCCTATCGCCATCTCCAGCTGATGGAGATCTTTTGGAATAAACAGGGGGGGAAAGTCCGGGTCATTGGACCACTTCTTATTCTTGAAGAAAGAAAGGATAATACAGGTGGCCTTCGACCCGAGGCGCATCAGCCTTTTCTCGTTGTGAAGATAGACATTCACAATGGCCTCTCCCTCCGTCTCGCAAACGATCTGTCTGGCCTCCTCCCAGAGCAGCGAGACCATCAGTTTTGCCCAACTGATCGGTAGATCGAGAATTACGGCCGTCAAAATC
Organism: Thymus mandschuricus; assembly: GCA_029379335.1. Taxonomy (NCBI): domain Eukaryota; kingdom Viridiplantae; phylum Streptophyta; class Magnoliopsida; order Lamiales; family Lamiaceae; genus Thymus; species Thymus mandschuricus. Next base: position 31,960,007 of record CM057072.1, read on the forward strand.
TGGAATTTGAACGGGGTGACCTGGTCGTAATTCCCGACGTGCCCTAGAAAGCACTTTTGGATGAAGTCCATAAGGAGGCGGAATTTGGGGCGCAGCTCGCTCCTTTTGAAGGCCACTGGAACGAACTGCCTCTGCTCAATTAAGACCCGATCTGCAACCTGCTGCAGTTGGTCTTGAGAAATATCCGAGAGCTACATTGAACCTCCGTCACCAATACCGAAGGCGCCCTTCACCGCTTCAAGAATGTTGATGGTGACCAGAGATTTCTGAGTTCCGAGGGTGACTGTGTGGGAAGACACGGACTCGCCCTCGTTCCAGTTATAGAAGAAAGCGCATACCATCCTGGGCAAATTCTTCGCCGGCCGGTGGGAGATAATCTGGTGGAATGGGAAGCATCTCTCCACCAGAGTGAACATGGAGTCTAGATCGCGAAAACCGTAGTTTTCGCGCACCATGTAGGGCTCGTACTTGATACGAGCGGTTAGGTAGGCCTCGATTTCCGACCACTGCATCTCTTTGCGACCGGAAGTTGATGTTTGAGCCATGGTTGTTGGTTTTCTGCAACGAGATAGATAGATAAGTAACAATTACTTACAAAAGAGATTAAAAGCAGAGAGAAAGGTACAAACCACGGTGAAATATTTGTGCGATTGAGTGAGAAGGAAGAAAACCAGCAGTGAGAAATAATCACGACGGCGGCAGTTTTTGCAGAGACAAGTTTAGGTTTTTCGAAGAAGATGAAGAAGGTAAGTAAGAATGAGAGAGAAACTGCATGCCATATTTATAGAATTTTCGAACGGTTGAGATCGTTCGAATTTGAAAAGGTGAAAATATCTCTTTAATTCTCAACCACACGATGTGTGCGCGTGAAATGTGAAACGTTACACATTCGCGCGTGAGATATGAGAACGTGCGATAACTTGCACTTTTTGCAGAGAGAGGGCAGTGAATTAAATGCATTCTCGGTCAATGTGTCAAAACTTGACACTTGACTGGATGTTTTACAAAAATGGTAATCATTATCCCTTTTTCCTCATTTTCTGCAAGTTATCAGAACCTTAACTAATGAAACACATTGAGAAATAAATAACATTAATAAATGAAGAAATCAATGCGTATTGAAGAAGTTATAAGACAAAAGGGTGATACTGCCCTTTTGATTCTTCCTTCATAAATGCAGTTGCATTCAGGTTGATATCGGTCTGATGATATCGGCCTGGTGACGGATAACGGCCTGTCGAGATGAACGGCCTGTATTTGTGATATCGGCCTGGACATATGACATCGACCTGGCAAGGTGGAACTGCCTGGACTTAAGATGTCGGCCTGGCGAAATAAACGCCCTGGAGATGGACATCGGCCTTTGTTCCCCCTCAAATGATGGATTACTTTGGCTAAGTGTTCCCCCTCAATTTGAGGAACACAGGTCGGTCTATTGAATAGTCGACGGCCTGATGATGGACACGGCCTGTGGATAGGCACGGCCTGTTCAAATAGTGTCTCCCTGTTCAAATGGTATCGGCCTGTTGAGTAGACGACGGCCTGTTCCCCCTTAATATCGGCCTGATTGTAAAGAGACGGCCTGCTTGTTGGTCCCGATTGTTGGTCCCACAAGCTTTTGAAAAATTTGGCAGGTCGATGAGGAGATAACGGCCTGTAGGCTTACGATCGGCCTGATGTCTCAACATTTAGTAACCCCAGCTTTCCACATAGCATTTTGAATCTTTCTTCGGCTAGGGGTTTGGTTAGAATATCAGCTCGTTGAATGTCAGTGTGTATCTTCTCAATAACCACGTTCTTCTTTTCCACGTGATCACGAATAAAGTGATGTCGAATATCCACGTGCTTGCATCTAGAATGAAGAACTGGGTTTTGAGTAATGGCGATGGCACTCGAGCTGTCGCAGAATATTGGCACTTCACTAACTTCAACTTCATAATCCTTAAGTTGTTGTTTGATCCACAAGATTTGTGCACAACAACTTCCTGCGGCCATGTACTCGGCCTCTGTGGTGGAGGTGGCTACTGAAGTTTGCTTCTTTGAAAACCACGAGATCAGCTTGTTTCCGAGAAAATGGCAAGTGCCCGAGGTAGATTTCCTATCGAGCTTGCATCCTGCATGATCAGAATCTGAATAACCTGTAAGCTGCAAATTATCATCACAAGGATACCAAAGACCTAGATTTGTGGTTCCTTTGATGTATCGAAGAATTTTCTTTGCTGCTTCCAAGTGAGATTCCTTCGGATTAGCTTGAAATCGAGAACACACTCCAACTGCAAAAGTGATGTCAGGTCGACTAGCAGTTAGATAAAGTAATGAACCAATTATACCCCTGTACTGTGTTATGTTGGCAGGTTTTCCTTGGGGATCCGGGTCGATCTTCCCACCAGCGAGCATCGGTATTTTGACAGGCTTGCTGTCTTTGACACCAAACTTGTTGACCAGCTCGTGTGCGTACTTAGTTTGGCTAATGAAGATTCCTTCATCGGACTGCTTTACCTGCAACCCTAGAAAGAAATTCATTTCCCCCATCATAGACATTTTATATTTTTCGGTCATGAGGTTGCCAAATTTTTCACACAAAATGGGAGATTTAGATCCAAAAATGATATCATCAACATAAATTTGTACTAAAAGGATATGTTCATTCACTTTGATAGTGAATAGCGTCTTGTCGACTGAACCACGCTTGAATCCCGATTCGATGAGAAAGGATGATAGCGTCTCATACCAAGCTCGAGGAGCTTGTTTAAGACCGTAGACGGCCTTGTGCAGTTTGTAGACTTTGCTTGAATCACCCTCCTCGAATCCAGGGGGCTGTTCCACATAGACTTCTTCTTCGAGAACGCCATTGAGGAACGCACTTTTAACGTCCATCTGGTAGACTTTGAATCGTTGATGAGCGGCATAAGCTAGAAACAGTCTTATAGCTTCTAATCTTGCAACGGGGGTAAACGTCTCATCATAGTCGATTCCTTCTTGTTGACAGTAACCCTTTGCAACCAATCGGGCTTTATTTCTGACAACTTCTCCAGATTCATCTCTCTTGTTCTTGTAAACCCATTTGACTCCAATGACACCCTGATGATAAGGACGATCCACTAGAGACCATACTTCATTTCTTTTGAATTCATTGAGTTCTTCTTGCATGGCTTCTATCCAGTCAGCATTTTGAAGAGCTTCATAGGCATCCTTGGGTTCTATGCGAGAGAGATAGCAACTTAGAAGTGCACTTTCACCAATCGTCTTCCTTGTTCGCACTCCTTGGTTTGGGTTCCCAACAATGAGCTCTTTCGGATGATCATCGATCCAACGTCTGCGTCGAGATCTTTCTTCATTTGAAATGATTGGCTCGGGCTCATTAATGGGTTCATCAAACTCCGGATGAGTTGAAGGTTGATCAGTGGGCACATGCTGTTGCTCGGGCTGTTGATCAGGCTGCTGATCGGCCTGGATGTTGAGCTGCTCCATTGTGTTATCGAGCTGCTCGATTTGAGATGTAAGGTCGTGAACAGCATCAGTCTTGGGGACTGAGGGAGGGGGATCAGCTTGGTTAAGTCCGGCTGATGTATTACAGCTCGTATTATCATTTGCATCACTTCCCCCTTGCTGTGTGACCTTAGGATCAGATTGATCCTCTTCCTCCAAATCATTTGGAGTCCATACTAGCAGGTCGTCAATGGGGGAGTTAGACGGCCTGTTAGCAGCGGGCTGTTCTGTACCTGTACTTGATTCTCTGTACAGACAAGTAGATTCATCAAACACAACATGAGGTGTTACCTCCACAACTAGGGTTTTCTTATTAAAGACTCTATAAGCTTTGCTAACCTCTGAGTATCCTAAAAATACTCCTGGATCGGCCTTGCTATCAAAGGTCTTCAATTGAGATTTCCCATTGTTATGAATGTAACACAAACACCCAAAAGCTTTAAAATACTTTAACCTGGGGAGCTTGTTGTTCCACAGCTCGTATGGAGTCTTTCCATGTCGGGTCGTAATGATCGACCTGTTTTGGGTGTAGCAGGCTGTATTGACGGCCTCTGCCCAAAACTTCTTTGGAAGATTGGTTTCATCCAACATGGTACGAGCTGCTTCCTTCAGCGACCTGTTACGACGTTCCACCACGCCGTTTTGTTGAGGTGTGCGTGCAGCTGAAGTTTGATGATGAATCCCACTCTTTGTGCAATATTCTTCGATCATTGCATTGATAAATTCGGTGCCTCGATCTGATCGAATGGAGATGATGGATTTCTCCTTTTGATTGCACAGCTTGCTCAGCAACGCAGGTAGCTTCTCCAATGTCTCCTTCTTTTTGTACATGAAAATAACCCAAGTAAATCTAGAATAATCATCTATAATAACGAGAGCGTATTTTCTACCGTTTATACTCAAGGGAGTGACTGGACCGAAGAGGTCGAGATGGAGAAGCTCAAGAATTCGATTTGATGATTGTGCCGTCACGCTTGGAAATGATGATCTTGTCTGCTTTCCAGCTTGACATGCTCTGCAGATGTGATCACGATCGAAGACTTGGTCTGGCAGGTCGTTCACCAGCTTGTTGCGTGCGAGCTTGTTGATGGCCTTGAAGTTTAAGTGACTCAACCTCTTGTGCCATAGCCAACTTGTCTCGGAATCAGCCTTTTTGACCAAGCAGGTTTCTATCCAATCTGTCCATTGAACAATATAGAGTCTATCCTGCAAAATTCCGGTAAGAAGAATTTCTCCTTCCTCATTTTTCACGAGACATTTGTTAGCGGTGAATTCTACTCGTTTACCACTCGAGCAGAATTGCGACACAGAAAATAGGTTATGATTAAGACCTTCAACATAAGAGACGTTAGAAATAGTTGTTTTACCAACTCTTAGATCGCCCTGGCCTCTCGTAAATCCCTTAGAATTTCCTCCAAAGGTTACAAGTGGCCCGTCTCGTTCTTGGTAATTTGAAAGTGGCGTTTTGTCACACGTCATGTGCTTTGAGCATCCACTATCAATGATCCATACAGCTCCATGAGCTGCTTGGCTCCTTCTCTCAGCCTTCCCAACCTGCAATTAGTTAAACTTAGCAACCCATTTGAGATTGGGTGCTACATCGGTTGCGGGAACGGCCTTTGGAACCCATATTTGCTTCACCGGTCTGCTTCTATCCGAGGCTGAGGACGAGGCAGTAGCGGTCTTGGGCTTAGGAGCCTTGGATTTCTTCGAGTGAGGGCGACGAGGCTGATAATATTGTTCTTCGTAAAACCCAGGTTGATACTGCCAGTTTTGAAAATTTGACTGTTGAGAATAGTGGCAGTAGCACCCTTGATAATCCGGGTGGAAGAACTCAGGGTGATACGGCCTTTGATAGTGCTGGCCTTGGTATCGCCTTTGATGAACGGCCTGATTTTGATGATAGGGGGCAGGTCGACGTTGCTGGACAGGTCGACTCTCTTTCTTTTGAGAAATAGGCTGTTCCTTCTTTTGTTGCTTTATGAGGATGGCCTGGGGTTGTCGAGCTGGATTCTTCAGCTTGACCATCTTATCAGGGAGAGCTTGATTAGCTTTCCGAACACTCTTTGATTTTGACTGTGCTTTAATGAACTTGACCTCACAGTCTTTATCCTTGCTTTTCTTGGATTCTCCGTTGAACCCAATCCCAGAGTGATCGCGCGGATTGCGTTGCATGGATTGCACTTCTTCCAACTTCTTTCCGTTTCTCTTCAACTGACTTAAAGTGAGTTGAAGTTTTTCTTCCTTTTTCACGAGGAGTTCGTGTCGGATTACCAAGTCAGCCAGCTTCGAGGTAAGGCTGTGTATTTCGGCATCTTTGGTCTTGAGGGACTCGTTCTTCTCGAGCTCCCTGGTATCGAACTCCTTGACCCGTAAAGTCAATTCGTCAACCTTTGACTTTAGGGCTTCGATCTCCCTTTCCTTTTCTTCATCGTAGGGAGAGAATCTTTCTTCTAATGCTAGCTTGTATTTTTCATTCTTATCCAATAGCTCAGCATTGTCTTCAACGACCTCTTTGAGTGTATCCACGAGATCGGCATAGTCGTCTAGCTGTTTCTTGATTTCTTCCCAAGACACAGCCTCGGATAGATCTTCATCACCTTCTTCTGCACAATCATCGTCAGAAAAAGAAAGTGAAATGGGTTGAAGATCTACCTTTGAAGATCCCTCGTTTTGTTGATGCTCTCCAACAAAGCATTCTTCATCATCACTTTCATCGAAAGCGATGTATCCTTCGTCATCACTTGACGAGCTATCCGAGAGGTGAGCTTCCTTTGTTTCTTCGGCAATCATTGCAGCTCGTTGATCTTTGAGCTTCTTATCGCGCTTTGCGCGGAGCTCGTCTCTCTCGGTCTTGGTAAGATCCGGACAGTCGGTCTTGTAGTGACCTGGCCTGCCACAGTTGAAACAACCACCCTCGGGTGTGTTAGAAGAATTGAAGGTTGAGGGTTTACCTTCTCCCTTTTTGTCAGGGCGGTCGTGGTTGTGGTTTGAGAAGTTTCGTTTGTTGTCACGGTAGAATTTCTTGTATTTGACAACCTTCCCTAGGAGCTTCTCATTTCTCCTAGCGGCTAGAGCGTAGTCGAGAGTCATCTTCTCGAACTTCTTGACGATGGATTCGTCAATCGGACTTGGGGTAGCAGCTGAGGCTGAGTCGGCCTTGAAGGCTACCTCCGTGTTCTTTTCCTCAGCCTTCTTGCTGGTGGAAGGCTGGGTTGATCCATGGATGCGGATCATCTCATACTCATTTCCGACAAGAATGTCGAAAAGATCTTCAGTGGTGAGGGAGTTGAAATCCGATCGGGCAGGATGCATGGCGGCGTATACGTGCCAATTTGCAGGGAGGGCACGTATCACTTTGAGATTCTTCTCGCGCTGCGTATACTTGTATGGATTGATGGCAGCCACTTCAAGAACAATCTCGGTGAAGCGAATTTTCATCGCTTCAATGGTTTCTCCCGAAACCATCTTGAAGTCATCGAACTTGCTGCACGCCATGGACAGCTTGTTCTCCTTCATTTCCTCTGAGCCAAGGCTGATGGACCGGAGGGTGTCCCACATTTCTTTGGCCGTTTCAAGATTTCTGATCTTGGCCAGGTAGACGCCCTTTACGGTGCTGGAGATGAGTCCCTTTGCGTAGTCATCGAGACCGGCCTCCTTCCTTTCCTCAGTTGTGTAATCGCGAGGATTCTTAAGAACTTTCTCGTATGTAGCCTCCCCGGGGGCTGTTCCATCCACGATAATCTTCGCAGCATAAATGGGGGAGGGTCCGTTCTCGATGATGTCCCACATAAGGACGTGATGTGCCTTGAGACACATCTTGATTCGAAAGCTCCAATCTTCATAGCCTTGAACGGAGAAGTCTTCACATACCCTGAGAAGAGAAGCCTCCATTGCAAAATAATATGATATGAAATGAATGAAAAGATTTTTCTAAGGATCGGTTCAAAATGACCAAAAGTTTGATAAGGAACTTTTAGTATGCAAAGCAGCGGTCAAAAGAACCACTGCTCTGATACCACTTGTTGGTCCCGGGAAAGAGTAATTGGTGTATGGGGGGGGGGAATACTCCAATAACCAACCATTTTTGACTTTTTAAAATTCAGGTCGATCTGCAGGTCGATTGTTAAGGTCGACCTTATCAGAGGCAGTTTGATCTATCAAGCTCGTATGGTATCAAGCTTGATTTATCAAACTGTTGTTAATGCAGAAGTTGGTGGAGGTTGATTACTCTTTGAAAAATCTTAAGGCTGAATATGAATAGCAGGTTGATTCGTGTAATGCAGGATGATGCTCGTCAGTTAGATAATAAAATGTAAGTGCGATAAATAGAGAGAGAGAAAAACACCGCGATGTAGCGTGGTTCGGAGAAACCCTCCTACGTCCACGTCAGGTCGACTCGACCTGAGAATCCCTTTCCTTTTGGATCCACCTCTCTCTTATTTATACTGACTGAGTATCAGTTCTAGATACAATCTAACTTGAGAGTAACTAGACACGAGTTTTGGGTCGTGACCCTTACAACCTTCGTACTAAAACGTACAAACAACCTTACACTCTTACAGAGCTTGACTAACTCTATAATGGCGAAATTAAAAACAAGCTTTCTAACTTCGAACAAGTCGGAGAAGAAGTTGTTTGAACAATCGACAAGCAGCAGTGAACGCTTCGTCGTTGTGGAGTTTTTCGGAATCGGAAACCTCTCTTCGTCAAGTGTTTGGGAAACTAATCGGATTTCGAACACTTGAATGGATATGGGCTTTGAGAGAGATTTGGGCAGAGATATGGCGTTGATAGCTTGTGTTTCCCGTACTTGAATCCGAAAATGGCTGAAGTATATATAGGCAGTTTTGAAAAACTAGCCGTTGGAGTCGGGCTGACGTGGCACTAGCCGTTGGATGCTGACTCACTTCTAGCCGTTGGGAATATTCGTCCTTGCTGGCACTCGACGTGGCAAGGATCAGGTCGTGACGCTCCATGAAGGCGGAGCATCGACCTTGAATGATAATCCAGCTCTTGAAATCTTCTAAGGCAATGCCAGCTGGAAGCTTGATAGGGGAGGTCGATAGACAGGTTGATGATCCAGCTCGATCCAAAACGAGGCAGGTCGATACATCGACCTTTCTCTTACAGGGTGGATCGAACTTGATTCTAAACATTAAAGGGCATCGACCTGCACTAACAGGTAGCAGGTCGATCTATCGGCCTTGACCCTAAACAAGTAAAATATGCCTAAGTGTGGTTTCGATAAACATCATCAAAATCAAACTGCAAGGGGTTCCCAACATGGCTTCATCCTCCCGATCTTGAGCCGGTTGAATATTGAGAGAGACATCAAATTGATGCTAGCACCAAGATCGCATAGGACGTTTTGAAAGACTTGATCACCGATCTTGCATGATAATGTAAACCTCCCGGGATCCCTTTGTGATGGAGTCCAAGGTTCGTCAAATCAAGATCCTGTTCGTGTTCCCAAAGGGCCGGTGACGAGAGCTCGAGCTAAGAAGTTCAAGGAAGGTTTGCAAGGATTGATCCAAGAAGTTTGGGCTCAAGAATTGATGAAGAAGCCCATTGGAGAAGGCGAACCGGACAGCCCGCGAGTCATCAACTTTATCGAGTGCGTTCGGGCAGAAAAATGAAGACTTTATTTTTATTTTCGTGTGTTTTGAGTCAGGCCACGTTTTTGGGCCTTAAAAGACTTGTTTTTGGGTTTTTATCATGTTGGTTAATGGGTTGGGCCATGCCAATGACTTTGGGTCAGTTATTTCCTAGTTAGATTAGGTTTAGATGGTTTTATTTGCCTCGCTATATAAGGGGGTCTTTGTGGACGAAAATTAGTTAGCTTTTGATCATTAATATTATTGTGAGTTTATTCTCTCTTGAGAGTTTTCGAATTCCTCTTGATTATTCCAAGACGAATTCATTATCCGGCGAATCAGCGAGTAAATCAAACCTCGTTGTGTGTCATTCATCATCCCCGTGTGGCTAGGCGACCGTTTCTTTGGGTTATAGAGACTTCGGTTTATCTATAGTACTTAGGAGGGTTTAGTCCTTTGACGTATTGGGATTTCCATTCGTTAGTTAGTTTCGTTTCTTCCGCGTGCGTCTACCATTCGGTCATCAAGGATCGTATCATTTGGCACCAGAGCCAGGCTTACGTCATCCAGGTTCTATCATCCTTTTCGTTTTGATTTTCGTGTCTTCGTGTTGCTTTCTGTTCGTGTCTTTCGTGTCGTTTTGAGTCTTCGTATTGTTCTGTTCCTTCATTCGTCTATTTCGTTTCTGTGTCAAAAAAAAAAAAAAAAAAAATTCAGATTCGTTTGTGTCAAGATTTCAGAGTCGTTCTTGTAGCTTTTCTTTCGTGTCAAGTATTCAGATTTGTTTTGATACCTAGTCAAATTTGTTTTCTTGGTCATTAAGGAGTAGAAGATTTCTTTCCTTACAAGAATAGGAAACATACTCAGAATATAAATCCCATACCTTATATTATATAACACGCTTTAGGTGAGTCTTCTACACGTTGTCGTGACATATTAGGGGCAAAAGTTTCGATCAAAAAAAAAAAAGTTTCGAAGAAAAAAAAAAAAAAAAAAGAAAAAAAAAAAGAAAAAAAAAAAAAGGATATATTCGAAGCCCTAGTGTGTCACTGTGTTTTCTGAGTTGGTTATTACGTGTTTCTTCATTGGGATATCAGTTATATATTCGTTCCGGTGTGTTTTCGTCTTTTACTCGTGTTTTTCGTCGGCCAGCACTAAAACGGCCATAACTTTTGCATACGAACTCCGATTTTGCTCCATAATACCTTTTCGGAAAGCTCTCGAAAAGATCTATACGGTGGTTCCCACTACGTCGGAATCGGTCCATTATTTTTGCAAAAAAAGGTCGTTTAAAGGGTCAAATCGTCCGCCGAAGTTTTCGGTAAAATTTTTGTGTTTTTTTTCGTGTCTCGGTTTAGGGTTTTCTTAGTCCGATCATCCTTCCTTCCTAATTTCAGTACTCTTGATTCGTTAATAGTGATTTTTGTGGTAGATTAAGGGAATTTGAGCTTCTTAAGAGAGAATTGAGTGGAAAAAGGCAAGAGAGGTGAGATTATTAGAGGGTAAAAGCCATTACTATTGAGCGATACACGAGTGCTGAGTGTGAACCGTATTGAGGGATACACGAGTGATTGTGAGGTAGTGAGGATTCTGTTTTACTAACTTTCGTTTGTTTCTTTTGAAAAAAAAAAAAAAAAAAAAAAAAAAAAATTTGCAGGTATGGCCGGAGAACAAGAGACGTTGGACCCCAAGTTGAAGTTCATGTTTGAGGCATTGAAGTCCGAGTTGGGGAAGGTGATGGAATCCAAACTGGATGGAGTTTATGATAGACTTGGTGAAGTTGAGTCAGCTTCCAAACAGCTTCAATATCATCGAGGTGGAAGAGGAGGACGAGGTGGCAGAGGAGGTCAGCATAACTATCGAGACTATGGGCCGTTCGAGGAGGAGTTTGTTGACGAAGGGGAAGACGGATGGGAAGAGCCAAGGAACAGGCCTGACAATAATCTGGGCAACATCAAGCTGAATATACCTTCCTTCCAAGGGAGGAACGATCCAGATGCGTATATTGAGTGAGAGAGTAAGCTCGACCTCATGTTCGACTGTCACAATTACTCCGAGCTGAAGAAGGTGAAGTTGGCAGCGATAGAGTTCTCCGATTACGCCCTCGTTTGGTGGGATCAATTGGAGAAGAGTAGGAGAAGGAATGGGGAGCCTCCGGTTCAGACTTGGAACGAGATGAAGGGGATCATGAGGAAACGATTTATTCCAGCTCACTACTATAGAGAACTGCACAACAAGCTCCAAAGCTTGAGACAAGGATCTAGGAGCGTGGATGAATATTATAAGGAGATGGAGGTAGCCATGATTCGAGCTAATGTTGTGGAGGACAGTGAGGCGACGATGGCGAGATTCTTGGCTGGTCTGAATTAGGAGATTCGGAATGGAGTGGAGTTGCAGCATTATGTTGAGATCGAGGACATGGTACACATGGCTGTGAAGATAGAGAATCAGCTCAAGAGGAGGGGTAACGTTGGTTACAATAAGCAGAATCAGTCCAATTGGAAGCAATCTCAGCCTGCTGCTAGTGGTTCCTTTTCGAGAGGGAATCAATGGAAGAAGGAGGAGTCTCCGAAAGATGAGAGGAAACCGTTCGTGAAGGCGCGATCAGATTTGACGAGCTCTAACAACCAAGGCAAACCAGCAGTGCCTGAGGGTCGAAATCGTGATCGTAAGTGCTTCAAGTGTCAAGGATTCGGACATATCATGAGTGATTGTCCAAATAGGAGAGTGATGATCATGAGAGATGATGGAGAGGTCGTGACTGATGATGAAGTTGACCCGGAGATGCCTGGTTTGGAGGAGTCTGAGGACGAAGAAGAAGAGATTCAGCCACCTGTAGGACGCATTTGTGTGGCCAGAAGAGCATTAAGCGTCCAGAATCATGTTGACGAATTGGTGCAACGCGAAAACATCTTTCACACGAGATGTCAGGTGAAGGATCAGCTGTGCAGCGTGATTATTGACGGAGGGAGCTGCACCAACGTTGCTAGCATGGCCATGGTTCAAAAATTAGGGCTTCCAGTTTCGCCGCACCCCAAACCATACCGGCTGCAATGGTTGAGCGATGCTGGCGTGGTGAAGGTTAATAAGCAAGTGAGAGTGCCGTTTTGCATTGGCAAGTATGATGATGAGGTTTTGTGTGATGTAGTTCCGATGCAAGCGAGTCACATCTTGTTGGGGAGACCGTGGCAGTTTGATCGACGAGTGACACATGATGGCTTCACCAACAAATATTCGTTCGAGTATAGGCAGAAGAAGGTGTCGCTTGTTCCTCTTACCCCCAAACAAGTGTATGAGGATCAAGTGTTGCTGCAAAAGGAGGCTGAGCGGCTGAAGTTGGAGGAGCAGAAGGTGGAGACTAGGGAGAAGGGAGATAAGGAGAAGGGTGTAGTACAAAAATCGTGTTTCGCAAGGGCGAGTGATCTGAAGTTGGCGGTGCAGGAGGAGAGGACCTTGATCGTCCTTCTGTACAAGGGGAACTTGTTATCTACTAACGATCTCGATTCTCTACCCCCTTCTATCTCTTCTGTTTTGCAGGAATTCGATGATGTCTTTCCCGAGGATACTCCAGCTGGCTTACCACCAATTAGGGGGATAGAACATCAAATCGACTTTGTGCCTGGAGCAACACTTCCAAATAGGCCAGCCTATCACACCAATCCCGAGGAGACGAAGGAGTTGGAGAGGCAGATTGGAGAGTTGTTGGCGAAAGGGCATGTGAGGGAGAGTTTGAGTCCTTGTGCAGTTCCGGTGTTACTCGTACCCAAGAAGGACTCAACGATGAGGATGTGTTGCGATTGTCGAGCCATAAACAACATCACGGTAAAGTATCGACATCCTATCCCTCGTTTAGATGATATGCTTGATGAACTGCATGGCTCTTGTGTGTTTTCGAAAATTGATTTGCGTAGTGGATACCATCAGATTAGGATTAAGGAAGCGGATGAATGGAAAACTGCTTTTAAAACTAAACTTGGTTTGTATGAGTGGCTAGTTATGCCTTTCGGTTTGACTAATGCACCTAGTACATTTATGCGTCTTATGAACCATGTTTTACGAGCTTTTATTGGCAGATTTGTAGTTGTCTACTTTGATGATATCCTAGTGTATAGCAAGAGTCATGAAGAGCATGTTGATCATTTGAGGTCTGTTTTAGATGTACTTAGGAAGGAGAGGCTGTTTGCTAACTTAAAGAAGTACATCTTTTGTACGGACAAGCTTGTGTTTCTTGGATTTGTTGTTAGTGCACAGGGTGTACAGGTTGACGATGAGAAAATACGAGCTATTCAAGAGTGGCCGAGTCCAAAGAGCATTGGAGAAGTTAGAAGTTTCCACGGACTTGCTAGCTTTTATAGGAGATTCGTGCCCCATTTCAGTAGTGTTGCAGCACCATTGACGGCAATCATCAAGAAGAATGTGGAGTTTAATTGGGGAGAAGATCAAGAGAAGGCGTTTCAGCTTCTGAAGTACAAACTGACACACGCCCCGGTACTATCTCTTCCTAACTTTTCTAAGTCTTTTGAGATTGAATGTGATGCTTCTGGTGTTGGAATTGGTGCAGTTTTGATGCAAGAAGGCCGGCCGGTGGCGTACTTCAGCGAGAAGCTAAACGGAGCAACGTTGAGCTATCCAACGTACGATAAGGAGCTGTATGCATTGGTGCGGGCTTTGAAAACGTGGCAGCACTACTTGTGGACGAAGGAATTCGTCATTCACACCGATCATGAGTCCTTGAAGCACTTGAAGGGGCAGCACAAGTTGAACAAGAGGCATGCTAGGTGGATGGAGTTCATAGAGACGTTTCCTTACGTCATCAAGTACAAGCAAGGTAAAGAGAATGTAGTGGCTGATGCACTTTCACGGAGGTATGCCTTGATCTCTACTTTAGATGCTAAGTTGCTTGGTTTCGAGTGTTTGAAGAGTTTGTATGTGAATGATGCTGATTTTGGTGAGATTTATCGAGCATGTGAGAAATCTGGTTTTGAAGAGTACTTTAGGCATGATGATTATTTGTTTAAGAGAAATCGATTGTGTGTTCCTAAGTGTTCTCTTCGTGAATTATTGTTGCTTGAATCTCATGGTGGGGGTTTGATGGGACATTTTGGTGTTGCTAAGACTTTAGCTGTTTTGCATGAACACTTCTTTTGGCCTCATATGAAGAGAGATGTTGAACGAATTTGTGGTAGATGTGTTACTTGTAAACAAGCTAAGTCTAGAGTGAGTTCCCATGGTTTGTACACGCCATTGCCTATTCCTACTGCTCCTTGGATTGACATTTCTATGGATTTCGTGTTAGGGCTGCCTAGGACTAAGCATGGTAGTGATTCTGTGTTTGTGGTGGTTGATAGATTTTCTAAGATGGCGCATTTTATTCCATGTCATAAATCTGATAATGCATCGCATGTTGCTGATTTGTTCTTTCGAGAGATTGTTAGATTGCATGGAATGCCTAGGACTATTGTTTCGGATAGGGATGCGAAGTTCTTGAGTTACTTTTGGAAGACTTTGTGGGGTAAGTTAGGTACTAAACTGTTGTTTTCTACTACTTGTCATCCACAAACTGATGGTCAAACTGAAGTAGTCAATAGGACTTTGTCTACATTGCTTAGGGCTATAATTAAGAAGAACATTAAGTCTTGGGAAGAATGTTTGCCACATGTTGAGTTTGCATATAACCGTTCTGTTCATTCTGCTACTAAGTTTTCGCCTTTTGAGATTGTCTATGGGTTTAATCCTTTAACTCCTTTAGATTTATCTCCATTGCCTGAACATGAGCGTACTAACCTTGATGGCCAGAAAAAGGCTGATTTTGTGAAACAGATTCATGAGAAGGCAAGGCTGAATATTGAGAGACGAACGGAGCAGTATGCCAAGCACGCCAACAAGGGGAGGCGTCAAGTTGTGTTTGAGCCCGGAGATTGGGTATGGCTGCATATGCGCAAGGAGAGGTTTCCATTGCAAAGGCGTTCGAAGTTGCTACCTCGAGGCGATGGACCTTTTCAAGTGTTGGAGCGCATCAATGATAACGCCTACAAATTGGACTTACCTGGTGAGTATAATGTTAGTGCTACATTCAATGTTACTGACTTGAGTCCTTTTGATGTAGGTGACGACTTGGATTTGAGGACAAATCCTCTTCAAGAGGAGGGGAATGATGGAGTCCAAGGTTCGTCAAATCAAGATCCTGTTCGTGTTCCCAAAGGGCCGGTGACGAGAGCTCGAGCTAAGAAGTTCAAGGAAGGTTTGCAAGGATTGATCCAAGAAGTTTGGGCTCAAGAATTGATGAAGAAGCCCATTGGAGAAGGCGAACCGGACAGCCCGCGAGTCATCAACTTTATCGAGTGCGTTCGGGCAGAAAAATGAAGACTTTATTTTTATTTTCGTGTGTTTTGAGTCAGGCCACGTTTTTGGGCCTTAAAAGACTTGTTTTTGGGTTTTTATCATGTTGGTTAATGGGTTGGGCCATGCCAATGACTTTGGGTCAGTTATTTCCTAGTTAGATTAGGTTTAGATGGTTTTATTTGCCTCTCTATATAAGGGGGTCTTTGTGGACGAAAATTAGTTAGCTTTTGATCATTAATATTATTGTGAGTTTATTCTCTCTTGAGAGTTTTCGAATTCCTCTTGATTATTCCAAGACGAATTTATTATCCGGCGAATCAGCGAGTAAATCAAACCTCGTTGTGTGTCATTCATCGTCCCCGTGTGGCTAGGCGACCGTTTCTTTGGGTTATAGAGACTTCGGTTTATCTATAGTACTTAGGAGGGTTTAGTCCTTTGACGTATTGGGATTTCCATTCGTTAGTTAGTTTCGTTTCTTCCGCGTGCGTCTACCATTCGGTCATCAAGGATCGTATCACTTTGTTTCAACTGAAGCTTCTTTTGGATCACCGCACTACACTCCTCCGTGAGGTTGATCGTCTCGAACTTCCTCCATTTCTTCTTCCCCGACACCACATCCTTGATGAACTTCATGTGATTTGGCATGTCTCGGAGAGCATCGAGAAGCGGGATGTTAATGTTGACCTTTTGAAGCATCTCGAAGAACCTCTGATACTTCTCGTCTTGCTTGGTATTCGCCAAACGTTGTGGAAACGGAGCTTTAAGGGTCGATTCTCGCATCAGGGTAGGAACGGGGTCGGAGCGGGGTCCGACTCGGCCGGGTGCTCGGCCGAGTGAGTGGCCGAGTGGATCGACTCGGCCGAGTGGTAGTCCGAGTGAGGGTACTGGTTGAGTGACTCGGCCAGTGACTCAGCCGAGTGCTTGGTCGAGTGAGTCTTGGGCAGTTTTTTCTCCGTCGACTCGGCCGGTGACTCAGCCGAGTACTTCTCCTTCCGGGCTTCCGTCCTTCGTCTCGTCCGTGTCCGCCTTCGCATTGCTTCCATCGCCCAAATCTTCAACTCTACCATCAACTTCATCCTCCAAAGATGGATTTGTGTAACGAGTGCCACTCCTAAGCTCAATAGCGTGAACTTGATGGTTGTTCTTCGGGTTTTGCTCGATGTTGCTTGGGAAGTGGCCGGGCTTGTGGACTCCTCCTTGAGCATTGGCTATTTGACTCATTTGCGCCTCCAACATATGCATTTGCTTGGTCAACGCATTGATGCTACTCGCCAAGTTGTTGGTCGAGGTATTTTGAGTAAGCTCCAATGTCCTCAACTTTGCATCTTGTTGTGTCATCCTTATCTCCGATTGAGCCATATATTGACGAATCAAGTCATCGGTAGACATCTCCTTCTTTGGCTCTTGGATGACTCCGTTCTCAACATGGAAGCCGGGAGGTGGTTGCAAAGCATTGTTCGGGTTGGCATAAGAGAAGTTCGGATGATTTCGGTTGTTGGGAACGTAAGGCTTCTTGTAACCTCCTTGGTAGTTCGAACCTCCTTGTCCTCCTTGCCCTCCTTGCCACTTGTTTCCTTGATTCGGTTGCCACTTGCCCCCTTGTTGCACAAAATTGGCATCTTCCTCTTCGGTTGGGTTTGCTTGTTCGTCAGTGATAGCATCGCACCGAAGTACTCCTTTCTTGATAGAATCCAACTCACTTGTTGTTTTTGTATACTTCTCCATCAAGTCCTCGTAAGCATCGATCCCAATGTTGGCAACTCTCCTTCTTCCAATGCGACGGTCAGTAGCCTCCTCATAACTTGAATTCACGGTCAGCTCAATAATCTCCATGGCCACATCGTACTCGTTGTTCAAAAATCTTCCTTTAGAAGCATAGTCGAGCTCCTTCCTACACATCTTGTTCAAACCACGATAGAAGCACGTGATTTGATCCTCCTTGCTAATTCCATGGTTCGGGCATGCTCGTAGTAGCTTCTTGAATCTTCCCCAAGCCTCGTAGAAGTGCTCATCCTCGTATTGTTGGAATTGGTTGATCTCATTGATGAGTTTCTGAGCCCTCGAAGGTGGGAAGAACTTGTTCAAAAATCTGGTGCACATCTCGGCCCATGTCCTAATCTCGGTCTTGTCCAATCCATCGAGCCACTCCCTCGCATCGTCCTTGAGAGACAACATGAACAAATTGAGCTTGAGGTAGTCCGATGAAACTCCATTGGCCTTGTATGTAGCACATATGTCCAAGAATTGCTTCAAGTGAGCATTTGGATCCTCCATGGGTGTGCCTCCATATTGGTTGGATTGCACCATGTTGATGAGGGACGTCTTGATCTCATAGTTTTTATCGTCCGTGGTCCCCCATCCTCCTTGCTGAAATTGGTCCATGACCGGTTTGAACCGATCGTTCAAAGTCCTCTTCGCCGCTTGATCCCCCATCGAATCGAAACTCCTTGGTGAATCGGGTGGTGAAGAGGGTGGTGTCTCAATCTTGCTCGCCTTCTTCTCTCGTCTCAATGCCCTTAGTGAGCGCTCCAACTCCAAGTCTATCGGAATAAGATTTATCCCTTTAGACCTTGTGATCATGCACTACCTAAAACCAAAGAGAAGAAAAGTAAACGTTAGATCAATAAACCGAAAAATAGAAAATTAAAGCGCTTAAATCACCTATTAATTCTATTTCAAAATATGCGTATGAAATCTAATCAATCCCCGGCAACGGCGCCAAAATTTGATCGCACTATTTTCTACCACACAAAATAGGTATAGTAAAAAGGGAAGCACGAGTATCGTATCCACAGGGACTGACAAATCAAAACCACACATAGTACCTCTACTTTAGAATTATACTGATGTTTAAACTTTTAAAAGTTTAGGAATGTGGTATTTATACTAGACAATTTAAATAAAAGGACTCAATTAATCAAATAAGGAAATAAATAAACAAAACAAATAATTAATCAATTAAGAAAACTTAGCAAACAAGCAAATAAACAAATAAGGTAAGAACTCAATTAAGGAAAATTGTTGATTCTAGGGAAGCCTACCTAATTAAATCTATGCAAGTAATTAATGCACACAATTAACCAAATTAATCCAATCTAGATGTGATACACAAAAATAACCTAACACTCCTGCTAAGGCAGTATAGATCGTCACCTAATAAGATCCTAATCTCCTCTCGGTCTCATAGAAATCAAATCAAGTGCGAAATAGAACAAGTATCAATAATACAATCAACTAGGTTCGGCTACGACACCTATATCGACTATATGTGAACGTATGATAATTTAACTTCTGCTAAGATAATCAAATCATCATACCATGTATTCATGAGATCTATTATGCAATTATCCTGCTAAGGCATAAACACATAACTATGCATACATAATTAGTGGCCAATTAATCATGCATGAGAATAAGCACCATGAAACATGCACCTAGATTGGAAGGCTAATTGTAAACAAAAATACTCACATAAATTCAATTAGGCATTCAATCCCTAAAATCAACTAAAAAATTTAGCTAGACATGATTAGAGTAAACATAAACACAATATATTGAAAGAACATGATTAAAGAGTAGAGTAAGAAAAACTTGGAATTGAATCTTGAACACGCGAAGAACTTCGCATCTTGAATCTTGAATAAACTTGAATAAAACTCCAATGTTGAACAAATATAAAAGCTGGAAATTTAAAAAGAATTATGAAAAACTAAAGAGTGTTAATGAAAATTCTAGGGTTCACAATGCTAAGCCTAAGGTATTTATAGAGTAGAAATTTACAAGGAATCATAAGTGTAAAAGGAATCAAAATAAGTCGAAAAAGCCCGCGAACTAAACACGGCCCGTGTCCTGACTCGGACAGCTCACTCGGCCAGCGACTCGGATGGCGACTCGGCCGAGTGCATGAAAGGTAGTTGACTCGGCCGAGTGACTTGAACAGTAGGCTGACTCGGCCTCTGACTCGGCCGAGTGGTTGGCCGAGTCACCTTCTCGAACTCCGTTCTTCGACTCTCCGACTCTCCGTTTCTTAACTTTCTCGATCCTTGTCTCGACTTGGGTTATTTCCACACAAAAAGTACCTAAAAACACGACAAATACCCAAAGCGTAATATAGTTCGAAAGGATATAAAACGATACAAAACACGAACTAAATCACGAAACGAGACCTAAAAATGACTCCTAAACACTTATAAAAACAAGTAAATTTCTAGTCAATCACAAGTCGTAAGTCAGCTACAGCTTGCATGAGCGTTTGCATCATTTGGCTATATGATTCTCGTCCTGATACAACTAGGAGGATCAAGAGGGTTGTATCTTTGAGGGCTGCACTCGTTAGAGTTGCCTACATACCCTGTTTAAGGGATCAAGCCCGAATGTAGTTCTGACCTGCATATACGGTCAAGTATGGTCAGAACTTGTAAGAGTTTGACAATAGGGTGGTCTCGTAAAACTAATAAGATATTTTTTTCTCTTACTTGAATGTGGGGACATGTCCCTTGTTTGTATCATTTGCCCTCATCTCACCCTTGGTCAAGTGAGGGAGGCAGTACCGTTTGGTCAAGTTGCACTCTGTGGAGATGATTACCATTTTCTATGGTGCAAAGGAGGCAGTACCGCTTGGTCGGGTTGCGCTCCTTGGATATGATTTCCATTTTCTATGGTGCAAGGAGGCAGTACTGCTTGGTCGGGTTGCGCTCCTTGGAATCGACTGCCTATTTTGGTTATAAGAAGGAGGTGACGCCGTTTGGTCGGGCTGTGCTCCTTGACTTAGAGAAAATGTGATTTGGAGGGAGGGGTAGGCTAAACTCCTTTTGAGCTGCCTACATACCCCTCAAGGGGATCAAGCCTTAATGTAGTTCTGTCCTGCATTGAAGGTTAGAACTAACATAGAAAAGAATAGTAGGGCTTAGAAGGCTGAACAAAATATTAAATCAAGGGTTTAAGTTAGGAGTGATAATGCCTGAGGTGGATGGTGTTCCAGCTGTTAGCTATGTCACGCCCATCCCTTGCTTGAAGCTTGTATGCTCCGTGGCCGACCACTTTGGTGATCAAGTAAGGGCCTTCCCATGTCGGTGCAAGTTTTCTGGCTCCAACTTCCTTAGTATTTTGAAATACTCTTCGCAGCACCCGGTCTCCTACTTTGAACGTCCGGGTTCGTATGTGCTTGTTATACTGCTTGGCAATGCTTTGCTGGTAGGATGCAAGCCTCAACCTAGCCTTGTCCCTTTTTTCGTCAAGCGTATCAAGCTCGTGGTAAATGCCCTCGGAATTGTGTTGCTCTAATGTGAGCTTGAACCTTGCTGTAGGTACTTCACTTTCGGTAGAAATGACAGCTTCCATCCCGTAGGCTAAGGAAAATGGAGTTCCTCCAGTTGACGTTCGGGCAGTCGTCCTGTAAGACCATAGTACGCCGGGTAGTTCTTGCGCCCACATTCCCTTCGCTTTTTCGAGCCTCTTTTTCAGAGTGTTCATGATTGTCTTGTTTGATGATTCCACTTGCCCATTCGCCTGTGGGTATCTCGGAGTTGAGAAACTCAGCTTGATATTCCAAAATTTGCAAAAGTCTTGGAAATTAGCACTAATAAACTGAGACCCGTTATCCGTGATGATCTCTTTGGGCTCTCCGAACCGGCATATCACATTCCTCCATATGAAACCGTTGACTTCTTTATCTCGAACCTGGTGGAACGACTCAGCCTCTATCCACTTGGTGAAGTAGTCTGTAATGGCTAGCATGTACACCTTTTGTTCGGGTGCGACTGGTAGCTTGCCTACTATATCCATCCCCCACTTCATGAAAGGCCATGGTGAAGTGATGGTCGTCAATGGTTCAGGGGGTAGGTGAGACACTTGGGCGAAGCGTTGACACTTATCACATCGTCGAACGTACTCTTTTGAATCCGACTTCATGGTAGGCCAGTAGTATCCGCTTGTCAAGGCTCTGTGAGCTAGGCTTCTCCCACCGGAGTGGTTCCCGCACTTACCTTCGTATAACTCCGCAAGGATGTACTTTGCCTCTGCAGGGTTAACACATCTCAAGTATGGGCCAGAAAATGAACGCTTATAAAGTTTACCTCTTATGATAGAGAAACGAGCCGATTGAGCCTTGATTCGACGAGCTTCATTTTTATCATCTGGTAGAGCATCTTACTCCAGGTAATCTTGTATAGGGGTCATCCAGGTTCGACTGTCTGAGATGTCGCATACTTGTTCCTCTTCGTTCTTCCAGACAGCCGGCCATTGTAGGTAAATTATGGGTATCGCCTTCGACTTCGTTGCTTGGATAGATGATCCCAGGTTTGCCAAAGCGTCCGCATGGTTGTTTTCGCCTCTTGGGACTTGGTTGATCACGAACTCTTCAAAATGAGCTTGTAGCTCCTTTGCCTTGTTGAGGTAGGCGGTCATCTTGCTGTCTCGAGCTTGGTAGTTGCCTTGCATTTGGTTGACCACCAACTGGGAATCACTGGTAACGTGGATTCGCTTGACGCCTAACTCGTTTGCCAGTTTGAGTCCGGCTATCATTGCTTCGTATTCCGCCTCGTTGTTCATGTCTCTGAATCTGCACCTTACTGCTTGCTCTATCACGTCCCCCTGTGGAGAGATTAAGACTAAGCCGAGTCCGCTTCCTTTGATATTGCTTGCTCCGTCTACACTAAGTTTCCATATACCAACTGGTTGGCCTTCCGTTAAGCAGCAAAACTCCTGTTCAACCTGCACTTGTAGGTTAGGAGTAAAGTCAACAATGAAATCAGCCAATACGTGCGACTTCAAGGAAGTCCTAGGCATGTAGGTGATATCGTATTCAGTGAGCTCCACCGCCCACTTGGCTAGCCTGCCTGATAGCTTCGGTTTATGGAGAATAGTCTTCAGAGGGAAGGTGGTGAGAACCACAATAAGGTGGCATTGAAAGTACGGGCGGAGCTTTCAGGCAGCATGCACAAGTGATAATGCTAACTTCTCAAGCTGACTATACCGAACTTCCGCGTCTAGCAGGGATTTGCTCACATAGTAAATTGGAGTTTTTTTCCCAGCATCTTCCCGAACGAGAACTGCGCTGACTGTCGTTTCTGCTACGACTAAGTACACATATAGAGTTTCACCATCCTTGGGTTTGGACAGCAATGGAGGGTTGGTCAGGTACTGCTTGAGTTGCTTCAAAGCTTCCTCGCATTCAACAGTCCATTCAAATGTTTTTGATTTCCTCAACGTGTTGAAGAAGAGGTGGCACCGCTCCGAGGATTTTTATATGAAACGACTAAGGGCGGTTACCCTCCCTGTTAACTTTGGACGTCTTTCACGCAAGTTGGGGAAGCTATCCGTAAAATTGAATCGATTTGGGTCGGGTTAGCTTCTATCCCTTTTCACGTCACAAAGTATCCGAGGAACTTCCCTGCAGTAACACCAAAAGAGCATTTAGTAGGGTTAAGTTTCATATTATATTTTCTAAGCATGTCAAAAGATTGTTTGAGATGGTCGATGTGGTCGTTTGCATGGAGGGACTTGACTAGCATGTTGTCAATGTAGACCTCCATCGTCCTCCCAATCAAATCATTGAACATCTTGTTAACCAAACGCTGGTAGGTTGCGCCTGCATTTTTCAAACCGAACGGCATGGCTTTGTAACAAAATATGGCCAGGTTGGTCATGAACGCCGTCTTCTCCTGGTCCTCTGGGTGCATCAAGATCTGGTTGTATCCCGAGTAGGCGTCCATGAAGCTCAGCAACTCGTGTCTGGCCGTCGCGTCAACGAGCATGTCTATGTGGGGCACTGGGAAGGAGTCTTTCGGGCACGCCTTGTTAAGGTCGGTGAAGTCTATGCACACTCGCCATTTGCCATTCTTTTTCTTTACGACCACCACGTTGGCTAACCAATCCGGGTAATGAACCTCTCTGACTAGCCCACTGTCGAGCAACTTCTGGACCTCTTCGTTGATGACTTTGTTCCTTTCGGAAGCAAACTTTCTTCTTTTTTGTTTTTTAGGAGAGTAGTCTGGATCAACCTGCAACCTGTGAACAATTACGTTTGGGTCAATGCCTGTCATGTCCGCATGGGACCAAGCGAAGCAATCATAATGATGAGATTAGAATTTGATAAGCTCATCTCTGAGGGTTGGAGTTAGTTGAGCTCCAATTCTGACTGTGTTGTCTGGATGGTCTGGGTGGATTGGAACTTCATCTAGTTCAACCATTTCCGGTTCATCAGGTTGGATTGGCTTCTTCTTGTTGAGGTCAGGTGATCCAGGTTGCTGTAATTGCTATAAGGTAGCATGTTTGGCCTTCATGGTTGTTTGATAGCATGCTCGGGAATCCTTCTGGTCCCCCCTTATCTCCTTCATTCCCCATTTGGTTGGAAACTTTATACTTTGGTGGAAGGTTGAAGGTATGGCTTCCATCTCGTGTATACAAGGGCGTCCAAGTATAACGTTGTAAGCAGAAGGGGAATCCACCACCAAGAAGCGGGTGCATAAGTTGACGCCTTCTGCATAGACAGGTAGTTCGATTTCTCCCACTGTGCTTTTGTGCTCCCTACTAAAACCGATTAAGACAGTTGTCTTCTTTACTATCTTTGATTCCTCCAAGCCCATCTCCCTGAAAGCAAGTAGGAATAAGACATTGGCAGAGCTACCGTTGTCAATCAGTATACGTTTGGTTAGACAATTAGCAATAAATAAAGAAATGACAAGAGCATCGTGGTGAGGATTAAGTAGCCTGGTTGTTTCTGAAGTGGTAAAACTGATCGTTTGAGCAGGTGCGTCTGCTACGCTTTCTTCCAAGCGGCTAGAGTTCATTTGCATTCGGGTTGCCTGTCTTGTATGCCTCTTGACTGCCGAGTGGGAAACTCCGCTCACTTCGGAACCGCCTGTTATAACATTAACGGTTCGCTCATGTACTGGTGGTATCGGTGGGGTAGGTTCTCTGCTGTTGTCTCGTCTGTCTCTTGCTTCATGAAGAGTCTGCTTACCTTTATCAGTGAGAAGGTCGGTTAGGTGACCTTGTTTCAGCATCTGAGCCACCTCCAGCTTCAAAGTGATGCAGTCGTCTGTCTGATGCCCATGATCAGCGTGAAACTCGCACCACTTTGTCCGGTCTCTTTGTTCTGGTGGGGTCATCATCTTTTCTGGCCATTTGACTCGATTGTCCAGTTGTTTGAGCGCCACTACCGCCTCGACAGATGAAATGGAAAGATTATATTCTGGCGCCTTGGCTCGTTCTCGGGGGCGTGTTTCTGACGTTGACCCGTAGTCCCTTCTTTTGTTGTCGAATTTGCGTGGTATGGGATAAGGATCGGAACGTTTGTCGTTGGACCGTCTGTCTGGCCAGGTATCCCTCCTCGAGCTTCCGTAGGGGGAGGACCTCTGGTTGTTGTACTGCTGGTACTCCTCCCATTTGATTTGTGCCCATGCTTTGGCTAGGACGTCCTCCATCGTTTTGCACGGATACTTTGTGAGCTCTTTGTAAAGGTTGGAATTAGGAAGGAGGCCTTTACGGAAGGCTGTTATGGCGGTTTGGGGGTTGCAATTGGTTATCGAAACCTTCTCCTTGTTGAAGCGTCCAACGTAGACACGGAGGGGTGATATAGGTGAAATTTACTTTGTTTTCATAACCAAAAAGAGTCGATTTTGTGTCTCGTTTGTGTAGTATTGTCTTTAGTTTATATGATTTTCATTATATTGGGCAATATTATGCTTTTGGGTGTTTTCTTGAGTTTTTAGGCATATTTTGGTGTTAAAACCCCGAGACAAGACAAGGCGTGAAGATCGAAGAGCAAAGTCCGAGATTTGAGTTCGAGAGAAGGCCTCTCGATACCTCTCTCGATCAAGAGGTATGTCGAGAGGTACCTTCTGCCGCAGCTTTCGATCGAGAGCCCATTTCACACCCTCTCGATACCTCTCTCGATCGAGAGGTCTGTCGAGAGGGGGGTCCAGCCGGGAATTCCTTCCTTAGTTAATTAGACTCCTTTTTGGTTTAGGTTTTCCTTATGTAAATTTCTCCTATATATACTCCTATTCTAGCATTGTAAACTTCTCCTAGCATTGCAAGCTATCAACACTTTACCATCTTTTATATTTTCCTAGCACATTATTTTAGAGTATTATTCTTGTATTCAACATTGGAGCTTTTCAAGTTTATGCAAGATTCAAGATTCGAAGTTCTTCGTTTGTGTTCAAGTTTTTCTTACTCTTACTCTTTAATTATGTTCTTTCAATTCTTTATGTTTATGTTTGCTTTAATTATATCTAGCTAAATTCCTTAGTTGATTTTAGGGATTGAATGCCTAATTGAATCTATGTAAGTGTTTTTGTTTACAATTAGCCTTCCAATCTAGATGCATGTTTTCATGGTGCTTATTCTCATGCATGATTAATTGGCCACTAATTATGTATGCATAGTTATGTTCATATGCCTTGATAGGATATTGCATAATAGATCTCATGAATACATGGTATGATAATTTGATTTGTCTTAATTGAGTTTGAATTATCATATGTTTGCATGTAATTGATTTGGGTGTCTTAATTGAACCTAGTTGATTATATCATTGATACTTGTTCTCTTTTGCACTTAGTTTGATATCTATGCGTCCGAAAGGATATTAGGGATCATATTAAGTGACGACTTGCATTGCTTTTATCGGGGTGTAGGTTATATTTCATGTATCACATTTAGATTGGATTAAATTGGTTAATTGTATACATTAATTGCTTTCATATGTTTGATTAGGTAGGCTCCCCTAAAGTCAACACTTTTCCTTAATTGTTTACTTCCCTTATTTGTTTTATTGCTTGAGTCCTAAGTTATTTTATTTGACTAGTTACTTTCCTTATTTATTTGTTTTCTCATATGATTAATTGAGTTTTTTTTTTTATTATTTGCCTAGTTTATAAATACCACATCCTAAATTCTTAAAAGCCTAAACATCACATTAGTTCTTTAGTAGAGGTATTGTGTGCGTTTTCGACTTGTCAATCCCTGTGGATACGATACTCGTGCTTCTTTATATTACACCTATTTTGTGTGGTAGAAAATAGTGCGATCAAATTTTGGCGCCGTTGCCGGGGATTGATTAGATTTCACATGCATATTTTGAAATAGAATTAATAGGTGATTTAGGCGCGTTAATTTTCTGTTTTCGGCTTATTGATCTAACGGTTTCCTTTTCTTCTCTTTGATTTTAGGTAGTGCATGACCACAAGGTCTAAGGGGATAAATCCTATTCCGTTGGACTTGGAGTTAGAGTGCTCTCTAAGGGCTTTGAGGCGAGAGAAGGAGGCAAGCAAGATCGATACACCACAATCTTCACCACCCGATTCACCAAGGAGTTTCGAGTCAATGGCGGATCAAGTGAGGAGGACTTTGAACGATCGGTTCAAACCGGTCGTGGACCAATTTCAGCAAGGAGGATGGGGGACCACGGAAGCTAACAACTATGAGTTCAAGACGTCCCTCATCAATATGGTGCAAAACAATCAATACGGAGGATCGCCGGCAGAGGATCCCAACGCACACTTGAAGCAATTTCTGGACATATGTGCTACATACAAGGCCAATGGAGTGTCTTCGGACTGCCTCAAGCTTAGCCTCTTCGTGTGGTCTCTCAAGGACGATGCAAGAGAGTGGCTAGATGGATTGGACAAGAAGGAGGTCACTACTTGGGCTGAGATGTGCACGAAGTTTCTCAACAAGTTCTTCCCACCTTCGAGGGCTCAAAAGCTTATCAATGAGATCAACCAATTTCAACAATATGAGGATGAGCATTTTTACGAGGCGTGGGTGAGATTTAAGAAGCTATTGAGAGCATGCCCGAATCATGGAATTAGCAAGGAGGATCAAATCACGTGCTTCTATCGTGGTTTGAACAAGTTGTGTAGGAAGGAGCTCGATTATGCTTCGAAGGGAGGATTCTTGAACAATGAGTATGACGTGGCTATGGAGATCATTGAGCTGACCGTAAATTCGAGTTATGAAGAAGCTACCGATCGACGACTTGGAAGAAGGAGAGTTGCCAACATTGGAATCGATGCTTACGAGGACTTGATGGAGAAGTATACAAAAACAGCAAGTGAGTTGGATTCTATCAAGAAAGGGGTACTTCGGTGCGATGCGGTCACAGACGAACAAGCAAACCCAACCGGAGAAGAAGATGCCAATTTTGTGCAACAAGGAGGCAAGTGGCAACCCAATCAAGGAAACAAGTGGCAAGGAGGACAAGGAGGTTCAAACTATCAAGGAGGATACAAGAAGCCTTATGTTCCCAACAACTGAAATCATCCGAACTTCTCTTATGCCAATCCAAACAATGCCCTGCAACCACCTCCCGGCTTCCATGTTGAGAACGGAGTCATCCAAGAGCCAAAGAAGGAGATGTCCACCGACGATTTAATTCGTCAATATATGGCTCAATCGGAGATGAGGATGACACAACAAGATGCGAAGTTGAGGACATTGGAGCTTACTCAAAGCACCTCAACCAACAACTTGGCGAGTAGCATCAATGCGTTGACCAAGCAAATGCAAATGTTGGAGACGCAAATGAGTCAAATAGCCAACGCTCAAGGAGGAGTCCATAAGCCCGGCCAATTCCCAAGTAACACGGAGCAAAACCCGAAGAACAATCATCATGTCCATGCTATTGAGCTTCGGAGTGGCACAAAATACACAAATCCATCCTTGGAAACAGAGGAGAAAGGAGACGGGAGCTTCAAGAAAGCGGAGCACGAGGAAACGAGGATCCAAGTGCCGAGGCAAGGGCCTCTCGACACCTCTCTCGATCGAGAGGTCGATCGAGAGGTCCATACTGGAAGTCAGAATCCACCTCTCGATACCTCTATCGATCGAGAGAAGGATCGAGAGGCTTACGACGAGGAGATCCAATGTGACCCTCTCGACACCTCTCTCGATCGAGAGGGTGATCGAGAGGTCAAATCCCAAAGTCAGAAAGTGCCTCTCGACACCTCTCTTGATCGAGAGGTGGGTCGAGAGGCCAAGCAGCCACCTCAATTGCCGACTTACACCCCTAAGGCCCCTTTCCCGCAAAGATTGACCAAGACGAAGCACGATGAGAAGTATCAACGCTTCATGGAGATACTACAAAAGGTCAACATCAACATACCACTTCTTGATGCTCTTCGAGACATGCCCAATCATATGAAGTTCATCAAAGACGCGGTATCGGGGAAGAAGAAGTGGGAGAAGTTCGAGACAATCAACCTCACGGAGGAGTGCAGCGCGGTGATCCAAAAGAAGTTACCAATGAAGCGAAAGGATCCCGGGAGGTTCACATTAGCATGCAAGATTGGAGATCAAGTCTTTCAAAATGTTCTATGCGATCTTGGTGCTAGCATCAATTTGATGCCCCTCTCTATTTTCAACCGGCTCAAGATCGGGAGGATGAAGCCGACCACCATCTCTTTACTTATGGCGGACCGATCAGTTTCTTATCCACGAGGGATAGTGGAGGATGTTCTAGTTCAAGTGCACAACCTTGTCTTCCCGGCAGATTTCATCGTTTTGGACATGCCCGAGGATGCCAATCAACCATTGATTTTAGGACGGCCATTCTTAGCAACGGGAAGAGCTTTGATCGATGTTCAAGATGGAGACCTCACCTTTCGAGTCAATGACGAGGAGCTGAAAATTTCTATCTATGAAGCCATGAAGAGACCCGACGATCATCGTGAGGATATCTTCTCCATCGAGACATTGACACCACCTACATCGGAGGAGGCACTCAACCATTGCATCTCGAGTTCGTTATATGCCTACAAGGAGTTAGATGAAGCTTGCGATGAGATTCTCGAGTATCTACATCAAATGGAGGCAAACCCACCACAACTTCGACACGAGGAAGTTCCTTACCTCGACATCAACAAGAAGGTGGATGAGGGAGTTCTCGAGGAGGAAGAGAAGAAGGATGCAGCCCCGAAGGTGGAATTGAAGCCATTGCCCGAGCACCTCAAGTATCAATTCTTAGGAGAAGGAGAGAAGTATCCGGTGATTGTGTCTTCCCAACTCACGGAGGCGAATACGGACAAGCTATTGAGGGTTCTAAGGGAGCACAAATCTGCAATTGGATGGACGATTGCCGTCATCAAAGGTATTAGTCCTTCGCTGTGCATGCATAGGATATTGCTCGAGGAAGGCCATCGCCCAAGAGTACAACCCCAAAGGCGTTTGAATCCAGCTATGCAAGAAGTGGTGAGAAAGGAGGTATTAAAGTTGCTCGATGCCGGCATGATCTACGCTATTTCGGATAGTGAGTGGGTGAGCCCCACTCAAGTGGTGTCAAAGAAAGGAGGCATGACGATTATCAACGATGAGAATGGGGAACTAATTGCAATGAGGCTTGTCACGGGATGGCGAGTTTGCATCGATTATAGGCTCCTCAACGCAGCAACTAGGAAGGATCACTTCCCCCTCCCGTTCGTAGATCAAATGCTCGATCGATTGGCCGGCCATGAGTACTATTGCTTCCTCGACGGATACTCCGGCTACAACCAAATCGCCATTGCTCCGGAGGACCAACACAAGACGGCATTCACATGCCCCTATGGAGTCTTTGCATATCGGAGGATGCCGTTTGGGTTATGCAACGCGCAGGCCACTTTCCAAAGGTGTATGATGGCCATTTTCCATGGTTTGATCGAGAATATTATGGAGGTATTTATGGATGATTTTTCAGTCTTTGGTTCTTCTTTTGACCAATGTTTGGAGAATCTTGCCACGGTGCTTCAAAGGTGTGAAAAGACGAACCTCGTCCTCAATTGGGAGAAGTGCCACTTCATGGTGCAAGGAGTGGTACTAGGTCACAAGGTGTCTTCGCAAGGATTGGAGGTGGATCGAGCCAAAGTCGTAGCCATCGAGAAGTTGCCACCACCAACCAACGTTAAATCGGTGAGGAGTTTCTTAGGACATGCCGGCTTCTATCGAAGGTTCATCAAGGATTTTTCGAAGATCACAAAGCCGTTGTGTGGATTGCTCGAGAAGGATGTCAAGTTCGTTTTTGATGGAGATTGCTTGGAAGCTTTCGAGACATTGAAAAAGGCGCTTATCTCTACTCCCGTCTTGGTGTCACCGGATTGGAGTGCCCCGTTCGAGCTCATGTGTGATGCAAGCGATTGGGCGGTAGGAGCAGTCTTGGGGCAGAAAAGGGAGAAGCTATTCCGAGTGATCTACTATGCTAGCAAGACGTTGGACTCGGCTCAAAGGAACTACACCACCACGGAGAAGGAATTACTCGCTGTGGTCTACGCTTTCGACAAGTTTAGACCTTATTTGGTGGGATCTCACACGATAGTGCACACCGACCATGCCGCCATTCGCTACCTATTCAACAAGAAGGACTCGAAGCCAAGGTTAGTTCGCTGGATTTTGCTTCTTCAAGAGTTCGACATGGAGATTAAGGATAGGAAGGGATGCGAGAATGTGGTGGCCGACCATGTTTCGAGACTTGAGTAGCCCGTGGACGGAGAGGATTCGAAGATTGCTATCAAGGAAAGCTTCCCCGATGAGCTGATTTTCGAGGTGGACGATTTGATACCTTGGTTCGCCGACATCGTCAACTACTTGGTGATTCATCACATGCCCAAGGATCTATCGTCTCATCAAAAGAAGAAGTTCCTCCACGATTGCAAGTTCTACTATTGGGATGATCCTTACTTGTACCGGAGGTGTGCCGACGGAGTCATAAGGCGATGTGTTCGACAATCGGAGTGGAAAAACATCATCGAGGATTGTCATAGCGCTCCGAATGGGGGACACTTTGCAGCAAATCGGACCGCCCTCAAGATATTTCATAGTGGTTTCTATTGGCCTTCGATCTACAAGGATTGCCACGAGTTCATCAAGTCTTGTGATCGATGCCAAAGGATGGGGAACATCACGAAGAGGGACGAGATGCCGCAACGAACTATCATGGAGGTGGAACTCTTTGATGTTTGGGGGATTGATTTCATGGGACCTTTCCCCAAGTCTCAAGGGTTCTCTTACATCTTACTTGCGGTGGAGTACGTGTCTAGATGGGTCGAGGCCATTCCTACTACAACCAACGATTTGAAGGTGGTGATCAAATTCCTCCAGCGAAATATTTTGACTCGGTTTGGAACTCCGAGAGCTTTGCTTAGTGATGGGGGGAGCCACTTCAACAATCGTTGGTTAGGATCGCTTCTTGCAAAATACGGAGTCAAGCACAAGGTTACATCGCCCTACCACCCTCAAGCAAACGGTCAAGCCGAGCTAGCTAATCGAGAGATCAAGCAAATCTTGGAGAAAACCGTCACCAACAAGAAAGAGTGGGCAAAATACTTGGACGACGCGCTTTGGGCCTATAGGACGGCTTTCAAGACACCAATCGGAAGGTCGCCATACCAATTGTTATTTGGCAAGTCATGCCATTTACCTATGGAATTGGAGCACAAAGCTTATTGGGCGACTAGAAGAATCAATTTCGAGTTCAAGGAAGCCATGGGTCAAAGGTGCGACGACTTGTTGGAGCTTGATGAATGGAGAAATGAAGCATTCGAGAATTCGAGGATCTACAAAGAACGAGCTGCAAGATTTCACGACTTGAGCATCAAGAAGCGTAAGTTCGAAATTGGTGATGATGTTCTTGTTTTTAATTCTCGACTTCGTTTATTTCCAGGAAAATTGCAAAGCAAGTGGTCGGGGCCGTATGTTATTTACAAGGACTTGAAGAATGGTGCATTCAAAGTGATGAAGAAAGACGGTGAAAAATTCGTGGTGAACGGACATCGACTCAAGCACTACTTCAAGCCGCTACCTCTATTCCCCAAGAAAGCGGCCACTTATCTTGATGATCCGAGTTAGAGAGGAGGTATCGTCGGGCTAAAGACGTTAAACGTAGCACTTGTTGGGAGGTAACCCAATATTCGTATCCCGTTTTTATTTTGTGTCATTTTATTTTTAGAGTCGTAGGTAATTTATTTTTCGTATTTTAGAGTCGAAATCCCTTAATATACTAACGAATATTAAAGTGATGTGTAGAAAAAATTCTCGGGCAGGACCTCTCGACACCTCTCTCGATCGAGAGGCCTGTCGAGAGGTGAATAATTGCTATACAGTAGGGGTCTCTCGACACCCCTTTCGATCGAGAGGGGTATCGAGATGTTATGAAATATGTGCCCAGGTTTTTGTCACGAGAAGACTCTCGATCGAGACCCTCGTGTTTTCGATCGAGAGGGGAGGACAGTACGTGAAAAGCAGAACCTCTCGACACCTCTCTCGATCGAGAGGCCTGTCGAGAGGTCAAATGTTCGTGTCCAGTAGCTACCTCTCGACACCTCTCTCGATCGAGAGGTCTATCGAGAGGGGTGTTGACGGCGCAAATTCCAACTTTGACCAGGTTCTATCTTCCCTTTAAATATACCATAAACACCAAATTCACATACCATACACACACAACTCACAAATTCTCTCAAGAACACACAAGAACTCTCAATTTCTTTCTTCAATTCATCAAAAGGTACTCAATTTCTTGCCCTTCTCTTATCAATTCTTGAGTCTCTACATGAATTCGCATGTTTTGACCGATTGAAATTGGTTTTTGATGGTTAAATTTGATGATTGTTAGATTGGGTATTAGATTGAGCATGATAGATTGAATTCATGGATTTTATTGAATTATTTGTATGAATTGAATTCATTGATGAATGTGAAGAGGATTGTGTATTGACATGCGAATGAGTCTTTGAATTTGTCTATGAGTTGATGAAGATTCATTGGTATCTATATGCATGAGATTGGAATTGTGTGATGATAAGCTCAAGTTTTTGGAGGAATAATGGAGTAATGTATGGATTGGTGATGATTAATTGAGAAGATAATTGGGGAGAATTGAATTTGGTTGAAGTTTGGGGGAAGAGAATACATATTGCTTTATTCTTGCATCTCTTGTATTAATTTGTGTAATTTTTAGGTACTAAGATGGCAAGAGACAAGGGAAAGAACGTTGCTTCGACCTCTTCAAGCAAAGGCAAGGGGAAGGAAAAGGTCACCTCTTCAAGCAAGAGTAAGGAAACGTGGAAGAATGACAAGACCATCCCGGAGAATCGGATACCGCCGGCAAGGTCGATGCCCTCGAGTTTGGAGCCCAAGGCGTTCAAGCTTAAGCTTACCACAGCGGAGTCAAAGCGGAGATGGTCTCATCTTGTGCAACTCAAGCACAAGCATTGTCGTTTCCTCCATCAAGAGACGATAGCGGCGATGGGGATAGCCGACGAGATCACCCAAATGATGCAAAGAGGAGGCTTCACTAACATCTTTCAAGGGAATCACTTAACCTACCACATTCTCACGGTGGAGTTTCTCTCAACTTTGGTGGTGGAGCGAGTCAATCAAGTGCCCCACGTCATTCGTTTCCAACTCGGTGGTCAACCAAGGGAGCTTGACATGGATCAACTCAGTGATATTATCGGGGGAAACAAGAATGGCGAGTACATTGGCAACAATCATCCGAATCTTCAAGATTTGTGGGCACAATTCGTGGATTTTGAGGAGGAAAGGAGGAGATCTTACAACCCGGCTACTGCGAAGGCCACCTCAATTCGGAATCCCACGATTCGCTACTTCCATAGGCTGATTTCGTCCACCATCCATTCCCGCCACGACTCCGGCACCTTCCTTGCCACCGACGCTCATCTTATTTGGACTTCATATCGAGGCCACTCTCAATGTGCAGCCCTTTACCTCATTGATCATATGGAGAACCAAGCATACTTGTTCGGGGGGCAAAAGATTGGGATAGGAGTATTCGTCACTCCGATTGCTCAACATTACAACATTCCGATTGGAGAGCAGCCCGTGTCTACGTCCATCTTTGTGGATAGACGCACGTTGGAGCTTGCAAGGATGATCTCTTTCGACACGTCCGGGTGGTTCTTTAAGCTACATGGGAGGAGTGGAGTTCACCTTTTCCCGCTGCCGAACAACTACTTGACCGAGGTGATCGGGAATGAGAAGCTAAGGAGAGGAAACGGGAAGATGAACTCTCCTCAACACAAGGAGCTTATGTGGGCTGAGGGAGGTCCAAGGCCCGATGAAGGAGGCACTGATGATGAGGAGGAAGATGATGAAGAAGAGGCCGAGCAATATGAGCAAGGATTTGATCGAGAGGAGGATGCATATGCGCAAGGATACGAAGGTGTTCCACAGCCCGGTTTTTATATGAGAGCTCCGGACTTCTCTACAATGCAAGATTGGCATACGGAGACATTGGAGGCGATGGACAACTACCATTGGGATGGTAGGGAGTTTGTTGAGTCTCAAGTGAGAGGAGTTCGAGAAGAGGTGCAAACCTTGAGAACCGAGGTGGGGGACCTTCGTACATACATTGGAGGTCGTTTCGATGCTTTCAATGCTTACTTTGAGAACGAGGCGAAAAGGAGAGAAGATGAGGCGAAGAGGCGTGAGGATGAAAGAGCTTACTTGGAGAATTACAATAGGATGGTGCATGAGATGCACTACTTCTATCCTCACTACCCGGATACTCATCAACGATTCGACCCCAATAACCCCGATAACCCTCCCTTCCCGCCGCCATTTCAATGAGGTAAGTTTGTTAACTTAGTTCCTTCTTCTTTTTGCAAACTTATTCCTTAATCTTTGATTTCGAAATAAGTTTGGGGGAGGGGGAAGAGTAACTAAAGTTAACAATCTTTTTGAGTATTTTCTTTAATTGCTTTAGTAGTTAGTTTATTTTGGGGTATGTTTGAGTCTTTTATTGTTTTGAGTCTTAGGTTAAGTTGAGTCGAATAAGCATGCGATGATAGTATTGTGAATTTGGCCAATGATAGAAAATTTTTTGCTTAATTTTTGGTGAAAATTTCATGATCTTTATTATGCATAGACCCTTGGCGAAGCGACGTATTTTATTTGATGAAATTGAAGCATGTCTTGATGTCGGGAACTAGTTAGTATGAGCCCGTGAGAATTGAGCTATTTGTGCATATTTATGCCTATTCTTTGATTGAGTGATCATGTATGCTTCATTGTTTCTAGAACTTGCCCTATTTCTCCATCAAGACCTTAGTATATTTATGAACTAGGAGATGATCTTTGGCCATTTTTCTTTAGCCACATGATTCCTATACACTAACCTTGATCATTATCTTCGTTTACCCCCTTTGAGCCTTGTTATGAGCCTTTCTTTCTTAAGCTTGGATGATAGGAGGTTTGGATGGATAAGGGTATCTTTAGTGGATTTAGTTGGTGGTGTGGGAGGTGTTGGAAAGAATACTTGTTGTGGTATGGAGAAGAAAAAGAAAAGAATTCTAGATGCTTGATTTAGATAGTTGGCTATCCCTATAAGCTTGAAAAAAATTAGTTGTGAAAAAAAGGAAAAAAATATAGAGCCTTTGTTCAAACATTAGAAAGAACATTCATTAGATGAGCTCTAAGGAAAAAAAAAAAAAAAGAGAGAATGAGAATAAAAGCATAAGGGGATAGTTAGCTTGAATTGTATTATATGCATCTATGATATTGATGTTGTGTAGTGGTGTTGGATGGTAGAAGATGGAGTTTAAAAACCATACTTGGGTTGGAGTTGAAAAGAGGTTGATGATTTGGAGTATTTTGAGTCACTTAGCCTATACATTCCCTACCTTAACCAATGTCCCTACATTACAAGCTTATATAAAGACCTTTTTGATCCTAGTTTGTAGGTATTACATTAGGTGGAGATGTTGAGATTAGGGGCAAGCCTATGGTAAACATGTTGCATTACATTGATGTTGATTGAACCCTTATGATGTGCATTATTTCATACATCTTTTTCTTTGAGAGAGTTGAGTGTTCACTTATACATATATAAATATCTCACATGTTGGAGAGTGTTCTTTGATGGATTGACATGAGTTGAATTTGTTGAATGAATTGTGTTATTGATGCTAAGGGTGTGTGCATAGTTTTGATCATGATCATGAGAAATTGTTTTTGAAAAGTTTTGAGGCCTATATAGTTCACAATGCTAGAGTCTATTGTTTATGTTTTGGTATTGTTCGGGACGAACAATGTTTAAGTTTGGGGAATTTGATATAGGTGAAATTTACTTTGTTTTCATAACCAAAAAGAGTCGATTTTGTGTCTCGTTTGTGTAGTATTGTCTTTAGTTTATATGATTTTCATTATATTGGGCAATATTATGCTTTTGGGTGTTTTCTTGAGTTTTTAGGCATATTTTGGTGTTAAAACCCCGAGACGAGACAAGGCGTGAAGATCGAAGAGCAAAGTCCGAGATTTGAGTTCGAGAGAAGGCCTCTCGATACCTCTCTCGATCAAGAGGTATGTCGAGAGGTACCTTCTGCCGCAGCTTTCGATCGAGAGCCCATTTCACACCCTCTCGATACCTCTCTCGATCGAGAGGTCTGTCGAGAGGGGGGTCCAGCCGGGAATTCCTTCCTTAGTTAATTAGACTCCTTTTTGGTTTAGGTTTTCCTTATGTAAATTTCTCCTATATATACTCCTATTCTAGCATTGTAAACCCTATCAAGCAAGCAATCAACACTTTACCATCTTTTATATTTTCCTAGCACATTATTTTAGAGTATTATTCTTGTATTCAACATTGGAGCTTTTCAAGTTTATGCAAGATTCAAGATTCGAAGTTCTTCGTTTGTGTTCAAGTTTTTCTTACTCTTACTCTTTAATTATATTCTTTCAATTCATTATGTTTATGTTTGCTTTAATTATGTCTAGCTAAATTCCTTAGTAGATTTTAGGGATTGAATGCCTAATTGAATCTATGTAAGTGTTTTTGTTTACAATTAGCCTTCCAATCTAGATGCATGTTTTCATGGTGCTTATTCTCATGCATGATTAATTGGTCACTAATTATGTATGCATAGTTATGTTCATATGCCTTGATAGGATATTGCATAATAGATCTCATGAATACATGGTATGATAATTTGATTTGTCTTAATTGAGTTTGAATTATCATATGTTTGCATGTAATTGATTTGGGTGTCTTAATTGAACCTAGTTGATTATATCATTGATACTTGTTCTCTTTTGCACTTAGTTTGATATCTATGCATCCGAAAGGATATTAGGGATCATATTAAGTGACGACTTGCATTGCTTTTATCGGGGTGTAGGTTATATTTCATGTATCACATTTAGATTGGATTAAATTGGTTAATTGTATGCATTAATTGCTTTCATATGTTTGATTAGGTAGGCTCCCCTAAAGTCAACACTTTTCCTTAATTGTTTACTTCCCTTATTTATTTTATTGCTTGAATCCTAAGTTATTTTATTTGACTAGTTACTTTCCTTATTTATTTGTTTTCTCATATGATTAATTGAGTCTTTTTTTATTATTTGCCTAGTTTATAAATACCACATCCTAAATTCTTAAAAGCCTAAACATCACATTAGTTCTTTAGTAGAGGTATTGTGTGCGTTTTCGACTTGTCAATCCCTGTGGATACGATACTCGTGCTTCTTTATATTACACCTATTTTGTGTGGTAGAAAATAGTGTGATCAAGGGGTTCTCCCTGTCACTGGACTATCACGTACAAGTCTTCAGAGATCTTTTCTAGTTTCCTGCTACTAGCATATTGCTGCACAAACATATCAGTTAGTTGAGCAAAAGAAGATATGGAATTATTGGGTAGATTGGTATACCACTGGAGGGCCGGCCCTATCAGACTAGAACCGAACCCCTTACACATGCAGGCTTCCCTCGACTGACGAGGGATGGCTACCGTGAGCATTCTCTGGCGGTACTGAGCGATGTGGTCGTCCGGATAGGTAGTCAAATCAAATGGTTTCATGTGGGGGAAGTTGAACTTAGGAGGCATCTCAACCAACGCAATGTCATCCACGAACGGTGAGTCGGCATAGCAATTTGCGGTGCTCTTCTTGATGGGTGCCGGCACTCCGGGGATACGTTGAATCATTGCCTCTATCTTGGCTAACTAGTAAGCCAGATCCGCATCAAGGTTCATGAAGGGCCCGACTGCGGCCGTCCGGACTGGTTCACAAGTGCTGATTGGTTCTGATTGGGGAAGCCGAAGTTCTGTTCGGGTTGGATGGGTCCAGCTACTGGGACCGCAGTTATGGTTGCACCATGAATTGGCTACTAAACGCCCGTATGTGCTGTGTGACCCGTGCCTCCAATGACTGCCTGGCTTAAGCCCATTCCGGGTGTTGTGCGAACCGGTTCGAGACTCACAAGCTGAGGACCGATGGCTTGATGAGTTGATTCGGTCGTACCGACTGCTGGGACGATCGGGCCAACTCCAAAAGATCGTATTGGCCGTGTCACGGTTCGTTGAGGTTCGAGATCGATGGACACTTGGTTGCCTGTAAGGAAAGATACACGAGTACGATCAGGATTAGGCTGATGAAAACTTTAATTCCTTACTAGACCAGATGACTCTCCGGGGTTGAAATCATCGAGTTCATCGTCGTCGGTGACGTGAACATAGTCCTCAAGGGATTGCATTGGGTCAACTGGAGCCTTTAACCGAGGGGTTTGATTCGCGGCCGCATCGAGACGCTTGATTAAATCGACATTCTCCTTCTCAAGCTTCTCCCAGGCTTCCCGCTCTCAGTTCATCTGTTCGGTTAGGGCTGCAAGTTGGGCGGCGAAATCGGTCCCCATATGCGCATCGGACATGTTGTGTTTGTCACCCATAGTCGAAAATTCGAAAGATTTTGGATCGTGCTGATTCGCTTGATTTCTAGGGCCCCACGGTGGGCGCCAAATTGTAGAGGGTGAATTCTACAATTACGGTTATGACCGGCTCGACAGGTTCGTCCGGTTCAACGGGTTGGCCACTAGCAACCTGTCAACACAAGCAGCAAACGTAAGAACCCTTCGAGAGCACCGGTGGGGGTGTCCAGTGAAGGGCCTCCGACGCTCAAGTCAGTTGGGCTATAAAATATGTTTGAAAGGAAATAAAGCACACGGAAATAATAACGAATAACAATAATGCAGCCTGAACGATGAAAACGAGAGTAACGAAGGTGAGAGTAAGGGTGACGGAACGACCGTTTGTTCAGGCTAGTCTACTTCTTGGGCTAGCCTGCTCGGTCGACGGCCGGAAACCCTAGACGGAAGCGGTTAAAGTGTAGAGAGAAAATGGAGAGAGCGAATGCGAGAGTGGAGAGTTCGTGTGTGAGATCGTCCCCTCAACGGGTAGGGTTTCGCGTATTTATATAGCGGCTTGAACCCCGTAGGGTTTTCTCTCTTCACCCCTCCAGGCATATCCGCTAGGTCCGCCTCTTCCGGTTGGTTCCGATATTCATGGAAACCCTTCTATTTTGACCGTTTTCTTCCGCTAGCGGAAGTCGCTTGTTCTGCCTCCTCCGTTTGACGTTAGTGAGCTCTTTAAATTGGGCTTGTATTTCTCTTGTGGGCCGAAGTTGTAAATGGGCCCAATTATTGATGGTCGGGCTGGTCCGTTTGGTCTATTTTGCCCGTTGGGCCGTTAGACGAATTTTGCCCACTACAGTAGACATGTTTAGATATAGAGGTTCTATACAGGAATCGAGTTAGTAATCTTGAGTTGGCTAGACAGTAATCTTGGTTATTGTTTGGTAGGCTAGAATATAGAAGCAAGTACTATTTTATGAATATGTTTGGTATGATAGCTAAAGAAATCATGATAGTAGAAGGTTTTTACAAAATTACCTTCAATCAAAATCCCTCCAGCAACAATCTTCAAGAACACACCACAGAGAGAGAGAGAGCGCTATATGCATCTTGATTGATCTCCCACATATATATTTTGTTCCTTATAAGATTATGTTTATTAGCAACCCAACCATCCAACATGTCAACGGAGCGCAGTCTAGTGGTAAGACGCTCCGCCTCCAATCCAAGAAGTTGGGGGTTCGAGACACATTAAGGGGGGAAATGGGGAACCATTATTGATCCTCTTTTTAAAAAAAAAGGAAAAAAAAAAAAAAAAAAAACCCAACCATCCAACATTTACATTATTATATTAATTTCTCTCTCTTATACTACCTCCGTCTCATTAAATAAACAACATTTGTCATTTCGGTCCGTCTCAACTAATAGCAACATTTCCGTATATAGATAAAAATTAGTCTTAAAAGCCCATTCCATCATGGAAAAATCAGGGCTCTAATTGTTGTTAGTTACTCCTAAACATGGCCCTAATTAAGCTAGCCCAAAACAAAAAAAAATAATTGGTTGAGCCCAATAGAGGGGTCAAACCCTAAAAGCATGCGCATCCTTTCATTCCATCCTCCACTTCTCTCGAACTCTCTCGAGCTCTCACTCGCCCCTCTCTGTGAAAACTCTAATTCTCCCTCTCACTCTCCCGTCAACTCTCCCTATCCCTCTCCCCTCCATCTCCGTCGACTCTCCGTCGACTTATCGATGGTGGCATCAAAAACATCCATCCTTTCGGATGACGAAGGAAGCCCCCAAAACCCTAGCCCTCCCTCGCTGCCGTCTCCCCCACAGGAAAAACCCTTAAACGCGGCCGCCGGCTTACTTGTCCCATCCCTCCTCCCAGATCCGATCCTCAGGGTCGTATGCGCCGCCGTCGGCCTCGCCGGGAAAGGGGGGCGAAGCTGGAGGAATACCCAGACTCTGCGCCGCCGTCACTCCCCCCCGACTCGGAAAGCACTTGATCTGGGGGTACCTTCACCGTCGGCGTCGGCATTGCCCGTCCCAGCAGCTCCTCCATCTCCGGACAGATTTGACCCGAAGAAATGGAGGCGGCTCTCAGATTACTTCTACCGGTACCGCATTCTCCCATCGTGGGCCACCGTCGGTGGCGGAGTTGAAGCGGCTGGGAGCTCCGAGGCGGCGCCGTGCACTGTCAATGCAGATGGACTGAGCTGCGGCTGTGGATGTGTAATTTTTTATTGTTTTTTAATATGTGAACAGTTAAATGAATTAATAGTAATCCCGCTACAATGCAAATATGAACAGTGTCTGAGGTTCCTAATTTTTCTCTAATTTTCTACTTAAAACCCCTTATCTTTTTTTTACTAGGTACATGTGCCATTTTCAAGTGTTGCTTATATGTTGAGATGGAGGTAGTATTAATTTAATATTCATCCAACCTCAACCACTTCTGTTTTTATATGTTTATCGATGACCATTCAAAATTATCCAACCCCAACATTATATATAAAATTTTAATATAATTTTAATAATAATTTAATTATATTCGAATCTATTATATATATAAAAGCATAATCATTTTTCACAAAAGTTTTCCCGCCTAAATTCACCCCTCACAATAATTTTATATTCATAAAATTGTGGTTGTAGAAATCGATAATTATTAATTAGTTCTTCTCTTTTTCTTTTTCTTTTTTACAGAACTTCTATTGAAGTAAGTTTTGTCACCTATAAATTGCACCAAAAATTGTCAGACCGAATGCTTCTTTCATAATGACTTTAAAATTCAAATACCTCTTTTTTCATTTCATTTACTTCAAATTCTAATTTTCAATTAACATATTCTAATGTCATTGCTATTTCTCCAAATATATACTCAACAATCTTGATTTTTTCCCCTCTAAATATATGTTCCTATACAGTTTCTATCGTATTTAATTATTTATTTATTTATAGCTTGAAAATTATTTACCTTTTCTAAAGGGATTAAACTGTCTATTTTTATTATTGGCAAGCTAAGTGAGATTGAAATGAAGAGCTACAACGAGTGAATAATATTGGTGAGATAAAATATAAATATCGTAAATATAAATTTATATCTACTATCTTTAATTTAATGAAAAATATAAATATTACTTTTTCCGTATTACATCGGTAATCCCCTTTATTTTTTGTTAACTAACCTAGATAAATAGAGATAGATGTATTTTAAAAAGAATTTTTGTGTGTTAATTTGTTTCCTTTGCAATAGAACTAATAGATTCGACAAATAAAAAGAAAAATGAGAAAATAATTTTTCGTGCATAGCACGGGTGATATACTAGTAATAATTAAAAGTAAAAGAAATGAGAGAATAAATATTTTGCAAAGTATGAACACATATTATATAAATTTTAAAGTATTTTGCAAAGTATGAGAGGATAATAATCTTGAGAATTGGAGTAATTTTGGTAATCAGAGAAAAAATTTGTATTGGGATCCATCGAAACTAATATAGAGAAGGGGGAGAGGAAAAATATGAGCTTTGAAGGTGTAGAAAATTTTACAAAATGTGATCTCTATTTATAGAGTATTTTATTTCAAAAATTATAATATATTTATTTTTTTTTAAAAAAATATATTGAATAAAAATTATTTATTTATTATATTATATAAATAAAATAAAGTTTTTATATTTATATATAATATAATATTAACCAACCACCGAACCTTGAGAGGTTGGTGGTTGCATGGCAAACGACCTCATAATCCATATATTCATTAATTTAGATTTTTTTTTTTTTTTAAAAAGGTTGGGGTCGGCGGTTTCTCGTCACCAATAATCATAGTCTAAGTGTTACTATTCACATCCCAAATATGCATCTGGTGTAATCGGTGGGATAGTAATAAGAGGCATTTGTTGAAGTGAACAGTAAGAGATACGGACTAGATATGGGTACCGATCCCCAAGTTAACTCTCATGGCTACCAAACAGGTTATTAAACCCATATATGGATACTTATAAGGGTTTCTAAGGCCTACCAAATAGCACCTTTGGAAATGGTCTATTACGCTCAATTCTATGAGGTTGGGTTGTATGTATATTTATCAAAGGTAAAGCCGTAAAGGCAATATTGAATGCACAGGAAGAAAATAGTGAATGAGATTATTTATTATATTTTGGGTACAATATTTGCTATTGTACTATCATTCTAAAACTAACAATAAATAAAAATTTTCACAAATAAAAATGTTGGTTCTAAAAATAGTTTTGACACAAGTCTAATATTTAACGGTGGAATATAAAATGTTATACCAAAATGCTATAAAGATCTCATTCGAAAAGTATCTAGAGTACATATATCTACCTAAATACTCCATCCGTCCCACTTCACTAGTCCTGTATATAATATTTCAACAGAACTAGTGAAGTGGAAAGGAAGGAGTAAAATAAATGAAATACAAAAACACACTTAATTATTAACAATTAATCTATTAAAATTTTCAAATTTCACATGCAAAGTCACGCTACTTAAATTAGTGGTCGAACCAAAACAAGCAGACTATCTCAAAGATAGTCCAAATTTCTACATAAAAAACGTTCATCTGCCTACTATGGACACTTTTAATGTGTCAACTGCTGATGTGAAGTGATAAAAATTTACTCTTATAGATAAGTTAGAGTG
The DNA here is from genome assembly GCA_029379335.1 of Thymus mandschuricus. NCBI lineage: Eukaryota > Viridiplantae > Streptophyta > Magnoliopsida > Lamiales > Lamiaceae > Thymus > Thymus mandschuricus. The sequence goes on from CM057072.1 coordinate 32,003,727, forward strand.
TACATTTAAATATTTTATTCATTAATAATATGTTACATCATTCGTGGCGGCCTTTGGATATGTGTGGTTTGGGTGCTTTGGAGATGGCGTAACGAAGTGATTTTCGACCGCAAGGAATGGGATTTCAGAAGAATCGAAGAAGAGATTAAGTGCCGATTCTGGAGTTGGTGCGCGGCTAGGAGAGATGTGGAAACCAATTTGAGTTTTGAAGTCTGGAACAAAAATCTCTTACCTCATTTTAAAACTCTTTGTAATTCCTTTGTAATCTCTTTACATTGGTACTTCTTGTACCGATGATCGTTTTTCTTAATAAAATCTTCTCTTTTTCCGATCAAAAAATGTTACATCATTCGCGAACATATTAAAAATGTTCACGACGGATAAGAGTCAATCCAAGATGGATACATCGTTTGATTGTTCATGATTTCATTCTTATTGCTGAAGATTGTGAAAATTCAACTACAAATTTTCCCAACTTCTTAACATGAATTCCAAACAACAAACTTAAAATTAATACACACAATCTATATATATACATGTTCAACTCCTAAATAATAGGCTCAAACATGAACCTTGACATACGGTCCTTGATTCGATTATTCTGAATTCCATGGCCATCTCCAAGTTGGTACATGTATTGAGCCATTCTAGCTAGATCAACTGCATTAGCTATAAAATTTTGTGAAAATTGAGAATCTTTTCTTTCTTGGTTTATCTCTTTCCATGTTTCCCCGATCATCATTTTCACATGCTCTCTAGCCTCCTCCACCGAAGCTCTGGATTCCTTCATGTAGCACTGAACCGATTCTGCTGCGTCGCCTCTGTCCATCTCGCTCTAAACATGCCGAAAGAGGAATTAATTAAGAAGTTCATCGTTGTAAAATAAAAAATAAAAATAAATAAAATCCATGCATGATTGTATATATAGTAGAATTCATATATTGTCTTAATTCAATTAAACTTTTCATGTCCCAATGAAAGATAGACGTTTCATTATCTTTTGTTGGGGCGGAGTGCAAAGTAAATGAATGTGTACGAACCGGTGATGTTGCAAGGTCGTTTGCAAGGCGTAAGATGATTCCTGGATATCGAACTAAGTCTTGATATTCATAGAAGCTCTCGACAACCTCATTCTTTAAAGGATTTGTGATGAGAAAGAATGTATGAGATAGTATTACTGGAACTGAGCTCGAAATCCATCCATTCATCATGTATTCATTTAGGGTTGGTGTATGTCCGGTCACGTACCATTGCGCCTCTTGCATAAATGATTGGAACAGATCTTTCCACTAAGAGATAGAAAACCCAGATTATAGATGAGATCGCGTAAAAATATGTTTACGGTATATTAAGTAAAAAATAATGCATGTTATGAACATATCTTTAAAAAATAATGCATGTTATGAACATTAATGTTCATCTTAATGTATCCTTTAGTACTATTGTAATATGTGATGCATGATTCATCCTGTACAATGAACAATGGTCCAATTCACATTTAATTCTTACGAAATAAGGCTTTTCTCTCTGCTAATCTCGTTCATGATCTACTGGTCAAATGAACTATGATAGTACCAACTACTAAGAATGCTTTATAACAAACGGTACATTTACAAAAAAAAAAAAAAATGTTTTACTTTTTTTTTATTACTTACAACAAATGTATTATTTTTACAGTATCATATCAATATTAAGTGTGAGAGAGTTCGTGCACACGCTAACATGCACGTGCGCATAACATTTTTATTATTTTATTTTGTTTTATTGAGAAAAAAAAAAAAAAAAACATGTATATCGAGGAAGAAATTAGACTTACTGATTTTCTCAAATGATGAATTATGAGAAAGTTTTGTTCTTTGAGAACAACATAGGCCATCTCGTTGATGAAATTGTTGAGTGTTAGGAAACACATTTGCATATACTTGGGTAATCGATCTATTCCTTCTGTATCCCATCTATGAAATCAATTAAATAGATAATTAACAATAGTTATTAGCATAATGAAGCTATTATTAAAATAATCTTTCTGTCCACGATCTTTAACGCTTGGACCTCTTAGATTTTGAGTTTTTTAATGATAAAATTTTAAATATAGATTTTTATTTTTTACTATGAGAAGTACGACACTCGTAGTACTCTAGAAAAAAGCTATAATCAAAATATATATTTTAAAATTCATCACTAAAAAGCCTCAGAACTAGCAAAAAAAAATAACCAAAGGGTCTTAAGATTGTGAACATATGGAGTTATTAAAAAAAAAAAAAAAAAAAAAACCTGGATGAGATTAATTAGCATTTATTTCGGATAGGATTTATATCCACATTTTATGTACCAATCGTGTACCAAATAACTATTTATATTAGTTTCATAACGTTATTTATGAAAATAAAATATTCATTGTTAATTATAACAAAAAAATAGAATATTGAAAAATTATATACACTAACTTTCGATTTATCAACTATATTTTACGTAATAAAATTAAAATTAAATCAAAATAATAATAATTATAAACCCTAAAATGGATGAGGAACCTTAGAAAATAATTATAGAATTAATCTAAATCATAATAACTTGAAATTGATTATAGAATTAATCTAAATCATAATAACTTGAAATTGTTTAAAGAAAATGAATAAAAATAATAAAAATCGGCGGCATTTGATCATAACAAGGTTGGTTAAAAATGGGTTTTTATTAATATATCTAACCTCTGGATTACGTCGTTGAAGAGTTGAAGTTCTTCCCAAGTAGCATAACCATCAAATATATCATCAATTATTGTAATGAAGATGTTGGCCTTAGTCACCATGACCCTTGATGAACCACTATATTGAGGCTTGAAGAGGCCGCCAAGAGTCCACAAGTAACACTCCACCACCCTATCTCTCGCAAACGGAATCGCCTCACTTAACCCCGTTTCCTTCCACCATCTAAATATGAAAATCGGTTAAAGTTTTATATGCACGTGTAGGATGTTGGATGAGCTTATAAGCATATTCAACAACTTATATGATCGATCTAGCGAAATAAATCTGACAACCCAAATATTGACAGTGGGCTCAATTTAATATATTGTCAGCTGACGGCTGACTTGGCAGTATGGCTTGATAATCTAGGGTTTAGATTTCAATTTCTTTTTTCTATGACGTTTGAGATATACTATATTTATAATAGACAGCCGCTAACATATAATGTTCTCACACACGTTAATGCCTTAATGGTGCTAATAGACTAATAGTGGGTAGATGGGTACTCAAAAATAAAATTTGTTCATTTGCCTCCCATTTTATTTTATTTTCATGTAATAAACCTTTTAAACATTATATAAGATACTCGAGCTTATCATATGCTTAAGAAAAACACTTTCTTAGGCGATGAGCATATACATACCGGGAGACGAACTTTAGTTCTTGTTGATGGATTGATTGGAGGGTGTTAAAGTCCCTCTTCGCAAGCTCAAGAACACTTGGATTCAAATCGGGTCTTCTCTCGTAGGAATCGATGAACCATCTCGTGTTCGGCCCTTGAATCCTCCAATGAATCGGAAGCTCCAATGCATGACGCATTGATGCTAAAAGATCATGATCCATTTCACCGTCATCTTCATCGACTTTTCTCTGGAGAAATCTGGTGGCAAATTCATTGGCTAGCTCTAGGGTTTCTTCGCCCTGTGCGAGTAGGAAAGAAGCTTCGTACAGTTGCACTAGTCCTCTTGCATCATTGCATAGGCTTGATCTGAACTCACCCTTCTCGTTCTTGAAATAGTCAAACACCTCTATTTCATCAAAACTATACATTAGCATTTGATTTTGTTATGAAATAAGTTTAAATGAACAGACTTGTATCTCTCTATAAGTTTGAACTTTTAGATGAGATAAAAACTTGTAAACTCTTAATGGGAAATAGTCTGATAAGAAAATGAAAGGTAAAATATCATCACAAGATTGTGGTCCCACTTCCTTAATGATATACTTTCTCCATTTTTTCTGACGTGACTTATTTTTTTCTTTTTTCGTAATATTTAAGAAAAAAGAAACTATAAGTTATAGGTGTACCCACCATTAATAATCAGTGCATATTGATAATGCTAATTGTTGTGTTTGAACTTATCACCAAAATTTTATTATATTTCTATTTGACTTAATTTTTATTTGGCAAGTTATTTTATTTTGTTAATTGTACCTTTCAAATTGAAAAATAATGAAATGTTTTTATTCTTCCTCCTTTTTTCACTGAAGTGAACATACCCTAAAATTCGATCCTCATGGGGTATTTGATAGGCTATATAAACCACATACTAATTTATAGTATGGGTTATATTCATGTTCGGTAGGTATACTAGATAATATAGAGGGCCCTGTATTAGACAGGTTTGTTACTAAAATCAGTAATATTTCCTTCTTTTTGTATCAATAATAAATTTTAATGCACCATACCAAATACAATATTAATATTAGTATAGATTTTTATACTATCCTACCAAACACAATATTAATGTTATTTATAAAGTTTGTCTCATTACTACATATTATTTTATCTTGAGATTATTAATACGGGTTCGTGTATAGAATCGTACCATGAATCATACGAGTCTATTATATATGCTCCAGGATATGGTGCTAGTGTACCTTGAGATACTAGGAAACCATGTTCCCTAAGGAGTCTGAACCCAAGAGCGGTCGAGTACAAATCCCTTTCTTCCGCGACTACTCCATCATCGTACTTGTAATGAACAGAAGCCAAGAATCGCTCGATTTCTTCCTCGAAGTGATACGATATACCAAGCCTCTGCAAATCATCGATCAACTGCAAACGTCGAACATCCTTATTTCTCGGCTCAACAGCATCTTCACTGTCGTAATCAGCTCTGAAGCCCCTGTCGAATCACTCTTGCCCTACGCGTGCAGCTAGACATTAAGAAAAAGAAAATGCTTGATAAACTTGAGATGAATATATGTGGTTATACATATACCGTAGGGAGCGACTGTATGAAATTGAAATCAAAAAGGGGTGGCTTGTAGTTTGCAGATCTTCGTGCAGTCAAAGGAGCGGAGCTGCACCGGAATCTAGAGTGGCTCGTTCGGATAGCCGTGGTTGCACGCCCCTGCATCGGAGCTCCGCCGTGGAAGGTGGAGGAGTGCTTGTTAGAAATAGGAACATGTGCATGCATCAACAAATTAGACATTTTCCTCTCTCTCTCACGGTGTGTGTACGTTTGAATGTTGCATGTTCGTGCTTTTATATTATTGCAAGAATGATTGCAAGTGGATGTTTTAGATGGTCGTTTTCTTATTCATTTTTCATTTTTTCCCTTCCCCACGACAATTTGTTTCAAATGATTTTAATACAAGAGACTCGTGGCGTGCTGAGAAAAAAACAAGAGTCATGGGGTATATTACCATACTTAGATTAGACTACCATTATCGATAATCATCCAAAATTGGATGGGATCCTCTGTCCCGAAATTAGTATACCAATGGTGTCCCGATATAAAATTAGGAAGGTTTTAAATTCTCTCCCTTAGTTGTCATTTTAAATTTGGTTATTAGTGTATGTCAAACCTTCCTAATTTTGTATCGGTACATCATTGGTACACTAATTTGGGGACAGAGGATCCCATCCGATCCAAAATATCCAACTTTTTCAATCTCTTAGTACCAATGTTTTAAAAATCGAACCGGAGGTTGAATCGGCGAGGCCTTCAGTTCATGGTTATTTTGGTTGAACTATGATTCAACCAACTAAAACCGAAAAGAACTGGAAAAACTATGACCGGATTATGAACTTTTCATGGTTCAACCGGCGATTCGGTTCAGTTTTCAAAACACTTCTTAATATAATTATAAGTGAAAAGGAGGGGAGAAAGAAGGCAAAGTAAATTCTGGGTCCACCTCTTTTAAGGTAGTAATAGAGACAACGTGCAATGCACGTCTAACATTTCATTTTTGTTTAACTAAAAAAAAAACAAATTACATCTTTATTGTATTTTTATACAAATTTAATTTTAATGATTTAATTTAACTTAATAACTATTTATGGGGTTCACTAATTCAGTTTAAGATTTATAATAATTATTTTTTAATATTTCATTTTGTTTTTCTTAATTATATTAGGGTCAATAAATTTAAAATTAGGGTATATAATTATTAAAATATTTATATTTTATGTTGAAATATATATTATTATATATCATTGTATGTGTGTGTGAGAAAGAAAGGAGAGAGAGGGAGAGGGTTGAGAGAGAGAGAGGGGGGCGCTTTAAGAAGAGGGGGGGAGGGTTTGAGTGAGTGAGAGAGAGTTGTGAATTGTGGGTGCGTGTTTTGGTGTTAGTTTATGTGGATGTGGGTGAGTGGTTTTGGGAAGGAATGGAATGATTTGTTTGTGTTATAATTCATTAAAGGTATTAATGTATTTTTATCTAAAAAGTAGTTTTTTCTTTTTATTTATTTATTTATTTGTGTGGCTAGTTTTTATTTGACTAAATGAAAGTGACTATTCTCCTACTTGTCCCCTTATAAATATATTGATAACAAGGAGTAAGATCATGTACAAAATAAATTTTTCATAAAAGTAAAGAAAATAGTTGAAATATTTTTGCATACCCTTTTCCAAAACCTTCATTCACAAAATACCCCTCCTTTAAAAACAATGCACAAAATACCCCTTAATATCCATTTATCCATAATGCCCCTTATCCTTGTCTATGTGCAACCCCAAAGTTGCTATGGACAAAATTTATCTTTGTTTGAGGTATTTATCCACTAAATAATTTGCAAAAATGGGATAATAATCTTGTTTTGCCTATTATGATCCAACGCTTCTAAAATGGTATCAGAGCTCATGGTTTATTTGGGAATTATATTTATTTATTGCATAATTGATTATTAACTAACGGAGGAGACATCAAGTTAAAATGGAACCGGACTATTGTCCGAGTTGCAAGAGTTACAGGGTATACTTCGATCTATTAAAAGATCAGAAGGAGTCCGAACTTATTCAATTAAGAATAAGACAAAGATGGCTCGAAGACGCCATTCGAAAGGATGACACTCCCGACCAAATCCAGATTTATGAGGAGGTTGAAGTCATACGTGGATCGCCTTTCGGTAAACCATTACCTAGAGGGAGTTCTAAGACGAGCTATGAGTTTAGCCCATCAAACTCATACCAGATGACGGAGTCAACCGGAGGAGTTGGCCCTAATTTCCAAGAGATTGAACCAGATTCATCAAAAATCTCTAAGGATTTAAGGGAGATCCAGAAGACGGTGCAAAACTACGGCAACTGCCAGTACGGAGTACCACAACAAGTTGAAAAGATATCTTCTCAACAAGATGAAATCCTTAACATCTTGAAAGATATCCAACAACGAGTGGAGAAATTGGAACAACCACGTTCCAGTTCCTTCAGAAGGAATTTCGTCTTCAAAGGCGAATCTAGCAGTTCCCAGATGGGACTGCCCATTAAGGATCCTAACCTGAAGGATCCAAAGCAAGAATTCATAAACAAACTGATACGAGATGGCAAATCTTGAAAGGATCGGTTTGGAAGATCTACAGGAGTTGGCAGAATCATTTGCTGACCTCAGAATGGTGGATCTAAAGGTGAACGAGAGAGAACCGAAGCAAAAGCCATTTGTCGAAGCCGGATCCTCGTTCCATGAGCATCTTGAGGATAAGAGTTATGAAGCTCACAGAATCAACATGCGTAATTCAAGGTGGAAGCCCTCCAAAACACAGGACACTCATGTAGGAAAGGCAACGATGGAACCCATCCATCCATATGGAATTCATCTTAATCTCGACGATGTCAACTTCAATGAGAGAGAGGAAGCCATCGAAGAGTGGAAAATTCCATGATTATTGCAGCAGCCACTCTTGATATGAGTCAAGATAGCTTTGCAAAAACTCTCGAGGTAAGCCTCGTGGGTGTGGCCAGGATTGCTTGGGAAGGAATGAGCCAAGATACAAGAGACAAGTGCCTAAAGGGAGACTATCAAAATATGGCCCCTTCCATGGCGGATGAATTGAAGCATCATTTCCTAGGGGAAGGATACTTCAAGGGATATGATGAAGAGAAAAAGAAGAAATACTTAATGGCGTTCTACAATCTGAGGCTCGTGGTCTTGGAGCAGAAGACGCTCAACAAGTTTTTAAAACTCTTCACCTTATATCAACATCAATCTAGGATTGATGAAGAGAAGGCCAGAGAAATTTTCTTCCTAAAATTTCCAAGCCCTTGGAGAGAAATGCTTATTCAGGGATATACTACAGGTATCCATGATAGCGTTGCTAAAAGGATGTCCTATGTGCATGCCAAGTTGATGGAATGGTGTCAACAAGCTACTGCACAGAAGAACGTGAAGAAGTTGAGGAGAATGAACAAAACCACCCTCAACTGTGAAGGCAGTGATCTACCAACGGTCATTGGAGAAGAACCTTCGGTAAAACGAAAGTATAAGAAGAATAGGTTCCAGCCCTATTCAAAAGAAGGAAAATCCAGGAGAAAATCTTGGAAGCCATGAACGATGTGGTCCAGACAGAAGGCCGGATCATATAAATATGGACAGCGAAGCGGTCCATCCAGGAGCAGATTTCAACCCAGAAAGACGGACCAGTCTAAGGCGGACCAGTCTCGGGGAAAATATGCAGCCAAAAAGACTTTCAGAAAAGCTCATGCCAGGGCAAATGAAAGTTTTAAAGATTGCAACTGCTGGACGTGCGGTGCACTTGGGCATATCTCCACCAATTGCCCAGAAAACACGAGGATGAATAGATTCGAGTCAACACCCGACATCGAAGACGCGATCTATTTCAAGGATCTGGTACAGGTTTATCAGTTCGAGGATATACCCTCTGATGAGAGTATATATGAAGCCGAAGAAGACTTCGACAGCGAAGATTCTGATGGATCCACCAATTCAGAATCCAGTTGAAGAAGAGGTACATCATCAGGAATGTGAAGATAGAACCGGATATTCTAGCCGGACGATTATCTCACAAAGCCAGATCGATAAGATCATGAAGAAGAACCTGAGTATACAAAGATACCAGGGTTTTTCAGCAGGAAGCATAGACCAAGTTCTAAGGAACTTTAGTCTAAAGAGTCGGAAGCACCATATTGTCTATGGGATCACCAGACGAGAAATGGCGCTACCGATCGAGCTCACGGGGAATCAAGTAGAGATGCAATTGATTCCAGCAAGTGATATCCGGGAAGATCTATCAAAGATGAAACCGGAGGTTGCGGAAAAGATGAATTGGATCCACATCGGAGCAATTCAACTCGTGCTCAAATCAGCATTATTCGCAGGAGTCGATTCACCTATCAATATTGCAATATGCGATAAGCGAGTACGAAACCTTCAGGACTCTGTGATGGGAACTATCGCGGGGAATCTATGTGCTGGACAGGTGGTGGGGATTATATATCCAAAGATTGCCTACAATCTTAACAACACCAACTTCAGCAAAGCCCTGACGCTATATCAGGACTTCAAAAGAAAGGAGTTGTTGGAAGAAGGGAATAGACCTTATTCCATCACATATCAGGTATCCTATGCGCTTTCCAACTCACATCATACTGAGTTATTCTTGGGAAAGCAATTCATTGAGATACCAGATATCTTCAAGAAGGTGACAACAGCGATTTGTCCCGATAGAGTTGAAATTCCACGATTAAGGGAGGTGGATATTCAAATTCAAGACAGAGTGGTCATAAGACATGATCAAAGTCTTAGATTACATTCTGGAAGATTATCATTCCAGGGAAATAGGATTACTTCTCAACCTTTGGGAAGAAGCTTGAGTCTAGCACATCATTCCCAACCAAGGATGTTAGACTCCAACAAGACGGTTATTACTATCAAATGTCCAGAAGGATGGAGAGGAGTAACAACCAGATTTGATACTACAAGATGGGAAAATAATTTTCCTTGTAATATCTTGTATTATCTGGAACAACCGGAGATCCATCACTACAAAGCCATGATCGAGATGGGTGGATGGAAGGTTGAAGTCAAAGGCCGAGCAGGGAGAGAAGAGAATATTCTTATCCTCGGTCTAGATTTCCTCGAGAAATAAAAGCCTTGGAGAAGCAGGGAAGGAGGAATGGAGATCACGATCAATGAGAAAAAAAATATTGATCGAATGACAAGTCCATTCTCAATCTACATTCCTATTGGAGTGTTGTATGAGAAATATAAGGCAGAATATTTTGCTGCTTATATTGATTCAGGTGCAGGAATAAGCACAGCAAGACGTGAAATCTTCCCAGTAGAAATAGAGGAAGAACTACCACGGATTGCAGGACGAGATTTTTCCAAGAGGATCCTGATTCTATCAAAAGGGATTAAGGCCGTGGAAATCTTGATTGGAGGAGCAGGTCAGACACCTTGGTATAAGGTTAAAACCCCTCCAATTTATTTTCATGATACTGGTGCAGATATCTTGCTCGGTAACAATTTCTTGCAGATGTTCAAAAGATATATGCAGGATAATGAGAGACAACGATTAGTGTTCACAACGCAGTGTGATCACAAAATCATTGTTCAGATATTAGGAGGAGCATTTAATCGACAAATGCCGATCAAATTTCGCAGCAAGCGTGGTGATGAAGGACTACTTCGACACCCAAAAATGCAAGACCAAAGAAGATTCAACGAAGCATTGTTGGATTTTAGGGTCAAAGGGGAACTCGAACTTAGCGAGATTGATGAGGAAAACGTTGCTAAGATCCAGATCCTAAAGGTATCTTTAATTTGTAAAGATATTGAAGTTGATACACAGGTATCATTGGAAGATGTCAAAAGGAAAATTGTACGTTGTTACAATGAGAATCCTTTGGCATGGTGGGAGAAGAATCAACTCAGAGCGTCCTTGACGGTCAAACCTAACAAGGTTCACGAGTTTGTTCGATACAGACCGATCTTGATGAATATCAAAGATCAAGAGGACATGAAAGGCATCATCAAGGAGCACCTTGACATGAAGCTGATCGAACCAGGAAACTCACCATACAGTAGCCCAGGCTTCTTGGTAAGGAATCATGGTGAGATTAAAAGAAATAAACCTCGACTTGTTATTAATTACAAACGTATTAATGACATTCTGGAATTCGATGATTATTTCATACCTAGTAGAGAACACCTTATTAACTGCATAAGAAATGCCAAGGTTTTCTCAAAGTTTGATTGCAAGTCAGGTTTCTACCAGATTCGCATGGAAGAAGGGAGTAAGAAGTTCACAGCTTTTTTTACTCCACAAGGACATTACGTTTGGAACGTGATGCCAATGGGGCTTGCTAACGCACCCCAGATATTTCAGAGAAAGATGGATAATTTATTTAAAGATTATTCATCATTTATGTTCGTTTATATTGATGACATTCTTATAACGTCAAAAGATATGAATGAACACAATAAACATATTGAGATCTTTGCAGATGTTTGTTACAGAGAAGGGCTAGTACTGTCTGAGAAAAAGGCAGTTATAGCAACCCGGAAAATGGAATTTCTGGGAATCGAGATCGATGAGACAGGGATTATTTTGCAGGATCATATCGTGCAAAAAGTGAAAGATTTCCCAGAAGATCTCAAAGAAAAGAAACAACTTCAAAGCTTCTTAGGAGTTGTTAATTTTGCAGGAGCATTCATTAAGAATCTTGCAAAATACAGGAAGGTCTTTAGTCCACTTTTAAAGAAAGATGTGTCATTCATCTGGACTGAAGAACACAAAGAAGGAATGAGAGTATTGAAAGCAGTATGTGGGAATCTCCCCAAACTTTCAATACCACAGGACGAAGATGATTTAGTCCTGTATACCGACACAAGTGACCATTGGTGGGCAGCAGTCCTTACAAAGATCACACCCAATGGAGAAGAACCATGCAGATATTGCAGCGGGTTATTCTCAGCAGATGAAGCCGTCAGATGGCACATTAACGAGAAAGAATTCTTTGCAGTTCGAAAGGCATTTAAAAAATGGCCTTTATTTTTATTAGCAAAGAAATTTACTTTGAAAGTCGATAACACGCAGGTGAAGGCTTTCTTAAAAAACAAGATAGAATCTAAACCTGAAAAGGCTAGATTACTAAGATGGCAAGCTGAATGTCAATATTTTGTTTTTGACATTATTATTGTGAAATCTCATGAGAATGTTCTTGCAGATTTCTTGACAAGAGATGGAGCCAACTGAGTGTAGCTCTATCATGATTTCCCAGAAGCATCTCCGAGAAAACCTCAAGATGTTATCAAAGGAATGGGACGAGTGTGTCTTGAGGGCTGAACAAGCCGGAAAGATACAAGCTGTCGATAAGACGAAAGTCACCGACAGAATACAAGCTTGCAGGATGGCACAAACCCAGTGCTGGAATGCAGTACAAGCGCCACTCCTTCGGGCGTCCTCTAAGGAAAAAGAAGTGATTCGGTTGCCGGCCCCTATAACGGTAGCAGAGGATTCAAATACCTCTAGCACGAGTCCTAAGTTGGTAGCATCGATAGATCTATCGGCCCAAGGAAAAGATGAGATTCAGGTGTCCAAACCTGAATCATCATGTCAACCCAGCACCTCTGGGGTAAAAGAGGGAGAGATCAATCTTAGGCCAATGACTAGCAAATCTAAGGTTGATACTAACCAAGTTATTCAAGCTTCTTCCTTTTGGCAGGCATATCAAGCTAGCTGGGAAAAGCTTCTTACGAGGCGGGGATTAAATCCGAGCTATTGTGTAATCGATGGCTCTGGAAAGTATCCCAGGGTGTGGATGAAGCCAGGTGCAAATCCACATGATGTCAAGCAATGGTATGAGTTTGGAGCACTGGCTTCGGTTCATACTATATCACCCTCATTCACAGAAATCAAGAATCTACCCAGATGGATTCAAGAAGCTGTGTATGATTCATGGGCTAACAATGATCAGCTTAGCCGCGGTGATGTTCTAGAGTTATACTTTATTAGTGCAGCTCCTGAACCAGCAGGAAAAGGGAATCACGAAGCCTTTCACTACATAAGGCTCAGGAGACCCGATGAAAGAGCCTTAAATGCAGTTAAGGCACTGGATGGAGACGTTCCACTTGTCTCCACCATTTCAGAAGATGAAATCTCAACTCGACGAGCTTGGGGTTTATGGGTCTGTCTCACAGAGATGGACAAAGTCAAGTACCAGTTCAAATTTTCTCAGAACTCGGTAAACGGATCCTTCCTGTTAAATACTATGACAGGAAAAACAACAAGATATGCAGAGGAAGCTTTCGAAAGGAAAAGAACTCTGCTATGGGAAAACAAGTTGGTGGTGAGCAAAGAGACTCATCGCAAATACTGCAACATGGCTCATTTTGGCCATTGGGATGAACGCATCTGTTCGTCATGCCCAAACCAGAAAGAGCTTGAGTTCGGGAAAGGATTCATGCCAAGAGCAGGACGCGCCCGAGCCACCGACAAGAAGGAGTCACAAGCATTTCCAGCCAAGAGAATGCCAAGGGCCCCGGGAAAAGGTTTTCCCAACAAGAAGTAATAGAGTCATGTGACTCTACGCAAGAGAAACCCCACCCGAAAAGAAGACGACAAGGGTGGGTGGACGGACAATGACGTTTCACCAAAGTTTCGGTGGAATTCAAAAATGGAGGTCCCAGACTCCATTCATCAAGACGCATTATCATCACTTTCGGTGAAGATAATGATAGGCCAACCCATACCGAATGCATTATTGAAAGCTTTCGGTGGAGATAAAGATAGGTCGGCCCTCACCACTACCGAAATTTTCGGTAAAGGAGGAATATGCCAACGCATTTGGCATCCAAGGCAATAATGCAGGAACTAGGAGAACCAATCCTGCATCTATATAAAGAAGAATGAAGGAGGAGAGGATCATCGAACATTTTCTTTGCCTTCTTCAAAATAAACCTTGTAATAGTTTTCAGTTTTTTAGTGTATGTGTGTTTCTACTTCCGCTACCATAGATAGCTAAACAAGTTTGTCTCCTCCCAAAAGGAGATAATCTTATGTAATATATATTTATAATTCCCTAAATAAAATTTGGGCTTCTGCTCATTACCTGTCGCCAAATTTTAATTTTTTGTTTTACCAACAAAATACTCTACGCCCCGGGTAGAAAACGAACGAGGGCTGTGCTGTTTGCTGCTGAAGGAATCCGTGGCTGGAACCATCCGGTGCTCCGCGTGGTTGGAATGCGTTTGCCGTAAAACCCAGACGGATAGGACCCGGCAGCAACTCGGTCAAAAGGTATGAAGTTGGTTTTACAAAAATTTTAATTTTACGGAAGAGTGATGGGCCTGTTAGTATTTGCATGGCTAGGAGTGGAAATATATAAAAACAAAGAAAAATACATTGTATAAAGGGCATTGATGACCTTTCAAAAACAAAATGGGTATAGAGGGGTAGTTTGTGTATGGTTTTTATTTAAGGGGTAGTTTGTAAATGGTTGGTTTGAAGAAGGGTATCTGAATTTTCTACCCAAGAAAATAATGCATTCTGTAGACAATTGTAATGTTTATAAGTAGATAACAAGGGATGAGATCTTCTACAAAATTGATTTTCCGTAAAATATAAAAAATGGTACATTCCGTATGCAATTGTAATGCATCACTGATTATAATGCATCGGTTATTATAATGCATTAGCAGTACAATTAAAATGCACCTTAATTTAGACCGTAAATCATCCAAAGACCAACAGTCCAAATCATTTCTTACGCAATCAGTCTTTTTATATGATCTTTTTACTAATAAAATGTGAATTGTTGTGTCACTTTTATTTTTTGCATCAATCCCCAACAAATAAGCTCATTTTAGTAAATAGGGTGATGCTATTCGGCCATAATGTGGCCGGCCATAATTTAACTTTTTTATTTTTTTTATCAAATAATTTATATTTTTTTGCCTAACTTTTTTATATTATAAAAAAACTCAAAAATAGATGTTCTGTATTTTTTAAGTATTTTTTAAAATTAACCCTTTAATTATTTGATAATTTTTATTATTTTAAAGAATTTGTTACCATTTTATCTAGAAAAAAAAGAGAAAAATATGTAATTTTTGTAGAAAAAATATTTTTAAATTAAAATATAAAAGTAATAAACTATAGTTATTATTTATCATTTTTAAAATTACGTATATTATGAAAAATGTCGTTGTGTGGCCGGCCACATTATGGCCAAATAGCATTATTGTAGCATAAATACCTTTAATTTGACATAAAAATTGTAAAATTTGAAGAACAAATGAGAAAGTTATGATAATTTAAAATATTTTAATTCAAATTTGATTGAGATACATGCATAATTAAGTGTAGACTTGAGTGGATAAACATGTCATTTTAGGTCAAACGGCCCAAAAAATGGAAAATGTTTACTTTTTGGTGGGACAGAAAGAATACACTCCATCTATCCCACCGATAAAGGGACATTTTCCTTTTCGGGACGTCCCACTGATATAGGGACATTTTTCAAAATAGAAAATTTTTAATCTAATAAAATTCAGACACATCACTTTAACCCACTACCTTTCACTTTAACACATTATCATCACCTCGTCTTAATTCCCTTTGCCGAAGAAAAAGGTCTCTTTCTTAATGGGACGGAAGGAGTATATATTAAAAAAAAATCCATTTATAATGCCTTTTTTGCCTAGGGTCCCCCAAAGAAGAATTAGACCAGCTTATATGGAACAGATAGAGTATCTATAAAATAAACACATTGTGTGCTTGTGTTCGTCTAAAAAAAGAAGTTAATAACATTGGAATGAAAACACACACTCATACTAACATACCTTGTATACACTATTGAGAGACTGAATACGGTCGAAACTCCAAACGGTAGGCTTGTAATTTCCCGATCGTCGCGTGGAGCTGGCTTCATCGGTACAAGGAACGGTACGAGTAGCAGCGAGTCGTCCGAGGGAGGAAGACTGCAACGTGCATGAAAGGGGAGAAGACAGGCGCAGTTTTTGATATTTCTTCTCAGAAAAATTGATGGGCTTGATGGGAATAGGCATACCAAGCGTAATGGTAGACATGTTTTTTTGAGTTTGGTGAAGTTAGTTTGCTACTATATATATATGTGTATATATAAGTGAAAAAACTTTATTTGAATGCTCAAAGCTTGTGTAGCTGATTTCTAGGTTTGTTGCATAAATGGTGAGTGAGTGGTTGCTAATCTTGTAGGCCCCACAACCTCGAGCTAATCAAGCAGTAGGAGGAGCATATGGTACTTTTTTCTTTTTCTTTTCTTTTCTTTTTTCTTTTTTTTTTTTTTTTTGAAAATAACCAACATAAAAATTATGGAAGAATTGAATACGAGGCATTTTGTTCTCAAGCATTAACCTTTATTTCTAAACCAAACACACACAACACACGAGTTATATTTGGAAAAGATTGTGCCAATGGTTAGTGGGTGGTGCTCTGTAAAGCCGATGCTACACCCGACTCTTAAAAACTTGGACAAATGTATATTGAATGTGAGTGATATCAAATTAATTATAAGAGCCGGCAGACTACTATGTGTGAATGTGCTAGCACACTACTATGTGTGAATGTGCTAGGTGAAGTATTTTAACATTAACTTTACCATAGTACTCCCTCCGTCTAGCTTATAGTGAGTTATTTTTCTTTTTTGATGATCAGTTTATCTTCATCTATTTCCGGTAGAAATAATTGTAGCCCGATTAGTAAATAATTATGAACTTGTCATCTTCAATATTCTGTTTTATAAAAAAATTAAAAAAAATTAACTCTATACTTTTAACGTGGACCCCTTACTTTTCATTTTAATATTTTAATTTCATATTCGTAAATCAATAAAACTATTGAAGTGGGCCGGAGGGTATATTGGAATTGGGTCCACACTTAACCCTAAATATATGTATTAGGTTTTCATCGGAATTAATTATATGTACGTATTACATGTGTTAGGTTTACATTAGAATTAAATATTGAAAGATACATAAGAGTATATCTATTCGACTCTACATGAGCCATGAATTCATGTGGCAATTAATGGAAGAAGAATAAGAACATGTACATACAATGGTGAGAGGTACTAGTCTAGTCGAAGAAATAAGCACTTAGCTCTTATATTTTATTCACATTGCATCAATTTGAGAAGCATCTTGATCTAGCTAGCAATTAATTAAGTTTTTTTTTAAAAGCATTTAACAGTAAATTTAAAGGTCGTGTCACGAAGGATTTGAAGTTAGGACCTTTTGACCCTGATACTCAACTCTATCACTAGATCAACACACGCACATCTAAAGGAAGCAATTGACCATTTGAAGAAAAATAAAACAGACTTAAGAGGCGCATATATACAACGAGCTCATCTGAATTAATATTAAGGCTATGTACTAGTTATAAAACTAATAATTTTTTAATGTATGAAATCTATATTTCTGTTTTTAATTTTGAGAGTGAAAAGAAGCAGTATTGATCATTTCTAGACGTTTTCAATAATCTACTCTGTTTATTCATGATTTTTGGACCGAAAAATTCGTACATAGACTACTGTATTTTATATATATATATATATATATATATATATATATATATATATATATATATATATATATATATATATATATATATCAAATGGGATCTTCATCCTTAGATAGTAACTAGGATCCAATCTTAACCTTCAATTTTTTAAAATCAAGGGTGTAATTTAATTAGGCAGTTTTTATTAAAATAAATCTATTTTAATTATTAAAGGTTAAAATAGGAAAAAACAAATTGTAACTAACAATTCGCATAAATTAAGTACGGTTAATAATGTTGTATATCTATTATTTTATTATTATTATTATTATTATTATTATTATTATTATTATTATTATTATTATGTTAATTTTTTTAGTAAATAATTACTACTATAATAAAGCATCATTGAACTATTTATTTTGTTTTGTACTAAATGTGATATGTGAACGTTTAGTATAAATAGCAATTCAAAATAAATTGATAAGCAATTCAATATTGTAGCAGGTAATATAAAATAGCAGTAGTATTTTTATAGCAAATTCAAAAATTAATACATGGCAAAATAAGTAATTCAATATGTGTAATCAATCAAAATAAGCAATTTATCTAGTGCAAATAAGCAATTTATCTAGTGCAAATAAACAATTCAATAGTTCTAAATAAACAAAATAATCAATTCAACTATTAGAAATAAACAATTCAACATGTGTAAATAAGCAAAATAAACAATTCAATACGGCAAATAAGCAATTCGACATATGTAATTAAGCAATTCAACTCCTACAAAATAAGCATTTCGACAAATATAATTAATCAATTCAATTAGTACAAATAAGCAATTCAACAGATGTTATTAAGCGATTCAATAACTAAGCAATTCTACTACTACAAATATAAGCAATTAATGCGATAATTCTAGTAAAATATATTAAGCAATTCAAAACGTGAAAAAAAACAATTCGACATGTGTAAACAAGCAATTCGATGTGTGTAAATAAGCAAAATAAGCCCTTCAATATGTTCAAATAAGCAATTTTAACATGTGTAAAATAAGTAAAATAAGCAATTTAACAAGTACAAATAAGCAATTCAACAAATACAAATAAGCAATTCAAAGAGTATAATAAATAACTTATGAACAATATATGGTAATAATATTAAGCAATATTTTATGGTGTTTTAAGCAATAAATAACATACAATTAAGCAATAATCAATGTCTATTATAAGATTGTTTTATTATCAAATAAATAAATAAATAATGTGGGAGTAGTATAGACGATAGTAGAAGCAAAATTTTCATTGCCATAAAATAAAACAAACAAATTAATAATTGAATAAATCAATTAAGTTGGTTTTCAAGAGTATCGAATTTGTTTCCATAATTTTCGTTTATGATGGACGATAAAAGATTTGTTTTTTCCCTTTCTACCCCTAAATATTGTTTTATATTTAATTCATTAATCCACATCAGATTTTTGTGGATTAAATCTGTCCATTAATTTCCTATCTATCTACGGATCACAATGGTTCCTAGTTAACACCTAAGGGACGGTTCCTATTGGATCCACTCCCTATATATATATATATATATATATATATATATATATATATATATATTAGTATATTAAAGTGGGTAAAGTGTTAAAGTAAAATAGTTATAGACTCATATAATATTTTTAATCGCATTTAAAAGTGATAAAATATAAAGTACTAAAGGTGGGGCATGTTACCAAAAAATGAAAGAGTCTAAAGATTATGTACCTCCCCGACTTAGGGGGTGTTTGGCTAAGCTTATTTTGAGGACCTTATAAGCACTAAGTGCTTATAAGATGTTTTAAGAGCTTATAAGCTCTTAGATTTAAGATCTTATAAGATTTCCCAAGTGTTTGGATAAAAGAGCTTATAAGCTCTAAATAAATCAAAATCTGAAAATTAAAAAAAAAATTAAAAAAATATTTTTTTTGGATTTTATTATTTTCTACAATCAAATGAAAGTGTTTATAATAGAAATATAAAAATAATATAAAGTTATACAATGAAAGAATCAAATTTTGAAAAAATAAGTTTGGGTGGAGGAGCTTATTTTTTGGAGTGCTTATAAGCACTTAGAGCTTATTTTGGGAACTTATTTTGCCAAACACATTTAAAGTGCTATAAGCTCTTAACCGCTTATAAGCAACTTAAAGTAGCTTATAAGCTTAGCCAAACACCCTCTTAGTATTCCCTCAATCTCATTTAAATTATTTTACTTTCCTAATACAGTCATTTCACATGAATTGTCATGTTTTCTAAAATAGAAAGAATTAATTCTTACTTTTCAAATTGCGCCTAAAGTTTCGTACGGTAAACAAACGAGATGATTGTATACCGGAGTGGTACTTCATTTGTCTGACATATATACTACTCCCTCCGTCCCATTTATAATGTCTTTTTCCGGCACGCGTTTCCACCGAGACGTAGTACGGGTATGCATTTTAAGAAAAACCTAATATAATGGGTGTTAGTGTAGCTTATATCGTAATTGGTCCGAACATACGAAGTTTGTGTATTATTTAACGTGATTATGTTTGTGGATATAATTTGACACCCACTAAGTTAGATGGGTAAATTTTGTATTGCCTCATATAATATACTCCCTCCATCTACGTCCTACATACCCTTATTACTTTTTTTATTCTTCCATAACTTATATGGTCCGTCATTTATTCCATGACGACTTTACAAGAATCTTGACTCTAATCAATGACCATTCTCTTTAATAATAACTTATTGATTGATATGGTTGATTAATCAATATCTATATGCGGTGAGCATTAATGGTGGCCTACATGTGAAGGATGATTTAACCCTCCTCCTCAAAAGCAAACTTATGTGTAAACTTGCTACTTTTTGGTCTTACTTTTATTAGTAAAGAAAACCACCTACATATAGAAATGAAATGCATTATTTATTTTATTTTAAAAAAAATTGAATTACAAATGAAAGAGTGGATAAATTTTAGATCATCAAACATGTATAACTAATCCAACTTGTGAAAAGAAAATATTACAGGTCCAAATGAAAATTACCCCCAAAATAAGTCCAACACGATAGATCTAGGGATGTTTAACTAAGTTTAGAGTGCTAAGACTTAACTATGGGACTCTAAGCCTCGTTGAGTTGGAGATGCTTTTATTTCGAAGAGCCTATAAAATGTACAAATTTTGAAGAATTTATATAAACTCTCAAATTTAATATTCCTTATAAGTTATTAAAGTCATGATAAAAGAATTTATAAGGTGAAAAGAAATTTTTAATTTTTTTCCCGTAAAAGTCATATAAGTTTATATAATGCAAATCTAAAATTATATGCTTGAGCTTACTTTTTGGAATTCGTATGAGTTTTGAAACTTATTTTTTAAGCTTATAAGCTCTTGGGCGTATTTTGCCAAATATTTTTTGAGAGTTTATGAGCAATATTAAAACTACTTATAAACTGTTATAAGTAGCTTATTCATCAATCATGATACTTGAATCGTCGGAAAATGTTTTAGTTACGTACTCTACGTCCACCATCTCTTGACATTGGTACTATATTGAATTTCCACCATTTTTTGAACATTTTTATTTTGGGACGTAGGCACAACAATACACTTGTTACTTTAACACTTAAAACTTGATATTTTAACAATGTAACACTTTAATAGGAGTACTATTAAAAATAGTAGATGAGTAATTATTTCACTTTAACACATTACTTGAGAATATTAATTTATTTATATACCATCAAAACACATTAACTCTTTGCTCCAAACTTTTATTCAAAAAGTGGTGAGCCAAGATAGTACTCCCTCCGTTTTTTTTTTTCAGATGATCTGTTTACTATTTTGGGACGCAGATGGTCTATTTCCTTTTAAGACCTAACAAACAGCACTTTATCTTTAACATTACATTTATCTTTTAACTCACACCATATATTAATTTTTTATTATATTTTTTAAATATCGTGTCCAAAAGAAACAGGTCGTCCGAAAAGAAACGGAGGGAGTACTTGTTAGTATCAATTTAGCGTGTTACAGAAAATAATGAAGTTTTCTAAGACAAATGGTAATAATACTTTGAGAACTTAGATTAGCGATAGACAATATTACCTCCATCTCATTTATTAAATTGTGACAAGCACATTACAGTTGAAAAGATGTTTTCTCTCCGATTAAGTGATCGGAATTTCGATTACCGTAAAAAAAATCAAGTTGACGCCATCATCACACCATTAAATGTTACTCAACGACTTAAAAAGTCACTACTATACACACACCGACACACGAATCCTCCAAGAAAAAATACCCGCCAAAAGAAACTACAACCACATACACACAGCAAAGGAAACCTCATCTCGAGTGTAGGAGGTATGCAGATGCAGAAGACGACGTCGACGAAGTCGCATTCGAAGTCGTCGTCGTCGAACCATTACTATCATAAGCCGATGCCTCGGAAATAATAGGGACACTTAATTGTTTACCTTTACAATATATATTATCTTTTAATTACTTCATTAATTACACTGCTGTACACAATGTAAATTCCTTTATTTAATGAAACAGTTGGCTCACCACAATTCAAGGTGGCCTTTCACTTACTCTTACAGGAAAGACTAATAACAGGAGGAACAGAGTACGTCGGCACCGGCATTTTCGAGGGCAGCGGCGGCGGCTCCGACTCGAACTCGAGAAACTGAACCACCTGCCTAATCGAAGGCCGGAGAGTATAATCCGGGTGGGCACACCACAATCCCACCACCATCAACCGCTCCATTTCCTTCTCGTCGTATCCCTCTTCCGACAGCTTCGGATCCCCTGCTTCGAGGTGCACCCCTCTACCGTAGAGCCCCCACACCCAATCAATTATCCTCACTTGATCCGCCTGCGCCCGATTATCAATCGGCTTTCTTCCAGTGGCTATCTCGAGCGCGACTATCCCGAAGCTGTACACGTCGGACTCCTTGCTGGCCTTCCCTGTCATCACGCATTCAGGAGCCATGTACCCCATGGTCCCTGCCAGGATCGTCGTTCGCGATTCCTTGTCGTGATCGACGAGCCTGGCAAGGCCGAAGTCCCCGAGCTTCGTGTTGAAGCTGGAGTCCAACATGATATTGCTGGACTTGATATCCCTGTGCACGACGCACTGCTCCCACTCCTGATGGAGGTAGAGCAGTGCAGAGGCCAACCCTCGTGCGATCTTGTACCTCGTCTCCCAATCCAACGACAATTTCTCCCCGAAGAGGTGTAAATCTAAGCTCCCGTTGGGCATGTACTCGTACACGAGTAGGAACTCACGCCTCTCGTGGCACCACCCGATGAGCTGCACGAGATTCCTGTGCCTTAACCGGCTAATGATCCGGACTTCCGAAGCGTACTCCTTCGCCCCCTGCTTCGACGTCTTTGAAACTCTCTTCACCGCCACGTATGATCCTAAATCTTTCAAGAAACCTCGGTAAACACCTCCGAACCCGCCCTCACCGAGCTTTAACTCCTCGGAAAAATCGTCGGTGGCGAAGACTAGTTCTCCATAGGTGAACCTCCTAGGGCCGGCACCAATCTCAAACTCCATCTCCATAGACAAATCAACGTCGTCTCTCTCCTCACCATCCTTTCTCGCTCCTCTCCTCCTCCTCCTCCATAGCAAGTACCCAAGAAAGATCAATCCAACAACACAAACGGAGAGACCTGCAATCACTCCAACCACTTCTCCCACCTTCCTCTTTCCTCCGGTCGGCCTAAGATCAGGAACAGGAACAGGAACAGAGACATTGGTGACCGGAGTTTTCTCGATTTTCGACTCCAAAGTCGAAGAGAAACTCCATGACTTGACATTGTTCTTCTCATAACATTCTCCCGTCGCTGCAGAGAATCCGACGCTAACAAACTCCGGTAAATACTTCCTCAGATCAATAGCATATTCAACGCTAGATATCTGAGCCCTATTACTTGTTGGGTTAATACTAGTGAAGTTCACAGTCAAATTTTTTGAAGCCGAACTGTAACTGATCCAAGCCTCATTAATCCTCCACTCACTAAAATTGCTCCACCACGGCACCGAGGCGGCGGAGACGAGCGAGCCCACGTCGATGCCCATGTGCGGGCCGACGAGCGGGTCCCAGAAGTTGGTGTAGGTGTCGAATTCGATGGCCACGAAAGGATCTCCGGTGACGTTGGCGGTGACGTTGTTGAAGGCGAGGCCGAGGCCGCCGCCGGTGGAGTTCACG
This sequence comes from Thymus mandschuricus, assembly GCA_029379335.1. Taxonomy (NCBI): domain Eukaryota; kingdom Viridiplantae; phylum Streptophyta; class Magnoliopsida; order Lamiales; family Lamiaceae; genus Thymus; species Thymus mandschuricus. Next base: position 32,027,459 of record CM057072.1, read on the forward strand.
GGTATGCTTGAGTTTACGGGAGACATGAAGAAGGCGAGGCCGTCGGCGGTGCAGTTGGTGATGGTGGAAGTCTGAACAAGGAAGGAGAAATGCGTGTAGAAATCGGTTAGGTTTCCGGTGGCGTTGTCCCAGAGGTGCAAGGGGTCGACGAAGGTGGCGCGGCCGGTGCCGGTGGCGCTGAGGCGGCTGCTCTCGTCGGTGGTGACCTGGAGGCCTTCTCTGGAGATGTAGGCGTCGCCTTGGAGCATGATGCGGCGGTTGGCGTCGTCGGAGGTGAAGGCGGAGAGGTTGAAGGATAATGGGGAAGCGAAGGTGGCGGCTGTGAGGAAGAGGAGAAGGAAAATTGAGTGTGGTGGAGAAGCCATGGATGCTGCTGTAGAAACCTCTGTTTATTTTGTTTTAATTGTACGTATGAATTATGAAACGAAGCAGCTTAACTTACTTGTTTTATTTATTCACATTGGCTTTGTTTTATTTTTGTTTTTTTATTTGAAGAGTAAACGCGCCAGATCAGAAATGACTTGGTAAATGCATAATAACGCCGAAGAAGGTGACGTCTAATGTCATCCTCCGTTCCAAAATTTGTGTATCATACAATCGTGTATTAATTATCGATTTCTATTAATTTTATCTGATTCTTTCAATGTTTTCAACGTATTATAATTTGACACAATTTTATAGTTATTTTACTAGGGTTCAATCATCCATTATGGTTTATAATTACTTAACTTTGAGTATATGAGTTTTTTTAAAAATATTTTTTTTCATAAAATTATATAATTAATGAAAATAATTATTGGGTATACAGTTGTTGCACAAAAATTGGAAGATTCTCGTCCGAATAAATACTAGTACTCCCTCTGTCCCATGACAATTGTCCACAAGGGAAATGACATAATAACCAAGACCTTAAGAGATAGCGAGGTTAATATTATATTAGTTGTGAGAGTAAAACTTTTCCACTTTAAGTAAGTGGACAATTAAATGAGACATCCCAATAAAGAAACATTGACAATTGCCATGGAACGGAGGGAGTATATACTACTAGTATTATGAAAATCCAGGAACGTTCTCTCTTGGGACCATTTTAAGCGTGCGAAAAGCTGACAACGATTTTTTATAATTTTCAATAATTACAAGTAACTTAAAATTAAAGTTCTTAAAAGATACTCGTAAATTATTACCTAACCCTAAATAAAAATCTTAGCAAAATACAATATAACATTTGTATATATTAACTTGACACTTAGACATCATTAAGTATGTGTGGATAGACTGGACAAGAACTTCTGTACAACAATTACGACCAAGGTAACATATACTTTTTTCCATTTCACAACAAAATTATACTCCTTCCATTATGTTTTAATTCAATAATCATGTTTTTTTCAATACAAAATTTTAGGTTCAATATAAAAGTGAGATATTTGAGGGAAATGTAAAGGTTAATTCTTTTTATTTTAGAAAATAAAACAATTAAATATAAGCAACCCAATATAATATACAAGATTAGATAATTGAAATGAGATTGAAAAAAGGTTTATAAATATATTGTGTACTAAATTTAAAAGATTAGTATATATTGTTTCCATCTCTTACTTCAGTTTTGATCTAATAATAAGGTTTAGTTTAATTTCTCTTTCATTAGGGTTCCTTGATCAAATTAAAGTTTAATAATTTGATTATTGAACTCTAGTCAATTAGTGTATAATTAATTAGATTGACTTATACTCCCTCTATTTCACTTGTGGCTTTCTTTCCTTGGTCGTTTCACTTTAACTCAATTGTTTTCTAAATAGAAATAATTAACTATTACTTTTTAATATGGACCCCTCACTTTTTATCGTTAACACCGTATCTAAAATTTCGTATTGAAATGAAACAAGTCAATTGACGTAGGACGGAGGGAGCATATAGAATTGAGAAATCAAAGGCAATTTTTTTAAGGAAAAAAAAAAAAAAACTAGTATTTGGAGGTTTCACAATCGTTAGTTTTTAATTTCAAATGTACATAATAAAATGAGACGTCTCATTTCAATAATTATGTTTCATATAATGGAAAAGTTAATCATTTCATTTCTATTAGTTATCACTGTTAATATTGCAACTAAAATCTCGTGACAAAAGAAACAAAACTGTCAAAATGGGACGGATAGAGTATTAATAATGCGATGTTGACTCAAAATGGTTGGAAGACAAAATAATTAGAGAAGTCAAGATCAATGAGCTGTAAGAAATGTGTGGGGCATCTCATATATCATTTTCCTATAAATGCTTTTGGCCATTAGATATGCTTCCTTTATTACTACCTTCATCTCGTTATATTAGCAATATTTATCAAAACGGTCCGTCTCAACTAATAGCAACATTTCCGTATATAGCAAAAAGTTAGTGTTAATGGCCCATCCCATCACAGAAAAATAAGGGCACTAATTACACTTAATTAGCCCTAATTGGGGCCCTAATTAATAAAGCCCAAAACCAAAAAAAAAATGGCTGAGCCCATTTTTGAGGGGTCAAACCCTAATTCATTTGCCTCACTTTTGTTGCATCTTCATTTCTCTCGAACTCTTTCGAGCTCTCACCCGCCTCCCTCTCTGTGAAACCCTAATTCTCCCTCTCACTCTCTCGAGCTGTCCCTCTCCCTCTCCCCTCCATCTCCGTCGACTTTATCGATGGTGGCAGCAAAATTATCCATCCCTTCGGATGATGAAGGAAGCCCCCAAAACCCTAGCCCTCCCTCGCCGCCGTCTCCCCCCGCGGGAAAAACCCCTAAACGCGGCCGCCGGCCTACTCGTCCCATCCCTCCTCCCAGATCTGACCCTCTGGGTCGTATTCGTCGCCGTCGGCCTCGCCGGGAAAGGGGGGCAAAGCTGGAGGATTCCAAACTCTCCGCCGCCTTCACACCCCCCCCTCCGCCTCGAAAAACCCTAGATCTTGGGCTCC